>CM055121.1:184368108-185679358 GCA_029206835.1 Rana muscosa
TCAGATGAGATAAGATAAATATATTTACATCTTGGAAACATATATCAGCGTGTGATAAAAAGCAATCATTGTGTTGCTGTCCTCCTTAAATGAATTTTTCAATTTCATCTAAAAAGTCAAAAACCCCTTCATCAAGATTTATGGGAAATGGCAGAGGCCACAGCCCCAGAACTCCTGCCAATCAGACGTTCTAGAGCTGCTTGAGCAGCTAATGAGAACCTGTGACTTTTGCCATGCAGATCCAGCTAACCGAATGTACAGTCCATGTATCCTTGAAAACTATACATGAAAAATAAATGTTCTTTTTACATCAACACTAACAGACAGATCACAAGGTAACATTTAGAGTATTTTCTGATAGCACCTATTTCAAGGCTTTATTGCAAGGTTTACTATCATGCAATTTTTTTAAATAACCTTCACAGCTTACATGCTTGCTTTTCCATTATTTTTTATTATTATAATACATTACGAGATAATAAATAGTAGAGGCAGCTTTGTATTCCCATGTTATTGCTCAGCATTCCTCATTAAAAACTGATAATATATAAGCCTGAGTATGTAATAAAGAAATATACTGTACTTTTTTTTTAATAACATTAACATGGATTGATACAAGTGAATTTCTTTAACATGTAACACCATAACAACATAAAAACATTTCCTTATATACAGTATATACACTATATTACCAAAAGTATTGCCTTTACACGTAAATTAACTTTAATGACATCCCAGTCTTAGTCTGTAAGGTTCAATATTGAGTTGGCCCACTCTTTGCAGCTATAACAGCTTCAACTCTTCTGGGAAGGTTGTCCACAAGGTTTAGGAGAGTGTCTATTAGACATGTGCACACTGAAATATTTTGTTTCGGAATTTCGTTTTCGGCCGAAAAATTAATTAATTTAGTTTCTCCCGAAATTCGTTTTTATTTATTTTGTTTTTCGTTAGAAATTGCATTCGTCCGAAAATCTGAATTAATTAAGGTCGAATCTGTCATTGAAGGCTTATGGTGTCTGTCGAATGTTCAAAGAAGATTCGACGGAGCAGCGAAACTGTACGACGCTGCAATCATACATTTCCGGTCGAATGTTCCGCCCACAAGCTATAGTAGAATTCTAGTGTTGTATGACTAGTAATAATTATATTTATTAATTACTATTACTAGTCAACCAACATTAGAATTCTTCTATAGCCTGTGGGCGGATGCATTTGACCGGAAATGTACGATTGCAGCGTCGTACAGTTTAGCTGCTCCGTCGAATCTTCTAACTTTCGACAGACACCATAAGCCTTCAATGACAGATTCGACGTTTGTATGTTTTTCGATGCTTTGTCGAATCTTCGTCGTTCTAGCTATTTTACTGCTCCTCCTCTTTGGTTACAATCAGCCAATAACATTCATCATCATCATTATTTTTATTTTACTTCCCCCACCCAATTCCAGTAGTGATCTTTTCTCTCTATGTCGAATATTTTCTCTCTATAATGTTGAATCTTTTCTCTCTATGTCAAATCTTTTCTCTCTATGTCGAATCTTTTCTCTCCATGTTGAATAATCTTGGACTATTAGAGTTAAGGTTAGGCACATTCGACCACAGGTTCGATAGACACAGATTGTTATTGTCAGAGTCACGTCGAATCTCCTATCTATATCGAACTGTTGTAGCAATGAAAGCGAAAATAAAGCATTTGTTTATGTCGGATCTTTCGGTTTTCGGATTATGTGCTTTCGTTTTCGTTTGTTAAAACGATAACGAAAATTGCTGAAATTTGGACGAAAATGCATTCGGACGAAAATGAATGCACATGTCTAGTGTCTATGGAAATGTTTGACCAGTGCATCTGTCAGGTCAGGAACTGAAAATGACGAGAAGGTCTGGCTCGCAATCTCCGCTCTAATTCATCCCAAAGGTGTTCTATCGGGTTGAGGTCAGGACTCTATGCTGGCCAGTCAAGTTCTTCCACCCCAGGTCCTTATGGACCTTGATTTGTGCACTGGTTCAAATCATTTGGTGGAGGGGGGATTATGGTGTGGGGTTGTTTTTCAGGGGTTGGGCTTGGCCCCTTAGTTCTAGCGAAGGGAACTCTTAAGGCGTCAGCATACCAAGACATTTTGGACAATTTCATACTCCCAACTTTGTGGGAACAGTTTGGGAATGGCCCCACCATTGCACAAACCAAGGTCCATAGAGAGAGACATGGACGAGCAAGTTTGGGGTGGAGGAACTTGACTGGCATACAAAGTGTCCTGACCTCAACCTGATAGAACACCTTTGAGATGAATTAGAGCGGAGATAGCGAGCAAGACCTTCTCGTTAATTTCAGTTCCTGACCTGACAGATGCACTGGTCAAACATTTCCATAGACACACTCCTAGTGCGAGGCCAGGCCTTCTCTTCCAGCATCAGTGCCTGACCTCACAAATGCGTGTCTGGAAGAATGGTCAAACATTCCCATAGACACACTCCTTGTGAACAGCCTTCCCAGAAGAGTTGAAGCTGCTATAGCTGCAAAGGGTGGGCCAAATCAATATTGAACCTTACAGACTAAGACTGGGATGCCATTAAAGTTCATGTGCGTGTAAAGGCAGGCTCCCCAATACTTTTCGTAATATAATGCATCTCAAGTTAAATTATTCCTTGTACTCTATATTTAACCTCACGAAATGCAGAATCTTAGAATCTGCATTTCCATATATGTCAAAAATCTAAATAAGACCTTGGTGGTTCTTAATATTCATGGAGAATAGTCTAATAGCATTGGTATACTATGGAACGTACATTGGCCCAAGTGTCATCTAATAAACAGCAGTGAAAATATTTGGAACAGATTTAAAATTCACAGACTAAAGCAATTATTCAGCTATTCTACAATACTCAGAGGAAACATATTTCTTACCATAAATTCCTGTAGAAATGCAGGGGAAAGCCTGAAATGTAAACAGAAAGACATGTGTTACCTCCATTAATGATAGCTATAGTCTTGACAGCACCACTGTGAACAATTTGAAAAAGTCGTCATTTTTAATAGGTTGTGGCAAAGATACAAAGTGCATAATAGCAATGTATGCACATTTCTCCATGCTATGTTTCTTAAAAAAATGCTGTGAATACTGAAAAATTTACACCACCCCAGAATTTTAAGCTGCTGGCTGACAACACTGCCTCTGTTGTGCTAAACTCCCAAACAGTGTTGTGACCTTGCCCAAGTTATCCCCTGCAGGACTACAGAACACCGCCCCTGTGTGTTATAGGGTTGAGGAGAGGGGGGTGTTTTCCAGTCCAGCAACAGAGACCTGGGCAAGACTGACAACACTAGGATTTCAGTGCAGCAAAGGCAATGTTGTCAGTTTACTACAGAAAGATAAATAGTCACTTAATTTATAGCAAGATCAACAAGTATGTTTCTATACCAACAGCATCTATAAAAGGAAACATGGAAAGTGTGAAACAGAATGGAACCACAGGGATACATGCGACTTTGCAGGACACCAGTTTTAGATATGATTACCCTGCTTTGGAGAGTCTATGTCCCTGGGTGTTGAGCGTTCTTGCAAACGATTGTTTCTGGTCCTTGACTGCCTTCTATGGTCACCTATAGTTCTTGGTTTTCTACGGCAGTTGCAGACTCCCTGAATTATCATTGTAGTATTGTAGTATATGCGTTTCTCAAAGACTGGGAAGGCTTATACTTCAAGTGGACAGCATCCCCTGAGGAAGCCCAGTTTGTGGGCGAAACATGTTGGGAACTCCATCTAATTTGCTGTACCCACAAGGATTACACTCTATCTACTTGTTGTATAACTGTTTTTAGACACATTTTTATCATTGTTTAAATAAAATTATTTTATACTATCCTTCTGGATCATCGTATCAATATTTGCACCTCAAAAATCCCACAAATCCTCCTGTATTTATTCAAATCAAAGAATGTTGTGCCTAGCGATTTGTCCATGATTAAGAATTTATCCTATTCATGGAACAGAATGTGTTTTGTTTTATTGTGATCAGACACATACTTTAACTGCAAAAGCATATTATTTACCTAGAAGGGCCTACAACCCCCCTTTTTATTTTTTTTATTTTTTTAATACTCCAGAGTCCCCTACTAACTCAAAGCTATATAAGCCAAAAACAAAATGTTAAACCGTTACACAGAGAATTCAACATAAACACCAATTAATTTTCATCAAAATACATTTATCTCACAGACAAAAAGTAAAAAAAAACTGCTCTTAATTAGATAAAAAAATAAAGATAAAAGCATTCCATGGTGCTAGTCAACCCCTCTAAAACTGAACCCACCATGCCATGTGTGGGACCCTGCTAAGCCTTACATAGAAAAATATATCTTCAATCATATAGCAATAGGGAAGAAAACGTGATCTAAATAGGATCAAAGTTCACTGTAAACATATATAGAAATGCAAAGCTGTTTAAGCCAAAAAGATAAGTGATACAGATAGAAGACCCATCCTCTTGTATGATGGATCACCGGCTTAAATATATCCTGGCCAGATCTCATCACCAACTGAAACAATCAATACACTGTAGATCCTTGGATTAGTGAAAGGTGGATGTCCTTTAGCTCACAGTACAAACATGGGTGTAAATCCCCTCCTCCTGTATGGCCAAACACTGACTTAGTACACATATTAACCAACACAGACTCCTAATTTGGGGCAGCCAGTGTACCCACATCAATTCTTTTATTATAGGTTACATGTTATAAAATATGGTGGCTACATTTCTTCTTTTTTTTAGTACCAAGTACCCAAAGGACAAAGCTATCTGCTGCAGCCTGCACACCCCACATTCTGACAACCATTGGTCTACACACTAGGCAAGACTAATCAGATCACCCTGCAGCCTCTGAAAATATATGTGACAATAAGTACTGTACATATAAAGCCACGGCCATTTTTTTTAGAGTAAGGAAGGGTTTAAATGCGTGTTAGGATTTTTTCACCATCTGTGTCTCTTTGGAGGACTTCCTGTCCTGTAGACTAAGCAGGAAGTAAGAGGATGTCTTTCCAACAATAGTCAAATTCCCTGTTGGACAATTAGCATGGGAACATACTGTATATCACCATTGGAGGATTTCTCCTCTATCTCTGTTCTGATGGCAACTCAAAATGTTGAATTTCCCCTCACTTTTATACCCATTGTCAATGGTGATCAAAACATTTAAAGAGGATAAATCTCCTCCAGGGACACAGACAGAAATAAAAACTTGACAATGATTCTAACTCCTCGTCACTCTATCCAAATCTAAGGCTCCATTCACACTTGTACGTCTTCAAAGTTGCGCTGACTTTGGAGTGCAACTTTGAAGCAACTTTGGATGGGTGTGATTTGGATACGACTTTAGCTTTTGATCACTGATAATGGACAACTGCTGCACAACTCTTGCATTGTATAACATTCAGGTAAGACTTTAATTTTTTAAAGGTTAACATGGAAGTCTATGGCCCTCAAGTTGCATGAAAGTTTGACAAAAGTAGTGCATGAACTACTTTGAAGTCGCGGCAACTATATCCCCTTAGCGCCGACCGTACGCATATATGCGGATTCGGCTTTAGGGGGTTATACCGGGATGATGCCTGCAGCTGCATTTTTTTAGAGTGGGCAGTCGGCTTTCCAGGGATAACAACCGATGTGGCTTGGCTGTTATACCAGAGGAGCGGGAGGGGACATCCCCCCCTCCAGACGCCTTCCGCCGCTCTTACTGGACCTCCCGTCCCACCGGGAGACCCGATCTGCGATGCGCCACTTCCAGCGCCTAGTGACAGATCACGAACCCGGACATGGCTTCATTCCAGTCTCCTGTATGTAGACACGGAAGCGACGTCACAACGTCACTTCCGGTTTACTCGGCTGCCAACGGCGACGGATTAAAAAAAAATACAGTATTCAAAAGTGCAAAGGAGGGATTGGAGGTCTTTTAGACCTCTGATCCCTCCATAAATAGTACCTGTCACCACCTATTACTGTCACAAGGGATGTTTACATCCCTTGTGACAGCAATAAAAGTGATCAAAATTATTATTTTTTTAAACACAATGTAAAAATATAAAACTAAATAAAATAAATAAGAAAAAAAAAGTGTCCCTGTCCCCACAAGCTCACGCAGCAAAGAAAACGCACATACGCAAGTCGCGCTCGCATATATAAACGGTGTTCAAATCACACATGTGGGGTATCGCCGAGCGAGAGCAATAATTCTAGCACTAGACTTCCTCTGTAACTCTAACCTGGTACCCGGTAAAAAAAAAATTGTCACCTATGGAGATTTTTAGGTACTGTAGTTTGTCGCCATTCCACGAGCGTGCGCAATTTCAAAGTGTGACATGTTTAGTATCTATTTACTCGGCGTAACATCATCTTTCACATTATACAAACAAATTGGGCTAATTTTACTGTTTAGTACTTTTTAAATTCATGAAAGTGTCTTTTTCCCAAAAAAATTGCATTTAAAAGACCGCTGTACAAATACTGTGTGACATAAAATATTGCAACAATCGCCATTTTATTCTATATATTCTCTGTTAAAAAAAAAGAAAAAGAAAAAAAAAAAAGAAAAAAAAAAAAAAAAAAAAAAATATATATATATATATATATATATATATATATATATATATATATATATATATACATATATATATATAAATATATATAGTTTGGGGGTTCTGAGTAATTTTCTAGCAAGAAATACGGATTTTAACTTGTAAGCAACAAATGTCAGAAATAGGCTTAGGCATGAAAGGGATATGTATGATTATCATTGGAAAACATGGGGAATGACTTGTCATGGGACTTTGATGTCCAAAGTTGCATGACAAGTTGCACAAGTGTGAATGGAGCCTAAAATAAAAAGCTTTGCCTTTCGTAATACTTTTTTTTCTAGAAAAATATCTACTTTAAAAAAGGCTAACACATTTGGAATATCATTAAGCACACCTTTCAGCAAGTCTTTGCTAGCAAACAAAGCCTTCAACATGAACAGGGTGCCAACTGTCCTTTGCCTTGTAATTTGTATAATGCAATATTATTTCTTATATGTATATGACCCTACATGGTCTCAAACATAATTACTGTCTTGACTCTGAGTTCTGCCTTTTGAGTAATTACCATTAGTGAACATGATTTTATATTTGCAGGAAGATTTAAGTTATGTTACACTGGAAAGTGGGCACTATTAATAATATATGAGACACTCACGCATGCATTCAAGAATACTAAACAGATCATAAAAGTGTGGACAAATTGCTAAGTGTATTTCATTAAAAAATGTTTTACAAGTTGTCAAACACAATTCCAGCATGCTGGAGTCATCTGCCGTTACTACATCTGATAGCTAGAATCTAAAATACAAAGTAAAGTGTTTACATTTTAAGTTTATTCATAATAAAAACGAACACTATGTGCAGTTATCTATCTTCTTTCAGCAGCAATTTATTATAATTTAGTAAAGTGTTTTTTATCTTAAAAAAAATAATTAAATGGTGTTTATTAAAGCAGAACTGCTGGCAAAAAGCTAAATTGAAGGTTGAAAATATATATGTCTGAACTAATTTCCTACCAAAATAAAATGTATTCTGTTCATCCAAGCTTGAGATCTAGGCACACGAGTAAGAAAGCATAGCTAGGCCCCCAATCTCAAATTTCCTCACTGCAGTTATAGCAATACAGTTTGGTTGAGGGCCTTTGATTGGACAATAGAGAAAAAGCTCACTGGTAAAGTCATTTCTTTGGTTACTATTGCTGTCACAAGCAATGTTAGACTGACAGCTAGACTTGTGCACAACGGAAAAATTTGTCTAGTTTTGGTTCGTTTCTTGTGCACAACGGACTAATTTGTATTTTCGCAAGCCACATTTTTCATTGAATCGGAATGATTCGTATTAATGTAAGCCTTATTTTTAGTTGATTTATAATTCGTACTTTCGGTAGAGTACATTGTTTTTCGTTGATTCTGGACACAACTCCTACTTTCGTAACTTTTTTTGGGTTCGTTGATTCGTAATTTTCCGTGTCTCTCTCACAATGATGCTGCCTATTATGCCTAATGTGCTTCGAATGGATTTGTACTTTTCTAAATACATAGCGGTTATTTGTAACGATTCGAAATCTCGTATTTTACTTTAGTTTTTTACATGCAGCTATAGCCTCCGCCCTTGTACACCATTTTGAGAGGGAGTTCAGCACGGTGAGGGAGAAGCAGAGAGCAGAGCAGAGTGTTATTGTGCTTCGAATGGATTCGTACATTCGTAACTTTTTTCATAACGAATTATGCCGAAGACATTCGGGCATTCGCTATTTGCGATATAATTTATTTCGGATTCGGTTTTATTCGGAATTGCTTTGTTCGGAAATTCGAATGCTTCCGAATGTCCGAAAGTTGCTAAATTCTGACTAATTTTGATTTGTTACAAAACGAATTGCACAAGCCTACTGACAGCCATGGCAATGTATATACCTGTAAGCCTGTGTTGCCCCTCCCAGCATTGCAGTACAATCACATGCACCCAACCAGTGTCTTCTGCAGAATGGGACTTTATGAATTTATAGTAACAAGTAAAGATGTGCATGCCGAAAAAAATTGTGTTTCATTTGATAAGTTAATCATTTTGTTTTTTCATCTTCGTTATGTTAGACTTCTTAGTTTTCAGAATTTGTTTTGTATATTTAGATTTGTTGCAGTTATTCAGATTCATTCATATATTTGTTGTTCCAGATGGATTCATATTTCGGAAGTTATTTTGGAAGATGGCCTTTATTCGTTTTAACGTGTTACTAAGTTGTTTTGGGAGATTTATTATGCACTTTGTTTGGGTTGGATGCAGGTGGATCCATTAGAATCTCTGAATCATAACATAATGAATGGAACAGAATTCATTTAAGAATCATTTACTATGCAGTGATTGGGAGATTCTAATGAATCCACCTCCATCTAACCCAAGCCAATAAGTAAGAATAATCATCTTATTTCACATTTATACCTTAATGTACATATTGCGATATGTTTCCGTTTCATATGTATAATAATGAAAAATATTAATGCAACATAAAAACAAAATGGATCCAAATCAATTTGGATCATTCTTTATGTCGTTACTTTATTTCAGATGCTTCAAACATTAACAAAAGACCCAAACTATTGCATCACGTCATCCAAATGAAACTAATGAATACAAAATATTTTGTTGTTTCATTATAATTTATTTTGGATTAGTTGAAATTCATTACTATTGTGATTCAAAGATTTGGATACATCCAAATCTACGAATAACAAAAATGTTGTTCAAATTTCAACTCGTAACGCAATGAATCAAACATTTCTAGTAACGCATGAGAAGCAGATTACTTTATCATGGATGTACTAAATTGGAGAAGTTGGTATCTGTTGGAATTAGAAAACTCAGTGCAAAATTAAAATTAAAATGAATTACATTTTAATGAAATACTTTAAATTAAATGAAAATAAATTGGAACTGAACTAAAAAAGTGGAGTTTTGTTGTGCTTTAGTGAAAATGTACCTTCTGTCTGGAATTCATCCAGAAATAGCAGTGCACTTCCTGATATATGTGAAGTTGCCTGGTATGTACCTACAGCTACATAGTTGTATATTTTCAGTGTGAGATCTCAGGCACTGCTGCTTTGGACTGCTAGTCTTAGGAAATTTGGCATGGGGTTTGGTGATGTCATTACTGTGCCATAAGGAAGCAAAAGCCCTGATCCTTAAAAAGAAGGTCACATTTACAGAGATACAGTGACGAAGAAAGAAATATTGAGTCATTAATAGGGCAAAGATTAGCTGCAGGGAGACAGCAGGCAGTACTAGTTACTAGTCTTTTGGCCTCTGCCTGCCTGGTTTTAGACACAGCTTTAAGAGTTCAGTACCTCCTTAACCGCTTAAGGACCGCCGCACGCAGATTTACATAGACAGAATGGCATGGCTGGGCAAATGAGCGTATATATACGTCCCCTTTAATTTGCCGGCCGTGTGGTCGCACGCGCGCCGTCCGTGACCCTGCCTGCGGGACCGTGCCTGCGGGACCCGCAAACTCGATGTCAGCCGGTGTCCCGCAATCGGGTCACAGAGCTGAAGAACGGGGAGATGTTAGTGTAAACACAACATCTCCCCGTTTTTCCTAGTGACATGTTACTGATCGTCTGTTCCCAGTCATCAAGTCACACCCTCTAACATTTAGAAGCACTCCCTAGGTCACACTTAACCCCTTCAACGCCCCCTACAGGTTAACCCCTTCACTGCCAGTGTCATTTGTACAGTAATCAGTGCATTTTTATAGCACGGATCACTGTAAAAATGACAATGGTCCCAAAATGGTGTTAAAAGTGTCCGTTATGTCCGCCATAAAGTCGCAGTCACGATAAAAATCGCAGATCGCCGTTATTACTAGTAAAAAAAAAAAAAAAAAAAAATGCCATAAAACTATCCCCTATTTGGTAAACGCTATAACTTTTGCGCAAACCAATCAATAAACGCTTATTGCATTTTTTTTTACCAAAAGTATGTAGAAGAATATGTATCGGCCTAAACTGAGAAAAAAATGATATATTTTTGGGGGATATTTATTATAGCAAAAAGTAAAAAATATTGAATTTTTTTCAAAATCGTCGCTCTATTTTTGCTTATAGCGCAAAAAATAAAAACCGCAGAGGTGATCAAATACCACCAAAATAAATCTCAATTTGTGGGGAAAAAAAGACGTCAATTTTGTTTGGGAGCCACGTCGCATGACTGCGCAATTGTCAGTTAAGGTGACACAATGCCGAATCGCAAAAAAGTGGCCTGGTCTTTGGCCAGCCAAATGGTCCGCGGCTTAAGTGGTTAAGTAAAACTATATTTATTACATACTGTTATGTTATGTTCCTGCTGAAAACCATATAGATGTTTTAATGCATTGCAATAGCATTAAAGTGATTTTAAAGCTTATTTTTATTTATTTTTTAAATAACAAACATGTCATACTTACCTCCCCTGTGCAGCTGGTTTTGCACAGAGTGGCCCTGATCCTCGTCTTCTGGGGTCCCTCTGCGGCTGTCTCGGCTCCTCCCTGCTTCTGATAACCCCCCTGGGAAGCGCTCTCCCAAGGGGGTTACCTTGCGGGCACGTTTCCGAGTCCTGAAGTCAGTGTCCATAGCCGCCAACTACAGGACTCGGCCCCGCCCCACGAGTCATTGGAGTTGATTGATAGCAGGGCGAGCGATTGGCTGTGCTGCTATCAATCTATCCAATGAAGAGCAGAGAAGACCAGGCTGAGATCAAGTGCATTCTTGACGTGGGACATTCGAGGGCTCAGGTAAGTAAACCGGGGGGCTGGTAATCGTCGGATGTATGGCATGACATTAAAGAGTAGTAATAAGGCATTAGGGTAGATTTTTTAAAGGCATTGAGCATACTCACTTTAAAAATCAAATTTTCACTTAGCTTAGTGAATGACTTCAATTATCCAATCATGCAAGAGCAAAAAAACTGTTTGTTTTTTAATTTTCCTTGGATAAGTAGATATTCTTTGAAACTGAATTTTCAAACAGTGTTACCTCATTCACAAAGTCAAAATGCGTTTTGCAGTTATGCTCTACTTGTTTAGTGTATTAACCCCATTATAATATTATTATTAAAGGGGTTTTCTACTTTTATTGTAACAATGCAAATCCCCTTATTCTAGGAATAATAAAAATATGGTATAGATTCAACCCCCCTTTCCTTGGTTACCATATCCTACTGGGCTTAACTTTTTAAAACTCTAAAAAAGGAAAATTTTAGGACTAAGGCAACTAAGTGCAATAAAATCATGTTAATTCAATGCAGATGTCCTCTGCAGTGCTTTTAAAATCAGGGAGAAAAATCTTTAAAGCCAGAGACAATGGCCTGAAATCCTGGTGATCTAATGTCTATACGCCTTCTTAATTACTCAAAATCTCCTTTTTGCTTTGAGTATTGTAATATTTCCCATAAAACAATGAGAATGCACACAATAAACCACGCATATCCTTTACTAGATTTACTATACAGGTCTCAAAAGAGAACACAAATGGCACTCGTAAGTAAGTATATAGTCCCCTTAAGAGATGCCATTTCTTAAATAATACCCAGAGCAACAAGATCTAGAAGAAAGGGTCAGGCATTCAGGTTATACCAAACATCTGCAGAAGAAATGTCTCATGGCTTCCAGGAAGCCTGAGATTAGTGCTGTTTAATGATGAGGTTATAGCATCATTAAAAGTCTTGATATTTTACCCAAATGTTCTCATGATGAGTTCCTGGATTTGGAAAGTATAACACCTTTATGCACCACTGTGAAACTTAACAAGCAAAAGTGTTATGTTGTCTGGCTAATGTTTGAAACATGTTCTGTCACAGACCATTGCTTGATGGATAAAATAGCTTAAGAGGCGGGAGAATGAAATGTAAAATCTCTGCAGTCTAGAAAGTTAAAGATTATTTTTGCAAGTAAGATGAGGTGTTATAAAAATTAAATAATTGAGTATTAAAAGGTGTTACTAAAGCCACTGAATAATTTGAAGCATATGTCTTTTCGTCTTTTTGATGCTGTCATTGCCTAGTGAAAATGTACCATTATATTTAGTATATTATTTATAACAGTGTACGTATAATTGGGTAGCTCCAAAACATATATTTGTCACAACTGTCCCACTTTTTTGGGCAGAAAAAGGTAGGGAATTAGAAAAAGCATGCATTTGGTGATTGCACCAAGCTGACCATGGTATGAGGGACTTTATAATTGTATGCACACTAGTTTTTAGGCCCATGTCTTCACATCCTATCATTTTTGGGCACTTGGGAGGTGCATGTACAAGTTTCCAGCCCCACTGCTAGAAGCCTGTCAAAATCTATGACAGGCTGAAATATGCAGCAGCTGGACATTTTACCACATGGTATTTGGTCATAGGCCATATGCATTTAGGGACGTATAGAATGCAGAATTCATGCATTCTTGGCATATGTTCCTAAACGCATATGGAACTAAATGTGTGTAGAATTTGGTGCAGCATGCAGCTGTGTCAAGCCACATCATATCTTAGGCTGTCATATATTTTAATATTTGCCACACCTGTGCCTCCTAGACATCCAAAATAGCGGGTTGTGATGCACACAAGTCTAAGTTGGTTACAAATATACTTGGATAGCAACCATTTTCATGACAAAAAGTTTTAACTGGAAAAAACATAAAGGTTAATATTGGGTATAGGTAATTACCCCCCCCCCCCCCAAACACCAGTAAGAGTTCTCCTTTGTATAGTTTGAAACATGTTTGATACTTGCTATTGGTTAATTTTATGGTTCGAAGAAAGAGGAATAAGTGTTTTGAATACCCATAGAAGTCAATTATTTGACTGAAAGATCCTTTAATTAAAGTGCTCCTAACCACAAAATAAACATTGTATATACTACAGTTACCCAGTACTTAGAGTAGTTGGCTGCATTACTTTTTGTAAGGACTTTTTTCCATTTATTTCAAACTGCTAATCCTATGAGTAATACACTTCCCTGTCCCTAGGTGGATACACTTATGCCGCGTACACACGGACGTTTTTAATGTCATTGAAAAAAACTATGTTTTTCTCAACGTGATTCTTCTCAAGCCTGCCTTGCCTAAACATTATCGTGAAAAAAAATGCTTGAGTAAAGCGCGGTGACGTATAACACGTACGACGGCACTATAAAGGGGAAGTTCCATTCGGATGGCGCCACCCTTTGTGCTGCATTTGCTGATCCTCGTTTTAGTAAAGTTTGGTGAGAGACGATTCACGCTTTTCAGCCTCGTGCTCTTCAGTCCGTTACAGCGTGACAAATGTGCTATCTCCATTCAGAACGCTAGTTTTACCAGAACGAGCGCTCCCGTCTCATAACTTGCTTCTGAGCATGCACGTTTTTTTCCCTTCATCAAAGCGTACACACGGCCGTTTTTCACGACGAGAAAAACGACGATGTGAAAAACGACGAGAAAAAATAGAGCATGTTCTAAATTTTTAATGCCCATTTTTCTCGTCGAGAAAAATGCTCTGGAGCCCACACACGATCGTTTTTAATGACCAATTTAAAAATTGGCATTTTCTCGTCATGAAAAACGGTCGTGTGTACGCGCCATTACTCCTCCACTGTATCTCTTGAGGAAGGCATGGTTGCAACCTAGGCTGGACTTCAAACATGTCTGCCTTTGTTAATTTCCAATTCATGGTGGATTGATGGAACAAAAGCTGACCATACACATAAAGGGATCGTTCATTGTGCCGTGCAGTCCTGGTGAGATTATCGCCGTGATGATGCGCTGATCTCAGCCCATTGCAGTGTTTCTTTTTTTTTTCTTTTTTTGAGATGTCACATGGACATCTCATAAAGATCAATTGCTAGCTGCGTGGTGTGAGGCAGTGGATTGCCTTGCAATGCGCTGTATTAAAAAAAAAAAGTATGGCATGCACCTCAATGCAATGCAGTGATGTCATCTAGGCAAATAGGGAGAAAGGCATTTTTCCTTGTTATGCAGTGGGACTGTGCTGTAAGAGGCGCCCAACGCAGTCCCACCGCACGTGGTGTAAATGGACCCAAAGACTTTTTAGCTGAATGACAGAAATTCATAGGTTTCCTCATTCACTCTAAACAGTATGGATGGATGAATTCTCCTGCCGTCTGCAATTGTATTCTGACAGCGAGTTCCCACATCTGTCAAAATACTGAAACAGTGACTGCCAGCTAATTGGCAAATATCACTGGTTAGCCTACTTTTTCCGGTCTGGGTCCTTTGCTTTCTCAACTGAAGTTTGTCAAGCCGGGTGGCGTCAATTTAAAAGCCACTCTGTTAGCAATGTATAAATGCAAAATTTACAATGCACAATAAGCTGTACCTATAAAAAAGAATGCTAACACTTACCTCTGCTGCTCTGATCAAGTTGGTAGAAAAAAAACAAATCACTGAATTAAGTCTTTGAAAAAAATCTATTGCAGGAGTATCACTCTTTGTAGTTCTTGGTGGTTACTCTTGGTAAACCCCACATCAGAACAGAATCAGAAGATTCTGATTGGTTACTGCAGTTAAGAATTAGTACTTAATTATAAAAATCATATTCATGTATTTCTTTTCTTGAAGAGAAACTAGTCAGAAAATTAAAGTGGTTGTAAACCCTCGTTTTTTTTTTTTTTTAAATAATAAAAACAAACATGCCTATACTTACCTGCATTGTGCAATTGCTTTTTCTGATGTGCCCCGCCGGCGCTCCAGGCCCCTGCTTTTTATCTGGTGCCCTATAAAAAACGGTTTCCATGGGGGCACCCGTGCGGGCTCCCTCCTGAGTCCTGCTGCTGCGTCCATTGCCACAGACAGTGGGACGCGGCCCCGCTATCCGCGTCACTAGATTTGATTGACAGCAGCGGGAGCCAATAGCTCCTGCTGCTATCAATCTGTCCAATGAGGAGAGAGACAGCAGCTGGAGCCGCTGCGCTCATGCACATCGTTGGATCAGATAGGACTCAGGTAAGGAAAAGGGGGGTCTGGGGGAGCTGCAGCACAGAAGGTTTTTCACCTTAATGCACTTTAAGTTCTGATAGATAATTTCATGCTGGCCCCTTTTGCAGGTATAGCTGTGTAAAAATGAAATGAGTACTTATACTGTTTAAAATCCAGTAATACACGGTCTTAGCCTGCTTTGCACATGCTCAGTTGCTCTCTATTCTCAGTGCTGTGCCTAAAATTAAAACCACTAGAGGCCGATCAGCTGACAGTTTTAAGATCTACTGTTGCTGAAGGTGGAAGAAAGCAAGCAGAATGACACATACTGTGTGGAGGGAACACAGATTAGGGAAGAAGATAAGAAAAGCAGGAGCTGTGACAGGATAAACTCTGCTGTCAGTTAGACAGAAAATAGTTAAACTTACAAAGACGGTGTCTTATCTTATCTCCCAGATTTTCTCTCCTTACTCCCTCATACAGCCTGTGAACTTCAGCACTGTAAATCTTCTGTCAGCTTTAGTCTCTAAGGTCCCCTTCAGATAGGTCAGGCTCCGTCAAGCAGATCTGCCTGCTTAGCGGGGGATCTTTTCATGGATCCCCGCTGAGAAGGCGGGTGACAGGTCCGTGTCCGCTCCAATATGCCTGCTGTTCTTTATGGGGCGGTCGAATGGAAATAGACTGCCTGTCCATTTCTATCCAAATGTCATCCGATCCACCAGACAGATGAAGATCCCCATCTGTCTGTTTTTAGCGGACAGGATTGTATCAGAGGCTGGCGGGTGATCCGCCGCTCCATAGTGAGCAATGGATGGCCCGATCGGGTCCGCCTGAAAGACTGGACTCGATCAGTCCATCAGTGGGAAAGGGGCCTAATTGAGTCTAGACATACAATTAAGGATGGCATAGGACATATTTTAGTTGAAGAAAGTGACTTATAGTATTTGAGACCAAGCTGGGGTGGAGAGGTTCCAATAAGGAAGAGACTGCTCTGGACTTCAACAAAATGGCGGTCTCCAGCAAGAAGAAACAGGAGGAATGCTGGAGACAATTTACAGTACACACTAATTTTGGTAGCATAATTATTAATGCGAAATGTATGTTCTTTTATTAAAGAACATTGTTATCAAACTTTTATGTGTGAAGTTCAGCTTTAAAAAGTGTAACTAAAGGCAATTTTTTATTGTTGTCTGTGTCCCCTTTAGGGAGATCCACTCTCTCTATTTGTCCTGTTTACCGATATCAGCGAAAGTAAAAGAAAATCCAAAATTTTTAGTTGAAATCAGAACTCTAATAGGGGGGAAATGTTCCAATGGGGACACTAGTTTTGGTAATTCTGGTGACACACCGGGGTTCCCTCACCTTTGAGGTATTTCCTCTCACTTTCTGTTTTGGCTATGGGACAGGAAGTGAAAGGAAATCTCCTATATGGGACACAAAAAGCAAAAAAAAACTGATGGAGGTTATAACCCTCTTATACTGCTACAGGGTGGCACCTGTGTGTTGGATCACGTATATATATGTATATGAGTGTGTGTGTGTGAGTGCCGCCAGCTGCTCACTCCCCCTGTGATTACACACAGCAGGAGCCGGTCTGTGGGTACAGCTGACTCAATGTCTGCCGGCACCCACCGATTGTGATGAAAAGACATAGAACTGCGAACTGCCTATATATACAAGGCAGATTGCCATTCTGACAGGAGGGAAGGGATGGAATTTGTGTCCCTGCAAAGCAGGGAATACATTCCATTTCTTCCCCTAGTAAAAGCACCTCACACAGTACATTAAAACACTGGTTAGGCACACAGTTAACCCTTTGATCACTCATGATCTTTAACCCCTTCCCAGCCAGTGTCATTAGAACAGTGACAGATAGCACTGATCACTGTATTAGTGTCACAGGTCCTCAAAAAGCATCAAAAGTCGCAGTCAGTGTCAAAATGTCCGCAGCAACATCGCAGTCCCGCAATAAATCGCTGATCGCCACCATTACTAGTAAAATAAAAAAATACATAAATAACAAAATCCCATAATTTGTAGATACTTAAAACTTTTGCGCATTCCAATCATTATACGCTCATTGGGATTTTTTTTTACCAAAGGTATGTAGCAGAATACTTATTGGCATAAATTGATGAAGACTTTTTTTTCATTATTATTGGATATATTTTATAGCAGAAAATAAAAAAATATGTTTTGTTTTTTTCCAAAATTGTCAGCCTTTTTTTGCTTATAGCACAAAAAAAAACAAAAAACACAGAGATTATCAAATACCATCAAAAGAAAGCACTAATTGTGGGAAAAAAAGGACATCAATTTTATTTGGGTACGGTGTTGCATGACCGTGCAATTGTCAGTAAGTAAAGTAACGCAGTGCCGTATCGCAAAAGATGGCCTGGTCATGAAAGGGGGTCAAGTGGTGAATCAACCAAAGATCTGCAGAGCGCTCTATTTTATGAACAAGTAGCCTGGGCAACAGATTATGAATCCTTTCGTATAGGCGAGTAATGCATGTTAAATGAGCACATGGTAAAAAACACAAAGTGCTTGAAGATACGTTTGATTTTTATCCTGGATTCTTTGCTCACTGCATGAGCATGCTGGTCTTTGAACATGTTGTATGTTGTTCTGTGACCTTTAAACCAAATCAGTATTTGCCTGAGCTCAAACAATTGCACCAATCTCCCAAGAATTATATCTTATGTCAACATTTTGTGTTCCCATCTAGTGACTTTCAGACAATCAAGTTGTTTTATTTCTCTGATCTTCAGTAACAGCCCCAGGTTACAAAGACAATAAGGTACAATTTCCTTTTCTCAATAAGCACCATAGAAGAAGATCAAATGTGTGCAAGACTCACTCACGGGATTTGAGAGTGTTACTTGCTGCCAATAAGTAGCACCGATTTATGTATCCCCTGATAGTCTTTACTGAAAATGAGACTGCAATCCCTAGGGCTGTGTATACATCATTATCAGGGTCAACAAGTAAATCCCTTGTTGAAGAATACCAACTTTCTGTGTTCTAGAGGCATAGTTTTCTAAGTCAATATTTTAAGCTCAGAGTAATACATTCTACAACTGCCTTAAATGTATATCACAGGAGAAAATTACATTTAAGACACAACAAACAGTTCCTATCAGTGCTTGGTACTCAGCAGTGTACAACTCATATACTGTATATATTAGAATTGAACAAAAACCTCCACTTCTAAAATTCCACTTTTGAAAGTTTTTTTTTTGTGTTGACTGCTGGGGAATTTTAGTCGAGATGGGCCAAACACTCCCAGGTTCGGTTTGCACCAGAAAAGCTGAACATCGCAAAAAGTTCAGACCTGAACTCCAAACCCCATTGAAGTCTATGAGAGCCGAACTTGAAGAATCAAAAGTCTCCATTTTGAAGGTTTATATGCAAGTTATTGGCCATAAAAAGGGGTATGGGGGCCTGGGTAGTCCCCTGGGGGACATGTATCAATGCAAAATTGTATTAAAAAAATTATTGTTTTTAAAAGAAGCAGTAATTTTAATGATGCTTAAAGTGAAACAATAAAAATCAAAAAATCCCTTTAAATATAGTGCCTGGGGGGTCCCCTTAGTCTGGCTGTAAAGTTGCACATCTGTACAGTGTATAGAACCTGCTGCAGCAAAATTTACATTGCTGCAGCAAAACTTCCCAGCCCCGCTACTTAACAAAATACTGACTGTGCGCTCGGCGGTCAAACATTCCGCACAGAAAATTTAGGTGCCAAACTTTTGCTCTTCACAAAATGTTCATCCAACACTAAATTTTTGTATACCTAGACAGTTCTCACTGGAAAAGGTGTCCATATTGAAAGATCTCCACTCACCTCTTGTTTAGTAGGAATGAGCCAACAGTAGCTGGGTTTGGTTTCAGGTAACTTTGCCAAATACTGAAATAAAAGTTTGGGTGTAAAATCCTAACCCCATTGATGTCAATAGGACCCAAATGTTGAACGACAAGATTGGTAATTTTTTAGGCTAATAGGAAAGGAATGTCAAATAAATGACTTTTCTGGCCACTTTTCTAATATATATTTTTTAATGCAATTTGGTGTAGAGCAGCAATTTTAATAATGCTTTAATGATCAGATTAAAAATGAAAAATTCCTTTAAACCACTTGCCATCCAGCTTTTATACTTAAACAGCTAGAAAGCTCACTAAGGGTGGAAGGGGGTATTAAAATGTACAATTACACTTGGCGCTCATGTGCACCCTGTGATTACTGTGTCCAAACTGTATCCTTTGGACACAGCAGATCACAAAGTGAGGTACAAGGCCGTTGAAACTGGCCCTGTACTATGTAATCACTGTGACCAATCACAATGATTACATATGTAAACAAAGGCTGCATTAGAGATCACATTAGCTGTTTTCTTTTTAACAAAGTACAGTGTCACCAGGTCAGGCAGATACATCAGAAAGATGACATGAGTGTGGCACCTGACAAATTTATGAATGAAACACATTGGAAAGAGCCAGAATCTTGTGACATCATCACACAGAGACCACTAAGACGCATGTCCAGGAAGTACTGTGGCACTCTTTGAGGCTTTTGGGCTATAAGTTCCTGTGTGCAGGAATAAATAACTGGGAAAATATGATTTTATATCTTGTATGATTTATTGCTTCTAATAACGTATATACATGTTGCGCAATGATGTCTGTAACCTTTCTACTATGATAAATGACCGAGGTGTAAGTGAGAGTGTTTGCTAAATCTGACAGCTGCTTTGGAAGGTTCATGTCCAGTTGGATGTTGTTTCAGCATGCTATATTTGAATGCAGACAAAAAAAACCAATCTCCTGCGCTCAAGAGTAGTGCACTGGCAGACATCAATCAAACTTCTTCAGCTAATCTAAAATATGCACGGCTTTGATGGTCCCTATGGGGCCAGGGAAACCAGGAAGAAATACTGCAACGGCAAGAAGGAGGGCACACCAACTTAGCGCATTACCTTTATAATAGCTTTATTAGTGTTAAAAGGGCAGATATATACTCATAAAAACCTTCAGCAATAAAGCACATCAAAGTCCTCAATGTACTTGAAATGGCCTGGTCATCTAGACAATTCACAAGCGCGAGAAGACCTTCCAATTGACAGTGTATGGAGAGGATTAAACTGAACATTCATTAATGCAGAAGTGCAGCAGCCTTCTTTAAGGAGACCACTTTGAAATGCTCATCTATGGAGTGCCTCCAGTGTAGAGGGCAGCCATCTTGGCTGGGTCTGATTGGATCCTAGAAGGCCGTGATTGGCTGATGCAACAAAGCAAGGAGAAGGGGGTTTGCAGGCTTCGGAGGAAAAATAAAAAGGACTATATGGAAGCAAGTGCGAGCTACAGATGAATTCTTAGTTTGCTTAATTTATTATTGAATCTTCATTGGATATGAAGAGCGATTAATGTTTATGCTGTTTTGTTTTATATGCATAAGTCTTAAGCCCTGTACACACGATCGGTTTTACCGATGAAAACAGTCCGATGGACTTTTTTCATCGGACAAACCGATTGTGTATGGGCCCCATCTGTCTTTTTTTCCATCGGTGTTAAAAAATAGAACATTTTTTTAATTTATCCGATGGAAAAAAAAACGATAGCAAATTACTATCATCTGTGGGGAACTCCATCGGATAAAAAACCCACGCATGCTCAGAATCAAGTCGACGCATGCTCAGAAGCATAGAACTTCATTTTTCTTGGCTCGTCAAAGTGTTTTACGTCACGGCGTTTGGGACGATCGGTTTTTTGACTGATGGTGTGTAGGCAAGACTGATGGAAGTCAGCTTCATCGGATTTCCAATGGAAAAATCCATCGGTTTAAAATCCATAGGAAATCCGATCGTGTGTACAGGGCTTTATACCACATATGTACACCAAATACCGTTTTGTATTTACATATAGTTTACATGATGATATTGTAATTTGCTTTTATTTCCTTCAATAAAAAACGTTATTAGAAAAAAAATATATACTTACTGGGCGGATAAAAAATAGAAAACAAATGCAGTCACACCATCTGAGAATAGATAGGCTGCAACATATTGAAATTTTGTTTTAGGATTTAATACTACTTTAATGTTCCTCCCTTGAGTGCTTGTTATTCTTTAGCTCTCTGGTGCTGGTCATGTAAATTAATTACAAGATATGAAGGCAATCAGAAAGAACAACTGGCTGGATGCAAACCATACAGCCAGAGACCATGTTGGGTGATGGGAGCTGGAGGGCTAAAAAACTACAAGCCGAAAGGTAGATACAACGGCATATTCTAGAATTGATTTTAACTATTACATAGTTGTAATATGTAAAAGTAACATGTTTTGAAGACATATACCTGCTTTACTGATGCTTATGCATAGAGGAAAACAGAAATGTTTTCTATAGCAACAAACAAAATGCTTACTGGTATTTTGTGTGCATTTTCTAATTAAGATCTGGGGCAAAGCCTTCACTTTTCTACCTTCCACTATAAGTTTGTTCGAATGGTGCAAACATCTAATACTGCTGTAAAAAGATTTTATTTTATTTATTTTATTTATTTATTAAACAACATTATTTGACCATCTACGTAGCTAAGAATGATTAAAAGAAGTCCTTTAATGCTGTGACATGAAAAGCAAAAGCCAACAAGGGCCAGTATTTCATAGATCACAAAATCAATATATCATCTCAAACATATGAACTTTTAAGGCCACTGCAGATTAATAAATCACAAAACACAAAGGATACCTACCTAGATGTACATACTTTGTATAAATAATTTAAAAAGCTTATCAGGCTTCACGTTTAATCATAATGCAGCATAGAAATACACATACTATAATGTTAGCAATGTGTGTTCTTTTTTTAAGATCAAACTTTAAACTCTATGCAACACACACTTAAGCCTCGTACACACGGTCGGACTTCCATCTGACTTTTCCGTGGATTTTTGTCCGAACGGAGTTGGCCGGGCACATCCATAGCATACACACCACAGGACTTTTCTGCAAACTTTCCCAAAACTTTTTGCAACATCACATGGTTTTTCTGCTCTTTTCTGCTCTTTACCGCCACCCTTTGGTCAACTTCTGCTATTGTTAGTTGATTTTAACATTAGTTGTTTTGTCCATCCGACAAAAGTCCGATGGTTTTCTGTACACACGGTAGGACTTTGCTCCATCGGACTTTTGTTGGGAAAAAGTTTGTCCGTTTGCAGACCCAACTTTTGTCCGATGAAAACAAAACAAAACAAAAAAACGTTTGTCCGATGGAGCGTACACACGGTCGGATTGTAGGTCCAACTTGCTTAAAACAAAGTTTGTTGGGCAAAAGTCCGACCGTGTGTACAGGGCTTTAATGAACCTATACCAGCAGAGGGATCAGTATAAATAATAATACATGTTCTCTATGGAAGGTTCTGCATTTTCATACCATGGGTAACCTCTATACTGCATCTACTAGGTCCTGATTGCTGCAGTTTGGTAACCATCAAAAGTTTAAAGAATTTACTTCAAACGCAGTATTTTAACAAATACAATAAACAGCATGTTTTTTTTTTTTTTAATGATTAATGCCTTTCTCTCATTACATTCCCTGTTATATTCATACTGCACACTTTGATCTTTATGATGTTTTGATTTTTAAATTCATGTATGGTATGCCATCTCAAATTGTCCTTGATCTATAGCTTATATTTCTCTGATTTAACTACAGATTTAACTAAACTACAGTACAAATGAGGGAAGAATAGGGATTGTTATATTATATAGCTCTATTAAAGCTGTGGACTCCACAGTTTTGAGACAAGGAAGGAATAGTAGCATTGTCTAGTTATAAAGGATTTTTTGGTTCCCTGGACAAGACCTAACAAGAAAATTGATTGGAGAAAAGGGGGGGGGGAGAGGGTTTGTTGGGACTTTATATGAGGTAATGGGTCAAATTACCTCCATCCCTGTTAATTGTATGACAAAAAGGAGAACAGGAGAGAGCGGGACTTTGTATGAAGCATGTGTGGGAAAAGTTAAGATTGATTGGGGGTAATTAGCATATCTGAAATGCGTTGTATAATTAATAATTTATTACTTTCACATAATGCATCGTACATAACTATAGTGCATTATGGAAGAAATTGATAAAACATGCACAGACATGGTAGGGGAGGGAATTGTTCAAACAGAGACCCTAATACATAGACAATAAACACAATAAGATATATACTGCAGTGATACATATTTGGAGCATGTTAGTTGGTAGCTCTACGCGTTTCGCGACTTTGGTCACTCATCAGGTGCAAGCATGCATTGTGTTTCTGTAACGACAAAAGCACATTTCAGGTTGATCCAGGGCATCTGACATTCAGGAGACAATGAACAAGTCAGAGTCCCAGAAGGTACTCACCGGGTAACCATATGTTGCCAGCTTGGAAGTGCAACCAAGCCCCATGGGCTGGGATAGCCCCTACCAGGGACTGTGGCAAGATACTACACGACAGACGCCCTCCACACAGGGCGCACCCAGGTCGGACAGGCATCGGGCAAGGAGTGATGTATGAACCAGTATCAGTGAATGGTAGTGGCTGTGAAGTAAGGAACAGATAAAGGGCGAGTGCTTGAATGGGGGTGAGGATGAGAAGGGAGAATGAAGTGTATACCTATGGTTGTTTGAGGCATTTGGCTCTTTGCACGTCACAGATCAACATGCAGCACACCATGACTCCATGGGTAATTTCCTTCCTCACATAGTACAACTTTTTTCATTGATTTGTGTTGCTTTATTCACAGTTTTAGATCATTGTCCTTCCCCTTTTATACACTTCATTCTCCCTTCTCATCCTCACCCACATTCAAGCACTCACCCTTCATCTGTTCCTTACTTCACAAATGTCTTGGTATGGTGACACCTTAAGAGGACACACTAAGGTACCAAGCCCAGACCCTCTATAAACAAAAATAGAGCGACAATTTTGAAAAAAAAACAATATTTTTTACTTTTTGCTATAATAAATACCCCCAAAAAATATATATAATATTTTTTTTTCCTCATTTTAGGCCGATACGTATTCTTTTACATATTTTTTGTACCTGTACGCCAATATGCCCAGCCGTGCCATTCTGCCGACGTACATCGGTGTGCGACGGTCGGCAAGTGGTTAAAGTTAAAAAACGTTAGTCATATTATAATTTATTTAAAAACCATTTGTTCTGTGCACTGTGCGGGGCACTGGACTAATAGATTTCTATTAGGTCTGTCATTTTTTACAAGCATGTGAGTAGAGCCTGAGGCTCTAATTGCCTTGTTTTAGGTTGTCCGCATCAGTTTCTGGCTTCTTGTTCTGGCCAATTAGGTCAGGAGGCTGAAGATTTGGAACTCGGAAAGAAGACCAGGTTAACATGGAAGCTGTGGCGCCGGGTATCAAGGTAGCCGTGACCACTGGAGGGCTCCGTTTTTGGGTGGGGAGCAGACCTGGAGGGGTTTGTTTGCGCCCCCCCTCCTGAACTCAACCCGATAGAAAATCTTTGGGATGAATTAGAGCGGAGACTGCGAGCCAGGCCTTCTCGTCCACATCAATGCCTGACTTCACAAATGCACTTCTGGATGAATGGTGAAACATTCCCATAGACACACTCCTAAACCTTGTGGACAGCCTTCCCAGAAGAGTTGAAACCAGAGGGGTAACTAGAACCTTCAGGGCCCCCGTGCAAGAAACCATGCCCCTGACCCACCCTTCCATCCAAGCCCCAGGTTTCCAATCATGGGAGGGTATCCATGGACATCCTGCCAGAACCTTGCTTCTCGCGTGCTCCCTGGGATGTGCATTCAGTGCAATCACAGCGCTCCTTTACATTGTGATCAGCTGATCGCATGTAAACAGACCTGCTGATTATCAGCAGCCCTTTCCTCCCATGCTGTGTCTGTGTGAGGAAAGGAGAGTCATTAACCGACAAGAATGTCAATAAATTGTTTACACTGATCATCAGTGCAGCCTATCAGTGCCACTTATCAGTGCTCATCAATGCTGTCTATTAGTGCCCATTAATGCTGCCTATCAATGCTGCCTATCAGTGCTCATCAATGCTGCCTATTAGTGCTCATCAATGCCGCCTATCAGTGCTGAATTTCAGTGCAGCATATCAGTGCGCATCAATTTCGCCTATCATTGCCCATTAATTCCGGCTATCAGTGCCCATTAATTACGCCTATCAGTGCCCATCAATTCCGCCTATCAGTGCTCATCAATGCCGCCTATCAGCGTCCATCAGTGCCACCTATCAGTGCTGCCTATCAATGCCCATCAGTGCCACCTATCAGTCCTCATCAATGCTGCCTATCAGTGCCACCTATCAGTCCTCATCAATGCTGCCTATCAGTGCCACCTATCAGCATCTATCAGTGCTGCCTATCAGTGCTCAATGCCCATCAGTGCCACCTATCAGTGCTCATCAATTCCGCCTATCAGTGCCCATCAGTGCTGCCTATCAGTACTCAATGCCCATTAGTGCCACCTATTAGTTCTCATCAATGCTGCCTATCAGTGTCTATTAGTGCCACCTATCAGTGCTCAATGCCCATCAGTGCCACCTATCAGTCCTCATCAATGCCACCTATTAGTGTCCATCAATGCCATCTATCAGTGCAGCCTCATAAGTGTTTATCAATCCCAACTATCAGTGTCCATTAGTGTCTCCTATCGGTGCTCATTGATCAATGCCGCCTGCCTCCTCAGAGTCAGCAGGTCTCTGAGATGAGAGCGTGTCTCTCATTCAGCTCAGAGCCGTCATTGACAGTTCTCCCTCTCTCCTCTCTCTCTAGAGGAGACAGCCAATCTGCTCTGTCTCCAACTCCCCACTCCTGTGTGTGCACTGCGGGAAGTCAAGTGTGAATCTAACAAGCTCATACTTCCCGCAGTGCACACACAGGAGGGGGGGTTGGAGATGGAGCAGATTGGCTGTCTCCTCTCTCATTCCGTGTGAGAGAGGAGAGAGGGAGAACTGTCAATGAAAGCTCTGAGCTGTATGAGAGACAAGCTCTCAGCTCAAAGTCCAGTGATTAGCAACCCTGCTGGGGCCCCAACAGTGGTGGAATGCCAGGGCCCAGTCACATATGCAACTGCTGCGACCCTGATAATTCCGACACTGGTTGAAGCTGTTGTAACTGCAAAGGGTGAGCCAAATCAATATTGAACCCTACGGACTAAGACTGGGATGCCATTTAAGTTCATGATGTGTGTAAAGGCAGGAGTCCCAATACGTTTGGTAATATATTGTATGTACAGTATATATATATATATATATTGTGAGGGGGGGTTAACTCGGCAGCGGGTGTGTGTGACCCCCTGGATGGGTTCACCACACAAAACAGGCACAGCAGACAGAGTTTGTAGTTGCAAAAATGAAAGGTGCGGTTTATTCAAACTATTTACAAGGGAAAAACAGCAAAACAAAAAGAAACATGAAAAGAAATCCTGGTCAACTTGACCGCTCACTACACACGTTGGTGTCCCTAACTAACAACTGGGAACAGCCTTGTGCTGTCCCAGTCCCTAGCTCCCTGCTTTAAGAAGTTCTTACAATAACCACACAGGCTTTGGCTCACCGCACAGAGATCACACTCCCCAGACTATCCACACAGATCTGGTTCCAGGTTGGAGCATCTCCCTTAGCATGCTGGGAGTTCTTGTAGAGGCCTCAATGAGCCACTTGATTCAGCTGGGCTCATTAACTCTTCCCCTGCAAGACTCCGAGCACTCCCCCTAGTGGTATAAATCGGCATAAAGACTGAATCTAGGACATATATACCTTCCATCCTGGATGCAACCTGGCGACTTTACCTGCCTGCTGTCACAATATATATATATATATATATATATATATATATATATATATATATATATGGTGTCTAGATCACTCAGGGGACAGGGGACAGAATGTGTCCACTATGCCTCTTGTACATGATATTATAGTCATGTTTAGTATCAAATTAATCATGGTTTATATTGAAAAAGATGCTTGTTATTATTGTAGCACTACATAATTATGAATTGAAACTGGGAGTTTAAGAAAAGGCAATTTTCAGGTTAAGTGGCCCAGACTAACAATGTGGATTCTGGCTTAACAACATCAAATACAACCGGTGCTGGAGGTTTCATGTCATGCCAGTTTAGGAGCTAATGGTGTTCTGGCTTGCCAGATACCTCCTAATGGATTTAATGACCCCCCAATTAGCCATTTACAAAATACCAGATCAAGGAATGTTTAATGACTCTTTTACAATAGTATTACAGATCCTAACTAAACAGGATTTATCATGGCCTGCTCTGTGTCTCTGAGCGGACTGTTCAATTTGAGAATCTGATTGTTAAAAATGAATTAAGAGCATGGCATTTCATTGCCTAGACCTCAAAATCATCACATATGTCATTAAAAATCCTCCAAACAAAAATGTATTATATTGATCCTTACCAGTCCTTAAATGTTGTGTCTTTTTTTCAGGCTTTTTTGTTTAATTTTCACCATGTGATCCTGCCAGTAACACACTTCCAGTCCTGACACTCACTCACCTTTCTAATTCAAGACAAAATAGAACTATGGAACCCTGCCACTCTCCTTAAAAAAATAAACACCCCTTTTGCTTCTAGGCTCAAAACTTTTTCCCTAGAAGTAAATCCAGCCAATCTTGGTGGTAGCAGCCTGAAAAATAAGTAATTTAGCTATGTTTTCCCATAAGCTGTTTATATTGTACAGACTTCAGGACCATTTTCTAAATGCCCCATACTGTAATATGACCAAGTTAATTCTTTGCGTGCTTAAATGTTTATTTCCCAAGGCTAAGTACACATAATCAGAAATCGTATGAAAAATACCGCTTTTGAATCGATCGTAAAATAATCGAATTGTTAGTACACGGCTTTCGAGAGCCGATCACGACAGTTCACGTAAAATTATCCAAAAGGGACAACCAAGAAAAATTTTCTCGGGCAATACCAGAACGTATGATTTTTGTTTAATCAGTACAGTATTCGTCAAAAAAAATCAGAAAACCACCCATGGTCGGAAACAAAAGAATATATTAACCACTTCAGCCCCGGAAGAATTTACCCGATTCCTGACCAGAGCAATTTTTGCGATATGGCACTGAGTTGCTTTAACTGACAATTGCGCGGTCGTTCGAAATTGCACCCAAACAAGATTGACGTCCTTTTTTTCCCACAAATAGAGCTTTCTTTTGGTGGTATTTGATAAGAAATATATAAAAAAACGAATTTTCTTTCTCAGTTTAGGCCAATATGTATTCTTCTACATATTTTTGGTAAAAAAAAAATCACAATAAGCGTATATTGATTGGTTTGCGCAAAAGTTATAGCGTCTACAAAATAGGGGATAGATTTATGGCATTTTTTTTTGACTGACATTATGGCGGACACATCGGACACTTTTGACACTATTTTGGGACCATTGTCATTTATACAGCAATCAGTGCTCTAAAAATGCACTGATTACTGTGTCAATGACACTGGCAGGGAAGGGGTTAAACTGTAGGGGGCGATCAAGGGGTTAAGTGTGTCTTAGGGAGTGATTCTAACTGTGGGGGGGGGGTGGGCTACCACTGACATGACAGAGATCACTGCTCCCCATGACAGGGAGCAGTAGATCCCTGTCATGTCACTAGGCAGAACAGGGAAATGCATCTCCCCATTCTGCAGCTCCGTGTCACGATCGCGGGATACCGGCGGACATCAAGTTCGTGAGACCCGCGGGTACAGTAAGGGAGCACGCGGCGGGCGCGCGACCACCAAGCCGCGATTTAAAGGGGATGTACCTGTACGCCCATTTGGGCAGCCATGCCATTGTGCCGATGTACATCGTCATGTGCTGGTCGGCAAGCAGTTGACATACAATACAACACTTCCAAAGTTGTATTTTGTTGTATGAGAATTTTCGTAAAAGTTGAGTAACCTTAATTTTCTAAATGAGACCAGCATGCAGAAAAAAAAAACAAAAAAACGAATCAACTGATCATTTGGCCGTTATTCTCATTGTGTGTATGAGGCTAAATACTGAACTTTATAAAGACTTAGATGAGAAATATACATGGGGGATTTTGCTGCCTTCCTAACCTACTGTATGCGGAATCTGACGATGTGTTTTTGTTTAATTTTTTCAGAGAATACCGGTATTTTAAAACACATTGGCTTATTTAGGTTATATAAAGTCATTAAACAACGCTGTGAATAAAACCTTTAAGGGTTCAAGTATTGCTTAATTTTATCTGTAATTAGAGCTGGTATCAAATACACCAATTAATACAATTCTGTTTGCATCAACATATCATTAAAGTGTTACTAAATCCACAAAAGTAAAATCTATCTATAAATGCAGCATAGCATGCTTGTTATACTCACTGTGAAACTTAAGTGGTTAATCCTCTGCATTGTGTAAAAACTAAAAAGGCTGTTTTATCCTGTATGCACAGATCCTCCTCCTCCTGCACTGTCTATCTGGGGAAGGCCTGCTAACACAGGCAGGGTAGCCAACCTGCACATGCTCAGTTGTGTCTTTTATGCTGGAGAGAATAATTACTTGTTCTCAGAGCTAGCCAGGTCACATGATATTGGCATCACACATGTGGGCATGTATACAGGCTGAAGTGGACATCTCCTCCTACCTGAACTCTCAGCACTGGAAAAATGGTGCAGTTTATCATGTAACCGTGGTATACAGATCATCCAAAAAGGTATATAGTGGCAATAAATTAATGTAAAAAGAAGATTTATAAGCAGATGAACTCTTTTCATATTACTGAGTTTAGTAACACTTTAAGTGTGTTTTACAAATACAAGCAGTGTAAGAACTAATTTTGACTTGGTATTAGCCTCTTGCAGTCCCTGTACAGCAATTTGCAGGCTGAGGGAAGACGCAGTACAAGGAGCCAATCAGTTGTGCAGTGCAAGGCTCATTCTGATAAGGAGAGAAAGCTGAATGACAGAGAGAAAAGCTCATCATTCTACTGCTGCTCTATTTACTGTTCAGTAGAAATGCACGATTTTGGATAAAATGAGAATCCACATTTTTTTGCTTAGAATAAAGATCACAATTCTCGGGCAAACATCATCTTTTACATTATACAAACAAATTGGACTTTACGGTTTCGTTTTTTTTAAATTCATTGAAGTGTATTTTTTCCCGCCAATTTATTTTCTAGGGTCTCTGCTAAACATATATAAATAATATTTGGGGAGTCTAAGTAATTTTCAAGCTAAAAAATACAGATTTTAAAGCAGACCTTCAGTAATTTATTCATCTTTCCATCTCCTAAATCTTCTGCCCTTGTTTTAACTTTGGATAGTAAAACATTTTTTTTCTTCCAGTAAATATCTTATACAGCCCACTTCCTGTTTCTTGACTGGTCATTAGCCCAGGCTTATGACATCATGCACAGCTCTCTCTCACACTCTTGTGAGAGTTTGCCAGAAAGGGAGGGGGTGAGTCATAAGAGGACCAATGAGAGCTGCATGGCTGGGGGTGTGCCTCTGTGTGTCTGTGTAAATACAGGAAGTTAACAGGCAGCAGCTTCAGCTGCCCACAGTTCAAATGAATGCAGACAGACTCAGTGGAGGGAGATTTCTGCAGCATATTTGGCAAGTACAGAATCACAGTATATATAAAATAATATGCAAAGTGGTTAAAGGGAAGCTTCAGAATGGCAAATATGTTTTTATTATAAATTATGTGAGCAGACTGCAGTTCCTCTTTAACATCTGTCTCTTTCAGTCCTGAGCAATGTTGTTGATAAACATTGCCGGCTGCTATTTTTTGACAACTGTGTGAATGGCTCTGTACTTGCTACATGAATCGTGGAAATGCTGGATTAAGATTGTGTGGGGGTGTTAAATCGAGATTGCGATTTTTTAACAATTAATTGTGCATCTCTACTGTCCAGTGACAGAATGGTGAGAAGATCTGGAAATGTTACTGAACTACAGCACAGAAAATTTAGTTCTGTCAGATGGGACTGTGTGGTATGGCATAGCTGTGTAACTCTTAGAAGGAGATAGACAAAAATACAAATCATTAGGCACATAGGTGTGCGCAACCTAGGGTGTGCATCCCAAATCTCAAACACAAGGTTGGGTCCTGGATGGGTGCTATATAGCACCAATATTTGGGTTGTGGTCCCTTTAAGGAGTGGTGATGGTGTTCAGGAGGTCACCCAGAATGGGTGAGGAATTCCTGGCAAAAGAAGTAGTCATGAGAGGACTGGCTCGCAGTCCTCTTTGTCTTGATAAAGAGTTATTTGGGGCCCGGAATTTCGGAGGCTCTAAAGTGATATTCGGGTGGGATAGAGCCTCCACTCCTGATCACTGGGAGTCAGCACACAGGGGGTTAAAGGCTTCCAGGAAACAGCTCATAAAACAGGAAGTGGTGCAAGAGGTGTTGTGGAAGGAGTATGGGGATTGCACCTGTGAAGATGAGCTGTGTGTCTGCTGGGAGCTTTTAAAGATTCAGCAAGGGCTCTGGAAGTTCCCTCTACAAAACTGTATGTGCCTTTTCTTTGATTTATTTTGTGCTGAAGACAAGCAGGTCTTTACTTTATACTGGAAGATAAGTGGACTTTGTTTTTTATATTTTTACTGTGTGCTGAATGAAGCTTGATTTTTGGTTTATTTACAAATAAAAGCCTTTTTGTTCAACGTCAACGGTTTATGCACTTGGTCCCGTGGAGCTATAATCCCCAAAAGTTTACAACTGGTGTCTGGGATGCTGGCAAAGTGCATTTGGAGCTGCAAAAACTATTTAAAACAAACTGACATTTAAAGAGACAGTGTGCTTATGGCATGTCTTGGGTGAAGTCAGCTCAGACATTGCAAACAGTAGACAAAGGCATGGAGGAGGTCATCAAGGCTTTGGCACAAGCCACTGTGACCCAGCAGCAAGCTTTAGTAGAGGCAAACCGTCGCCATGAGGAAGCGATGGCTCAGCAGCAGGAAAGCACACGGCTGCTAGCCGCCCAGTTTACGGCCCAGCAGGGGTCCACTCAAGCACAGGTGGCTGCCTTACAGGAGGCAGTACAGCGGCTGGCTCAGGGACGAGAGCAAGCGGTCGTTGTCGCTGGCAACCAAGTGTCCGTGAGAGCCACCCATTTTTTGCAAAAGCTAACACCCAGTGATGACGTAGAGGCCTTTATCACTACCTTTGAAAGGATAGCGGAGAGAGAGAGGGGTGGCCCCGTGACCAATGGGCTGGCATTATCTCCCCTTTCCTGACCTCCCATCTGAGCACATCAGCGATTATGAGCGGCTGAAGGCAGAGATCCTGGCCCGCCTGGGAGTGACCACAGCCGTCCGGGCTCAGAGGGTGCATCACTGGCGGTACAAACCTGACCGACCACCTAGGTCCCAAATGCACGAACTAGTGCAGCTGGTGAAAAAATGGCTGCAGCCGGAAAAATTGTCGGGCCCACAAATGGTGGAACGGGTGGTGATGGACTGGTACCTGCGGTCCCTGCCAGATGACCTACAGCGCTGGGTAAGCCATGGAGACCCTGCAACTGCTGACCAGCTGGTTGAGTTGGTCGAAAGGTATACCATGGTGGAGGACCTGCTTGGGCCTGCCAAGCGTCGGGAACCCACACCAAGGGCAACCAGACCAGCCACAGCACCTGGGAGAGAAGCCCTACCTTACATTGAAACCTGCAAACCTGCATCATCGTCCGCAGAACCGCAAAGGTTGGTTCCTGTCCCTAGGATGGGGGACCTACAGTGTTGGCGATGTCGGTCCTGGGGGCATACCCGGGCACAGTGCCCGCTGCAGGAGGAGCCTATGGACTGTGGGACTGGTCGGAGAAGCTCCTTCTATGTGCAAAGAGCGTGTGCCACTCATCTTGATCTGGCTGAAGGACGGTTCGAGTGTGAAGTGTGGGTGAACCACCTTCCTGCCAAGGCGCTACTGGACTCCGGTAGCATGATAACACTTGTACATGCCAGGGTGGTCGGGAGACTCGGCCCAGTGAATAAGACTCTACAGGTAGTGTGTATCCATGGGGACACCAGGGATTACCCCCTGGTCCCGGTAACGGTTTCCTATGGTCATATTTCAGTTACACAAGAGGTTGGGGTGGTAAAAAGTTTAATACATGACATCATAGTGGGGCGGGACTGTCCACTATTTCTTGAACTATGGAACCAGGTACAGATAGGGCTGCCAGGAGAACTGGGGACACTGGGCCTGAACGGGACAGAGTCTAGGGGCCCGGGCCTGAAACCCCCACAACAACACCCCTCTAATATGGAGATACCCGTCACTGATAATGAAGTTACAGAGAATGCTAATTTGGATGATAATGTTTCTGTTCCAGGTCTCAAAACCGAGTTGATCTCTGAGGGGGGGAAGTTTTCCCATTACAAGTCATGCTGGGGGAGGAAGATGAGGAGCTCTCTCCGGTTGAGGAGGATGAGGGGGAAAAATCCTCGAGGCCAGTGTATGCAGACCTGGATGTATCTAGGGGTGCATTTGGCACCACCCAATTACAGGATCCTACCTTGACCATTGCTCGAGAGCAGGTTTCTGTTATTGATGGCGTCTTACAAATGCCAGGGGCAGATCAGAGGTTTCCTCATTTTGCATTGAAGGGGGACTTGGTATATCGAGTAGCTGAGAGCCGAGGGGAAACTGTAGAGCAGTTGCTGGTTCCCCAACTATACAGGTGGATGCTCCTTGATCTAGCCCACAACGATGCACTGGGAGTACACCTGGGGGCAGAGAAAACAGAGGCCAGGATAACCGACCGGTTTTACTGGCCAGGAGTGAAGGCTGAGGTTAAAAGATATTGTGCATCTTGTCCCATTTGCCAGTTAACTGCCCCAGTGCCCCACTATAGAAACCCTCTAGTACCCTTGCCAATTATTGAGGTCCCATTTGAGCGGATCACTATGGATCTGGTGGGACCCCTGGTAAAGTCGGCAAGGGGGCACCAATACATATTAGTCATCCTAGATTACGCAACTAGGTTTCCAGAAGCAATCCCTTTGAGGAAAGCTTCCTCTAAGGCCATTGCCCGGGAGTTATTTCAAATGTGCTCATGAACGGGGTTCCCCAAAGAGATGCTGACGGACCAGGGCACCCCTTTTATGTCAAAGGTGATGGCGGACTTGTGCAAACTGTTTCAGATTAAGCAGTTGCGGACGTCTGTTTATCACCCGCAGACCGATGGCCTAGTCGAGAGGTTTAATAAAACTCTAAAGTCCATGTTGAAAAGAGTGGTCCAGAAAGACGGGAAGGATTGGGATATATTACTCCCCGCCTTGTTTGCCATCCGGGAGGTTCCACAAGCATCCACGGGCTTCTCACCGTTTGAGCTAGTGTATGGATGAAGGCCCCGGGGGTTGCTCGACCTAGTAAAGGAAACGTGGGAAAGTGAGTCCTCACCACATAAAACCGTGGTAGAGCATATCTCTCAAATGCGAGAGAGGGTGGCTAAGGTGATGCCGCTGGTGAGGGAGCACATGCAGAAGGCTCAGGATGCCCAAAGAAGAGTGTATAACCGGTCGGCTAAAATTAGACAGTTTCAAGTAGGAGCCCGGGTGGCTGTTCTAATACCCACGGTGGAGAGCAAATTCTTGGCCAAGTGGCAAGGCCCGTTTGAGGTAGTAGAGAAAGTAAGTGAGGTGAACTACAAGGTACACCAGCCAGGGAAAAGAAAACCCTACCAAATCTATCACGTAAATTTGTTGAAACCCTGGAGAGACAGAGAACAGGTATCCGCGGTGGTAGGGGTACAGTCATGGGACTATGCAGGGATCGACCTGGTGCAGGTTGTTGCCACCCTAACTAGACCCCAAACCCAGCGAGCAAAAGAGTTTCTGCAAAGAAATAGGGTCATGTTTTCAGAATTGACCGGTCTCACCAACGTCATCAAGCATGACATTGTGACCGAGCCCAATGTAAAAATCCGGTTAAAGCCTTACCGTATCCCAGAAGCTCATAGGGTGGCGGTATCTGAAGAGGTTAAAAGAATGCTCGAACTTGAAATCATTGAAGAGTCACAGAGCGAGTGGTCGAGTCCAATCGTGTTGGTACCCAAACCCAACGGCACCCTCCGCTTCTGTAACGACTTCAGAAAACTTAATGAAGTCTCCAAGTTTGATGCATATCCCATGCCACGGGTAGATGAGCTAATTGAGAGGTTAGGTCCTGCCAGGTATATCACCACGCTGGACCTCACAAAAGGGTACTGGCAGATTCCCCTGACCAAGGAAGCCAGGGAGAAAACAGCCTTCTCTACCCCGGAAGACCACTTCCAATACAAAAGGATGCCATTTGGTCTACACTCTGCCCCTGCCACGTTCCAAAGGGCCATGGACAAAACTTTGCGTCCACATCAACGGTACGCTTCCGTCTACTTAGATGAAATAGTCATCTTCAGCACTGAGTGGGAGTCCCATCTTCCCCGGGTTCAGGCAGTTGTAGACTCCTTGAGAAGAGCAGGGTTCACCATCAATCCGGAGAAGTGTGCCATTGGGATGGAGGAAGCCAAGTACCTAGGGTATATTGTGGGTAGGGGGTTGGTGAAGCCCCAAATGAGTAAGGTGGAAGCCATACAGGACTGGCCCCGTCCCCTAACCAAGAAGCGCGTCAGAGCGTTTTTGGGCATAGTTGGCTATTATAGGAGGTTTGTTCCCAACTTTGCCACCATTGCTGCACCGCTGACTGACTTGACCAAGGGCAGAAAGTCAGTGATGATAAAGTGGAATGCCGAGGCCGAGAAAGCTTTTCAAAAGCTTAAGACGGCATTGTGCCAGGATCCGGTGCTTGTAGCTCCGGATTTCGCAAAGGATTTTGTAGTGCAGACAGATGCTTCAAGTGAGGGATCGGGAGCAGTCCTTTTGCAGGAAATCAATGGGGAAGAGCACCCCGTAGTTTTTCTTAGTAGGAAGCTGACAGCAGCTGAGAAAAACTACGCTGTGGTAGAGCGGGAATGTCTTGCCATCAAGTGGGCTTTGCACTCCCTACGATATTTTCTCCTAGGCAGGAGGTTTCGCTTGATGTCAGACCACGCTCCCCTTACCTGGATGAGGCAAAACAAGCACACCAATGCCAGGGTAACAAGGTGGTTCCTTTCTCTCCAGGAGTTCAATTTTGTGGTAGAGCACAGACCCGGGAGAATCATCAGAATGCCGATGCCCTCTCCCGAGTCCATTGTATGATGTCGAGTGGTGCCTCCAACACCTCCGCGTTGAGGCAGAGGGGGGTGAAATGTACAGGACGCCAAGGTTGGGTCCTGGACGGGTGCTATATAGCACCAATATTTGGGTTGTGGTCCCTTTAAGGAGTGGTGATGGTGTTCAGGAGGTCACCCAGAATGGGTGTGGAATTCCTGGCAAAAGTAGTCCAGAGAGGACTGGCTCGCAGTCCTCTTTGTCTTGATAAAGAGTTATTTGGGGCCCAGAATTTTGGAGGCTCTAAAGTGATATTTGAGTGGGATAGAGCCTCCACTCCTGACCTCTGGGAGTCAGCACACAGGGGGTTAAAGGCTTCCAGGAAACAGCTCATAAAACAGGAAGTGGTGCTAGAGGTGTTGTGTAAGGAGTATGGGGATTGCACCTGTGAAGATGAGCTGTGTGTCTGCTGGGAGCTTTTAAAGATTCAGCAAGGGCTCTGGAAGTTCCCTCTACAAAACTGTATGTGCCTTTTCTTTGATTTATTTTGTGCTGAAGACAAGCAGGACTTTACTTTATACTGGAAGATAAGTGGACTTTGTTTTTTATATTTTTCCTGTGTGCTGAATGAAGCTTGATTTTTGGTTTATTTACAAATAAAAGCCTTTTTGTTCAACTTCAACGGTTTATGCACTTGGTCCCGTGGAGCTATAATCCCCAAAAGTTTACTAATATATATTACTAGAGTATAAGCCGAGTTTTTCAGCACATTTTTTTGTGCTGAAAATGCCCCCCTCGGCTTATAATCGAGTCACCTTTTTGTGCCTGATCTCCCGGAGTTTGGGGACCCTGTACCGGCCATCTGTAGGTCCCCTGGACCCCAAACTTGGCACACATGTAGCCTCACTCTTCCTCTACAAGTGTGAAAAGTTTGTTGTCCGGGGGATCTACGGCCGGGGAGCACCGATTTTTCAAACCCGGGCACCCCTTCTATAGACTTGAATGTTAAACGGTAATTTCTCCGGTGACTTTGGGGACCCGGTACCGGCCGGTCGTAGGTCCCCTGGACCCGAACTTGGCAAACATGTAGCCCCATTTCTCCTCTATAAGTGTGCAAAGATTTTTGTCTGGTGGACCTACAGCCCGGGAGCACCGATTTTTCAAATCCGGGCACCCCTTCCATAGACTCCCATGTTAAACGTCAGTCTAGTCATGGACACAGTGAGGCATGGACACAGTGAGGCATGCACATGGACACAGTAAGGCAAAGTGAGGCATGCAGATGGACACCCTAGGCTTATACTTGAGTCAATATGTTTTCACAGTTTTTTGTGGTTAAATTAGGTGCCTCGGCTTAAATTCGGGTCGGCTTATACTCGAGTATGTGTGTGTGTGTGTGTGTATATATATATATATATATATATATATATTGTGAGGGGGTTAACTCAGTAGCGGGTGTGTGTGACCCCCTGGATGGGTTCACCACACAAAAACAGGCACAGCAGACAGTGGTAGGAGAAAACAAAAGGGTGTGGTTTTATTTGAACTAAATACAGACAAAAAAATACAGCAAAAGAAACAGGAAAATAAATCCTGGTCAACTTGACCGCTCACTACACACGTTGGTGTCCCTAACTAACAACTGGGTACAGCCTTGTGCTGTCCCAGTCCCTAGCTCCCTGCTTTTAGAAGTTCTAAGTAATAACCACACAGGCTTTGGCTCACCGCACAGAGATCACACTCCCCAGACTATCCACACAGATCTGGTTCCAGGTTGGAGCATCTCCCTTAGCATGCTGGGAGTTCTTGTAGAGGTCCTAATGAACCCACTTGATTCAGCTGGGCTCATTAACTCTTCCCCTGCAAGACTCCCAGCACTCCCCCTAGTGGTATAAACTGGCATAAAGCCTGAATCTAGGACATATATATCTCCCATCCTGGATGCAACCTGGTGATTTTACCTGCCTGCTGTTACAATATATATATATATATATATATATATATATATATATATATACACACAGTATATCATAAAAGTGAGTACACTCCTTACATTTTTGTAAATATTTTATTATATGTTTTTATGTGACAACACTGAAGAAATGACACTTTGCTACAATGTAATGTAGTGAGTGTACAGCTTGTATAACAGTGAAAATTTGCTGTCCCCTCAAAATAACTCAACACACAGCCATTAATGTCTAAACCGCTGGCAACAAAAGTGAGTACACCCCTAAGTGAAAATGTACAAATTATGCCCAATTAGCCATTTTCCCTCCCCGGTGTCATGTGACTCGTTAGTGTTACAAGGTCTCAGGTGTGAATGGGGAGCAGTTGTGTTAAATTTGGTGCTATCGCTCTCACTCTCTCATACTGGTCACTGGAAGTTCAACATGGCACCTCATGGCAAAGAACTCTCTGAGGATCTGAAAAAAAGAATTGTTGCTGTACATAAAGATGGCCTAGGCTATAAGAAGATTGCCAAGACCCTGAAACTGAGATGCAGCACGGTGGCCAAGACCATACAGTGGTACAACAGGACAGGTTCCACTCAGAACAGGCCTCGTCATGGTTGACTAAAGAAGTTGAGTACACGTGCTTCTTTGGGAAATAGACGTATGAGTGCTGCCAGCATTGTTGAAGGGGTCAGCCTGTCAGTGCTCAGACCATACGCCGCACGCTGCATCAAATTGGTTTGCATGGCTGTCGTCCCAGAAGGAAGCCTCTTCTAAAGATGATGCACAAGAAAGCCCAAAAACTGTTTGCTAAAGACAAGCAGACTAAAGTCTTGTACACATGACCGATTTTCCTGCCAGGAAAACTGCCATGAGAGCTTTTGGCCGGGAAAACCGGATGTGTGTATGCTTCCTCGCAGTTTTCCCAACAGGAAAACTGCCTGGAATCCCGGGGGGAAAATAGAGAACCTGCTCTCTATTTTCCCGTCGGGATTCCCGGCGTTTTTTTTTCCACCAGATTTACTACTACTTTCCTATGGGTAACACTGCGAGGCAGTACCGATGGAGCATACACATGGCCGGAATTCCTGACCAAAGCTCTCATGGCAGTTTTCCTGCTGGGAAACCTGGACGTGTGTAGGGGAAAAAGCTACCGAGCAGGTTCTCGGTTTTCCCCTCGGTTTTCATGGCAGACTTTTTACCGCCGGGAAACTGTACGTGTGTACAGGGCTTTAGGACTTGGATTACTAGAACCATGTCCAGTGGTCTGATGAGACCAAGATACATTTATTTGGTTCCGATGGTGTCAAACGTGTGTGGCGGCAGCCAGGTGAGGAGTACAAAGACAAGTGTGTCTTGCTTACAGTCAAGCATGGTGATGGGAGTGTCACAGTTTATTGATAGAACCATGAATGCCAACATGTACTGTGACATACTGAAGCAGAGCAAGATCCCCTCCCTTCAGAGACTGGGCCGCAGGGCAGTATTCCAACATGATAACGACCCCAAACACACCTCCAAGATGACCACTGCCTTGCTAAAGAAGCTGAGGGTAAAGGTGATGGACTGGCCAAGCATGTCTCTAGACATAAACCCTATTGAGGATCTGTGGGGCATCCTCAAATGGAAGGTGGAGGAGTGCAAGGATTCTAACATCCGCCAGCTCTGTAATGTCGTCATGGAGGAGTGGAAGAGGACTCCAGTGGCAACCTGTGAAGCTCTGGTGAACTCCATGCCCAAGAGGGTTAAGGCAGTGTTGGAAAATAATGGTGGCCACACAAAATATTGACACTTTGGGCCCAATTTGGAAATTTTCACTTAGGGGGTGTACTCACTTTTGTTGCCAGCGGTTTAGACATTAATGGCTGTGTGAGTTATTTTAAGGGGAGATTAAGGAGGTTAGGCAAATTTACACTGTTATACAAGCTGTACACTCACTACTTTACATTGTAGCAAAGTGTAATTTCTTCAGTGTTGTCAGATGAAAAGATATCCAAAAAAAAAATGCAAAAATGTGAGAGGTGCACTCACTTTTGTGAGATACAGTGTGTCTGTGTGTGTGTGTGTATATGTGTGTGTGTGTGTGTGTGTATATATATATATATATATATATATATATATATATATATATATATATTATTAAAACATTGGCGGTGTCAGTAGGGTAGCGGACCATGTCAGTAGGGCAGTGGGTGGTGTCAGTAATGTTTTTAATTTTATTTTTAATAATTTTTTGACATTATTATTTTTAGGAGCCCCCTTGAAGGGCTTTGTTGAATTATAGACCCCTGATATCTCACTTTTGAGACAGAGAAAGGGACTGAGGACAGTGATACCTTAGTCCTTTCTCTGCAGCCTCAGCTGCTCTGGACAGTGCTGGGCTGAGCAGGTTCCTGTTCATTCACAAATTGAAGCACAGTAATCCCAGTTTACTATGCTTCAGTTATGGAAAAAAAAACAGTGAGTAATTATTACCGATCACTGATCTGTGTTCATCTTGAAACATCCTCCTGTGTGCCCACAACAGTAGCCGGTGGGAGAGAAAAATTGGATTTTTATAACAGCTTACCTGTAAAATCCTTTTCTTGGAGTACATCACGGGACACAGAGCGGCATAGTCATTACTATGTGGGTTATATAGTTTACCTTCAGGTGCTGGCACTGGCAACTTCCAAACCGGAAGTACCCTCCCCTATATAAGCCCCTCCCATCCGGGAGCACCTCAGTTTTGTAGCAAAGCTATAAGTGTCCCCAAAAGAGGGGTGGGAGCTCTGTGTCCCGTGATGTACTCCAAGAAAAGGATTTTACAGGTAAGCTGTTATAAAAATCCTATTTTCTTTCTCGTACATCACGGGACACAGAGCGGCATAGTCATTACTATGTGGGATGTCCTAAAGCAATGCCCAATGAGGGGGGGGTACACCATATATAAGCTGAGCGCTATCAGACATGAGGATCTTTTGCGGCCTGCAACACACTGCACCCAAAGGCGACATCCTCCTGACTTCTAACGTCCACCTGGTAGAACCTAGTAAACGTGTGTACTGAAGACCATGTTGCGGCCTTACAGATTTGAGCCAGGGAGGCCTGGTGATGCACTGCCCATGAAGTTCCAACTGCTCTCGTGGAGTGCGCCCTAACTTTGAACGGAGGCGGTCTCCTTCTCAAGCCATAGGCTTGCATAATGACCTGTCGAATCCACTTGGCTAAAGTAGATTTTGACGCTGCCTGACCCTTTCTGGGGCCTTCCGGCAGAATAAACAAAGTATCCGTTCTGCGAATCTGAGCAGTGGCTTTTAGATAAGCTTTAACTGCTCTTACTACATCCAAAGAATGTAATAATTTTTCCTCTACTGAACTAGGTTTGGGGAAAAAAGAAGGAAGAACCACATCTTGGTTCAAATGAAACCTCGATACCACCTTAGGAAGAAAGGCTGGATGAGGACGTAACACTACTCTGTCCTTATGGATAACCAGATATGGCTCCCTACAGGACATAGCGGCTAATTCTGACACTCTTTTAGCCGAACAAATGGCTACTAGAAAAATCAATTTCCTGGTGAGAAGAACCAGGGAAATATGCTGTAATGGTTCAAATGGTTGTTTCTGTAGAACCGACAGAACCAGGTTTAAGTCCCATGGACATATGGGAATATTAACCGGAGGGCTAATACGCATCACTCCTTGTATAAAGGCTTTGACTAGTGAATGCGAAGCCAAGGGCCTCTGAAAAAATATTGACAAGGCCGAAATCTGACCCTTGATAGTACTCAAGGCAAGCTTCATATCTACAGCCCACTGTAGGAAGTCCAGAATCCTACCTATTACGTACTTACGTGGATGCCATTTCTTGGCCTCACACCAGGCGATGTACGCCTTGCAGATTCTATAGTAGATCTGCCTGGATACCGGCTTCCTGGCATTGATCATGGTAGATACCACAGGATTAGAGAGACCTCTCTTTTTTAGAATGTGGGCTTCAATAGCCAGGCCGTCAAACCTAGGGCTGGTAAGGAAGGGTGGTATATCGGTCCTTGCGAAAGCAGGTCCGGACGATGTGGGAGGGTCCAAGGACTCCCCACAGACATTTTTACAATCTCCGCGTACCATGCTCTTCGGGGCCACGCTGGAGCCACCAGAATCACTGGTTTCTTTTCTACCCTGATTCTGCGGAGTAATCGAGGTAACAATTGTGGCGGTGGGAATGCATATATCAGCTTGAACTGATCCCAAGGGAACACTAGGGCATCCGAGCCGCAAGCTAGGGGATCCCTTGTCCAAGAGACAAACCTGTCCACCTTTGCGTTGAATCTGGATGCTAGCAGATCTACATCCGGTGTTCCCCACCGCTGACATATTGTCCGGAAAACCTCGGGGTGAAGGGACCATTCCCCTGGGAATAATTGTTGGCGACTTAGAAAGTCCGCCTTCCAATTCTCCACTCCTGGAATGAATACCGCGGATATGGCTGGGACATATCTTTCTGCCCATTTCAGGATGCAATTTACTTCCCTCTGGGCTGCACGACTCCTGGTGCCACCCTGATGATTGATATATGCCACTGCCGTGGCATTGTCCGATTGAATTCTGACAGGGGACCCTTGGAGTTTGGATGTCCATGCTACTAGGGCATACCGGGCTGCTCGTATCTCTAAGAGATTGATGGGCAGGGCCTTTTCTGCATCCGACCATCTGCCCTGGAGAGACCATTGCTCCAGTACTGCTCCCCAGCCTATAAGGCTGGCATCTGTAGTGACCACCTTCCAAGAAATCGGACTGAAGGATTTCCCTTATTCCAGATTCTGGGGAACCAACCACCAACGGAGGCTCTTGCGAACGGAAGGGGACAAGGACATTGGTAAGTCTAGGGCCTGAACTCTTTTGTTCCAGGCTGACAGTATAGCCCTTTGCAAATTCCTTGAATGGAATTGACCGTAGGGTACTGCTTCGAATGATGCCACCATTTTTCCCAGCAGCCTCATGCACAGGCGTATGGATGGCTGTCTTTTTGTACCCACTAGGTGGATCAAATCTCTCAAAGACGACACCTTTTCTTGAGGCAAGAAAATTTTTCTCTGGTCTGAATCCAGCCTTAGCCCCAAGTATTCCAGACTTTTGACTGGTTTTAGGGCTGACTTGTCTCGGTTGATAATCCAACCGTGAGATTCCAGATACTCGATTGTCTCGTGAACAACCACTTCTAGTTTTTCCACTGAGTGGTCTATCAGCAACAAGTCGTCTAGATATGCCATTATCGTTACACCTCGTGTTCTTAGATTGGCCAATAATGGGGCCAGAATTTTTGTGAACACTCGTGGTGCTGTGGCCAGACCGAAGGGTAAGGCTCTGAACTGAAAATGGCGCCCTTCTACTGCAAAGCGTAGAAATTTTTGGTGGACTGGAAAGATGGGAATGTGCAAATAAGCATCTTTGATGTCGATCGAGGCTAACCATTCCTCCCCTTGTAGGGCAGTGGCCACCGATCGGATCGACTCCATCCGGAAAGTCCTGATATGTAGTAATTTGTTTAGCCCTTTTAGATTTAATATGGGCCTCACGTCCCCGTTTGGCTTCGGGACTGTAAAGAGGTTTGAGTAAAACCCGAACCCCCATTCTTCAGGGGAACCTCTATAATTACTGCTTGGAGCAATAATTGTTCTAGTGCCAACAGGAGGGATCCTCTCTTCTGGGGATCCCTTGGCACGTTTGACCTTATAAAATGGGAAGGATGGGAGTCTTTTAACTCCAATTTGTATCCCAGACTTACTGCGGAGAGCACCCATCTGTCTCTGATCGTGTCCCGCCAGGTCTCTGCGAACAACTGAAGTCTTCCCCCCACCCGATTGAGTGGGGGCAACCCTTCATGCATTTGACTTTGGGGGAGGTTTTGTACCTCTCCTGACCCAGGGTTTCTTGTTACCCTGCGATTGTCCCTGATTTTTACCCCCGGGATTTGACCGAGGAGGCCGTCGGAACTGTTTCACAGCCGATGTCCTAGGGACTGGAGAAGCAGGCCTCTTAAAAGAGGGACCACTAACTCTTTTTTTAACCGGCAAGAGTGTACTTTTACCGCTGGAAATTTTCTGGATATATTTGTCCAGGTCTTCCCCGAATAAGCGTTCACCATGAAATGGGAAGCTAACCAGCAATTTTTTACAGGGAGCTTCAGCAGACCAGTTTTTGAGCCACAGAAGCCTGCACATATGTACTACAGACAGCGTAAGGCGGGAGGCCTGATGGATTGAATCCTTTATAGCGTCAACCGCAAAGCATAAGGCTCTAGGTAGATCAGCTAGGGCAAGAGCCTGCTGATCTGGCAAGTCCCTTAAGACCTGTTTCAACTGATCCTTCACTGCTTGGCAGACCCCAATAGCTGGCACTGCTGGTTGTGTCACCCAGCCTGCTGTAGCAAAAGCAGATTTTAATAAGGACTCCAATTTTTTATCTATTGGGTCCTTGAACATTTGGACATTATCTACTGGACATGTCAGTGATTTATTCACACAAGAGATGGCTGCGTCCACTGTAGGGACCTTCCATTTTTTGATGAACTTATCCTCCATGGGATAGACCACCTGAAATCTCTTGGGAGAAGTAAATATTTTATCAGGATGTTCCAATCCTGGTAAATGAGCCCTTCCAGTAAAGGATGGATTGGAAAGGAACAAACAGTCTGGGGGGCTTTTAGCGACCCCAACGAGGAGACAGAAGTGGATGATGGCTCCGCAAGGGGCATTTTAAATGCTGATCGGACCATGTTAGTCAGGGACTGAACCCATAATCTTTCAGCATGTGATGCTGAGAATGGTTCTTCCACTGTTGATTCCTCTACAACAGAATCAACCTCGTCCTGATCCCCTTCAGGTAGGTCGATCCCTGTATGGGACTGTTGCTCCGCTAACAGGTACTCTGAGGGAGGAGACGGAGATCGGGCGCGCTTTCCCTCTGACAGGGAAGCAGCGATCAATGTTGTCAATCTCTCTTCCAACCCTCCCAGAGCTGAGGAAAAAACCTCCTCTGTTACATACACAGGAGCAGGTGAACTGAGGACAGCCACAGTACCAGGTACTCCTGAGGGTGCTCTACGGTCACTAACCTCTGATTTTTCAGGGGAGATTGGTGCAGCCGAAGCATGCCCAAGATCCTCAGAGCCCGATGGAGACCCCCTATGCTTCCTGGGATTCTTAGTCCCGGAGTTTTTAGACGGCATATTCCTAAGCCCAAAGCTGAGGTATTCCAGCCGAAATACACCACTTACTGATAGGGATGAGCCGAACACCCCCGGGTTCGGTTCGCACCAGAACCTTCGAATGGACCGAAAGTTCGCGCGAATTTTCGAACCCTATTCGTTATAATGGACGCGAACGTTCGAAATCAAAATTGCTAATTACAACGGCCAATATGCATGTTAATGTTATAAAACAGGTTTGGGGACCCGGGTCCTGCCCCAGGGGACATATATCAATGCAAAAAGAAATTTTAAAAACTAAAGTTTTTTCGGGAGCAGTCATTTTAATGATGCATAAAGTGAAAAAAAAAAAAGTGAAATTTTCCTTTAAATACGGTACCTGGGGGGTGTCTAAAGTATGCCTGTGAAGTGGCATGTGTTTCCCGTGTTTAGAACTGTCCTTGCACAAAATGACATTTGTAAAGGAAAAAAAGAAGCCATTTAAAACCACTTGCGGCTTTAATGTCATGTCTTGTCCTGGCCGCCATATGGCTGAAAATCCTTGAGAAAAATGGCATGGCTACCCCATCACCCCCCCCCCCCACCCCAGCCCCTTTGGGTCTTGTATGGATACTAAGGGGGACCCCGCACCCAAAATAAAACCCTATACCTACAACCCTATATACTCTGAACAGCAGTATATAGGTGGTGCAAACAAGACATGGACTGTAGGTTTGTTCTTAAGTAGAATCTGAACAGGTACATTATGAAGTGTAGCTACATCCCAAAAAAATCAATTTTTAAGCTTTTTGGAGAACATAGGGAGGGGTTATCACCCCTGTAACATTTGCTGTCTTTGCACATCTGTTCAGAACATGTCACCTCACTTTCCGTCCCAATGACAAATGTTTTTGGAAAAGTGGGGTTTTAATTGAAACAAGGATTGGTGATAAAGCATCAGTAGAGAGGAGATACCTTTTTCCCAAATTAAATCTAACAGGATAGAATTTTCCTTCCTAGGGGTAGATTTCCTCTCACTTCCTGTTTTCTCTTGCCGTTTGCAAGTAGGAGTCGTTTGTAAGTTGGATGTTTGAAAGTAGGGGCCTGCCGTATATACTCTGCAGAAATTTGCCCTATTAGATGTTGGTGTAGCCACAAGACTGGTGGGCACAGGAATGGGCCCTGCTGTGAGTTAATAGATCAAGATTTGTACTTGCATGCACCTGTTGAACCGGGCAGAAAAATTGGGCCTTTGGTGGTGGTGGTGGTGGTGGTGGACGGTGTTGCCACAAGACTGTAAGCCCTCACAGTTACTCTTGGTGGGTGCAGGAATGGGCCCTGCTGTGAGTTATTAGATCAAGATTTGTAATTGCATGCACCTGTTGAACAGGGCAGAAAAATTGGGCCTTTGGTGGTGGTGGTGGTGGTGGTGGTGGACGGTGTTGCCACAAGACTGTAGGCCCTCATAGTTACTCTTGGTGGGCGCAGGAATGGGCCCTGCTGTGAACTATTAGATCAAGATTTGTAATTACACGCCCCTGTTAAACAGGGGCTGAAAAATTGTGCCTTAGGCATTGGTGCTGGTGCCACAACACTGCAACCCCTCACAGATACTGTACTTGGAGCACAGCAGTCACACCTGTTGCGAAGCATCTTTTTAAAAAATTGTAATTACACGCCCCTGTTATACAGGGGCTGAAAAATTGTGCCTTAGGCACTGGTGCTGGTGCCACAACACTGCAACCCCTCACAGATACTGTACTCTGAGCACAGCAATGAGACCTGTTGCAAAGCATTGCCTAAAAATTGTAATTACACGCCCCAACAGGGGCTGAAAAATTGTGCCTTAGGCACTGGTGCTGGTGCCACAACACTGCAACCCCTCACAGATACTGTACTCTGAGCACAGCAGTCACACCTGTTGCGAAGCATCTTTTTAAAAAATTGTAATTACACGCCCCTGTTATACAGGGGCTGAAAAATTGTGCCTTAGGCACTGGTGCTGGTGCCACAACACTGCAACCCCTCACAGATACTGTACTCTGAGCACAGCAATGAGACCTGTTGCAAAGCATTGCCTAAAAATTGTAATTACACGCCCCAACAGGGGCTGAAAAATTGTGCCTTAGGCACTGGTGCTGGTGCCACAACACTGCAACCCCTCACAGATACTGTACTCTGAGCACAGCAGTCACACCTGTTGCGAAGCATCTTTTTAAAAAATTGTAATTACACGCCCCTGTTATACAGGGGCTGAAAAATTGTGCCTTAGGCACTGGTGTGGTGGCATGGATCATTGAGGAGGAGGAAGAGGATAGTCAGTGAACATAACAGGACAGTCACTCAGCATCAGCATAGGCAGTCTTGAAGGGATGTGACATTATAAATTATTCCGTTATATCCGCTTCAGGTGTCTGGTAGCTGGTGGTGATCCAAGACTGATTCATTTTTATGAAGGTCAGTCGATCAACCGAGTCGGTGGACAGGCGCACCCTATGATCGGTGACAAATCCTCCAGCAGCACTGAATGTGCGTTCGGAAAGAACGCTGGATGCAGGACAGGCCAGTAGCTCAATTGCATACTGTGCAAGCTCTGGCCAGTGATCCATCCTCAGGACCCAGTAAGCCAGAGGATTTTCGGTGGGAAAGGTGTCCAAGTCTGACCTTGCCCCTAGGTATTCCTGCACCATGTATATCAGACGCTGGCGATGGTTGCTGGAACCGATCATACCTTGGGGCTGCGGACTAAAAAATTGTCTGAACGCATCGGTCAGACGTCCACCTTCCCCACCGCTCCTTCTGCTACTGACCGAAGCCTCAGCAACTCGTCGTCCAGGACCAGGAGTTTGTAACCTCCCAGTTTCTGGGAACGCGTTGCACAGACCTTTCTGCAAGGCCTCCCTGAGATGTCTCATCCTCTGCTCCCTCTGCGACGGCAAGATAAGGTCCGCAACCTTACCCTTGTACCGTGGATCAAGGAGAGTGGCCAGCCAGTAATGGTCACTCTCCTTGATCCGAAGAACACGAGGATCCTTCCGCAGGCTTTGCAGGATCAGGGAGGCCATGCAGCGTAGGTTAGCTGAGGCATTCGGTCCGGAGTCTTCTGGGTCACTGAGGATGACATGATCGCCAGCCACCTCCTCCCAGCCACGTACAAGTCCACTGGTTTGTTGGGACTGTACATCATCCCTAAAAGACTGCTGCTGCTGATGCTGAGTGCCAGGCTCCACCTCCATGCTCACACAATCCTCCTCCTCCTCCTCCTCCTCTTCCTGTGTGATGGGTGGGACAGAAGGAACATTGTCTGGATAAAGGGGGCCTTGAGAGACAAGGAAGTCCTCCTCTTCCTGCCTCTGTTCTGCCTCAAGTGCCCTGTCCATTATCCCACGCAGCGTATGCTCCAACAGGTGGACAAGAGGTACAGTGTCACTGATGCATGCACTGTCACTGCTCACCATCCTCGTGGCCTCCTCAAATGGTGAGAGGACAGTGCATGCATCCCTGATCATGCTCCACTGGCGTGGGGAAAAAAAGCCAAGCTCCCCTGACCCTGTCCTGGTGCCGTAGTCGCAAAGGTACTCATTGATGGCCCTCTGCTGCGTGTGCAGTCGCTGCAGCATGGCCAACGTTGAGTTCCACCTGGTGGGCATGTCACATATTAGGCGGTTCTTGGGCAGGTTCAGCTCCTTTTGCAGCTCAGTCAGCCGAGCACTGGCATTATAAGATCGGCGGAAATGCACACAGACTTTCCTGGCCTGCCTCAGGACATCCTGTAAGCCTGGGAACCTGCCCAAGAACCGCTGCACCACCAGGTTGAGGACGTGAGCCATACAGGGCACATGGGTGAGCTGCCCCTGTCGCAGGGCGGAGAGGAGGTTGGTGCCATTATCAGAAACGACCATTCCTGGCTTAAGCTGGCGTGGCGTCAACCACCTCTCGGCCTGCCCCTGCAGAGCTGCCAGAACCTCTGGCCCAGTGTGGCTCCTGTCCCCCAAACACACCAGCGCAAGCACGGCATGGCATCTTTTTGCCTGCGTACTCGCGTAGCCCCTTGTACGCCTACGGAGCACCGCTGGTTCCGAGGACAGAGCACTCGAAGAGGACATGGAGGAAGAAGAAAGGAGGGGGTGGAGGAGAGAGGTGTGTCACAACCAGTAGTAGCATTTTGGAGGCGTGGTGGCGGAACAACCTCCAACACTACTGCACCTTGTCCTGCATCCCTCCCAGCTACCAATAGAGTGACCCAATGGGCCGTGAAAGAAAGATAACGTCCCTGTCCATGCCTGCTGGACCATGAGTCAGCGGTAATATGCACCTTACCGCTGACCGCCCTGTCCAGCGAGGCATGGACATTGCCTTCCACATGCCAGTAGAGAGACGGAATTGCCTTCCGTGAGAAAAAGTGGCGTTTGGGAACCTGCCACTGAGGAACCGCACATTGAACAAACTCACGGAAGGGGGCCGAGTCTATCAACTGAAAAGGCAGCAGTTGAAGTGCTAGCAATTTAGCCAAGCTAGCATTCAACCGCTGGGCATGTGGATGGCTGGGAGTATACTTCTTTCGACGGTCCAGCAGCTGGGGCAGGGAAATTTGCCTGCTACAATCGGACGTCGGTGTACTGCAAGTACTTGGTTGTGACACACCTAATTCTACACCTTCAGTCCTCTCAGAGCAGCTTTCAGAGAGGACTGAAGATATAGTGGGGATGGAGATCCCAGCTGATGAGGAGCAAGGAGAGGTCCGCTTTGTTCTTTGGTGTGGGTCTTTTATGTGTGCTTGCCAACGAGCTGCATGGCAGGTCGACATATGTCTGCTCATGCTTGTGGTGCCCAAGCGGCTGATGTTTTGGCCACGCGAGATACGCTTGAGACAAATATTGCAAATAGCAGTGGTGCGATCTGATGCACTCGTCTCAAAAAAGGCCCACACCAAAGAACTTTTGTGATAACGTGCAGAGGCAGCGCCCTGCACAGGCGGAGCTCTGCGGTGTGGTACAGTTGCTGTGCTGGCCACTAGCTGGCCTCCAGGGGGCATCCTGCCTCGTTGGACATGTGACGCTGCATCCTCCTCCTCCTCCTCCTCTCTCCCTTCAGGCACCCACGTGGAGTCAGTGACCTCATCATCCCCTCCCTCTTCACCACTAGAGCAAACCTGGCAGTAAGCTGCAGCTGGTGGAACACTACTGCCAGATTGCTGTCCTTCAGCATCCCCTTTCTCTGCGCGCACACTACTGACTTCCTCAAGCTGGGTATCATCATCCGAGCCTTCGAATCGTTGGGCATCCTCCTGGAGCATGTACCCAACACTGTGCTCAAACAGTTCGGGGGACTCCTCAGGAGGACATGGTGGGTCTAGGGAAGGGGTGGCTGATGATGCCATTGAGTACGCGTTGGCAGCTGCTCTGCCAGTACCCTGAGCCTGGGTGAGAGAGGATGAGGAGGATGAGGAGGGCTTGGTCATCCATTCTACCAAGCCTTCGGCATGATGCGGCTCCACATGTCCAGCTGCCGAAAACAAAGACAAGCGTGTCCCATGGCCACGTGCTGATGACGATGCACGACCACGTCCACGGCCAGCACTGTTGTCTCTAGAAACAGAGCCTGCCTGCCCTGTGTTCTTGCCTCGGCACGCTCTGCCTCTCCTTGGCGGTCTTCCAGCCATTGTAGTCGGTAGTGTATATAGTATAAAAAATAGAACTCCTATGTGTGCTCACAACACACTGTAGGTCCTATGGGTGCTGACACTAACACACTATAGGTACTATGTGTGCTGCTGACAAGAAAATATAGGAGCTCTGTTTGCTGCCACTAACACACTAGAAGTCCTATGGGTGCTGCTGAGAAGAAAATATAGGAGCTCTGTTTGCTGCCACTAACACACTAGAAGTCCTATGGGTGCTGCTGAGAAGAAAATATAGGAGCTCTGTTTGCTGCCACTAACACACTAGAAGTCCTATGGGTGCTGCTGAGAAGAAAATATAGGAGCTCTGTGTGATGCCACTAACACACTAGAAGTCCTATGGGTGCTGCTGAGAAGAAAATATAGGAGCTCTGTTTGCTGCCACTAACACACTAGAAGTCCTATGGGTGCTGCTGAGAAGAAAATATAGGAGCTCTGTTTGCTGCCACTAACACACTAGAAGTCCTATGGGTGCTGCTGAGAAGAAAATATAGGAGCTCTGTTTGCTGCCACTAACACACTAGAAGTCCTATGGGTGCTGCTGAGAAGAAAATATAGGAGCTCTGTGTGATGCCACTAACACACTAGAAGTCCTATGGGTGCTGCTGAGAAGAAAATATAGGAGCTCTGTTTGCTGCCACTAACACACTAGAAGTCCTATGGGTGCTGCTGAGAAGAAAATATAGGAGCTCTGTTTGCTGCCACTAACACACTAGAAGTCCTATGGGTGCTGCTGAGAAGAAAATATAGGAGCTCTGTGTGATGCCACTAACACACTAGAAGTCCTATGGGTGCTGCTGAGAAGAAAATATAGGAGCTCTGTTTGCTGCCACTAACACACTAGAAGTCCTATGGGTGCTGCTGAGAAGAAAATATAGGAGCTCTGTTTGCTGCCACTAACACACTAGAAGTCCTATGGGTGCTGCTGAGAAGAAAATATAGGAGCTCTGTGTGATGCCACTAACACACTAGAAGTCCTATGGGTGCTGCTGAGAAGAAAATATAGGAGCTCTGTTTGCTGCCACTAACACACTAGAAGTCCTATGGGTGCTGCTGAGAAGAAAATATAGGAGCTCTGTTTGCTGCCACTAACACACTAGAAGTCCTATGGGTGCTGCTGAGAAGAAAATATAGGAGCTCTGTTTGCTGCCACTAACACACTAGAAGTCCTATGGGTGCTGCTGAGAAGAAAATATAGGAGCTCTGTTTGCTGCCACTAACACACTAGAAGTCCTATGGGTGCTGCTGAGAAGAAAATATAGGAGCTCTGTGTGATGCCACTAACACACTAGAAGTCCTATGGGTGCTGCTGAGAAGAAAATATAGGAGCTCTGTTTGCTGCCACTAACACACTAGAAGTCTTATGGGTGCTGCTGAGAAGAAAATATAGGAGCTCTGTGTGATGCCACTAACACACTAGAAGTCCTATGGGTGCTGCTGAGCAGAAAATATAGGAGCTCTGTTTGCTGCCACTAACACACTAGAAGTCCTATGGGTGCTGCTGAGAAGAAAATATAGGAGCTCTGTGTGATGCCACTAACACACTAGAAGTCCTATGGGTGCTGCTGAGAAGAAAATATAGGAGCTCTGTTTGCTGCCACTAACACACTAGAAGTCCTATGGGTGCTGCTGAGAAGAAAATATATTAGCTCTGTGTGATGCCACTAACACACTAGAAGTCCTATGGGTGCTGCTGAGAAGAAAATATAGGAGCTCTGTTTGCTGCCACTAACACACTAGAAGTCCTATGGGTGCTGCTGAGAAGAAAATATAGGAGCTCTGTTTGCTGCCACTAACACACTAGAAGTCCTATGGGTGCTGCTGAGAAGAAAATATAGGAGCTCTGTGTGATGCCACTAACACACTAGAAGTCCTATGGGTGCTGCTGAGAAGAAAATATAGGAGCTCTGTTTGCTGCCACTAACACACTATAAGTCCTATGGGTGCTGCTGAGAAGAAAATATAGGAGCTCTGTGTGATGCCACTAACACACTAGAAGTCCTATGGGTGCTGCTGAGCAGAAAATATAGGAGCTCTGTTTGCTGCCACTAACACACTAGAAGTCCTATGGGTGCTGCTGAGAAGAAAATATAGGAGCTCTGTGTGATGCCACTAACACACTAGAAGTCCTATGGGTGCTGCTGAGAAGAAAATATAGGAGCTCTGTTTGCTGCCACTAACACACTAGAAGTCCTATGGGTGCTGCTGAGAAGAAAATATAGGAGCTCTGTGTGATGCCACTAACACACTAGAAGTCCTATGGGTGCTGCTGAGAAGAAAATATAGGAGCTCTGTTTGCTGCCACTAACACACTAGAAGTCCTATGGGTGCTGCTGAGAAGAAAATATAGGAGCTCTGTTTGCTGCCACTAACACACTAGAAGTCCTATGGGTGCTGCTGAGAAGAAAATATAGGAGCTCTGTGTGATGCCACTAACACACTAGAAGTCCTATGGGTGCTGCTGAGAAGAAAATATAGGAGCTCTGTTTGCTGCCACTAACACACTAGAAGTCCTATGGGTGCTGTTGGGGTGCAATGCTGTGCTAACAGCACTGCGGTTGGTACTACTGCAATACTGTACTAACAGTAAGCACGCACCAGACTAATCCCCAGCAGCAGCTAATAACACACTAACTGTGCAATCAGCAGCAATGAACGATCAATGACTTAGGTAGCAATGGTTTAGCAAAGAAATAGCCAATGGTTTAGCAAAGAAGAGCAAATCTTTCAGTATCAAGCAAAGACAGAATCAGCAGACTAATCTCTCCTAAAGCCGGAACTCATGTGACCGGGGCCGATGGCGTGGCGGCCTTTTAAATGGTGGGGCGTGTACTAAAGCCCCTGAGCTGTAATTGGCTACAGGCGTCCTGCCTGTAGCCAATTATTGCTCTCCGAGTTTCGGGCGCTGTGATTGGCCAAGCATGCGGGGTCACAGTGCATGCTTGGCCAATCATCAGCCAGCAATGCACTGCGCCGGCCGCGCCGGCCGCAATGCATTGCGGGGCCGCTCGCATCACACGAATGTGATGCGAACGGCCCAAATAGTTCTGGGCTCGACGAGCGAGCGAACGCCCGATGCTCGATTCGAACATGGGTTCGAATCGAGCACCGGGCCCATCCCTACTTACTGACAATAGTCTAGCACAAATGCTGCTATATAAACAGTTGGTGTCTACTAATGTGCCTTTCTATGGGGATGCCTGCATCAACCGCTTGCTGTATGCCTTTCTTTAAATGTTGCCAGCTCTGTTTCTGCACCATAGCCAGCTCACAACACATAATTGTGCCTTTTAACATGCTGGGACGCCCGCACATGCGCAGAAGTGCTGCGGCGCCCACAGAGCGTCATCCACCAAGCTCCGCCCCCTTTTCCACTCACCTCTATATAGAGAGGCGCGTGCACGCACGCGGGCACGTGCGCCTTCGGCGCACTTTTTTGAAAAGGGAAACTAGGGACAGGAGACAGGGCCATGTTTGCCGTAGGCCGGGGGATGGATGAACATTGCAACATGGCAGAGGAAGCAGTTTCCCACAAGAGAACTCACCATCTGCCTGGACTTGCTCTGATGAAAAGAAAAAAGTCCACATGACAAGAAACGTTCCACAGTGGCCTCTAGTGGATTAACACAGGTACCACAGTCTATATTTTAATTTTTTTTATTTTTTTATTGACCACTATTAAAATTATTACATTTTTTAGTAGTTACAGGCATGCACAGATATTTAGCGGGAATACCGTTAGGTAACAGGCAGAAAGACATATTAGGCTTGGGGGTCCCCTCAATAGAACCAAGTTCCTGAGGGGCCCCCACTTACCTTTTCCCCGCCGCAGGACTCTGTTTGGTCCACAGAAGCCCAAACTTCACCTATCACGGCAGGCATTGTAATTAAACCTTCAGGGACCGGGTTCGGAAGGATTCCACTCCCCTGGACCTGTATAGCACCCTGCACAGAAAACATCTTGGTCATGCGTATGACCAGAGCTCTGGATCCCAGGGTCCAGCTCTCCTAAGAGAAGCATTACAGGCAAAACCTTTCTCTTCTCTGCAAGGCCCGGGTACCGACCGTTTAGCTATGAAGCTTTTTTGGTCGGATCCGGAATAGCTTACTGAGGCCCAAAAGAACCTGTACGCAAGCTCAGTGAAAAACACATGTTACTTCTTGGCCAACACCTTAGACACTGGCAAAAAACTGAGGTGCTCCCGGATGGGAGGGGCTTATATAGGGGAGGGTACTTCCGGTTTGGAAGTTGCCAGTGCCAGCACCTGAAGGTAAACTATATAACCCACATAGTAATGACTATGCCGCTCTGTGTCCCGTGATGTACGAGAAAGAAAGGAGGGAAGCCAGCAGACCTGGGGGGGGTACAGCAGGGGGATTCTGCACTGCATGGGGTGATTGGGGTGTGCCCAGGCACGCTTGGCACACCTTGTGTGCACGCCTATGATTAGTCAGGTAAAACGGCTCCCTTTTAAGTATGTCATCTGTGTGCTTAGCTGTTTGGAGTTCAGCTTTAAACTTTTATATGTTTACTATGTAATAAAAAGAATAAAAGTGCTATCAGTTTTTCTTTAATATAGTAGCTTCATAATATCAGCAGCATTTCAATTTATTTTCAGCAACTCATTCTCAAAGTATAAAATGAAAAATACAATAGTAGCATTTTATAAATTAGAGAAATGGCATGCCTTGGGCCATCACAGGGAATGCCTGAAGGTATGCCTCTCATTGTAAAAGTAATACCTCTGAACTGTGTAAACATAAATATACATTAAAATAAAAATCTGGCCAATTCCAACTGCAGATATTATACAGAAATGCATTAACAGCAGTAACCTATATTGAAAACTTTGTGAAATGATCAGTAGATCCTAAAAAAAGGCAGCTGAACTTAAACAAATCTTGACTTTTAAGTTGAGGTTTACCAAGCTCGATCTAACACCAGAGTCTCCTGATTGACCCTTTACTTCGACAGCCAGTCTGATGGACAGGGTAGATTAGAAGATGGGGGTTAAGATCCACAAATGCTCAGTTTGTTATCCTCAAATGCTCAGCACAAAGAGGTCTGTAAATTGCTTGACCCAGCTTACAAATTAAATGCTGTATGATATTAACCACTTCAGCTCCGGAAGAGGATGTACCCCCGTAATGACCAGGCCATTTTTTGCGATATGGCACTGCGTTGCTTTAACTGACAATTTTGCGGTCATGTGATGTTGTACCCAAATTGATGTCCTTTTTTTCCCCCACAAATAGAGCTTTCTTTTGGTGGCATTTGATCACCTCTGCGGTTTTGATTTTTTGTGCTATAAACAAAAAAATACCGACAATTTAAATAAACAATATTTTTTACTTTCTGCTATAAAACATTCCCAATAAAAAAATCAATATGAATGCTGCTACAAATTTTTGTAAAAAAAATCCCAATAAGCGTGTATTGATTGGTTGGACTTTTAATTATTTTTTTTTTAATTGTTTTTACTAGTAATGGCGGTTATCAGCGATATTTTTTTTTTTTTTGCAGGACTGTGACATTGTGGCAGTCAAATTGGACACATAGTTACCCTTGTAGCGGACCAGTGACACCAATATAGTGATCAGTGCTAAAACAATGCACTGAACACTGTATAAATGACACTGGCAGGGAAGGGTTTAACACCAGGGGCAATCAAGGGGTTAAGTGTGTGCCTGGAAGGTGTTTTCTAACTGTTTGGGGAAGGGACAGACTGGAGGAAAAGAGAGATCGTGTTTCAGCTTACCTGAAACACAAATATCTCTCCTTTGCTCCCTGACAGAGCAGCAGTTTGTTTACACAGGCACACTGCTGATCCATCTTTTCACAGAACAATCGGCGGGTCACGGCAGCCATCTCGGCCGCCGGACCTGCTGATTGGCTCCCACTGTGTCCAATTACAGCGGGAGCGGCGCTCCGGGGCACGTGCGCGCTCTCTACATCACGTGTACGAAATCATGTACAGGTGCGTGATTTTGCACAGCCAGGCTGCCCTGCCACAGTGTATGTATAGTGGGCGGTCTGGAAGTGGTTAATGGGGGCTGTGTAGTCCAGCTCTTGCTCTGTCTGTCAGCATGATGCTCCAGCCACTCTGTTTAAACTGGCTACTCACAACTCTGCCAGGAGAGCATCCAGTGTTCCTTTGAGCCACACCAAAAAGCAGAATCAGACTCTTGAGCACCAACATCAAAGTGTTAATAAATGTCCATGGAAAGGATTAGGACTGGTCCTTGTAGGGACTCCCAATGAGGGAGATTTCAGCTTCTAACTTCATCTCGTTCAAGTTTGTTTAAAGTGATTGTAAAGTCTAGTTTCTTTTTTATTAAAAATAACAAACATGTTATACTTACCTGCTCTGTTTCAGGGGATTTGCACAGAGAAGCCCTGATCCTCCTCTTCTCGGGTCCCTCTTCGGCCCTCCTAGCCCCTCCCTCCTGTTGGGTGCCCCACAGCAAGCAGCTTACTATGGGGGTACCCGAGCCGAGTCACAGCTCCCTGTGTCCATTCAGACACGGAGCTACGTCCTGGCCCGGCCGCCTTTATATTCTCATTGGCTGACTGACGTTGTTTGACAGCAGCAGGAGCCAATGGTGCCGTGTTGCTGTCTTAGCCAATGAGGAATGAAGTCCCGGATGGCCAAGACATTCCTACAACATTACTTGAGCTAGAGCAGTGTTTCTCAACTCCAGTCCTCAAGGCACCCCAAAAGGTCATGTTTTCAGGGTTTCCATTATTTTGTACAGGCGATTTGATCAGTTTCACTGCCTTAGTAATTACCACAGCTGTTTCATCTGAGGGAAATCCTGAAAACATGACCTGTTGAGGCGCCTTGAGGACTGGAGTTGAGAAACACTGAGCTAGAGGGACCTCATGTAAGTATTAGGGGGCTGAGGGGAGCTGCTGCACACAGAAGTCATTTTATATCCATGCATATAATGCATGGAGATAAAAAACATTCTGACTTCCCAACACCTTTAAGCTTTGACTAAAAAAAACTAGAAGCTGATTTCTATGCAGAATTGCAAAAGATTTTGCACACTCCAGTTTTAGTAAATGTAGCTCACCCCCTAAGGAGCCGCAAGTAGATTGGGATCCCCCACCCTGCACAGCCAGACATTGTTTTGTTTTATTGAGAGATTAGAACTTGGATGGGAATTGGGATTTATGGAATTATTTTACTAAGCTCTGAAGCAACTGTTCTTGCAAAATGCAACTGCAACTTTGCAAAGTGCGCAGTCTATTTGCTTTTAGCAGATCAACCCCTAATGCACTGTACAGACGATCGGATTTCCGATGGAATAAAATCCAATGGATTTGTCCATCGAAAATCCGATGAAGCTGACTTCCATCAGTCTTGCCTACACACCATCAGTCAAAAATCCGACCGTCCCAAACGCCATGACGTAAAACACTCAGAGGAGCCGAGAAAAATTAAGTTCAATGCTTCTGAGCATGCGTCAACTTGATTCTGAGCATGCGTGGGTTTTTTCTCCGATGGAGTTCCCCACAGACGATCGGAATTTGCTATCGTTTTTTTTTCCATCGGTAAAATTTAACACATGTTCTATTTTTTTATACCAATGGAAAAAAGACCGATGGGGCCCACACACGATCGGTTTGTACCGATGAAAAAAGTCCATCCGTTTTTTTTTCATCAGAAAAAACGATCGTGTGTACGCGGTATATGGGTCTGCTTTGTGAAAAACTGGAGCAGATTGGCATGGTTTTCCAAAGCAGCTACCATTCACTCTATCATTCGTTTGAAAAAAAAATATATATATATATATATATATATATAATTTTCTAAAGTTTAACATTTTATTGGGTTTTTCATAAACCAGCCCCTGAGTGCTTCCTGGGAGGAGCAACCAAGCTGAATATGAGGTGGTTATAACAACACACAGGATCAGTGTTGTCAACCGTCAGTATTTTCCTGACAGTCAGTAAAAAACCGTCACTTTTCTCCTTCCAGTAAATGCCAGTAAGAGAAAAAGGTTGCCATTAAAAAAATATGGCTGTGACGCTTGGGTCGGAACTGGACATGCTCAGCTCGTGTCCGGAGCCAGCCAGGACCATCCAAGTAAAAAGTAAAATGGCGCAAAAAAAGTTCTGGCATAGTATGTGATCCCAATGTCATAAATGATGCAAGCACCAGTGGCAGCTACCATAAGCAGAAGCAGACTCTGTAAAACATAATAAGAAAAAGAAAGGTGCGCCAAACTAAGTGCAGTATTGCGATTTTAATAGCAAATAGTAAAAACAGCCAAATGGCTACTCACAGGATGGTGGAATATATGAGGCATATATATATATGTTAAGGATGGTCCGGGGTCATCTGTGGCAGTCTGCGAGGATGGTGTAGATCCCAGATAAAGAAGGAGCTGGAGACAGGTCTGCAGTGTCAGCAGGGAGAGTCTATGGCATCCAGTCGCCGAGGACGTGCGTGGTGTAACCCTTCAAAAGACAGCAGAGACCAGGAAGATGCGCTCAGTATTCGCTACAGCGTGGAGCAGGGAGAGGTCTGCGGTGTCAGCAGGGAGAGTCTATGGCATCCAGGCGCCGAGGACGTGCGTGGTGTATCCCTTCCAATACACCGTAGCATAGACCAGGAAGATGCGCTGCAGTATGCGCTTCAGCGTGGAGCGCAGCGTGCCGTTAGACCGGAAGTGACGTAGATCTGATGAAACAGCGGATGCTGTGAAATGCGCCATCCCATTGGTCCGTTCCCTGCACACGTCACTTCCGGTCTAACGGCACGCTGTGCTCCACGCTGAAGCGCATACTGCAGTGCATCTTCCTGGTCTATGCTGCAGTGTATTGGAAGGGATACACCACGCACATCTTCGGCACCTGGATGGCATAGACTCTCCCTGCTGACACCGCAGACCTCTCCCTGCTCCACGCTGTAGCGAATACTGAGCGCATCTTCCTGGTCTCTGCTGTCTTTTGAAGGGTTACACCACGCACGTCCTCGGCGCCTGGATGCCATAGACTCTCCCTGCTGACACTGCAGACCTGTCTTCAGCTCCTTCTTCATCTGGGATCTACACCATTCTCGCAGACTGCCACAGATGACCCCGGACCATCCTTAACATATATATATATATATATATATATATATGCCTCATATATTCCACCATCCTGTGAGTAGCCATTTGGCTGTTTTTACTATTTGCTATTAAAATCGCAATACTGCACTTAGTTTGGCGCACCTTTCTTTTTCTTAGGACCATCCAAGTGCCTGCTACAGTGTGTTTGGGTGATACCGGTGGGGGGGGGCGGGTCTGGCAGGGATGGTGCCTGAGCGTTTCGTGTGATGTCATGGGGCACTTACTTACTATATTGAAAATAAAATAAGAAATATGCTTTTTACCTTAATATCTACCTTAAATCACATTGCTAATTTGCATAGTGTACTTATTTGTAGCCTAAATACTGAAATTTTCACTTATAACTGTAATTTGTTAACTTTTGAAAATGTTAGTAAAAACTTGGCTGTACCAGTAAATTTTGGGTGTCGTGTCAGTAAATTTCAATCTGGTAGGTTGGCAACACTGGACAGGATCCAGAATAATACAGAAGCCCTGCAAAACAGGTGCTTGGCATCAGATTGGCAAACAAAAAAATATTATTGAGTATAAATAGTATCAACTGCATGCTTTTTGATATTCAGTGTATGAACTGATACCAAAACATAGCACACATTCTTCTACAGGAGAGATCAGGACAGGTCAGAAACCAACTTCTTTCTATATTAAAAACTCCTTCCTAAACAAATGGACATTTCATTCAAATAAAAAGAGAAAAAGAAATATATAAAACTCGATATGTGTGTCTCAAAAATTACAAGATCTTTTGTTGCTCATCTGTGACCCACAAGGACCCTCTGCAATGCTAATGAGTGGTAATTTAGCCTTGTCATGAACTTCTCCTAAACATCTCATAAAATAAGTGGAAAGAAATGTTTTATGTAAGATTAATGAGGAGAACATGTCTGTTGCTCTAAAAAAAGGTAAAATCTAACAAGTGCTGCTAAGCAAGCATCTTCATCAGTACATCATGTTCTGAAAAAATAAATAAAAAATAGCTGCTCAACTACGAGACACAATACTGCCGTTTTTCCTATTTCTTGTGAAAATTGATTATGCACTTAAAGTGGTAGTAAAGCCATGTTTTGAAAATTTACTGACAGACAGGATATTTATAATAGAAAAGACCCTGTCGGTCTCTTCTGTCATATAAAGCTTCCTCCTGCCTGTCAGCGGTCATATAAACTAAGCCACGCATGTGCAGCTCAGTGTACATTTACGGCCCCTGATCTGTGCCGCAACAATGGGAATTCTGCGTATTCTCATTGTGGTCCAGCCAATTGATTGACTGAAGACAGGGAAACCAGAAGGAAGCCCGTGTGAAGATGGTAGCGCGCGGGACATGCCGGATCGATCACACTGCAGAGCTGGAAGGCTGATTTGACAGGTAAGTATATGCCATAATGTGCTAAATATGCTGTGCATGCTAGCACATTATGGCATGTGCCTGCAGGGGGTCCCTAAAAAGAACAAAAATGTGCCAGACTTTACTACCGCTTTGAGGGGAATTTGTTATTTATTTAAATAAAAAGCTTAAAGTGGTTCTAACGGCAGAAGGTTTTTATCTTAATACATTCTATGCAAAAATCCTAAAAAAAAAAAGAAGATAAAAAACCTTCAGTGTGCAGCAGCCCCCCGAATACTTACCCAAACCCATCTCGATCCAGCGATGTTGCATGAGAGCCTCGGCTGTCTGGGACTCTCCCTCTTGATTGGCTGAGACACAGCAGAGGATGCCATTGGCTCCCGCTGCTGTCAATCAAAGCGAGCCAATGAGGAGAGAGAGGGGGTGGGGCCAAGCCGCGGCTCCATGTCTGAATGGACACACACAGCCGAGGCTTGGGTGCCCCCATAGCAAGCTGCTTGCTGTGGGGGCACTCAGCAGGAGTGATGGGCCAGGAGCACCGGTGAGGGACCCGAGAAGAGGAGAATCTGGTCTGCTCTGCGCAAAACCACTACACAGAGCAAGTAAGTATGACATGTTTGTTATTTTTAAACAAACAAAAGAAAAACAAGTCTTTAATATTACTTTAGAGAATCTATGCAAGCTGTGTAACTGCTTGGTTGAAGAACACTAAATTACAACTTTACTTTTGACTTATATTGTGGCTGATCAATGACCATCCTTTTCAGCTGAGCCCACATGGCTAATGCCTAACACCAATCCTGTGACCAGCTACTAGAAGGAATCCAGAATCTCCTCTTCTGATAAGGTATTTGATAACTTATTTTTTACTGATAATTCTACTTCCTTAAATGAATTATCAGAATAGCCGAAGATATTTGGTTGAGGATATGTCAATTTTAATGTAAGCTTGTACAGTACTTTGCCTGTGATGGTTAAAATATCGCTTAACCGGAGGCAGGGTCAACTGTATCTACTTTGCACTTTCCTACTTGTTCAGTTTTTTGCGAACCTTGCACATTCTATGTATGCTCCTTCTCACCTATATATATATATATATATATATATATATATATATATATATATATATATCTATATAAATAAACCAGAACCCAGGCCTTACATTCTGCCAGTCATGCACTGAGTGGCACAAGTGCCCTGTATTTCCTTGGGTTATGGCACAGTATCAGACCATTGGGAGAGGATGGGGAAAGGGAATAAAAGCTGCGGAGACTGACTCGTGTAAAGTAGACCTGTTACTTTTCCCAATAAAGGTAAAGAAAAGATTTGCTTACATGACTGTGCCATGGTTGTAACTAATGATGAGCCGAACACCCCCGGGTTCGGCTCGCACCAGAACCCACGAACGGACCGAAAGTTTGCACGAACATTAGAACCCTATTAAATACAATGGATGCGAACGTTCGGATTGTAAAGTGCTAATTATAACGACTATTATCCATGTTATTGTCCGAAACAGAGTTTGGGAACCCGGGTTCTGCACCAGGGGACATGTATCAATGCAAAAAGAAGTTTTAAAAACGGACGTTTTCCGGGAGCAGTCATTTTAATGATGCATAAAGTGGAAAAAAAAGTCAAATATTCCTTTCAATATTGTACCTGGGGGGTGTCTAAAGTATGCCTGTGAAGTGCCACGTGTTTCCCGTGTTTAGAACTGTCCCTGCACAAAATAACATTTCTAAAGGAAAAAAAGCCATTTAAAACTGCTTGCGGCTTTAATGCAATGTCTGGTCCCGGTAATATGGATGAAAATATTTAGGAAAAATGGCATAGCTACCCCATCAACCCCCCCCCCACCCCAGCCCATTACCAGCCCCTTTGGGTCTTGTATGGATATTAAGGGGAACCCCGCACACAAAATAAAAAAGGACCTATATACTCTGAACAGCCGTATACAGGCGGTGCATACAAGACAGGGACTGTAGGTTTGTTCTTATGTAGAATCTGTTTGTAATTTTGAACAGCTGCATTGTTTAAGTGTAGCTCCATGCCAAATTCCTTTTTTTTAGCTTTTTGTAAAACATAGGGAACGGTTATCACCCCTGTCACATTTTTTTTGATGTCTGTGCCCCTGTTCAGAACATTTCACCTCACTTTGCGTCCCAATGACAACTGTTTTTGAAATGTGGTGTTTTTATTGAAACAAGGATTGGTGATAAAGCATCAGTAGAGAGGAGACACCTTTCTCCCATATTAATTCTTATAGGAGAGAATTTTCCTTCCAAGGGGTAGATTTCCTCTCACTTCCTGTTGTCTTCTTCCGTTTGCAAGTAGTAGTAGTTTGTAAGTTGGATGTTTGAAAGTAGGGACCTGCCGTATATACTCTGCAGAAATTGGCCCCTTAGGTGTTGGTGTTGGCACAACACTGAAAGCACTCACAGTTATTCTTGGTGGGTGCTGGAACGCCCTGCTGTCAACTATCATATCAGGAATTGTAATAACATATAATTGTTGATCAGTGGTAGTAAAAATTGTGCCTTTGATGGTGGTGCTGGTGCCACAACACTGTAAGGCCTGACAGTTACTCTTGGTGGGCGCAGCAATGGGCCCTGCTGTGAATTATTAGATCAATAATTATAATTGCATGCCCCTGTTGAATAGGGGCTGAAAAATTGGGCCTTTGGTGGTGGTGGTGGTGGTGATGGTGGTGCTGGTGCCACAACACTGTAAGGCCTGACAGTTACTCTTGGTGGGCGCAGCAATGGGCCCTGCTGTGAATTATTCGATCAATAATTATAATTGCATGCCCCTGTTGAACAGGGGCTGAAAAATTGGGCCTTTGGTGGTGGTGGTGGTGGTGATGGTGGTGCTGGTGCCACAACACTGTAAGGCCTGACAGTTACTCTTGGTGGGCGCAGCAATGGGCCCTGCTGTGAATTATTAGATCAATAATTATAATTGCATGCCCCTGTTGAACAGGGGCTGAAAAATTGGGCCTTAGGCACTGGTGGCACAACACTGCAACCCCTCACAGATACTGTACTTGGAGCACAGCAATGAGGCCTGTTGCAAAGTATTGCATCAAAAATTGTAATTACACGCCCCTGTTAAACAGGGGCTGAAAAATTGGGCCTTAGCCACTGGTGGCGTCACCCATAAACCAAAATGATCTTCCAAGCTATCATCATCAATCGTATCATTGAGGAGGAGGAGGAGGATAGCCAGTCAACATAACAGCACAGGCACTCAGTATCAGCATCAGTCTTGAAGGGATGTGACATTTTAAAATCAATTAGTCTGTTATATCAGCATCTGGTGTGTGGTAGCTGGTGGTGATCCAAGACTGGTTCATCTTGATGAAAGACAGTCGATCAACCGAGTCGGTGGACAGGCGCACCCTGTGATCCGTGACAAATCCTCCAGCAGCACTGAATGTGCGTTCTGAAAGAACGCTGGATGCAGGACAGGCCAGTAGCTCAATTGCATACTGTGCAAGCTCTGGCCAGTGATCCATCCTCAAGACCCAGTAAGCCAGAGGATTTTCGGTGGGGAAGGTGTCCAAGTCTGACCTTGCCCCTAGGTATTCCTGGACCATGTATATCAGACGCTGGCGATGGTTGCTGGAACCGATCATACTTTGGGGCTGCGGACTAAAGAATTGTCTGAACGCATCGGTCAGACGGCCACCTTCCCCACCGCTCCTTCTTTGACTGCCCGAAGCCTCAGCAACTCGTTGTCCAGGACCAGGAGTTTGTAACCTCCCAGTCTCTGGGAACGCGTTGCACAGACCTTTCTGCAAGGCCTCCCGGAGTTGTCTCATCCTCTGCTCCCTCTGCGACGGTAACATAAGGTCCGCAACCTTACCCTTGTACCGTGGATCAAGGAGAGTGGCCAGCCAGTAATGGTCCCTCTCCTTGATCCGAAGAATACGAGGATCCTTCCGCAGACTTTGCAGGATCAGGGAGGCCATGCAGCGTAGGTTAGCTGAGGCATTCAGTCCGGAGTCCTCTGGGTCACTAAGGACGACATGATCCGCAGCCACCTCCTCCCAGCCACGTACAACTCCACTGGTTTCTTGGGACTGTAAATCATCCCTAAAAGACTGCTGCTGATGATGCTGAGTGCCAGCCTCCACCTCCATGCTGACACAATCCTCCTCCTCCTCCTCCTCCTCCTCTTCCTGTGCGATGTGTGGGACAGAAGGAACACTGTCTGGGTAAAGGGGGGCCTTGAGAGGCAAGGAAGTCCTCCTCTTCCTGCCTCTGTTCTGCCTCAAGTGCCCTGTCCATTATTCCACGCAGCGTGTGCTCCAACAGGTGTACAAGAGGTACAGTGTCACTGATGCATGCACTGTCACTGCTCACCATCCTCGTGGCCTCCTCAAATGGTGCCAGGACAGTGCATGCATCCCTGATCATGCCCCACTGGCGTGGTGAAAAAAACTCGAGCTCCCCTGACCCTGTCCTGGTGCCGTAGTCGCACAGGTACTCATTGATGGCCCTCCGCTGCGTGTGCAGCCGCTGCAACATGGCCAACGTTGAGTTACACCTGGTGGGCATGTCACATATAAGGCGGTTCTTGGGCAGGTTCAACTCCTTTTGCAGCTCAGCCAGGCGAGCACTGGCATTATAAGATCTGCGGAAATGCACACAGACTTTCCTGGCCTGCCTCAGGACATCCTGTAAGCCCGGGTACCTGCCCAAGAACCACTGCACCACCAGGTTAAGGACGTGAGCCATACAGGGCACATGGGTCAGTTGTCCCCGTCGGAGGGCGGAGAGGAGGTTGGTGCCATTGTCGCAAACCACCATTCCTGGCTTAAGCTGGCGTGGCGTCAACCACCTCTCGGCCTGCCCCTGCAGAGCAGACAGGACCTCTGCCCCAGTGTGGCTCCTGTCCCCCAAACACACCAGCGCAAGCACGGCATGGCATCTTTTTGCCTGCGTACTTGCGTAGCCCCTTGAACGCCTACGGAGCACCGCTGGTTCCGAGGACAAACCACAGGAAGAGGCCATGGAGGAAGAAGAAGAGGAGGGGGTGGAGGAGAGAGGTGTGTCACAACCAGTAGTAGCATTTTGGAGGCGTGGCGGTGGAACAACCTCCAACACTACTGCACCTTGTCCTGCATCCTTCCCAGCTGCCAAAAGAGTGACCCAATGGGCCGTGAAAGAAAGGTAACGTCCCTGTCCATGCCTGCTGGACCATGAGTCAGCGGTAATATGCACCTTACCACTGACCGCCCTGTCCAGCGAGGCCAAGACATTGCCTTCCACATGCCTGTAGAGAGCCGGAATCGCCTTCCGTGCGAAAAAGTGGCGTTTGGGAACCTGCCACTGAGGAACCGCACATTGCACAAACTCACGGAAGGGGGCCGAGTCTACCAACTGAAAAGGCAGCAGTTGAAGCGCTAGCAATTTAGCCAAGCTAGCATTCAACCGCTGGGCATGTGGATGGCTGGGAGTGAACTTCTTTCGACGGTCCAGCAGCTGGGGCAGGGAAATTTGCCTGCTAGAATCGGACGTTGGTGTACTGCTAGCAGAGTGCCCGCAAGTACTTGCCTGTGACACACCTAATTCTACACCTTCATTCCTCTCAGAGCAGGTTTCAGAGAGGAGTGAAGGTATAGTGGGGTTGGAGATCCCAGCTGATGTGGTGCAAGAAGAGGTCAGCTTTGTTCTTTGGTGTGGGTCTTTAAGGTAGGCTTGCCAACGAGCTGCATGGCAGGTCAACATATGTCTGATCAAGCATGTGGTGCCCAAGCGGCTGATGTTTTGGCCACGCGATATACGCTTGAGACATATGTTGCAAACAGCAGCTGTGCGATCTGATGCACTCGCCTCAAAAAAGGCCCACACCAAAGAACTTTTTGAATGACGGGCAGAGGCAGCGCCCTGCACAGGCGGAGCTCTGCGGTGTGATTCCGTCGGTGTGCTGCCCATACGCTGGCCACTCAAGGGCATCCTGCCTCGTTGGAGATGTGCCTCCTCCTCATCCTCCTCCTCCTCCTCTCTCCTATTAGGCACCCACGTGGAGTCAGTGACCTCATCATCCCCTCCCTCCTCATCACTGGAGCCAATCTGGCAGTATGCTGCAGCTGCTGGAGCATGACTGCCAGATTGGTGTCCTTCTTGAGCATCCCCTCTCTCTGCTCTCACGCTGCTGCCTTCCTGTAGCTGGGTATCATCATCAGATCCTTTGAAACACTGGGCATCCTCCTGGAGCATGTACCCAACACTGTGCTCAAACAGTTCGGGGGACTCCTCAGGAGGAGGACATGGTGGGTCTAGGGAAGGATTGACTAATGAAGATAATGATACCAGAGAAGAGGACGCTTTGGCAGCTGCTTTGCCAGTACCCTGAGCCTGGGTGAGAGAGGATGAGGAGGATGAGGTGGGCTTGGTCATCCACTCTACCAAGTCTTCGGCATGATGTGGCTCAACATGTCCAGCTGCCGAAAAGAAGGACAAGCGTGTCCCATGGCCATGTGCTGATGACAATGCACCGCGTCCACGACCAGCACTGTTGCCCCCAGACACAGAGCCTGCTTGCCCTCTTTTTTTGCCTCCTGACTGTCTGCCTCTCCTTGTTTGCCTTCCAGACATTTTAATGGATGGCTTGCAGGGAGATGGGAAAAAGAGCAATAAGGGCTACCTACAGGTGTATACTGTGCAGGAGGCTTAGCAACAATGACACTGACACTGTCCCCTGCCTATCCTTCTCTGTCCCTAAACACAAGGATTGAAAATATGGTTCAGCAAAATTGGTTTAGAACAGAATAGCACACTGACACTTTCCCTCACTGTCCTACTCTGTCCCTCCCTACAAACAAGATTTAGCACAGAATAGCACACTGATAGTTTCCACGAGTGTCCTTCTCTGTCCCTAAACTCAAGGATTGAAAATATGGTTCAGCAAAATTGGTTTAGAACAGAATAGCACACTGACACTTTCCCTCGCTGTCCTACTCTGTCCCTCCCTACAAACAATATTTAGCACAGAATAGCACACTGATAATTTCCACGAGTGTCCTTCTCTGTCCCTAAACTCAAGGATTTGAAATATGGAACAGCAAAATTGGTTTAGAACAGAATAGCACACTGTCAGTTTCACTCACTGTACCTCTCTGTCCCTAAACTCAAGGATTGAAAATATGGTTCAGCAAAATTGGTTTAGAACAGAATAGCACACTGACACTTTCCCTCACTGTCCTACTCTGTCCCTCCCTACAAACAAGATTTAGCACAGAATAGCACACTGATAATTTCCACGAGTGTCCTTCTCTGTCGCTAAACTCAAGGATTGAAAATATGGAACAGCAAAATTGGTTTAGAACAGAATAGCACACTGACACTTTCCCTCACTGTCCTACTCTGTCCCTCCCTACAAACAAGATTTAGCACAGAATAGCACACTGATAATTTCCACGAGTGTCCTTCTCTGTCCCTAAACTCAAGGATTTGAAATATGGAACAGCAAAATTGGTTTAGAACAGAATAGCACACTGTCAGTTTCACTCACTGTACCTCTCTGTCCCTAAACTCAAGGATTGAAAATATGGTTCAGCAAAATTGGTTTAGAACAGAATAGCACACTGACACTTTCCCTCACTGTCCTACTCTGTCCCTCCCTACAAACAAGATTTAGCACAGAATAGCACACTGATAATTTCCACGAGTGTCCTTCTCTGTCCCTAAACTCAAGGATTTGAAATATGGAACAGCAAAATTGGTTTAGAACAGAATAGCACACTGTCAGATTCACTCACTGTATGTCATGGAAACCCTGTCAGGAACAGACGCCCTGGACTTCCTGGTTCCCGCCCCCGCAGGTGACGCCCGAAGGGCTATTTAAACTCCTCACTTGCAGACAGTCCCTGCTGTCTGCTCTACAGCGTTTATCCCAAGTGACCTGATCTGCCTTGTTTACCTGTATCTGACCCGGCTTCCTGTGACCCTCCTGCTATCTGCCTGTACCTGACCATCGGCCTGTTTTCTGACTTCGGTATTGCCTGATCCTTTTGTGCCTCGCTGCCTGCCAGTTTACCCGACCCCGGCTTGTCTGACGATCCTGCCTGACCTTGGCTCTTGTTCACCTGCTGCTGCCTAGTGGTTCCAGTTAACTGCTGTGCCTCCCGGTCCGGGTCATCTGCTGAGTTCCTGGTTCCTGTCTGCTCATCTGCTGGTTCCTGTCTGCTCATCTGCTGGTTCCTGTTCACCTGCTGCTGCCCAGTGGTTCCAGTCTACCTGCTGTGCCTCCCGGTCCGGGTCATCTGCTGAGTTCCTGGTTCCTGTCTACTCACCTGCTGCAGTTCCTGGTTCCTGTCTGCTCATCTGCTGGTTCCTGTCTGCTCATCTGCTGGTTCCTGTTCATCTGCTGCTGCCCAGTGGTTCCAGTCTACCTGCTGTGCCTCCCGGTCCGGGTCATCTTCTGAGTTCCTGGTTCCTGTCTACTCACCTGCTGTAGTTCCTGGTTCCTGTCCACTCACCTGCTGTAGTTCCTGGTTCCTGCCTCCTCACCTGCTGGTTCCTGATCACCTGCGGTAGTTCTTGATCCTGCCAGGCACTCGTACCCCTTCCACCTCCGTGCTTCCTGTTATACCACCAGGGGCCGCCGGTGGGAGCCGTAAGGGAGGCCTCCCTCTGCTAACCGGGCTCATCACCGTCAGGTACGTGACAGTAGCAGACAGCCATGTCTGAGCCCGAGTAGGGAGCCTCACCTATGGAGGAACTATGCCGACACCTGGCGGGACTGACCGAGGCCGTTAAGAGCCTCCAGCAAGGCTACACTCACCTGGAAGGACAAGTGCGGGCCCTCACCAACCCCGATGGAGCTCAAGGGGGTCCACGTGCCTCCACTTCTTCCGCCGGGGCAGGAGCTGCGCCCACGGTGGTCATGCTTCCCCCTGAACCCAGGGTCCCTACACCCGAAAGATTCTCCGGGGACCGGAGCAAGTTCAGGGCTTTCCGGAACTCTTGTGAGTTGTACTTTGCCTTACAGCCCCGCACCTTTTCCTTAGAAGCTACCAAGGTGGGCTTTGTAATTTCGCTGCTTTCCGGAGACCCACAGAACTGGGCCCACCGCCTGCTAGAACGCAAAGATGCGTCCTTGGACAGCCTTACAATTTTTAGTGAAGCCATTGCCCAATTGTACGAGGACCCTCAGCTCTCGGTCACTGCAGAGAACGCCCTGCGGACCCTTCAGCAGGGACGCAGAGCAGCGGAAGACTATGTAGCTGAATTCAGGCGCTGGAGCGCAGACACCAGCTGGAATGACGCTGCCCTCCGTCACCAGTTTCGTATAGGCCTTTCTGACCCCCTGAAGGACGAACTGGCTAGGGTAGGAATACCAGAAAATTTGAACCTACTGATCGATCTGACAATTCAGATCGACCGACGCCTGAGGGAACGGAGGGTTGAGAGGGCCACGGGCTTCACCCGGCCGACCTGGATGCTTCCCCGGGTCCCCAGTCATCCGCACCCGGCTTCTGCAGCACCCTTGACCCCCTCGTACGATGCTCCTGAACCCATGCAGCTTGGGGTCCTCCGCCCTTCCCTTACTCCGGAGGAACGCCAACGCCGACGCGCACAACCTGTGCCTGTACTGCGGGGAGCCCGGTCACTTCGTTAGGAACTGTCCCCTGAAGTTCCGTAAGTGCTTGTCAGTATTCCCTGCTGTGATCAACCCTCAGACTAAATCCTCCTCTCACTTCGCTCTTTCTATCTCCCTGCAGCTCCCAGGAAGGACCCTGCAAGTCGTCGCAATTATTGACTCTGGGGCTTGTAGTTGCTTCATGGACTCAACTTTTGCCCGTACTCAACTTATTCCTCTACTTCCCAAGACCCATGGACTACGGGTTCACCTGGCTGATGGGTCCCTTATCAAGTCGGGGCCCGTGGTCGAAGAGACGGCTCCCTTACCTGTCACTGTCTTCTCCTCTACCGGGGTGCACCGAGAATATCTACGGCTGGATATTATCTCCTCTCCACTGTTCCCCATAATTCTCGGTATGCCCTGGCTACAAGCCCATAATCCTACCATTAACTGGGTCACGGGGGTGATCACGTTTCCTTCCTCCTACTGCCAACGGTCCTGTGGCTCACACAAACCCCCTGGGTCTGCCACCTTAATGTGTACCGACACTGAGGCCGGAATACGTCAGGCCATCCCTGACGCTTACCTGGACTTTCTCGATGTGTTTAGTAAACAGGGGGCAGAGACACTACCACCCCACCGAGCCTACGACTGCCCCATTGATCTACTTCCCGGAGCAGCTATTCCTTTCGGTAGGATTTTCCCTTTAACGGAGGTGGAACAGGGGGCCCTGAAGGACTACATCGATGAGAACCTTTTAAAGGGGTTCATTCGCCCCTCTACGTCGCCAGCAGGCGCAGGCATTTTCTTTGTAGAAAAGAAGGACCATACCCTCAGGCCATGTGTGGACTACCGTGAACTAAATAAGGTCACCATTAAAAATCGTTATCCTCTTCCTCTGGTACCAGAGTTGTTCCAAAGATTGGGAGCTGCCGTTATTTTTACTAAGCTTGACCTCCGGGGAGCCTATAACCTGGTCCGAATCAAGGAGGGCGATGAGTGGAAAACCGCCTTCCGCTCCCTGTTCGGACATTTCGAATATTTAGTGATGCCCTTCGGGCTGTGCAATGCCCCTGCCACCTTCCAGTATTTAATTAATGATGTTCTTCGGGACTTTTTAGATCTCTTTGTGATTGCTTATTTAGATGACATACTAATCTTCTCTTCCTCCCTTGACTCTCATCGCAGGCATGTCAGAAGTGTGTTAGACCGGCTTCGGCAGCATAAACTATATGCGAAGGCTGAGAAATGCGAGTTTGAGCGGGAGAGCATAGCATTTCTGGGATTAATCATCTCTGGCGAAGGCATCAGGATGGACCCACAGAAGATCACCGCAATTTTGGACTGGCCAGCACCAGTGGATAAGAAGGGAATCCAACGGTTCGTTGGATTCGCCAACTTTTATCGTAAATTCATCCGGGGGTTCTCCGCCATCATTGCACCCATTACTCAGCTAACCAAGCAAGGTACCCGCTTCCACTGGTCCCCTGAGGCCCAAAAGGCCTTTGAGGATCTCAAAGGGCTCTTCACCTCTGCATCCATCTTAAAACACCCAGATTCCTCCCTACCATTTGTACTTGAGGTAGATGCTTCTGAGGTTGCAGTAGGGGCAATATTGTCACAGAGGCAAGGAACCAAAGCTTTGCTTCATCCGGTGGCTTTCTTTTCTCGCAAATTATCTGCGGCAGAAAAGAACTATGACGTGGGAGACCGGGAACTCTTGGCGATTAAGTCCGCCCTGGAAGAATGGAGGTACTTACTTGAAGGTGCTGCTCACCCGATCTTAGTATTCACCGACCATAAGAACTTAGAGTACCTGAAAACTGCAAAAAGACTAAAACCACGACAAGCCAGATGGGCCCTGTTTTTTTCCCGGTTCTCCTTCCATGTGACATACCGCCCCGGTGCCAAGAACACTAAACCTGACGCCTTGTCCCGAATGTTTCATGGATCCAAAGAACTCTCCTCACCCGATACAATCCTCGCTCCTGGGAATTTTCTCCTACTTCAGGAGGACCTACTCTCCCGGATCAGACAAGCCACCACTAGACAGGAACCCTCTCCTGAACTGGATCTGCAAACCAAGGATGGATTACTCTGGCACCAAGACAGGATATTCATACCAGAAGAACTAAAGATAACCGTGCTAGAGCTCTGCCACGATCATGCCCTTGCTGGGCACTTTGGCGTGGCTAAGACCACTGAGTTGGTACAACGTACCTTCTGGTGGCCTCGACTACGCGAGGATTGCAGGAGGTTCGTGGAGTCCTGTACTACATGTACCCGGAATAAAGGGTCCAGATCCAAAGCCTGGGGACTACTGAAGCCCTTACCCGTTCCAGAGAGACCGTGGAAAATGCTTTCTATCGACTTCATAGTTGAACTCCCCCCGGCTGAGAATCACACCACCATCTTTGTGATTGTGGACCGTCTGTCCAAGATGGCACATTTTGTTCCTAAGAGAGGGACCCCCTCGGCCCCGGAAACTGCACAAATGTTCATTAAAGAAGTCGTCAGGCTCCACGGGGTACCTGCTAATATAGTCTCCGATCGGGGGGTACAATTTACCTCCCGGTTCTGGAGGTCCCTCTGCAAGACTCTGGGAATAGAGCTATCATTCTCTTCGGCTTACCACCCTCAAACCAACGGACAGACTGAGAGAACAAATCAGACCCTCGAGCAATATTTGCGTTGTTTCTCCTCCTTTGCTCAGAATGACTGGCTCTCCCTGCTTCCGCTAGCAGAGTTCTCATACAATAACTCCATCCACTCCGCAACTAACCAGACCCCATTTTTTGCGAACTTCGGGTTTCACCCCACATTTCTGCCCAACTCTCTCCCTGAGTGCTCAGTGCCCGCAGTTCTGGAAAAAGTGAATTTCTTCTCCTCTAACAACCAGCTTCTACGCGAAGCCATGGCAAGAACTCAGGAGTATAACAAGACGGTCTACGACAGGAGGAGACGGGGTGAATTAGCGCTGGCACCGGGCGACCAAGTATGGCTTTCCACCATCAATCTAAGATTGGCTTGCCCGTCCAAGAAATTGGGCCCCAAGTTTCTAGGGCCTTTTCCTATCAAAAGGAAAATCAACGAGGTGGCCTACGAGCTGGAGCTCCCCGACTCCCTGAGGGTCCACCCTGTTTTTCATGTTTCTCTATTGAAACCGTCAGTCTCCAACCCATTCCCAGGTCGGACCCCGACTCGCCCTGATCCCGTCATCATAGACGGGGAACAGGAATTCGAGGTAGAAGCTATTTTAGACGCACGAAGAAGAAATAGCTAGAGTCAATTTTTAATAAAATGGAAGGGTTACGGACCAGAGGAGAACTCCTGGGAACCCGAAGAGAACATTCACGCCAAAGACCTGATACAAGCCTTCAGGAGGTCTCACCCCGAGAAGTTTGCTCCTAGGGGCATCCGGAGGCTGCCCCTTGGGGGGGGCAATGTCATGGAAACCCTGTCAGGAACAGACGCCCTGGACTTCCTGGTTCCCGCCCCCGCAGGTGACGCCCGAAGGGCTATTTAAACTCCTCACTTGCAGACAGTCCCTGCTGTCTGCTCTACAGCGTTTATCCCAAGTGACCTGATCTGCCTTGTTTACCTGTATCTGACCCGGCTTCCTGTGACCCTCCTGCTATCTGCCTGTACCTGACCATCGGCCTGTTTTCTGACTTCGGTATTTGTCAAGTAATTTTGGACCAACTCTCGTTACAAGTCAAGATATTTTATTGCATATGCAAGAGAAATGGTTAAATGTATATCTTCTGCTTCAGAGATCCATTTCTGCCTGTCATAGATTCACATTCTGCTTTTATAACCCTTAAACCTTCCCTTTTCCTGCTCGTAACGTCCTGACCATGTATAATTTCAACCTTTATTCTGACGTCAGCAGGAAATAGGGAAATATCCTTTTTCAGCCTACACCTTATGACAGGATATTTCATACAATGGATACATAAATTATCTCATGGTTCGCAGCCCATATTTGACAGATGTAAGAGTCAGCACATCTTTGCACAATAGAATATGGTCATATGACTTATTCCAGTAATTAGGGCTATTAGAGCTTATTCAGCATATTTAAGTATTAATAGAGTTATATAAAGCAAACATTTTAACTTTAGAAGATATAGTCATATTAATATGCATATTCATAGTTGACATTTAAAGTATAATTTCTAATTTCTCTAACAGCTGCTCCCTTTTATACTTATAATGTCAATAATTCAAATATCCAGGTTCTTTATTTTACCAGGTATTATCATTTAGACAAATAAGTCTTTTGAAAGGACTGTAAGTTCATCTTCATCAGGTTCCGGGTATAGTTCAGTGTTGTTCTGAAAAAACATAGTCTTTGTTAGTGATGTGTCAATCAGTCTTTGAAGAATTCCTCTAATACAAGGAATGCAGCAACATCCACACAGCGTAAGGACCGTGGCTGCCATGACAACAGAGATGAGCAAACCTTTTGCAAGATCACCCCATTTACCAAACCATTTTTCAAAGAGTCCTGTTAAGGGGTTCTCTACACCAGAGTTCTCAGTTAGTTCCTGGGATAACATTTGTAGGCCTTGCAAAGCCTTGGTGATACTTCCATCAGGTGCCGTATTATTTGGAATAAAAGTGCAGCAGAAGGTGCCGAACATTTCGCATACCCCGCCCCTTTCTGCCAGCAACATATCCAATGCTATACGGTTCTGCCACGCTGTCAAAGAGGTGGCGTCCAATTGTGCTGCTATACCTTTGATAGCATCTCTGGTGTAATTCACAAACCTCTGCTGGTTGTAGTAGATGTAGTAGATGTAGTTTATCCAGTCGACGTCCTTGTTGGCCTGTACCCATAGGAAGAGTGAGGTGAGTCCTGCTGTTACTTGATTCTGTGCTTTAAATTCATCCGGAAACTCCTCGTGGAACACCTATTGAGTCTATATATACCTGGTTGTCAAAATGATTCTGGACACTTAAGTCTCTTAAAATAGTGTTTACCTGGTAGTCTCATCAATTTATTAGTCATAGGAACAATATAAAAGGGAAGCAACAGGCGGGTAAGGGCACAACTACCCTCCCATCTAGGTGGCAGTCTGAGCCTTAGTTTCTTGTCCCCACACAGCCACCAAACATCAGCTAGTTGCCGTTTCTGTTCCTGAAACCATTTTAGTTGATACTTAATGTCTGTAGTTGATGTTGTGGTCGCACAGTATTCAGGAGATAGAGTGCCAACCTTTGTACCATCCTTATCTTTGTTAGAGAAACTAGAAAAATTTCCTGGTAATGCTTGTAGTGAAGGGGGTGTACTTTGCATTTTAGTTTTAGGGTATCTCTTTTTCTCATTTGCACATTCAGACCCAGTAATATTTTCTGAAAACAGTCTTATTATACAAGCTAAATCTGTTTCCTCTTCAGGGAGAGGAATGGTAGCTAGTTGTGGTCTTGGGTTTGCACAAGAAATACAATCACTTAACCCCTTAGATTGAGTTGTGTATCTGACCCATTCTATCCACTAATTTTTGTCTCCAAATCCTGTTTCTATACTTAATTGTTCCTTGTAAGTAAAATCTGTTTTAAACAAAGAGGTATTAAGTTGAAACTGAGTTGGCTCGGGGGCTGGGGTGTTCTGACCAGGGGTTACAACCTAAATAGTGATTCTCCCTAGTAGGTCAGATATTGTACCATATACCAATTAGTTGTATTGTTTAGTTTACAAAATTGGAGCCATTGTTACTGTAAATCAGCGCGGGGATCCCTTGTCGTGGAATCACCTCTTTGATTAGTACTTTGGCTACTGACTGTCCATCCGTGTGCGTCATAGGAAAAGCTTCCACCCACTTTATAAACCTGTACACAATAACCAGACAGTACTTATTCTCACATTTGTTCAATTCAATAAAATCCATGCATATTGTGTGAAAGGGATAAGGGGGTTGTGGGAAATTACCCCTTAAGGCTCTTAGGGCACCTTGTGCATGGTATCTGTTACAAATCGGATATGTGAGACAAAATTTTCAGAGTAGTTTTGTAAACCCATATGTTGTGTACACCCAGTACCATCCCTCCTTTTGAGGTATGGGCCTACCCATGACTCAATAACACAGCATACGTGAATAGTGAAGTAGATAAGTTAGGTTTACCTTCTGTACATGTGTATATACCTTTGACCAGTGTTGACCCTGTATATAACCACTTTGATTTTCACCTGCCGGTGATGTTTTCTGCATTTCTGATAACCATGTTTCATCAATAGCTCTCTGTACCTCATCATTTACTTGGGAAACGGTATATGTTTGTCATTGCTGTCCTTCAGAAGCTTCCTTTGCTGTCTTGTCTGCTAGTGCATTCCCTAGGGTAATTGGATCTGTTCCCTTTCTATGTGCCGCACATTTACAAATAGCCACTTGTGCTGGTTTTTGTACATATTCTAGAAGGGCAAGAATGAGATCTCTGTGTGATCGGTTTCCCATGGCAACGTAATCATACCCCTTTTTTCCATTGCTGGGCAAATATGTGTAGAGAAAGCGTATTGGCTGTCAGTATAAATATCTATTTATTTTTCCCTTCCCCTAGACTGCAGGCCCTTGACAGGGCTATAATGTCAGCTTGTTGTGCAGAATAGGAACTGGGAAAGGGTCTAGCTTCAATGACCTGGTCATGTGTTACTATAGCATAAGCCGTTTGATTTATCGTTTTTTCTACACGACCCATCAACAAAAAAGGTAATGTCAGCATCTAGAAAGGGAACATCAGTGAGATCCTTCCTAGGGAGTACCCGTTCATCAATTTTGAGCTGCACAATCATGTGGATCCCCATCACCAGGTGTTGGCATTAGTGTAGCAGGATTCAATGTAGTACACTTCTTGATTGTAACGTGTGGTTGTCCCAGAAGTGTAGTCATACATGATAAATGCCTGACTGGAGATAAATAGGATATTCTGTCTTATAGTAAGATCACCTAAATAACATGTGAGACCTTTAAGTACCAGGGGTGGAACAATACTATCAATGCAGATGACCGTATGGCCAATGAGGCTGCTACTACAGCTTGTACACAGTGGGGCAAATTAGTTAAGTAAAATGCAACTAGTTTGTGTTCGTTCTCATAAACCTGAGTGAGAGCAGAAGTCATGTACCCCTCTTTACAATCTACAGTCTGCTAAAGGGTTTCTACTGTAATTGGGTAGGCCAAGCACAGTAGAACCCACAATGAGGTGCTTCACCTTTGTAAATGCATCCTCTGCTTGCACATTCCACTGGATGGAACCTTTTGCAGACATTTGTGTACCATAGATGAGATCAGAAAGAGGCACCACCTCCGTAGCATAATTAGCTATCCATGCTCTACAAAAATTTGCCATGCCAAGAAATTACATCATTTCTTTATTTTTACGTGGTTTGGGGGCTTGAAGGATGGCCTCTTTTCGGATCTCATCTGGATGTCTGCCTTTTTGAGATATAATGTAACCCTGGTATTTCACCTTGTTTTCCAAAAGTTGTATTTTATTTTGCCAACCTTGTGACCTTGTTCTGCGAGGAAATGCATCAGAGCCAAGGTGTCAATTTTACATTGTCGCTCCAGAGGAGCCGCTACCAGAATGTCATCCACATACAAGAGAATTTGACTCCCACTGGGAGGTACAACTCGAGACAAAGCATTGAACATTTCTTGTGAGTTTTCCTTTGTACATAAGTGCAAACCAGAACTGACTGTCTGTCTTAATTAGCCCTACGTCTGTCTTTCCTTTTGATCACAAGAAATCGGGGACGTCTTTTAAGGCATCCCCTTCCCCTTTGGTCAAAAAGTGTCAGTCACTGTCTTTTGTCAAAACTTCAATCACGCAAGTTCTGGTTGTACATTCAACAAACCACGCTAATCTGTACCTCTGATTCCCTCTGGATTTCAGTTCGTCATCTGTTAATTTGACCCAGTCTGTGATAAGTTCTCCTAGCTCATGCCATGATACCTCGGAGTTCCGCGTGACCGAAACATGAGGTACAGTATCCTGCCTGTATATTTGCAGAATAGGCTGTGGTAGGAGACAAGTAGCCATGTTATTTCCTTCCTTATCACAGTACAGGTATCTTAAGAGCACTTCAGTGTTAGTGCAACTCATTAACTGTTTCTCATAGGACCTATCAGGCCCAGTGGTCCTTTTGTAGTAGATAGTGAAATAGAGGTTCGTCTGGACCTTGTACCTTTCCTCACAGGCTCTTCAATTATTTCTGTCAGGGTTTTGGGCATCTTTAATCCCTCAGTTTGTAAATCCAAGCTGTACCAGTATCAGGGCTCATTATCCACAGCTGTGATTCGTTTTTCACACAGCCGATGGGCTTTGAGGCCCCCTTCCACTGGTACGACAGAAATATCAAGAGCATGCAACATGTCTCTACCCAACGAATTAACAGGACATTTAGTTGACATTACAATTTTACACTGAGCCTTTTTACCTGTCTGTGGATTTTCCACAGTAAGGCCTTCAGACACAGCCTCCTGGTGCATCAACCCATTTGCAGATTTTACATATACTAAACCTTTTCCCTTTACCCCTGGTGGCATATCCAGCGGGTGTATCAGGGTCCTACAAGCCCCAGTGTCACAGAGAAATGTTACCCAACTACTCTTTGCAACCCAGGTTATTTCTGGCTTGGCTTCAGCATGCAAACAAGTTTCAACATTACACACATCCAAAATATCAGATTATTTCCCATCCTTCTGCTTCTCTCTCTGCAGACACACTTTTACCATACAGGAAACACTCCCCCCTCATCCTTTTCTTTACTTTCTTTTTTGGTTGGAAGTGCCCCTCAGCATGCCTCGCATACTTGATTAGCTCCTAGAGTCTGCAGATCCTATGGTTAATCATGTGTTCGTTAACAAAACTTGATATAAGGACTAGCAGCCCCTTCAGGATTGCATTCTTTAGCTGTTGTTCATATGGGCTCTCGTTCACTTGATCTACTTGGATTTCTATCCCAGAGTGGTTATTAAAATTCTTCTTTATCCTAACAATGAAATTATCCACTGTTTCCTCTTCTCCCCATATACACTGATTTATAATGGACCAGTCGGCTTGACGTATCCATCTATCCTCTCTCTATCTTTGCTATAAGAGCATTTCTTCTGTTTTTGAGTGCTGCATCATCCTGAGGCAACACCCCTTCCTGGTTGTTTAATCCACTCCAATCTCCCACTACATGATGCCAGTCAGGTCCCAGTACCTGTCTGGTGACCTGCTCTATTTCCCTCACATTGAGATGATAGCTAGCAACCATTCCCATGATACCATCCCTGAATTGAGCTATGTGGACCTTGGGATTGCTGTAAGGAGGGTCAGCGGGGTAACTTGTTGCATACCTCTGTCCCATCTGGTGGTGGGGACTGCAGGTCTGCAAAAGGGAATTGGGAGCGGGTGGTGAAGTCAGAGGGGGAGCAGCGTCTGTCGGTGGGATTGGAGAGTCCTCTAAAGGGTGTGTAGGGGCTGTCGGGTGCATTAGGTTTGTCGCATTTTGTTCAGTCAATACTTGCTGCACTAAACTTCGGAGGACGGTCATATTATTGTCCTCCTCTTTGTCTAAAAACATAGTCTTTTTATGATTTTTTTTAATGATTTTAACCTACAGTTAGCCTCCTCAAGCCATTTCTTTGCCTGGGGAAGACCTAATTTATTCTGTTTCCTTATTTTTCTTTTCTTTTTTTATATATATATATATATATATATATATATATATATATATATATACATACACATACACATACATACATACATATATATACACATACATACATACATACATACATACATACATACCGGCATAATTTTTATTTATTTTTTAAGCTTTCTACACAACACAGTATTACACAACAATCCTTATTTAAAAATGCATCAAAATCATACTTTGTTTTCCATGTCTTAAGGAGTTTCACATTCTCTTTGTCTAGACTACACATATACTTTGCATCATCATTCAAACCATCAAACTTTCCATGGATCATACTCATTTTAACGTGCACACGGAGTTTTTTTTGTAAGGTCTTCTCACACTGACACAATACCTGCACACAGTATCTTATCACTTCTGCAGCTACTCACAAACTTTCTAGTCGTGACATATCACTTCTAGATTATTGATCTTGTGTGCTGCTATAATACTGGTGTCTTGTCTTCTTACTTAATGTTTTTTTTTCATTTATAGGGAGAATGAACAGAATTACAAGGCGAACGTAAATTCACCTGACTGGTCAACCCCCCCTGATCAAAACATTAATATTTCAGTAAACTGTAGGGAGCATGAACAGAATTACAAGGCGAACGTAAATTCACCTGACTGGTCAACCCCCCCTGATCAAAACATTAATATTTCAGTAAACTGTAGGGAGCATGAACAGAATTACAAAAGAGACTTAATTTCTCTCGACTGTTGTTCCCACACTTTATCAAAACATTAATATTTGTTGATTCAACGGTATTTATAAATGCCTGTACAGGTTTTTTACACAACATACGAGGCTGGCTGAGCGCAAGGGCTCGTCAAATTACCTCTATTTGTTACCTGGAAATCTATCAGGCCATACCTTTGTATCAACAGGGGTTCATGTTTTTGATGTAGGAATATTTATGTGTCCCCCACGGGAATTCCTGCAGTTTACAAGGCTGTCAGGACCTAGGTCCTTTGTCGACAAATTTCCTTTATCTGCACCCGGGTATTGGAATGGGACCATACTCCTATATCAAAGGGATTTAAACTACGGACGTATCTACTTATATTCCCTCAACTTGGATAAAGCAAAACATATACACAACAGATAAACATTCAATTAATCTCTATATTAGATGTATGTAACAAAATCCCTTAATTCATTAAATCCCTAATCACATTTAGGCCTAAAAGTATAATATAATAAATGAAAATATCTTACCTTGCCCCGAGAGCGGTCTCTTGTGCTGATCCGGTAAGTCGCTGCCCGGGAGGCACTAGTTCAGTGAGCCGGCCTCTGTTAACGTCAAATTTAAGACGGAGGACTTACAGTTTTTTGCCGTACGGACATCGGTTCACTGGGTTGTTGGCTAGTGCTTTCCAGGAATTTGGACTTCCGGCTCGAAGGACCAAAATGTCAAGTAATTTTGGACCAACTCTCGTTACAAGTCAAGATATTTTATTGCATATGCAAGAGAAATGGTTAAATGTATATCTTCTGCTTCAGAGATCCATTTCTGCCTGTCATAGATTCACATTCTGCTTTTATAACCCTTAAACCTTCCCTTTTCCTGCTCGTAACGTCCTGACCATGTATAATTTCAACCTTTATTCTGACGTCAGCAGGAAATAGGGAAATATCCTTTTTCAGCCTACACCTTATGACAGGATATTTCATACAATGGATACATAAATTATCTCATGGTTCGCAGCCCATATTTGACAGATGTAAGAGTCAGCACATCTTTGCACAATAGAATATGGTCATATGACTTATTCCAGTAATTAGGGCTATTAGAGCTTATTCAGCATATTTAAGTATTAATAGAGTTATATAAAGCAAACATTTTAACTTTAGAAGATAGTCATATTAATATGCATATTCATAGTTGACATTTAAAGTATAATTTCTAATTTCTCTAACAGTATTGCCTGATCCTTTTGTGCCTCGCTGCCTGCCAGTTTACCCGACCCCGGCTTGTCTGACGATCCTGCCTGACCTTGGCTCTTGTTCACCTGCTGCTGCCTAGTGGTTCCAGTTAACTGCTGTGCCTCCCGGTCCGGGTCATCTGCTGAGTTCCTGGTTCCTGTCTGCTCATCTGCTGGTTCCTGTCTGCTCATCTGCTGGTTCCTGTTCACCTGCTGCTGCCCAGTGGTTCCAGTCTACCTGCTGTGCCTCCCGGTCCGGGTCATCTGCTGAGTTCCTGGTTCCTGTCTACTCACCTGCTGCAGTTCCTGGTTCCTGTCTGCTCATCTGCTGGTTCCTGTCTGCTCATCTGCTGGTTCCTGTTCATCTGCTGCTGCCCAGTGGTTCCAGTCTACCTGCTGTGCCTCCCGGTCCGGGTCATCTTCTGAGTTCCTGGTTCCTGTCTACTCACCTGCTGTAGTTCCTGGTTCCTGTCCACTCACCTGCTGTAGTTCCTGGTTCCTGCCTCCTCACCTGCTGGTTCCTGATCACCTGCGGTAGTTCTTGATCCTGCCAGGCACTCGTACCCCTTCCACCTCCGTGCTTCCTGTTATACCACCAGGGGCCGCCGGTGGGAGCCGTAAGGGAGGCCTCCCTCTGCTAACCGGGCTCATCACCGTCAGGTACGTGACACTGTACCTCTCTGTCCCTAAACTCAAGGATTGAAAATATGGTTCAGCAAAATTGGTTTAGAACAGAATAGCACACTGACACTTTCCCTCACTGTCCTACTCTGTCCCTCCCTACAAACAAGATTTAGCACAGAATAGCACACTGATAATTTCCACGAGTGTCCTTCTCTGTCCCTAAACTCAAGGATTGAAAATATGGAACAGCAAAATTGGTTTAGAACAGAATAGCACACTGACACTTTCCCTCACTGTCCTACTCTGTCCCTCCCTACAAACAAGATTTAGCACAGAATAGCACACTGATAATTTCCACGAGTGTCCTTCTCTGTCCCTAAACTCAAGGATTTGAAATATGGAACAGCAAAATTGGTTTAGAACAGAATAGCACACTGTCAGTTTCACTCACTGTACCTCTCTGTCCCTAAACTCAAGGATTGAAAATATGGTTCAGCAAAATTGGTTTAGAACAGAATAGCACACTGACACTTTCCCTCACTGTCCTACTCTGTCCCTCCCTACAAACAAGATTTAGCACAGAATAGCACACTGATAATTTCCACGAGTGTCCTTCTCTGTCCCTAAACTCAAGGATTGAAAATATGGAACAGCAAAATTGGTTTAGAACAGAATAGCACACTGACACTTTCCCTCACTGTCCTACTCTGTCCCTCCCTACAAACAAGCTTTAGCACAGAATAGCACACTGATAATTGCCACGAGTGTCCTTCTCTGTCCCTAAACTCAAGGATTAAAAATATGGAACAGCAAAATTGGTTTAGAACAGAATAGCACACTGACACTTTCCCTCACTGTCCTACTCTGTCCTTCCCTACAAACAAGATTTAGCACAGAATAGCACACTGACACTTTCCCTCACTGTACCTCTCTGTCCCTAAACTCAAGGATTGAAAATATGGTTCAGCAAGATTGGTTTAGAACAGAATAGCACACTGACACTTTCCTTCACTGTACCTCTCTGTCCCTACAAACAAGGATTAGCACAGAATAGCACACTGACACTTTCCCTCACTGTACCTCTCTGTCCCTACAAACAAGGTTTAGCACAGAATAACACACTGTCACTGACACTCTCCCTACCTATCCTTATTTGTCCCTAAACACAAGGAATCCAGGATTAGTAAAGGAAAAATATTGACACTGTCCCTGCCTATGCTTCTCTTTCCCTGCTCCGGAACACACTACACAAGGCCGCCGCGCTGGCGGCCTTTTATAGTGTGGGGCGTGTACTAAACCCCCTCAGCAATAATTGGCCACAGGCATCCTGCCTGTGGCCAATCATTGCTCTCCTCGCTGCCGGCGCTGTGATTGGCCAAGCATGCGGGGTCACAGTGCATGCTTGGCCAATCACAGCGCCTGGATGACACTGCGATGGCGTAGTGCATTGTGGGCCGTTCGCGTCACTCGAATTTGGCGCGAACGGCCCAAATCGTTCGATCTTCGTCGAACGATCGAACAGCCGATGTTCGAGTCGAACGTATGTTCGACTCGAACACGAAGCTCATCCCTAGTTGTAACAATTAACATAAAAACAAATTAGACAAATGGGGAGGATTTAGTAAAACTGGTGCACTCAGAATCTTGTGCAGCTGTGCAATCAGCTTTCACCCAGGGTTCACATATGTGTGTCTCTTCGGGCCGCATTGGCATGGGCATGGCAGCCCATTCATTTCAATGAGCACCTTTTTCAAAATGCTGTCCGCAGGGAAATTGCATGGTCCTTTTGACCATTTAATTTCCCTGTGATTCCTGCAGCTGCACTGTGATTTTACATGCATGGGGGTACCGGTCAGAATGGAATGCGCCTATGGGTTGATGTTCATTGACTTTTAGTTCTAACTCGTTCGATCCTTGGGGCATGGAAACTTTTGGCAAAATTGGTATTGAGACCCATTGCATTTAACCCTTCCATCCCCTCATGAAGCCCACACTAAAAGTGATAATGGGGATTTATGGAAGCAGAGATAAGCCCAAAGAATACCAATGTTTGAAAGATTTTACAGTAATATAGGCAACAATGTTTTATCAGTAATGTCATTTAATTATACCATACAATAAATATAGTTGGCAATTATTCTCTTTACTGCCAGGGATAGGCCTAGTCCCCAAACGGAATGGACAGATGGAGAACGATACTGCAAGCATCAATAAACAATGAATACAATTAATATCTCTCAAACCAGACTGAAAGGGAAGCCGCTTACTACTTTAGTTAGGCCTCTTGCACACAATCCTCCTGTTTAAGCATCTACTATTTAAGGCATTTTTTGTAAGTCTTTGAACGTATTTTCGTGCATATGCGTTTGCACAATTTGCGCAAGAACATTCTCACGTTTTTGTTCTGCATAATATGTAAATGAGTATTTCCGCTCATTTTACACGTAAATTACTGACCAAAAATGCAGATTTTTCTATTTTATTTTTTTTACTGAAGAATGCTCGGCTCTTGTTTACATGCCTGTGTGCATAGGCACATGGGACTGTAGGTCGCACATTCTATCAATAATAATAAATACACACTACAATCAGATGGCGTTTAAAATGGCCACGGCACCTTTATTGGTAATAAATAATAAATTAAATTCCTTTATTAAAATAATTAATTCAGAGTATAATAAATAAATAATTTTAAAACATTCAAATAAATTCTAAATCCGCTCAGTCATAGGACTCGAGCTGTAAATAATAAATTAATAAACCAAAGTCCCCCCTTGATCCAAGGGTGACATATCCACATAAATGGTGCCTGCGACAAGGGTGGGAGGGAAGGGAAGCTCAAACTTACGTCGCCTCAGGGGAACTGTGAGAGGGTCAGTCAGGCAGGGTTATTTATAACCTCCTCTCACCTGCAGAGAACGTTTTCCCGCACATTTCCCTGTGATAAGCCTTTTTTTTTAAATCCGCTCAGTCATAGGACTCGAGCTGTAAATAATCAATTAATAAACCAAAGCCCCAACCAGCCGTATTTGTTGTAAACAAAACGGCTACACCAGCACCGCGGCCTGTTCGATGCAGTTCTGAAGACCTAGGTTAAAAATGTCCAAACCGACATCTGACAGGTGAACACCATCTTGTCTATATAATCCAGGGAAACCCCCTTCCAGATCAACGTGACGGAAAGAGATCCCCCCAATTACTGGCAGAAATTTTTCCATCAAATGATTAATTCTCCGCTTAATTTTTTCAAGCGGCTTGCCGCCTTCAGCATATAGCCAAGGCAAACGCGAGACCATTTCGGAAAATATAATAACCGTATTTGGAAAAGATAATTTCAAACGGTGTAAATCATGTTTCATCAAAAACATCAAATCTAAAGTTTTAAGCCTACCAATATCGTTACCTCCAAGGTGTAAAATTATAATAGATGGACAAGGCCAAGAATTAAATAGATCAGAAAGATGTAAGAAAAGATTAGTCCATTGCAGCCCTCGAATGCCTTTCCAAAGAATAACAAACTTATCTGGAGGTAATGATAAATTCGAACCATAGCAACATTGAGAAGCTCTTTTTTTTGCCCAGTGAATATATGAATGGCCAACTATCCAAATGTACGATTTGTCACCTATAAATTAATGAGACAAGTTAGGTCGAATGTAAATGTTGAATCTACTAGAATCCCATCTGCCTAAACTCCTAATCACTGAATCATTAAGGCCCAATCTGGCCGCCTCAGTGGCGGCTCCAATCCTGAAAGAATGGGAAGAGAATTTAAAATTGGAGAGGCCTAAATTATGAAAACATTTTTTTAATACAGAAGAAAACTGAAATTTTGTCATAGGCGATAAATCCTTATGGACAAAAAATTGATGACCAGAAACCGGTCTAATGGAAAAATATTTTTTAAGGATTATCACAGGACACAGGATGGAGTCGCCATAAGCAAATAGATTAAGCCAACAGCCTTTACCTAATCGATCTGTTTTTGATCTTTTAATAAAAATAAGAACCTTGTCATCCAACAAAGAAACCTCCGATGAAAGGAGACCCCCTCGACCTTGTTTGTTATTCGGTAGCATTTCTGAAATACGAAACGCAGCAAAAAACATTAAAACGAACGCTGCGTGAAACAATAAAGCCTCATAATCAGAAATGCAAACGACCGAAGTGGACAAACACAGTCGAGATAATAAATCCAATGTAATTGGTCTACGAAGATCTGGCGTAAAACTAACCTTCCTTAAACCTATTAATGCTTGCCTAACTGAGAAGAAGCTATTGCAAGCTGGAAAATTATGTAGTTTAAAGAAAAATGAAACTCCTACTAAAATCTAGTTTATATGACTAAAAGAGAACTCTGACTGTATTAATGAGCAAAGAAAAGCCAATATTGAATCCTCAGAGGGAGGCGAACCAGGAGAGCCCAGCTCAGAATTAAAATTCAACCATTTGTTCCATGCAACTGAATAATCAGCCCATGTTTTGGAGCGATTGAATTTTTAATAGCCGAAACAACTGGATTTAGATCAGATCCCAAATATGACTTGTCTGAAACGTGCCATCTGGAATCGAGATAAGGCATCAGCAATGACATTGAGCTTACCTGGTAAATATTTTGCCTTAATCCAAATGTTTAATCTTAAACATAGTATGACTAAATATCTCAATAACTTTATTACCAATAAAGATTTTGAGGAAAGACAGTTTAACGCGAATACAACTCCTCTATTATCTGTATTAATGATGATACGCTTGTTAGCAAACTGATCACCCCATAACTCCAAAGCCACCACGACCGGGAAGAGTTCCAACAAGACTATATTTTTTAAAGCCAAGAGAACCTGCGGCATCTGTGAATAATTCCACATCTGCTGCGAATACAAAATCCTCCTGGAAAAAAGATCTGCCGTTATAATCTTGTAAAAATTGAGACCATATGATCAAATCATCCTTCAGATCGCTAGAAAGCCTAATGTGGGGAAAAAGGAGATTTAAAACCGGACATAGCCAAAGATAACCTTCTTGAAAATATCCTACCCATGGGCATGATCCGAGTGGCAAAAGCCAATAGACCTAAAAAGGATTGAAGTTCTTTCAACAAGATTTTTTTTCTGCGCAGGAAGAAAGAAATTTTAGATTGGAGTCTGCAAATTTTTAAAGCAGGGAGCTCAAATTGAAATAATACTGTATCTATTTTAATGCCCAAAAATTCAATAATTGTGGAAGGCCAAATAGTCTTTTCTGTAGCTAAGGGAATACCAAAATATTCCAAAATATGAAAAAAATTATTTAAGAATTAATGAACAGACCACAGAATCAGGAGGACCAATGAAAAGAAAATCATCTAGGTAGTGAATTATTCCCGTATGCCCAGATTCAAAAAATAAAACCCATTGAAGAAAAGAGGCAAAAATTTCAAAGTAATAGCACGACAATGAACAGCCCATTGGCAGGCATTTATCATAGAAAAAACAATCGTCAAAATAAAAACCAAGGGAATTATAAGATTCAGGAGCAATGGGTAGTAATCTAAAAGCTGACTGTATATCTGCTTTTGCAAGCAGTGCGCCATGACCAAAAGTTTTGATGACTTGCATGGCGTCATCAAAGGTGGTATATTTTACTGAAGCAGATAAAGGGTCAATTTCATCATTTAAGGAGTGGCCAAAAGGGAATGAAAGATGATGAATTAGTCGGTAGCTATTAGGCTCTTTTTTAGGTACTAGACCCAACGGAGACACTCTAAAATTAACGAATGGGGGGGAAATAAAAGGACCAGCAATTCTATTAGCTAAAATTTATTTTGCTACTTTTTCCCTCACTACATCAGTGTGAATTGATACTGACTTAAAATTTTTTGTTAACTGGCAACCAGAACCTGTAAAAATAGGTAATTTAAAGCCTATAGAAAATCCATCAAGTATTAATTGAGCTTTCTCCTTGTCGGGGTACAGCATTAGCCAGGGGCGCATTGCGTGAAGCCTCACTGGCGTGCAGGCTTCTTGTATGATCCCTGTTTCCCTGGCTGCTCGAGGCTCTTTTAAAACATTTTGAGACCGGGTGGCTGCCAAAACAAAAAGAACATTCATGACGATAACTACATGAATTCAACCATTTGCAAAGAGACTCATTAAATGCAAAACATGAAACTTTCTTATATACAGAAGCTAACGGATTTGTATTCAAAGTTGACTGGGGCTGTTGTCTTGAAAAAACAGGTTTTTGAGGAATAATAAGGTTCAACCATAACCCTACGTCCTTATTGCCCCATTTAAGCGTTGGATAAATTGCGATTTTTTGACGGAAGGATTCGTCGTAATTGAACCAACCCATACCGCCAAAACTCTTATATGCTTCTAGAATGTGTTCTAAATGCTGAAAAAGCCCAGTGCATCTTTCCGGGTGCTTTTTACCCATTATTGCAGAAAAAATGCAAAAGGCCTGCAACCAATTAAAGAAGGATCTGGACACGGGACGGCGTCTATCTTCCGTACCGTCCTCAGACCTCCTTTCTGATTTTGTGATAAAATCCTTTGAAATTGGCAACAAGGATAGTAAGTCTAAGAATTCACCTTTCCAAATTTTTTCTTTGATAGATGTAGGCAAATGGAATCCTAAAGGAGACATCTCACAAGGAAGCACCTCCTTGAAACATGTCTCAGAAAGCGAAGCAGACAAACTTATAGGAATATTAGAACAATGTACAGGATTAACACTAGCTACTGGGTTACCTGACCATACATTCGCTGGAGAAGAAGATGCAGGTGCAGACTGGTTAATAGATACATTTTCATAAAATTTAGTCTGAGAAATAAGTAACTGATTTATTAATTCATTCTGCACAGACTCACCAGCATGATTTGGCCCTGGAGAACTGCATACAACTGGTATGTGGGTTCCTTGGAAGACCTGGTTAATTTCTGGACCTGTATGGGAGGAAAGACACACAGGGGCCCTCACTGTATCCAGCCTGGATGGCCTGGATGCAAGTGATGCCACATCTCTGATCTGAGGTGACTGCCTGGGCTGTAACCCAGCAGAAGCATGAGACATTACATCTCCATGTAAAGCCATGCTGACATGAGGAGAAGCACGAGTAGCATCTGCTATGATTGGAAATGACATTTCCTCCAGGTGAGGGGGGGGGCCGCAGTGATGGCGAATTGCGGGTCCTGCCTCTACCCCCTTTGCCTCGGATAGGGGATGGAGATAATACCCGTCTATTTCTTTTCCCCTTCCGACTGGCGCTCGGAAATTCTGGAACCGAGACCTCCCTCTCTGCTGCTGACTGGGACTGTCCACCACTCCCAATTGCTGTCTCATATACCCCTCTCTCAGGAGGTATGCTTCTCTTTAAGCCGCGAGGTGACCGCTGTGTATATGCAGCGTCAGCTGTGAAGGACCCGACTCCCTGCCCAGTCTGCATAGGCTGCTGTTCCGGCGGCGCTGACACAGAAGAAGTGTCATCCCCAGTCAGCGCTAAACACTGCTGAAGCCATTCATTTCCCCCTTCAGCCTCAGCCCTCTCAAGCACTTTCCTCACTAAAGACTTCATGTCCCATGACGAGCTGAGGATGCAGAGAAGCTCAAACTTACGTCGCCTCAAGGGGAACTGTGAGAGGGTCAGTCAGGCAGGGTTATTTATAACCTCCTCTCCCCTGCAGAGAACGTTTTCCCGCACATTTCCCTGTGATAAGCATTTTTTTATTTATTTTTTATTAAATTTTTAAAACAAACATTTATTTTTATTTTTTTTAAACTTTAAGGCGGCCACAATCCCATGCACTTTATTGTGCCTGCTTTCATTACAATTAATGGGCTGTATTTTTGCTCAGTGTGAAACAGACCCTAGATAATCACTGGCTAATGAGTAGAGTTGAGCGGGTAGCTGGATATTCGGGTCCGGCGGGTTCGGCCGAACTTCGGAAAAAAGTTCGGATTCGGGACCGAACTTTAACCCGAACCCGGACCCGGACCCCATTGAAGTCAATTGGGACCCGGACTTCTGACGACTAAAAAGGCTCTAAAAATGTAATGGAAAGGGCTAGAGGGCTGCAAATGGCAGCAACGTGTTGTTAAGAACATGGCAAGTGCTCTGCAAACAAATGTGGATAGGAAATAACTTAAAAGAACATAAAAAAAATAAAAAAATAAAAAAATATGCTGGAGGCCCCCTTTTCAGCAGAAGAGGTACAGGAAGTCATTAAGAACCTCAGAAACTCAACGGCACGATGCCACACATATGGTGGGAATGCCCCAGAATATGCCCTTTCTGGAATAAATTATTTAATTTAATGGATAAGCTAGTGGGAAAATAAAATACTTTGAAATAAAAATGTAGCGGGGTGCTAAATTTAAGGAAAGTGTTTGAGTGGTAAATAGGCTCAAATACCCTAATTCTGTAGGATTCATGGACCATTTTGTCCTCGGGGGACAGTATTGGTGTGCAGTTCCCTGTGGCCTACAGGTGGCGCCTTTTGTGTCCCCTCTTGGCAGTAGTACAGCGGGGCGGGGAACCTGCTGTGCATGCCGGGAGAGCATATAAAAGGGGCAGACCTTTGGCCTGGGGGCTGATGTCCAGTGGGGTCCGCGCCCAGGTGCCTTCGGCCTGGGTGCATGTGTTCCTGTTCCATCTCGGGCACCTTTAGCCCGGGGTGAGGTACTATCCTGGAGTTCTTGCTGCCCTGGGTATGGAGGCCTAGGGGCGGGAGTAAAGCCTGGAGTCCAGAGCCGCCTCGTGTAGGGGACCCTGTTCCAGGGAAGGGAGGATCATTCTGATGGACCGATGCGGGAGTCACGGTGAAGGAATGGTCTGTTGACTCCCTGGAGAGATGTCTTCCCCTTGCTATGGGCTAGGTTCATAGAAGGAGAAGCTCAAGGTCACCTTGACTGTATCAGAGGCCTTATTCAACCGGCCCGTGGCAGGGGCCTTATACACCCTGGTCTGTGGCTGAGACCAAAGTTCTCCAGGCCCGTGGCAGGGGCCTTGTACACCCGGTCTGTGGCAGAGACCAACCTCAATGTCTGTGGCAGAGACCGTGCGCCAAAAACTGTTTGAAAAACCTAAGCAGTGAAGTGAATGTGCTACGTTTGTGCCTGGACCTCCTCCACACCTTAAGCTGTCCTGTTTCTTTGCTCTAACCTTTTCTATCTGAGTACAGTTTATTTTGCCATGAGAGAATAAGAGTTGGAGTTTCAGCTGGTGTGGACATTGACTTTACTGGCAATTAAAGGACTTGCCTCTACCTACAGTAGAGGTGAGAATCATCCTCTGGAGGAGTTTTGACTCCGGCTGTGGACACGGCCCGTCAAGTACACCGCTCAACCTCTTTATATAGGAGGATACGGGCTGGTAGTGCGGTGTGCCTTTCTCCCTCCTGCGAAGAGCCAACAACATAAAGGCAGGTAAGGGGGAAAGGATCTGTGCGCTACAAAAAAATAAAATAAAAATTTTAATCTTGGCCTAGCAGGACGAGGTCCATATGGAGTAGGAGGTTGAGGTGGCGGTGGATGTGGCTGTGTAGGTGGAAGCGGCGGTGGAGGAGGACGAGGTAGCCAACACTGGTTCAAAAATACAACAATGGCTGGGTAAGGCCGGTGATGTGTCGAATTCTGTCCCCTGTCGAATAGTGTCCGCCCTGTACTGCGCTTGCTGAGTATGTAGGACAAGGGGATTTCAAAAATCTCCCAAGACTAACGGCGCCTGCGTGTTGAGTTCAGGTGAAGGCCACACCATCCGTGGTTCAAGCCGAGCCAAGCAAGGCCGCGATCGAAGCGAGCCCGTGAGGGGCCCTGTTACTATGTGCTACCGTATGTCCTCTTGGATGGTGGGGCTTGAACCTGCACTCACAGCGCAGGCGCCGTTCATCTTCGGAGATTTTGTGAATCTCCTTGTCCTCTGTACTGCGCAAGCGCTGCGCCTGCGCAGTACGGGCCGGGCACAATCCGATGGCCGGACAGTTTTTGTCACAACACCGGTATACATGTCTATTCTGCACAAGGTACGGACAAGTCCTGTGGGATCCATGCCTGGTTCATTTTAATGAACGTGAGCTTGTCCACATTGGCTCTGGACAGGCGGCTGCGCTTGTCTGTGATAACGCCCCCTGCCGTGCTAAATACACGTTCAGATAATACACTGGCTGCAGGGCAGGCCAGCACCTCCAAGGCATAAACGGCAAGCTCAGGCCATGTGCCCAATTTGGAGACCCAGAAGTTAAAGGGGGCAGACCCGTCATCCAGTACGTGTAGGCCTGTGGACACATACTGCTCAACCATGTTGGTGAAATGCTGCCTCCTGCTAAGACGTTCCATCTCAGCTGGTGGTGCTGGTTGTTGTGGCGTGCTGACAAAGCTTTTCCACATTTCGGCCATGCTAACCCTGCCTTCTGAGGTGCTGCCGGTGCCCCGGCTGCATTGGCGACCTCTTCCTCCTCCTCTGCCTTCGCCTTGTGCTTCCACCGTACGCCCGCTGTCAGGTGGGAATGCCACCAGCAGCGCGTCTACCAGCGTGCGCTTGTACTCGCGCATCTTACGATCCCGCTCCAGTGAGGGAATTAAGGACGGTACGTTGTCCTTGTAACGGGGATCCAGCAGGGTGGCCACCCAGTAATCAGCACCAGTTAAAATGTGGGCAACTCGGCTGTCGTTGCGGAAACACTGCAGCATGTAATCGCTCATGTGTGCCAGGCTGCCCAGAGGCAAAGAAAAGCTGTCCTCTGTGGGAGGTGTATCGTCTGTGTCCTCTGTATCCCCCCAGCCACGCACCAGTAATGGCCACGAGCTGGTCTGAGTGCTACCCTGCTGTGAACATGGCTCCTCCTCCTCCTCCTCCTCCTCCTCCATCTCCTCCTCCACCTCGTCATCCTCCAGAACTGTGCCCTTTCTGCCGGACAATTGTGTACCTGGCGTTTGTTGGTGCAGGAACCCACCCTCGTAGCCACTTGTGAAAGACTGCCCTGAAAGCCTTTGAAATGATCCCGCTTCCTCCTCCTCCTCCTCATCCTCCTGTGCCACATCCTCTTCCATCATCTCACGAAGCGTTTTTTCAAGGAGGCATAGAACTGGGATAGTAACGCTGAGAACGGCGTCATTGGCACTGGCCATGTTGGTGGAGTACTCGAAACAGCGCAACAAGGCACACAGGTCTCGCATGGAGGCCCAGTTATTGGTGGTGAAGTGGTGCTGTTCCGCAGAGCGACTCACGCGTGATTGCTGCAGCTGAAACTCCACTATTGCCTGCTGCTGCTCGCACAGTCTGGCCAGCATGTGCAAGGTGGAGTTCCACCTTGTGGGCACGTCACATATGAGGCGGTGAGCGGGAAGGCCGAAGTTACGCTGCAGCGCTGACAGGCGAGCAGCAGCAGGGTGAGAACGCCGAAAGTGCGCACACACAGCCCGCACTTTCTGCAGCAGCTGTGGCATATTGGGGTAATTTTTAAGGAACCTCTGGACCACCAAGTTCAGCACATGCGCCAGGCAAGGGATGTGCGTCAAACCGGCTAGACCCAGAGCTGCTACGAGATTTCGCCCATTATCGCACACCACCAGGCCGGGCTTGAGGCTCACTGACAGCAACCACTCATCGGTCTGTTGTTCCATGTCCCTCCACAACTCCTGTGCGGTGTGGGGATTTTCCCCCAAACAGGAAAGTTTTAAAACTGCCTGCTGTCGTTTACCCCTGGCTGTGCTGAAGTTGGTGGTGAAGGTGTTACGCTGAATGGATGAGGAGGCGGTAGAGGATGAGGAAGCGGAGAAGGAGGAGTTAGCAACAGGAGGCAAACCGAAGCGCCCTGCAATCCTCGGTGGTGGAAGGACATGCGCCAAACCGCTATCTGCCTCAGGCCCAGCCGCCACTGCATTTACCCAGTGTGCTGTTAGGGAGATATAACGTCCCTGACCGTGCTTACTGGTCCACGCATCCGTAGTTAGGTGGACCTTGCCACAGATGGCGTTGCGCAGTGCACACCTGATTTTGTCCCCCACCTGGTTGTGCAGGGAAGGGATGGCTCGCCTGGAAAAGTAGTGGCGGCTGGGCACGACGTACTGCGGGACAGCCAATGCCATCAGGCTTTTAAAACTCTGCGTCTCCACCAGACGGAATGACAGCATTTCAAAGGCCAGGAATTTTGAAATGCTGGCATTCAGGGCCAGGGATCGCGGGTGGCTAGGGGGGTACTTCCTCTTCCGCTCCAATGTTTGGGAGATAGAGAGCTGAACGCTTCCATGGGACATTGTGGAGATGGTTGGTGACCCAGGTGGTAGTGTTGCTGGCAGATCCTCTGTTTGCGGGGTGACAGGTGCCACTGTCACTACAGAGGTGGATGAAGAGGCCGAGACTGCAGCAGAAGAGGAAGCAGGAGGAGCCAGAGACCTTTCTTGGTTTTTGAGGTGTCTACTCCACTGCAGCTCGTGCTTTGCACTTAGATGCCTGGTCATGCAGCTTGTGCTCAGGTTGAGAACGTTTATGCCTCGCTTCAGGCTCTGATTGCACAGCGTGCAAACCACTCGTGTCTTGTCATCAACACACTGTGTGAAGAACTGCCACGCTAGGGAAGTCCTTGGACCTGGCTTTGGTGTGCTCGGTCCCTTGCTGCGTTGGGCAGTAGCAGATGTACTGTCTAGGGGACGAATGCTCCGTTTTTGCACCCTGCTCCCTCTTCTGCTGTGCTGGTGGCTCTGTGCGACCACCGCCTCTTCCTCCGAACTACACTGGTCACCTGCATAACGTTGATTCCATGTGGGGTCGAGGACCTCATCGTCCTCCACATCATCTTCCACCCAGTCTTCACCCCTGCCCGTCATGTCTGTCTGCACAATTGCGAAAGCAGCAGCAGTTGGCACCTGTGTTTCGTCATCATCCGAGACGTGCTGCGATGGTCCTCCCATGTACCCATCATGAAACATAAGTGGTTGGGCATCGGTGCACTCAATCTCTTCCACTTCTGGGGCAGGGCTAGGTGGATGGCCCTGGGAAACCCTGCTAACAGAGTCATCGAAAAGCAGAAGAGACTGCTGCATGATTTGGGGCTCAGACTGCTTGGCTGATTTGCAAGGGGGTGAGGTGAAAGACTGATGGACATGGGCTTCAGGTGCCAACTCTGATCTTTCATCAGAAGAGTGGGTGGGAGACAATGTGAAGGGACCCGAGGCACTGTCAGCAACCCAATCTACTATCGCCTGTACTTGTCCTGGCCTAAACATTGGTACAGCCTCATTAGGCGCGACAAAATACCGCCGCAGGCTCGGTCGCCTACTCGCACCTGAGGAAGGTGTTTCACTTGTGCGTGTAGCTGGCACAGATCCACCACGTCCTCTCCCTGCAACAGGAGCTCCACCAGCAGCACCACGACCGGGACCACCACGTCCCTTTGACCTTCACGTCATATTTTCCAAATTTAGGATCTTGCCCTAAATGGCGTTTTTTGGAAGACCACAACACACCCACAGTACGTAATGGCTGAAACGCACAGCTACAGAACTGCAGAAAATGCTATTCAAAAAAAAAAAGGTTGTTTTTTTTAGTATAGCACAGTACAAGGAAAATATATAGAAATTGTTTATTTCACACACCTCCAGATGTGTATTTCACACTGCAAAATATTTTCTGTGGCCCTAAATGGCGTTTTTTGGAAGAGCACAACACAACCACAGTATTTAACCACTGAATCACACAGCTATAGAAGTGCAGAGAATGCTATTCAAAAAAAATGTTTTTTTTTTTAGTATAGCACTGTACAATATATAGAAATTGTTTATTTTACACACCTCCACATGTGTATTTCACACTGCAATTTATTTTCTGTGGCCCTAAATGGCGTTTTTTGGAAGAGCACAACAACCCCAACAGTATATAACCGCTGAATCGCACAGCTGCAGAGGCCAGAGAATGCTTTTTAAAAATAATGTTGTTTTTTCACACACCTCCAGATGTGTATTTCACACTGCAAAATATTTTCTGTGGCCCTAAATGGCGTTTTTTGGAAGAGCACAACACAACCACAGTATTTAACCACTGAATCGCACAGCTATAGAAGTGCAGAGAATGCTATTCAAAAAAAATGTTGTTTTTTTTAGTATAGCACTGTACAATATATAGAAATTGTTTATTTTACACACCTCCAGATGTGTATTTCACACTGCAAAATATTTTCTGTGGCCCTAAATGGCGTTTTTTGCCAGACCACAACACACTTACAGCACGTAACCGCTGAATCGCACAGCTACAGAAAATGCTATTCAAAAAAAAAGGTTTTTTTTTTTTAGTATAGCACTGTACAAGAAGAATATATAGAAATAGTTTATTTTACACACCTCCAGATGTGTATTTCACACTGCAAAATATTTTCTGTGGCCCTAAATGGCGTTTTTTGCCAGACCACAACACACCCACAGCACGTAACCGCTGAATCGCACAGCTACAGAAAATGCTATTCAAAAAAAAAGGTTGTTTTTTTTAGTATAGCACTGTACAAGAAGAATATATAGAAATTGTTTATTTTACACACCTCCAGATGTGTATTTCACACTGCAAAATATTTTCTGTGGCCCTAAATGGCGTTTTTTGGAAGAGCACAACACACCCACAGTATTTAACCACTGAATCGCACAGCTATAGAAGTGCAGAGAATGCTATTCAAAAAAAATGTTGTTTTTTTTAGTATAGCACTGTACAATATATAGAAATTGTTTATTTTACACACCTCCACATGTGTATTTCACACTGCAATTTATTTTCTGTGGCCCTAAATGGCGTTTTTTTGAAGAGCACAACAACCCCAACAGTATATAACCGCTGAATCGCACAGCTGCAGAGGCCAGAGAATGCTATTCAAAAATAATGTTGTTTTTTCACACACCTCCAGATGTGTATTTCACACTGCAAAATATTTTCTGTGGCCCTAAATGGCGTTTTTTGGAAGAGCACAACACAACCACAGTATTTAACCACTGAATCGCACAGCTATAGAAGTGCAGAGAATGCTATTCAAAAAAAATGTTGTTTTTTTTTAGTATAGCACTGTACAATATATAGAAATTGTTTATTTTACACACCTCCACATGTGTATTTCACACTGCAATTTATTTTCTGTGGCCCTAAATGGCGTTTTTTGGAAGAGCACAACAACCCCAACAGTATATAACCGCTGAATCGCACAGCTGCAGAGGCCAGAGAATGCTATTCAAAAATAATGTTGTTTTTTCACACACCTCCAGATGTGTATTTCACACTGCAAAATATTTTCTGTGGCCCTAAATGGCGTTTTTTGCAAGAGCACAACAACCCCAACAGTATATAACCGCTGAATCGCACAGCTGCAGAGGCCAGAGAATGCTTTTTAAAAATAATGTTGTTTTTTCACACACCTCCAGATGTGTATTTCACACTGCAAAATATTTTCTGTGGCCCTAAATGGCGTTTTTTGGAAGAGCACAACACAACCACAGTATTTAACCACTGAATCGCACAGCTATAGAAGTGCAGAGAATGCTATTCAAAAAAAATGTTGTTTTTTTTAGTATAGCACTGTACAATATATAGAAATTGTTTATTTTACACACCTCCACATGTGTATTTCACACTGCAATTTATTTTCTGTGGCCCTAAATGGCGTTTTTTGCAAGAGCACAACAACCCCAACAGTATATAACCGCTGAATCGCACAGCTGCAGAGGCCAGAGAATGCTATTCAAAAATAATGTTGTTTTTTCACACACCTCCAGATGTGTATTTCACACTGCAAAATATTTTCTGTGGCCCTAAATGGCGTTTTTTGCAAGAGCACAACAACCCCAACAGTATATAACCGCTGAATCGCACAGTTGCAGAGGCCAGAGAATGCTTTTTAAAAATAATGTTGTTTTTTCACACACCTCCAGATGTGTATTTCACACTGCAAAATATTTTCTGTGGCCCTAAATGGCGTTTTTTGGAAGAGCACAACACAACCACAGTATTTAACCACTGAATCGCACAGCTATAGAAGTGCAGAGAATGCTATTCAAAAAAAATGTTGTTTTTTTTAGTATAGCACTGTACAATATATAGAAATTGTTTATTTTACACACCTCCACATGTGTATTTCACACTGCAATTTATTTTCTGTGGCCCTAAATGGCGTTTTTTTGAAGAGCACAACAACCCCAACAGTATATAACCGCTGAATCGCACAGCTGCAGAGGCCAGAGAATGCTATTCAAAAATAATGTTGTTTTTTCACACACCTCCAGATGTGTATTTCACACTGCAAAATATTTTCTGTGGCCCTAAATGGCGTTTTTTGGAAGAGCACAACACAACCACAGTATTTAACCACTGAATCGCACAGCTATAGAAGTGCAGAGAATGCTATTCAAAAAAAATGTTTTTTTTTTTAGTATAGCACTGTACAATATATAGAAATTGTTTATTTTACACACCTCCACATGTGTATTTCACACTGCAATTTATTTTCTGTGGCCCTAAATGGCGTTTTTTGGAAGAGCACAACAACCCCAACAGTATATAACCGCTGAATCGCACAGCTGCAGAGGCCAGAGAATGCTATTCAAAAATAATGTTGTTTTTTCACACACCTCCAGATGTGTATTTCACACTGCAAAATATTTTCTGTGGCCCTAAATGGCGTTTTTTGCAAGAGCACAACAACCCCAACAGTATATAACCGCTGAATCGCACAACTGCAGAGGCCAGAGAATGCTATTCAAAAATAATGTTGTTTTTTCACACACCTCCAGATGTGTATTTCACACTGCAAAATATTTTCTGTGGCCCTAAATGGCGTTTTTTGCAAGAGCACAACAACCCCAACAGTATATAACCGCTGAATCGCACAGCTGCAGAGGCCAGAGAATGCTATTCAAAAATAATGTTGTTTTTTCACACACCTCCAGATGTGTATTTCACACTGCAATTTATTTTCTGTGGCCCTAAATGGCGTTTTTTGCAAGAGCACAACAACCCCAACAGTATATAACCGCTGAATCGCACAGCTGCAGAGGCCAGAGAATGCTTTTTAAAAATAATGTTGTTTTTTCACACACCTCCAGATGTGTATTTCACACTGCAAAATATTTTCTGTGGCCCTAAATGGCGTTTTTTGAAAGAGCACAACACAACCACAGTATTTAACCACTGAATCGCACAGCTATAGAAGTGCAGAGAATGCTATTCAAAAAAAATGTTGTTTTTTTTAGTATAGCACTGTACAATATATAGAAATTGTTTATTTTACACACCTCCACGTGTGTATTTCACACTGCAAAATATTTTCTGTGGCCCTAAATGGCGTTTTTTGCAAGAGCACAACAACCCCAACAGTATATAACCGCTGAATCGCACAGCTGCAGAGGCCAGAGAATGCTATTCAAAAATAATGTTGTTTTTTCACACACCTCCAGATGTGTATTTCACACTGCAAAATATTTTCTGTGGCCCTAAATGGCGTTTTTTGCAAGAGCACAACAACCCCAACAGTATATAACCGCTGAATCGCACAGCTGCAGAGGCCAGAGAATGCTATTCAAAAATAATGTTGTTTTTTCACACACCTCCAGATGTGTATTTCACACTGCAAAATATTTTCTGTGGCCCTAAATGGCGTTTTTTGCAAGAGCACAACAACCCCAACAGTATATAACCGCTGAATCGCACAGCTGCAGAGGCCAGAAAATGCTTTTTAAAAATAATGTTGTTTTTTCACACACCTCCAGATGTGTATTTCACACTGCAAAATATTTTCTGTGGCCCTAAATGGCGTTTTTTGGAAGAGCACAACACAACCACAGTATTTAACCACTGAATCGCACAGCTATAGAAGTGCAGAGAATGCTATTCAAAAAAAATGTTTTTTTTTTTAGTATAGCACTGTACAATATATAGAAATTGTTTATTTTACACACCTCCACATGTGTATTTCACACTGCAATTTATTTTCTGTGGCCCTAAATGGCGTTTTTTTGAAGAGCACAACAACCCCAACAGTATATAACCGCTGAATCGCACAGCTGCAGAGGCCAGAGAATGCTATTCAAAAATAATGTTGTTTTTTCACACACCTCCAGATGTGTATTTCACACTGCAAAATATTTTCTGTGGCCCTAAATGACGTTTTTTGCAAGAGCACAACAACCCCAACAGTATATAACCGCTGAATCGCACAGCTGCAGAGGCCAGAGAATGCTATTCAAAAATAATGTTGTTTTTTCACACACCTCCAGATGTGTATTTCACACTGCAAAATATTTTCTGTGGCCCTAAATGGCGTTTTTTGCAAGAGCACAACAACCCCAACAGTATATAACCGCTGAATCGCACAGCTGCAGAGGCCAGAGAATGCTATTCAAAAATAATGTTGTTTTTTCACACACCTCCAGATGTGTATTTCACACTGCAAAATATTTTCTGTGGCCCTAAATGGCGTTTTTTGCAAGAGCACAACAACCCCAGCAGTATATAACCGCTGAATCGCACAGCTGCAGAGGCCAGAGAATGCTTTTTAAAAATAATGTTGTTTTTTCACACACCTCCAGATGTGTATTTCACACTGCAAAATATTTTCTGTGGCCCTAAATGGCGTTTTTTGAAAGAGCACAACACAACCACAGTATTTAACCACTGAATCGCACAGCTATAGAAGTGCAGAGAATGCTATTCAAAAAAAATGTTGTTTTTTTTAGTATAGCACTGTACAATATATAGAAATTTTTTATTTTACACACCTCCACATGTGTATTTCACACTGCAATTTATTTTCTGTGGCCCTAAATGGCGTTTTTTTGAAGAGCACAACAACCCCAACAGTATATAACCGCTGAATCGCACAGCTGCAGAGGCCAGAGAATGCTATTCAAAAATAATGTTGTTTTTTCACACACCTCCAGATGTGTATTTCACACTGCAAAATATTTTCTGTGGCCCTAAATGGCGTTTTTTGGAAGAGCACAACACACCCACAGTATATAACCGCTGAATCGCACAGCTGCAGAGAATGCTATTCAAAAAAAAGTTGTTTTTTTTTTTTAGTATAGCATAGTACAAGAAAAATATATAGAAATTGGTTATTTCACACAACTAGAGATATACACTGCAAAATATTTTTTTTGCCCAAAAATAGGTCTTTTTTGCGCACAACAAAGTGCCTTTTTTTTTTTTTGCAACAGCACAATAAAGTGCCTTTTTTTTTTTTTGGGGCCCAAAAATGGGTCTTTTTAGCAAAAGCACAATAAAGTGCCTTTTTTTTTTCTGCCTGAAATGGGTCTTTTAGCAAGAGCACAATACAGCCACAGTATGGAATAGGTGTATCACTCAACGTAATGCAGTGCTGGTGCACTGAGCTTGCAACACAAACAGATAAACCTATGCAGATCGCTGAGCTATTATATCTCTCAATCTGGACTCCTATCTAAATCTCTCTCCCTGAAAGCACAAACAGGATCCTGCCCCTACACTACACTACACTGTCTCTCTATCTTTTATATCAGTAGATTGCAGAATCAGGACTAACTCCTATCATATAATTCTCTCCCTCACAGCAACAGCAGCCAGGATCCTTTCCCTACACTGTCTAAAAGCAGAGTGACGATCTGTGCTGTGTGCCTCTTGCTTACATAGAAGTTGGTCACATGCTGGGTCACATGTTGCACTGACCAATCACAGCCATGCCATTAGTAGGCATGGCTATGATGGCTTCTAAGGGCACACCAGCTAATCAAATGGTGATTGGCTGGCCCCTGAAGCATTTCTAACTGCGCCATTAAATTCCCGAATCCGGACCCGAACCCGGACTTTAGCGCAAAATCCGGGTCCGGGTCCGGGGTCGGAAAAACGCCAAAATTCGGTACGGACCCGAACTTTACAGTTCGGGTCCGCTCAACACTACTAATGAGTAAATCTGCATAAAGTCTGCCTGTGGTGGGGCCCTTTAAACTCTAAGGTGGAGTGCTCAACCTTCAAATGAAGGCATCTGTAATCCACAGTGGTAAGGGGGTAAAACAGGGAAGTGGAATATGGGTAATAACCTTGTGATCTGCTCAGATACACCATATACTGCCTCTCTGAAAGCCTGGATGGATGTGGCCGAGGAATAAGCCACTCTGTCCTGGCTGGATGAAGGCATATGATGGGTAGGCCGCACTTTCTCTTTTTTGTAGGTCATGCCACATCTCTGGCAAATACATTTCTCCCGTATATCTTTGACTATGATCTGTGTCCTGCCTCAGCAGCCCCTAAAGGCTCTGAGACCTCTTCTCTCTGTGTTCCCAGGGATACCCCTCCGCTCTCCCCACGTAGCACTGGCCTGTTCACACCCTGTTCCCCTCATGGCTCTCCTTACTCCCCTCAGGTCCAGTGAGTGGGGTCAAGGCCTCCACCCAAGGGAAAAGGTACAAGCTTCGTCCCAGTGACAAGGATGATTATGCCTGGGTGGCATGGACTAAAGGTAAAAGCACATCCAAACGAAAAAATATTTTATTTGCTAAAGCAGTTTTTTTAAATCTATCATTGCATCCTAGTATGGCTGATCTCTCTCCCTCTCCCTCTCCCACAATTTATTATACACATATACTCCACGATAGATGCTTGGCATTTCAATAGAACAGGTATTCCACTGAATAATCAGACAGGGGGTAACTAGCCTACAGTTTACTACACAGGTGCAAAGTTTGAAGCAATAATATAAAACAAGTTCAGGATGGCAAAGAGCATGCATATATTGCATAATCATAATAAAAAAATAAAAAAAATGAATATGAAAGTTACACAAACTCTCCACAGAAATGTATCTGTGGCTCACTTAGGGTAACAAGTGGCTGCAAAACAGCTTCTATAGGACTGTTTAACAACAGAAATTCTAAATAAGAATCACAACTTCAACAAAAAAAGTTAACATTACAGACAGCTACTAGTGATTATCCCGCAGTAGGTTACCTAGGGTACTTAGGGTAGCCCTGGTACCACAGGCATACAGCTGTAGGGGGCAAAGTGCCACCCCACTGGAACTGGAGAACTCAGGTTGCAATTGGGGAGGGGCTCCCCACAATAGCTGGGTCTTCTGGAGAACCTGCTTGCTTATAGCTTCATCCTGGCTGCCCACACACTCGTTCTGACAGTGGGAGCCTTTCACCTGACTGGAGATTACTTATTCCAGCTACATCTCCCCCATCAGGTTTGGCCTAGGCCAGGGGTGTCAAACTCAATTTCATCATGGGCCGCATCAGCATTATGATTGTTCTCGAAAGGGCCGGTTGTATCTGTAATGCCGCGTACACACGATCGTGATTCACTGCGGTGAAAACACCGCCGTGAATCACGACATGAAATAAAATGAAAAACGAGGGAACGGCATTTTCCCCCACACACGACCGTTTTTCCCGTCATTTTTTTCTTTGTCGAGAAAAACGACCGTCTGTGGGCTCCGCGGCAGTGTCTCCCTATGGGAGAACTGCCGCGGAAAAAAATGATGGAAAAAACGATGAGAAAATTTAGAACATGTTCTAATTTTTCTCATCGTGATTAATGCCGTTTTTCCCGTCGGGAAAAACGGCAAAAAGCCCACAGACGATCGTTTTTCTCGTCCAAAGGAAAAAATGTCATTTTTCCCGACGGAAAAAATGTCATTTTTCCCGACGGGAAAAATGATCGTGTGTACGCGGCATAAGATGAGATGTCCAGAGCATCCCCTCCCCTTACATTAGATGTCAAAAGTCACCCCAACATCAGAAGATGAGTCTCCCATGCTCCCTTACATCACAGTGCACCCCCCTTTCCTTATGCTGCTGCTGGGAAGAAGCTGGATGCATTGCTTGAAAGCAGAAAGTAAGGGTCTGGAGGAGGACCAGAGGAGGGCAGGAGCTCCCCTACAGCTGCAGGAGAGGTGCGAGGGCCACATGAAATGGCCTGGAGGGCCGGATTCGGGCCGCGGGCCTTGTGTTTGACACCTGTGGCCTAGGCAGTTGTGGAAAATGGAGTTAAAGGGGCCTGCATGTGAGCATCTGGTAAATAACAGGCACTCCACTACAGCATTACTCATGCAGGTTTTTCTGATGGTGACAGCAGTGGATCATACCTGTGTCAAAATGGCTACGTCTACTCTTGACAGGGAAGCCTACAGTATGTGGCAAGGTGACAACATAGGTCACAACTGGGAGACAGTGACAGCAATTGCCTAAACAAGGACCTTCATGACATGATCGGCAGATATTTAACCGCTTGCCCACCGCCGCCTGTACATATACGTCGTCAGAATAGCACGGCTGCGCAAAGCAACGTATAGGTACGTTGCTTTGAATTTGCCACCATGCGCGCGCATGCCCCTAATGGAAGCTCCGTGACCTGCCCGCGAGTCCCGCGGACTCGATGTCTGCCGGTGTCCCGCGATCGTGTCACGGAGCTGCAGAACAGGGAGATGCCTGTGTAAACAAGGCATTTCCCTCTTCTGCCTAGTGACAGGACACTGATCGTCTGCTCCCTCTCATCAGAAGCAGTGATCACTATCGTGTCACTGTTAGCCCAGCCCCCTCACAGCTAGAATCACTCCCTAGTACACATTTAACCCCTTCCTCGCCCCCTAGTGGTTGACCCCTTCCCTGCCAGTGTCATTTACACAGTAATCAGTGCATTTTTATAGCACTGATTGCTGTATAAATGATAATGGTCCCAAAATAGCGTCAAAAGTGTCTGATGTGTCTGCCATAATGTCGCAGTCATGATAAAAATCGCAGATCGCCGCCATTACTAGTAAAAAAAAATATTAATAAAAATGCCATAAAACTATCCCATATTTTGTAGACGCTATAACTTTTGCGCAAACCAATCAATAAACGCTTTTTTGCAATTTTGTTTACCAAGAATATGTACAAGAATACATATCGGCCTAAACTGAGAATTTTTTTTTTATTTTTTTTTATATATATCTTTTGGGGATATTAATTATAGAAAAAGTAAAAAATATTGTTTTGTTTTTTTCAAAATTGATGCTCTTTTTTTGTTTGTATAAAATAAAAACCGCAGAGGTGATCAAATACCACCAAAAAAAAGATCTATTTGTGGGGAAAAAAGGATGTCAATTTTGTTTGGGAGCCACGTCCCACAACCGCGCAATTGTCAGTTAAAGCGATGCAGTGCAGAATCGCAAAAAATGGCCCGGTCATTGGGCAGCCAAATCCTCTGGGGCTGAAGTGGTTAATGAAAACTACAAATTTAAATAAATTGAACAATTACTTCTGAAACGGTCGGAACATCTTAAAGGTTATTTAAGATTATAGTGACTGGGTTTACATATGTAGCACACACATCCCTAACTCCGCTGCTTACCTCCGCAAGCAGATGGGACACACCAAGCCACATGCCCTGTATCCTCCATCTTGTAGAGGGTGAGCGGTGTTAATAGTTTTGAGTCCTGCAGAGAGTTACCTCTTTCCATTGGTTCTCATCCCTAGAGTGTAGGGAAAAGTCTATTCTCTCTCTCTCTCTCTCTCTTTGAAGAAGGTCATTGTCCAGACAGTATTAAACCCAATAAATGAGTTTCTTTTACTTGCTTGCAACTTGACAGGAAAGGTTGGAGATAGAGTTGAACAGGGAGGCAGGTTCAGGCACGCGACACTTAATTACCCTTGTCGCCACTCAAGTCTGAGTGGGTTTTGCTCACCCGGATAGTCCCCTCTCACGGTCCTAGCAGCCGGTGTGGAGCACGAGCATTCACTTTAAGTTCTTTTCCTAAGGATATGATCAGGATATGAACCTCTTAGTCCCGAACTTCCCAGCACTTGTAATAGTTGAGAACTTTTATGCCAATGGGACACATTACAAGGCTTTTGGCGGATAATGGAATCCTTCCCTCTGACAGGTAACCAGGCCTCTCCCGAGACTAACTTCCTTCACCGATCCCCTGGATAGGTCCTCCCCTGGTTCCCTCTCCTTCAGAGCGGATCACCCTCCCACGGGTACCCTGGGACTCGATGCAGCCTCGGGCTAAAGGTGGCCGGGACTGAATACACACACACGTACCCCTGGCCATGAGGGCCACTGAAGGTGGGGTACGCGCCGAAGAGCCCGCGCCAATGGCGTCCGCTCCTTAAGTACCCTCTCCCGGCATGCACAGCGGGCAGACCACGCCCCCTGCACGGCCGCCGAGAGAGGACACCCAATAGTGTTGCAATGTCACCTGTGGTTCAACCCGAGACCTGGGCGACAGAGCCACCCGGAGGCCACAGGGAACTGCACTGCCAGACCACATCACCTCAGAGCAGAAACCAATTTAAAGAATTACAACAGCCTGAGCCCAACTATTTGCGCAGGCTACCCCCTAAATTTAGGCATAACGACACCCATTTTGGGGGGTCCGCTACACATACAGGATACTATTCTTTCCTATTTGATTTCGCCATTAAAATCAATAAAAATTACAATTAATGAACAGAAAAAAAAAACGAAACAGATGACTATCTTTCAAGTAAAAGGAGATTAGGCATGCTCTAGGCATTACTCTAGCTGTTTTTCGTAGCCAAAAGAATGCAGCCTTTCACTGGACACGTCTAGACGAAAAGGTTTTGTTTGTAATTTTAAGTCTATTTCTTAAAAACAGTAGGGTGCCTCTAAAGCTATGCATGCTACGATCTGGCACAGTGACCACAAACACAAGTTTAAAGACTATGTTTTTACCATGGTACACATAACACCTATATTTAGGGAGTAACAAGTAACAGTTTGAAAATGCCCCCCATCTAAAACTACCCCCCCCCTTCCCCCATGACAGTGTGCAGGGTTTCCTCTCGACTGCAGATGCTGTAACTTTTGAAATTGGTGTGGCTGTGCAGGGCTCCCAGAGATATGTGAATGAATGAACTCCTAACTAAGTCCTGTCTTCCACCGTGGCAAGATGGACTTACTGTAGTTCTCAATGGAAAAGGAATACAGTATTAACCATCACCACACTCATAGTCCAATGACACCAATGCAAGATCTGCAACTGAACACCTGCACCTCTGTACAGGTAGAGAGCTGGAGAAGAGTCTGCAGAAGCCTGGTATTGCAATGATGATTTATTGATTGTGGGTTAAATATTTTGTAGGCTCCTGTAAAAAGAACTTATAATTGCACGTTGTTTTACCCTGCGAAAATACATATGTGGATTTATTTATTTATTTTTTTAAAGGTGAACTTAACTTTTAAAACTTGTAATTGTCAGATACAATTACAGTGTTAAAATAAATAATGTTTAATACTATGTAGCAATACCCCCAGTTAAGAGGGCTGCTGGTATTATTTTCGGGCCTGTAACACTCTGCTTTCAACCCCCAGTAATTGGCTCTACCCTCCCTTGGCACAGTTAGTGAGACTAGAGGATTGTGAGACCCGTAGGCTATGGGTATCACAATACGACAGATAACATACACAGTAATCACACCACACAAAGTGTCTGCTTAATCACTGATGCATTTACTGAGTAAAATAAAAGATCAGATTAAGCAGTAGTACATCTATTAATGCAGAGCCCTGCAATAAGATCTAGTCAGCATATAAACAGGTATACAATCCCCTCAATCCTATGCGCATCAATTGATAAACCCCGCTTGCAAGCTTTCCCCTCGTGGGCAAGATGGCGCCCAGCAATGTCTCTACTCTATACAGTCAGGCCTGACTACTTAGTTCACAATGTTTCTGTAGAGGAGGATCTTCGCTAGCAATGGTGGTGCACTTTGTAGGTTATTTGTAATCCACAGGGTGTAAAACAATTAGCCGCTGAATGTGCGACAAAGGATTCAACTAAGGCTGCACGGCACACTGTCCCTCCGGTGAGCAGCTCAACTTGATAACGATGGGCCCTAAGCAAAAGACACTGGGCCTAAAGAGTAACTTAAGAAATCTTCGAGCAAGTGCTCTCTCACCCAACTGAACCAGTCCAAGCGGCTGACTTCCACCACTGTGCCTCCCACACACAGTCTCACGATACTCGGGGTCTCCGATTCTCCTGACAAGCCTTGGAAGGTAGATACATGAGACGTCTCAGGGATTCTTCCGTGAAGAGTAGAAGGCTCTTTGGATCCACAGGGCCCAGCTCTCGGGCCTAGTCCGGAACAGCAGACACAGCACAGAGTTCCACTTGCTAGGCGGGTGATGTCCAAAGAGACCCCCGTCCTGCGCCGCCCCTCCTTATATAGTCCAACCCCAGCAGACCTTGCGCCTGGCCCAAAGGAACTGTGGGTATCCCATTGCAAACTGGGTAAGGTAGTCTTTAGGGCTACTTAAAGCAACACCCCGCTACAACTACAAACAAGATTATTATTGCCAAAATAACGGTTGCTAACTTTAGGCTGGGCATCAAGGCAACAACATTTATTTTGGTTCTGAAAGGGTTAAAAAGGCTATAACTAGCAATTCTGAAATTGTTACAAAATGATTCATCTGACAAGAGAGAAGAAAGTGCTTCAAGCGCTTATTCAGGGCAAAGTGACTGTGTTGATGTAAAGGGGCCCCTTGACCAACTGATACAAACCGTGCCAGCACTCTTCTGCTCTTCCTTCACCTGTAACTGCCAAAATCAGAATCTCCAGTGCCAGATGCTAAAGACAGGGGAGATTTCACTCCCTCTGCTATGTGAGAGCGCTCAGGCCTAGTCATTGGTTACCAGATCAAAGCAATGTAACATGAAAGATGTCCACATGCTCCCCTATACACAGAAGGTCCAGGACTGAGGCAGCAGAAGGAGCGGTAGGGGGGCACTAGCAAGATTAATATTGGTAGGTCAGTTGATGCCTATACACAGAAAATGTTATTTTGCACTGAATGGGTCAGCCCGGTCACACAAGAAAACAATGGTGAGTCCTAAGCACTGGTCAGGCAGATGTCCCATTTGTTGGGCTCAAGAAGACATTTGCCCTTGCATGGCTAACCTTAGGTACATCTTACCTGAGGTTTTTTTTTGTTTGCTAGTTGTGCAAAAAAAAAATGACATGTACTTGTGCAGTACCTTCTAGGCTTGTGCACAACGGAAAAATTCGGTTAGTTTCGGTTCGTTTCTTTTCGGTCCTGTTGATTCGTAATCATTCGTAATTTTGCTAGACGGGATTTTTCGTGTTCGGACTAATTCGTATTTTCGCAAGCGACATTTTTCGTTGAATTTTTAGTTGATTTATAATTCGTACTTTCGGTAGAGTACATTGTTTTTCGTTGATTCTGGACACAACTCCTACTTTCGTAACTTTTTTTGGGTTCGTTGATTCGTAATTTTCTGTGTCTCTCTCACGACGACGCTGCCTATTTTGCCTAATGTGCTTCGAATGGATTTGTACTTTTCTAAATACATAGCGGTTATTTGTAACGATTCGAAATCTCGTATTTTACTTTCGTTTTTTACATGCGGCTATAGCCTCCGCCCCTGTACACCATTTTGAGAGGGTTCAGCACGGTGAGGGAGAAGCAGAGAGCAGAGCAGAGTGTTATTGTGCTTTGAATGGATTCTAAATCTCGTATTTTACTTTCGTTTTTTACATGCGGCTATAGCCTCCGCCCCTGTACACCATTTTGAGAGGGAGTTCAGCACGGTGTGGGAGAAGCAGAGAGCAGAGCAGAGTGAGTGTTATTGTGCTTCGTATGGATTCGTACATTCGTAACTTTTTCATAACAAATTATGCCGAAGACATTCGGGCATTCGCTATTTGCGGTATAATTTATTTCGGATTCGGTCTTATTCGTAATTGCTTTGTTCGGAAATTCAAATGCTTCCGAATGTCCGAAAGTTGCTAAATTCGGACGAATTTCAATTCGTTACGAAACTAATTGCACAAGCCTAGTACCTTCTACTTGGTGCTAGAATAGGATTTTGGTGTATAGGTAAGGTAATTTTAGGCAGGCCTGGCTGGCAGTCAGGGGTGTTTGTTTTGGTTTGTGTGGGCTGAGAGTTGCTCAGAGTAGCAGCTGGTGACTCACAGGCAGCATCACTGAGACCTCCCTCTTTCTTCTAGAGGATTCTTGAAGGAGAGGAGGAGAGGAGAGGCGGAGCTGCCTGGGGTGTTCTAAGGAGCCCTGACCAATCCCCAACCTGGATTGGCAGGGGGCAGGCCTCCTTAACCACTTGCTTACTGGGCACATATACCCCCTTCCTGCCCAGGCGAAATGTCAGCTTTCAGCACTGTCACACTTTGAATGACAATTGCGCGGTCATGAGACGTGGCTCCCAAACAAAATTGACGTCTTTTTTTTCCACAAATAGAGCTTTCTTTTGGTGGTATTTGATCATCTCTGCGGTTTTTATTTTTTGCGCTATAAACAAAAAACTGACAATTTTGAAAAAAACACAATTTTTTACTTTTTGCTATAATAAATACCCCAATTTTTTTTTCTTCCTCAGTTTAGGCCGATACGTATTCTTCTACATATTTTTGGTAAAAAAAAAAAAATCGCAAAAAGCGTATATTGATTGGTTTGCGCAAAAGTTATAGCGCCTACAAAATAGGGGAAAGAATTATGATTTTTTTTTTTTTTTTACTATTAATGGCAGTTATCTGCAATTTTTGTCAGGACTACGATATTGCAGTGGACATATCTGACACTTTTGACACATTTTTGGGACCATTCACATTTATACAGCGAATAGTGCTATAAAAATGCACTGATTACTGTATAAATGTGACTGGCAGGGAAGGGGTTAACACTAGGGGGCGATCAATGGGTTAAATGTGTGCCCTGCTAGGTGATTCTTACTGTGGGGGGAGGGGACTGACTGGGGGAGGTGACGATGGGTGTCCCTATGTACAAGGGACACACCATCGGTCTCCTCTCCCTAACAGGACGTGGATTTACACACAGAGATCCACGTCCCTGGCTCTGTGACTGCCGATCGCGGGTACCTGGCGGACATCGCAGCCGCCAGGCACGCACATCGGCACCTGAGTGACGCGGCGGGCACGCGTGCGTGCCCCCCAGCGGCCGGAGGCCCGAGGACGTCAATAGACGTGGTTAAATACCTAGAGTCAGCCCAGCTGGGGGGGGGAGTCTTTTGAGTTGTTCATTGCTTGGAGTCCTAGGCTGTCAGGGGGCCTTTGAGGGAGCTCCCCAGTCAGGGGGGGTGACCATGGGCCCGGGGCTCAGGTGCAGACAGAGCCCTTAAGGAAAGTGTGAAGGTTCTGGACAGGAGGAGCAGAGAGGACATCAGGATCTAGCATTGCCAGGCAAGTCTCCAAGGAGAGGAACAACTGGTCACAGCCAGGAGGGCTGGTGAGGGACAGGCACAGTTGGGAGGACTGGGGAAGCACCCCTGAGAGGACTGGGAGCATGCAGTTTGGGATGGGTGCAGAGCCAGTGTAGTGGACTGTGGTGTGATGGGCAGTGGAGTCGGGAAGCTGCAGCCAGGTGGGCTGGCAGGGCCTGAACAGGGCTGACTGGGAGCAGTAGTCGATTTGTAGGATAGCTAGCACTGGAGACTTTGTATTTTCTTGCTACACCATAGGGGCCCTCGGTCCCTGCCTGCAAAGGGCAGTTGCTAAGGTCTGGCTGAGTCAGAGTCAGGCCTAACCATTTTGTACTAGCTGATCCTGATAGTCAAGAGTTGTGCAGGAGGAAGGAAGAGGAATAGTCTGAAAGCAAGGAAAGTGCTGGAGGAGATTGAAGTAGTAATGTGTACAGAGAGTGTACATAGTTTGTTCCAATTGATTGTTCTACAATTCATCGGGCATCCCATATTTTTCTTACCCCCATCCAAGTTAAATTCACTCAATAAAACAAACAAAAACAAGCATATGGACAGTTCATTGTCTTGGAGTGACTGAGAATTGAATGCCAGGCTGGGCAGGGTGACAAGTAAGCCACATCACTTGGTAGCCCCTGCGGGGGTACCGATACACTTGCAATCTAAATGACTTGCAAATATTTAGTTAAAATTGAATAGCAGCTGGATTTGCACTATATACATATCCCTAATTCTGTCTGGATCGGGCTTGATAACCCCCACTCCCTTTTCCCCACTGCTGTTCTGTGTATATTACATACCGTATAAGCCGAGTTTTTCAGCACATTTCTTGTGCTGAAAATGCCCCCCTCGGCTTATACTCGAGTCACCTTTTTGCGCCTGATCTCCCGGATATTTACGGACCCGGTACCGGCCGGCCGTAGGTCCCCTGGACCCCAAACTTCGCACACATGTAGCCACACTCTTTCTCTACAAGTGTGCAAAGTTAGTTGTCTGAGGGACCTACAGCCAGGGCGCAGCGATTTTTCAAATCCGGGCACCCCTTCCATAGACTCCCATGTTAAATGTCAGTCTAGTCATGGGCACAGTGAGGCATGGACACAGTGAGGCAAAGTGAGGCACAGTGAGGCATGCAGATGGACACCCTAGGCTTATACTCGAGTCAATACGTTTTCCCAGTTTTTTGTGGTAAAATTAGGTGCCTCTGCTTATATTCGGGTCGGCTTATACGCGAGTATATATGGTATTTGAAGAGATATCAATAAAAAAATACAGATAAAACTCCAGTTTAGGAGGACAAAGACCTGCACTAAATAGATTTATGTATTGTGTTTACAAAATACAGATTTAATAGCAGCCAGAGAGGTGTCATATCCATTTTTGCTTGCTCCATTTAGTTTATGGACCTAAAGGCTAGACTTTAATTTATTTACTACCAAACTGGAGCTTTATGGGAAGAAGCTAATTTCCGCAAACATAATGCATTAATTTCAGGATCATAAAAAAAGTCTTTGTTATTATACAACCTGGTCGTAAAACTGATGGAAGAAATGGTTAGAATTATTCAAATGACTAAATGATCTGTGTCTCTGCACTCTTCAGCACACAAAGCTTGCTACCTGGCCACATTTTAATTTGGGAGAAAGTTATGCAGTAACAAAATGATTGTGCCTGATGTGGATGGGATGGTGGAAAGGCTTTCATTATAATTATTACTCTCAAGGCAGCTGATCAGGTTCTTCCAAAGATAAATAGAGCAGAGAGATGAGGCTTTAACTGCAAAGTAGAATCCTATTATAATAACACTTTTATTTTTCAACTGTGCTCTGGAGCTTATGCCTGGTACCTTTTAGTATTTTGCATTAGTTAAAGGGGTTTTCCACTCTGAACTAGAAGACTCTTGTTTCCAAACCCTCCATGCGCTATATAATTGCTTCCTTTGCCACAGCAGACATAGGGCAGGAGCAGATAGCTGTTTTAGAAGCTGTCTTAGCTCTGTCCACATTAAGCTGCATGCAGCGCAGCAACATTCTGCCAGCTAAAATAGGGCTCATGAAACCTTACAAGTAGCTGTTCCACTATGTACACATATGCTTGACTTGTAAAGTGCAGAATATAGGAGCATATTATGGGGAGTCCAATCTAGATGAGTCATCTGAGATCTGCCCTAACACTTCCTATTCAAATTTAAGGACCAGGGCCAGGACAAGGGGAGGGTAGAAGGTCAACTGCCCTGGGCGCCATAGGATTACTGTAGGGATGGGGAGGCCTTACTTATGTTACAAGGCTGACACAAGTAGTGACAGCGGCAGATACTTTGACAAGAGTGCGACTGCTGGGCATTGAATCCTCTAAGCTTGCACATCAAGAACGGGGGAATAGGGTTTGGTGGTTGCGCAGTTTGGTATCTATGCCCTGGGTGGCCTTGTCCCTGTTAGCGACCCTCATATCCTTACAGTAGAGTCACAAAGCACTGGTGTTTTGCCCAGTGGTATTTTTCTACTTACAGATCCAGAACAAGGAGAAGAGAGGCATAGTTATTATGTAACAGTATCCTAGTTTGACAACAGGTGTGTAGCAGCAGAGACTGGCTGACTCTCAGAGAGGCTTTCTCCCTCCAAGTCTGAGTGCTGTTGTACAAAGGAGGAAGAGATTAGTACACTGGTTAGTACTTACACTAGTTTGCAATAAAAAAAGACTTACTATAAAGTTTCATTACTCCTCTCTATTAAAAAACATATACGAGCAAAAGCTGCTCAACCAAATTTAGATTTTGGAAGGACTGGGTTTCCTGTTTCAACTCTTCCATGTCCTCTACAACCTAATCATATGGACAGCATCATTATTTCAATTAATTTTTCTAGCATATGGGTTCTGCTACACCAGACATTCTCAACCAAGGGTTCCTCCAGAGGCTGCTAGGAGCTGTGGCTTACTGACCTCCTATTTGATGGTGTCTACATGGTTTCAAGGCCAACACTACCACTGTCAGCACTATGACACCAATTATGTTTTTAGCTGTTTGTAGGGGTGGCATTCTGACCACCACAGTAAGTGGGGCATTCTTCCTACTGACCACCAATATAAGTGGAAGGGGATCAGAAATTGGTTGGATAGCCGTGAATAGCTTCACGGTTGTGGAAGGGGATCAGAAATTAGTTGGATAGCCGTAAATAGCGTCACGGTTGTGGAAGGGGACAGAAATTGGTTGGATAGCCGTGAATAGTGTTACGGTTGTGTAAGGGTATCACCTCCGCTTTCATGGCTGTAGGTGTTTTCTAAAAAAAAAATTTAAAAGTATTCTGGTGCACATATGTTGGTTTAGGAAAACAATATCTTTATTGCCCACTAGATGCCGCCCTAGCCTTTACGGCTGAGGATGTCCCCTATACCACCAATTAGGAAATTCCGGTGTATACTGTATGTATATTTAGACATTACACCCGATAGACAAAAATTGCATCTGAGGAACATCCTTTTTGCATCTTTTTCACATTGCAGCCAGGCGATGTAGACAGAGATGCATATTTGCCAACACTCGGGAAACTGTCATACAACTCATGCGCCTGTGAGTTGTCACAGGAATGCGGCTTGAAGTTTAAATTGGAGCGGCATTGTATGATACCACGCATGTTCGTGGGTTGGTGATGATCCAGAACGAGGCTTGATTTTTAACTACTATAAATAGAGGTAACGCAGTGCGCCGCCCATGCCCCTGGAAGAAGTACGTTTTTACGAAACAGACGTAGGGCGGAGCGACGCGCTGACGTCACCTCCTGCTCCACACGATCTCATAGGGACGGGTATCTGAATGTGTACCGGCCGGCACACCAGATTTAAAGGCTGTTCTTTATCAACTTAACTGTAAGTGCAACATGTTAGATTTTTAAAGGTTTTAAAACGTTAATGCACTATGTGGAGCGTCTCTTATCTTTTCAATATTGGATGTCTGCTGACGACCTGTTGATTGGGTATTACCTAATACAACGTATCTGCATCTGCTGATTGGTGGGGAGAGTGGATCTGTTACATGCGGTTTTTGATTCTCTGTCATGGGGGATCAACACTAGCTGGTAAGAGGCAACTTCTACTAAATGGTGGTGAATCTACACGTTTATTTTGGATGCAGTCACTATATGGACAATTTTTTTCTTCACAGAGCACTGGTGTTTTGATCATAATTTGAGTTACGGACATTTATTGCTGTTTCTTTTTGGACACTGTTTTGTTGCTCACCAATGGACTTTATAAGAGTTTTTTAATTATATGTTAATCACTAGGGATGAGCTTCGTGTTCGAGTCGAACATACGTTTGACTCGAACATCGGCTGTTCGATCGTTCGACGAAGATCGAACGATTTGGGGCGTTCACGCCAAATTCGAGTGACGCGAACGGCCCACAATGCACTACGCCATCGCAGTGTCATCCAGGCGCTGTGATTGGCCAAGCATGCACTGTGACCCCGCATGCTTGGCCAATCAAAGCGCCGACAGCGAGGAGAGCAATGATTGGCCACAGGCAGGATGCCTGTGGCCAATTATTGCTGAGTGGGTTTAGTACACGCCCCACACTATAAAAGGCCGCCAGCGTGGCGGCCTTGTGTAGTGTGTTCCGGAGCAGGGAAAGAGAAGCATAGGCAGGGACAGTGTCATTTTTTTCCTTTACTAATCCTGGATTCCTTGTGTTTAGGGACAGAGAAGAATAGGTAGGGAGAGTGTCAGTGTGTCATTCTGTGCTAAATCTTGTTTGTAGGGACAGAGAAGGACAGTGAGGGAAAGTGTCAGTGTGCTATTCTGTGCTAAACCTTGTTTGTAGGGACAGAGAAGGACAGTGAGGGAAAGTGTCAGTGTGCTATTCTGTCCTAATCCTTGTTTGTAGGGACAGAGAAGGACAGTGAGGGAAACTGTCAGTGTGCTATTCTGTTCTAAACCAATCTTGCTGAACCGTATTTGAAATCCTTGAGTTTAGGGACAGAGAAGGACACTCGTGGAAACTATCAGTGTGCTATTCTGTGCTAAATCTTGTTTGTAGGGACAGAGAAGGACAGTGAGGGAAACTGTCAGTGTGCTATTCTGTTCTAAACCAATCTTGCTGAACCGTATTTGAAATCCTTGAGTTTAGGGACAGAGAAGGACACTCGTGGAAACTATCAGTGTGCTATTCTGTGCTAAATCTTGTTTGTAGGGACAGAGAAGGACAGTGAGGGAAACGATCAGTGTGCTATTCTGTTCTAAACCAATCTTGCTGAACCGTATTTGAAATCCTTGAGTTTAGGGACAGAGAAGGACACTCGTGGAAACTATCAGTGTGCTATTCTGTGCTAAATCTTGTTTGTAGGGACAGAGAAGGACAGTGAGGGAAACTATCAGTGTGCTATTCTGTGCTAAACCAATCTTGCTGAACCATATTTGAAATCCTTGAGTTTAGGGACAGAGAAGGACACTCAGGGAAACTATCAGTGTGCTATTCTGTGCTAAATCTTGTTTGTAGGGACAGAGAAGGACAGTGAGGGAAACTATCAGTGTGCTATTCTGTGCTAAACCAATCTTGCTGAAGCATATTGCAAATCCTTGTGTTTAGGGACAGAGAAGGATAGGCAGGGGACAGTGTCAGTGTCTTTGTTGCTAAGCCTCCTGCACAGTATACACCTGAAGGTAGCCCTTATTGCTGTTTTTCCCATCTCCCTGCAGGCCATCCATTAAAATGTCTGGAAGGCAAACAAGGAGAGGCAGACAGTCAGGAGGCAAAAAAAGAGGGCAAGCAGGCTCTGTGTCTGGGGGCAACAGTGCTGGTCGTGGACGCGGTGCATTGTCATCAGCACGTGGCCATGGGACACGCTTGTCCTTCTTTTCGGCAGCTGGACATGTTGAGCCACATCATGCCGAAGACTTGGTAGAGTGGATGACCAAGCCCACCTCATCCTCCTCATCCTCTCTCACCCAGGCTCAGGGTACTGGCAAAGCAGCTGCCAAAGCGTCCTCTTCTCTGGTATCAATGTCATCATTAGTCACTCCTTCCCTAGACCCACCATGTCCTCCTCCTGAGGAGTCCCCCGAACTGTTTGAGCACAGTGTTGGGTACATGCTCCAGGAGGATGCCCAGCGTTTCGAAGGATCTGATGATGATACCCAGCTAGAGGAAGGCAGTAGCGTGAGAGCAGAGAGAGGGGATGCTCAAGAAGGACACCAATCTGGCAGTCATGCTCCAGCAGCTGCAGCATACTGCCAGATTGGCTCCAGTGATGAGGAGGGAGGGGATGATGAGGTCACTGACTCCACGTGGGTGCCTAATAGGAGAGAGGAGGAGGAGGAGGATGAGGAGGAGGCACATCTCCAACGAGGCAGGATGCCCTTGGGTGGCCAGCGTATGGGCAGCACACCGACGGAATCACACCGCAGAGCTCCGCCTGTGCAGGGCGCTGCCTCTGCCCGTCATTCAAAAAGTTCTTTGGTGTGGGCCTTTTTTGAGGCGAGTGCATCAGATCGCACAGCTGCTGTTTGCAACATATGTCTCAAGCGTATATTGCGTGGCCAAAACATCAGCCGCTTGGGCACCACATGCTTGATCAGACATATGTTGACCTGCCATGCAGCTCGTTGGCAAGCCTACCTTAAAGACCCACACCAAAGAACAAAGCGGACCTCTCCTTGCACCGCATCAGCTGGGATCTCCAACCCCACTATACCATCAGTCCTCTCTGAAACCTGCACTGAGAGGAATGAAGGTGGAGAATTGGGTGTGTCACAGCCAAGTACTTGCGGCCACTCTGCTAGCAGTACACCGACGTCCGATTCTAGCAGGCAAATTTCCCTGCCCCAGCTGCTGGACCGTCAAAAGAAGTTCACTCCCAGCCATCCACATGCCCAGCGGTTGAATGCTAGCTTGGCTAAATTGCTAGCGCTTCAACTGCTGCCTTTTCAGTTGGTAGACTCGGCCCCCTTCCGTGAGTTTGTGCAATGTGCGGTTCCTCAGTGGCAGGTTCCCAAACGCCACTTTTTCTCACGGAAGGCGATTCCGGCTCTCTACAGGCATGTGGAAGGCAATGTCTTGGCCTCGCTGGACAGGGCGGTCAGCGGTAAGGTGCATATTACCGCTGACTCATGGTCCAGCAGGCATGGACAGGGACGTTACCTTTCTTTCACGGCCCATTGGGTCACTCTTTTGGCAGCTGGGAAGGATGCAGGACAAGGTGCAGTAGTGTTGGAGGTTGTTCCACCGCCACGCCTCCAAAATGCTACTACTGGTTGTGACACACCTCTCTCCTCCACCCCCTCCTCTTCTTCTTCCTCCATGGCCTCTTCCTGTGGTTTGTCCTCGGAACCAGCGGTGCTCCGTAGGCGTTCAAGGGGCTACGCAAGTACGCAGGCAAAAAGATGCCATGCCGTGCTTGCGCTGGTGTGTTTGGGGGACAGGAGCCACACTGGGGCAGAGGGCAGGCCGAGAGGTGGTTGACGCCACGCCAGCTTAAGCCAGGAATGGTGGTTTGCGACAATGGCACCAACCTCCTCTCCGCCCTCCGACAGGGACAACTGACCCATGTGCCCTGTATGGCTCACGTCCTTAACCTGGTGGTGCAGCGGTTCTTGGGCAGGTACCCGGGCTTACAGGATGTCCTGAGGCAGGCCAGGAAAGTCTGTGTGCATTTCCGCAGATCTTATAATGCCAGTGCTCGCCTGGCTGAGCTGCAAAAGGAGTTGAACCTGCCCAAGAACCGCCTTATATGTGACATGCCCACCAGGTGGAACTCAATGTTGGCCATGCTGCAGCGGCTGCACACGCAGCAGAGGGCCATCAATGAGTACCTGTGCGACTACGGCACCAGGACAGGGTCAGGGGAGCTCAGGTTTTTTTCACCACGCCAGTGGGGCATGATCAGGGATGCATGCACTGTCCTGGTACCATTTGAGGAGGCCACAAGGATGGTGAGCAGTGACAGTGCATGCATCAGTGACACTGTACCTCTTGTCCACCTGTTGGAGCACACGCTGCGTGGAATAATGGACAGGGCACTTGAGGCAGAACAGAGGAAGGAAGAGGAGGACTTCCTTGCCTCTCAAGGCCCCCTTTACCCAGACAGTGTTCCTTCTGTCCCACCCATCGCACAGGAAGAGGAGGAGGAGGAGAAGGAGGAGGATTGTGTCAGCATGGAGGTGGAGGCTGGCACTCAGCATCATCAGCAGCAGTCTTTTAGGGATGATTTACAGTCCCAAGAAACCAGTGGACTTGTACGTGGCTGGGAGGAGGTGGCTGCGGATCATGTCGTCCTTAGTGACCCAGAGGACTCCGGACTGAATGCCTCAGCTAACCTACGCTGCATGGCCTCCCTGATCCTGCAAAGTCTGCGGAAGGATCCTCGTATTCTTCGGATCAAGGAGAGGGACCATTACTGGCTGGCCACTCTCCTTGATCCACGGTACAAGGGTAAGGTTGCGGACCTTATGTTACCGTCGCAGAGGGAGCAGAGGATGAGACAACTCCGGGAGGCCTTGCAGAAAGGTCTGTGCAATGCGTTCCCAGAGACTGGGAGGTTACAAACTCCTGGTCCTGGACAACGAGTTGCTGAGGCTTCGGGCAGTCAAAGAAGGAGCGGTGGGGAAGGTGGCCGTCTGACCGATGCGTTCAGACAATTCTTTAGTCCTCAGCCCCAAAGTATGATCGGTTCCAGAAACCATCGCCAGCGTCTGATATACATGGTGCAGGAATACCTAGGGGCAAGGTCAGACTTGGACACCTTCCCCACCGAAAATCCTCTGGCTTACTGGGTCTTGAGGATGGATCACTGGCCAGAGCTTGCACAGTATGCAATTGAGCTACTGGCCTGTCCTGCATCCAGCGTTCTTTCAGAACGCACATTCAGTGCTGCTGGAGGATTTGTCATGGATCACAGGGTGCGCCTGTCCACCGACTCGGTTGATCGACTGACTTTCATCAAGATGAACCAGTCTTGGATCACCACCAGCTACCACACACCTGATGCTGATATAACAGACTAATTGATTTTAAAATGTCACATCCCTTCAAGACTGATGCTGATGCTGAGTGCCTGTGCTGTTATGTTGACTGGCTATCCTCCTCCTCCTCCTCAATGATACGATTAATGATGATAGCTTGGAAGATCATTTTGGTTTATGGGTGACGCCACCAGTGGCTAAGGCCCAATTTTTCAGCCCCTGTTTAACAGGGGCGTGTAATTACAATTTTTGATGCAATACTTTGCAACAGGCCTCATTGCTGTGCTCCAAGTACAGTATCTGTGAGGGTTTGCAGTGTTGTGCCACCAGTGCCTAAGGCCCAATTTTTCAGCCCCTGTTCAACAGGGGCATGCAATTATAATTATTGATCTAATAATTCACAGCAGGGCCCATTGCTGCGCCCACCAAGAGTAACTGTCAGGCCTTACAGTGTTGTGGCACCAGCACCACCATCACCACCACCACCACCACCAAAGGCCCAATTTTTCAGCCCCTGTTCAACAGGGGCATGCAATTATAATTATTGATCTAATAATTCACAGCAGGGCCCATTGCTGCGCCCACCAAGAGTAACTGTCAGGCCTTACAGTGTTGTGTCAACACCACCACCACCACCACCAAAGGCCCAATTTTTCAGCCCCTGTTCAACAGGGGCATGCAATTATAATTATTGATCTAATAATTCACAGCAGGGCCCATTGCTGCGCCCACCAAGAGTAACTGTCAGGCCTTACAGTGTTGTGGCACCAGCACCACCATCAAAGGCCCAATTTTTACTACCACTGTTCAACAATTATATGTTATTACAATTCCTGATATAATAGTTGACAGCAGGGCGTTCCAGCACCCACCAAGAGTAACTGTGAGTGCTTACAGTGTTGTGCCAACACCAACACCTAAGGGGCCAATTTCTGTAGAGTATATACGGCTACTTTCAAACATCCAACTTACAAACGACTACTACTTGCAAACGGAAGAAGACAACAGGAAGTGAGAGGAAATCTACCCCTTGGAAGGAAAATTCTCTCCTGTAAGAATTAATATGGGAGAAAGGTGTCTCCTCTCTACTGATGCTTTATCACCAATCCTTGTTTCAATAAAAACACCACCTTTCAAAAACAGTTGTCATTGGGACGCAAAGTGAGGTGAAATGTTCTGAACAGGGGCACAGACAGCAAAAAAAATGTTACAGGGGTGATAACCCTTCCCTATGTTTTCCAAAAAGCTTAAAAATAGGTATTTGGCCTGGAGCTACACTTAAACAATGTAGCTGTTCAAAATTACAAACAGATTCTACATAAGAACAAACCTACAGTCCCTGTCTTGTATGCACCGCCTGTATACGGCTGTTCAGAGTATATAGGGCCTTTTTTATTTTGCGTGCGGGGTTCCCCTTAATATCCATACAAGACCCAAAGGGGCTGGTAATGGGCTGGGGTGGGGGGGGGGGGTTTGATGGGGTAGCTATGCCATTTTTCTTAAAGATTTTCATCCATATTACCGGGACCAGACATTACATTAAAGCCGCAAGCAGTTTTAAATGGCTTTTTTTTCCTTTAGAAATGTTATTTTGTGCAGGGACAGTTCTAAACACGGGAAACACGTGGCACTTCACAGGCATACTTTAGACACCCCCCAGGTACAATATTTAAAGGAATATTTGACTTTTTTTTTTTCACTTTATGCATCATTAAAATGACTGCTCCTGGAAAACGTCTGTTTTTAAAACTTCTTTTTGCATTGATTCATGTCCCCTGGTGCAGAACCTGGGTTCCCAAACTCTGTTTAGGACAATAACATGGATAATAGTCGTTATAATTAGCACTTTAGAATCCGAACGTTCGCATCCATTGTATTTAATAGGGTTCTAATGTTCGTGCGAACTTTAGGTCCGTTCGCAGGTTCTGGTGCGAACCGAACCCGGGGGTGTTCGGCTCATCACTATTAATCACTGATTATCAATGGTATGTTTTCATATGTTCACAATCTGTGGCAAATACCAACACAAGGTATCTAGAGTTAATCAGGAAAAACTAATTCTTTGGTTTACTCACTGGTGTTACAATTTCTCTATCAATTTCTAGGTTTAAACACTATTGTAGAGGTTTATGGGATAGCGCGATTGTTTTTCCTTTCCACAACTGTTTCTTGTATTTTTGTTTACATGCCAGTCGCAGCTCCTCTTCCACAACCGTGACGCTATTCACGGCTATCCAACCAATTTCTGAATTAGCGCAGTTTTTCTTATTTTTTCCACCAATATAAGGGGCATTTTTCCCACTAAATCGATGAATTGAAATGAAAAAAATCTGAAGGACTCCTTTAGAGTAAAAAGATTGAGAAATGCTGTGTCATGCCTTGTACACACGATCGGAATTTCCGACGGGCTAAACTCCGACTGAATTTTCCAACGGAATTCCGTTCAAGCTGTCTTGCATACACACTGTCATGCCAAATTCTGACCGTCCAAAACGCGGTGACGTACAAGCACTATAAAGGGGAAGTTCAAATCTAACGGCGCCACCTTTTGGACTGCTTTTGCTGATTGCGTGTTACCGCATGTTAGTAAAAGTTTGGTGAGAGCCGATTCACGCTTTTCAGCCTCGTGCTTTTCAGTCCGTTACAGCGTGATTAATGTGCTATCTCCATTACGAACGCTAGTTTTACCAGAACGAGCGCTCCCGTCTCCTAATTTATTCTGAGCATGCGTGTTTTTTTCTCCGGAGTTCCACACAGACGATAGGAATTTCCGATAGGATTTTTTTCCATTTGTAACCTCAGACGGAAAAAAGTCGGATAGGGCCCACACACGGTCGGAATATCCGATGAAAAAATTCCGTCTGACTTTTTTCATCAGAAATTCCGATCGTGTGTACAAGGCATAAGGCTCTAAGTGCATTTGTTTAGAAGTGGGGAAGGTTCCCTGTGTTAATGTCCGCTGTGTACTGTTAACTAGGGATGAGCTTTGAGTTCGAGTCAAACTCATGTTCGAGTCGAACATTGCATGTTCGCCCCGTTCGCCGAACAGCGAACAAATTGGGGTGTTTGCGGCAAATTCGAAAAATCTATGGGAGAAATCTAAAGTGCTAATTATAAAGGCTTATATGCAAGTTATTGTCCTAAAAAGTGTTTGGGGACCCGGGTCCTGCCCCAGGGGACATGTATCAATGCAAAAAAAAGTTTTAAAAATGGCCGTTTTTTCGGGAGCAGTGATTTTAATAATGCTTAAAGTGAAACAATAAAAGTGAAATATTCCTTTAAATTTCGTACCTGGGGGGTGTGTATGATATGCATGTAAAGTGGCGCATGTTTCCCGTGCTTAGAACTGTCCCTGCAAAAAATGTCATTTTTGAAAGAAAAAAAGTCATTTAAAACTCACTCGCGGCTATTATTGAATTGTCGGCTCCCGGCAATACATACAAAAGTCATTGATAAAAAAAAAAAAAAAGCTTGGGGGTTCCCCAGAATTCAATTACCAGGCCCTTCAGGTCTGGAATGGATATTAAGGGGAACCCCGCTGCAAATTTAAAAAAAAATGACGTGGGGTTCCCCCAAATATCCATTCCAGGCCCTTCAGATCTGGCATGGATTTTAAGGGGAACTCCACCCCAAATTAAAAAAAAAATGGCGTGGAGTCCCCCTAAAAATCTATACCAGACCCCTTATCCGAGCACGCAACCTGGCCGGCCGCAGGGGAAGAGGGGGGGACGAGAGAGCGCCCCCCCTCCCTCCTGAACCGTACCAGGCCACATGCCCTCAACATGGGGAGGATGTCCCCATGTTGATGGGGACAAGGGCCTCATCCCCACAACCCTTGCCCGGTGGTTGTGGGGGTCTGCGGGCGGGGGGCTTATCGGAATCTGAAAGACCCCTTTAACAAAGGGGACCCCCAGATCCCGGCCCCCCCTATGTGAATTGGTAAGGGGTACATTGTACCCCTACCATTTCACAAAGAAAGCATAATTTTTTTTTTTTAAAAACACACAAACACCTTGAAAAAGTCCTTTATTAAAAAAAAAAAACATTCCAGCGGTGAAATCCAGTGTACCGCGGCGATCCCGATGTCCAGCGCTGTCCTTCATTGGTTGTGCCTGAGCGGACCTGATGGGGAACTCCCTCTCAGTGTTTTAAATGTATAGACCCGCCCCTTCTAAAGTTCCCCATCAGGTCCGCTCAGCGGACCAGATGCGGAACATGAGAAGGGGCGGGTCTATACATGTATTACCAAAGTGAGAGAAGTTCCCCATCAGGTCCGCCCCCTCGGTATGACGGACCCACCTACATCATTGGCTTGAGCGCGGAACTTCCTTCACTGTGTAAATTTAAATTACACAGTGAAGGAAGTTCCCCGCTCAGGCCAATGACGTAGGCGGGTCCGACATACCAAGGGGGCGGACCTGATGGGGAACTTCTCTCACTTTGGTAATACATGTATAGACCCGCCCCTTCTCATGTTCCGCATCTGGTCCGCTGAGCGGACCTGATGGGGAACTTTAGAAGGGGCGGGGTCTATACATTTAAAACACTGAGAGGGAGTTCCCCATCAGGTCCGCTCAGGCACAACCAATGAAGGACAGCGCTGGACATCGGGATCGCCGCGGGACACTGGATTTCACCGCTGGAATGTTTTTTTTTTCTTTTTTTTTTTTTAATAAAGGACTTTTTCAAGGTGTTACGCTTTCTTCGTGAAATGGTAGGGGTACAATGTACCCCTTACCAATTCACATGGGGGGGGCCGGGATCTGGGGGTCCCCTTTGTTAAAGGGGTCTTCCAGATTCCGATAAGCCCCCCGCCCGCAGACCCCCACAACCACCGGGCAAGGGTTGTGGGGATGAGGCCCTTGTCCCCATCAACATGGGGACATCCTCCCCATGTTGAGGGCATGTGGCCTGGTACGGTTCAGGAGGGAGGGGGGGGCGCTCTCTCGTCCCCCCCCTCTTCCCCTGCGGCCGGCCAGGTTGCGTGCTCGGATAAGGGGTCTGGTATGGATTTTTAGGGGGACTCCACGCCATTTTTTTTAAAATTCGGGGTGGAGTTCCCCTTAAAATCCATGCCAGATCTGAAGGGCCTGGAATGGATATTTGGGGGAACCCCACGTCATTTTTTTTTAAATTTGCGGCGGGGTTCCCCTTAATATCCATTCCAGACCTGAAGGGCCTGGTAATTGAATTCTGGGGAACCCCCACACTTTTTTTTTATCAATGACTTTTGTATGTATTGCCGGGAGCCGACAATTCATTAATAGCCGCGAGTGAGTTTTAAATGACTTTTTTTCTTTCAAAAATGACATTTTTTGCAGGGACAGTTCTAAGCACGGGAAACATGCGCCACTTTACATGCATATCATACACACCCCCCAGGTACGAAATTTAAAGGAATATTTCACTTTTATTTTTTCATTTTAAGCATTATTAAAATCACCGCTCCCGAAAAAACGGCCGTTTTTAAAAAAAAATTTGCATTGATACATGTCCCCTGGGGCAGGACCCGGGTCCCCAAACACTTTTTAGGACAATAACTTGCATATAAGCCTTTATAATTAGCACTTTAGATTTTGAACGTTCGAGTCCATTGTATTTAATAGGGTTCTAAAGTTCACACAAACATTTTGTCTGTTCGCAGGTTCTGGTGCGAACCGAACAGGGGGGTGTTCGGCTCATCCCTGCTGTTAACATCTCCACAACTGAACACAGTTCTGGGGCTCGTTTTGTCAATTTTTTTTTTCCCTTAAAATGTTACTAAACCCAGGCCCCTGCATTCACTATATCTGGTCTCCCACAGTACACAGCACATGGAAACCCAATTATTTTAGTAAATATAAACTGCTAAATACCTTTTTTTTTTCATCAGCAGTATATAGCAGTTTTGTGATTTCAGTTCCTGGTGAAGCTTGTAGGAGGAGTTTTCATACTGCAATGAGCTATCCTCTGAGGCTGCAGGGCTCCTGACTAGGGATGAGCTTTATGTTCAAGTCGAACATGAGTTTGACTCGAACATTGGCTGTTCGGCGAACAGCGAACAATTTGGGGTGTTCGCGGCAAATTCGAAAAGCCACGGAACACTCTTTAAAAGTCTATGGGAGAAATCAAAAGTGCTCATTTTAAAGGTTAATATGCAAGTTATTGTCATAAAAAAGTGTTTGGGGACCCGGGTCCTGCCCCAGGGGACATGTATCAATGCAAAAAAAAGTTTTAAAAACTACAGTTTTTTCGGGAGCAGTGATTTTAATAATGCTGAAAGTGAAACAATAAATGCGAAATATTCCTTTAAATTTCGTACCTGGGGGGTGTGTATAGTATAAACACACAAAAAAATATACCAAATGCAGCGCTGTTCTCATATGCACTGCTATTACATCTAAAGTCCAAAAGAAAAAGTCTCTAAAAATTGTTCTCTTATCTTTGGCGCTGCAGCTCTCTCTTAAATAGTATGCCTGTAATGTAGCACATGTTTCCCGTGTTTAGAACAGTCCCTGCACAAAATGTCATTTCTAAAGGAAAAAAAGTCATTTAAAACTACTCTCGGCTATTCATGAATTGTCGGGTCCCGGCAATACAGATCAAAGTCATTGAAAAAAATGTCAGGGGTTCCCCCCCAGTCCATTACCAGGCCCTTTGGGTCTGGTATGGATTTTAAGGGGAACCCCGCACCAAAAAAAAATGGCGTGTAGCCCCCCCCCTAAAAATCCATACCAGACCCTTATCTGAGCACGCAACCTGGCAGGCCGCAGGAAAAGAGGGGGGGAGGGAGTGCCCCCCCTCCTGAACCGTACCAGGCCACATGCCCTCAACATGGGGAGGATGTCCCCATGTTGATGGGGACAAGGGCCTCATCCCCACAACCCTTGCCCGGTGGTTGTGGGGGTTTGCGGGCAAGGGGCTGATCGGAATCTGGAAGCCCCTTTTAACAAAGAGACCCCCAGATTCCGGACCCCCCCATGTGAATTGGTAACAGGGTACATTGTACCCCTACCATTTCACAAAAGAAAGTGTCAAAAATGTTAACAACACAGACACAGTTGGGATAAGTCCTTTATTAAAAATAAAGCAATAAAAAATAAACATTCCAGCGTTGTAATCCATTCTCAATGTCCCACGGTGATCCAATCTCCAGCGATGCTCCAGTCTCCACTCCACACGAAACTCCCATGACGCGTAAGAGGGGGCGGGGTCACCCGTCCCATCATTGGGTAACCCCCGGCTTGCCCAATGACGGGATGGGTGACCCCGCCCCGTGACGTCCCAAATTTTTTGCCTGTTTACATGTTCTGGTGCGGACCGAACCGGGGCGTGTTCGGCTCATCTCTACTCCTGACCCTCTGTCTGGACATGTTTGGATAGAGGCGATTGGCCCTGTGCTGATCACATGCACTTTCCAAAAAAAAAATTCCTCTCTAGCAATACACACAAAACTGAGCATGTGCAGCCCAACTCCAAATGCGCTGTCTTATCTCTGGACTTGTTCAGGGGGACAGTGCAGGGAGGGGAGGATCTGAGCATACAGGATCAAACAGCATTTTTCCACAATGCAGAGGATTAACCCCTTAGGTTCCACAGTGAGAATAACAAGCATGCTTTACTGCATATACAGACTGATTTTACTGTTGTGGGTTTAGTAACACTTTAAACCTTTCATAAAATCATGTGAATCTTGCCCTCGTATGTTGCTGTTACATATATAATTCTGTGTTGCAACTATTCTGTATGATGTGGATAATTGTATCATGTAACAGTGAAAACAAAAACAGACTTTCAGGGGCGTGTCCAGAAGCCGATCGAGACAGATGTGAGGCCATTGAGCTCCGCAATTGCTTCTTTAATCTACGGCCATCCTCGCTGCTGGCTTGGTGAGGGACGCTTCAATTCTTCCCCCCTTGTCCCTGAGGATCCCCTACCTTCATCCCGGCCTGAGTCGTGCCTCCCGGCCGGCCGATTGGAGCCCACCAGGTCCGTTCCACGCAGCCCAGGCCCAACGCCATCTTGAGGCCTACGAGACCTCCGCCGCTCCCCTGCTGATCTACAGATATCCCACAGACGCCCGATATCTCCACCGAGGCTTCGGTGGAGGTGTCTGCCCGGCAGGGAACCTCTTTGTCCGCTTGCCGACCCGTGGTCGGCTCCGGAGCCTGGTCGCCATCTTGCGGCCTGCAGAAAAGTCGGCATCCTCCGGCCTACATTGCCGCGATCGGAGGGGTGAACGGCGGGGAGCTTGATCGCACCTGGGCCTCCACTGGACTGACCTCTGTGCCTGTGGGACCTCAGGAGTGACCCCGGAACGTTCGGTCCCACAGGTCCGCGGCGGCCGGCTCTAGGAAAGTCCGCGGCTTCGGCCTACCCCTGGAAGTCGGCGGCCATCTTGCTGCTCCCACTACACCCATTCGGCAGCAGACAACATCCCCCTTGTCTCCACTTGTAGAAGGCCATAGGAGGACCTCTGAGGACCTGATATACAGACACCTTGAGGCCTACGGAACCCCCTCTGTCAGGTACTGCGCTTTACAAAACACCCGGTCATCTCCTACTCCCTCCCCTGTACCCTTGCCCCTGGGGGTGAACTGTTTCTTCCTACAATAGCCAGAGACTGTAGAGAGAGGGATACCAGAGGCCCATTACTATAAATTGTTCATACGTCTTTGACGTCTGACCATCCCCCCTCACAAAACGCAAAAAGCCGCCTGTCCCCAATCCCCACAAAATTCCCATTGCAAACTTGCCTTGTGGACTCTGATCATAACAAATACATAAAGGCCATTTTGCTACATCCAGATGGCCACCCTCCCCCTGTTAAACGGACGCTGTAGACTGGCTGCTGGCTTATACCTGACGCAAAACATACCCACCTGATACTCACTTGACATGAGTTTTGTTGGAAGGCGCATGCACGGCTTCTAGCCATGGCGGACGTGTGAGGCCCCCGCCACCTCCCCGTGACTCCCACTGAACGTTACACGGCTTTGATTTCTACGGGAGTCGTCTCCTCAGTTCCACGCGACAGCCACGTGCCCCATGGGCAAAATTGGAGATCAACGACACAACTACACCACAGTCTTCAGATCTCAGACTTCAGCCACGATGGACCGCTTCCTAAGTAAGCCTACATCCACAGCCTCAAATAATAATGATGGCGCACAAAACGGACTGGAGCAATCAGACTTAGACACAGGTACTCTTTTTGCCTTTCTTCCCACCCCTGTACCGGGGCCATCCCCCCCGCTGACAGAAGAAGTTTTAGATGCCAAATTGCAGTCCCTACTCCAGGCTATTACCCATAACATTGCACAGGAAGTCGGGAAGCTAGCGAAAGAATTACGGGGGGAAATTAGCCAGCTTGGAGAGCGCACTGATTCCCTAGAATACAAATTCGATGAGATGGTTCAATATGTACAGGTGCTTGAGGAAGACAATGCTGCCATAAAAATCACAGTTACCCAGCTCCAAGCCCAATAAGAAGACCTAGAATACAGGGAACGCAGGCAAAACCTGAGAATCAGAGGTATCCCGGAAGCTGTTGAAGACAGGGATCTCCGCTCCTATCTTCTAAGCTTATTCAATGTGCTTGCTCCAAACATCCCTGACATAGACTGGCGTTTAGACAGAGCTCACAGATCACTGGCCTCTAAACCCCCGGCTGGCGCTAACCCAAGAGATGTGATTGTCAGATTTCATTACTATGATAGTAAAGAAGCTCTAACCATTGCAACCCGTAATCAACCCAGGATCGAGTTTAAAGGATCCAAGATCCAAATCTTTAGTGACCTCTCCCCTATTACTCTAGCTAGAAGGAGGAACCTACGCCCGCTGACGCTACATCTTCAATCTCACAAAGTCGTATATCGCTGGGGGTTCCCCTTCCGCCTTTCTGCATCTCGAGATGGCGTACAATACTCTCTTTGTGATCTTCAAGAGAGCGCCACCTTTTTACGCAACTTGGGCATACCCCCTCTTCCTGATGAAGATCCAGCACCGCTTCCTGCTACTCCTAAACCGTTGACGGCTCCAAATCGCATTTGGACCCCGGTACGTCAGAAACCATCCAAGTCCAATCTTACGCCCCAGAGGCGTCATGCTTCAAGATTCCCAACCTGAATATCCTTTCAAATATCTGAGGTTCTGTATACCAAATTTAATTGGCCCCCAGTTGTTGTTGTTTTTGCTATGTGTTTTTTTTTTTTTTTTTGTTTCTTGAGTGGCCATTGGCCCCTTAGCAGGTTTTTCACATCCCCTGGCCCGGGGGATGCGTGGCTTGTTGCTCCACAGCCACCCTGGTTTATCGGTTCTATATATCTACTCCCTCAGTTTTATACTCCAGGACTCTTTGCTCTGGGAGGGGGTGGGGGTTTTCCCGTCTCCATGTTTGGGGGCTCTCGTGCTCCTCTTAATGACCCAAGGCTTGGTCCTGGGTTCCCTGGAGGCAATCGGCCTCCCAGGTTTCTATTTAGTAGACGTTGACACTTTTTTTTCAGTTTTTTTTTTCTTTTTGTTTTTACATCTATTTTTTTCTCTCAGGTCTTTTTTTTTTGACCTGCGGTTACTGTTTCTGATAGCCTTAAGACGTCCCCATTGCAATGCTGCCAATGTTTTATTTGTATCTGTGATATTTTATTTTCTTTATATACACAATGCACCATGGTATTCTTCATCCATTATATATTGTAAGCTATGTCTATTGTTTTTTTTCCAGACTGAATTGTTATGGCTCTAAAATTTTTGACATGCAATGTTAAAGGTTTAAACTCTATTCGAAAGAGATGGCTGGCTTTGAAAGAGTTTAAAGCTTCTAGAGCAGATGTAATCCTGATCCAGGAGACTCATTTCCGCCCTGGGGGATCCTTTAAATTTGCTAGTAAACACTTTCCTAAGTCCTTTATAGCATCTGACCCATCCGGGAAGGCAGGCGTAGCTATTTTGATTAATAGATCATGCCCTTTACGAGTTAAATCTACCCACCTGGACCCCCATGGCAGATTTATTGTTCTGGACTGCTCCTTTCTCAATCAATCCCTTACTATTGTTAATGTGTATGCTCCCAATACAGGTCAGATCAAATTTTTATCCTCTATGTTTGAGATCCTAGACAATTTCTCCCAACCTTTCATGGTCATTGGGGGAGATTTTAATGTTACCATGTCACCTGGCAAAGACAGACACATATTGTTTCCATCCTCTTCCCCTCCAAGACCTGATCGCCTCTCTAAATCCTTCCGTAAGCTCATCAGAGCTAAAAATCTTTTAGATATTTGGAGGATTAAACATCCTACACACAAACAATACACGTTCTACTCACACTCCCACAAACTCTACTCCAGACTGGATCATTTTTTTTATCTCTACTCCTCTCCTGACGTCCACGATATCCTCTGATATCAATCCCATACCTTGGTCTGACCACTCGTCTGTAAACCTTGACATTCTCCTCTCTTCGGTGTCCCCTAAAACCTGTCATTGGAGACTCAATGAGACGTTTCTCCGTATCCCTGACACTAAAGATCACCTATCTGCTAGCCTAACTGAATACTTTCAACTTAACGCTGGTTCAGTCTCGGAGCCCTCCACTTTGTGGGAGGCGCATAAGGCCGTCTTCCGGGGACATTGCATTGCTACAGGTTCCCGCCTAAAAAAAGATGCTGCATTTCAATATTCATCTATTATGTCTGAACTCCGTTTGGCGGAGAGGCTCTTGTTGTCATCCCCCACGGTGGCTGGGCTCCGGACTGTTGTTTCCTTACGGAATCGACTTAAGGCATTGAAAATGGATAAAATTGACAAAGCTCTTTTATGGTCTAAACAAAAATTTTATGAATACTCAAATAAACCTCACAAAATGCTGGTAAATAGGCTGAAGCCCCGCCCCTTTCAAACCTCCCCTGACTTTCTTAGGCAAACGGACGGAACACCCACATATTGCCCTCTCACTATGTCCAAAATCTTTGGTGAATTTTATCATCTATTGTACAACTGCCTACGTACGGATTCCAGGTATGAATTTACTCAAGAGAAATTTGATTCATTCTTCGAATCCCTACAACTACCTAAACTTTCACCCGCCCACTTAGCCTCCTTGAACTCAGCAGTTACACCCGAAGAATTAGAGGACATAGTAAAACATCTCCCCACCCAGAAATCTCCTGGCCCTGATGGTCTACCGTACTCCTATTATAAGACCTTTCTACCTATCCTAAGCCCTCATTTGCTTTCCTTGTATGCTTCACTATTTAAAGGTACCATTCCACACCCACACTTTTTACATGCCCATGTTTCTGTGATCCCAAAACCGGGTAAAGACCCCTCCATCCCTGATAACTATAGACCCATTGCATTACTCAACTCTGATTACAAGATATTTACGAAAATATTGGCGAATCGATTGTCCCATTTCCTTCCCAGACTCATACACAAAGATCAGGTAGGCTTTGTGAAAACCAGACACGCCGGTGATAATACGAGACGCACGATCGATCTAATAGACCTACTGAACAAAACGTCCCGTCCAGCCCTGATACTGAGCCTTGATGCACATAAGGCTTTTGATCGGCTCAGCTGGCCGTTTATGTTTGCTACCCTCTCCAAATATGGGTTTGGAGGTCCCTTTATTGCAGCCTTGCACGCCCTATACTCATGTCCTTCATCCCAAGTACAACTATCCTCTTATCTGTCGTCATCCTTCTTATTGAGCAACGGTACCAGACAAGGATGCCCATTATCCCCCCTACTCTTCATCCTATGTCTTGAACCCTTAGCCGCGGCTATTCGCAACCATCCTGATATTCGTGGGGTCTTACTTCGCCAGAAGGAGTATAAATTAACCCTGTTTGCAGACGATATTCTGCTGACTCTGACTAGACCCCATACCTCTCTTCCAAACCTCATAGCCCTACTGAACGAATTTAGTTCTATCTCGGGTTATAAAATTAACACCAGTAAAACCGAAGCCCTACCTATACACATTTCACCCTCAGAACTCACAACTCTCACACAAAATTATTCATTTCATTGGTGCTCGGATTCCCTTACGTATTTGGGGGTGAATTTAACCTCTTCATGCTCCACTTTATATCAGGTTAATTACCCCCCACTCTTCCGAGACATTGATCGGCTCTTGCGACAATGGGATATGTATCCCATCTCTCTCTTGGGTCGCATTAATGTCCTGAAGATGTCTATTATGCCTAGACTTTTGTACCTATTTCACACTCTCCCGATTCCCATTCCTATGTCCCAACTTAAAGCTACGCAAAGAGCATTTCTTAATTTCATCTGGCACTATAGGGCTCACAGGATTGCGGGCTCTGTAGTGCTGGCCCCTAGGGGAAGAGGTGGGATGGGGGCACCAGATCTCATTAAATATTATTACGCCACCCATCTCAAACCGATCATTGTTTGGTCCTCCAGAATGGCGCCTAGTGTGTGGGCAGAGATCGAAATGAGTGTCACTAGACCAGTACATCCATGCGCTATGATCTGGGCTAACCTGGATTCGTCTATAAGTCAACTTCGAAGTATTTGCCTAGGGCCAATGTTGTTCTCCCTCTCTATATGGAAAAAATGCTCACGCCAATTCTCTCTTGCATCCCCATGTCCACCGCTACTGAACGTGTTGTTCAACCCTGACATCCCTGATAGCCTATCTTATACTCGAATGCTTCCGTGGACACAAGCTGGAATCTTTCAACTTCGAAACATTGTACACCCCCTCACTCGTACACTTTTGCCCTTTGCTGACCTACAGAGGAAATATCAGATCCCTAAACAATTGTTATACTCCTACTTCCAGATTAAACATTATTTTGCTTCTAAAGCAGCTTCTCTGACTCTTGAAAAACCTACCCCGTTCGAACTTTTATGTGCTCAGGGACCATACCAGACCCATCTCATTTCTGATATCTACAAATATTTACATGACGCTGCTTCACTTACTGACACATCCCATCTATACATGCACAAATGGTCCCAATTAATAGGCCGTCCCATCCCCCTTCCTCAATGGCGGACGATTTGGGAGGCTATTTCCAGGTCTTCACGATGTGTGGAACAAAGAGAGACGGCATACAACATTTTATATTTTTGGTATAGAACACCTGAAATACTACATAAATATGATCCCACAACCCCTCGCGTATGTTGGAGATGCCGGGGCGACGTTGGCTCTCATTTCCACATTTTGGTCTTCTGTCCAGACCTTTCTACAGCAGTTGTTGGACGTCACTCCCCCATTGGACCCGGTTCATTTCCTTCTAGGCCTGCCGATCCCTGGTGTCTCCAAACATACCCAAAAATTGGCTACCTATATCATTTTAGCAGCAAAACGGGCTATACCCTCACGATGGTTGTCCCCTTCCCCGCCCACACTTTCACAAGTTCTTCAAATATTGGGACTGATCTGTAAAATGGAACGCCTCACTGCATTGGTGCACGACACTCTTCCTCAATTTTCGAAAGTGTGGGATATTTGGGAACATTCAGATTTCAACCCTAGTGGCACTTTCTTATCTTACAGCGAGGAGACTTTACCTTGACCTTTTATCCCACAGTTAGAATGTAGAGGTTTTATTCACTACTCCCTTTGAAGATTCCATGGTGCTTTCCCCCGTCCTTTTTTTTTTGTTTTGTTTTGTTTTTGCCCTCTCACTAGGTGCGATACCTGCGTAGTGCCCTCGATTTCTGGGGGGGCGCCCTGGGTGTCTCACTGTCACCAGACCCAGTGAATACAATTTAGCTTACATGAGTTATATGATATTTTGTTTTGTTTTGCCCATTCACTGGCTATTTACTCACTCGCTCAATTCCTTTTGTACGGCTAATATCCCATGATAATTGTATGTTGGCAGTACTGTGAATTGATTGATACACTTTTATTATATGCTGTATGCTCTATTTTATATTCTGACAATCTTTTGTATCTGTTTTTGTATACATGAAAAATGTCAATAAAAACTAAAATTGAAAAAAAAAAAAACAGACTTTCAGCATAAAATTTTGATCTAGTTGTGGACATAGTATGGAATGTTTGGAAGCTGCGTTATGTTTTTACCAATCTCTTTGAAGCCAGTGGGAAGTTCTATCCTTACTATTTATCATGTTGACTATTGATATTGGAACATAAAGTAAGAGGAAATTCAAATCTTGATAGTTTTCTCTGGAACAGTGGGTGGGGGGTAATTTCCAAAAAAGACAACTGTTCCTGTTATTTTCCTTTTGGGGAGATATTTACAGCCTTCTGGTCCTGACAGAGAGACAGGAAGTAGATATAACTCTCTCAAAATGGTACACAGGTGGCAATACAAATCTGAAAGAGACTCTAAAGCCTCGTACACACGATCGGATATCCTATGGATTCTGATCCGATGGTTTTGTCCATCGGAAATCCGATGAAGCTGACTTCCATCAGTCTTGCCTACACACCATCAGTCAAAAAACCGACCGTTCCAAACGCGGTGACGTAAAACACGCCGATGAGCCGAGAAAAATTAAGTTCAATGCTTCTGAGCATGCGTCGACTTGATTCTGAGCATGCGTGGGTTTTTTATCCAATGGACTTACCCATAGACGATCGGAATTTGCTATCGGTTTTTGATCCATCGGAAAAATTTTAAACATGTTCTATTTTTTAAAACCGATGGAAAAAAGACCGATGGGTCCCATACACGATCGGTTTGTCTGATGAAAAAAGTCCATCGGACTGTTTTCATCGGTAAAACCGATCGTGTGTACAGGGCTTAACTCTATCCCATTTGATCCAAACAGAATAAAACTGTTTTGGCTTGAGTTCTATTATTTTAAAGTATTACATAATTTCATACCTTTCACAGTGATGTCAACTGTTGACTGTTCAAGTATGCATTGTCAGGGGCCAGTTTTTGCTGTTTAGCACTGGAAATGTCCTTTAATAAGTTTCTAGACATAAATTATACTGGGTAGAGAAGTACAGAAATAGCATAAGGGTTCCAAACCTATAAATGAGTAGATGGATGGACAAATGGATGGATTGATTGCAAGTTTTGAGAGGATAAAAAGGTTTTGGAGACACAGTAAAACAAACTATTGTAAAGAAATTTTCAGTTTAGTGGAATACTACACATAACCATAGAAGTATTGAATTTTTCATCTCTTGCAGGCACTGGTAGAAATATATTTTTATCCCTCCCTAGATCTTTTAAGTAAATAGATTCCAGACTCCAACATCTTTGTAAATTTGGGATTTACAGTCTTCACTCTTCTACACGTTTACCGAGACTTGGGATATAAATAATTCAGTACAACGTTCACAGGATTTAATAAAAAATATAATTTGCACAAAACTACAAATCTCACAAATGCCGTAGATCATCTGGATTATATTATTACAGGCTGTAATATACAATACCTTTACATCATGATTTCTGCGCAAACAACATTTTATTAGCTACACAAGGCAAGATAATGTGGCATGGTTTACTGGTGCCAATTTCGAATATAAAATATATTTTTCATTTAATGCAAAAATGAAAAAAAAAACAGCTTTGTATTCTCTCCAGTCTTGTACATGATACACAAATTTAAAGCGGTTGTATAGTCTTTTTTTTTTACTTTTACCTACAGGTAAGCCTATACTAAGGCTTACCTGTAGGTAAAAGAAATATCTCCTAAACCTTTACGGTTTAGGAGATATTCCCCTTGCACTGCGCCGCTGACTGCAGCCGCGCATGCGCACAGGGGATTCTCGGCTGAAGGCCTGGCGGACGCCGGACCTTGCCGGAAAGAAGTCTCCCGCGCGCATGTGCGGGAGTGACGAATCGCGGCTCCAGCCACTCACAGCGCTGGAGAAGCAATACCCGGAGGACACGCCGAGGCATAATGTCAGCTGCCTCGGCGTGGACCGGGAGTGACACCGACGCCTCGTTCTAAGGTAAGTATTTCATAATGAGCTTGTATGCTGTGCATACAAGCTCATTATGCCTTTTCCTTTACAGGTGTAAAAAAAAAAAAGGGTATACAACCGCTTTAAGTTCCAACCTCAAGTATTAGTATACATGTTTTTTAAACCCCAAAATGTATCAACTTCCTTTTGGGTACCAAAGTAGGCAATTCAAAGCAAGGTCCATAAAGACAAGGATGAGAAAATTTGGGGTGGAGGAACTTGACTGGCCTGCACAGAGTCCTGACCCCAACCCGATAGAACACATTTGGGATGAATTGGAGCGGAGACTGCGAGCCAGGCCTTCTCTCTAAAGCCCCGTACACACAGTCGGACTTTTGCCCAACAAACTTCGTTTTGAGCAAGTTGGACCAACAATCCGACCGTGTGTACGCTCCATCGGACAAACTTTTTTCGTTTGGTTTTGGATTTCATCGGACAAAAGTTGGGTCTGCAAATGGACAAACTCTTGCCCAACAAAAGTCCGATGGAGCAAAGTCCGACCGTGTGTACAGATAACCATCGGACTTTAGTCCGATGGACAAAACAACTAATGTTAAAATCAACCAACAATAGCAGAAGTTGACCAAAGGGTGGCAGTAAAGAGCAGAAAAGAGCAGAAAAAACCCGCGATGTTGTAAGAAGTTTTAAGAAAGTTTGCAGAAAAGTCCGAGCGTGTGTATGCTTTGGGTGTTCCCAACCGACTCCGTTCGGACAAAAATCCACGGAAAAGTCAGATGGAAGTCCGACCGTGTGTTCGAGGCTTTAGATCAGTGCCTGGTCTCACAAATGCGCTTCTGGAAGAATGGTCAAACATTCCCACAGATACACTCCTAAACCTTATGGACGGCCTTCCCAGAAGAGATGAAGCTGTTTCAGCTTCAAACAGTCAGCCAACTCAATACTGAACCGTACGGACTAAGACTGGGATTTCATTAAGACCCCTTTCACACTGGGGCCGCCCTTGTGTTAGCGGTAAAGTGCCGCTCGTTTTAGTGGCGCTTTACCGGGTTAAAAACGCTTGTGTTGCGGCACTTCCGAAGTGCTTTTCAGGTGCTTTCGAAGTGCTGCCCATTCCTTGCAATGGACAGGGGCGTTTTGGGAGTGCTGTATACAGCGCTCCCAAACCGCCCCAAAGATGCTGCTGCAGGACTTTTTCTAATGTCCTGCAAACGCACCGCCCCAGTGTGAAAACACTCTGACTTTCACATTCGGACAGCATGGGAGGCAGTTTTCAGGTGCTATTTCTAGTGCTAAAACGCCAGAAAACTGCCTCACTCAGTGTGAAAGGAGCATAAAGTTCATTTGCGTGCAAAGGCAGGCATCACAATACTTATGGTAAAAAAGCATTTTACACATTTTACACAACCATGAATTTTTACATTTATGGAGAGAGGGGTGCAAGCTAGCATCTTCTTGTGCTTAGTCACAATTTTAACACTCCCCCCTCCCGAGTAAAATAAAAGCTGGAATTACCATGGGTATTTATTTATAGCTGCTGTGCTGATGATGGCATCTGTTGACCACTATTATTAAAAAAAAGGTTCCCTACAAAGTCCCCCAATGCAAATGACTGCCTTTGTTAAAAGATTATTGAGGACATCGCAATCTTTCACAAACTATGACTTTTTCAGTGTTCTGGTTCCTTGGAATTTGTAAATTTCCTTTTTTTCCTGCAAAGTATGCTTTTTAATGCATTAAACAAAACCCACCAGTCTAATCAGAGGTCCTTCTCTCTGCATAAAATGTTTACTTGATTCTGTCACCTGAAATGAATGTAATCAAAAGTGTTCTTGCAACTGTTACACATCTAGAAGGTTTTGTCGAGTTTCAAACGACCAGTTAAATTATCACTGTACCTCGGTATTATGTATTCATGTTTGAGCTATATCATCTAATCAAAGAGTACACAGGAGAGGAAATATTGAATAATAATGCTTGTAGGCTGCAAGCAAAAACAGAGGTCAGATACTTCAGAATTAATTTGCATGTCATTAAACAGGGTGCACAGGTGCAGGAATTAAAAGGTTCCATTCTTGCTATATACCGTTCATTAAAAATTCCAGTCCAAATTGCCTTCTTATAGAAATGACATCCTACACTCAATTCTGGCTGGGGAAAAATAGCCCACTGGGATCTAATTACCAGAATCTAATCACAATCTTTTAAATACTTATACTTTTATATTTTCTCAGCATTCACAAAGCTGCCTTTGAAAAGGTATCTCCACATCAGGAAGAACAAACTGCGGAGTAACCCAATGCTACAGCTATACAATTACTTAACTGTGTAAAACCTTAATAGAAATATAGTCTTTCATGTAAACTTATGTAATAATTGCTTTTTTTCAAAAAAAAATAAAGGAAACAGTTTGCATAGAAATAATTCATTAATTGAATGAAAAAAAGGGAAATATATCTGCTGCTACTTAGCTGAATAAATTTCAACCACAAAAACACTGTTGCAGTGTAGACAGATAGGTACAAAGATATGTGACAGATGGATAAAGATAAACAAAATGATAAATCAAAGCAGATCTGACGTGGCTCTGGGACGTGATGAGATGTCAATTGTTTATAGAATCCAGTTCCCAGATAGAAGCAAATGTACAACTGTGTAACTGTGGATTGGGAGGCTTTTTCGGGGATCCTTTCATAACCACACTCCTGAACTTGGTAGCCATCATCTCACGTCCATTGGTCACCTTTGTTTATTGTAAATGAATTTGTTTACGTGGAATTAAAAGGAATTTTGTAGCTTATCCTCTTTCCGCCGGCCGTATACATATATGTGGCCTTTTGGCGGGTGGGCTTTGAAGTTGAGTGGCTGTATATATGCATCCCAAATGTAAACATTTCTGTGCTGAGAGCACGTGCCCCCCCCCCCAGCACAGTTACCGGCAGGTACCAGAACCGCTGTGAAAGCCAATCACAGCGGTAACATGACCGGAATGCCCGCTTCCCAGCATTTAGAATTTCCCAAAGGTTCCTCAGAACTGTCTGGATACAACCTGAGTGCTTTATTCTTTAAAAATAAACATAGTAAAATAATCAACTAGTCCTGTTATTCCTATTCAATTGTACTACTAGAAATCCAATAACAGGTCGTATCTCTATTATAAAAAACACAGTGACTTCCAGCGCTAATAGGTTTTCCAAGGTGAGGAGTAACAGATGTCAGATAAAATGGAGGTGTGAAAAGTATATATGATATGCCAGAACTAGGTGGATGCTGCCTTCCTCAGATGCGGTAATTTCGAAAGGAACTACAGGAAAAACAGAAATGGAAGGCACGCACACCTAGTGCATTACCAGAGATAATTTAACCACTAGAGGTCCGCGCTATAGTCAAATGACGGCTAGAGCGCGGACCTGAAAATCCGGGAGGCCATCAATAGACGTCCTACCCTTTGTACGCGCAATGCGCGCCCCCTGCAGGGCGCGCGCGCCATGCGCTGTGATTACCAAAACATAGACTCGGTGGATCACAGATCTGTGTAAGGGGCTGGTCCCGACCCCTTACCATGTGATCAGCTGTCAGCCAATGACAGATGATCACATGATGTAAACAAGGATCGATAATCTTTTTTTTTTCTCCTCACGCTGATAGCGTGAGGAGAAAAAAAAGCCGGTCAACGGCTTGTTTACAAGGGACATCAGTTCCGAAGAGAAAGGAGGCACATCTGCCTCATCAGTGCGCACAAATACCACCTGCCAGTGCCACCTACCATTGCCACCTGCCAGTGCCCACAGTGCCACCTATCAATGCCCACAGTGCCACCAATCAATGCCCACCTGTGATGCCAATCAGTGCCTTATCAGTGCTACCTGGTAATGCTGCCTATCAGTGTATCCGATCAGTGCCCATTATTGCCACTCATCAGTGCCCATCATTGCCACTCATCAGTGCCCATCACTTCCACCTATCAGTGCCCATCACTTCCACCTATCAGTGCCTATCACTGCCAGCTATCAGTGCCACCTATTAGTTCCACTTCTCAGTGCCCGCCAGTGCCACCTATCAATGCCCTCAGTGCCGCCTATCAGTGCCCACCAGTGCCGCCTATCAGTGCCCACCAGTGCCGCCTATCAGTGCCCACCAGTGCCGCCTTATCGGTGCCCATCAGTGTAGCCCATCAGTGTCCATCAGTGCAGCACATCAATGCCCATCAGTGCAGCCTCATCAGCATACATCAATGAAGGACAAAAATTACCTGTTTGCAAATTTTTTAATCAAATATAAAAAAATATAATTTTGTTTTTAAAAAATCTGTCTTTTTATTTTAATTTTTTAACAAAAAAGAAAAACCGCAGAGGTGATCAAATACCACCAAAAGAAAGCTCTATTTGTAGGAGGGGGGAATGCAAAAAAATTCATTTGGGTACAGTGTTGTATGACCGCGCAATTGTCATTCAAAGTGCGACAGCACTGAAAGCTGAAAATTGGTCTGGGCAGGAGGGGGGTTTAAGTGCCCAGTAAGCAAGTGGTTAATAATAAGAAACTTTTGTATAAAAATGAGTACTCACAAAAAGGCCTAGCTCTGAGGAAAGGGGTGCGCCCCTGAAACGCGTTTGCTGTACCCTGTGTTCTGTGCATGTCCATGCACTCTGTTTATGGACTTTTGTCAGTTGCATTTTGTGAATACTCACTTTTATACATTTCTGTTTTTCTTGAATCTCTATTATATCGAGTATTTTAAGTGATCCTGAAAATAAGCTCCCATATATGGAACAATGGGAAAAAGATTAAAAAATTTTTTGGGAACTCTCAGAATGGTATAAAACGATTAATAATCTCTCAAAAATATTGATCATTGCGTCTTTTTAGTGGAATCTAATTACAAAACTCCATTGCAATGGTACATGGTTCCATTGAGAAGAGCTAAAATAAATCGACAAGTCTCTTCTAAATGTTTTAGAAACTGTGGTCAAGAAGGTTCTATGGTACACATTTGGTGGAAATGCCCCAAAATACGGTATCAAAATATTTGACTTTATATATGAAATTACCAAAATACATTTTTTTAAATCCCCTGAATTCTCTCTTTCAAAAATGCGATGAGTTCACCTAAACACACCAAACGCTCAATTACCGCAATTGTATAATCCTATCTGCTAGAATAACCATTACGCGTTTTAGGAATCAATATGGAATAACATTTAATTATGTTATACAAAAGTTGAACTGGGTATGATCAACAATAAATTGACCTGCATTTTACATAACCGCCTAACTATTTTTGAAGATACATGGCAACCTTGGTTACATTATTCATCTACGAATATTAGAGATTTAAAATTTTTCTTTCTTATCTTTCCTTTATTTTTATTTTTTTGATTGATTTTATTTTGAGCAACTTTAAAGACACTATTTAGTTGATTAGTTTATTAATAACAATAAAACGTATTATACTATATAAATACTACTTTATATACTAATCCTTTTAATATCTTGTTTAAACAAGATGTTCGTTTAATTGTTTGATTTTGTAAACAAATCTGCTATTTTCCTACTTTTTTATTTTTTATTTTTATTAGGGATACATTTATATGTTCTTATTTTACTTGTTTAATACCTTAGTTATATTATTAACAATGTTCTCATTATACTGTGTCAAGAAAAAACAATAAAAATCTTGAACTCTAGAACCTCCTAAAGGGCCCGGAGGGAGGTGGAGCGGGGACACAAACAATGAGTTTCTCTCGTTTTCTGCCATTTTGCTCTGGTAAATATATAATTGATAGTATTTTGTTATATTTGTTCGAGAAGTGCAACAAAAAAATACTTGTTGATCATTCCATAAACCTTATAAAATAATACATTACTGTGCTGACTGTTAATCTTCATCTATGTTATTTAGATGAAAAGAGAGGGGAGGTCTTTTGTGGACTTAACTAATCTTAACACTTAAGCCCTGTACACACGATCGGATTTCCTATGGATTCTAATCCAATGGATTTTTCCATCGGAAATCCGATGAAGCTGACTTCCGTTAGTCTTGCCTACACACCATCAGTCAAAAATCCGACCGTCCCAAACGCCGTGACGTAAAACACTCCGACAAGCCGAGAAAAATGAAGTTCAATGCTTCTGAGCATGCGTCGACTTGATTCTGAGGATGCGTGGGTTTTTGTCCGATGGAGTTCCACACAGACGATCGAAATTTGCTATCGTTTTTTTTCCTATCGGATAAATTTAAAACATGTTCTATTTTTTCTCACTGATGGGGAAAAAAGACCGATGGGGCCCATATACGATCGGTTTGTCCAATGAGAAAAGTCCATTGGACTGTTTTAATCGGTAAAACCGATCGTGTGTACACGGCATCACTGTTCTATGGTTTTTCTATAAATACAGTGAGTGTTGTCACCCTATGACAAGAACTATGTTACAGGTAAAATCACAAGGTTTAAAAAAAATAAAAAATAATTGCAGCCGCCACATTTAATCACTGGTAGTCTGCAATATACTACTTTTTTGGGGAGATTTAGATATGTTTTAAAAAAAATTGTGTGGAGTAGGGAATGATCAGTGCTACTGTTTTCTTTTCTTCTTTTTTATAATGTATGCAGCCTTTTTTCTCTGGGAGGTATGCCCTGCAGGTGGCTGGGGACGCCAGTAAATAGTGTGGGCTCTGGGACAGCTTCCTACTGCAAGGATTCCACCAGCCTGGGTGGTGGTCGATGCCCACTGGCAGGATTCTTTACTGGTTCAAACTGACAGTCATCAATGTCATCTCTGACACCAAGAGATACCACCTGACGGATCTGGTTTAAACAATGCCACTGGAAGGCATCTGGAAGAAGCTAAGATTGTGCAGCTGCTCTGTCTTTGTGTGTACACAAGGGATAATCATGCCAGTGTAGCTCTCTCAGGGGGATCACTTGCACAGCATCCCTGGACACAGCTGATCACATGGGTAAAGAGCCTTGTCATTGGCTCTTTACCGAGATCGGTGTTGCGTTGCGTCGTGTCCCAGTTTTGACACCACATGCCCGCGAACGATGCGTGCCTCTGCGGGCACGCAAAAGTGGTGAGACTGGGGCAATGTCATCTGACGTCGTCCCAGAGCAATGGAGCATCCAGCCTGCCATCATTTGTCTATACGGTGGGCATGAGGTAGTTAAAGTAAAAAGTGCTAAAATGGACAAAATTCTAAACATTGCCTCTCCCTGCTTGTATACATTCTGCATACTTTTTGTAAAAAAATATAACCATTGAATACTTTATGTTCTTCAGAGTATTTATGGCTCTCCTGTGTCAATTAGCAGCTGTTGCAGCTGGAGGTGGGAACAGTGACAATGAGGGAGTAATTGAAACTGGCAGGTGATGTCACAGCTCTCTGCAATTCAGTCCATTAATTCAAACATGGGAGCCAGAGCTGTGTGACCATGTGACCATTTGCAAAAAGTGTAAAAATTGTATTCGCACTGATATTTTTTTTTCTTACATACAGTATGCAGCATGTATATGAGCAAGGGGGAGACAACACTTTACACTTTGGCAATTTTAGCCTTTCCTTTTACTTTAAAGCTGAACTCCAGGAACACCAGCACTGCAAGGGTTAGTTGCTCTTTTCTGCCTAGGGTAGTGGGCAAAACAGGCTCCTGTGTGTTTCTATATTAGTCCCTGCATCCTCTTCTCCCCCTCTGGCAGTTTTAAGTCCTCTGTCATTAAGCCCAACGCAAGAACCACAAGCCTGCTGTGGATATGCGTACACTGAGCATAGTCCACTGCCAAAGCACAGGGGAGTGCCGTTTGCCATGGATGTGGAGGATCAGGTAAGTAAAAGTAAATAAGAATGAATGGTGTGGTGCTAAATACAATTAAATTACTAAGCACTATAGTTAATAATAGTCATACAATATGTATGTGTCTCATTTCAATTCAATAATAGTGGTATCATAAAAATAAAAATATTAATATACAAGTAAAACAATCAAAGAGAGTGTGCTCGTGCTCAAGAGCCCTTTAGAAAGTCACGTGTTTGTGACGCAACACGTCGGGAAGAGCCATGTGACATCACTTCCGGTCGCGGCTGAGACTGGAAGTTTAAATTTTTCAGCCTTCCTACCGTGCATGACCCCGCTGCCTAATTTACTACTTTGTTTTAATAAATTTTATGCAAACTTACTACACTATAAGGATCTTTTATTATTCCATGTAATGGTAGAGAGAAGAATCTGTGAGCCCTGCACCAACTATTTGGGATGAAGACTCTGTGTACTAACAAAAAAGCTTATTAAGACCTGCATTTGAATACAGATCTACTTTTTAGGTGAGCTGTCACCGTGCACATTGGTGGAGCACAGAATTAGACTTTGAAGTTGCTGAATTATAGGAATTGTTTCACTTCACTTTAAGACATCTCCACAGTTTTTGATAGGACTTTTATTTTTATATTTACCTTTTTTTTAATGCATTTTTTGAATTTGCAGCATTGACGATTGGGTGCACTGCCTGGTAGGGCATTTGAACACTTTGTTTGAGTAATATATATTTTTGCACTTTTCTAAGCACACTATGATTATCTCCAGGGCTGGCCCTACCATGGGACCCGGTGGGACCATGGTCCCAGGCGGCACTTTAAGAGGGGCGGCAACAGGGGCGCACTGCCTGAGGACCTGGGTTTCCCTCCATCTAGTGTGCAGTGTCATACTTGTACTGCATCGCCGGCGCCGCTGTCACTGGCCGCAGTGGCAAGACCCACTTCAAGGGTCTCACCAGCGGCCCCTGCTTCCCTGCCCAAACTGGTTGCTAGCTGCGGACCGCTTTGTGTCTAGCAACCAGTGACGTCAGGAGAGAGAGGCCCACCATTCATTGCGGAGGAGGATTTAACTTCCTCCTCCTCCACTAGCTCCACCCACCTCCTCCCTGTATGTGTTCCTCTCAGCAAGTTAGGAGCGGCGTGCGGTGCGAGGATCAGTGCTGCCTGCCTCCTCTTCCCTCGAGGTGCCACTATCTCTGTTGTTTCCTGCCTATTCCCTCTTCTGTTAGCGGGCAGCAGAACAGCATGAGATCGGAGCTCTGTGTGTGTGGAGAGAGAGCAGCTGCGGGCTCTTCTCCCCCCTCCTTCTCCTCCTCATGCTGCTGTTCCCAGGACAGCCACCGCTATGTTTCTTCCCCCTTTTTCTCCCATTGGCCAGGGAAGAAAACAAAAAGGAGAAAAGAGGATTATGGGATATGTAGTGCAAATAACTGGCTGGCCCATTGCAATTCTAGGGGGGAAACTGCAGCCCCCAGCATGCCAAGCTGAAGGTGAGGGAGAGAGAGCCAGGCTGAGTGACAGGCTGCATCTAGTGACAGTCAATGGTGACAAGTGACAGGATGCATCTGGTGACAGTCAATGGTGACAAGTGACAGGCTGCATCTGGTGACAGGCATTGGTGACAAGTGACAGGCTGCGTCTGGTGACAGGCATCGGTGACAAGTGACAGGCTGCATCTGGTGACAGGCAATGGCGACAAGTGACAGGCTGAATCTGGTGACAGGCATTGGTGACAAGTGACAGGCTGCATCTGGTGACAGGCAATGGCGACAAGTGACAGGCTGCATTTGGTGACAGGCATTGGTGACAAGTGACAGGCTGCATCTGGTGACAGGCATTGGTGACAAGTGACAGGCTGCATCTGGTGACAGGCATTGGTAACAATTGACAGGCATTGGTGACAAGTAACAGGCTGCATCTGGTGACAGGCAATGGTGACAAGTGACAGGCTGCATCTGGTGACAGGCATCGGTGACAAGTGACAGGCTGCATCTTGTGACAGGCATCAGTGACAAGTGACAGGCTGCATCTGGTGACAGGCATTGATGACAAGTGACAGGCTGCATCTGGTGACAGGCATTGGTGACAAGTGACAGGCTGCATCTGGTGACAGTCAATGGTGACAAGTGACAGGCTGCATCTAGTGACAGGCTGCATCTGGTGACAGTCAATGGTGACAAGTGACAGGCTGCATCTGGTGACAGGCAATGGTGACAAGTGACAGGCTGCATCTGGTGACAGGCATTGGTGACAAGTGACAGGCTGCATCTAGTGACAGGCTGCATCTGGTGACAGTCAATGGTGACAAGTGACAGGCTGCATCTGGTGACAGTCAATGGTGACAAGTGACAGGCTGCATCTAGTGACAGGCTGCATCTGGTGACAGGCAATGGTGACAAGTGACAAGCTGCATCTGGTGACAGGCAATGGTGACTGGTGACAGGCAATGTTGACAAGTGACACGCTGCAACGGTGGCAAGCAACAAGCTACATCTGGTGGCAAGCAATGGTGGCAAATGACAAGCTCAGGGCTTCCACTGATTCTGCATTATGGTGAGTTAAACTATTTCATTATATATTACAATGTAGTAATATAAATGTGATTTGATCATCCTGACACCATATCGATCATAATGTTAGGATGATTTATGTGCTAACACCAGCTATTTGCCCGACAAATCACCCGCTGCCAAATTCCCTGTCAGCGAGACTACACTCCCCCCTCATCTTTTTTTGGGAAGGAAAGGGGGTATCTCTGAATGGCAGTTTGGAAATGTGGTCACCTTAGCCGCCACTGCAGCGCTGTTGTTGCAGCATGTTGCATCACTGAGCTGGGATCAGAGCGTAGCTGGTCGGTGGCAGTGGAGAGAAAGGGGGGAGCTTTTGTGGTGCTACACAATACTCTTTGCAGGAAGGGGCTAGGGTGACCACATTTCCAAACTACCATTCAGGGACACCCTCCCTTCCCAAAAATCAGCTTGTGCTGTAACGAATCACAGCACAGTGATTGGACACAAGAGGCGGGATTTATGATTTCTCCAATCACAAGCAGGGGGCGGGGATTGTGCTCCTCCAGGCATTCCCGGCCAGGACAAGTACTGTTGGTGAGTAAAGCGGTCACGTGGCGGCCTTTTTTGGGGGCATCAGATTGGCCTGGGACACTGTATTGTCCTGGAATGAAGGTGCCCGGGACCAATCTGCAAAATGCGGGACTGTCCCGGGCAATCCGGGACACGTGGTCACCCTAGAAGGGGCATGTCTCTTTGCTGAATATATGGGATGTCTCTTGCTGAATATATTGGGCTGTCTCTTTGCTTTATGGAAACGTCTCTTTTGCTGGATGGGCATAGTTTTTTGTTTGGGGGGCAGCATTTCATTCTTGGGCCCAGGCAGCACAATGCCTTGGGCCAGCCCTGATTATCTCTTTAGCCTCGTACACACGGCCGGGTTTCCCAATGGGAAAACTGCGTGGAGAGCTTTTGGCCGGGAATCCTGGCCATGTGTATGCTCCATCGCAGTTTTCCCGACAGGAAAACTGCCAGAAAAAAAAAGAGACAAGTTCTCTTTTTTCCCGCCGGGATTCCCGGCTGACTTTTTCATGGCAGTTTTTGGCAGTTTTCCTATGGGAAAAACTGCGATGGAGCATACACATGGTCGGGATTCCCGTCCAAAGCTCTCATCGGAGTTTCCCCGATGGGAAAACCTCTCGTGTGTGTGTATAGGGGAAAAGTTACCGAGCAGGTTCTCGGTTTTCCCCCCGGGATTTCCGACGGATCTTTTCCTGTCGGGAATCCCGGTCATGTGTACTAGGCATATGATTCTTTTACTCTGCATATTGATATTTTTATTTTCATGATACCACTGTTATTGAATTGTAATGAGACACACATTTTGAATTTTTTTATGACTATTATTCACTATATGCCTAGTAATTTAATTGGATTTAGCGCTACACCGTTCAATCTTATTTATTCAACATTGTATGTTGAGACACTGTAAGGGTCCTTTCACACTTACGGACTGTTCATTTCATCAGTTCATCCGTTGTTCATCAGTTCGGTTCATCAGTTTTTTTACATCTACTACCAATGCAAAAAAACATTGACCATTTGTCAGTTTACATCCATTTTTCGTCCGATCTCCTTTTTTGACGGATGAAAAATAGGGCTGTCATCCGTTCAAAACAACGGTTGTTGACGGAGGCGGATGAAAACTAATGAAAATAGATGATCATCTGTTGTCATCTGTTTTTCCATAGGAATGCATTGATGTCCGTTTTTCATCCATCAATGGATGGATAAAAAACGAACGAACGGTCCGTATGTATAAAAGGGGCCTTAGACCCCTTTCACACGATTGGACCGTCTATCTGTTTTTCTTCCATCCGTCAATGGACAACAATGCATTCCTATGGGCAAATGGATGACTATCCGTTACCATCCGTTAACCTCTGCTTTCGATTTTATCCGTTTGTTTTTTTAAAGTACAAGGCTACGTCGAGATCCGTGAAAACGGATATTAACTGACAATGTCTGTCAACGTCCGATCAGTTAAGATCCGTTTTAAAGATTTTTTTATTTTTTATTTTTAGCTTATCTGTGAACTTAACCTATGACCCAGGCAGTAGTTGGACAATAGGAAGTACATTGTAAGTACATCATCAAGGAGAACTATGGCCAGAGATGTCTCCCAGGAGCAGTTCCCAGTCACAATCTGCTTTTTCTTGCTCTCCTTTCTCCCATCGCACAACACAGATAGCACACACAAGGACAAGAAAAAAGGAAGGACACAGCAAGGACAAGTCACTCACTGAAAACCGCAATGCAGCATGGGAGTTGCAAACGGATCGAAACGGATGCAAAAACGGATCTAAACGGGTAAATTAACAGATGTAAACGGATGTTAACGGAATGGAAGACGGATGAAAACGGAGATTAACATAACGAAAGACGGAAGAAGACGGATGAAGACAGATGAAGCAATGGATAAGAACTGATAAATTTTTAATGTGGCCAAACTGATGGTGCCCGTGTGAATGAGGCCTTAGGTGTTGGCAGAAATATCCTTGATTAGATTATTTATATATACATTGTATATGGGGTAGCGCATGAGTGGTCTGCTGTATCCTTTCAGGTAAGTAAAAGTGCTTTTCCAGTCCTGTAGATAGAACTGAGCTATAAACCCTTGCTGTGTGGGCACAGCCCTACAAACCCTTGCTGTGTGGGCACAGCCCTACAAGGATGAATTTTATTTTACTCAGAGTTGGGCTTTAATGCTCTTTAAAATGTTTCCTTTGCTGTAGTAAATGGGAAAAAATATCAGTATGAGAACCTTTGTTGCCAATATGCGAATTGCCTTTAACTCACAAGATTATTGTACTGTTTTGGCCAACACCAATATGTGAGGTCTGATTGGGAGCAAGAAATCTTACTGAGCCAAACATATGACATGCTGTACTTTGTTTGCAAATCTTTGGAATAGCATTACAAGCAGTAATTGCTACACAAAACTGTGAATCAGAAACAGAAGGATGCAGGTGCAATTTAATTATGCAGAGAAAAGCTTGGAGGAGCGTCTGATTTCTGCAAGTAGAAGACACTGATCAAATTCTGTAATGTAATAATTACCAACGTTCACTGCATTTATTCAAACTTTTTCCCAGTTGTAGATGACAGAAGTACCTTAGCCAAGGCAAGGAGTAAATCTAGTATTTTTTTTTTTCAATTTGATGAAGTTTCCTATTAAGTTTAGTTGGAGTTCCTACAGTAATAATTTTCTAATTTGGTAAATAAATCACGACTTGCTTTTCTGTGCTCCTGCCAAATCCATAACACATCTGACATTCTCTTAGACACGGCTGCATGGTCTCAGCAGAACCAGATGCGACTTGAAGGGGGTGACTTAGAAAAGGGCAGAAGTCATTACTTATTACTATTTGGCTGGAGGACCATAAAAGCCTCTTCTTCTTTTGAAGTGTCTCTAAAGTGCTGTTAAAAGTTAAGAGGAGTCCTTTGTTGCAGCCAAAAACAATGGAGAATATCTCACAGAACATTCATGGTTATTTAATGACTATTACAAACTCTGATCAGGAAACTATAACAGGAGGAAAGTTAGGAAGCTGTATATGTGCACATTATTACTAAGGAATATACAGTACATTGATAAGCCATAACTTAAGACCACTGAAAGGGTTAAGCAGCCCATAGATGAGTCTTTTTTTCTTTTTTTTTTCAACCAGTGGGTTGAAAAAAAAAATACGCAATTTCCCCATCCGCACACTTGAGGTGGATGGGTGGAATTCTCTCCGCTGAGTTACTGTATTACATTTACATTACAGAATACACTGATCAGTGCTGCCAGCTATAGCTGGCAGTGATGATCAATCAGGAAAATCAGACAGGCTGGTTGTACAGAAGTTGATCAGTAGACTGACTTCTGTACAACCAGTCTGCCCATACATGGATTGAAATTTGGTCGATCGGTCGGGCCGAATTTCAATTCATGTATGGACAGCTTAAGTGAATAATAACCCCAGAAGAGGAGGATTATCTCATTACAATCACATCTGAAAATCAGTGGGATATATTGGGCATCAAGTAAACATGTTGTTCCCGAAGTTGATATATTGAAAGCAGAAAAAACAGCATCACAGTTTGTTTTTCATGGGGCTGCATAGCCACAACCCATTTAGGTTGCCCATGCTGACCTGTGTCCACAGCTAAAATTGCCTAGAATGGGCATGTGAGCATCAGAACTGGACCACGGATCAATGGAAGAAGGTGGCCTGGTCTGATGAAGCATGTTTTCTTTTATTATGTGGCTGACCGGGTGCTTTACCCACCTGGAAAAGAGATGGCCCCAGGATGCAGTATTGGAGGAAAGCAAGCCATTGAAGTAGTGTAATGCTTTGGGCAATTCTGCTGGGAAACCTTGGTCCTGCTGTTCATTGGTCTTGCTGACCAAGTACTCCCCTTCATGGAAACAGTATTTCCTGATGGTAGTGGCCTCTTTCAACAGCACAATGCACCCTGCCACATTGCAAAAAATGGTTTGAGTTGCACACCTACTAATTTAAGGTGTTGACTTGGCCTTTAAATTCCCCAGATCTCAATCCAATCGAGCATCTGTGGGATGTGCTCACTCGCAACTTACAGGTCTTAAAGTAGTTGCATGCAGGAGTCCCCAGAGGAGGAGGATTGGGGCAAAACCTTTGCACAGAGCAGAGCAGTATACCATGTTTTTTAATGAAAAAAAAACCTATACGATCATTTAAAGAATCTGCTACTGACAGCTTGGAGCCATATATGTCTAGATGTCTAGTGGTGTCCATGTCTTCTTGGGTCAGGGCTGCTTTGGGGGCAAAAGGGGGACCTGCTCAATATTACGTGGGCTGTCATAAAGTTATGGCTGATCAGTGTATATGGATACTAGGGATGATCCGAACACCCCCCCCCCCCCCCCCCCGGTTCGGTTTGCACCAGAACCTTCGAACGGACCGAAAGTTCGCACGAACGTTAGAACCCTATTAAATACAATGGACGCGAACGTTTGAAATCTAAAGTGCTAATTATAACGACTAATATGCATGTTATTGTCCTAAAAAGGGTTTGGGAACCCGGGTTCTGCCCCAGGGAACATGTATCAATGCAAAACTAAGTTTTAAAAACGGACGTTTTTCGGGAGCAGTCATTTTAATGATGCATAAAGTGAAAAAAAAAAGTGAAATATTCCTTTAAATATCGTATCTGGGGGGTGTCTAAAGTATGCCGGTGAAGTGGCATGTGTTTCCCGTGTTTAGAACTGCCCTTGCACAAAATGACATTTGTAAAGGAAAAAAAAGCCATTTAAAACTGCTTGCGGCTTTAATGTAATGTCTGGTCCCGGTAATATGGATGAAAATCTTTGAGAAAAATGGCATGGCTAGGCCATCACCCACCCCAGCCCATTACCAGCCCCTTTGGGTCTTGTATGGATATTAAGGGGAACCCCTGCACCCAAAATAAAAAAAGGCCCTATATACTCTGAACAGCAGTATACAGGCGGTGCAAACAAGACAGGGACTGTAGGTTTGTTCTTAAGTAGAATCTGTTTGTAATTTTGAACAGGTACATTGTTTAAGTGTAGCTCCAGCCAAAAAAATCTATTTTTAAGCTTTTTGGAAAACATAGGGAAGGGTTATCACCCCTGTAACATTTGTTTTGCTGTCTGTGCATCTGTTCAGAACATTTCACCTCACTTTCCGTCCCAATGACAAATGTTTTTGAAAGGTGGGGTTTTTATTGAAACAAGGATTGGTGATAAAGCATCAGTAGAGAGGAGACACCTTTTTCCCATATTAACTCTTACAGGAGAGAATTTCCCTTCCTAAGGGTAGATTTCCTCTCATTTCCTGTTGTCTCCTTCCGTTTGCAAGTAGGAGTCGTTTGTAAGTTGGATGTTTGAAAGTAGGGGCCTGCCGTATATACTCTGCTGAAATTTGTCCCTTAGATGTTGGTGTTGCCACAACACTGTGAGCCCTCACAGTTACTCTTGGTGGGCACAGGAACGCCCTGCTGTGAACTATTATATCAGGAATTGTAATTACATGCCATTGTTGAACAGTGGTAGGAAAAATTGGGCCTTTGGTGGTGGTGCTGGTGCTACAACACTGTCAGCCCTCACAGTTACTCTTGGTGGGCGCATGAATGGGCCCTACTGTTAATTATTAGATCAAGAATTGTAATTGCATGCCCCTGTTGAAGAGGGGCAGAAAAATTGGGCCTTTGGTGGTGGTCTTGTCACAACACTGTAAGCCCTCACAGTTACTCTTGGTGGGCGCAGGAATGGGCCCTGCTATGAATTATTAGATCAAGAATTGTAATTACCGTATATACTCGAGTATAAGCCGAGATTTTCAGCCGTTTTTTTGGGGCTGAAAGTCCCCCCCCTCGGCTTATACTCGAGTCAGTGAAATTGAACATTGTAAATTGTACCTGAAAATAATTGAGCGGCTGCGGCGTCCATCGTTTAAAACTAGCGGTCTCTTCCTGGTCCCTTCTGTGATAGGCGGAACTGTGTCTGCTGAGAATCGCCTATCACGAACGTTCTCTCATCCTCACCCATCCCAGCAGACACTGTGTTCAGTGTTCCGCCAATCACGGACGTCTGCTGGGAAACTGAGGATGAGAGAACGTTCGTGATAGGCGTGATAAGCAGACACAGTTCCGCCTATCACGGAAGGGACCAGGAAGAGACCGCGAGTTTTAAACGATGGACGCCACAGCCTCTCAATTTTTTTCAGGTACAATTTACAATGTTCAATTTCACTTTTAGGGGCACAGTGAGGTTGGGCACAGTGAGGATGGGCACAGTAAGGTGGCAATGGGCAGTGACAATTGGCTTAGTGAAGTTGCAATGGGCACAGTGAGGCATGCAAATGGGCATTGTTGACCCTCTTCCACTCACAGTAGCTGCTGCATTCTCACCCTCGGCTTATACTCGAGTCAGTAGGTTTTCCCAGTTTTTTGTGGTAACATTAGGTACCTCGGCTTATACTCAGGCCGGCTTATACTCAAGTATATATGGTACATGCCCCTGTTGAACAGGGGCAGACAAATTGGGCCTTAGGCACTGGTGCCACAACACTGCAACCCCTCACAGATACTGTCCTTGGAGCACAGCAATGAGCCCTGTTGCAAAGTATTGCATCAAAAATTGTAATTACACACCCCTGTTAAATGTATACTGTGCCACTAACTCCTGCAGATGCCTGTATTAGAGAACAGCAATGACGGGTATATTCAGGTGTATACTGTGCCACTAACTCCTGCAGATGCCTGTATTAGAGAACAGCAATGACGGGTATATACAGGTGTATACTGCGCCACTAACTCCTGCAGATGCCTGAGAAAAGAATAGAACATAGAACACACTGTCCCTGCCTATGTATCTCTTTCCCTGCACGCCGGAACACACTGCAGAAGGCCACCGCGCTGGCGGCCTTTTATAGTGTGGGGCGTGTACTAAACCCCTCTGAGCTATGATTGGCCACAGGCATCCTGCCTGTGGCCAATTATGGCTCTCCTCGCTGCCGGCGCTGTGATTGGCCAAGCATGCGGAGTCACAGTGCATGCTTAGCCAATCACAGCGCCGGGATTGCACTGTGATGGCGCAGTGTATTGTGGGACGTTCGCGTCACTCGAATTTGGCGTGAACGGCCCATAACGTTCGATCTTCGGCGAACGATCGAACAGGCGATGTTCGAGTCGAACGTATGTTCGACTCAAACACGAAGCTCGTCCCTAACGGATACCAACAACAAAATTCTGTCAATTGCTTTTTTTGTTATACTGTAGCTGTTTGATAAGTGTGAGAATTAATAGTCCTGCCAGAAATCCAGTGAGCTGAAAGCTTCATAAAAACATAAAAAATAATAGCAGAAAAAAAAAACCATGTCTATCAAGTCTTCCCCATTCTGTTTTTGAGTTTTTTTATATGATTTTTTTTTTTACTTTTTTGTCTGAGTATAGAGCTATGATTGAATCCACATACTGACTGACTCACTGCTTCTGCTAAAAATCTATTCCAAGCATCATCTACCCTTTCGATAAAAGATTTGTTTTGAACTTTCCTCCTGCTAGTTTGAGGTCATGTCCTCGTGTTCTTGATCTAGGCTTCATATTGAAAATACTGCCGCCCTGAACCTTATTCACCGCCTTAATGCATTTAAAGGGGTTCAATCACGCCTCCCCTTTTCTTTCTTTCCTCCAGACTGTACAATTTCATTTATGAAGTCTTCCCTAAAATGTTTTATCCCTCAGACCTTTAATTATTTTGTAGCCTGTCTCTAGACTCGTTCTATCTTTTCAACATCTGGTAAAAGGTCTCAAGAATTGGACACAGTATTCTTAGTGAGGTCAAACTTAAATTGATACTATGGGTTCATTTTCTTTTTTTAAATAACAAACATATCATACTTGCCTCCACTGTGCATCTTGTTTTGCACAGAGTGACCCCGATCCTCCTCTTCTGGGGTCAAACGGCGGCTCTCGTGGCACCTCCCTGCAATAGCTTGCGGGTGCGCTCCCGTGTCATACTATCGGCATCCATAGCCGCCGAGTGTATGACTCTGCCCCGCCCACCCCCGGCGGCCGCGTCATTGGATTTGATTGACAGCAGCGGGAGCCAATGGCTGCACTGCTATCAATCTATCCAATGAAGAGCCGAGAAGCCGCGGGGAAAGCGACGCGGGATCGCGCCCATGGAGATTCGGGGCACAGGTAAGTAAAACGGGGGGGCCAGGCACAGCAAGGTGTTTTTCTCCTTAATGCATAGGATGCATTAAGGGGAAAAAACACAAGGGTTTACAACCCCTTTAATGATCTATATATGGGAATCAGAACCTCCTTCCTCCAGATGGTGATCCCTCTAGTGATGCATCCTAGAATTCTATTAATTTTTCCCACTGCCTGGTCACACTGTTTGCCCATTTTGCAATCTTCTGAATATAAGTACCCCCAAATCTTTTTTCTCTGTAGTGCTGGCCAACACCGTACCCCCAATATTGTACTCTATCAAGGGATTATTTTTCCCTAGGTGCATTATTTTACATTGAGAAGTTTCTACTGCTCTGCTCAATCTTCCAGCAATGCCAAATCATGTTCTATTACTTCCAATGCACTCTGCTTCTACTGACTGTTACAAGTTAACATTGTTCCCAGTTCTCTTTGTGGACTACAGAACACCCCCATGTTATGGAGATGAGGAGAGTGATGAGTGTTTTGTAGTCCTAATACACTTACTGTCCAAAAGTGACAACAATGCACCTCCAAAGACATAGTAAATAAGCATTGTCACACTAGGACAGGTAGCATGTTACTGGCAGGATCATGTCAGTGTCATGTTTTCCATTATACCCATAAGAAATGTTTTTAACTGGGGTTCAGGCTGCTGTTTTCGCAGCCTGCTAACATCCTGTCAGAAAAGTAATCTTGTACTAAATAAAGATTTACTTTACATTGCATTTGCACATTATGGGCACTACAATTTATGATGTACTGGAGACCCATACTATATATCAGGGGTGCCCAGCCAGTCAGCCGGGGGCCACATGTGGCCCGCGGAGCCCTCTGATGTGGCCCGCGACCTCCTGCTCTGGGATGGAATAGAATAGAATACTGTTATTAAAGGTAAGTTTATTAATAAAATCACAGTGTATATATGGGCATATCTGTTCTGCAGGGGGTACTGGGCTGTTTTCAAACTGATCCGCAGGTGCAGAGCAGTGCACCTGAGGGTTACCTGCACTGAGCCATAGGCCCCTTTCACACAGTCAGTCCAACCCAATTGGACCCTCCATTCACCTCTAAGGAGTAGCAGATGTAAATGGACTTGTGTTCGTTTACAAACGTCTACCTCCAATCCGATCCGCCCAAAAAAAGAAAAAAAGTAGAGTGGGCTCTATAGAGTAGAGTGGGCTGCCATGCACCCGCTCCGCTCATTGTGGCCCGCGACCAGTTACCAAGTCGCTTAGGTGGCCCTCGCTCTTCAAAAGGTTGGGCACCCCTGCTATATATAGTAACTCATGGCAGACGGTCACACATTTTTAATATTATGTCTAATTAGACATCTTCTGTGAAGTTTAAAACTTTCAAAAATCCTATTACGCAGCTAAAGAAGTACAGCGGCCTCAAAATACTGCTCACCTCCAAAAATGCCAAATGTTTGGAGAAACCAGCAAACAAAACTGACATGCTGAAATAAAACTGGAAAACCAGATCAAAACCTGCACGCTGGAACATAAAAGCAAGCTTAAGGAACAAGAGGTGAAACCTAAATGTTCTAATGTAATGGATGAAATGGCCCTCTAACAAGTTTTAAAAATGGTCTATGCTGTTACAGGAAAAAATAGAGATAAAAATCAGACCTTTCCAGCTTTATTAATAGTGTGCACTGTCTACATTATGTGCACTGTCTTTGATGCTGCTGGCCAAAAATGACAATGGAGCATATTAAGGGAGAATCATTTGGGTGACTGTTCCTTATATGGGCTAATGCCGCGTACACACGATCATTTTTCATGTCGGGAAAAATTACATTTTTTCCTTTGGACGAGAAAAACGATCATCTGTGGGCTTTTTGACGTTTTTCCTGACGGGAAAAACATCATTATTCACGACGAGAAAAATTAGAACATGCTCTAATTTTTCTCGTCGTGATTCCTGTCATTTTTTTCCGCGGCAGTTTTCCCATAGGGAAACACTGCCGCGGAGCCTACACACGGTCATTTTTCTCGTCAAGAGAAAAAATGACGGGGAAAACGACCGTGTGTGGGGCAACAAGCCGTTCCCTCGTTTTTCCTGTCGTGATTCTCGGCGGTGTATTATGAAGGGTCAAACAGGCTTGATGTATATATACTGATGGAGGTCATCAGTAGGGGATGTATAAAGAGCCACATCAGGATCTGTTCCAGAATATCCAGGGGACTGCACCCAAACAACGATCGTGCAACCAGTGATGCTGCGTTTAGGAGATGCAAGCAGATGCAAGTTTTAGTCCAACATGTGCTATGATTTGGACTGCTCACATGTTGGACTAAAACTTTATTCCGCTTGCATCTCCTAAACGCAGCATCTCTGTTTGCACGATCATTGTTTGGGTGGAGTCCCCTGGATATTCTGGAACTAATCCTGATGTGGCTCTTTATACATCCCCTACTGATGACCTCCATCAGGATATATACATCGAGCCTTCTTGACCCTTCATAATAAAGGGTCCAGGCTCTCTGATCTGATTGCAGGATCGTGTTTGGGTTGGGTCCCCTGGATACTCTGGAACTGATCCTGATGTGGTTCCTTTATACTTCCCTATTGATGATCTTTACCGGGATATATACTGCCTGTTTGACCCTTCGTAATAAAGGATCCAGGCTCTCTGATTAGAGTCCAACTTATTGTGGTGGTGGCGTGTTCACTTGGTGAAGGGATTGGATGCATCTTATCCATAGTTCACGGAGTTTGCCATTTGACCATTATGGTCCTTCTGAGAGACTGATACTTATCTGGATTATTTATTTGTATTTTTTATTATCAATCACTGTAGCGCAACATGCTTTTATTTTATTTCTTGTTTCCCGTTGACCTTCTCCAATTCACACTGACCGGTTACTACATGTGATCGAGTTTGTGCATCCAAATCCCTCTGTCCCTATTTTTCCCCTATGGTTGTCTTTTTTTGTTCTGTTGTACAGACCTCTATAAAATGTACAGTTAAATATAGGTGGTTAATTGGTTACAGGTGATATAATACACTAAACCTTTTATCCAAAAGTGATTGAATTAGTTGTTTTAAAAAGCCGGTATTTGTGAAAAGGGTAATTGTGAGTTTAATAAAAATGTAAGTTTGCTAAATGATATCCATCTTTCTCTCTTCTCCCTAGAAAGCAATGGGAAGTATGCATGGACTACTAGATAGAAAAGAAGAGGAGGGTCTTTTGGTTTGGTTAGTTGATGCTGATGAAGTAAAAGTCACGATAATGTCACGATAATGATGATGATTGTGCAGCTTGCTAGGGTTGATGAGTATGTTGTAGGTGCCCAGTGAGTTTTTGGAAGAGAAGAATTCTCATCACGATGGCAGAGGTGCATGCACATATGGTGAGCGACAATAATGAACATCAAAGAAAAGCTCAAACTGTTGCATTACACATGGGTATTTTGCAGTCTCTGTTCGTAGTCCCACTGAAAATAATTTTCAAGAATGCAAGCCAAATCCAGACATCAATAATAAATGCATTTTGTTGCCAACTTATTAAGAAACGAAAATAAAGAAGACAAAAAGGCAGTCCATTTATGATTTGAAGGAGAGAGGTTCTGGGAATTCACAATTGCTGTAGCATTCAGTATACTGTGTACTAGTAAGACTGATCGCAAACCAGACTGATCTTCCATCTGCGTTACAGCAGGCAAGGAGCCAGGTTACTGGAGGATCAGCGGCCTAGAGGGAATTTGGGTTACTAGCCAGTAAGTAATTTATCTGGCTGTTTTGTGTTTTGTAGATTGATTTTTAAACTGAAAATAAGTAGCAGCACACCTGCCAACAAATTACCTTTGCCAAAAAAACATAAAGTGAAGAGTATGTGGAAGAAAATCACAGAAGAGCAGAGCAGTGGGTGATCAAGACTCTTCTTACAGATGTTTCAGGCTAATAAACTTTGTTTTCATGTTTGCTGTAGCCCCCTATGCACCACAATGATTTATAGGAAAATAAAATAGATTATTACTATACTTTACTTGCATATTATCACTTTCAACACTATACATGCAGAAGAATGCCATACAGAATCTCACTGCTAACTTCTTTATAAAATAGATTAATGTTACCAATCAGATCTTACCTAAATTGGAAAATGACCTGTTAAATGAACACTTGGTTTCTATGGGGCAACACAGATGATTCCTATGGAAAACATTTTGAAAAATTTGATTCTTGAGGCTCGGTTCACACTTATTGATTGCGTTTCCCCGCATCCAATTCGCATAGCAGGAGAATGTGACTGGCTCTCTATGGAGCCGGTTCACATATCTCCGCAGCGGGTCCAGTGCGGTGTGCAGGAAAAACGAGTGCCTTTTTTGGTGCGTTTCAGGTTCGATTTCAGCCCAAAATTCGGGCTGAAATCGGACCTGAAAACGGTGAACCAGCGCGCACCGGACCCCTGCTGTGCGACGGATGTGGTGACGGTGTGAACCGAGCCTCAGTCTTATTTTCCAAGAAACACAAACAGGCACTTTTTTTATTGGGTCGTGGGAAGAAACCTGCTGAAAGCACTTTGCAGGAAGTTCAGATTTTTGTTTACAATGATAAAATTCTTATCTTCCAATTATTTGTAAAATAGATGATGCTGTAGGGTGATTAAAAGATAAGTTCACCTTTCCAAAAAAAAATAAAAAAAATAAATGCACATATTTTTGCAGGTTAATAATTAGCATTTATTATTTTTTTATACCTAAATATTAGTGTAACGTGTAACCTGCTTCTGAAGGTAAACTTAGTCTTTTAATACAGCGCAATGCCTTCGTAGAATCATTGTCATAACATAAATGTTAGTGGAGACAATCACTGCTAGGCCCATACTCCTCAAAGTTCCAGCTTTGATTTTTTTTTTTCTGCAGTAGTTCAAACATCACCACCTTGTGCTAATTCTCACATGCTCAAGATATGTAAGATATGTACCCATACCCTTTCAGTAGGTCATATATTAATACTGTATATAAATATCCTACCACTGGGCATGCATATGCCAGAAAAGGGCTGTACCTTCTGTGACCCAATGTTAAGATCTTCCCAGAACTGTATCTTTAGTAGGGATGGTCCCGATGTTCAAATCAAATGTAGGTTCGACTCGAACGTTGGGTGTTCGTTTGTTTGCAGACGAACCAAACATATGGGGCGTTCGCAGCAAATTCAAGCACCGTGGAGCGCCCCATAATGCACTGCGATGCATTGACGGCTGCTGATTAGCCATAACATACATCCGAAGGGCCTGGTATGGACTGGGGGGAACCCACGCCAATTTTTTTTTGATTTTTCATATATTTTGCAGTTTTTTGCAAGTTTAATCACTTCCATATCACAGGCCGTCATAGTCATATGACTTCCTCTGCTTTCAGTGGAGATATCTGAATGATGCCTGCAGCTACAGGCATCATTCAGATATCGTTTTTTAGAGCCAGCGATTCTGAGCTGTTCAGCCGCTTGATCATTCTTAGCAGCGCCGTGCTCTCCCGTGCTATCGGGGACCCAGGGAGCGAATGAGTCAGCACCGGAAGAGAGGCATAGAGATTTCCAAGATACAGATGGTCCCCGGTAATCTCTATGATCCTCGGAGGACCAGGCGCAACGTTATGATGTCACTTCCGGGCCGCACAAGTAAACAAAGCCGAGATCTCGGCTAGAAAAGCACCAGATTTATTTTTTTTTGATCTGATGCTTTCCAGCCTGGAGGCGAGATGTGGGATCTTATAGACCATTCCTATTACAAGGGATGTTTACATTCCTTGTTATAGGAATAACAGTGATCAAAAAAAAATTGTTAAAGGGAAAGAGTATAAAGAAAATAAACAAGAAAAAAAAGAAATTAAGTGCCCCTGTCCCCGCTCCTCAAAAAACAGTTGTTTTACTTTTTTTTCATTGATACATATCCCCTGGGGCAGTACCTGGGTCCCCATACACTTTTTATAGCAATAACTTGCATTTATGCCATTAAAATTAGCACTTAATATTTTTAATGTTCGTGTCCCATAGACTTTAATAAGGTTCACGTGTTCGCTAGAACTTTTTAGCTGTTTGCATGTTCTGGTGCGAACCAAACCGGGGGGTGTTTGACCCATCCCTAATTTTCAGTGACCCAATGTAAGGATCTTCTGGAGTAAGTAGTGTCATGGAAAATTCTCATTTGTATGGTAAAAGCAGATTTTTCCACTGCCTGTGTTTTCAATTGGTTACACTGGCATCCATGGCTTTAGTATTAGGGGGAAAGGGCCATAAAGTGTATGGAAATGATCTGTACTCAAGGGTCTCTCTGATAAAACTATATTTTATTCCAATAGGTTCATACAACAGTTACTGGTGGCACAGGAAACCTTGTATCAACAATATTTAATAAGTCAAATCATTGTCATACTTGTAAATACCAGTTGGCAGCAGCTTGTTTTCTGCACCAGTGCTGTAACTCTAGGGTTGCGTTAAAAAAAAGCCCTCACTGACCTCTATAGCTGCCACCAGTGTGGGGGGATTCATTCTCCAAATTTCACAGCAGAAGCACTTTAGTCATCCAAGTCATTACCTCAGCAGCTTAGCTCGCTCCTTTCGGACAAGGTGTTTATTTTTACAATAGATTTTGTGAGGATAAAATAAAAGTAAGGCTTTGTATGGGTTGCAGGAAAGAAATTTGCAAGACTCCCTCAGCACAGACAGCGTTGACAGGGAAATTCCTCCTGCAGAGCAATTGTCCTCTCCCAGCGGGGGCGTGGAAGACAGTGATTATTGCTAGTGGCTATAGCAGCCGCTAGTGATAATCGCAAGTGATTCCAGCAGGCTGGTTGTACCCAAGTTGATCCAAGACACAGTGGGTTTCTTATGTTAACTCCCTCTTACTTCGAGAACAGCTAGCTTATCGCCATCGAAATGTGACCTGAAAGTTTCATTTTATTTGGCAGAATTGGTAAGATAACCCTAGCCATGAACCATAATAGACTTTTACAACTTTGAGCCACCAAAAGTTCCAAGAGGTTTTGTTTTGAGCTCAGGATTTTCTTTTTTTTTACATCAGAAAGCAGAAAAAAAACCATATCACCCTGTAAAAGATGTCCACCAAAGAGCTCTGTTTGTTTTGTTTATATTTTTTCTTTTTGTTTTTTCAAAAATCCCCATATGTGCTGAATATAATGGGACTGTTTTTATTTATCCAACTTGTGTACGCAGTATGTATTTTAAATTGTTTTGTATCTTTTTTGGATGTATAGTCAATTTATGACAACAATAAAAAAGAGTCTTGATAAAAAAAAAAAAAAAACCCTGGCCATTGGTTCACTTTATAGCATACAGGGTGGCACTTCAGAAACTTCCAGGAGCAACAGCCACGGCCATTGACATCACCGCTTGGCCTCCTCCTCCTTCCCCTGCCGCCGGGCCAGTAGGAGAGAGAAGCGGAGCCTCGCGCATCCGCAGTAGGGTTCCCAGAGTGAATCCGTAAGGCTACACTGCCATGTTCCCTTACCTGCAATGGTGGTGGCATGCGGATATTGCTGGACTCCAGGACAGGTAAGTGTCCTATTATTGAAAGTCAGCAGCTGCAGTATGTGTAGCTGCTGGCTTTTAATTTTTGCAGCGGTGGGCGGACCTCCACTTTAATACTTTCGTTTCTAAAAAAGACAACATATGTACAAAAATTAGCACTACTTTGCCCTGTCAACATTTTTTGTGGGGTCAAACTGTATTCTTATTTCACCAAAACTCCTTTTCTATTTTTACTAAGCATGTGTGTACTGAAAATAACTAGAGGGTTGCCATTGCTGATTGTTCAATATGAAAGGGTTAGTTGCTTTGTTAACATGCTGATCCAATGGCTTTAATACTTTGAGGGTCCAGAACAAGCATGCCGATCAGCAGGTCTAATATTATTATAATACAGGATTTATATAGTGGCAACAGTTTACGCAGCACTTTACAATGAAGAGGGGGACAGTAAAATTACAAAACAGTTAAATACAGAAGGAATAGGAGAGCTCTGCTCATGGAGCCTACAATCTAAAGGAAGGGGTAGGTGGTACAAAAAGTAACAGCTGCAGAGGATGATCTGATGGAGCTGACTTGGGGTACAGTTCTTAGGTGGAGGGGGAGTAGGCTTCCCTGAATAAGTGAGTTTTCAGTGATCGCCCAAAAGGGGACAGGGTATGGGGCTGACCCGACATACTGGAGCAGAGAGGATAGGAGAGGCTCTGTAGACGTCCTGGAGGCGAGCATGGGATGAGGTAACAAGAGAGCAAGAGGTACTGGGAGAAGAGAAGAGGATGATTTGGGCCATATCTTCAGACGAGGTTGCAGTAGTCACTATGACTTGCCTGATTGCATGCTTTGCTGAGTCACTGTAATTTTAGCACCTGACACTTAAAGGGATTTTAAAGACAGAAGTTTTTTTTTTATCTCAATGCATTATATGCATTCGGTGTGTAGCAGGCCCCCCTAACACTTACCTGAGGTCCCTCTCTGTTCAGCAATGTCCACGAGTTTCTCAGCTGTCTGAGATTCTCCTTCCTGATTGGCTAAGACACAGCATCGCGCCATTGGCTCCCGCTGCCATCAATCAAAGTCAGCTAGCCAATCAGGGAAGAGAGGGGACGGGGCCGGGATATGGCTCCGTGTCTGAATGAACACAGGAAGCTGTGACCTTAGCTCGGGTGGCCCCATAGCAAGCTGCTTGCTGTGGGGGCACTGAACAGGAGGGTGGGGCCAGGATCACAGAAGAGGGACCCGAGAAGAGGAGGATCTGGGCTGCCATGTGCAAATCCACTGCAACAGAGCAGGTAAGTAGAACATGTTTATTATTTTTATAGGAAAAATTGAGCCTTTACAATCACTTTAAAGCCTAAAACTCTGTGTCCTGCCCCCTTGGAGCACCAACTGCTGGCTATTTTTTTTTTTTTTTAAATTACATTCATTTCTGAATGACACTGAAAGCAGAGCCCTACACCTTTCTCCACTGAGCCCAAAACTCATTCAGCCTGGAAAAGGAGCAGTGTTTATTACAGTTTGTTGAGTCTGTACAGTACAGTGTAGGACATTTTTACTCCTGAAGGGCAAAGCATTTTTCACTTTTTTTAAGCTCTGAGGCTAAATTAATGGCCAATTAGATTCAGCTCATGCACTACCTACATTTAATAAGCTGGGTTTCTAGGGTTTCTAGGGTCGAGGTAACACTCCTATGTTAAAGGTCTCCTGCTGTTGTATTTTAATTTCCCTATCACAAATTAGACATTTTTTTCTACTAAAACTAAATAGTTATATGTTGACTAATGGAAATATAACAAATCGTTTTCCAGCAGCTATATGGGAAAAGACAGCAAATTTACAGGATGTCATTTCAGAGATGGTTAAAATTGGTAACAAAAAGCAGATGGTAATGAGTAATTGGACTATGTTACTATCTCAGGGGAAAATATTATCTCATTCTATACAAGGGTTATTGACAAAAGTTTTCCAACAAAGTCACTTTGTAGTTCAGCCTTACCAGTTACCAGTGTCAGTGTTTTGATGGTTGTTCTAAAATAAAAAGGGCAATGGCGCCAGTTTTGATTTAATATTATTATTTTACCCTCAATAATGTTATAAGACAAGGATTCAACAGACCAGGGCCAGTAGAAGGGGGGCAAAGGGGAACCTGCACCGGGCGCAGGGTTGAGGGGGCGGATTGGAAGCTTCAGCTCCTCCTGCATCCCAGTCACAGCACCAAAGCTGTCGGCTTCTCCCCCTCCACCCGCCAGCACACCACCTGTAAGGCTTTAATTTGTTAAGACCTGCCTCGGTTTAGTCCCGGCATCTTCTGTCTGCTTCTGTCCCCACCCGTCAGCTTGCCCACCACATCTTCTCTCGGATTCTGTCAACGCCCACCGGTCCAACCACCTCCTATCATATCTGTAGAAAGGGGAAGTGTGTCCCCACCCGCCTCCTATCAGACAGACCTGTAGAACAAGGAAGTGTTACAGGAGGTGGGCGGGCCAGTGTGCGGGGACTGAAGCCGAGAGAAGATGCAAACAATGCCGGGACTACATCCGGGCAGAGATGAAAATAGCAGGCAGGGCCAAAAGCAGACAGAAGTTGTTGGGACTAAACTCAAGAACACTAAGCATTAGAGGTACAATGCAAATATGTTCTGTTCTTTTCAGCTGTGCAATATGGATGTGATTGCTAAACAGGGGAGTACTCAGTGTTTTTATTTAAATAGTTGTAAAAGTTACTTTATGCTATTCTATTAAATAAATCAATGTTGGAGGCACTGTGCTCTATGCATTTTTCTTTAGCTAATTATTATGCTAGGTTCACACCAATGTGTTTGCTGTAGCCAGCATTTGCGCGGGTACAGGAGCCCATTCATGTGCTGCGTTTTCGAATGCGTGGGGGTGCCATTAAGAATGAATGGAAGCCTTGCGCATCTGTAAAAAAGCAGGGTGTTTTGCCTGTGGGTGGATGTGGGTGCAGGAATAAGTGCAATGTATATGCTGTCCTGCACATGCAACCATCCCTAATGTGCACCTAGCCTTAGGGCTCATTTACACTTGCAGTTAATGGAGGTAGTAAAAACATGCCGCTCAGCCTCATTTTACAGCTTCCTTTAACTCTCCCCCTTTAAACTACAGAGGCTGCATCTGGGGATGTACAGATGCCATGGCTGCAAAAATTAGATTTGCAGCAGGAATTATACTCCCTGCCATGTTCAGACGTACAGCATTCACTACTGTCTGCTCTGCTAAAGGCAACCCATTCAAGTGAATAGGGGCCACGCTGCAACTTCCCTGCAACTCTAATCAGATGCTTCAAAAAAACACCCCCGCCGCTTTTAATTTAGGTGCCCGGCATCCTAAAGGGAGCCGGACGCCTAAATAGGGGGTGGCAGCGGCAGCCATGGATAGATTCATGCTATGCATGAATCTATCCATTAAGCATATAGGGGGTGGTGCTCGGGCGCCCCTAATGGACAGGCCGCCACTGCTTGGGAGGTTTAAAACAGGTGGTAAGGAGGCAACATATCACCTATATATGCCTACTGTGGGCAAGAGGAAGAGGACGTCTTCTGACAACACACCCCAGTCTCAGCATGCTGTTTCCCCTTGTCATGTGTAATTTCACAAGACAGAGAGGAAAAAACGAGAAGCTGCCTTCCTTCTCACAGAGACCAAGATATGAACTGTAAGTACACAGGGCAGGGGGGGGGGGGGGGCGCGCATTTTGCCATCTTTGCCCTGGGCTCTGGTTGACCTTGTCCCACCACTGCAACAGACAACCATTTTTAAATCTCTTCTCTAGAATGTAGGAGCACAGTAAGGCCTCATGTACACTGCTGCTGGTAAACGGACGTTTAGGCGCAGTTGGGCGTTTTTTTCAGCTGCCCCTGAACTCTCCTCTATGTTATCTTATCTGTACATGTACACAGGGTCGTTTATAGTTGTTTCTATGCTGTTGAGTTTAGAAGCATTTTTTGAAAAGCTTCAGGATGGATGTTCAGAGGCGTTTGAAACGTCAAATGCCTGTAACAGCTTGTAAACACGTGTAAACGCAGTAACGTTTCGTTTACAGGCATTTTTAATGGAGAAACATTTTTGACTATTTTCAATGTAAAAAACGCTTCTAAATGCGGCTAAACGCAGCACAACGGACGTTTTTAAATGTCGGTTACTATCTGTCAAGTTGAATCGTTCAGGAGAGGCTTTAAAACGACCCGTGCACATAAAGCCTAAGTGACAGAAGAAGTGAAAGAGTATCTAGCAATAAATCTCTTTAACAAGCATTTGTGTTTACATAGACACATTAATCAAAGTACATTTCTATTTCTTTCAAACACAATATTTTCTATCTAACACAGTGATGATGTTTACACAGCACAAATCCATGGGTAGTAAAGCACACAAAAGACACATACACTAAAAGAATAGTATAAAAGAAAACATAATATAAAGAGAAAATCCGTGTCCACCAATGCAGGTGGAAGCTGGTGTGACAAAAGGTCCATTCCAATATTTTGAGTAAAAAATGTCAATAAACATAAGCAACCTAACTAGAAGGATAGCACTCTTGCATACAGTGCTTAGGCTCGGTTCTCACCAGTAGCATTAGCTGAATAGATCTATGATGTTTTGTTTTTCTTACAAGTTTCCAGTTGTCTCCAGTAATGTAAATATTCTGTATGTAACTTGGTAATAGGCTTCTGGATAAATTAGCCCTAGCGTGTCTGTGAGGAATGCTAGATCGATAAACCTCTGGGGTAGACACTTGTGTGTACAAGTCTGTGTGCTGCAGTGTGCTGAAGCTATATACATTTGGAAAAATAAAATGTATAAATAACCCAGAGATATAAGGATTCTTCTATTATGTGATCAGTGGAAAAGGGTCTCTCTGTGGGCCTCATCACTGTGTATTAAAGAAATGAAAGGAGAAAAGGGCGGCAGGTCAATGTAGGTACAAACAACAATTTATTAAGTATCCACTTACATAAAATAAACCTGCATGCTACGTGCAGAGGTGGTGTGGTGTGCTGGTCACAAGGACACTAGGCAGGATGGACTGGAAGGCAGCTGTAATTGCAGGTCGCCCCCCGCTGGGGAAAACATCAGGGACCGATGGTGTCAGCAGGCTCCAAAAGCCCCACTGTCAGATGGCCAAGGATTGGGATGTCAGATGACCAAGGATCGGGATGTAAGAGTGACCACTCACATGAACCAGGACCCACCACATGAAAAGGCTGGGAAATGGGGGCCTCAAAGGGCTCTCACACACCACTGAGGGCTGCAGCTGTAGCGAGACGAGACACACAAGCTAGAGAGGGGGCAGGCCGCAACGCGTTTCAGAGGCCCCACCTTCTTCTTCAGGCTTGGGGGCCTGTGGGGCTTTTGGAGCCTGCTAACGCCATCGGTCCCTGATGTTTTCCCCAGCGGGCGACCTGCGATTAAAGCTGCCATCCAGTCAATCCTGCCTCCTGTCCTTGTGAACAGCACACCACATCACCTCTGCACGCAGCATGCAAGTTAGGCATGTAAGTGAATACTTAATAAATTGTTGTTGTTTTTACCCGCATTGACCTGGCGCCCTTTTCTTCTTTCTCCTGCTGTACTGAGCTCTTTCAAGCTGCAGTGTGCAAGAGACTTAAGGCTGCATTCACACCTGAGCGTAGCGATTTACTGACGTTTTTATTTGGGAGTTCTTGGGAATTTTTAGAAGCGTATTACAAGCGTATGTTTAGCCAATAGAAACATTTATACAAAAATTCTCATCAGTACATTTGAGGACTAGACAAATGTACAAAAGTACCTTCCAAACTTTTGCTTTTAAAATAAAATTTTGGAGTGAATGGACTTTCCCAGATGAAAACCATATTAACTGTTAGAAATGTATACATTTGAGTAAAAAATTCAATCCTAATTCCTTTGAATTTTCTTATCACTGCAGTCAAAAATTAACATCAATTTGATGCCAGTAATAATTAGAAAATAGAATGAACATTTGTAAAACCAATTTTTTTTTATGAAATTCTACCAGATTTTTGCCAGCTCTACACTACCAGATACTTCTGCTCCAGTGCTCAAAAACATTGCATTGACTTTCCACCTTCACCAGCAGATTTGTCACCTTTACAGTCCAACCCTACATTTATCCTCCATTCCAATCTCAACATCCCCCTGCCCTGGCATGTCCATGCTCCAACACCCTCTTCTACTACAGCCCTATCCCACAAGTGGCCCAGGTTCTTTCGCCTTCCACCTTCACATTTCAAGGTGACATGTTCCCTCTCTTCGACAGCACTGTACCACGAGTGTGAACACCTCACATTGGCTCCCTATTTCTGCCAGGAGGATCTGCAGCTTCCTGCCTCAGATGACCAGCATCAGCAAGTTCCACTCTTGCAGATTGTGCTGAGCTTCCTGGCATCTTAAAGGCCAGTCCCTGCATCGCCAGGGAGTAGTGTTCTGTGCTCAGCAGTAGAAGTAAAGCTTGATCCCTGGAAGCCCGGTGCTCTGTTCACTCCACAAGCTGCTAGAAAAAAGGCTCCTACCACTGCAGGATGACACTGCAGAAATCACTCAACCTGCACATTACACCAGAGAGCTACTCTTCCAGTGCTGTGTGCAGAGGTGAGCTGTTATTTTGTCAGCCACCCTGCAGTGAGAGTTGTTTAGGATACTAAGCAGGAGGAGATAAGTAAACTGCAGTTTACTGATCCCTTCTGCAACCATAAAACCTGAAAGTGCTTAGCATTGAGCATTTGCATGTTATCACCTTCCGGCTGCCAGTGAAGTCGGCTCAGACAGAGATCAGGGGACTCTCTGATGTATATATACCCTTATTTATCGGCGTATAACACGCACAGGCGTATAACACGCACCCTAACTTTAAGAGGGAAGTTTCAGGTAAAAAAAAAATCCACCGCCCCCTGCGTATAACACGCAGGCACAGTTTACCCTCTATTTTCAGGGTAAAAAAGGGAGTGTTATACGCCAATAAATACAGTATATATCATTTCTATAATATATTAAATATAGCTTATCTACCTTATATAAGGTCACATAATGACCATGTATAAAGGATAATGTATTACATTTTAAACCCTTGGCCCCTGAACTGCTTAGTAAACACCGTTTGAGATTACAGGCAAATCTTTGACCAAAAATAAATAAGACTTACTTAGGAAAAAAAAGAGAAAAACAAAATCAAGCCAGTCTAGTCCTCAGAGACACATGGCTGTATCTTTTGTTCTTTTCTAGACTCAGAAGTACAGGTTAAGTTAGTACTGTAGAGTACTACTGTCTCAAATCATTATAAAAAATTGGTATTTTTGTACTCTAACCTAACAGTGTGATCTTATCCTGAGGCCAAAAGCAGAAAAATGCTAAAGGTAATTCCCATATGTCAGAGAAAGCATTCTGTAACACATTTGTTGTCTTCTAAATAAAACTATAAGGTGATTTTAAAAAATGTTATCTGTAATTTTGACACCTGCTCTACTCTGTCTCTCTTTTTTCTCCTTTCAGTACCGTAAAAAAAAAAAAAAAACGTTAAAAGCCACTTGACTTGACTTACTACTGCCCTGTGACAGCTTACAGACCTAGAAAAAAAAAACTCTTAAAGCATTTTTTTTTTCACTTCTTGTACCTGTAATGCCATACTGGAAATGGGGAAAGAAATTGTCACTGGGATAGGAAAGTACAGACTGCAAAAAAAAAAAAAAAAATACTAATTCCAATCCTTATTCACTCTTCTAAAAATGCGTTTTAGCTTTTGCCTTTGTTGTTGTTTGAAAAGATTTAGCATAATTTCCTGTCTTGATAGAAAAATAGAGGGAGACCACAGGAGTACAAGCAAATGAAACAAAAAAAAAACAAAAAAAATCTAGGTGTTCCAGCATTTCCTGCTCTATCCAAAGATAATGCAAAGTTTTTTTTTTGTCTGGAGCTGGGCTCTAACTGCTAGGAGTTCCTAATGTGAACTGCAGACCTCAATTTGTAAACTATAAAAGCTATTCTAGACAGAGTTCACAAGAAACCAATTGTACCAATGTTTTGGACCAGGGTGGTGCTATGAACATAGCATATCTTGATTTCAGCAAGGCATTTGATACAGTTCCACATAATGGTCTAATACAAAAGTTGTACAAGCTAGGAGTTAACCCTTGGGTGGTTCAGTGGATATGCAGTTTGCTAAAGGATAGATACCAGAATGTGATATCACAAGGCTCTGTACTGGGTCCTGTTCTATTTAATATATATATGTAAGTGATATAACTAAAGGTTTGTTGGGCTAGGTATGTCCTTTTGCTGATGACACAATGGTGTGTAAAAGGGTTGATATTCCTGGAGATGTCTGTAACATGGAACATGACTTGGCATTGCTGGAAGATTGGTCATAGCAGTGAAAAACTGCAGTTCAGTGTTTCTAATTGTAAAATAATGCACCTAGGGAAAAAGAATCCCTTGAGAGCGTACAACATTGGGGGTACAGTGTTGGCCAGCACTGCAGAAGAAAAAGATGTGGGGGTACTTATTTCAGATGATTGCAAAATGAGCAAACAGTGTGACCAGGCAGTGAGAAAAGCAAATATAATTCTAGGATGCATCACTAGAGGGATCACCAGCAGGGGGAAGGAGGTCCTGAATCCCCTGTATAGATCTTTAGTGAGAACTAATTTAGAATACTGTGTTCAGCTCTGCAGACCTCACTTACAGAAAGATATTATTAAGACAGAACGAGTCCTGAGATGGGTAACAAAAATGGAGAAAGGTTTGGGGAATAAAACATACCGAGAGTGACTTCAGGAACTTAATATTTACAGTCTTGAGGAAAGAAGGGAAAGGAGAGACGTGACTGAAACCTTTAAATAGGAGGGTTGGGCTCCCTCCAGTCATCTGCCCGTCATCTATCCATCAGAATACATGTGCTCCCACTGTGGAGACTCTCCAAATTTAGAGTTAGGGTCTGCAGGATACAGGGTGCCTTGGCGGGGCCTGAAGCTTACGCATGTATTTCCAAATGTGTGCAACTAGACCCCTGTTTTAAACGCATAATTTTATGCCGTGTACACACGATCGGTTTTACAGATGAAAACAGTCCGATGGACTCTTCTCATCAGACAAACCGATCGTGTATGGGCCCCATCGGTCTTTTTTCCATCGGTGAAAAAAAATAGAACATGTTTTAAATTTATCCGATGGGAAAAAAAAACGATAGCAAATTCCGATCGTCTGTGTGGAACTCCATCGGACAAAAAACCCATGCATGATTTTTTCTGCCATCGCTTTTCTATATTTCTATCTAAACAATATACTGTATACAGGGGAGGGCTGGGCCAGGGGGCAGGGTGGCAATTGCCTCCCAGGCCGCCTTAACTTATGCTGCCTGCTACCATTTTCTTTTTATTCTGGTCTAGGAAGTCGGGCTGGGGGCACGTCCATGGCGGCCGACCACTAGCTGTTGCATTCCGGGAGTTGTAGTCCGCGCTCAAGCTTACGGTGGGTGGAAAACACAGCAGCGCAGAGGAAACTACAACTCCCTGGGACCGGATTCTTGGAAGCAGACAGAGGCAGGGTATGCCAGGGAGTCGGAACGCAGGGCTGCAGGGCTGGGCGCTGACTGAAACTTGACCCCAGGATCAGGAGCGTTATCCCCCCAGGAAACCATGGCGTGCAAGGACCTGCTGAGCTGAGATCGCTGAGGTGAGAGACCCTGACACCCCTAGCTGACCCCCCATCTCCCCCACCATACACCCCATGTAACCTGCCCCAGTGATCAGGCTTCATTGATGGGCACTGGAGTTGGCTGCACTGATAAGCATTGGTGAGGCTGCATTGAAAACCAGGTGGGCCATGGATGGTGAGCTGATTCGGCAGTTCAGTGGGCCACTTGACTGGACTTGCCCCCCAGGCCTAAGGCTACCAGCACTCCCCTGACTGTATACATGTTGGAGGGAACGCTGTGGGTACTATCACATTAGGTGGTCTAAGGCTGGAAGGTTTCTAAACAACAGGGAGACACCAAAACAGTGAACTGAGCCAAACAGCATAGGCATCATCTATATGGTGTAGGGACTCGCTTCAAGTGTAGAGCTTTAAGGACACCGCCCCTCCCTTTTTCTTAGTTTAAGGGCTTGTCTTGACCATTTTTATTTAAAAGAAAGTTCAGCAAAAACACAGTAGTTTCCCTCGCAGGGGTATTCAGCATTTCAATCTTGCATCAACATAAATGACATTGAGCCCTTCTGGCTTGTAAACACAACATTCCTGCTCAAACCAAGGCCTAAAGGGTAAGGCCAGTCTCCAACAGACTGGACGCTCAGCAACTCGGTGCATACAGCTAAAAGGCCTCATGCTGCAGTGTCTCCCACCTCTCTCCTAGGTGGAGCCCTCCTGACTCCTGGGCCAGACCTCCTGCCTGTCAGGATGGAGCCCAGAACCCTAGTCAGGTTATTACTTAAAGCCAAGCACACAGTTAGCCAAGTAGTGTGCTGGCTGTTCACTAAACCTGTACCCTAGCAGGGTACCGTCCTGCTACAATGGCCATAGGATAATGCGGAGTGACTGCCTGAACATTTTGTGCATTTGTTGGGGCCATGGACACCTTGATTTCAAACTGCAATCCTCAGCAGAATTTGAACACCAGAAGAGTGATTTGATAGCTGGTGAAACATTACCCTAACATCACCAGCTTTTCTGCAACCAATGCTTCTTTGTATCCAGCCAAGCTCATGGGGACTGAGTTGAGGTCATCTGCCCCAAAAAGTTCTATCGCGTACAAAAGGGACATTGAACCATATACTTTTTCTCGTGAATAAAAGGGTGCATGATTTTTATATATATACTGACAGAGAAAATTAAGTACTGTCCGTGATACTTTTTTTATTTGCACTAAGATACAATTTTTCAGGACAAGCTTTCGGGGTATGTCCCCTTCTTCAAGGTCCAAGCAGTACTGATTCACAATTTTTTTAGCAGAATGTTAAAACAAAACAAGAAAAAAATCTCAGAGGGAAAGGAAAAAAAAAACACATACAAATCAGTGGTAATAAAGATAGCAGCAGAGTTAGTGAGATAAGACAGAGTTAGTGAGATAAGACAGAGGGAGAGCTATAGACTTGAGGGGGGAGATGCTAGTCACAGAGGGGGTCATAAAACCTTAGTATAATGGGTAAGGAAACCAATATCTAAATTTAGGCCATTAGTTTTTGTGTCAAAAAGAATTATCATTCTTAGTTCAAATGTTTTCCTTTCCTGGATAGTTCTGAAATTCCCTTTAAGAACTAAAACATTGAGGTCTTCTATAGTGTGGTCCGGTTGTAAGAAGTGATGTCCCACAGGTGTGCAGTCTTATTTATGTTCCTTGATGGTATGTCTGTGAAAATTCATCCTCGCTTGCAACTTCTGTCCTGTTTCACCAACATAAGATCCTTTGCCACACCTGTTGCATTGGATGAGGTACACAACATTACTGGAGGTACAGTTGTAAGATCCCATGATAGTGAAGGTCCCATTTGTGTGTGTGACACTTTTGGATAGATTGATCTGGTTGCACAGTTTGCAGCGTTTTTTATTGCAGGGTTTGCTTCCATTATTTGTGACTTCATAATCAGAGTGAAGTTTCCTGCTGATTAGTTTGTGTCTGAGGTTGGGTGGTTGTCTGAAAGCCAATAATGGGGGTTGTTGGAATATTTCTTTCAGAGTTTCATCCTCGGTTATAATGGGCTGTAAATCTTTGATTATCTTTTTGATCCCTTCTAGTGTTGGGTTGTATGTGGTGACTAGAGGTACTCGGTTATTTGTTTTTTTCTCTTTGTATTGGAGGAGATTTTCTCTTCGGGTTTTCAAGGCTGTGTTTATGCTGTTGTTGATGGTTTTGTCTTTATATCCTTTCTTCTGGAAAGAGCCTGCCAGTGTTCTGAGATGTTTATCTCTGACTTAAAGACACAACCATCAACAACAGCATAAACACAGCCTTGAAAACCCGAAGAGAAAATCTCCTCCAATACAAAGAGAAAAAAACAAATAACCGAGTACCTCTAGTCACCACATACAACCCAACACTAGAAGGGATCAAAAAGATAATCAAAGATTTACAGCCCATTATAACCGAGGATGAAACTCTGAAAGAAATATTCCAACAACCAACATTATTGGCTTTCAGACAACCACCCAACCTCAGACACAAACTAATCAGCAGGAAACTTCACTCTGATTATGAAGTCACAAATAATGGAAGCAAACCCTGCAATAAAAAACGCTGCAAACTGTGCAGCCAGATCAATCTATCCAAAAGTGTCACACACACAAATGGGACCTTCACTATCATGGGATCTTACAACTGTACCTCCAGTAATGTTGTGTACCTCATCCAATGCAACAGGTGTGGCAAAGGATCTTATGTTGGTGAAACAGGACAGAAGTTGCAAGCGAGGATGAATTTTCACAGACATACCATCAAGGAACATAAAGAAGACAGTTTCTGCACACCTGTGGGACATCACTTCTCACAACCGGACCACACTATAGAAGACCTCAATGTTTTAGTTCTTAAAGGGAATTTCAGAACTATCCAGGAAAGGAAAACATTTGAACTAAGAATGATAATTCTTTTTGACACAAAAACTAATGGCCTAAATTTAGATATTGGTTTCCTTACCCATTATACTAAGGTTTTATGCCCCCCTCTGTGACTAGCATCTGCCCCCTCAAGTCTATAGCTCTCCCTCTGTCTTATCTCACTAACTCTGTCTTATCTCACTAACTCTGCTGCTATCTTTATTACCATTGATTTGTATGTGTTTTTTTTTCCTTTCCCTCTGAGATTTTTTTCTTGTTTTGTTTTAACATTCTGCTAAAAAAATTGTGAATCAGTACTGCTTGGACCTTGAAGAAGGGGACATACCCCGAAAGCTTGTCCTGAAAAATTGTATGTTAGTGCAAATAAAAAAAGTATCACGGACAGTACTTAATTTTCTCTGTCACAATTGCACTAATACGGCTACAATTACGTCAAGTATATATATATTGGAAATTCGAAATGAAACCGAAAAGAAAAATGCAAAAGCCAAAAATTAAAGCATCACAATTTAGACCTTGGGAACTAATGTGTTAAAGAAAAGGAATATGCAAACATAAAATATTTTACACTCCTTCTTAATTCCCCCTGACAAGTGTTAAGGAAAGGCCTGTTTATTAGATTTTAGCAATTCATTCTTTCACAAGGTCAAGAAAACCAATTACACCATTGACCACGGCACAGTGGGGGCACAACTAAGGAGGTGCTTAGTCACATAACAGGAACTAGATGCGTACTTCAGTCATTTTAATCAACTCTGCGTTAATGTGCTGCTGTCAGGGTCATGACAGTAATCATTGCACTGGCATAAGCATCATAACAGTTGTCATCCCAATAACTAAGGATAAAAGCTAAATTAAATGGTTTAATACACAGCTCTGTACTAGGAGACTGTTTATATACTGAAACACAGCAATAAAATGTATTGTGTGTATAATTGGGTCAATATACTGTACACTGTGAACACACATACAGTTGCAAAAAAAAGTATGTGAACCCCTTTGGAATGATATGGATTTCTGCACAAATTGGTCATAAAATGTGATCTGATTTTCATATAAGTTACAACAATAGACAATCACAGTCTGCTTAATCTAATAACACACAAATAATTAAATGTTACCATGTTTTTATTGAACACACCATGTAAACATTCACAGTGCAGGTGGAAAAAGTATGTGAACCCCTAGACTAATGAGATTTCCAAGAGCTAATTGGAGTGAGGTGTCAGCCAACTGGAATCCAATCAATGAGATGAGATTGGAGGTGTTGGTTACAGCTGCCCTGCCCTATAAAAAAACACATACCAGTTCTGAGTTTGCTTTTCACAAGAAGCATTGCCTGATGTGAATGATGCCTCGCACAAAAGAGCTCTCAGAAGCCCTACGATTAAGAATTGTTGACTTGCATAAAGCTGGAAAGAGTTATAAAAGTATCTCCAAAAGACTTGCTGTTCATCAGTCCACGGTAAGACAAATTGTCTATAAGTGGAGAAAGTTCAGCACTGCTGATACTCTCCCTAGGAGTGGGCGTCCTGTAAAGATGACTGCAAGAGCACAGAGAAGACTGCTCAATGAGGTGAAGAAGAATTCTAGAGTGTAAACTAAAGACTTACAAAAGTCTCTGACATATGCTAACATCCCTGTTAGCGAATCTACGATACGTAAAACACTAAACAAGAATGGATTTCATGGGAAGATACCACAGAGGAAGCCACTGCCAATGTCATAAAAGGAATATAGGTGTGACTCTTGCTGACAATAACCCTTTTCTGTTTAGCCCCGGTGTCCCTATAACTGAGCTATTATACGCAGGGACAGAAAAGGTTGCTTGATCATGTGACCACTGTGACTGGCTGTTACGGTGCTCATATGACTGGGAGCCAATCCTGCTGGCTCCTGATCATTCTAGACACTGGTAGCTGTCTTTGACAGCTCACAAAGGCTATATGGTGAGCACTGGTAAAGTCAGGGTATCCATAGAAAACAAGTAGATAAATTGTAGGATGATGAATAAATAAATAAAACTTACTTCTATATAATCCATGAAGTAACATTTAATATGTGGCCATATAATAAATGTTACTTCATGGTTTATATGGAAGCAAATTTTATTCATTTATTCATCATCTTCCAATTTATCTACTTGTTTCTTTGGATATCTCTATTCCTCCAGTAGATTGCATGCAGCACGGAACTGTGTCAATAGGATGCATGTTACTACCACATATAACTGCTAACCCATTCTATGGTTGAGTGCCTTGGATCTGTTTGTTGCATTTTTGTCTTTGATGCCTTATACACATGATCAGAACTTCCGATGAAAAAAATCCAATGGACTTGTTTCATCGGAAATTCCGATCGTGTGTGGGCCCTATCGGACTTTTTTCCATCAGTGTTTAGAAATAGAACATGTTTTAAATTTGTCCGATGGAAAAAAAAACAATAGGAAATTCCTATCGTCTGTGTGGAACTCCGACGGAGAAAAAACCCATGCATGCTCAGAATCAAGTCGACGCATGCTCGGAAGCATTGAACTTCATTTTTCTCGGCTCGTCAGAGTGTTTTACGTCACCGCGTTTTGTAAGGTCGGAATTTAGTCTGACAGTGTGTTTGCAAGACAGCTTGAATGGAATTCCGATGAAAAATTCCATCGGATTTTAGACCATCGGATTCTCCGATCGTGTGTACAGGGCATGACAGCTTAGTCACTGTGATGGGAGCATGCAGTTAGCACCTTCTCAGCAATTCAACTTCAGTGGCCCGTGGATGCATACATGCAGCATGTGGGTGTTAAAGCCCACCCTCTTTGTCACTGTACATATGCATTACACGTGCAGCAAGAGGTTAAAGCAGAACTAAAGTAGCTTTTAATTAATGAAAAATCTCTGAAATAGAAAATTTAAAAATTGTGAAAGCATGTGTATGCAGGTTAGTATAACCAGTTAGGTGCTGTCCCAGACAGGAGAATAGGAGATAATTAAAAATGGGTGCTGCTATGTTGTACTATTAAGTGCTATAAGACTACAAAACCTACAAAACGGATCACTCACACTTATACACACTCTCTAAACGTATATCAATGTGCAAAATGAGATTCAAAAGTGGTGCCATACTCCCAAATGCTATTGTGCTAGTGTTCCTTTAAACCTGTTTGAACTAGCACAATAGCATTTGGGAGCGTGGCACTATATTTGAATATAAATTTAGAATAGGAGTTAATGGGAGTTAATGCCTTTCCCAAGTCTTTGGTCTTTCTCTGGGTCCGGTCCACTAATCCTCTGATATACAGTAAATATGGGACAATAGTACAGTAAAAAGAGGCCCCCTGAGAGAGGCCCAGCATAGAGGCTACAAAAAGTCCCTATTAGAGAGCCGAGAGTTCAGAGAAGAGAATAAGAGAATAAGATGAAGAATGACACCCATGAGGAACAGAAGAATGTCACTCACTACTACCTGGATGTAAAGTCATCAGAACATGGGGTTTGCCTCGAAGACTCTGGAAGAATGCCTCCGATGGACTCTGTATGACACAAACACTACCTTTGCAGGTAGGTCGGGGCAGCACAAAGCCTGTACTTAGAGTTAGGGAAGAATTATGCCTTTGAATGTTGGAAGTTACTGAAAGGAGTGTAATGCAAGGAACAGGCACAATATAGTCCAGTGTTTCTCAACCTTTTTTCAATCAAGGCACCCTTTAAAAAGAACAGTCTAGAAGGCACCCCATTCTAAAATGGAAAACCTATTGTAATAGGTTTACATAATGCAGCAACATCCACACAAGTAGGACACCCAACATTAGAGGTGATTTATTCTTCCAACGCAAATACACTTTGTAAACAAGTAAACTGGTACTGACTAGTATTCCAAAGTGTCCCTTCTCCCTCAGTTTTTCTCCATAACTCAACGAATGTGACCCCATGGCTGATGGAGAGGGGCAGGGGAAGGGCGAACAAGGATGCTATGCAGGCGACTGAGATTCCATTTATCAACAGATTATGTCATTGGTCATTAGGATGATGGCAGCTAGAAGGTTGTAATGGTGCACAATGAAAACCTGTGGCTCTGTGTAACCAAAAGGCAGGCTTCATCCACATGCCGGCTTGTATATAATTTTAGGGCAATGTTTAGGCATTTTGCCAAGACTCCCCTAAAGAAGCCTTAAGGACCCTGTTTGAAAAAGCCTGATATAGACTACCAAGTGGGTCTTAAACACATTGAGGTATGAAGATATCTGTGTGGAGTGGAGCAGTGTGAAGACACAACCACTAGGGTAACAGAAGTTTTACAGCAGCCCGTCGGTAGCGTGTGGTGGAATGATATCTAACACTGAGGGAGATGTTGTTGGTATTTGTTCAGCCAGCAGTCTCTCTCCAAGAGCAACGGGAGCAGATTTGCAGTGCAGAGGTTCCCATCCTGTACAGAGGTACAGAAGTTCTAGAGTTAAGTTAAGTGCATGTGTGGAGACCACTGCGCTACTGGGGAATGGTAGTGGAATTGCTGGACAGGGCTCGGCATGTCCCTTCTAAATGCAAGTTTTGGAGAAGGTGTACATTGACACGAGGAACCGAGAGTTAACTGGTGCAGGTGCGCGTGGTGCATGTTCATCTCTGACGGTAGGCACCCAACGAGGAAGGAAACATGGAGGACGAGACGACCACTCTGTTACCTTTACCTGCCCCTACCCTACCCATACATCCTTGAAAATCTGATATATTCAAAGAAAAATCCTCAAAATCCCAACCAATAAAATGATACATATACTCGGAGGAGTCACCGGTATCCAATAACCTATAACACATAATATTATAGTAAAAACATGGTTTAGGACTCCACTTCAACACATATTCAAATATCTAGTACTAAACCGTCCAGTAAAACCACTCATGTAATAAAAAAACATATACCTTTTACTGAAAATAACACCACAAATCAAATCGACATCAATGTAGACCAGGGATATGCAATTAGCGGACCTCCAGCTGTTGCCAAACTACAAGTTCCATGAGGCATAGCGAGACTCTGACAGCAGCAAGCATGACACCCAGAGGCAAAGGCATGATGGGACTTGTAGTTTTGCAACAGCTGGAGGTCCGCTAATTGCATATCCCTGATGTAGACCTTAAGCCAGACCTGTACATAAAATGAAAATGATGTACTCTCTCACAGTCCTATATAAGAAGTGGAATGATGTTATATTGGTTCCTAATGTCCTTCAGTGCAGTTCCTGCAAGTGATATATTGAAAAAAGATGTCAACATGAATGGACTTCATTCACTTGTAATCCAGTTATCTCAACTAAAATGTGTATAATGTCTGGATAAATGATGTATTAGCGTGTCACTGACAGCACTGCCATCGTGACTGTCAGGTGTCAAAGCAGACATGTGTCTAGAGGAGGATGCATTTAAAAAACCAAGATTGATCCTGAATCTTTTTCATAAGTATGACTTAGGGAGATTAAGATCCCCAAGTGGCCACCCCTTAGGGAACTGAACCTTTACAAGTCATACTTTGGAAAAAGATTTGCATTAGTAGAAGATTATGAAGACAGTTCCGCCATATGAGGGATGTGATGTAATGAGGAAGTGCTATGTAGGAACCACTTTGTTTCCCAAACAGCTGGGCATGTAATAGGGTGGTTCTATGCCTTCCTTCTTGTCCTGCTTTTTTAAGGCTCATTTATAAGTCATTCATGGCTGTACACCGCTCAGATCAGCTTATTTCTGAGGCAGATACAGCTGACCACATATAAACGAGCATGAAGCAATTACCTGCAGTTAATAACAGATAAAAGGCCCTGGATGCAAACAGTCTGAATACAGAGCAGCTTGTTTATCCCCAGCCACTCAAGGAAGTTTATGGACAGTGTCAATTTGTCATTGATACATACAGACATCCTGTCCACAGCTTACCGTAAACAGCATGCCATACCGGTTGATGAAACATGCTGATCTGGGCAATGTATGGCCATAAACAGCCATGTAATGAGCCCTTATAATATAGATCAATTGTTACTACTTTTATCAACTTCTGTACCACCCGCCGCCCACAATGTACTGCAGACGGGCAGCCCGTACAGGCAAAGTGATGTACTGGTACGCTGTTTTTGGTTCCTGAGTTTAGGGCGTGCGCAAGCACGTTCCCCCCCACCACTGAGGGTGCCCTCTGTGATTGTACACAGCTGGAGTTCTGGCCAATGATTCATGGCTGGGACCTGTTGATCAGCTGTGTCCAATCACAGCCCAGGGCCATGTGTTGACAATCAGCACAGGACTCTGTACAGAGGGAACAATCTCTCTGTTTCTTCTCCCTGAAAAGGGAGAAGAAACAAAGGGATCTTTAGTAGAAAGCAGCACACATTACACAAATTAACACTTGTTAGGCACACATTTATCCCCTTGATTACCTGATATATTAACCCCTTCCCAGCCAGTGTCATTAGTACAGTGATATGATGCTGAGCACGTGCATTTAAATTGTTTGGTCGACCATGGCGAGGCCTGTTCTGAGTTGAACCTGTCCTGTTAAACCGCTGTATGGTCTTGGCCACTGTGCTGCAGCTCAGTTTCAGGGTCTTGGCAATCTTCTTATAGCCTAGGCAGTCTTTATGTAGAGCAACAATTGTTTTTTTCAGATCCTCAGAGAGTTCTTTGCCATGAGGTGCCATGTTGAACTTCCAGTGACCATATGAAAGAGTGAGAGTGATAACATCAAATTTAACACACCTGCTCCCAGTTCACACCTGAGACTTTGTAACACAAACGAGTCAGGGGTGTACTCACTTTTGTTGCAAGCGCTTTGAACATTAATGGCTGTGTGTTATTTTGAGGGGACAGCAAATTTACACTGTTATACAAGCGTTTCTTCAGTGTTGTCAAATGAAAAGATATATTAAAATATTTACAAAAATGTGAGGGGTGTACTTACTGTTGTCAGATACTATATATATATATATATATATACCATAGTTTGTAGACACTATAACTTTCATACAAACCAATCAATACACTTACCAAAGACATGTAGCAGAATACATTTTGGCCAAAATTTATGAAGAAATGATAAAAATATTTTTTTATTTTTTTTTTTGGTTTATGTAATACAAAATCAAAAACCTAGTGGTGTTCAGGTGATCAAATACCACCAAAGGAAAGCTCTATTTGAGTGAAAAAATTATATACATTTCTTTTGGGTACAGCGTTGGATGACCTCACAATTACCAGTTAAAGTAGCATAGTGCTAAATAGCAACAAATGGCCTGATCATGCAGGGGGTAAAACGTTTTGCAGCTGAGGTCATTAAAAAATGCATCTGTCAACAAATTAAAAGGGAGAACACAGAACAGAACTGGGAGGAGCAACAATGTTCTCTGCACTGATTGTCCTTGCCCCTTATGCGAATGTAAGAGCAGACTGACATGTGAAGTGGAGTGAGGAAAGCCTATAACCTCTGACCTGTTCAGCCAGAAGGACTGATGCCAAGAGTTCATAGGGTTGATCAGCCAGAAGAGCAAATGCTAAGAGGTCATAGAGAATGAAAAGTTCTGCTGGCATGCTTGCACAGAAATCTGTTCTTCAAGTGTTCATGCATGCAGTAATTTAAAATTGCCATTTCAGAGTGTTTGCATAAAAAAAAAAAAAAAAAAAATCTACTTAAAATGTGCAGACTTTGAAGTTGGTGTCCTGGATTTGAACGTTGCTACCCAGAGAGTCAATGACCTGCAACTAACATTAAGATGCAGTCTAAAATATTTGACCATCCCTCCTTGTTCTAGCTCAGAGATTCAGTTGGTATTATTACAAGCAACAGCATGAGCCATTAGGACCATCTCACTGAGCACCCAGCATCCGTCTATCTGTTGAAAGGATGATGCCAGAAATGCAGGTTAACTTGTGCATATAAATATATATATATATATATATATATATATATATATATATATATTAACTCACTGGATATAGGTAGTTGTTTGGAGCTATACACCATACTAATAAAAAGTTTATATCATCTCTGTAGCCATCACAAATTGTGGGACCAATTTTTGAAAAAGATAAATGGTATTTCACATACAGCTATTTAAAAAATAACAATTATTAATCATATTATTAACATTAGGTATAGGCCAAATGGACCCCTGTTCGGTTCGCTCCCGAACTTTCAAACACCGCGAAAGTTCGGACCCGAATAACGAACCCCATTAAAGTCAATGGGACCCGAACGTCAAATATCAAAAGTGCCAATTTTTAAGGCTTAAATGCAAGTAATTGGGCATACATATAGAGGTCTGGGTCCAGCCTAAAAATGAAAAATTCCTTCTAATATAGTGCCTGGGGAGTCCCCTTAGTCTAACTGTAAAGTGGCAGATCTGTACCATGTCTAGAATCTGCTGCAGCAATAATTGAATTTATAAAGCCAAAAAAAAGAAATAAATTCCTGCAAGCTGCCTTTATTTTGCTCAGCAATAGGGATGAGCTTCGTGTTCGAGTCGAACATACGTTCGACTCGAACATCGGCTGTTCAATCGTTCGACGAAGATCGAACGATTTGGGCCGTTCGCGCCAAATTCGAGTGACGCGAACGGCCCACAATGCACTACGCCATCGCAGTGTCATCCAGGCGCTGTGATTGGCCAAGCATGCACTGTGACCCCGCATGCTTGGCCAATCACAGCGCCGGCAGCGAGGAGAGCAATGATTGGCCACAGGCAGGATGCCTGTGGCCAATTATTGCTGAGGGTGTTTAGTACACGCCCCACACTATAAAAGGCCGCCAGCACGGCGGCCTAGTGTAGTGTGTTCCGGAGCAGGGAAAGAGAAGCATAGACAGGGACAGTGACATTTATTTTTTTCTTGCTTAACCTGGATTCCTTTAGTTTAGGGAAAGAGAAGGATAGGTAGGGAGAGTGTCAGTGTGTTTTACTGTGCGAATCCTTGTTTCTTGGGACAGGGAAGGAAAGTGAGGGAATTCTCCTTGTGCTATAGTGTGCTTTAAAAAAACATTTTTTCTAGGGACAGAAAACTATAGGTAGGGAGAGTGTCAGTGTGTTTTACTGTGCGAATCCTTGTTTCTAGGGACAGGGAAGGACAGTGAGGGAATTCTCCTTGTGCTATAGTGTGCTTTAAAAAAACATTTTTTCTAGGGACAGAAAACTATAGGTAGGGAGAGTGTCAGTGTGTTTTACTGTGCGAATCCTTGTTTCTAGGGACAGGGAAGGACAGTGAGGGAATTCTCCTTGTGCTATTGTGTGCTTTAAAAAAACATTTTTTCTAGGGACAGAAAACTATAGGTAGGAAGAGTGTCAGTTTCTTTCACTGTGATAATCCTTGTTTCTAGGGACAAAGAAGGAAAGTGAGGGAAATTCTCCTTGTGCTATAGTGTGCTTTAAAAAAACATTTTTTCTAGGGACAGAAAACTATAGGTAGGGAGAGTGTCAGTGTGTTTTACTGTGCGAATCCTTGTTTCTAGGGACAGGGAAGGACAGTGAGGGAATTCTCCTTGTGCTATAGTGTGCTTTAAAAAAACATTTTTTCTAGGGACAGAAAACTATAGGTAGGGAGAGTGTCAGTGTGTTTTACTGTGCAAATCCTTGTTTCTAGGGACAGGGAAGGACAGTGAGGGAATTCTCCTTGTGCTATAGTGTGCTTTAAAAAAACATTTTTTCTAGGGACAGAAAACTATAGGTAGGAAGAGTGTCAGTTTCTTTCACTGTGATAATCCTTGTTTCTAGGGACAAAGAAGGAAAGTGAGGGAAATTCTCCTTGTGCTATAGTGTGCTTTAAAAAAACATTTTTTCTAGGGACAGAAAACTATAGGTAGGGAGAGTGTCAGTGTCTTTTACTGTGCGAATCCTTGTTTCTAGGGACAGGGAAGGACAGTGAGGGAATTCTCCTTGTGCTATAGTGTGCTTTAAAAAAAACATTTTTTCTAGGGACAGAAAACTATAGGAAGGAAGAGTGTCAGTTTCTTTCACTGTGATAATCCTTGTTTCTAGGGACAAAGAAGGAAAGTGAGGGAAATTCTCCTTGTGCTATAGTGTGCTTTAAAAAAACATTTTTTCTAGGGACAGAAAACTATAGGTAGGGAGAGTGTCAGTGTGTTTTACTGTGCGAATCCTTGTTTCTAGGGACAGGAAAGGACAGTGAGGGAATTCTCCTTGTGCTATAGTGTGCTTTAAAAAAACATTTTTTCTAGGGACAGAAAACTATAGGTAGGAAGAGTGTCAGTTTCTTTCACTGTGATAATCCTTGTTTCTAGGGACAAAGAAGGAAAGTGAGGGAAATTCTCCTTGTGCTATAGTGTGCTTTAAAAAAAACATTTTTTCTAGGGACAGAAAACTATAGGTAGGGAGAGTGTCAGTGTCTTTTACTGTGCAAATCCTTGTTTCTAGGGACAGGGAAGGACAGTGAGGGAATTCTCCTTGTGCTATAGTGTGCTTTAAAAAAACATTTTTTCTAGGGACAGAAAACTATAGGTAGGGAGAGTGTCAGTGTGTTTTACTGTGCGAATCCTTGTTTCTAGGGACAGGGAAGGACAGTGAGGGAATTCTCCTTGTGCTATAGTGTGCTTTAAAAAAACATTTTTTCTAGGGACAGAAAACTATAGGTAGGAAGAGTGTCAGTTTCTTTCACTGTGATAATCCTTGTTTCTAGGGACAAAGAAGGAAAGTGAGGGAAATTCTCCTTGTGCTATAGTGTGCTTTAAAAAAACATTTTTTCTAGGGACAGAAAACTATAGGTAGGGAGAGTGTCAGTGTCTTTTACTGTGCGAATCCTTGTTTCTAGGGACAGGGAAGGACAGTGAGGGAATTCTCCTTGTGCTATAGTGTGCTTTAAAAAAACATTTTTTCTAGGGACAGAAAACTATAGGTAGGAAGAGTGTCAGTTTCTTTCACTGTGATAATCCTTGTTTCTAGGGACAAAGAAGGAAAGTGAGGGAAATTCTCCTTGTGCTATAGTGTGCTTTAAAAAAACATTTTTTCTAGGGACAGAAAACTATAGGTAGGGAGAGTGTCAGTGTCTTTTACTGTGCGAATCCTTGTTTCTAGGGACAGGGAAGGACAGTGAGGGAATTCTCCTTGTGCTATAGTGTGCTTTAAAAAAAACATTTTTTCTAGGGACAGAAAACTATAGGAAGGAAGAGTGTCAGTTTCTTTCACTGTGATAATCCTTGTTTCTAGGGACAAAGAAGGAAAGTGAGGGAAATTCTCCTTGTGCTATAGTGTGCTTTAAAAAAAATTTTTTTCTAGGGACAGAAAACTATAGGTAGGGAGAGTGTCAGTGTGTTTTACTGTGCGAATCCTTGTTTCTAGGGACAGGAAAGGACAGTGAGGGAATTCTCCTTGTGCTATAGTGTGCTTTAAAAAAACATTTTTTCTAGGGACAGAAAACTATAGGTAGGAAGAGTGTCAGTTTCTTTCACTGTGATAATCCTTGTTTCTAGGGACAAAGAAGGAAAGTGAGGGAAATTCTCCTTGTGCTATAGTGTGCTTTAAAAAAACATTTTTTCTAGGGACAGAAAACTATAGGTAGGGAGAGTGTCAGTGTCTTTTACTGTGCAAATCCTTGTTTCTAGGGACAGGGAAGGACAGTGAGGGAATTCTCCTTGTGCTATAGTGTGCTTTAAAAAAACATTTTTTCTAGGGACAGAAAACTATAGGTAGGGAGAGTGTCAGTGTGTTTTACTGTGCGAATCCTTGTTTCTAGGGACAGGGAAGGACAGTGAGGGAATTCTCCTTGTGCTATAGTGTGCTTTAAAAAAACATTTTTTCTAGCGACAGAAAACTATAGGTAGGAAGAGTGTCAGTTTCTTTCACTGTGATAATCCTTGTTTCTAGGGACAAAGAAGGAAAGTGAGGGAAATTCTCCTTGTGCTATAGTGTGCTTTAAAAAAACATTTTTTCTAGGGACAGAAAACTATAGGTAGGGAGAGTGTCAGTGTCTTTTACTGTGCGAATCCTTGTTTCTAGGGACAGGGAAGGACAGTGAGGGAATTCTCCTTGTGCTATAGTGTGCTTTAAAAAAACATTTTTTCTAGGGACAGAAAACTATAGGAAGGAAGAGTGTCAGTTTCTTTCACTGTGATAATCCTTGTTTCTAGGGACAAAGAAGGAAAGTGAGAGAAATTCTCCTTGTGCTATAGTGTGCTTTAAAAAAACATTTTTTCTAGGGACAGAAAACTATAGGTAGTGTGACAGCAGGAAGGTAAAGTCACCTGGTTGCATCCAGGGGGGTAGATATATTTCTCCCAGATTCAGGCTTTATGCCGACTTATACAACTAGGGAGTTGATGAAGCCCAGCTGAGGCTAGTGGGCTCATGAATGACTCATACCTCTAGGGAGAGGGCTGGGCGTCGTGAGGCAGGGAGTTGATGAGACCAGCTGAAGCCTGTCAGTTCGTTTAAGGCCTCTATAAAAACTCCCAGATTCATTAGGTGTTAGCTCATGCCTGGAACCAGACCTGTGTGGACTGTCTAGGGAGAGTGAACCCCTGTGCGGTGAGGCAAAGCCTGTGTGGCTATTTGTTTGGACTTTTACTAAACCAGGGACTTAGGGACTAGGACAGCACCAGGCTGATCCCAGTTGTTAGTTTAGGAAACCTGCATGTTTAGTCAGAGGTCAAACTGACCAGGATTTATTTTGTTTATGTTTCTTTTTGGCTTTGCTGTGTTTTTGTCACTGTACATAGAGAAATAAACCGCACCTTTTGATTTTGAAAACCACAACCTCCGTCTGCTGGCCCTGTTTTTGTGTGGGGAGCCCAACCAGGGGGTCACACACACCCGCTACCGAGTTAACCCCCTCACAGTTGGTGGAGAACCAGTGGCAGTTTTTTTTAAGCCAGCATGGAGGAGATACTGAAACAGCTGGCTCTAGCAAATGCCAATCAACAGCAGACAAATGCAGGTTTGCAAAGGAGCCTTGCAGCCCAGCAGCAAGCTCATCAACAAGCCCAGCAGCAATCTGAGGCCCGCTTCATAGACCTGTTACAGAAGCAAGAGCAGAGACTACAACAAATGGAAGCAGTAATGCAGCAACGTCCGCAGACCAGTGAGGAAAGCCGTCCCACTAATACCGCGTCCTTTGGGGTGAGTCGTTTATTGACAAAAATGACTGGAGAGGATGATCCAGAGGTATTTTTGACCACATTTGAAAGGACTGCTGAAAGAGAAAAGTGGCCTGAGGAGCAGTGGGCTGGACTGGTGGCTCCTCTGTTAACTGGTGAATCGCAGAAGGCTTACTATGACCTAGAGCCTGACCAAGCAAAAGACTATGTGATGCTAAAAGCTGAAATATTGGCAAGGCTGGGTGTCACCCTGGCTGTCCGGGCTCAGCGTGTGCATAACTGGACTTTCCAGCTTGGAAAACCCCCCAGGTCTCAAATGTATGATCTCATTCACCTGAGCAGGAAGTGGCTACAGCCAGAGACTTTGTCCGCACCAGAGATTGTGGAACGTGTTGTAATGGATCGGTTTTTGAGAGCTCTTCCTACTGCCATCCAAAAGTGGGTAAGCCATGGAGACCCAGAGACGGCCGGTGGTCTTGTGGATCGTGTAGAGAAATACTTGGCTACAGAGAACCTGACGGCCTCTTCCAGAGACTCTCGGACTTTCCACCCTAAGACCAGACCATCCCCAGGGGCGGATAAGAGGATTCCAAGGGGTGAGGGTGGAGAGAGTGAGAGGGTGGGAGCTCTACCCAAAGTTTGGCGAGAACAGCCTGGGAAGTCAGGGGCTCAAGAGGCAGCCAAATGGATTGTTTGCTACCGCTGCCGGCAAGCGGGACATATTGCAGCAAATTGCCCGGTTGTGGAGGAACCCATGCAATGTGACTTTCTGATGGACAGACGTCAGTCGCTGTGTGCGACAGTCGCATGCACTGCCATTCGGGGAACTGAGAAACATTTATGCAAAATGTGTATTAATGGTAGAAATGTTGTGGTATTACTGGATTCAGGTAGCCTTGTGACCCTGATAAAGGCTGAATTAGTTAAAACAGAGGTCTCTGGGAATAGCAAGGTAGCTGTTATTTGTGTGCATGGGGACACCCGAGAGTATCCAGTGACTACAGTGTGTTTCGAGACCCCCAAAGGTACCCTCTCTCATCCAGTGGGGTTAGTATCTCAATTACCGCATGATGCCATTGTGGGAAGGGATTTTCCGAAGTTCTGGGAACTGTGGGATGATCCTGAGCCCCCCACTGGTGCCCCTATGTACCAGGAATGTGATAGCCAGAACTCCTCTGAGAGTGGTGAGGACTCTCCAGAATTTCCCTTGTCAGTATTTGCAGGGGAGACTCAAGAAACTGGAGAGGAGCCCACCTCCTCAGACGAAAACCTACCGTCTGTGGAGTTTTCTGATCTGGAGGTTCACAGGGAAAATTTTGCCACAGAACAGTTAAAAGACCCCGCCCTAATAAAGGCACGGGAAAACGTAGTGGAAATAGATGGCGAGTTAGTGAACCCAGATAATACCTGCACTTACCCATACTTCAGCGTAGAGAAGGACCTACTGTATCGGGTGGCAAAAAGGGCAGAAGAAACCGTTGAGCAGCTTGTGGTGCCCAAACCTTACAGGAAGTTGGTGTTGGAGTTGGCCCATGGGCACATTCTTGGAGGTCATCTGGGGACAGAGAAAACCCGAGAGAGGGTATTACAGAGATTCTATTGGCCTGGGGTGATGAAGGACATAGAAAATTATTGTTCCTCCTGCCCTGTGTGTCAGAGGTCGGCCCCGATGCCACATTTCCGTAGCCCGCTGGTCCCTCTACCCATCATTGAGGTCCCGTTTGAGAGAATCGCAATGGATTTGGTAGGTCCTATAATCAAGTCCGCTAGGGGGCACCAGTACATATTGGTTATAATGGACTATGCCACCCGTTATCCAGAAGCGATCCCTCTCAGAAATACCTCGGCCAAAACCATAGCCAAAGAGCTATCTCTTGTTTTTAGCCGGGTGGGTATTTGTAAAGAACTGCTTACGGACCAAGGTACACCCTTTATGTCCCGGGTTATGAAAGAGCTGTGTAAATTGCTCAAAGTGACGCAATTGCGTACATCTGTGTATCACCCCCAAACCGATGGGCTGGTTGAAAGATTCAACAAAACCCTAAAACAAATGTTGAAGAAAGTGGTGGATAGAGATGGAAAGGATTGGGACTGTTTACTTCCTTATTTGATGTTTGCTATTAGGGAGGTGCCCCAATCCTCTACGGGATTCTCCCCCTTTGAGTTACTGTATGGGAGACACCCAAGAGGGCTGTTGGATATTGCCAAGGAAACTTGGGAAAGTGAGAGTACTCCCCACAGGAGTGTGATTGAGCATGTCGCCCTGATGCAAGATCGAATTGCACAGGTAATGCCCATCGTGAAGGAACATTTGGCCCAAGCGCAGTTGGCACAGCAGAGAGTGTACAACCGTGGAGCAAAGACCCGTACCTTTTCCCCGGGGGATAGGATATTGGTACTTGTCCCTACGGTTGAAAGTAAATTCCTTGCCAAATGGCAAGGCCCCTACGAGATAATGGAAAAAGTGAGCGAAGTGAATTACAAGGTCAGACAACCAGGAAGGCGAAAGCCCGAACAGATATATCACGTTAATCTGTTGAAAGCCTGGAGGGATAGAGAGTCCCTAGTCGCAGAAACTTGGTCACCAGCTCAAACTGGTTGCGTGATTCCGGAGGTTGGAATAGCAGCCACCTTGTCACAACCCCAACAACAGGAGGTTAAGGAGTTTGTGCTTCGCAACAAGGAGGTGTTCTCTGAGCTGCCGGGACAAACATCTGGGGTAGAGCATGATATTATTACCCCGCCCGGTGAAAGGGTGAAGTTAAAACCCTATCGGATCCCAGAGGCCCGACGGGAGGCAATACGGGAGGAAGTACAGAAAATGCTGAACTTAGGGGTGATAGAGGAGTCCCAAAGTGATTGGTCTAGTCCCATTGTGTTGGTGCCTAAACCGGATGGGAGCTGGCGATTTTGTAACGATTTTCGTCAGTTGAACAAAGTTACAAAATTTGACACCTACCCCATGCCACGTATAGATGAGTTGATCGACCGGCTGGGAACAGCCCGATACATGACGACTCTTGACCTCACAAAAGGGTATTGGCAAATTCCCCTGGCCAAGTCGGCCAAAGAGAAAACCGCATTTGTAACCCCAGACGGGGCGTTCCAATATAAGAGAATGCCGTTCGGGTTACAGAATGCGCCGGCCACATTCCAGCGGAAAATGGACCAGATACTGAGGCCCCATCGGAAGTATGCTGCGGCTTACCTGGATGACGTAATTGTCCATAGCACAGATTGGGCCTCACATCTGCCAAAAGTGCAAGCAGTCCTAGACTCTATCCGGGAAGCGGGGTTTACGGCTAACCCCAAGAAGTGTACCATTGGGCAGGAGGAGGCCAAATATCTTGGGTACACCATTGGCAGGGGAGTAATAAAACCCCAACTCAACAAAGTCGAGGCCATCCAGAGTTGGCCACGTCCCAACAGCAAGAAGCAGGTACGAGCCTTTCTGGGAATCGCGGGTTATTATCGGCGCTTCATTCCCCACTTTGCTTCTAAGGCTGTGCCCCTAACCAACCTGACGAAAGGGAAAGGGTCGGTCATGATTAAATGGACCCCCGAGGCTGAGGCAGCATTCCAATTCTTGAAACAAGCCTTATGTAGCCAGCCAGTGTTGTACTCACCCGACTTCTCTAAAGACTTTGTCGTACAAAGTGATGCGTCAGATGTGGGGTTAGGAGCAGTATTGTCCCAGGTCTGGAACGGGGAAGAGCACCCAGTCATTTACCTCAGCAGGAAGTTGAAGTCCCATGAGGTAAATTACGCCACGGTTGAAAAGGAGTGTTTAGCGGTGAAGTGGGCTCTAGATTCCCTTCGGTACTATCTGCTAGGTAGGCACTTTGACATGGTTACGGATCACGCTCCGTTAAAGTGGATGGCTCAAAACAAGGAGACAAATAGAAGAGTGAATAGGTGGTTCCTGGCCCTACAGGAATTCAACTTCACAGTAAAGCATCGCCCTGGCGTTCAAATGGGGAATGTGGATGCTTTGTCTCGAGTACATGAATGCCTGATTGCTGGTGTTCCAACCCCAAGGTTAAAACAAGAGGGGGGGGTATGTGACAGCAGGAAGGTAAAGTCACCTGGTTGCATCCAGGGGGGTAGATATATTTCTCCCAGATTCAGGCTTTATGCCGACTTATACAACTAGGGAGTTGATGAAGCCCAGCTGAGGCTAGTGGGCTCATGAATGACTCATACCTCTAGGGAGAGGGCTGGGCGTCGTGAGGCAGGGAGTTGATGAGACCAGCTGAAGCCTGTCAGTTCGTTTAAGGCCTCTATAAAAACTCCCAGATTCATTAGGTGTTAGCTCATGCCTGGAACCAGACCTGTGTGGACTGTCTAGGGAGAGTGAACCCCTGTGCGGTGAGGCAAAGCCTGTGTGGCTATTTGTTTGGACTTTTACTAAACCAGGGACTTAGGGACTAGGACAGCACCAGGCTGATCCCAGTTGTTAGTTTAGGAAACCTGCATGTTTAGTCAGAGGTCAAACTGACCAGGATTTATTTTGTTTATGTTTCTTTTTGGCTTTGCTGTGTTTTTGTCACTGTACATAGAGAAATAAACCGCACCTTTTGATTTTGAAAACCACAACCTCCGTCTGCTGGCCCTGTTTTTGTGTGGGGAGCCCAACCAGGGGGTCACACACACCCGCTACCGAGTTAACCCCCTCACAGTAGGGAGAGTGTCAGTGTCTTTTACTGTGCAAATCCTTGTTTCTAGGGACAGGGAAGGACAGTGAGGGAATTCTCCTTGTGCTATAGTGTGCTTTAAAAAAACATTTTTTCTAGGGACAGAAAACTATAGGTAGGGAGAGTGTCAGTGTGTTTTACTGTGCGAATCCTTGTTTCTAGGGACAGGGAAGGACAGTGAGGGAATTCTCCTTGTGCTATAGTGTGCTTTAAAAAAACATTTTTTCTAGGGACAGAAAACTATAGGTAGGGAGAGTGTCAGTGTGTTTTACTGTGCGAATCCTTGTTTCTAGGGACAGGGAAGGACAGTGAGGGAATTCTCCTTGTGCTATAGTGTGCTTTAAAAAAACATTTTTTCTAGGGACAGAAAACTATAGGTAGGGAGAGTGTCAGTGTGTTTTACTGTGCAAATCCTTGTTTCTAGGGACAGGGAAGGACAGTGAGGGAATTCTCCTTGTGCTATAGTGTGCTTTAAAAAAACATTTTTTCTAGGGACAGAAAACTTTAGGTAGGGAGAGTGTCAGTGTGTTTTACTGTGCGAATCCTTGTTTCTAGGGACAGGGAAGGACAGTGAGGGAATTCTCCTTGTGCTATAGTGTGCTTTAAAAAAACATTTTTTCTAGGGACAGAAAACTATAGGTAGGGAGAGTGTCAGTGTGTTTTACTGTGCAAATCCTTGTTTCTAGGGACAGGGAAGGACAGTGAGGGAATTCTCCTTGTGCTATAGTGTGCTTTAAAAAAACATTTTTTCTAGGGACAGAAAACTATAGGTAGGGAGAGTGTCAGTGTGTTTTACTGTGCGAATCCTTGTTTCTAGGGACAGGGAAGGACAGTGAGGGAATTCTCCTTGTGCTATAGTGTGCTTTAAAAAAACATTTTTTCTAGGGACAGAAAACTATAGGTAGGGAGAGTGTCAGTGTGTTTTACTGTGCAAATCCTTGTTTCTAGGGACAGGGAAGGACAGTGAGGGAATTCTCCTTGTGCTATAGTGTGCTTTAAAAAAACATTTTTTCTAGGGACAGAAAACTATAGGTAGGGAGAGTGTCAGTGTGTTTTACTGTGCGAATCCTTGTTTCTAGGGACAGGGAAGGACAGTGAGGGAATTCTCCTTGTGCTATAGTGTGCTTTAAAAAAACATTTTTTCTAGGGACAGAAAACTATAGGTAGGGAGAGTGTCAGTGTGTTTTACTGTGCAAATCCTTGTTTCTAGGGACAGGGAAGGACAGTGAGGGAATTCTCCTTGTGCTATAGTGTGCTTTAAAAAAACATTTTTTCTAGGGACAGAAAACTATAGGTAGGGAGAGTGTCAGTGTGTTTTACTGTGCGAATCCTTGTTTCTAGGGACAGGGAAGGACAGTGAGGGAATTCTCCTTGTGCTATAGTGTGCTTTAAAAAAACATTTTTTCTAGGGACAGAAAACTATAGGTAGGAAGAGTGTCAGTTTCTTTCACTGTGATAATCCTTGTTTCTAGGGACAAAAAGGAAAGTGAGGGAAATTCTCCTTGTGCTATAGTGTGCTTTAAAAAAACATTTTTTCTAGGGACAGAAAACTATAGGTAGGGAGAGTGTCAGTGTCTTTTACTGTGCAAATCCTTGTTTCTAAGGACAGGGAAGGACAGTGAGGGAATTCTCATTGTGCTATAGTGTGCTTTAAAAAAACATTTTTTCTAGGGACAGAAAACTATAGGAAGGAAGAGTGTCAGTTTCTTTCACTGTGATAATCCTTGTTTCTAGGGACAAAGAAGGAAAGTGAGGGAAATTCTCCTTGTGCTATAGTGTGCTTTAAAAAAACATTTTTTCTAGGGACAGAAAACTATAGGTAGGGAGAGTGTCAGTTTCTTTCACTGTGATAATCCTTGTTTCTAGGGACAGGGAAGGACAGTGAGGAAAATTCTCCTTGTGCTATAGTGTGCTTTAAAAAAACATTTTTTCTAGGGACAGAAAACTATAGGTAGGAAGAGTGTCAGTTTCTTTCACTGTGATAATCCTTGTTTCTAGGGACAGGGAAGGACAGTGAGGGAAATTCTCCTTGTGCTATAGTGTGCTTTAAAAAAACATTTTTTCTAGGGACAGAAAACTATAGGTAGGGAGAGTGTCAGTGTGTTTTACTGTGCGAATCCTTGTTTCTAGGGACAGGAAAGGACAGTGAGGGAATTCTCCTTGTGCTATAGTGTGCTTTAAAAAAACATTTTTTCTAGGGACAGAAAACTATAGGTAGGAAGAGTGTCAGTTTCTTTCACTGTGATAATCCTTGTTTCTAGGGACAAAGAAGGAAAGTGAGGGAAATTCTCCTTGTGCTATAGTGTGCTTTAAAAAAACATTTTTTCTAGGGACAGAAAACTATAGGTAGGGAGAGTGTCAGTGTCTTTTACTGTGCAAATCCTTGTTTCTAGGGACAGGGAAGGACAGTGAGGGAATTCTCCTTGTGCTATAGTGTGCTTTAAAAAAACATTTTTTCTAGGGACAGAAAACTATAGGTAGGGAGAGTGTCAGTGTGTTTTACTGTGCGAATCCTTGTTTCTAGGGACAGGGAAGGACAGTGAGGGAATTCTCCTTGTGCTATAGTGTGCTTTAAAAAAACATTTTTTCTAGGGACAGAAAACTATAGGTAGGGGGAGTGTCAGTGTGTTTTACTGTGCAAATCCTTGTTTCTAGGGACAGGGAAGGACAGTGAGGGAATTCTCCTTGTGCTATAGTGTGCTTTAAAAAAAACATTTTTTCTAGGGACAGAAAACTATAGGTAGGGAGAGTGTCAGTGTGTTTTACTGTGCGAATCCTTGTTTCTAGGGACAGGGAAGGACAGTGAGGGAATTCTCCTTGTGCTATAGTGTGCTTTAAAAAAACATTTTTTCTAGGGACAGAAAACTATAGGTAGGGAGAGTGTCAGTGTGTTTTACTGTGCAAATCCTTGTTTCTAGGGACAGGGAAGGACAGTGAGGGAATTCTCCTTGTGCTATAGTGTGCTTTAAAAAAACATTTTTTCTAGGGACAGAAAACTATAGGTAGGGAGAGTGTCAGTGTGTTTTACTGTGCGAATCCTTGTTTCTAGGGACAGGGAAGGACAGTGAGGGAATTCTCCTTGTGCTATAGTGTGCTTTAAAAAAACATTTTTTCTAGGGACAGAAAACTATAGGTAGGGAGAGTGTCAGTGTGTTTTACTGTGCAAATCCTTGTTTCTAGGGACAGGGAAGGACAGTGAGGGAATTCTCCTTGTGCTATAGTGTGCTTTAAAAAAACATTTTTTCTAGGGACAGAAAACTATAGGTAGGGAGAGTGTCAGTGTGTTTTACTGTGCGAATCCTTGTTTCTAGGGACAGGGAAGGACAGTGAGGGAATTCTCCTTGTGCTATAGTGTGCTTTAAAAAAACATTTTTTCTAGGGACAGAAAACTATAGGTAGGAAGAGTGTCAGTTTCTTTCACTGTGATAATCCTTGTTTCTAGGGACAAAAAGGAAAGTGAGGGAAATTCTCCTTGTGCTATAGTGTGCTTTAAAAAAACATTTTTTCTAGGGACAGAAAACTATAGGTAGGGAGAGTGTCAGTGTCTTTTACTGTGCAAATCCTTGTTTCTAAGGACAGGGAAGGACAGTGAGGGAATTCTCCTTGTGCTATAGTGTGCTTTAAAAAAACATTTTTTCTAGGGACAGAAAACTATAGGAAGGAAGAGTGTCAGTTTCTTTCACTGTGATAATCCTTGTTTCTAGGGACAAAGAAGGAAAGTGAGGGAAATTCTCCTTGTGCTATAGTGTGCTTTAAAAAAACATTTTTTCTAGGGACAGAAAACTATAGGTAGGGAGAGTGTCAGTTTCTTTCACTGTGATAATCCTTGTTTCTAGGGACAGGGAAGGACAGTGAGGAAAATTCTCCTTGTGCTATAGTGTGCTTTAAAAAAACATTTTTTCTAGGGACAGAAAACTATAGGTAGGAAGAGTGTCAGTTTCTTTCACTGTGATAATCCTTGTTTCTAGGGACAGGGAAGGACAGTGAGGGAAATTCTCCTTGTGCTATAGTGTGCTAAAGCATTCCTCATCAACCATCTTTGAAATCCTTGTTTTTTTGGACAGTCAGGGAAATTGTCGTTGTGCTATTCTGTGCAAAAGCAATCATCCTCAACCATATTTAGAAATCCTTAAGTAAAGGGACAGAGAAGGACACCTGAAGGTAGCCCTTATTGCTTTTTTCCCATCTCCCTGCAGGCCATCTATTAGAATGTCTGGAAGGCAAACAAGGAGAGGCAGACAGTCAGGAGGCAATAAAAGAGGGCAAGCAGGCTCTGTGTCTGGGGGCAACAGTGCTGGTCGTGGACGCGGTGCATTGTCATCAGCACATGGCCATGGGACACGCTTGTCCTTCTTTTCGGCAGCTGGACATGTTGAGCCACATCATGCCGAAGACTTGGTAGAGTGGATGACTAAGCCCTCCTCCTCCTCCTCATCCTCTCTCACCCAGGCTCAGGGTACTGGAAAAGCAGCTGCCAAAGCATCCTCTTCCCTGGTATCAATGTCAGACTCATCATCAGTCACTCCTTCCCTAGACCCACCATGTCCTCCTCCTGAGGAGTCCCCCGAAACTGTTTGAGCACAGTGTTGGGTACATGCTCCAGGAGGATGCCCAGCGTTTCGAAGGGTCTGATGATGAAACCCAGCTACAGGAAGGCAGTAGCGTGAGAGCAGACAGAGGGGATGCTCAAGAAGGACACCAATCTGGCAGTCATGTTCCAGCAGCTGCAGCATACTGCCAGATTGGCTCCAGTGATGAGGAGGGAGGGGATGATGAGGTCACTGACTCCACGTGGGTGCCTAATAGGAGAGAGGAGGAGGAGGAGGATGAGGAGGAGGCACATCTCCAACGAGGCAGGATGCCCTTTGGTGGCCAGCGTAAGGGCAGTACACCGACGGAATCACACCGCAGAGCTCCGCCTGTGCAGGGCGCTGCCTCTGCCCGTCATTCAAAAAGTTCTTTGGTGTGGGCCTTTTTTGAGGCTAGTGCATCAGATCGCACAGCTGCTGTTTGCAACATATGTCTCAAGCGTATATCGCGTGGCCAAAACATCAGCCGCTTGGGTACCACATGCCTGACCAGACATATGTTGACCTGCCATGCAGCTCGTTGGCAAGCCTACCTCAAAGACCCACACCAAAGAACAAAGCGGACCTCTCCTTGCACCGCATCAGCTGGGATCTCCAACCCCACTATAACTTCAGTCCTCTCTGAAACATGCACTGAGAGGAATGAAGGTGTAGAATTAGGTGTGTCACAGCCAAGTACTTGCGGCCACTCTGCTAGCAGTACACAGACGTCCGATTCTAGCAGGAAAATTTCCCTGCCCCAGCTGCTGGACCGTCGAAAGAAGTTCACTCCCAGCCATCCACATGCCCAGCGGTTGAATGCTAGCTTGGCTAAATTGCTAGCGCTTCAACTGCTGCCTTTTCAGTTGGTAGACTCGGCCCCCTTCCGTGAGTTTGTGCAATGTGCGGTTCCTCAGTGGCAGGTTCCCAAAAGCCACTTTTTCTCACGGAAGGCTATTCCGGCTCTCTACCTGCATGTGGAAGGCAATGTCTTGGCCTCGCTTGACCGGGCGGTCAGCGGTAAGGTGCATATTACCGCTGACTCATGGTCCAGCAGGCATGGACAGGGACGTTACCTTTCTTTCACGGCCCATTGGGTCACTCTTTTGGCAGCTGGGAAGGATGCAGGACAAGGTGCAGTAGTGTTGGAGGTTGTTCCACCGCCACGCCTCCAAAATGCTACTACTGGTTGTGACACACCTCTCTCCTCCACCCCCTCCTCTTCTTCTTCCTCCATGGCCTCTTCCTGTGGTTTGTCCTCGGAACCAGCGGTGCTCCGTAGGCGTTCAAGGGGCTACGCAAGTACGCAGGCAAAAAGATGCCATGCCGTGCTTGCGCTGGTGTGTTTGGGGGACAGAAGCCACACTGGGGCAGAGGTCCTGTCTGCTCTGCAGGGCCAGGCCGAGAGGTGGTTGACGCCACGCCAGCTTAAGCCAGGAATGGTGGTTTGCGACAATGGCACCAACCTCCTCTCCGCCCTCCGACAGGGACAACTGACCCATGTGCCCTGTGTGGCTCACGTCCTTAACCTGGTGGTGCAGCGGTTCTTGGGCAGGTACCCGGGCTTACAGGATGTCCTGAGGCAGGCCAGGAAAGTCTGTGTGCATTTCCGCAGATCTTATAATGCCAGTGCTCGCCTGGCTGAGCTGCAAAAGGAGTTGAACCTGCCCAAGAACCGCCTTATATGTGACATGCCCACCAGGTGGAACTCAACGTTGGCCATGCTGCAGCGGCTGCACACGCAGCAGAGGGCCATCAATGAGTACCTGTGCGACTACGGCACCAGGACAGGGTCAGGGGAGCTTGTTTTTTTTTCCCCACGCCAGTGGGGCATGATCAGGGATGCATGCACTGTCCTGGCACCATTTGAGGAGGCCACGAGGATGGTGAGCAGTGACAGTGCATGCATCAGTGACACTGTACCTCTTGTCCACCTGTTGGAGCACACGCTGCGTGGAATAATGGACAGGGCACTTGAGGCAGAACAGAGGCAGGAAGAGGAGGACTTCCTTGCCTCTCAAGGCCCCCTTTACCCAGACAGTGTTCCTTCTGTCCCACCCATCACACAGGAAGAGGAGGAGGAGGAGGAGGAGGAGGAGGATTGTGTCAGCATGGAGGTGGAGGCTGGCACTCAGCATCATCAGCAGCAGTCTTTTAGGGATGATTTACAGTCCCAAGAAACCAGTGGACTTGTACGTGGCTGGGAGGAGGTGGCTGCGGATCATGTCGTCCTTAGTGACCCAGAGGACTCCGGAGCGAATGCCTCAGCAAACCTACGCTGCATGGCCTCCCTGATCCTGCAAAGTGTGCGGAAGGATCCTCGTATTCTTCGGATCAAGGAGAGGGACCATTACTGGCTGGCCACTCTCCTTGATCCACGGTACAAGGGTAAGGTTGCGGACCTTATGTTACCGTCGCAGAGGGAGCAGAGGATGAGACAACTCCGGGAGGCCTTGCAGAAAGGTCTGTGCAACGCGTTCCCAGAGACTGGGAGGTTACAAACTCCTGGTCCTGGACAACGAGTTGCTGAGGCTTCGGCCAGTCAAAGAAGGAGCGGTGGGGAAGGTGGCCGTCTGACCGATGCGTTCAGACAATTCTTTAGTCCGCAGCCCCAAAGTATGATCGGTTCCAGCAACCATCGCCAGCGTCTGATAAACATGGTGCAGGAATATCTAGGGGCAAGGTCAGACTTGGACACCTTCCCCACCGAAAATCCTCTGGCTTACTGGGTCTTGAGGATGGATCACTGGCCAGAGCTTGCACAGTATGCAATTGAGCTACTGGCCTGTCCTGCATCCAGCGTTCTTTCGGAACGCACATTCAGTGCTGCTGGAGGATTTGTCATGGATCACAGGGTGCGCCTGTCCACCGACTCGGTTGATCGACTGACTTTCATCAAGATGAACCAGTCTTGGATCACCACCAGCTACCACACACCTGATGCTGATATAACAGACTAATTGATTTTAACATGTCACATCCCTTCAAGACTGATGCTGATGCTGAGTGCCTGTGCTGTTATGTTGACTGGCTATCCTCCTCCTCCGAGTCCTCAATGATACGATTGATGATGATAGCTTGGAAGATCATTTTTGTTTATGGGTGCCGCCACCAGTGGCTAAGGCCCAATTTTTCAGCCCCTGTTTTACAGGGGCGTGTAATTACAATTTTTTTAGCAATAATTTGCCATAGGGCTCATTGCTGTGCTCCAAGTACAGTATCTGTGAGGGGTTGGAGTGTTGTGGCACCAGTGCCTAAGGCCCAATTTTTCAGCCCCTGTTTAACAGGGGCGTGTCATTACAATTTTTGAAGCAATACTTTGCAACAGGGCTCATTGCTGTGCTCCAAGTACAGTATCTGTGAGGGGTTGTAGTGTTGTGCCACCAGTGCCTAAGGCCCAATTTTTCAGCCCCTGTTCAACAGGGGCATGCAATTACAATTCTTGATCTAATAATTCACAGCAGGGCCCATTGCTGCACCCACCAAGAGTAACTCTGAGGGCTTACAGTGTTGTGGCAACGCCACCACCACCACCACCACGAAAGGCCCAATTTTTCAGCCCCTGTTCAAAAGGGGCATGTAATTACAATTCTTGATCTAATAATTCACAGCAGGGCCCATTGCTGCACCCACCAAGAGTAACTCTGAGGGCTTACAGTGTTGTGGCAACACCACCACCACCACCACCACCACGAAAGGCCCAATTTTTCAGCCCCTGTTCAACAGGGGCATGCAATTACAATTCTTGATCTAATAATTCACAGCAGGGCCCATTGCTGCACCCACCAAGAGTAACTCTGAGGGCTTACAGTGTTGTGGCAACGCCACCACCACCACCACCACGAAAGGCCCAATTTTTCAGCCCCTGTTCAAAAGGGGCATGTAATTACAATTCTTGATCTAATAATTCACAGCAGGGCCCATTGCTGCACCCACCAAGAGTAACTCTGAGGGCTTACAGTGTTGTGGCAACACCACCACCACCACGAAAGGCCCAATTTTTCAGCCCCTGTTCAACAGGGGCATGCAATTACAATTCTTGATCTAATAATTCACAGCAGGGCCCATTGCTGCACCCACCAAGAGTAACTCTGAGGGCTTACAGTGTTGTGGCAACACCACCACCACCACCACCACCACGAAAGGCCCAATTTTTCAGCCCCTGTTCAACAGGGGCATGCAATTACAATTCTTGATCTAATAATTCACAGCAGGGCCCATTGCTGCACCCACCAAGAGTAACTCTGAGGGCTTACAGTGTTGTGGCAACGCCACCACCACCACCACCACGAAAGGCCCAATTTTTCAGCCCCTGTTCAAAAGGGGCATGTAATTACAATTCTTGATCTAATAATTCACAGCAGGGCCCATTGCTGCACCCACCAAGAGTAACTCTGAGGGCTTACAGTGTTGTGGCAACACCACCACCACCACCACCACCACGAAAGGCCCAATTTTTCAGCCCCTGTTCAACAGGGGCATGCAATTACAATTCTTGATCTAATAATTCACAGCAGGGCCCATTGCTGCACCCACCAAGAGTAACTCTGAGGGCTTACAGTGTTGTGGCAACGCCACCACCACCACCACCACGAAAGGCCCAATTTTTCAGCCCCTGTTCAAAAGGGGCATGTAATTACAATTCTTGATCTAATAATTCACAGCAGGGCCCATTGCTGCACCCACCAAGAGTAACTCTGAGGGCTTACAGTGTTGTGGCAACACCACCACCACCACCACGAAAGGCCCAATTTTTCAGCCCCTGTTCAACAGGGGCATGCAATTACAATTCTTGATCTAATAATTCACAGCAGGGCCCATTGCTGCACCCACCAAGAGTAACTCTGAGGGCTTACAGTGTTGTGGCAACGCCACCACCACCACCACCACGAAAGGCCCAATTTTTCAGCCCCTGTTCAAAAGGGGCATGTAATTACAATTCTTGATCTAATAATTCACAGCAGGGCCCATTGCTGCACCCACCAAGAGTAACTCTGAGGGCTTACAGTGTTGTGGCAACACCACCACCACCACCACCACCACGAAAGGCCCAATTTTTCAGCCCCTGTTCAACAGGGGCATGCAATTACAATTCTTGATCTAATAATTCACAGCAGGGCCCATTGCTGCACCCACCAAGAGTAACTCTGAGGGCTTACAGTGTTGTGGCAACGCCACCACCACCACCACCACGAAAGGCCCAATTTTTCAGCCCCTGTTCAAAAGGGGCATGTAATTACAATTCTTGATCTAATAATTCACAGCAGGGCCCATTGCTGCACCCACCAAGAGTAACTCTGAGGGCTTACAGTGTTGTGGCAACACCACCACCACCACGAAAGGCCCAACTTTTCAGCCCCTGTTCAACAGGGGCATGCAATTACAATTCTTGATCTAATAATTCACAGCAGGGCCCATTGCTGCACCCACCAAGAGTAACTCTGAGGGCTTACAGTGTTGTGGCAACACCACCACCACCACCACCACCACGAAAGGCCCAATTTTTCAGCCCCTGTTCAACAGGGGCATGCAATTACAATTCTTGATCTAATAATTCACAGCAGGGCCCATTGCTGCACCCACCAAGAGTAACTCTGAGGGCTTACAGTGTTGTGGCAACGCCACCACCACCACCACCACGAAAGGCCCAATTTTTCAGCCCCTGTTCAAAAGGGGCATGTAATTACAATTCTTGATCTAATAATTCACAGCAGGGCCCATTGCTGCACCCACCAAGAGTAACTCTGAGGGCTTACAGTGTTGTGGCAACACCACCACCACCACCACCACCACGAAAGGCCCAATTTTTCAGCCCCTGTTCAACAGGGGCATGCAATTACAATTCTTGATCTAATAATTCACAGCAGGGCCCATTGCTGCACCCACCAAGAGTAACTCTGAGGGCTTACAGTGTTGTGGCAACGCCACCACCACCACCACCACGAAAGGCCCAATTTTTCAGCCCCTGTTCAAAAGGGGCATGTAATTACAATTCTTGATCTAATAATTCACAGCAGGGCCCATTGCTGCACCCACCAAGAGTAACTCTGAGGGCTTACAGTGTTGTGGCAACACCACCACCACCACCACCACCACGAAAGGCCCAATTTTTCAGCCCCTGTTCAACAGGGGCATGCAATTACAATTCTTGATCTAATAATTCACAGCAGGGCCCATTGCTGCACCCACCAAGAGTAACTCTGAGGGCTTACAGTGTTGTGGCAACGCCACCACCACCACCACCACCACGAAAGGCCCAATTTTTCAGCCCCTGTTCAAAAGGGGCATGTAATTACAATTCTTGATCTAATAATTCACAGCAGGGCCCATTGCTGCACCCACCAAGAGTAACTCTGAGGGCTTACAGTGTTGTGGCAACGCCACCACCACCACCACCACGAAAGGCCCAATTTTTCAGCCCCTGTTCAAAAGGGGCATGTAATTACAATTCTTGATCTAATAATTCACAGCAGGGCCCATTGCTGCACCCACCAAGAGTAACTGTCAGGGCTTACAGTGTTGTGGCACCAGCACCACCATCAAAGGCCCAATTTTTACTACCACTGTTCAACAATTATATGTAATTAAAATTCCTGATATAATAGTTGACAGCAGGGCGTTCCAGCACCAACCAAGAGTAACTGTGAGTGCTTACAGTGTTGTGCCAACACCAACAACTAAGGGGCCTATTTCTGCAGAGTATATACGGCAGGTCCCTACTTTCAAACATCCAACTTACAAACGACTCCTACTTGCAAACGCAAGAAGACAACAGGAAGTGAGAGGAAATCTACCACTAGGAAGGAAAATTCTCTCCTGTAAGAATAAATATGGGAGAAAGGTGTCTCCTCTGTACTGATGCTTTATCAGCAATCCTTGTTTCAAGAAAAACACCACATTTCAAAAACAGTTGTCATTGGGACGGAAAGTGAGGTGAAATGTTCTGAACAGGGGCACAGACAGCAAAACAAATGTTACAGGGGTGATAACCCTTACCTATGTTTTCCAAAAAGTTTAAAAATAGATTTTTGGGCTGGAGCTACACTTCAACAATGTACCTGTTCAAAATTACAAACAGATTCTACATAAGAACAAACCTACAGTCCCTGTCTTGTATGCACCGCCTGTATACGGCTGTTCAGAGTATATAGGGCCTTTTTTATTTTATGTGCGGGGTTCCCCTTAATATCCATACAAGACCCAAAGGGGCTGGTAATGGGCTGGGGTAGGGGGGGGGGTCATGGGGTAGCTATGCCATTTTTCTTAAAGATTTTCATCCATATTACCGGGACCAGACATTACATTAAAGCCGCAAGCAGTTTTAAATGGCTTTTTTTTCCTTTAGAAGTGTCATTTTGTGCAGGGACAGTTCTAAACACGGGAAACACGTGGCACTTCACAGGCATACTTTAGACACCCCCCAGGTACGATATTTAAAGGAATATTTGACTTTTTTTTTTCACTTTATGCATCATTAAAATGACTGCTCCCGAAAAACGACTGTTTTTAAAACTTCTTTTTGCATTGATACATGTCCCCTGGTGCACAACCCGGGTTCCCAAACCCTTTTTAGGACAATAACATGCATAATAGTTGTTATAATTAGCACTTTAGAATTCGAACGTTCGCATCCATTGTATTTAATAGGGTTCTAATGTTCTACGAACTTTCGGTCCGTTCGCGGGTTCTGGTGCGAACCGAACCCGGGGGTGTTCGGCTCATCACTACTCAGCAACAGCTGGAGAGCCAGTGTGTATGATGAAGCCACAATGTAGTGCACTGGGGACAAGATTAAAGATTTTTTGGATACATTCTGGTGTCACTTTGACTTTGGATAGAAGTAACGGGTGCGTTAAAATTGGTCTTTGGGTGTCGTGGCGCCTTCCCACCGTAACCCTTTAGAGATAATCTTGATGAAAGCAAGAATTTGCCTTGCTGTAAAAAATTACAATGATATGCACCTGTCAAACAGGTGCTGAAAAATTGGTCTTTGGGTGTTAATTTTGCCCATGAAACCTATACCAAAAACATTCTTCCAGATGAAATGATTGAACACCCTCAAAGCTAGGCAGCCTTGAAGTCCTGCAGAGATTCCACATCCCAAAAAGACTTAATCTGTGACATCGGTATCAGGGGCTTCATAGCTGGTAATCCAGGACTGATTCATTTTTATAAAAGTCAAACAGTCCACGGAGTCTGTAGACAGACGCGTTCTATGATCAGTAACTAAACCTCCTGCAGCACTGAATGCCCATTCTGAAAGCACACTGGATGCAGGGCAGCCCAACAACCCAATAGCATACTGGGCAAGTTCTGGCCAATGGTCTATCTATTCTCATGACCCAGTAAGCCAGTGGATCATCAGCTGGAAAGCTCTCCATCTTCCATGGCCCCCGAGGTAATCGTCCACCATGTAATGCAGACACTTACAGATTGACGCATGTCTTCCTCTTCTTCAAAGCCTATGAAAGTGCCTGAATCCTCCTCCTCATCCTCCTCCCCTCTCTCCTCCTGTGTGTTCTGTGACATAGGAATGATGGTGTCTGGATAAAGTGGGCCTTGAGAGGAAAGGAAGTCCTCCTCTTCCTCCTGCTGCTCTGCCTTCAGTGCCCTGTCCATAATGCCACGCAGAGTCTGCACCAGCAGGAACACACCAGGAATTGTGTCACTGATACATGCACTGTCACTGCTCACCATCCTTGTGGCCTCCTCAAATGGGGACAATACAGTGCATGCATCCTTAATGATCAGCCATTGGCGTGGAAAAAAAAAAGCAAAGGCGGCCTGAGCCTGTCGTCGTTCCGTACTGACACAAGTACTCGTTGACGGCCCTCTGCTACATATCCGCTGCAGTATTCCCAAAGTTGAGTCCCACCTGATGGGCATATCAAAAATCAGGCGGTTTACGGGCAGGTGGAATTCCCGCTGAATTTCAGCCAACCGAGCACTGGCTGTGTATGACCGCCTGAAATGGCTACAGACTCTTCTGGCCTGCTTTGGTACATCTTGCAACTCTGGGTACGTACTTAGGAAACGCTGCACCATCAAATTGGGGACATGTGCCAGGCATGGCACATGTGTCAACTTTCCCTGTCTAAGGGTGGACAGGAGGTTTAAGCCATTATCGGACACCACCATTCCTGGCTCCAGCTGGCATGGTGTGAGCCGCCTCTGGGCCTGTCCTTGCAGAGCTTTAATAATCTCTGCTCCGGTGTGGTTCCTGTCCCCTAAACACACCAGCTGAAGCACTGCATGGCACCTTTTAGCCTGACTCTGGGAAAAGCCCTTTGAACGCTTAGGGGCTACCTGATGTTCATAGGACAATTCTGCAGAGGAGGGCATGGAGGTAGCGTTGGAGGAGGGGGTAGAGCTCATAGGTCTGGCATCACCACCTCCAGCTGTATGGAGACGTGGGAGCACAACAAACTGCAGCACTGAGCCCTGTCCTGCATCCTTTTGAGTTGCAAGCAGCGTTACCAAGTGTGCTGTGAACAAAATATATGGTCCCTGCCCATGCTTGCTGGACCACGTGTCAGCAGTAAGGTGGATTTATGGCTGACTGCCTTGCCCAACGATGCCAGAACATTCCCTTTCACGTGATAGTAGAGAGATGAAACGGCCTTACGTGAAAAGTAGTAGCGACTGAGAACCTGCCATTGTGGTACAGCACATTGTGCGAATTCACGGAAGGGGGCAGAATCCACCAGGCTGAAAGGCAGAAGTTGGAGAGCCAACAGCTTTGACAAGCTTGCATTCAGGCACTGGGCATGTGAGTGGCAGGGACTGTATTTTTTTTCCACTGCAGAAGATGGGGCAGAGAAATTTGCTGGCTACAGTCTACAGCTGGTGGTGTGTTGTTGGCAGATGAGCTAGGACCTTGGACACCCTGTGCTATACCATCATCCCTGTCAGTGGAGGCTGCTGAAAGGTAATGACTCAGTATCGCAGGGGCAGACTGAAGTGGGTAAGGAGGAGGGACAGATTTGTGCCCCTTTTGTGTGGCTTTTAGGTGCTCTTGCCAACGGGCTGAGTGGTTGGATGTTAAATGCCTTGTTAGGCATATGGTACCCAAATGGTTGGTGTTTTTGCCACGTTTGATGTGCTTGTGACACAGTTTGCAGATAGCAACAGTGTGATCTGCTGCAGATGTGCTGAAAAAGGCCCAGACAGCTGAGATAACAGCAACAGAATGTGATGGAATAGGGTGGCTGCTCTCTACTCTTTCTTGATGTCGACCTCCTTGGGGTTGTGCCACCTCACCTTCAGTTACCTCCTCTGCTCTATCTGGCACCCAAGTCGCATCAGTGACCTCATCATTATCATCATCATCTCCATCTCCTCCATCATTACCACTGGAGACAACTTGGCAATACGCTGCGTCTTGGGGAACATGAATGCCAATTTGTCTATCAGTGTTCCTCCCTCTCTCTAGGCTCATGTTACTGTCATCCTCAACCTCAGAACCAGTGTCTGAATCCAGTAATGGCTGGGCATCATCAAGGAGCAAGTGGCTGATGCTGTGGTCAAATAACTCAGCTGACTCCTCAATGGCTGATGTTAGGGCTATGGCAGGAATAGATGCGGAAAAGGAGGCAGGTTTATCCACTCTGAACACTTGTCTCTGCTTGTGTGACAGAGGATGAGGAAGGTTTAGTAAGCCAGTCCACCACTTTCTCTGCATGCTGTGGCTGGATAGCACGGGCAAACTCACTAAACAGAGGAAATGGTGCCCTGCCTGAGGACTGACCACCGCCTTTGCCTATGGACACATTTGTTGCCGGCCCCCTTACAGTGAAAACGGAACGTCTGCCTCTAACGCACACAGAAGTAAGTGGCGTTAAACTGGCAGTAACGCACAAAACTATATGGCGTTAAACTTGTAGTAACGCACACAGAACTATATGGCGTTAAACTGCCAGTAACGCACGCAAAACTATATGGCGTTAAACTGGCAGTAATGCACGCAAAACTATATGGCGTTAAACTGGCAGAAATGCATGCAAAACAATATGGCGCTAAACTGGCAGTAACGCACACAAAACAATATGGCGTTAAATGGCAGTAATGCACGCAAAACGATATGGCGTTAAACTGGCAGTAATGCACGCAAAACTATTTGGCGTTAATCTGGCAGTAATGTACGCAAAACGATATGGCGTTAAACTGTCAGTAACGCACGCAAAACTATATGGCGTTAAACTGCCAGTAACGCACGCAAAACGATATGCTGTTAAACTGGCAGTAACGCACGCAAAACGATATGGCGTTAAACTGCCAGTAACGCACGCAAAATGATATGGCGTTAAACTGGCAGTAACACATGCAAAACTATATGGCGTTAAACTGGCAGTAACGAAATCAAATAGACGGTGTTCAATCGTCACTACACTGACGCTATTTGAACTGTCCCTACTCTAGCTATACACTAATGTCAAGATTACTGACACAGTCTCACTACACTACACTAATGTATGTATAAATGACACAGTCTCACTACACTACAGTGAAAATATCTGAGCTGTTCCTACTCTACACTAATGTATGTATAAATGACACAGTCTCACTACACAACAGTGAAAATATCTGAGCTGTCCCTACTCTAGCTGCATACCATGCAAAGCCGAATGATGGTCCTCTTCACTACACTAAACTGATATTCTACACTGACACTGACAATTGAAGCAAAATAGCATAGTATAGCACACTAACTAACTAATAGCACTGAACAGAACCCTGTTCTATGTCTCTCCATGCCAAAATCACACTGAAAATGGCTGCAATTGAAAGTTCGGCCCGAACCGTTCCCCCATCCCTAATTAACATCATAAACATTATTACTATTCCTATTAATACTATTATTAGAAAAAAATAACTTTAACAGAAATGTTGTCAGTTTTAAGTGATTAAGTGTTTGAAAACTATATGGAATGCGTGTTTTATTATTTTAAATATTTGAAAATAATACTTAAAATTTTAAAAACTACCAGTAAAATAAAACCAATAATTTACCATTTGATCTAACATGTAAAATATATTCAGTGTCTATTGTAAAAAAATAATATATGTGAAGAATGAAGATACATAAAAAGATATAAATACATAAACACGTACAGTTACATATCTAGATGCATTTTTCTATGTAGCAATTTCTCGTCTGGTATCTCAGAATAACAACATGGAGACAGAAAAGGAAGAATATTTTGACAGCAAGCAGTATAGAATGTATTTGTGGCTTATCAAACACTGGCATGTACTGCGGCCACTGCACAGATCTGTCTTGCATTGTATCAGCAATGCCACCTAGTTAAGTCAATGATGGATTGGTCAGGTTGTGCTCACTATCTAAGTAGCATTTTATTTTCATTTCTGCCTCTTGCTGCTGCTCAATTTTGAAATATGATGGATGAAAATAACTTGTCACATTGTGATTTTGTGGAATGGGAAAAGCTGAAAATCAGTATTAACATGTGGGCATGTGACATGCATTACAAAATGATAGTTTCAATGCATACAACCTATTGAGTCTGTCTTTATTAGATTTAAAGGAAACATGTACTAACAGAAATAGGAGGGTTGCTGATCTTATAAAAAAATACCATACTCTTGCTTGCTTTTTTGAGGTACCAGCCCAGTACATGCATAGTCAAATATGTAAGTCACGTGTTCCTTCTTGCTCAGAAGTACCAGGTATTTATTTTGTCTACTGGTGCTGAACAAAGTGGCCAGGTAAAGAAGTTAAAGTATAACTAAATGTCAGTGTCATGTCTGGTTCTGAACCTGGGACCTCTGCTGTGCCTGGCAATGACTCTTCTTGCTGAGCTACCTAAGATCCTGGACAGAACGCTGTCTGATCCATTGGACAACCTTGCTTTGTCTTCTACTGAACATTGAACTCTTTGCTCCTCCCATGAATTTCCTGATTTAACCACTTGCCGACCCGCCCATAGTCGAATTACAGCTGCAAGGTGGCTCGATAACTCTGGGAGGGCGTACATTGACGTCCTCCCAGAATCGCTCTCCCGCGCTCCCCCTGGGGTGCGCACATGGGAGTGTCCGTGACTGGATCACGGGAAATGGCCGCTGATAGCGGCCTTTTACCACGTGATCGCTCCGTCAAATGACGGAGCGATCACTTGTAAACAAACCTCTCTACCCTCTCTGTACCGATCGGTGTGAGTGGAGAGGGGGAGGGATCGGTGGCAGTAGCGCTGCTCTGTGACAATTGCAGTCACAGATCCAGCCATTCATCCCTCCATGCTCAGCCATCCCTGCCATACTCTGCAAAACTCTGCAATACTCTGCCATACTCTAAAATACCTGCCATACTCTGCAATACCCAGCCATACTCTGCAATACCCAGCCATACTCGGCGATACCCAGCCATACTCGGCGATACCCAGCCCTACTCAGCAGTACCCAGCCATACTTAGCAGTACCCAGCCATACTCAGCAGTACCCAGCCATGCTCAGCCTTGCTCAGCCATACTCAGCCATGCTCAGCCATACTCGGCCATACTCGGCCATGCTTAGCCATGCTCGGCCATGCTCAGCCATACTCGGCTGTACCCGACCTCTGTATGTGGCCAGGCTGTGAAAGTCTCCCACATGTGGTATCGCCGTACTCAGGAGGAGTAGGAGAATCTATTTTGGGGTGTCATTTTTGGTATGTACATACCCAGCCATACTCAGCGATACCCAGCCATACTCAGCAGTACCCAGCCATACTCAGCAGTACCCAGTCATGCTCAGCCATACTCAGCCATGCTCAGCCATACTCGGCCATGTTCTGCCAAGTTTAGCCATGCTTAGCCATGCTCGGCCATGCTCAGCCATACTCGGCTGTACTCGGCCTCTGTATGTGGCCAGGCTGTGAAAGTCTCCCACATGTGGTATCGCCGTACTCAGGAGGAGTAGGAGAATCTATTTTGGGGTGTCATTTTTGGTATGTACATGCTATGTGTTAGAAATATTGTATAAATGGACAACTTTATGTTAAAAAAAAAATGTGTTTTTAACCACTTCCCGCCCCCCGGCCGTCATATGACGTCCTTGACTTAGTGCAGGAATATCTGAATGATGCCTGCAGCTACAGGCATCATTCAGATATCAGCTTTTTCAGCCGGCGATTCCCTACACCATAAGAATGATCATAGCGGCTGTTCCACTGCTTGATCGTTCTTAAGGGAGGCGAGAGGGGACGTCCCCCTCCCGCCGCCCTCCGATGCTTCTACCGACTCACCGATACGATCTAAGCCAGGATAGTTTTTTTTAAAAATTTCAGGCTTCCCAGCCTAGAGGTGAGATGTGGGGTCTTATTGACCCCATATCTCACTGTAAAGAGGACATGTCATGCCATATTCCTATTACAAGGGATGTTTACATTCCTTGTAATAGGAGTAAAAGTGATTAAAAAATAAATTTTTGAGAAAAAAATGTTACACTAAAATAAATAAAGTAAAATGAACAATAAAAATATATATTTTTTTTAATGTGCCCCTGTCCCCGTGTACTCGCATGCAGAAGCGAACGCATACGTAAGTCCCGCCCACATATGAAAACGGTGTTCAAACGGTAAGGTATCGCTGCGAACATTAGAGCGAGAGCAATAATTCTAGCCCTATGGGGATTTTTAAGTAGTGAAGTTTGGCGCCATTCCACGAGCGTGTGCAATTTTGAAGAGTAACATGTTAGGTATCTATTTACTCGGCGTAACTTCATCTTTCACATTATGCAAAAACATCGGGCTAACTTTACTGTTTTTTTTTTTAAAGCACAAAAATTGCTGCGCAAATACTGTGCAAGATAAAAAGTTGCAACGACCGCCATTGTATTCTCTAGGGCAGTGATGGCGAACCTTGGCACCCCAGATGTTTTGAAACTACATTTCCCATGATGCTCACCTACACTGCAGAGTGCATGAGCATCATGGGAAATGTAGTTCCAAAACATCTGGGGTGCCAAGGTTCGCCATCACTGCTCTAGGGTCTTTGCTTAAAAAACATATATAATGTTTTTCGGTTCTATGTAATTTTCTAGCAAATAAATGATGAATTTTACATATAGGAGAGAAATGTCAGATTTGGCCTGGGTGCTCCAGAATGCCTGAAGGTGCTCCCTGCATGTTGGGCCTCTGTATTTGGCCACGCTGTGTAAAAGTCTCACACATGTGGTACCGCCATACTCGGGAGTAATAGCAGAATGTGTTTTGGGGTGTAATTTGTGGTATGCATATGCTGTGTGTGAGAAATAACCTGCTAATATGACAATTTTGTGTTAAAAAAAAAAGAAAAAAAATCTTGATTTTGCAAAGAATTGTGGGAAAAAATTACAACTTCAAAAAACTCACAATGACTCTTTCTAAATACCTTAGAATGTCTTCTTTCCAAAAAGGGGTAATTTGGGGTGTATTTGTACTTTTCTGGCATGTTAGGGTCTCAAGAAATGAGATAGGCCGTCAGTACTTCAGGTGTGATCAATTTTCAGGTATTGGCACCATAGCTTGTGGACTCTATAACTTTCACAAAGACCAAATAATACACACCAATTTGTACTTATTTTTACCAAAGATATGTAGCAGTATAAATTTTGCCCAAAATTTATGAAGAAAAATTACTAATTTGCTTAATTATATAACAGAAAAAAAGAAAAATTCATTTATTTACAGAATTGTCAGTCTTTTTTCTTTTATAGCGCAAAAAATAAAAAACCCAGCGGTGATTAAATACCACCAAAAGAAAGCTCTATTTGTGTGGAAAAAAAGGACAAAAATGGCATATGGGTACAGTGTTGTATTACTGAGTAATTGTCATTCAAATTGTGAGAGCACCGAAAGCTGAAAATTGGTCTGGTTAGGAAGGGGGTTTAAGTGCCCAGTGGTCAAGTGGTTAAGCCATGTAACTGCACTTCCTGTTTGCCAGATTATTGTTCTCTCTTCAGCCAGTATCTCGCTCCCGTCTTCCCCGCTGCTGTCAGAATTTTGCTACCACTCATTATCGACCCTTAGCTTGTTCCTTGACTATGCTTCTGCCTGACCCCAAACTGCAACTACTCGTTACTTACCTTGGCTTGTTTACTGACTATGCTTCTATTTGATCCTTACCTGATTATCCGCTACAGGCCCCCAGCTTGCTTACCTCCTGGTGGTGCTATCCTGAGGATCGTGACCTGGTACTAACACACAACAAAACCCATATCCACCATCAGGAGCTCTGGTGAACACTGGTTAGTACTTAGAATCTGCACCTCAGGTGAGCCCACCTCATAAATCATGGCGACTGCCTGTGTACCTATCCTGCCCCCTGATCGTGACACTCAGCTTCTAAAATATAGAAGCTGATATTGTTGACCTTTTAAAAATGCTTGTAGCCTGGTTTCTATTCTGACTTACTGGCTTATATACAGTACATCCCTGACTCAATGACCCAGAACAAATGCATGGATCAGTCATGTTTTCTGAAGTCAGAATTCCCTATCTAAATACTTGTTCTAAGTCAGTAATGAAGAAAGAGTCATCATGACAACCAGGCAGGAGTATATTTAGAAAATTACCATTAAAATAAAAAAGCAAAAAAAAACATTTTTCCGTGAATTTACGTGTATGTAGAAATATAACTTTCACAGATGTTCAGTATGTTTATTACAGAATGTCTTGATTAAATTGCCACTTTCATTCTACTCTAATGAAAACGAAAAAATTGAAAATTGCAAGAAGACTTGAGTGTCTCATTTTCCCATCCTTTCATGTGATTGTCCTGTCATCCACAGATTATTTCTGTGGTTAAAATGCAAGCATCAATTTGGTATTCATGAAGTACTGTAACTTGTAGTTGACTTGTAGTCAATGACAGTGACATTTCAAACACACATTAAGCATTCCATGGCATGGCAGTTTAAGAATAATCCCCGAAGTGCTAAGGTGGTAATGCAGCCATAAAGTACTGGCAAATTGACTTCTGTAATCTACAGCACTTTGATGACCTTGTTTTAAAACTAGGCCACTTGAAATTCAGACCTTTGCTCTGGAGTAAGTTGAACTTTCAAAATAGAAAAGTTGGAAGAACTTGAGATATACTTAATTATGACCAGCTCTGGGATCATTTAAATAGATTTATTCCGTTTTATTGAATAATGCATTGTTTTAGCAATGCGTGACATTTCATCTATTTTGCATACAAAAAGATATTAAAACTGCCTTCCTAAAGCAGACAAAATGGCTAACTGACAGTGTCTTGATCGTGAATGTGCCAACTAACTCCTGGCTCACGACGCCAATAAAGTCTTTTTTTTATTTTGAACATAGGATGATTAAGTTCCTGTCTAGACTTTGTGATAAACAGACGCAAAACACCCCATAATTAAAATAACCGTATAATGTCAGTAGGAAAAAAATAAAATAAAAAAAAACTACCGCTAATAAGTTTTTAGGAATAAAGGTTAGATGGATAATTAAACATTTTCATAGTCTCCAGTCTATTGGATAATTGGAAATCAATGCTAAAGAACAAGCAAGCATTTGTCTTAACAACCCAAGGGAATAGGCTCAAGTGCTAGAATTTGGCCCCAAGTGAATATATTCTTCATATACTAGACAGATCTAAATTCATAACAACAGGCACCTTGTACAGAGGGGAACCTGCAGTAATAATGTTCTGGAATTTTCCTGGTGACAGGACATGACTAGTGGGAAGATTGAAAGCCGCACACTAATCGGTGTCTGCCACAAATTCACCTGAGCTATTAGACACCAGCACAGAATATCCGACACTGATTATGATGTTAAAGGGGTTGTAAAGGTTCGTTTTTTACTTTCTAAATAGGTTCCTTTAAGCTAGTGCATTGTTGGTTCACTTACCTTTTCCTTCCATTTCCCTTCTAAATGTTTTTTTTCTTTGTTTTCTTTGTCTGAATTTCTCACTTCCTGTTCCTCCTCAGTAAGCTGTTCAGTAAACTGTTCTGGCTGACTCCACACCACTCGGATGATGGTGTCAAGTTTACTGAGGAGAACCAGGAAGTGAGAAATTCAGACAAAGAAAAAAAAAACATTTAGAAGGGAAATCGAAGGAAAAGGTAAGTGAACCAACAATGCACTAGCTTAAAGGAACCTATTTAGAAAATAAAAAACAAACCTTTACAACCCCTTTAAGACTGACGTGTACACATGTTCATTCACATTCATTAAATAAGAGGTTGATACACAGGTAATGGACTTGCTGTTATTCAGGAAAGAGCATGCATTTTTATAACATAATAAATTATAATTATAATAATAATCTGATGTCTTCTGGACAATTACATGACATGCTGGTTCATCTTCTGTTCCTGTCATCTCCAGAGCTGGAGGCCCAACATGATGCAAAGAGGAAGCAGACTTGAATCGCTCACTACTCGCTGCACCAATACACTGTGTGCAGGGTGGTGTGTTCAGTCCCTGCTCTCACATTCTTTCCTTATTCTTCCAGGTTGAGTGGCGTTGTGTATAATTTAAATCTGGAGGACTGAAATTTGGCTTGTTCAGCAATGACAGGACGAGATTCGTTCCTATGGGCAGGCTAATTGTACCCAAGTCGACTTTGGTGCAACCACCCCGTCAGATTTTTTTTACATGTGATTACTGTCAGCTAGCAGTAGTCATTGTGTTCTGTCCTCCAGGAAGACTCCTCATGCCTCTTACCCCCCACTGGCAAAATACAATAGCTCTGTGGGAGGCATTCCCCAAACAACATTGACTGTGGGGATTCCCTAATCAAGCAATTTTCTTTCCTTCCATCCATGGTGGAAGGAAAGATAATCTAATCATCTATGGACTGCTTAAGGACATCTTGTGGCAAAGAACAGCTACAGTAGGAGGGGGGGGGGGGGTATTACAGCTAGAGATACTTTTGTTTCACCAGATCATTAGAAAATTTTAGAAATACAGCAATCTAAGTCAGGGGTGTCAAACTCAATTTCATTGTGGGCCACATCAGTATAATGGTTGCCTTCAAAGGTCCCGTTGTATCTGAAAGACTTGATGTCCAGAGAACCCCACTGCCCCTTACATCAAATGCCCTCCCCACCATCAGAAGTGGAGTATCCCACACCCTCCTTTACATTACAGTGCATCCCCATACCTTGTGCTGCTGCCGGGAAGAAGCTGTTTTTTTATTTACTACATTTAGGCTTTAAAAAACAGACCAGCCTGTTGTGGGGGAGGGACATTACACACTTCAGTGGCGGCCCGTCAATTAGGGGCCACCCCCCCATCTATGCGTCCGTCCCCCTAATCTACATGCAGGATGCCAGATGCATGGATTCCAATCAGGGTTTTTTTTTTGACGAACGCAATTACTGTAGAGCCAGAAGCTCTAATAGGCTCACAAAGCACTGTGCCCTGATCCCACCCAGTTGTGTGACAAAAGTAAATGAATATTCACTATTGTCACATTGACTCTACTCTCAGACACGTTTCAGATTAACCGAAAGGAGAAGTGTTCCAATTGGCCGACGAGGGAGGAGGAGGGAGACGACGCATGGCAGAAGCCTCTGCGATGCCTGCGGAGGAGAGCAGGGCAAGCTGTTTCCCCCATGATGCCAAGAAGGAGAGCAGGGGAAGGGAAGGCCATCACCCATGATGCCGAGGAGGAGAGTAGGGGTAGGGGAAGCCGCCGGCGGTCGCTTGGGTGAAGAGCTGCCCACCATATGGGGGGGGGGGGTGCTGCGCACTGTTTGCCACCCCCCCAAAAATGTACCACCAGTCACCACTGCACTGGTCCTCAACTGGCTATATGACATAATTCCACTGTGCAAAAATTTAGTTTTTTACTTTCTTTTGGCATGTCATAAGTCCTGATCCAGTAAGTTTCTAAAATGATCTTTAATTTTTTCCATGTAAGCTGTTTTGTCAATCAGGAATTGTAATTGCGGGGATGGGCACAAGCAACTACAATTTCCATATTGTCACATCACAAACTGCATATTATCTACTCTAAAACTGCAACAGTTATGATTATACTGTATTTAGTGATTTTAGCAGCTCCACGCTTCAAAATAATGTCTATTACAAGTTTTTAAAAACCAACAGTGTAAAGGATTGGATTATACTGCAAGCTCTCCTGGAGCAGTTGCTGGTTTGCTACAGAGTCGCCCCACTCTGAGCAGTACCTGCTGACCTCCATAGAATTGTAGCCTGAATTTTAAAGGCAGTAAAAGCATTGCCATATTATTTTCCAATGGAATAATGAATTGAAGGCATGTTACCCTCTATTTACAAAAATAATTCTTTTTTCCAAAAAATACTTTTTAAGAACCTGACGTGAACTCTCATTGCATTCATAACTGTAGATAATTGCAGCACAGTGGAATGCAGACCTTTTCTGCCTAGTACAGAAAATGATTACAGATGATCACTTGTAATTCTAGGTTTTACATCAACAATGGCTGTAAAGGTCGTCTTGTTAGGTAGAAAGAAAAAAAAAATGCAAGTCAATGGCAAGCTACTGTAGAACTGTGCAGTAATTTTTCCTGTGTTTTACGAACAAGAAATGGAAAAAAAAATCAATGTAAGTAAAATAAAGCATAAAAATAAATAAAACTTACAGTATGTACTAAAGAAAACAATGTCTCTTAAGAGATACCTTGACTGTACCAGAAACCATCAATTCACCAGAATGGCCTCAAAGTGCACTAAACTTTCCACCAACTTAGATTTAGTCAATACTTATTTCTCAACTGTACACAACATTTAAAGAGGAAGTAACCCCCCCCCCCCCCGAAAAACCGGGATAAAATAAGACCCTGCAAGAGAAAGGCATAATGAGCTAGTATGCATAGCATACTAGCTCATTATGTGGCACTTACCTGAAATCGAAGCCCTCGAAGTCCTCCTCGTTCCCCTCCGCCGCCGCCGCCATGTCCCCTCGGAGCTTCTTCCTGCTATCGCCGCTCCGACGCTGTGATTGGCTGGAGCAGCGATGACGTCACTCCGCGCATGCACACGGGAGCCGTAAAAGCCGGCGTTATCATTCATAAAACCGGCATTTACAGTGTGCATGTGCCGATGTCTACGGCGCGCATGCGCCGTACACATCAGTGTTTTTTTATTTCGCAAATATCTCCTAAACCTTGTAGGTTTAGGAGATATTGCAAAAACCTACAGGTAAGCCTTAATCTAGGCTTACCTGTAGGTGCAAGTTGCAAGAGTGGGTTTACAACCACTTTAAAGGAACAAACACAGTATGAGCAGGCAATGCCTGTTTTAATACAAATAATGGTGTTAGAAAATGAAGCAATATTTTTAAATCCATTATAAGGACAAGGCCCCCCAAAAGCACACTTCTAATGCACATCAGTTACAGCTTGATGATTAAGACTTGAAAGGATGCATGCCAAAAAGTTGGGACTTAAACCACCTGCTTACTGAGCAAATGTTGACACTTCTCTCCTATATGTACAAATCTGTGTTTTTTCCTAGAAAATTACGTATAACCCTCATTATAATATTTTTTTTTAGCAGCAACCCTAGAGAATAAAATAGCAGTCATCGCAATTTTTTATGTCACACAGTATTTGCGCAGCGATTTTTCAAACACTATTTAAAAAAGAAAATACACACTAAATTAAAAAAGAACAAAACACAATATATAACTCAATTGATGTTACGCTGAGTAAAATATAGATACCCAACATGTCATGCTTTAAAATTGCGCACGCTCGTGGAATGCCGCCAAACTACGGTGCTTAAAAACCTGCATAGATGACGGGTTGCCAGTTTAAAGTCACAGAGGAGATCTACAGCAAAAATGATTGCTCTCACTATGACGTTCGCAGTGATACCTCACACGTGTGGTCTGAACACTGCTTACATATGTGGGCGTGACCTACATATGCGTTCACCACTGTGCACGAGCACGGTAACGGTTTAAAACATTTTTATTTTTTACTATTTATTTTATTCCATTATTTTAATTTTTACACTGTCCCTTTTTTTCTTACTTTTGTTCCTTTGACAAGGAATGTAAAAAAATCCTTGTGATAGAAATAAGCAGTGACAGGTCCTCTTTTTAGAGAGATATGGGATCAATAAGACCCCACATCTCTCCTCTACAATGTAAAGAATTAGGTAAAAAAACAAAAACAAAAACATAGATCTAATGCTTTAAAAAAAATGGCCTTGTTTACATTGGGCCAGAAATGGAAGTGACGTCATGACGTTACTCCGGTCCTCCTAGGCCATAGAGCTGCGCAGAGGTCAGATTTCTTCTGCGCATCTAATGCATTAATTACACTTACCTCTTTGCTGTCCTTTTCAAGATATAGCATTCTGAAAGCCCTGCTGTAAGTGCAACGTTAACATTGTCTGACTATGTCAAGACACTTTGCAAAATTTGAGTTTCAGTAGTATCAACTGAATAGAAGTTGTGTGCTGCATTTATGTTAGAGCCAGAGTTAGAGGTCAGCGGCCCCACCCTCCCGAGGGGGTCAGGGATTGCAAGAGAGCCGTGAGAAGTGCATGTTGCATATTGTGCAGGACAGATTGAGGCACGAGCCTGAGAGAGTAACAGTCTGGGACAGACCGGGCAGCTGGGATGCTGCAGAAAAGACACAGGGCAAAGGTACAGCGTGTGTGCACAAGCACTGGGTGTGTTTGATGGTCAGGAAAACCAAACTATTCAATTAAGGAGTAAAGCTGCAAAGAGAGCCACAAGGCTGAATGTTGTTTTTCCTTCTTGTATTAATGGTGAGAACCCACTGAATGGAAAGACATCCTTGTGAATGTTTGTGTTACTTTAAAAAAGAAAAGTGGGCAGAAAAAGCCCTGAAAACATACTTTGAAGTAAACTCACTGTTTGGCGCTACGATTGAGCTACAAAACCCCAACATGTCACAAAGTCTATAGGGCCTACTGTCTCAGGGGCCATATATCAGGGATACTTCCGAAGATCATAATTGGGAATGCATCTGAATAGGTTTTCCACTTTCTGCCTGTATATCACTACCCAGTTTAAAATAATACTAAGACTTAAACTTGACTTAAGCCTCGTACACACGAACGAGTTTCTCGGCAAAAACCAGCAAGAAACTTGCTGGCAGAGATTTTTTGCCGAGAAATTTGTTCGTGTGTATGGTTTCTCGTCAAGAAAAGCGACAAGTATCTCGACGAGAAAATAGAGATCCAGCGCGAACCGAAGAATGCCTTTTACCGGCACTTCCTGGTTCACGCTGTGATTGGTCACAGCTTATCACATGGTAAGAAACCTCTGACATGATCGGAGATGCAGGGGCACGTGCCGGCATGTTATCTCGAATAACATACATTTAATTTTTTTCTCCTTGGGTCTATTTATCCTTTAATTTTGTATTTGCAGCTTGCATCACTTTTCTGCTTCCGGGAGCCACTAGAAGTCAAGGACATGCTAGCTTGGACTTGAAGGCTCCATATCATGTGTATAGTGGCAGACAATGCAAATACTCCAGCTCTTTGTAAATGCACAAATCGAATCCTATTCTGTGAACAAATGCCCCGATGGTACCTGGTACAAAAATCCTTCAACTGAAATTCAAGTGTATTCTTTTACAAGCACATTCAATGCTTAATACGTTCAAATTTAGTAAATAGACCAATCTACAAGAGCCACTAGAATACTGATTGTCATTTACCTTCAAGAAGATAATTTTGTTGTTTATTTTTTTTCATTAATAAATATCTAATTTTTAGTTGATTTGACCTTCAAATACCCCAGAAATGAGGAAAAGCCGCGCTTAATAATCAGCTGCTTGAAAGAAGAGAATGTAAATGAGGTTAATTTATGAAAAGCAATGTTTATGGAGCCTGAATTTTATTTCAATATACAATTTAGCACTAACCCAACAGTGAACCCTGTGAGTGTATAAACTAAAATCCTCCCACTGTTTCTCAAAGCTCTGGAACTTCATCTTCCTATCAGTTCATACTAGCTCATAGGATTATAAAGCTGTCATAGATAAATGACAATGAAAAATGGTCTTTAAAGGTAAGAGACAGAACTGAATATTTAAAAAATTAAATATTAAAATATACAGAAACTGGCAATAAGTCTGTAATAGCTCAATGTCACAATGATTACACAAAATCTGCTAATCATCTTTTTGCTTGCACCTCTCCAAGTAGTTACACACAGGGGACATTCTCCTGATTTAGAAAATAACTACAATTGCAGATTAAATGCTACTGCCACCTGCTGGTAAAATATGATATTTTGGTGCAACCATAAAATACAATGGTTCTCTAAGGGGAACAAAGTATTTCTCTAGGCTGTCAATCACAGACTGTGTGCTGGAGCTCCCTCCCGTCACCTTTTTTCCTCTTGGTGTCAGGAAATCTTGTCAGAAGTGACTCATGCAGATAGAAGAGGAACAAGGCAGCAGAGAGAAAATTACAATTAGTGTTCTGGACTGAGACAAGTACACACTATAGAAGAATATACATTGTTCATATTTTATGTCTGAGGCTTAAAACCACTTTAATGCACATTAGAAGGTGATACAACACGCATTAATGTGCCTGTATTAAAGTGGTTGTAAACCCACTTTTTTTTTTTTTTTTACAACCTGTAAAAGAAAGGCATAATGAGCTATTATGACTAGCATGATAGCTCATTATGTTCCACTTACCTTAGGTCGGGGCCCCCCGAAGCCATCCTCGTCCCTCTGTACAGCCGCAGACATCACTGCGGCGATAGCCGGAATGTTACTTCCGGGTATCGCCGCACCAGCCAATCACAGCGCCGCACCGACGCTGTGATTGGCCGGAGCGGCGGAGACGTTTGCTGGGAAGTAGCCGAGTTTGTGAATGGGATTAACCCCATGAATGCGCCGTTGTCTACGGCGCGCATGCGCCGTAGACAGCGGCGCTTGTCATTTTAGTAAATATCTCCTAAACCGTGTAGGTTTAGGAGATATTTCTTGCACCTACAGGTAAGCCTTAATCTAGGCTTACCTGTAGGTGCAAGTTGAAAAAGTGGGTTTACAACCACTTTAATACAACACACCAGAATGGCAAAGTGTGAATGGGCCCTTGAAGTTTTCCTCAATGTACATTACAATTTGAAGCAATCTAGTCCCAGCTGGACACATTTTTATTTATTTTTTTTAGTGCTGCAGCTCCAGCTTGTAATTCCATTAGTATAATTAGATCCAGAACTGTCAAATCATATTATTAATATTTTATTATACTTATTATTACAGTTCCCAGTGCTCTAGAAGTCTTGGAGCTACTTGATTACACTTTTAAAACAGCAGCTTGGCAGAGGGTCCTAGCAGAGTAGTGCTCACTATTTGCATAAGACTACAGATCCACAAGTCGAAAGTATTTTCTAATTATAAAAAAAGTTTGGGATGTTTAAAAAGTTAAAGGCAGATTTATCATTGTTATTCTCGAAAGTAATGCACTATGCTTTTTTATAAAAAAAGACAGTATAGAAAAAACTCTAGATAAATACACAGAGTCCTAAATGATACTGTAGCAGCGCTTCTTTCAAAATAAATTTCTGAAAGTCCTCTATACAAGTTCAAGTATAGGTAATGACAATGGTGCAGATGGTTAAAGATGTGACTGCAATAATATTGATTGTGCCAGATTATTCCTTTATCTCCAGTTGTTCACCACGTGGGGGGAAATTTAAATTCCCCTTAAGGGGATGCACTTACCAGAGGTAAGGTTCAAAAAGGCATGAACCAATAGTCCACATCCGACCTGGTCGCTGCAATCTCCACCAGCCACACTGTTATGTTGAGGTCCGTATGACATATAAGGCAAAAATAAATTCTGCATAGGGTAGTACTGTTAAAAAACCTTTATTTAAGTCCCCACAGCCCCCCTTTATACATATGTGCGTACCACAGTGCAGATGTAAATACACAGTGTTTAAGGTGACTAAGTGCCCTCTGAGCAGGAATAGTGAACGGCGGCGCCGTCTGGGTTACCAGTAACCTCGCGTCCTTCTCCTCACTTCCTGGTCTGTGGAGCGCATCTGTCGTCACTTCCGGTGATTGGTTAGAGAGTCACGCCCTGACGCGTTTCGTCACTTCCGGACTTCGTCTGAGGGCGTCTATGCTTTTTTAGCTTTGAATAGAGTGGGGAAGGCTGTCCGTTTCCCCAATCATAGAGATTTTCATTATATTGGGACTCTAGAGACCAACAGAATAATCCAGCCCCGTCCCTTTCCTCAGGACACCATACAGAAAAATTGTAAACACATTTTAGATCTTTTTTTTTGGCTTTTGCTTTATTAGATACTGTGATGTTATTGCTATGATCATCTTTATTTTACTCTGCATAAATATGGGCTAATACAATTGTATACAATGTATGGGTAGCAAGCCATGCTTGCGTTGTCAAGACACTGGGATCACAAGTACCATGACTCATTGTACCTCTTTTGCAGTGGCGGCTGGTGCTCAAAATTTTTGGGGGGAGCAAACAAACTGAAAAAAAAAAAATCAATTGCCGCCACTGTGCCCATTAAACGCAGCCACTGTGCCCAAACGCCACCAGTTTGCCCCCTCAAATACAGCCAGCCAGTTTGTTTCCATATACAGCCAGTGTGCCCCCATATATATACAGCCAGTGTGCCCCCATATACAGCCAGTGTGCCCCCATATACAGCCAGTGTGCCCCCATATACAGCCAGTGTGCCCCCATATACAGCCAGTGTGTCCCCATATACAGCCAGTGTGTCCCCATATATATAGCCAGTGTGCCCCCATATACAGCCAGTTTGTCCCCATATACAGCCAGTTCCCCCCAAATGCAGCCAGTTCCCCCCCATATACAGCCAGTTCCTCCCAAATGCAGCCAGTTTGTCCCCCATATACAGCCAGTTCCCCCAAATGCAGCCAGTTTGTCCCCCATATACAGCCAGTTCCCCCAAATGCAGCCAGTTTGTCCCCCATATACAGCCAGTTCCCCCCAAATGCAGCCAGCGTGTCCCCCATATACAGCCAGTTCCCCCCCAAATGCAGCCAGTTCCTCCCCATATACAGCCAGTTTGTCCCCCAAATGCAGCCAGTTCGTCCCCCATATACAGCCAGTTCCCCCCAAATGCAGCCAGCGTGTCCCCCATATTCAGCCAGTTTGTCCCCCATATTCAGCCAGTTTGTCCCCCATATTCAGCCAGTTTGTCCCCCATATTCAGCCAGTTTGTGCCCCATATTTAGCCAGTTTGTCCCCCAAATGCAGCCTGTCCCCCCCCCCCACAGCCCTGCACTTACCTTCCTCGGTCCGCGCCGTCCTCGATGTGTTCTCCCGCCCTCGATGTCGCTTCAGCCAATCAGTTTACCGGTAACCAGATCCGGTGAACCTGATTGGCTGAAACCTCCACACAGTCTTCTTCCAGGAACGCACCCCCGTGCGTACCTGGGAGGAGTTTTTGGAGGCCGAATACAGCGTGAGAGCTGTATTCGGAAAGCCTATCAGAGCCGCTGGCTCTGATAGGCACTTCCAAGTTACACCCACCGCCGGCCGCCGCTCTAATTCATATGGCCGGCGCTCACCAGGAGGCCGGCCATATGTATAGTGGGCAGCGCGGCAGCGGTGACAATACACAGATTCATGCAATGCATGAATCTGTGTATTGTCTTTCAGTGGCGGTGCGGGAGCGAGAGGGGGCGGCGCTCCGGCGCCCTCTATGGACGCACCGCCACTGCTCTTTTGTATAGTCACTTTGCAAGTGGATTCTAATGATGTCACTCCTTTAGCCTTCAAAACTACAAGGAGGCATGTAAACAAGAAAGAGATAAGACCAGGAATGCTCTTGTTCCACATCCGGAGGCTCCATTACAGGCATTGCTGGAGTGAAGAATTGTAACCATTGGTTCATGAGCTAGAAGTAATTAGAAGATCAAGGATGGGAATCCCCTCACAATCTGCTAGCCTAGGCAAGTTAAATCTTAAAAGCTGAAGATCTGCTTTGAAGTGGATGTAAACCCTACTATTGGTTTTAGCTAAGGAAGCTGCCACCTTGGCCTCTGTTTATTCTTCAATCGCTATGATGCTGCACATGTGATCAGTTATGATATCAGCCATTGGATGGCTTGACAGTTTGGTTGATAGCACAACCAATGTGGCAGTTACATTCCCAGCATGTGCCAGAAATGTAACCGTTTTTTGAAACTGTTAAATCTATGGGTTGACTTCCACTTTACTTCCTACCTTGGAGATGAGACAAAAGTGAATGTAAATCTCCCAAACAGAACGGAAATCCCACCTGTGATCGTTTTCACAAGAACAAACGTCCCTATTTGGAGACATCCCCTAATAATCCTGTTCCTGACAAATGTAACATTTTGGATTTCCTCTCATTTTCTGTCCTGGTGATTTAATAGTAACAGTGCATCCCCAAATGGGGACACCTGCAGCAATAAAACTGCCAAAGATTTAAACCCTTAACCTCTCAGAAAAGAAGACAAAACAGTGTTGGCTGGAGTTGTATTTTAAAGTGATGCACAGCTAAAAACTAAACATGAATATAAAACTGGTCTTTAGCCCTTAAACAACCATCCTTTTTTTCCAGCTCTATAGGTAAGGTTCATCTTACCAGTCAAAAGAATTCCGTTAGTAGAGCAACAATGCTTACTGCCCTGCCTGTCTTGCAGTGTGCTGCAACGTCTTGTAAATCTTCCCACCCTCTGCCTGATTGACAGCGGCTCTGGTGAGAAGCAAACTATCAGCCGATCAGAACTGCTTTATTGCATACAATTTCTGAGAAAATGTAACTATGAACGAAATAAAAAAAAAGAAGACAAGTATGTTGCCCAATGGTAAAGTGAACCTAAAGTCCTAATCCTAGTTTTGAATAAAGTAGGAAATGGTTTGCTATCTCTGTCCCTTTGGCGAGATTCTCCTTCAGTGTTTTGAGACACAAGAGTAAATTAGTGGAGGACTCTTTCAAGTAAGAGAATGCCTCTCTTAAAGGCCCCCCCCCCCAGCAAAAAGTTTAAAGTCAGCAGCTACACATACTATAGCTGCTGGCTTTTAATATTAGGACACTTCCTGTCCTGGAATCCAGCGATATCGGCACCCCAGCCGATGTTTCCATTACCTCTCGGGTGCTGCCGCCGCCATTCGTGGTAAGGGAAACCGGCAGTGTAGCCTTTAGCTGGTTACCTGCTGTGCATGCGCGAAGCATGCTGCGCTTTCTGAATGACCCAGCGGCAGGGGAAGGAGGAAGGAAATTAACTTTCGAGTGATCCCGCCGTGACGAGATCACTCAGAAGTGGGGACAGGTACCTGATAAGCGGAGCTTCCACTTTTGGATGTAACTCCACTTTAAACCCCGTACACAGGGGCCGAATGTCGGGCAGCATCGGCCGGTTCAACAGAAACCAGCTGACCTTTAGCCCATGTGTACTGTAGCAGGTCCTACAGAAGTTTGGTCAGCTTCTGTCAAAGGGGCATGACCTAAAAAAACTCTACCAATCGTGACCCGATCAGCACTCTCAGCCAATGACCGAAGTGTTCTGCCGGTGGGGCTGTCAGAACACAATAGCACAGCAGGAGAAATCACTGTACTAACATCGGATAGGTAGTACAGTGGCTCCTCCAGAGCTGCCAGCGTTTTTTTTCATTCAGCCCTGCTGGGTTGAGGGAAAAAATAAATAAATAGTAGTGTGTATCAGGCTTTACACAACTGTCATCCAAAAAAGAGCCTAGATGAAAAATTTCACCTGTATTCCTTTACCAATCGCCGCTGAATTGTTCAATTTTTCCTCACTTTCAGTTCTTAAGACAATAATCACTAAGACGATTAGAGAGGGTGAATCTCTCCAGCGGGAGTGCAGAGAGCAATAAAAAGCTGCACTTTAGTAGTCTTCCTAGCTTAAAAAAAAAAAATTGTTAAAAGGTTGTGTTTAGATATCTAATTACATACATTATGATACATTTGTTCAATATAACAACTGTTTTCATGAAGGAATGATATCTTCTAGATAACCACTGCACTAGCACTATCTATAAACAATCATAAACAATCATTTTTGTCAAAAAGGGATGATCTGTCCTGGTTCATTGAATTGGTATTACTTTCATTTTGAGTAAAAGATCAGTTGAAACCATCAAATCTAGGATCTTGTTTTGCATTTTTTTATAGGCACAGTGCCAGCATTACACAAACTATAAAAAAAATTCCATTTAGATGAGAGTTCCTGTATATTCTGTCAAATGAAACAAGTGTTGCTTGCCCATATCTGTCTGTTTAAGACAAGGGGCACAATTCACTAAGCGATATTTTACCGCATCTGAGTATGCCGTAAAATAACACAAAGCGTTAAAAAACTTAAAAAAAAACTAGTAATTCACAAAGAAACTCTCTTTAAAATCTTGCATGCATTATATTTCCGAATTATGCCTCAAATACTGCATGAAACCGTACAGTAAGTTATTGCAAGCATCTCACTTGTGTAGGTGTAAAAGTGTAAGGCAGCCAACAATTTAATCATGGCTGGTATGGCATTAAGGTGAAAAAACACCTGGCAGTCACCGGCCCCCCAGCCTCTCCATTTTACTTACCTGAGCCCCTTTATCTCTTCGGCGGGGACACAATGTCCCTCTCTCCGCGGGGTCCCGGCTCTTGATAGATTGATAGCAGCGCAGCCAATGGCTCCCGCTGCTGTCAATCAAACTCAATGATGCGGGCACCAGGGGGCAGAGCCGAGTCCGGCATTCGTGTCTGTGGATGCAAATGCTGGACTCAGGAGCATGCCCGCAAGGTAACCCCCTCGGGAGAGCACTTCTCCTAGGGGGTTATCTGATGTGGGGAGGAGCCTCGAGAGCCGCAGAGGGACCCCAGAAGAGGCTGTTCGGGGCCACTCTGTGCAAAACTAACTGCACAGTGGAGGTAAGTATGATATGTTTGTTATTTAAAGAAAAATTAAAAACGATCCTTTACAATCACTTTAAGGTACCTTATGAGTTAGGTATACAGCTCCATGATTAGTGCCTTGGATAAGCGGAACTTCTTCAGGGTATCAGCATTTGTGAATTTATCCAGAAATTTCCTTTAAAAGGACCACTCAAGGTCTCCTCCTCTTCTGCATTACTTTAAATTCCAGAAAACTGGATTCATAGGGATCCATCCTCTGTGCTATGCCGTCTGCCAGCCTCCAGAGACAACTCCTGAGTAGAATCTAGCTTCAGCTTGTAATTTCCTGCCTTTTTTTTAATCAGTCACTTACCTCAAACCCAAGATCTGACCATGATCATAGTTATCACAAGCTTAGACCAGTTCTTAATTACTGCATTTATTTATTTCCTTTTGTGAATTGACTTTAATGCCTTTTTATACAAGCGTTTTTAGTGTTTGCGCTAAATACCGCATATGAGCAATAGTGAATTGACATTTTCATTATGGCATGCGCCAAGTGGTCACGTGACTGTCATAACGGTGAATTGTGCCCAAGGTTTATGGATTTACAAAGTCAAATAAGTTTAATGTCAGAATCAAAATTGCTAAAAAAATTATATTTCTAATCTTTATACTTAACCACTTACATACTGCCCCTTAATCATTATACCGCTCTTTGAAGAGGGATATCGTTATTATGACAGCAGCTAGCTGCCATAATCCCAGTATCCACTTCTTCAGCAGGCGGTCTGCTTTCAGATAAAAGTGGTGTAGCGCCCTGCTCCTGTTGACCAGGCACTATTATCTAAATTTAGTGGGATGTCTGAACTGTAGTTAGTTCAGATTCTATGTTTTGGCTAAATTGGCCTATGTTCCAGCCTTGGCTGAGTTGGGTGCCGCTGCCACCTCTGGTTCGTGTTGGAAGGTACAACAAGCCGAGGCGTATTGGGTGCTCTTTCCCAGAGGCAACCTAGCGGGAGGTTGATACCGCTGGGCATGCTAGGAGAGGGTACTTAAGGGATGGACGCCATTTTTGGTCTCTCTCTCACCTCGTGGCCACCCTGGCCAGAGGTATGTGACAACTTCTCTTCTGCCTCAGGGCCTGCTGGCCCGAGGTTACGCCACTGAAGGTAGGCCCAGAAGCTTCTGGGGCCTACTGGCTCGAGGGTCGTCCTGTGCTGTCTGTCCTGCGGGAGGAAGCCGAGTAGTTGAAGGAGCCAGGGAAGGACTCGTCTTGGAGAATACGCAGCTGAAGGCTGGTATCTCGAGAGGAGCCTGGGGCCTCAATCGGAGGATGCATCCCAACCAATCTGCCTCACAGTATTGCCGGGTCGGCTTAAAGGGACTTTCTTATACTGTGCAGTTGTGCTTAAACTTTGGAAATTCTGATTACCAAGTCTGTGGCAGAGACTTTTCATTTGTCCGTGCATCAGGTAGGCAGGTGAGAGGGGCCTATCCGGGTGAGCAAGATCCAATGACAGGCGAGTGTACCTGTCTCCAGGATCTCAAGTTTTTCTCAGTGATCTGCATCAGGTACCTGAACTTCCCCTAACCCACCATCCCTCATTCTGCTAATGTTGTGTTTAATAAAAGAAGCATTGGAAAAGACTCAGTGACTGGCAACCGTGTTTATGCAAATTTAACCCTAGACTTTGAGCCAACACGGAGAACAGTGGGATAACGGCAGACCAAAACTAACCAGCAGCTCCTACGGGGGTAGAGCTACAGTGGTCTTAGTGGCGGATTCCCCATGAGATCACTTTTATCGGTGGCAGGAGAGGGGCCACCCTCCCGCCTCGCTCCGGTGCCCTCCGCTGCTTACTGGAGCCGCCGGCAGTGGCGGAGGCGATCAGGTCCTTTCCCCTTTGTGTATGAAAATGGTGTTAAAACCAGACATGTGAGGTATCACCACAAATGTTAGATTGAGAGCAATAATTCTAGCCTTGAACCTCATCTGTAACTCAAAATATGCAACCTGTAGAATTTTTTAAACGTTGCATATGGAGATTTTTAAGGATAAAAGTTTGTCGCCATTCCACGAGCGGGCGCAATTTTGAAGCGTGACGTGTTCGGTATCAATTTGCTCTGCATAACATCATCTTTCACAATATAAAAAACTAATTGGGCTAACTTTACTGTTTTCTTATTTTTTTATTCAAAAAAGTGTCTTTTTGTTACAATGATCGGCATACTGAATGAAAGAAAATGATCTTCAGTTTTTGACTCTGAACTCCTACAAAGTTATTATTTTTAGCTTTTATGCAGCAGGTATCAAGTAAAGAGACACTTTTGGAAATGTGCAGATTGAAAGAATTATAGCATTTTAGAAATGTGGTCTGTACGGAATTATTGTAATGCAATACAATCTTTTTCCAAGAGTTCATTCACAAGGACTGGAAAAAATAAAAATTGTGCTATTGCCCTAAACAAGCAATCATTTAAAGGAAATTTTTTGTTTTGTTAAGTAAAAGAAACAAAAAAATAAACCTATTCAAAAAGTAGATCAACTATACAAATTGCCCAATTAACAGAGCTTTACCTGCTTCTGGTATGTAGATATCACTGTGTTCATGCTGTAGTATATTTCTTATGCACCTTTTCCTTTTAGCAATGAATACTGTTTATTTTTGTTAAGTCTATGTACAAAAAGTTATTAAAAGATACCTATGGTCAGAGGCAGTGCTGATGCAGGAAATGTAATGGGCTATATTCTCATTAGATGTAACTGTGACATCAGTTTGTAGAGTGAATAAAGTAGATGCAATACTAGGGATGAGCCGAACACCCCCCGGTTCGGTTCGCACCAGAACACCGCGAACAGGCAAGAAAATTTGTGCGAACACTGTTAAAGTCTATGGGACACGAACATGAAAAATCAAAAGTGTTCATTTTAAAGGATGATATACAAGTTATTGCCATAAAAAGTGTATGGGGACTCGGGTCCTGACATGTATCAATGCAAAAAAAACTTTTTAAAATCGCTGTGTTTCAGGAGCAGTGATTTCATTAATGCTTAAAGTGAAACAATAAAAAATAAATATTCCTTTAAATATTGTCCCTGGGGGCTCCCCTTAGTCTGCCTGTAAAGTGGTGTATCTGTCTGATGTGTTTTACTGTGCCGCAGCAAAATTTTATTTCTAAAGGAAAAATAGGATTTTTTGTACTCATCGTAAAATCCTTTTCTCTGACATCCATGGACTGACACGGTGTCTCTTTACACTTTACACGTGGGTTATGTCCCTGCTTGCAGGAGAAGACCTAGGCAGAATGTGAGATGTTATACATACATTGTAAAAGCCAGAGCTGAACAGCCCCACCCAGGGGGCGGTCCCTCCGGACATAACCCTACCACTACAGTCAGCAGACTTCAGATCGTAACAAAGCAGTACAAACTTAAAAAGGAAGGGTGGGTGCCGTGTCAGTCCATGGATGTCAGAGAAAAGGATTTTACGGTGAGTACAAAAAATCCTATTTTCTCTTATCATCCATGGACTGACACAGTGTCTCTTTACACTTTACACGTGGGATGTCCCAAAGCAGTGTCAAGAGGGATGGGAGCAGTATGAATGGAAAAACCAAAAACTTCACTCCAAGAAGGCAGAGCTCCTCAACGGAGGAGTCGCAACTTTAAACAGCGGCCTGCAGCACCCTGCGGCCGAAGGAAGCGGCCGAAGGAAGCATCTGAAGATGCAGCCACATTAACCTTATAGAACTTAAAAGGCATGAACAGACGACCAGGTCGCCGCCTTGCACACTTGTGCAACCGACGCTTGATGTCGGAAAACCCAGGAAGCACCAATTGCCCTGGTGGAATGCGCCGTAACCGGAAAGGGAGGCGCCCGCCCTTTGAGAGCATAGGCTTGAATGACGGTTTGTCTGATTCCCCCAGAAATGATGGCAGACGAAACCACTTGGCCCTGTTATGGACCAGAGACAGTCACAAACAGTGAGTCGGACTTCCGAATAGAAGCAGTAGCAGACAGGTACACCCGTAAGGCTCGTACCACATCCAATATGTGCAGCGCAAACTCTCTGGGATGCGATGGGTGAGGACACAAGGACGGGAGGACAATGTCCTCATGTAGGTGAAAGGTCGACACCACCTTTGGCAAAAAGGAAGGTCGCGGATGCAACACCGCCTTATCCTTATGGATGACTAAATATGGCGACTTGCAGGACAAAGCCGCCAACTCAGACACCCGTCAAACAGAAGTGATTGCCACTAAAAGGCCACCTTCTGAGACAAGAGGGGAATATCCCGGATATTCCCAAAAGGAGGTTCCTGGAGGACCGAGAGCACCAAATTCAGATCCCATGGTGGGAGAGGAGGCTGGACAGGAGGGAGCACATGGCGAACCCCCAACACAAGGTGCTAACCAAGAAGTGACCCGCTAGAGGTCGCTGAAAGAAGACGGCCAAGGCCGAAATCTGATCCTTGATGGTACTCAAAGCAAGCTTTTGGGCACTCCACACTGCAGAGTAGGCTTGTGCAATTCGTTTCGTAACGAATTGAAATTCGTCCGAATTTAGCAACTTTCGGACATTCGGAAGCATTCGAATTTCCGAACAAAGCAATTACGAATAAGACCGAATCCGAAATAAATTATACCGCAAATAGCGAATGCCCGAATGTCTTCGGCATAATTCGTTATGAAAAAGTTACGAATGTACGAATCCATTCGAAGCACAATAACACTCTGCTCTGCTCTCTGCTTCTCCCTCACCGTGCTGAACCCTCTCAAAATGGTGTACAGGGGCGGAGCCTATAGCCGCATGTTAAAAACGAAAGTAAAATACGAGATTTCGAATCGTTACAAATAACCGCAATGTATTTAGAAAAGTACAAATCCATTCGAAGCACATTAGGCATAATAGGCAGCGTCGTTGTGAGAGAGACACGGAAAATTACGAATCAACGAACCCAAAAAAAGTTACGAAAGTAGGAGTTGTGTCCAGAATCAACGAAAAACAACGTACTCTACCGAAAGTACGAACCCAAAAAAAGTTACGAAAGTAGGAGTTGTGTCCAGAATCAACGAAAAACAACGTACTCTACCGAAAGTACGAATTATAAAGCAACAAAAAATTCAACGAAAAATGTCGCTTGCAAAAATACGAATGAGTCCGAACACGAAAAATCCCGTCTAGCAAAATTACGAATGATTACGAATCAACAGGACCGGAAAGAAACGAACCGAAACGGAACAAATTTTTCCGTTGTGCACAAGTCTACTGCAGAGGACGCAGGATTCTGGGGACGGAATACGTCCGAGGACGCCAGTCCAGCGCTTCGCATATGGCGATATAAGCTTTCCAGGCACGGTGATAGATCTGCCTGGAGGAAGACTTCCGTGTCCTTAACATGGTCAAAATGACCGAGTCCGAGAGACCTCGGTCCCTCAACACCTGGCTTTCAACAGCCCTGCCGTTAAAGCCAGAGACTGTAAGCCGGATGAAACCTAGGACCTTGAGACTGAAGGTCCTCCCTCATCGGCAACCGCCAGGGAACGTCCGCGACGAGACGTACCAGATCAGCGTACCAGTGACGCTGAGACCAATCCGGAACAATTAGGATCACTGGAGTTTATATCAGGCGATAAGGACCCTATGGGGCCACCAACGCATCCGAGGCATCGCCCAAGGATCCCTGGATCTGGCCACAACCTCGACCTTTGCGATTGAGTCGAGAGGCCATCAGGTCCACATCCGGCGTGCCCCACTGTGGGCAAAGGAGTTGAAATATGCAAGGACCACTCTTTTTGGTCCGGCGTCTGGCGATTGGCGACTCAGATAGTCCGCCTGCCCATTGTCTATGCCCAGAATGTAAATGGTCTACAGAGCCGGCACGTTTCTTCCGGCCCACTTCATGATACGGACTACCTCGGAAGCCGCAGCTGAGCTCCGTGTCCCCCCTTGATGGTTTACATACGCCACCGCCGTGGCGTTGTCCGACTGGCTCCTGATGGAGCGACCCCGTACTCTCTCCGACCTGAGGAGAGACACAGTCTGATGGCCCGTATTTCCAGAACAGTGATTGGTAAACGGGCCCGTCCGGAGTCCAAGTCTTGAGCCGACAGGACTCCCCAGACTCCACCCCAGCCCGTCAGGCTGGTGTCCGTCGTGAGTACCGTCCATTGGATGGGAGGGGAACGACTTTCCGGACCGAAGAGCCGAGGATCTCAACCACCATGTCAGGGACGCCCTGACCAGGTGAATCACCTGGATCTGAAGATCCAAGGACAACGGGGATTTGTCCCAGGTGGACAAGATCACCTTCTGCAATGCCCTGGTGTGTGATTGGGCATACGGAACGGCTGCAAAGGAGGCCACCATGAGTCCCAGGACTCTCATGCAAAAAACGGATTGACAACCATTTTCGGGATGTCAGCACCCGCACCGCAGACTGAAGTGTCAGCAACTTCTCCAGAGGTAGAATACCTTTGCCTCCAAGGAGTCCAGAATCAGAACTAGATACTCCAGACACTGAGTCGGGACCAGGACTGACTCCTGAATGTTCAGGAACCACCCGAAGTCCCTGAGGGTCTAATTGACGATAGTCACCTTTTCTCTAAGTCTGAGCCACTTTCTGCTCTTAGCAGAAGATCGTCCAGATAGCCCACGACAGCAATACCTCACTGTAACAGAAGGCTAGAACCTGCGCAAGCACCTTGGTGAACCCCCTTGGTGCCAAGGCTAGGCCGAAAGGAAGAGCCACAATCGATAGTGGACTTCGCCGATCGCAAAGCGCAGAAACTTCTGGTGACTTGCGCAGATCGGAACATGCAAGTAGGCGTCCTTGAAGTCCAAGGACGCCAGAATAAAATCCCTTTAGTGGAGTGTAGCGATCACCGTGCGAATGGATTCCATGCGGAATTTCTGCACCTTCTCAAAGGCATTCAGGGCCTTGAGGTCCAGGATAGGTCGAACCACGTCCTATTTTTGGGACGACAAACAGATTTGAGTAGAATCCCTGAAAAATCTCCTGTGACAGAACCGGCACAATCACTCCGGACCTGATCAAATCCTGTACAGCCCCCAAGAGGGCTGCCCGACAGGTAGGAAGGAGAGGAAGATTCGAGGGAAAGAATCTGTCTGGGGGCCAGGATCGGAATACTATCCTGTATCCTGAGGTGACCACCTCGCACACCCACCAGTCGGAGATTCGGGAGGACCACCGATTCGTGACCTGCGAAGTCATCCCCCCACCCCAGAGTCGGGCGGAGGCAAGACTTCACGCAGAGGCGGGCTTGGGAGCCGCTTGTTTGGCTTACGCACCCAGGGGCACTTGTGCCCACCAGCCGCACTGTCGTCAGTCCGAGAGGGCCTACCCGTGGATTCTGACTGACAAAAAAAACCCCGTTTTGCTGGAAAGGAAGGCCCCTGTTTGCGGCGGGCCTCCTCACCCTTGCTAGTCTAAGGAAGAAGAGTGCTTTTACCTCCCGTGACATCCATGACGATGTCATCCAGAGCAGCACCGAAAGGTCTACCACCTTTAAATGGTAGATCCGTCAGGAGCTTCCTAAGGCTAGGTCAGCAGACCAGCATTTCAACCAGATAAGACGACGCGAGACAGAGGCCCTGGATATTAAAGGGGCCGCGTCCAACGTGGCATCGCACACATAAACCAGGCCCTGAACCAGTTGGTGGGCCAGAGCAACTGTGTCTGGAGGAAGATTATGCTCCTGTACAGCTAGGTGCAACATTTTTGCCCAACCTGTAAGTGTTTAAGATACAAGGGTCGCCGCTACCACAGGCCGTAGGGCGGATCCCAACAAGGCAAACATGGCTCTGCTCACCACTTCTGACCTCCTGTCAGTGGGGTCCTCAAATGCAGGAGTCCCCTCCATCGGGAGAGTGATGGCCTTGTTCAACCGGGCGACTGGAGGGTCGACCACTGGGGGAGAAGCCCACTTTTTAAATAGGGCATCTTCAAGGGGTATCTGATAGACAAACGCCGCAGGACCATAAAAAATTATTCTGCGGCTTTTCCCAGACCTTATCAATGAGCTGGTCAAAGAAAGTCATATGGAAAAACCTCTTTAGAAGGCCTGGCCTTAAAAGAACCAAAGGAGACTTTATCCGCCTGAGGTTCTGCATCCGCAGCATTTTAGCTTGAGAGTGTCCCTCACCGCAGTCGTGAGTACACTAACAAGCGCCCTGTCATTTACTGACTCAGAACTGGAGTTTTCCTCATAAGGAATGTCCTGTTCAAAACCATCCAATACATTCAGAACTAGGGTCCTGAGCGGTAGTGGCTAGGCCCATATCTGAATCAGCGCACTGCCCTCATGTAGTAAAGTGGGGAGAGGGCGCTCTTTTGCTCCCTTGCGCTTGCACACAGCTCCCATCCTGGTCAGAAATGATTCCAGGACTGCCCACAACTGGTCCCTAGGGACCGCAGGTGCTGAAGCACTGCCTGTTGTCCACTGACATTTAGGGGAAGCTGGTGACAGAGACTCCATATTGCCCCCCTCTGAGACTCCTCAGATAAAAAGTCCACCCACAGGCTGTGCTGACTGAGGAAGGGGCGCCCAGGGGACTCACCAAACCGGACCAGGGACCGCTCAGTTACGCTGTCTGTACCGCGCTGTGTCAGCGCTGGTGAGCTGTGAGGAGATTGTGAGGAGATTGTGAGGAGATTTGCGCTGTTACAGCAGCGCTAGAGGCCAAAACTAGTGCTGAAGAGCGCGCGGGCTACAAGAAAATGGCCGCCACACTTCACTGAGGAGATCCGCGGCAAGATGGCCGCCATGACGCAGCTAAAGTGAAAAAAACAGCACACACACAGCGCCACTCGGCGCTCAGGCCCCAAAACACACAAAAAAAGGCCCCAAGCATATCTGCAGACCAGCATGAGCCCCTCCAAGAACAGTGTGACCCCCAGGCACCCCACACAGCACAACGCCAGCAATGTGACAGAGAGTGACAATGAAATACAGGGGGAGACAGGGAAAATCCCCCACAGAGAAACACACAGCTTTTTGTACTCACCTGCAAGCAGGAGAGACTACTTACCCGTCCCCTGAGGGACCCACTGGTGTGTTTCTGACAGGACTATCACAGTGCAGTACTGAGTAGCTGTCGGCCCGGTCCACCGCGAAAGATACAGTCAGTCAGGAACTGTTCAGTCTTGAGAGGACCGTGGGAGCATGAAAGCAAACCCGGCCACCCCTGGAGTCATGGGGCCTGTCGTGAACTGAGTCTCACTCACACAAGGCGAGGATCAGCACGCTTGATGGTCGGACAGGGAAGACTACGAGGATATCTTGTACCCAACCTGTTGCCCAGCCGACAGTTGATAGAAGATTCTCAAAAATAAAATAAAAAAGAATTCCAGAAAAGGAATATAAATAGGTCAGGAGACTGGCTCCTGAGAGAGCCACGTCTTCTCCTTCTGCTAGGCAGAAAAAAACTGAAGTCTGCTGACTGTAGTGGGAGGGTTATGTCCGGAGGGACCACCCCCTGGGTGGGGCTGTTCAGCTCTGGCTTTTAGAATGTATGTATAACATCTCACATTCTGCCTAGGTCTTCTCCTGCAAGCAGGGACATAACCCACGTGTAAAGTGTAAAGAGACACCGTGTCAGTCCATGGATGATAAGAGAAAAGGGTCATTTAAAAATCTATGAAAACATTGGCATGGGTTCCCCCCCCCCAGTCCATACCAGGCCCTTCGGGTCTGGTATGGATATTAAGGGGAACTCCACACCAAAATTATAGAAAAAAAACAGCGTTCCCCCCCCAAATCCATAGCAGGCCCTTCGGGTCTGCTATGGATTTTAAGGGGAATGCCACGGCAATATGTAAAAAAAATGGCGTGGGGTCCCCCCAAAATCCATACCAGACCCATATCCGAGCAAGCAGCCTGGCAGGCTAGGAAAGGGGGGGCTAGCGAGCGCCTCCCTCCTGAACCATACCAGGCCGCTTGCCCTCAATATGGGGAGGGTGCAGTGGGGTCCCCCCCAAAGCACCTTGTCCCCATGTTGATGGGGACAAATTTGACCTGAAGATCTTTTATGACAGTAAAAATTTGTAAAATGGGCAACCCAGTCCTTATAACCATTCTAGTGCCAAGAACTGATTACAGTTATTTACTTTGTTAGTTTGTCTAATGTGTTAGGTTGGGTGTTCCTTTTTGCGTTTCATTTTTATTTATTTTTTAATACTATGCTGTTTTATCCCTAGGTAATATTCAATAAAACTGCAGCACTGAAAATGGACTCAGTGGTCTATGTTCCAGTTACTCATGAGAATTCTCAGTATGTTCAATAGCTGTGCTTCTTATTCTGTTATGTACACCTTTTGTGGAAAAATAACTGCTAACTAAATACCACTAGTGAGTGACAATTTATTTCAGGTTCCAACTAAAATTTCTATATTTATTGCCAGGACCCAATAACTGTATGCATGCAGATATAGTTGAGACAAACATAGATCTTTTCTCAGACAAGTTAAGCCCAAAAAAAAAAGGAAAAAATAAATTAAAATAAATAAAATAAGCGGGCAGGCTCAGTGGACCTCTGGGTCTTTTTCTGCTGTTGCTTTTTTGCCAAAGACGTACTATTCACTAAGAGAGTATAAAGTTTAATCCACCAGACTGAAGTACCGCTTGAGCTTATATGATACACATTAAGTAGTATAAGTAGCAAACATTGGAAAATGTAACTACATAGCTTGGTTGATCCAGGAGCTCTTCATTAAAGGAATTTTCTATTATAGGTATTTAAGTTCCAATTTCAATCAGAGGGAAAATGTTGTGTATTTTCATTTATAGCCCTCTTTTTGCATTAACATTGTAAGGTTTACCTGGAAATAATTTCCACTAAGAATGTAATGTAATATATATACTAGCGATATAATATAACTAGTGATAATGAGTGACTCAGACAGGGCAAGCATCATAGCTGAATGACGAGCCCCTCTGTAATAATCAATGACAGCAATGATAGAAACCTAAAAGGGGTTTTAGAGCATTTACATTTATTATTTTAACCACTTCTGTCATATGACATCCTTGGATTGAAGTCGGTATACTGGGATGATGCCTGTAGCTGCAGGCACCATCCAGGTATCAAAATGTTTAGCAGCTCTTTTTAGGCGGTGGAAGGGGATACTGTAGTTTGGTACCATTTCACAGTTTTAAAGCGTGACATGTTAAGTATCTATTAACTTGGCATAAAATCATCTTTTACATCCACTTCAGCTCCAGAAGATTTACCCCCCTCCTTGACCAGGTAATTTTTTTGCGATACGGCACTGCGTTCTTTTAACTGACAATTGCGCGATCATGCGATGCTGTACCCAAATACAATTTGTGTCATTATTTTCCTACAGGTGGAGCTTTCTTTTGGTGGTATTTGATCAGCTCTGCGTTGTTGTTTTTTTGCGCTATAAACAAAAAAAACATATTTTTTACTTTCTGCTTTAAAACATATACAATATATATATATATATATATATATATTTTTTTACTCAAATTTCTTCATCAATTTAGGCCAATGTGTATTATGCTACATATTTTTCATACAAATTGGACACTGACACTTTCAACACTTTTTGGGAACCGGTGACATTATTATAATAATTAGTGCTAAAAATATGCACTGTCACTGTACTAATGACACTGGTTGGGATGGGGTTAACATCAGGGGTGATCAAAGGGTTAACTGTGTGCCTAGCTGGTGTTTTACTGTAGTGGGGGAGGTGCTTTTACTAGGGGAAGGCATAGATCCGCGTCCCTGCTTTGCAGGAACACAGGATCTATGCCTTCCTTACTAACAGAACAACGATCTGCCGTGTTTACATAGGCAGATCGCCGTGCTGCCTGTGTACCAAATGATCAGTGGGTGCGGGTGGACATCAGGTTTGTGAGACCCGCTGAACAGCTTCCGCTGCGTAGAATCACAGCGGAGCGAGCCGCCAGCGGCACACACCCATGCCTAATACCCAGAAGTGCAGGATCATGTATATATACACATGATCCTGCGCAGTGCGCCCACAATGTAGCAGTAATACTGCTATAGGGAGGTCGACAATTGGATATTTTATTCAAAAAAATTGGGTATTCTATTGTGTATGGGTGCACTAAAATTCATTAAAGTGCATTTTCCCCCAAAAAATGACTATGCAAATACCGTGTGACATAAAAAATTTCAACACCCACCTTTTAAATTCTCTAGGGCCTCTGCTAAAAACATATAATATTTGGGGGTTCTTAGTAATTTTCTAGCAAAAGAATGTAGATTTTTACAAATATTTGAGAAGTGTCAGAATTGGCCTGGGAGTCAAGTGGTTAATGTACCCATTCTCCCCACACCCAGTTCCAGCCTGCCTTATTTTCACCTGTACCCAGTCCAATGACATATAGACTGTGTTGCCTCCACAGGCAACCATAATAACAGTTATGATGTGTATGTGCAAGCTGGCTGCAGAAGATTCTAATAGGTGTCTGTGTAGCATTGAGGAGGCACAGTTACAGCATAAAGTTCACCGACAGTGAGCCGATAATAAACACACACTACCAAATTTGCCAGTGTCTCCATATTTCAGAGATAACCTCATATTTTCCTATACTGGATGCAAAGAGAACCTCTTATGTACCATGGGATTGAGTCACTTGAATTACCTCTGCAATCTCTAGTGCTTTATATTCTTTTTCAATGTCTAAGTATGGTTAGGCATGCCGCCAGTAAGATATGTAATAGCAACTTTCTACAAGACGGAGGTATGGATTCAATGCCCGGTGACAGACTCGCCATTCCTGGAGTTCATTCAAAGTGCAGACCCAACGTTTTTGTTAAAAGATTAGACACTTGAGTCTAAAATGGGGATAATTTATGGCAGGACCACAAGATGTGTATTAGCGTTCCTGTTGAGCGGCAAAACCTCCAGCAATTGGAAGGAAGATCTGTGTATATTTTGGATAATCGATATGGTGTTAAATGTCTCACGGTTTTAGATGGGTACAGGCTGTCAAGTGCTTAATCCAGGCATCATTGGAGACAAGACGCTGCCGCACACTGCCAGCTCATTTGGTGAAGAGATGTAATTGGCCTTAGCTTGTAACCCCTTCTTAGCCACGCCCCCAATGAGTTTCTCCCCGCCTACGATCAAGCCCCGTGGATGGGGCAAACACGTCAGGGCATGGCTTAGGGGGAATTATAGGCTTTGGCCGTTCACATCTCTCTTCACCAAATCAGCTGGAGGTGTGTGGCTTCTTCTTATCTCTTTTGACCCATTTATTTAATTTATTTTGCTTCTGAATGCTATACCGGAGTGTCTGTCTACTATAATCACACGATTAGTGCTATTGCTGTAACAAGAGAAAACTGCTTAAAGAAAGAGTGAGACAGTTACATGGCAGTAGCTGGTATTTCTGGGGAATCCTAGACAGACAGTGTAGAGAATGCCTCCAATTTCGTCATTATCATGAGAACAAGGAAACAACTGCTGAGTTTTAGAAAATACCAGCTTGATGCAGATGAAACAGAAAGGTAACTTTTAAAAATATTTAAAGATAAAATGGCCAATATAGCATTTATGTATGTTTTCTTGATTTAATAAATGTGGAGCTTTGCTTTAAAAGAGAAGTGACAGATTACCCTTCATTTGTTTTATTTAACCACTTCAGCCCCGGAGGATTTGGCTGCCCAATGACCAGGCCATTTTTTGCGATTCGGCACTGCGTCTCTTTAACTGACAATTGCATGGTCGTGCGACGTGGCTCCCAAACAAAAACATACCAGTGACACGACATGAATCACTGCTCCCGATGACAGGGAGCAGAAGATCAGTGTCCTGTCACAAGGCAGAACAGGGAAATGCCTTGTTTACACAGGCATCTCCCTGTTCTGTAGCTCTGTGACACGATCGCGGGACAATGGCGGACATCGAGTCCGTGGGTCCCGCGGTCATGGAGCTTGCGGGACCTGTATGTTGCTTTGCGCAGCCGTGCCATTCTGCCGACGTATATGTGCAGGAGGCGGTCGGCAAGAGGTTAAATGCAGGTGAAATTTATCTTGAAAGTATGCACAAACGTTTTACTTCCCAGATAAATTCCTCTTGCAAGCACAATTACATGCATTTGGATACATGCAGTATCTTATCTGACCCTAGATCAGGGTTGCCAACTTTCAGTAAATTTACAAACAGTTTGTAAAATCCATACTTTTTGCATCTGTCCTTGAATGTCTATTACGGACATGTAAGCTGCATGTCCGTAACTGACATTCATGCACAGATGCAATAAGTATGGATTTTACAAACTGTTTGTAAATTTACTGAAAGTTGGCAACCCTGCCCTAGATCCACAAAAATTATTTTTTTCTAAACAAAGCAAAACTAAATATACCTGAACACAAAGAACCCCATGACTAAGTCTATTCGACGAAACATGTCGGGGCGTGGCTGTGCGGCAATCGTCTGACGGAACGTGTGACGTCACAGGATCGAGCTTAGTAGCGGACGGGTAGTGAGTGGCAGCGGGAAGGCGGTGAGATATAATTGTGATTACCTAGGGTCTGCCGCGACCTATACACTCGCTTTTGGTGCATTTGTGGATCTGCAGTGATTTTAAACGCTTGTTGAGTTTGGTTTTATGTGAGTGCAAAATTTGGAGTGTATTTGTGGTGTGTCGTTAAACTGATTTTACGTTATTACACTATTTGGAGCCTTCTTTATATTTGCATATGGATTAATCCCTTAAAACACTTGATTGGAACTTGGAGGATCGATTGCACGGCTTTGTGAGATTTTGTTCACGTTTTTACGCCAAGCACGAAAGTGTGAGGCAACTTGCTGTGGTGAGTGTCCATCTGATGGGAGAGGGATCACTGTACACTGAACACTGTGTGTGGTGGAAGACTGGAAGATTTTACACGCATTTGGATTTAATTATACATTGTGTGGACTTTATTTTTGTGCACATTTTCACATATGTCACAGGGTGTATTTTGTAATTTGTTTTGAACACTATCCCCTACAGTCCATAGGGCACGGACATAGGGGGATTCTGCTCTTTAGCGCCGCTGTGTGGGGTCTTTCAGATTTGCACAAGGAAAATTACAGTGTGTATTAGTGTGCATTATACTATTTTTCAATTATGATACATATATGTAGATATGCCCTATAAATGCATATAATCACATGCCTGTTAGAAGAAGGCCTACGGGCATACAGCTGTATATTCGCCTGCTGTTGCATCCCTTTGCAATGTACCCATCTCAGAATGCTCAAGCCACGTCATGGCTATGTAGTAATTTACCATCCCAGTAGTCAATGCTTCTGCAATGTTCCCTTGTGCAAAACAAGTTCAGAATTGCAAAAACATGTATACGCAGCAGAATAATAAAAGCTGCAGAAACATTCGAAAGCTGAACAAACATGAACTATTCACAGCAATGTCTCTATGACTCAATCCGGATAATGTGTGGCTGCATAGCATAGTCTCTATAGGACTGTATAACAACAACAGACAGTCTAGCTGGGATGTACTATCTTCAGACTAACAGTTCAAAACACTGAAGCCCTGTACACACGATCGGTTTTACCAATGAAACCCGTCCGATGGATTTTTTCATCGGAAAAACCGATCGTGTATGGGACCCATCGGTCTTTTTTCCATCGGTTTTAAAAAATAGAACATGTTTTAAATTTTTCAGATGGATCAAAAACCGATAGCAAATTCCGATCGTCTAGGGGCAAGTCCATCGGATAAAAAACCCACGCATGCTCAGAATCAAGTCGACGCATGCTCAGAAGCATTAAACTTAATTTTTCTCGGCTCATCGGAGTGTTTTACGTCACCACGTTTGGAACGGTCGGTTTTTTGACTGATGGTGTGTAGGAAAGACTGATGGAAGTCAGCTTCATCGGATTTCCAATGGACAAATCCATCGGACGAAAATCCATAGGTTATCCGATCGTGTGTACAGGGCTTCATAGTTTCCCTCTCAGTAAAGTCCAGGGTAACTCTGATATCACAGATGAACAGCTGGAGGGGTCCAAAGCACAAGGTCAAAGGGCCAACCCACTGGAACTGGAAGTTTCTGGTAGCAATTGGGAAGGGGCTCCCACAATAGAGAGGGTGCATGCTACTAGGTTTCAGCCTAGCTGCCAAAACACCGGGTTTTGACAGTGGAGGGCCCTTTGTCTGGCTGCAGATGACTTGCCCAGCTACCTCTGCCTCATCAGGTGTGGCCTCTCTGAGCTGCTGGGGGAGGGAAGCTAATTAACTTATATCATGGGCCTGTCCAGGAACCCAGAGAGTTGTCAGAAATTGAGTTGAAGGGATCTGCACCTTTATCTGAGCATAGTGAATAAAGGTTCTCTGCTATACTGGTATTTGTGCAGCAATGCATATATACCTTGACTGCTAGTGTTCTTAGGCTCTGCCTGGCCAAAGGACAAGTCAGACATTTCATAATTGCAGAGAAGGGTGACAGTAGGGGCCATATAAATCTCTATGCCCTTAATGGGTACTTGTCCTTAAAGGTTAAACCCACCTTTCGTTATTGTGTCACACCCATATTCAGGGGGTTACATGTAATATGTTACAAACGGACCGGCTCCGCATCTCCCCAACCCCCGATCTGACAGCTAGCGGGTTTCTTCTCTCCCCCCGCCTGCTGTCATAATGTAAAACAAAAAGTGGCCGATTGGGGCCCTGCTTGACTGCATCACAGTGCCCTGTGAATGGAAAACTACAATGGCATGCAATGCCAAGCTGCTGCTAACAAAGCAAACAGAATATTGGCATGCATTAAAAAGGGGAATAACTCAAGAGATAAAGCAATAATTCTCCCGCACTTTGGTCTGGCCACACCTGGAGTATGCTGTCCAGTTCTGGGCACCAGTCCTCAGGAAGGATGTGCTGGAAATAGAGCGAGTACAGAGTAGGGCAACAAAGCTAATAAAGGGTCTGGAGGATAGTAGTTATGAAGAGAGGTTGTGAGCACTGAACTTATTCTCTCTGGAGAAGAGACACTTGAAAGGGGATATGATTTCAGTTTACAAATACCGTACTGGTGACCCCACAATAGGGATAAAACTTTTTAGCGGAAGGGAGTTTAATAAGATACGTGGCCACTCATTAAAATTAGAAGAAAAGAGGTTTAACCTTAAACTACGTAGAGGGTTCTTTACTGTAATGCCCTGTACACGCGATCGTTTTTTCAGATGAAAAAAGTCTGATGGATTTTTTTCATCGGAAAAAACGATCATGTATGGGCCCCATCTGACTTTTTTCCATTGGTTTCAAAAAATAGAACATGTTTTAAATTTTACAGATGGAAAAAAAACAGATTCCGATCGTCTGTGTGGAATTCCAGAGAAAAAACCCACGCATGCTCAGAATCAAGTCGACGCATGCTCAGAAGCATTGAACTTCGGAGTGTTTTACGTTACCGCATTTTGGACGGTCTGAATTTTGTCTGATGGTGTGTATGCAAGACTGATGGAAGTCAGCTTCATCGGAATTCCGACGGAAAAATCCATTGGATTTTATTCCATCGGAAATCCGATCGTGTGTACGGGGCAAAAGAAAGGCAAGGATTTGGAATTCTCTTGACCGCAACATACAGGAATATACAATGTAATACTGACATATAATCACACACATAAGTTGGACTTGTCTCTTTTTTCAACCTCACCTACTATGTAACTATGTAACACGATACAGCAGCCTTTGTGGTTGCCGGCTTGTAGTTTTCAATGAACTACCATGACCCTGTGGTTTATTGAGTCTTCCTATCAGAATGTATCGGCTTCCTTGTACAAGGTACAAGGAAGCCAATACACTGACAGATCTACAGGAGACCTGCATGGCACCAGTGATCTGCTTTACAGGCTCCTGCAACAAAAAATAAATAAATGCACATTTTTAACCTGCAAAAAAATGTGCATTTATAATTTTTTTGGTGAAAAGGATAACTTATCCTTTAATCTGTCCAGAAAATCTAACAAAGCCTGGAGTAGGGATTCTACTAGGTAAAATCATGAGGGTGTATGTGTAAATTAGCCCAAAATGTCTGCAATTGATCTTTAAAATATGTAAAAAGATTGGTAGTGATACATAATACGTTAAAAACACAAAGTCATAATTGTTATAGAACTGTAAGGTTGGTCTGTATATATTATAGATGGTTTCCTAATGGCCAAGGAATTTGAAAGCTTCTCTCTGTTAATTAATTGCAGGTGTATATATAAGGCTAATGAACTGCATATGTATTTACAACCTATATGAATATAAAACATATAAAAATAAAATAATGAGTAATTTGCAGCTGGAGGCAGCCAACATAAATAAGAATTGCAAAATAGAGAATTGTATTGTAAATGCTTTTAACCACACAAGTTGTAAAAAGTAGTCACCTGTGCACCAGTTGAATAGTGAGAACCCAACAAATATTATTACAAAAGCTACTTTGGCTATGACTGTAAATGTAGGTTTTAAATGTTATACTTGCTATTAGACTTGTGCACAACGGAAAAATTCGTTCCGTTTCGGTTCGTTTCTTTCCGGTCCTGTTGATTCGTAATCATTCGTAATTTTGCTAGACGGGATTTTTCGTGTTCGGACTCATTCGTATTTTTGCAAGCGACATTTTTCATTGAATTTTTTGTTGCTTTATAATTCGTACTTTCGGTAGAGTACGTTGTTTTTCGTTGATTCTGGACACAACTCCTACTTTCGTAACTTTTTTTGGGTTCGTTGATTCGTAATTTTCCGTGTCTCTCTCACAACGACGCTGCCTATTATGCCTAATGTGCTTCGAATGGATTTGTACTTTTCTAAATACATAGCGGTTATTTGTAACGATTCAAAATCTCGTATTTTACTTTTGTTTTTTACATGCGGCTATAGGCTCCGCCCCTGTACACCATTTTGAGAGGGTTCAGCACGGTGAGGGAGAAGCAGAGAGCAGAGCAGAGTGAGTGTTATTGTGCTTCGAATGGATTTGAAATCTCGTATTTTACTTTCGTTTTTTCATGCGGCTATAGCCTCCGCCCCTGTACACCATTTTGAGAGGGAGTTCAGCATGGTGAGGGAGAAGCAGAGAGCAGAGTGAGTGTTATTGTGCTTCGAATGGATTCGTACATTCGTAACTTTTTTCATAACGAATTATGCCGAAGACCTTCGGGCATTCGCTATTTTGCGGTATAATTTATTTCGGATTCGGTTTTATTCGTAATTGCTCTGTTCGGAAATTCGAATGCTTCCGAATGTCCGAAAGTTGCTAAATTCGGACGAATTTTGATTCGTTACGAAACGAATTGCACAAGCCTACTTGCTATTGCTATGCTTCCTATCCCTCGGAGAATAATTTCAGGCCTTATTCAGATTGTTTCCATCTATATGTTTGGGAAAGACAACTTACGAGTTTCTCTCTCATCTGTATAGGCTCATTACTAAGGAAATACAAATATTGCACTTTGCAGAAAGATACTATTTTACATCTCACTCCGAACATTCCAAATGTTGCTAAATAGGATTTTTTGCAAGTCACCTCATACTACATATAAAACTTTTGGTACCTTGACCAATACCTGTCTTATACCTCCATCATAAAATCCACTGTTATATTAGTGATGGTACCCTGGCCAATGTCTGTATCACACCTCCATTACCATACACATATACCCATTATTTGTGTGAGCTGGAGATAGGTAGCAGGTACAAAAGCTCCCTGGGGGGAGCACACTTTCAGGTACAGATGCCAGTCCAATGGAGTAGTGGCAAACAATGGTATGTTTACTACATACAAGTCTATGTACAAGGGCTGCACAGTGAGGTAAACTGGAAAAGCTCAAAAATTTCCAAAAACAAGATTGTAGCCATGTTCAGGCACTGAATACACAATCATAAATCCTGACTATCAGTCTGTCCATGTCTAACGCTTGTCAGTCTCCACATACACCATGTTTGCTTTTCACCAACCTTGTAACATACACAACCTGTCTCTCCCTACAGGCTTAAGCACTGACTGCATGTTCCAGGTGAGTCTAAATTGCCAAAGGGGAGAGGAGCAAAATGTGAACTAGGCAAAGGATCAAAAATCTTTAAAAGTGTATGAGAGGAGTCTGGGAGATATGTAAACCCCAAACAGGACTTTTCCATTCTGCCTCTGAGACACTCTGCTACACTGATTACTGCTGATACCCAGACCCATGTCTGTGTCACACCTTCTCTATACCTATTGCTATATGGCCACAAACACATTTTTTTTCAATTTTGCTACTGGACAGTATGGCATTTCCTATAAAGCTATGGACAGTTGCAGTAAACTATTAGAACACAGGAATACTTGCCTAATAGCCTCTGGTCTTAGTGAAAGTACAGTAGCAATAGTAACCCCTGTGTGTAAAAGGTCATGTGGCTCAGTTTTCTGTCTCTCTCTACACATCCTCCTCCTAGGGTTTCTGACCCAAACCCCAGAGACAGGAAGTGGTGTACATAAATAATGTCTGTGAACATTAAGCAAGACAGACACTTACAGAGAGTAAAGGGCAGAAGATCTCTACATAAGCAATACATGAGTTTTAACCACTTGCTTACCGGGCACTTAAGGTGTTACTATACCCAGTATTCTGAAAATAGTTCTGCCCCCCCCCCACACAGCTTATAAATCTTCTTTTTACATTAAAATACTGCCACTATATACCTTTTTGGCTGATCTGTATACCATGGCCACGTGATAAACTGCAGGGTTTTCCTGAGTGCTGAGTGTTTAGGTAGGAGAAGATTTCCACTTTAGCCTGTGTCCTCATGCTGTTATGGGAGGCGGATCACCCATCAATCAAGATGTGACATCCCACCCACTGTGTTCTTTTTCAGTAACTGGGCATGGAGAAGGAGGGAGGGACTGGGCTGCCATTTAGGATCTGTATACATGCCCACATGTGTGATGTCAATATCATGTGACCTGGCTAGCTCTGATCATCAAGTAAATGTTCTCTCCAGCAAAAGAGATCAAACTGAACACATGCAGCAGTACTACCCTCATTGTTTCTTATCTGGCCTTGCCAAGAGTGACCCTGCAGGAGGGGGAGGATCAATCCATACAGGATCAAAGAGCCCTTTTACACAATGCAGAGGATTAACCCCTTAAGTTCCACAGTGAGTATAACAAACATGCTATTCTGCATATAAAGACAAATTTTACTGCTGTGGTTTAGTAACACTTTAAACCCCCTTCCTGCCCAGGCAAATTTTTACCTTTCAGTGCTGTCACACTTTGAATGATAATTGTACGGTCATGCAACTCTGTACCCAACTTAGATTTTTATCATTTTTTTTCACGCAAATAGATCTTTCTTTTGGTGGTCTTTAATCACTGCTGTTTAAATTTTTTGCTGGCACTGATGGGCACTGATGAGGTGGCACTTGTGGGCACTGATGAGGTGGCACTGATAGGTGGCATTGAGAGGTGGCAATGATGAGTGGCACTGAAGGGCACTGATAGGTGGCTCTTAAGGGCACTGATAGATGACACTGATAGGCAGCACTGATGATGAGGCACTAATGGGCACTGATTGGCAGCACTGATGGTTGGCACTGGTGGGCATTGGTAGGTGGCACTGGTGGGAACTGATAGAAAGCAACAGATATGCACTGATAGGTGGCATTAATGGGCACTGCTTAGCAGCAATGGGTGTCCATGTGCAGGACCGATGTCCCTCTGACAGAAGCTGGTAATCAGCTTTTTTTTTCTCCTTACGCTGTCAGCATGAATTTTTTTTTATTATGATCTGCTGTTTACATCACGTGATCAGCTGTCAATGGCTGATAGCAGATTATGTAGTAAGCGGCTGGGATCGGCCCCTTACTCCGATTGGTGATCAGCCAAGTCTCATTGAGTCGCTGATTACAGAGCGCGCTGCGCATGCCCAACAGGGGGTAAGCAGGCAACTCATGCACATTAGGATGTAAATGGACGCCCTCCTGGCAATTTAGGCCCGATGTAGCTGTCTTTCAGATATAGAGCGGGCAGGAAGAGGTTAAAACAAGCTCCCACTGACCTCTATAGCTGCAGGCAGTGTGGAACAAGTAATCCTCAAATTTCCCAGCAGAAGCACTGAAGTTCATCATTATCTCTGAGCAGCTCAACTCTTCCTGCTCTCACCTTCCAGAGTGCTTGCTTTTGCAATTGTGTCTACATTAGAGATTAGAAGGCTGAAAGGAAGCTGTGAGTCACCTCTGGGAGGGTGAAACAAGTGAGGTGAACTGCTGAGAGAATGACTTGGCCAACTTTAGTGCTTTTGATGGTAAGTTTGAGGATAAACTGTTCTGCCATACCTGCAGCTACAGGGATCAGCTAGAGCCTCGCTTGGGATTGATAGATCTGCTCATCATTTCTGCTCATCTTCCATTTGTGCTTAGGGTATTATTTAAATTTGAATCAGCATTGAAATATTAATATTGTAATATTAAAAATGTTAAATATTTCTGAAATATAAAGAAAGGAACATGCTGATAATTGTATTTTAAAGGCAACTAAAAAGGTCTTGGATATTCTAAGCCTATTGCTGGTCTAACTTGGCTTCTAAAAAGTAATTATACAACAATAAATTATAATTACAAGCCAATCTTTACATTTTTCATTACCTAAAGAAGTACATATAAAAGCAGTTGTATATTCTGCACATTTATCCCAACACTACTTCACCAGTAGCATTCGGAATATAAGAATGGAGTGAAAGGAATGTGAAAATAGCCTCTCCAAGGAAACACAATCATTTGGATTTATAACAGCACACAATACACTCCTCTCTTGAGCAAATACTGGTCAATTCAACTCAATTAAATGAGCCAGTAGGCAATATAGAGTATAAAACATTGGGGATTGCGCTATACACCATATGTATGGTATTTCACACAAATGTGAAATTACTATTTATAACACCAGTTGATGCAGAAACATAACTTATCTTGGAATGAACTGAACATTTTTGAGTACCTTTAATGCACATTAGCCCCTATGTTTATCAGCAAGTTAACATGAACAATATACAGTATGTATGCTTACAACACATCCCCACTTGAAAAGAATGGTATATTCTCTGGGGAGGATTTCAAGTCCTCTATAAAATGGGCCAGTAAAATACAGTGTCCATCAACAGGTATTAAGTTACATTACTTTGACCTGAAGACTTTCATCTTTTAAAGTCCTAGCCCCATCTGTCCCCAGCCAAGCAAATAAATGTTTTTATATGTGCAGTGTAGCATTGTTGCAGATTTGTATGCAGCAGCTTTATCAAATTATTGTCTTCCTAGTTCTTTTATGTATATTTTAATGCTTATAGTAGACTAATGTATTAAATAAGGGTATTTGCTGGTAGGGATAGAAAGTAATAGTAGCGTCAAAGAAGAACTGAAGTACTTATTTATTTATTTTTGGCTTGTCCTAAGCAAAGTTTAGTAAAGCACTGCATATCAAAAACTAGTACTATGTTTTTTTTTTTCTACTATAACATAGTATTTTCTGAAAATGATTACTGTGTACCAGTTTACTGATGATGGGTTATGTTTGCCAAATGTGTGTCAGTGTTGCTTCTTTTAGTCTCCAGACTCTCCACTAACAATGGCTTCCCTAGTCACTGTCAAGGGTACAAGTAATATCAGTGCCAGGGAAAGGTTGCAAAGGTGCAAGGAACAGAAAAATATTTGCAACACACCAGCAGACCAAGTTTTGAAAATATTGGTAGCCATAATTATTCTACTTTTACTCTAATTTATACTGGATTTTTTTTTTATTTGTTGAACTAGATGGACTTGTTTTTTTTTGTTTTTGTTTTTTTAACCTAACTGTGTACTGTGAGTACTTTTGCATGATAGTTACAAATAATTAATCTTTTAAACACTAAGGAAACTGAATTTCAAAAAATGGTTTGGTAGGGTATTTATTCTACTTATCGTGCCATACAGTGGGAGGTTGGTGACATTTTCTTTCACACGTACCAACTCAAATTGGCAATTCTGGTAATGCTCGACTTCAAATGGAACAACCTACAGCTTATATATTCAAACATTAGGCAGTCTGTAAATCCAGCGCTTGTTGCATACATGTTATTACACAGTGTGAGATGGGCTTAGGAAATCACAGAAATTGATTTTGTACTTTTGTGTAACTGGATTTGCTTCCTGCACAAGTGAATAAACAAATGACTATCTTTTAAGAAAGAAGGTTGGGGTGTTCTAATTCATATATTACTGTGTGTCTGACAAAATGGTTTGGTGCTTAAAACTGTGTAAAACACCCGTATGAAAATTTGAGCAAGATGACTGAAATGATTGAAAATTATGTAAACCTCATAGACCTCAAATAAGGGCACAAAAACAGATATGTTTCGGAATAAATGTTATAATGCAAGTTGACACGTATTTAAGCTGATTTTCTACAATATATACACACATATATATATATATATATATATATATATATATATATATATATATATATATACACACATACTGTAGTTATGCACTACTGTGCAAAAGTTTTAGCCAGGTGTGAAATAATGCTGTCAATTAAGAATGCTTTCAGAAATAGAAGTGTTAATAGTTTATTTTTTATTAATTAACAAAATGGAAAGTAAATGAACAGAAAATAAATCTAAATTAAAATAATATTTGGTGTGACCACCTTTTTCCTTCAAAATAAATTCCTCTGGGTACACTTGCACACAGTTTTGTAAAGATCTTGACAGGTAGGTTGTTCCAAATATCTTGGAGAACTAACCACTACTCTTCTGTGGATGTAGGCTGCCTCAAATCCTTCTGTCTCTTCATGTAATCCCAGAGAAACTCAATGATGTTGAGATCAGGGCTAGGCTTAAAGTGGTTGTAAACCCTTACATATACAAAGAGAAGTGTCTGGCCTCGGTGATACACAAAGATAAAACAAATCATTTTACATTAGTTGCACCTGTTTATCCTTAGTCTTCTCTTCTCTACGACTGTTCAAAGTCAAGAGTTTATAACGCTTGTCTGGGCTTTCAGGAAAAAGGGGTCAGAGAGCTGGCGTTACACTCTGCAGAGCTCAGTGTGGAGAGCTCCGACAGCTGATTGGAAGGAAAGAACACACCCCCTTCACACAGCACACAGGAACAGAGCTGGGGTTGTTAACCAGCTGGAGCTCCTTCCCTGTCACCTTTTTTTCTCTTGATGTCAGGAAAACATATCACACGCAACTCATGCTGATAGAGGAATGAAGCAGCAGACAGAAATTACATATATAGAGGGATATGCTTTGGTCATATTTCTTTGTCAATGTATTTTATTGGACATATATATTAGTCACATACAGATCATATGTAATACATGTTGTTGATATTTGTCCAATTATTACAAATATAGAAAAATAACAAATAATAGGGTCTACAGAATATATCCTAATGAAAATTATAAGGACTTAAATGAGATAGAAAGTAAATAAATCCTTGTACTAATATATTCAAGACTGTAGTTGAAATAAATATTTAACATATTAATTATAAATTGATCTGTATCTTCGAAAAAAGTAATGTAGAGTAATACTGTAGCTTCAATAAGGTGCGTTATGAAGTAAGAATAATAGAGAAAAGAAAAGAGAAAAAGAAGTAAAGATATCAAAATAAAATAGGGTAAAATAAAATTAGATAGATAATATAAAATAAAATAGATGGAATAGAATGGTAGGAAACCAGAGGGGGGGGGGGGAGTGTAGGAGTCCACCTGAATGGCCTGAATGAATCGGTCCGCGGCTTGAGGGTTTAAGTAAAACACAGTGTTCACTATATTGAGCAGGGTAGCTCCCAAGCTTCAGAAATTTGGTTTAGTAGCTAGTTTAACCGATTGAGTCCTCCGGCTACCATGGCATGAGAATCGAGTTGTCACTAATAGAAGGTAGGTGAAATTTAATCCAAGGATCCCAGATCTTTTCAAAGATTGGAATTTGATTTCTTTCTATAGCTAACATTTTGGCGTGAGACATGAGATCAGGTTTTAGATTGAGCAAGGCTGTGGCTGGGTCTGGTTGCACAGTGAAACCAAATATCTTGGAGGCAGTTTCAAATATCTGTTCCCAAAATAATTGCACCAACGGGCAGGACCACCAAATGTGTAAGTGGGTGCCCGGATCTGGGCAACCCCGAAAGCATAGGCCTGTTTGGTTTGGTGTGAATTTGGCCAATCTGGAGGGAACGAGGTACCAACGAGACAAAACTTTGTAATTGGTTTCAACCGCCAGGATATTTGGTGAAGAAGATTTTGTTACAGACCATATTTTGGACCAATCATTCATATCGAATGTTCTCTTCAGGTCCTCCTCCCATTTACGTGCATAAGGTGGTTTATCTAAACCGGGATAAGTGGAAATGTGGGAGTATATAGAAGATATAATGCCTCTTAAGTGAGGATCTTTCATGCATGTAGATTCAAAAATCGTAAGTTGGGTTAAGGAGACATCTGTATTTAGCAAAGGTGCGTAAAAGTTTTTAATTTGGAGGTATCTGAAAAGTTCAGAGTTCGGTAGCTTGTAGGTGTCACAGAGTATAGGAAATGTATGGAAGGATGAAGGAGAAGTTAAGTTACTAAGCCGAGTAATATTTAATGAATTCCAGACCTTAAATGATTTAGGAGAGACCCATGCTGGGTAGAAAGCAGGGTTTTTCAGAAATGACAAGAGAGGATTGTGAGAAGATTGTAACTGATGTTTAACTCTAAGTTTGTCCCATATAGATAAAAAGTATTTAGTAATGGGGTTACATAGGGTTTTCCGTTCCTTAGGTAGGAGCCATAATAGATTGGAAATAGAAAGGGGGTCACATTCTGCCGCTTCTATCATTACCCATAGGGGTATTTCATATGTAGCATGATATTTAGTGAGGCTAGCAATGTGTGCGGCTCTATAATAGTTAGCGAAGTTTGGAAACCCAAAGCCTCCTTTGAGTTTTGGTAAGTGTAGTGTATGAAGCAATACACTGGGTTTTTTGGAGCCCCAGACAAATGTGGATGTTCGTCTTTGGAGAATTCTAAGATAATAACTTTGGTCATATTTCATGTCTGAGGTTCACAACCACTTTAATGACATTGGCTGCCTGTTTGGGATAGTTTTCCTGCTGTAGAATAAATTTGGGGCCAATCACACACCTCCCTGATGGTATGGCATGATGGATGCGTTTCTGCCTGTATTTTTCAGCATTGAGGACACCTTTGATCTTGACCAAATCTCCAACTCCATTTGCAGAAATGTAGCCTCGAACTTGCAAGGAACCTCCACCATGCTGCACTGTTCTCTGCAGAAACATATTATTGTACCGCTTTCCAGCCCTTCACAAACAAACTTCCTCCTGCTACAGCCAAATATTTCAGATTTTGACTCATCAGTCCAAAGCACCTACTGCCATTTTTCTGCATCTCAGTCCCTATAATTTTTCTGTGTACAGAATGTGGAAACAAGGCTAAGTGACTTAACTATGCACAAAAACTTAGGAACAGGGGTGCAGAAAAATGGCAGCAGGTGCTCTGGGCTGATGAGTGAAGATTTGGAATAGTTGGCTGTAGCAGGGTGCAGTTTATTCGCTGCAGGGCTGGAGAACGGTACAATGATGAGTGTCTGCAGCCAACAGTAAAGCATAGTGGAGGTTCCTTGCAAGTTTGGGCCTGCATTCCTTTAAATAGATATTAGGTCAGAATTAATGCTGTCGTCAATGTTGAGAAATACAGGCAGATATTTATCATGCCATACCATCAGGGAGGCATGTGATTGGCCCCAAATTTATTCTGCAACAATACAATGACCCCAGACATGCAGCCAATTTCATTAAGAGCTATCTTCAGTGGAAAAAAGAACAGAACAAGGAGTTCTGGAAGTGATGGTTTGGTCCCCACAGAGCCCTGATCTCAACATCATCTAATCTGTCTAGGAATACATGAAGAGACAGAAGGATTTGAGCCAGTCTACATCCACAGAAGATCTGTGGTTATTTCACCAAGATGTCTGGAACAACCTACCTGCTGCCGAGTTCCTTTAAAAACTGTGTACAAGTGTACCTAGAAAAATTGCTGCTGTTATGCTGTTATGAATGCAAAGGATGGTCACACAAAATACTGATTTAATTTGGTTTTATCTTCTTTTCATTTACTTTCCAATTTGTTAATTGATGAAAATAAACCATTAACACTTCTATTTCTGAAAGCATTCTCTATTTACAGCATTTTTTCACACCTGCCTAAAACTTTTGCATAGTACTGTACATCCTAAATAAATATGGCTGTCCCCATGTACCTGTGCAATAACAATTTTTCCAAAACAGTAACACTTATGCCCTGTACACAAGATCGGATTTACCAATGAAAACAGTCCGATGGACTTTTTTCATTGGACAAACCGATTGTGTGTGGGCCCCATCGGTCTTTTTGCCATCGGTGGGAAAAAATAGAACATGTTTTAAATTTATCCGATGGAAAAAAAAACGATAACAAATTCCGATCGTCTGTGTGGAACTCAATCGGAGAAAAAACCCACGCATGCTCAGAAGCATTGAACTTAATTTTTCTCGGCTCGTATGGAGTGTTTTACTTCACAGCGTTTGGGACGGTCAGATTTTTGACTGATGGTGTGTAGGCAAGACTGATGGAAGTCAGCTTCATCGGAATTCTGATGGAAAAATCCATCGGATTTGAATCCATAGGAAATCCGAACGTGTGTACAGGGCTTTACTGATTAAATGATTTTCTTTAGGTTGTGTCTTTTCTCATGTTTATTTAACAAATATTCTGAAAAAACTATCTATCTATCTATCTATTGTAAGATTAGGGGTTGTTAGCTCTCGTAGTAGATGCGTTTTTTCAGTGATGCAAGCCAGTCAGGAACTCTGTTTAAGGGCATGGTAGCCCATGTTTATTTAAAAGCACAAAAGTTCACAAGTACATCTGCAGTATTCACAGGGGGGTTCCACCATTCCTGTATCTTGCATACTTAACAGTTTAGCCTCGTAGCTTTACCTTCTTGCTTGCCAGGCCTTTTAGCCTTGGGTCTGCTCCTCAGACCCAAACAGTTTCCAAGAGTTTAAGCTTTCTCCTTGCTTACCCCTGGTCAGCACCTTTGTTGCTGTATCACTAATGATGTCTGCCTCCTGCAGACATGCACCGCCTCTGACTCCACTCAGAGGATGAGAGTCCACCTGACTCCCATGCACACAGACTTCCTCTCTGTTGGGTGGAGCCCTGATCCATAATCACCTCTGACTCCACTTCAGAGGATGAGAGTCCACCTGACTCCCATGCACACAGACTTTCTCTCTGTTGGGTGGAGCCCTAATCCATAATCATGTCAGAACTAAATAGCCCAAGACACAGCTGTTCCATCAGCGTGTCTTTCTTTACCAAATCTGGTGTAAACCAACACTCTTGAAGGTCGCACAAAGTCGCACCCTCACACTATCTATATATCTATCTATCTATATTGTAAGGTTGGGGACCATTAACTCTCGTAGTAGATATGTTTTTTCAGTGATTCAAGCCAGTCAGGAACTCTATTTAAGGGCATGGTAGCCCACTTTTATTTAAAAGCACAAAAAGTTCACAAATACATTAGTAGCCCTCACAGGGGGGTTCCACCATTCCTGTATCTTGCATATTTAACAGTTTAGCCTCCTAGCTTTACCTTCTTGCTATCCGGCTGTTTCAGGCCTTTAGCCTAGGCCTTAGGTCTGCTCCTCAGACCCAAAGAGTTTCCCTTGAGATAAGCTCACTCCTCGCTTACTCCAGGTCAGCGCTTTCTTGCTTACTCCAGCAATGACGTCTGCCTCTTGCAGACCCGCACACTTTGGCTGCACCCCTGCAGCATAGATAGCCTCTGACTTCCTCTCAGAGGGATGGGAGTCCACCTGACTCCCAGGGATAGACTTCCTGTCTGTTGGGTGGGGCCCTGATCCATAGTCATGTCAGAACTAAATAGCCGAACACACAGCTGTTCAATCAGCATGTCCCCTCCCCCTGTTTCGAACCGGAGGGAGGAACACATAAACCCGTCATCATAAATGGGACACCTCTGTGCCAGCCATTGGCTGCGTAGGCCCATTTCTTCTTCCGGGTATGTTTCCACCAACACTTTGCTTTGACGCCTCTGTACCAACTACTGCAAACTCAGACTTTGGTGAACTCTCCATACTTGCAGTCACCTGTGCACTCCTTTCACCAGTGTTGCTAGGGACAACACCAGCTCTGTCTCTCATCTCAGCAAACATGGCTTCCTTTTGCGTTTTGACCACCCCATCACTGCAGTCAGGCCAACAATGTTTTTTTTTAACACAGTTCCTTTTAACACAGGAAAATTTTGAAGTACTGTCTCCAAGACTTGCAAACTGCACACTTCCACATGCAGACTTCACTCTCTGTTTGAATCATTCATCCACTGGACCTTCCTAAGTGGACACATCCTCTCAAGCCACGTTGAGCTCACCTCCACAGGCACATAACCTGTATACAACACAGTCCATTAATTGAACTCCTGTGCAAGGCAGTTCGCCTGGCTGTCCCACACAGCGAACAGCAGTTCACCACAGAAAACTTGAACTTTTCATTCAGATTGGCTGTTCATCACAGTATTGCTGCAAAACACACAGTTTCTTTTTACTCACTGTTTTGGTATGCGAGGATCTGGAACTCTTCCAAAACTGCCCGAAGCAATACCTCCACCACTTGTAAGGTTGGGGACCATTACAGTAGCTCTCGTAGTAAATGTGTTTTTTCAGTGATTCAAGCCAGTCAGGAACTCTATTTAAGGGCATGGTAGCCCACTTTTATTTAAAAGCACAAAAAGTTCACAAATACATCAGTAGCCCTCACAGGGGGGTTCCACCATTCCTGTATCTTGCATATTTAACAGTTTAGCCTCCTAGCTTTACCTTCTTGCTATCCGGCTGTTTCAGGCCTTTAGCCTAGGCCTTAGGTCTGCTCCTCAGACCCAAAGAGTTTCCCTTGAGATAAGCTCACTCCTCGCTTACTCCAGGTCAGCGCTTTCTTGCTTACTCCAGCAATGACGTCTGCCTCTTGCAGACCCGCACACTTTGGCTGCACCCCTGCAGCATAGATAGCCTCTGACTCCACCTGACTCCCAGGGACAGACTTCCTGTCTGTTGGGTGGGGCCCTGATCCATAGTCATGTCAGAACTAAATAGCCGAACACACAGCTGTTCAATCAGCATGTCTTTCTCTACCAAATCTGGTGTAAACTAACACACTTTAAGGACGCACACGGTCCCACCGTCACAATATATATATACTGTGTATGTGTGTACTTTAAACCTGTACTTCAGAATACTGCATACTTTTACAGTATTTCCAATTCCCTTATACTGGAGTGTCATTGTACTGTGAGTTGCCAGAGTAGGAAAGAAAGAACAAACCCTGGACAACACTTTATATACATATGTTTCAACAATCAGCTTTTTCTAAGCAGCTGAAGCAAAACTTTGGACTGCAAAAGGCCATAATGGGCAAAAGCTGATATATGTTTGTTTTAAAAAAGACATACATACAATTATACTTCATTACAACTGACTTTCAAAGGGCCCGTACCATTTATTTGCAATTTCAAAAGTACAAGTGTACAAGCTTTCTAAAGAGTATAAAAAAAAAAAAACAATAATAAAAATAAAGAGCGGTGGTTAGAAATACATAAAGATAAACACGAGCGGCTGATCACAATAAAACTGGCTCTGCTGAAATAGCTGTTTCTCGCTGTCGCAAACAGCAATTATGGACCTTGCCAAATCAATAAAAGAAGGTTCCGGGAGATAGCACTGTTTTATTGCATGTTACATAACTCCTTTTTTCTTTTGTGTGATCTATAATTGTTTTTAGTTAATTGCAGATTTTTCAAAAATCTCACAGAATACAGAAAACCAAATAATGTTGTAGAGCCATTTTAATGTGGTCACTAATTAACCTGACACTAATGTTGCTTTTAAAAGCCAAAATGCACCCTTTTATAGATTCCCCTTTTAGCATATTCATACCGCATTCTACATTTTGTGCCTTCAATTTTCAGTTATTTTTATGGTTCTTCAATTTGCTGTATCCACATTCTAATAATGTGCCTTTTTGCCACTGGTACATACAAGGAGCCCCAATGTATATGAAACAAAGTATCTATCAGAAGTAAACTTACTTGATTGTAAATACCAATTCTGCACAGTCATGATCTAGTTGCCAAACCAAATATAAGGTTTTGACCATTCACACTTGTGCCTATGGAGAGGAAAGACAAACATCCCGGCCGCAGTCACTCTGGAGGAGGCAGAATTCAAAGCAATTTCGACAAAAAAAAACAACCATGAATATTCAATCAACCACCTTCCCAAGAAGATTCAAGCAAAGAACTACCTCATGCAGCAGTAGGCGTGTATATATACCGTGTTTCCCCGAAAATAAGACCTAACGCTTTTTTCCAGGAGGGGTGCAATATAAGCCCTACCCCGAAAATAAGCCCTAGTTTGAGGTGCTTGTGTACTCCTATAATCCTCTCTGTTACAGCAGTGTGCTGTGTGTCTCTGTTATCTGGCAGTGTCAGGTGCCTTTGGTACAGAGCGGCACTCAGCTTATCTCCCCGCTGGTCTCCTCCTCTTCTCCCGGCTGTCTGCAGGGGGTCTCGCCCCCCCCCCTCTGCAGAGCTTTGGCGGGTCACAGAAGGTATGGAAGTCTCAGTGCTGAGCCTCTGCAATCAATCAACATGTCAACATGTCATACTGTGTGCGGTATGGATTCTCCTGTCTCCACAAAGTATTTACAGATCTTTTTTTCTTCACATGCTGGTGTGCTCTCTTCCGCGCTCTGAGTATTGTGGAAAGGGGGGCTGGGAGAGGTGGAGGAGAGCACAGCTGAGGTTTTTGGCAATGTTGGATTGCAGGGGCACACACATTGTGTATTGTGTGCTACTGTAACAGAGAGAATTTTGGCATTTTAACTTTGTTCAAAATGGGGATTCAGGACAGGCCTGGGCTTATTTTTGGGAAAACACGGTGTATAGCCAAAACTCAGATTAGAGTTAAAATTAGATTATTTTTTATGGTCTGTGTCCTTCTAGGGAGATTTTCCTTTACTTCTTGTCTTGGAGATGCAACAGGAAGTGACAAGAAGTCTTCCCAAAGAGAGGGGTATTCCCAACCTTTTATAATTTGTCACCAAATCATTTGCCCCCTTGGAAGATTTACTCATACCTCTTGCTCCTATGACAACTATAAAAAGAGAAATTTCAGCTCAATTTCTGTCTTGGTGACTAAGGTCACCAGGATAAATAGAGAGGTTAATCTCCCCAGAAGCGACAGGGATCTGAAAAAAAAATTGGCAGAGGGTCCAATTTTTTCCACTTTATCGTAAAAAATGCATTTACCACCGATTTAAACTCCACTTGTAGGCAGAAAAAAAACGTTTTTTTAGTCTTTATAAGTTTTCCCCCGATTTTTATAACCATCAATGACTAGGGTTGAGCGAACCCGAACTGTAAAGTTCGGGTCCGTACCGAACTTTCGCTTTTTCCCGCTTTTGCGCAAAAGTCCGGGTTCGGGTTCGGCAATCTAATTACGCAGTTAGAAATGCTTCAGGGGCCAGCCAATCACCTTTTGATTAGCTGGTGTGCCCTTAGAAGCCATCATAGCCATGCCTACTAATGGCATGGCTGTGATTGGTCAGTGCAACATGTGACCCAGCTTCTATATAAGCTAGAGACACACAGCACACACGTCACTCTGCTTCAGAATAGATAGGGAGAGGATCTTGTCTGCTGCTGCTGCTTTTAGGGAGAGATTGAAAAATACATGAGTTAGTCCTGATTCTGGAATCTGAGGGAAAAGATAGAGAGACAATGTAGTGTAGGGCCAGGTTCCTGTTTTTTGCTTTTAGGGAGAGAGATATATTATATAGGAATAGGAGTCCAGATTCAGAGATATAACTCAGCGATCTGCATAGGTTTACCTGTTTGTGTTGCAGTGCAGTCTTTTTACACTGCCATGAGCCCAGTGTCAGAGAAAATCTACCTTTTATCTGCAAGCTCAGTGCACCAGCACTGCATATATTACGTTGAGAGATACACCGTTTCCATACTGTGGGTGTATTCTGCTCTTGGAAAAAGATCCATTTAGGGCAAAAAAAAAGGCACTTTATTGTGCTCTTTTCCAAAAGACCCATTAAGGGCAAAAAAAATAAAAAATTTGCATTTTATTTTGCTCGTGCAAAAAAAGACCCGTTTAGGGCAAAAAAAAAATTGCACTTTAATGTACGCTTGCAAAAAGACCCATTTAGGGCCACAAAAAATATTTAGCAGTGTGTTATACATATGCGGAGGCGTGTGAAATAAACCATTTCTATATATTTGTCTTCTACTGTGCTATACTAAAAAAACAAACATTTTTTTGAATAGCATTTTCTGCAGTTCTGTAGCTGTGCGATTCAGCGGTTACGTACTGTGGGTGTGTTGTGGTCTTCCAAAAAAAGCCATTTAGGGCCACAAAAAATATTTTGCAGTGTGTTATACATATGTGGAGGTGTGTGAAATAAACAATTTCTATATAGTTTTCTTCTACTGTGCTATACTAAAAAAACAACATGGTTGAGCAGTATGTGTCCACAGGCCTACACGTACTGGATGACGGGTCTGCCCCCTTTAACTTCTGGGTCTCCAAATTGGGCACATGGCCTGAGCTTGCCTATGCCTTGGAGGTGCTGGCCTGCCCTGCAGCCAGTGTATTATCTGAACGTGTATTTAGCACGGCAGGGGGCGTTATCACAGACAAGCGCAGCCGCCTGTCCAGAGCCAATGTGGACAAGCTCACGTTCATTAAAATGAACCAGGCATGGATCCCACAGGACTTGTCCGTACCTTCTGCAGAATAGACATGTATACCGGTGTTGTGACAAAAACTGTCCGGCCATCGGATTGTGTCCGGCCCATATTGCGAAGGCGCAGCGCTTGCGCAGTACAGAGGACAAGGAGATTCACAAAATCTCCGAAGATGAACGGCCCCACCGTCCAAGTGGACATACGGTAGCACATAGTAACAGGGCCCCTCACGGGCTCGGTTCGATCGCCACGCTTCGGGCACGGCCTCACTTGGCTCGGCTTTAACCATGGATGGTGTGGCCTTCACCTGAACTCACCACGCAGGCGCCGTTCGTCTTGGGAGATTTTCGAAATCCCCTTGTCCTACATACTGAGCAAGCGCAGTACAGGGTGGACACTATTTGACGGGGGACAGAATTCGACACATCATCGGCCTTACCCAGCCATTGTTGTATTTTTGAACCAGTGTTGGCTACCTCGTCCTCCTCCACCGCCGCTTCCACCTACACCGCCACCTCAACCTCCTACTCCATATGGACCTCGTCCTCCTAGGTCAAGATTATAATTTTTATTTTATTTTTTTGTAGCGCACAGATCCTTTCCCCCTTACCTGCCTTTATGTTGTTGGCTCCTCGCAGGAGGGAGAAAGGCACACCGCACTACCAGCCCGTACCCTCCTATATAAAGAGGTTGAGCGGTGTACTTGACGGGCCGTGTCCACAGCCGGAGTCAAAACTCCTCCAGAGGATGATTCTCACCTCTACTGTAGGTAGAGGCAAGTCCTTTAATTCCCAGTAAAGTCAATGTCCACACCAGCTGAAATTACAACTCTTATTCTCTCATGGCAAAATAAACTCTACTCGGATAGAAAAGGTTAGAGCAAAGAAACAGGACAGCTTAAGGTGTGGAGGAGGTCCAGGCACAAACGTAGCACATTCACTTCACTGCTTAGGTTTCTCAAACAGTTTTAGGTGCACGGTCTCTGCCACAGACCTTGAGGTTGGTCTCTGCCACAGACAGGGTGTACAAGGCCCCTGCCACGGACCTGGAGAACTTTGGTCTCTGCCACAGACCAGGGTGTATAAGGCCCCTGCCACGGGCCAGGTGAATAAGGCCTCTGATACAGTCAAGATGACCTTGAGCTTCTCCTTCTACGAACCTAGCCCATATCAAGGGGAAGACATTTCTCCAGGGAGTCAACAGACCCTTCCTTCACCGTGACTCCCGCATCGGTCCATCAGAATGATCCTCCCTTCCCTGGAACATGGTCCCCTACACGAGGCGGCACCCTAAGACTCCTCGACCCTTAGCGGACTCCAGACGAAGGCTCTGGACTCCAGGCTTTACTCCCGCACCTAGGCCTCCATACCCAGGGCAGCAGGAACTCCAGGATAGTACCTCACCCCGGGCTAAAGGTACCCGAGATGGAACAGGAACACATGCACCCAGGCCGAAGGCACCTGGGCGTGAACCCCACTGGACATCAGCCCCCAGGCCAAAGGTCTGCCCCTTTTATATGCTCTCCCCGCATGCACAGCAGGTTCCCCGCCCCGCTGTACTACTGCCAAGAGGGGACACAAAAGGCACAGCACTGTATCGGCGGTTCAACCCTAGCCTACCATGGCAGCGCCACCTGTAGGCCGCAGGGAACTGCACACCAATACTGTCCCCCGAGGACAAAATGGTCCATGAATCCTACAGAATTAGGGTGTTTGAGCCTATTTACCACTCAAACACTTCCCTTATATTTAGCACCCTGCTACATTTTTATTTCAAAGTATTTTATTTTCCCACTAGCTTATCCATTAAATTGAATAATTTATTCCAGAAAGGGCGTATTCTGGGGCATTCCCACCATATGTGTGGCATTGTGCCGTTGAGTTTCTGAGGTTCTTAATGACTTCCCATACCTCTTCTGCTGAAAAGGGGGCCTCCAGCATATTTTTTTATTTTTTTATTTTTTTTATGTTATTTTAAGTTATTTCCCTATCCACATTTGTTTGCAGAGCACTTGCCATGCTCTTAACAACATTTTGCTGCCATTTGCAGCCCTCTAGCCATTTCCATTACTTTTTTAGAGCCTTTTTAGTCCTTAGAAGTCTGGGTCCCCATTGACTTCAATGGGGTTCGGGTTCGGGTTCGGGTTAAAGTTCGGTCCCGAACCCGAACTTTTTTCCGAAGTTCGGCCAAACCCGTCGAACCCGAACATCCAGGTGTCCGCTCAACTCTATCAATGACTCCATTTAAGTGATTTTCACTAACTTCCTGTACCTGTAAAACCTGTACAATGGGTAACGAGAACAACACAGCTATAAAACTATTGTTAGAAGTTCTCAACCTTCAACACACTACTAAAATAATTCTTGTGTCCCTTGAAGAAATTTCAGATCACTTTCTATAATGACAAATGAGGGTACAATTCCTATTAGTTATAAATCTCCCTAAGGACAAAAATAGCAATAAAATCCTGAAAGATGAAATGAAGAGTTTTGGCTAAAGCTGAGCTTTAAAGTAAACCTTTCTGGTCACAAAGCATGTAATCATAGCGATTATAATCTGCTCCATTATCTGTATAAAAAAACACTCTCACCTAAAAATGTGCAGCCTAAGCACAGTACTGTTACTAATATACAAATACTGACTTTTTAAAAGTCAACAGCTAACCCCTTATACTGTATCCATCTCTAGCCACAACATTTATAAGCTGAATAGTATATATTTGGTTGGCAATAGTTTCTGAAAAAAAATAGCAAAAGAAAGGTTTTCTTTAATGACATAAAATTGTTCCTCATTTTAATTATTCAAAACATTCTGTGGTTATATAGGCACCTTAATATCTCCTGTCTTATAAATAAATGCATTAAAGCAAAACTAAAGTCTAAGGCAGGGATATGCAATTAGCGGACCTCCAGCTGTTGCCAAACTACAAGTCCCATGAGGCATAGCAAGACTCTGACAGCCACAAGCATGACACACAGAGGCAAATGCATGATGGGACTTGTAGTTTGGTAACAGCTGGAGGTCCGCTAATTGCATATCCCTGGTCTAAGGCTACTTTCACACTGAAGCGCTGGCGGTATAGCGGCGCTATTTTTAGCGCCGATATACCGTTGTTTTTGCAGCGATTTGCGGGCGCTAGTGGGGTGATTTTAACCCCCGCTAGCGGCCGAAAAAGGGTTAAAAACGCCCGCAATAGCGCCTCTTTGCTGCGTTTTGCGGGCGTTTTGGAGGCGCTACCCCATTGATTTCAATGGGCAGGGGCGCTATAGGAGCGGTATTTTTACCGCTCCTATCGCGCCTCAAAGATGCGGCTTGCAGGAGTTTTTTTACCCTCCTGCAAGTGCAACGCTCCAGTGTGAAAGCCCTCGGGCTTTCACACTGGATACAATTGAGCAGCTTTTTTCGGGGCGCATTGCAGGCGCTATTTTTAGCGCAATAGCGCCTGCAAAGCACCTCAGTGTGAAAGGGGCCTTAATGTTTTTTAGACATACATCATGCATTTGAAAGGGATATATCACTGTGGGTTGGCCATTGAAAACTTCCAGTGTTACTTGTCCCTATTTGGATTTACTACATTGTTAATTGCATTGCAGCTGGCTTTCCAAGTGGCTTTCCTCAGCAAAAACAAAAACAAAACAAAACCATACTTCAACTTTTGGTAGAAATAAAACATTTGGCTTACAGCCAGCAAAACTTGTCCCATAACAGGGTTTAAAGTCCTGTCTGCTCCAGAGGTCCAAAAAAAGGTCCTCACAGCTCAGCAGGGTCTCAGCAGCCAAAACAATACACAGCTCCTTTCACAAACGTGTCCTGCTCCACACCACACCTTATGGACACCTGCTGACTGCTTCCTGCCCTTTTCAGCCCTCTCTTACATTCTGGTTAACAGCTTTGGGATCACAGGACCCATTGTGAGGGTTAGAGGGTTAAATCACTCTGAGCCTCCATATTCTGGGTCCTATCTCAAGACTAAATAATCCTGCAAAAACTGTAAATCAGAGTTCCCTTTACCAGATCACCCCAGAACCCCTCACCCTGCACAGGTGAGAATATATATGTGTCACCTTTCAAAAAATTTTATAAAAAAATGTGATCAGTCTTGTGTTATATGGTCCCCTACAAAGCATGGTGGAATCAGTAGCCCATTTTTTACAGATAAGCAATACAGGTTAGTATCTGACTTGTCCCTAGTGATGGTACAAAACATGGATGAGGTTATCACTGTGCTCCTGCCTCCTGTTTAGGCCAATGGCTGGCAGCGCTGATTAAAGCACTGGCTCAGAATGCAGCCCTCCTTCCCTTACTGTTATGCCCCATACACACGATCATTTTTCATGCCGTTAAAAATGCCATTAAAAAAAATGGCCATTAAAAATGATCGTGTGTATGCTCCAGAGCATTTTTAACGACGTGAAAAACGGGCATTAAAAATTTCGAACATGCTCTCTTTTTTCACGTCGTTTTTCATGTCGTTTTTTTTAACGACGTGAAAAACGATAGTGTGTATGCTTTAATGACGTGAAAAAAAATGCGCATGCTCAGAATCAAGTATGAGACGGGAGCGCTCGTTCTGGTAAAACTAGCGTTCGTAATGGAGATAGCACATTCGTCATGCTGTAACGGACTGAAAAGCACTAGACTGAAAAGAGCGAATCGTCTCTCAACAAACTTTACTAACATGAAGGGTGGCGCCATTCGAACGGAACTTCCCCTTTATAGTGCCGTCGTACGTGGTGTACGTCACTGCGCTTTTCTTAAACATTTTTTAAAATGATGGTGTGTACGCAAGACAGGCTTGAGAGGAAACAAGAAAAAAAATGACGAGAAAAACTTCAGTTTTAAAAATGACATTAAAAATGATCGTGTGTATGGGGCATAAGTGTTGCTGTACAATATATCACAGGAAGCTGATATCAAGGCATATGCATCTATTTATGAAGGTCTCCTTTACAATACATTCCATGTCACATACAGCTATTATTATTATTAACCATTTCAGCCCCGGAAGAATTGGCTGCTCAATGACTGTCCATTTTTTGAGATTCGGCACTGTGTCACTTTAACTGACAATTGCACGGTTGTGCGACGCTGTACCCAAACAAAATAGTTCTTTTGGTGGTATTTGATCATCTCTGCGATTTTTTTTTTGCGCTATAAACAAAAAAATAGCGACATTTTTTTTTTAAAAAACACAATATTTTGTAATTTATGCTATAATAAATATCCCAATTTAAAAAAAAAGCAATTTTTTTCTCAGTTTAGGCCTATATGTATTATTCTACATATTTTTGGTAATAAAAATCATAATAAGCGTATATTCATTGGTTTGCGCAAAAGTTCTAGTGTCTACAAAAAAGGGGATAGATTTATAGCATTTTTATTATTATTTTTATTTTTACTAGTAATGGTGGTGATCTGCAATTTTTATCGGGACTGCGGCATTATGGCGGACACATCGCACACTTTTGACACATTTTTGGGACCATTGGCATTAATACAGCGATCGGTGCTATAAAAATGCACCTATTACTGCAAAAATGTCACTGGCAGGGGAGGGGTTAACACTAGGGGGCGATCAAGGGGTTAATTGTGTTCCCTAGGTGTGTTTCTAACTGTGACCGGAGGGGACTGACCTAGAGGAAATGACAGCTTGTGGTTCCTAGCTATTAGGAACTCACGATCTGTCTTTTCTCACAGAACAGAACAGGGATGTGTGTGTTTACACACACACGTCCCTGTTCTTCCTCTCGTGCCCGTGATCGCTCGCGGCTAGGGATGAGCTCGGTGTTCGAGTCGAACATACGTTCGACTCGAACATCGGCTGTTCGATCGTTTGACGAAGATCGAACTATTTGGGCCGTTCGCGCCAAATTCGAGTGACGCGAACGGCCCACAATACACTGCGCCATCGCAGTGCAATCCCGGCGCTGTGATTGGCCAAGCATGCACTGTGACCCCGCATGCTTGGCCAATCACAGCGCCGGCAGCTAGGAGAGCCATAATTGGCCACAGGCAGGTTGCCTGTGGCCAATTATAGCTCAGGGGGTTTAGCACACGCCCCACACTATAAAAGGCCGCCAGCGCGGCGGCCTTGTGTAGTGTGTTCCGGCGCAGGGAAATAGAAGGATAGGCAGGGACAGTGTCATTGTGTTATTCTTTGTGCTATTCTTGTGTGTAGGGAGAGAGAAGGATAGGCAGGGAGAGTGTCAGTGTCATATTCTTTGCTAAACCTTGTGTGCAGGGAGAGAGAAGGATAGGCAGGGGACAGTGTCAGTGTCATATTCTTTGCTAAACCTTGTGTGCAGGGAGAGAGAAGGATAGGCAGGGAGAGTGTCAGTGTCATATTCTTTGCTAAACCTTGTGTGCAGGGAGAGAGAAGGATAGGCAGGGGACAGTGTCAGTGTCATATTCTTTGCTAAACCTTGTGTGCAGGGAGAGAGAAGGATAGGAAGGGGACAGTGTCAGTGTCATTGTTGCTAAGCCTCCTGCACAGTATACACCTGAAGCTAGCCCTTATTGCTGTGTTTTCCTGGTGTGTTACACTAACAGGCATTTGCAGCACTTACAGCGGGCGGAGTGTGCTTCCTGCTAAATATACACCTGAAGCTAGCCCGTATTGCTGTGTTTTCCTGGCGTGTTACACTAACAGGCATTTGCAGCACTTACAGCGAGCGGAGTGTGCCTCCTGCACACTATACACCTGAAGCTAGCCCGTATTGCTGTGTTTTCCTGGTGTGTTACACTAACAGGCATTTGCAGCACTTACAGCGGGCGGAGTGTGCCTCCTGCACATTATACACCTGAAGCTAGCCCGTATTGCTGTGTTTTCCTGGTGTGTTACACTAACAGGCATTTGCAGCTCTTACAGCGGGCAGAGTGTGCTTCCTGCTAAATATACACCTGAAGCTAGCCCATATTGCTGTGTTTTCCTGGTGTGTTACACTAACAGTCATTTGCAGCACTTACAGCGGGCGGAGTGTGCCTCCTGCACATTATACACCTGAAGCTAGCCCGTATTGCTGTGTTTTCCTGGTGTGTTACACTAACAGGCATTTGCAGCACTTACAGCGGGCGGACTGTGCCTCCTGCACATTATACACCTGAAGCTAGGCCGTATTGCTGTGTTTTCCTGGTGTGTTACACTAACAGGCATTTGCAGCACTTACAGCGGGTGGAGTGTGCCTCCTGCACATTATACAAATGAAGCTAGCCCGTATTGCTGTGTTTTCCTGGTGTGTTACACTAACAGGCATTTGCAGCACTTACAGCGGGCGGAGTGTGCCTCCTGCACATTATACACCTGAAGCTAGCCCTTATTGCTCTAGCTTTTTTTCTTTTGTGTTACACTAACAGGCATTTGCAGCACTTACAGTGGGCGGAGTGTGCTTCCTGCAAAATAAACACCTGAAGCTAGCCCTTATTGCTGTTTTTTCCTGTTGTGTAACACAGGCAGTCATCTGCAGCACTTACAGCGGGCGTTGTGTGCTTCCTGCAAAATATACACCTGAAGCTACCCCTTATTGCTGGTTTTCCCATCTCCCTGCAGGCCATTGCTATGTCTGGAAGGCCAACAAAGAGAGGCAGACAGTCACGAGCCAATAAAAGAGGGCAAGCAGGCTCTGTGTCTGGGGGCAACAGTGGTGGTCGTGGACGCGGTGCATTGTCATCAGCTCATGGCCATGGGACACGCTTGTCCTTCTTTTCGGCAGCTGGACAATGTTGAGCCGCATCATGCCGAAGATATGGTAGAGTGGATGACCAAGCCCTCCTCATCCTCCTCATCCTCTCTCACCCAGGCTCAGGGTACTGGCAAAGCAGCTGCCAAAGCGTCCTCTTCCCTGGTATCAATGTCATCATCAGTCACTCCTTCCCTAGACCCACCATGTCCTCCTGAGGAGTCCCCCGAACTGTTTGAGCACAGTGTTGGGTACATGCTCCAGGAGGATGCCCAGCGTTTCGAAGGGTCTGATGATGATACCCAGCTAGAGGAAGGCAATAGCGTGAGAGCAGAGAGAGGGGATGCTCAAGAAGGACACCAATCTGGCAGTCATGTTCCAGCAGCTGCAGCATACTGCCAGATTGGCTCCAGTGATGAGGAGGGAGGGGATGATGATGTCACTGACTCCACGTGGGTGCCTAATAGGAGAGAGGAGGAGGAGGAGGATGAGGAGGAGGCACATCTCCAACGAGGCAGGATGCGCTCGGGGGGCCAGCGTAAGGGCAGCACACCGACTGAATCACACCGCAGAGCTCTGCCTGTGCAGGGCGCTGCCTCTGCCCGTTATTCAAAAAGTTCTTTGGTGTGGGCCTTTTTTGAGTCGAGTGCAACAGATCGCACAGCTGCTGTTTGCAACATATGTCTCAAGCGTATATCGCGTGGCCAAAACATCAGCCGCTTGGGCACCACATGCTTGACCAGACATATGTTGACCTGCCATGCAGCTCGTTGGCAAGCCTACCTTAAAGACCCACACCAAAGAACAAAGAGGACCTCTCCTTGCTCCGCATCAGCTGGGATCTCCAACCCCACTATACCTTCAGTCCTCTCTGAAACCTGCACTGAGAGGAATGAAGGTGTAGAATTAGGTGTGTCACAGCCAAGTACTTGCGGGCACTCTGCTAGCAGTACACCGACGTCCGATTCTAGCAGGCAAATTTCCCTGCCCCAGCTGCTGGACCGTCGAAAGAAGTTCACTCCCAGCCATCCACATGCCCAGCGGTTGAATGCTAGCTTGGCTAAATTGCTAGCGCTTCAACTGCTGCCTTTTCAGTTGGTAGACTCAGCCCCCTTCCGTGAGTTTGTGCAATGTGCGGTTCCTCAGTGGCAGGTTCCCAAACGCCACTTTTTCTCATGGAAGGCGATTCCGGCTCTCTACAGGCATGTGGAAGGCAATGTCTTGGCCTCGCTGGACAGGGTGGTCAGCGGTAAGGTGCATATTACAGCTGACTCAGGCATGGGCATGGACAGGGACGTTACCTTTCTTTCACGGCCCATTGGGTCACTCTTTTGGCAGCAGGGAAGGATGCAAGACAAGGTGCAGTAGTGTTGGAGGTTGTTCCGCCGCCATGCCTCCAAAATGCTACTACTGGTTGTGACACACCTCTCTCCTCCACCCCCTCCTCTTCTTCTTCCTCCATGGCCTCTTCCTGTGCTTTGTCCTCGGAACCAGCGGTGCTCCGTAGGCGTTCAAGGGGCTACGCAAGTACGCAGGCAAAAAGATGCCATGCCGTGCTTGCGCTGGTGTGTTTGGGGGACAGGAGCCACACTGGGGCAGAGGTTCTGTCTGCTCTGCTGGGGCAGGCCGAGAGGTGGTTGATGCCACGCCAGCTTAAGCCAGGAATGGTGGTTTGCGACAATGGCACCAACCTCCTCTCCGCCCTCCGACAGGGACAACTGACCCATGTGCCCTGTGTGGCTCACGTCCTTAACCTGGTGATGCAGCGGTTCTTGGGCAGGTACCCAGGCTTACAGGATGTCCTGAGGCAGGCCAGGAAAGTCTGTGTGCATTTCCGCAGATCTTATAATGCCAGTGCTCACCTGGCTGAGCTGCAAAAGGAGTTGAACCTGCCCAAGAACCGCCTTATATGTGACATGCCCACCAGGTGGAACTCAACGTTGGCCATGCTGCAGCGGCTGCACACGCAGAAGAGGGCCATCAATGAGTACCTGTGCGACTACGGCACCAGGACAGGGTCAGGGGAGCTCGGTTTTTTTTCACCACGCCAGTGGGGCATGATCAGGAATGCATGCACTGTCCTGGCACCATTTGAGGAGGCCACGAGGATGGTGAGCAGTGACAGTGCTTGCATCAGTGACACTGTACCTCTTGTCCACCTGTTGGAACATACGCTGCGTGGAATAATGGACAGGGCACTTGAGGCAGAACAGAGGCAGGAAGAGGAGGACTTCCTTGCCTCTCAAGGCCCCCTTTACCCAGACAGTGTTCCTTCTGTCCCACCCATCGCACAGGAAGAGGAGGAGGAGGAGGGGGAGGAGGATTGTGTCAGCATGGAGGTGGAGCCTGGCACTCAGCATCATCAGCAGCAGTCTTTTAGGGATGATTTACAGTCCCAAGAAACCCGTGGACTTGTACGTGGCTGGGAGGAGGTGGCTGCGGATCATGTCGTCCTTAGTGACCCAGAGGACTCTGGACCGATTGCCTCAGCTAACCTATGCTGCATGGCCTCCCTGATCCTGCAAAGTCTGCGGAAGGATCCTCGTATTCTTCGGATCAAAGAGAGGGACCATTACTGGCTGGCCACTCTCCTTGATCCACGGTACAAGGATAAGGTTGCGGACCTTATCTTACCGTCGCAGAGGGAGCATAGGATGAGACAACTCCGGGAGGCCTAGCAGAAAGGTCTTTGCAATGCGTTCCCAGAGACTGGGAGGTTACAAACTCCTGGTCCTGGACAACGAGTTGCTGAGGCTTCGGTCAGTCAAAGAAGGAGCGGTGGGGAAGGTGGCCGTCTGACTGATGCGTTCAGACAATTCTTTAGTCCGCAGTCCCAAGGTATGATCGGTTCCAGCAACCATCGCCAACGTCTGATATACATGGTGCAGGAATACCTAGGGGCAAGGTCAGACTTGGACACCTTCCCCACCGAAAATCCTCTGGCTTACTGGGTCTTGAGGATGGATCACTGGCCAGAGCTTGCACAGTATGCAATTGAGCTACTGGCCTGTCCTGCATCCAGCGTTCTTTCAGAACGCACATTCAGTGCTGCTGGAGGATTTGTCACGGATCACAGGGTGCGCCTGTCCATCGACTCGGTTGATCGACTGACCTTCATAAAGATAAACCAGTCTTGGATCACCACCAGCTACCAAACACCTGAAGCTGATATAACAGACTAATTTATTTTCAAATGTCACATCCCTTCAAGACTGATGCTGATGCTGAGTGACTGTCCTGTTATGTTGACTGACTATCCTCCTCCTCCTCAATGATCTGATTGATGAGGATAGCTTGGAAGGGGTATTTTTACCGCTCCTATCGCGCCTCAAAGATGCGGCTTGCAGGAGTTTTTTTACCCTCCTGCAAGTGCAACGCTCCAGTGTGAAAGCCCTCGGGCTTTCACACTGGATACAATTGAGCAGCTTTTTTCGGGGCGCATTGCAGGCGCTATTTTTAGCGCAATAGCGCCTGCAAAGCACCTCAGTGTGAAAGGGGCCTTAATGTTTTTTAGACATACATCATGCATTTGAAAGGGATATATCACTGTGGGTTGGCCATTGAAAACTTCCAGTGTTACTTGTCCCTATTTGGATTTACTACATTGTTAATTGCATTGCAGCTGGCTTTCCAAGTGGCTTTCCTCAGCAAAAACAAAAACAAAACAAAACCATACTTCAACTTTTGGTAGAAATAAAACATTTGGCTTACAGCCAGCAAAACTTGTCCCATAACAGGGTTTAAAGTCCTGTCTGCTCCAGAGGTCCAAAAAAAGGTCCTCACAGCTCAGCAGGGTCTCAGCAGCCAAAACAATACACAGCTCCTTTCACAAACGTGTCCTGCTCCACACCACACCTTATGGACACCTGCTGACTGCTTCCTGCCCTTTTCAGCCCTCTCTTACATTCTGGTTAACAGCTTTGGGATCACAGGACCCATTGTGAGGGTTAGAGGGTTAAATCACTCTGAGCCTCCATATTCTGGGTCCTATCTCAAGACTAAATAATCCTGCAAAAACTGTAAATCAGAGTTCCCTTTACCAGATCACCCCAGAACCCCTCACCCTGCACAGGTGAGAATATATATGTGTCACCTTTCAAAAAATTTTATAAAAAAATGTGATCAGTCTTGTGTTATATGGTCCCCTACAAAGCATGGTGGAATCAGTAGCCCATTTTTTACAGATAAGCAATACAGGTTAGTATCTGACTTGTCCCTAGTGATGGTACAAAACATGGATGAGGTTATCACTGTGCTCCTGCCTCCTGTTTAGGCCAATGGCTGGCAGCGCTGATTAAAGCACTGGCTCAGAATGCAGCCCTCCTTCCCTTACTGTTATGCCCCATACACACGATCATTTTTCATGCCGTTAAAAATGCCATTAAAAAAAATGGCCATTAAAAATGATCGTGTGTATGCTCCAGAGCATTTTTAACGACGTGAAAAACGGGCATTAAAAATTTCGAACATGCTCTCTTTTTTCACGTCGTTTTTCATGTCGTTTTTTTTAACGACGTGAAAAACGATAGTGTGTATGCTTTAATGACGTGAAAAAAAATGCGCATGCTCAGAATCAAGTATGAGACGGGAGCGCTCGTTCTGGTAAAACTAGCGTTCGTAATGGAGATAGCACATTCGTCATGCTGTAACGGACTGAAAAGCACTAGACTGAAAAGAGCGAATCGTCTCTCAACAAACTTTACTAACATGAAGGGTGGCGCCATTCGAACGGAACTTCCCCTTTATAGTGCCGTCGTACGTGGTGTACGTCACTGCGCTTTTCTTAAACATTTTTTAAAATGATGGTGTGTACGCAAGACAGGCTTGAGAGGAAACAAGAAAAAAAATGACGAGAAAAACTTCAGTTTTAAAAATGACATTAAAAATGATCGTGTGTATGGGGCATAAGTGTTGCTGTACAATATATCACAGGAAGCTGATATCAAGGCATATGCATCTATTTATGAAGGTCTCCTTTACAATACATTCCATGTCACATACAGCTATTATTATTATTAACCATTTCAGCCCCGGAAGAATTGGCTGCTCAATGACTGTCCATTTTTTGAGATTCGGCACTGTGTCACTTTAACTGACAATTGCACGGTTGTGCGACGCTGTACCCAAACAAAATAGTTCTTTTGGTGGTATTTGATCATCTCTGCGATTTTTTTTTTGCGCTATAAACAAAAAAATAGCGACATTTTTTTTTTAAAAAACACAATATTTTGTAATTTATGCTATAATAAATATCCCAATTTAAAAAAAAAGCAATTTTTTTCTCAGTTTAGGCCTATATGTATTATTCTACATATTTTTGGTAATAAAAATCATAATAAGCGTATATTCATTGGTTTGCGCAAAAGTTCTAGTGTCTACAAAAAAGGGGATAGATTTATAGCATTTTTATTATTATTTTTATTTTTACTAGTAATGGTGGTGATCTGCAATTTTTATCGGGACTGCGGCATTATGGCGGACACATCGCACACTTTTGACACATTTTTGGGACCATTGGCATTAATACAGCGATCGGTGCTATAAAAATGCACCTATTACTGCAAAAATGTCACTGGCAGGGGAGGGGTTAACACTAGGGGGCGATCAAGGGGTTAATTGTGTTCCCTAGGTGTGTTTCTAACTGTGACCGGAGGGGACTGACCTAGAGGAAATGACAGCTTGTGGTTCCTAGCTATTAGGAACTCACGATCTGTCTTTTCTCACAGAACAGAACAGGGATGTGTGTGTTTACACACACACGTCCCTGTTCTTCCTCTCGTGCCCGTGATCGCTCGCGGCTAGGGATGAGCTCGGTGTTCGAGTCGAACATACGTTCGACTCGAACATCGGCTGTTCGATCGTTTGACGAAGATCGAACTATTTGGGCCGTTCGCGCCAAATTCGAGTGACGCGAACGGCCCACAATACACTGCGCCATCGCAGTGCAATCCCGGCGCTGTGATTGGCCAAGCATGCACTGTGACCCCGCATGCTTGGCCAATCACAGCGCCGGCAGCTAGGAGAGCCATAATTGGCCACAGGCAGGTTGCCTGTGGCCAATTATAGCTCAGGGGGTTTAGCACACGCCCCACACTATAAAAGGCCGCCAGCGCGGCGGCCTTGTGTAGTGTGTTCCGGCGCAGGGAAATAGAAGGATAGGCAGGGACAGTGTCATTGTGTTATTCTTTGTGCTATTCTTGTGTGTAGGGAGAGAGAAGGATAGGCAGGGAGAGTGTCAGTGTCATATTCTTTGCTAAACCTTGTGTGCAGGGAGAGAGAAGGATAGGCAGGGGACAGTGTCAGTGTCATATTCTTTGCTAAACCTTGTGTGCAGGGAGAGAGAAGGATAGGCAGGGAGAGTGTCAGTGTCATATTCTTTGCTAAACCTTGTGTGCAGGGAGAGAGAAGGATAGGCAGGGGACAGTGTCAGTGTCATATTCTTTGCTAAACCTTGTGTGCAGGGAGAGAGAAGGATAGGAAGGGGACAGTGTCAGTGTCATTGTTGCTAAGCCTCCTGCACAGTATACACCTGAAGCTAGCCCTTATTGCTGTGTTTTCCTGGTGTGTTACACTAACAGGCATTTGCAGCACTTACAGCGGGCGGAGTGTGCTTCCTGCTAAATATACACCTGAAGCTAGCCCGTATTGCTGTGTTTTCCTGGCGTGTTACACTAACAGGCATTTGCAGCACTTACAGCGAGCGGAGTGTGCCTCCTGCACACTATACACCTGAAGCTAGCCCGTATTGCTGTGTTTTCCTGGTGTGTTACACTAACAGGCATTTGCAGCACTTACAGCGGGCGGAGTGTGCCTCCTGCACATTATACACCTGAAGCTAGCCCGTATTGCTGTGTTTTCCTGGTATGTTACACTAACAGGCATTTGCAGCTCTTACAGCGGGCAGAGTGTGCTTCCTGCTAAATATACACCTGAAGCTAGCCCATATTGCTGTGTTTTCCTGGTGTGTTACACTAACAGTCATTTGCAGCACTTACAGCGGGCGGAGTGTGCCTCCTGCACATTATACACCTGAAGCTAGCCCGTATTGCTGTGTTTTCCTGGTGTGTTACACTAACAGGCATTTGCAGCACTTACAGCGGGCGGACTGTGCCTCCTGCACATTATACACCTGAAGCTAGGCCGTATTGCTGTGTTTTCCTGGTGTGTTACACTAACAGGCATTTGCAGCACTTACAGCGGGTGGAGTGTGCCTCCTGCACATTATACAAATGAAGCTAGCCCGTATTGCTGTGTTTTCCTGGTGTGTTACACTAACAGGCATTTGCAGCACTTACAGCGGGCGGAGTGTGCCTCCTGCACATTATACACCTGAAGCTAGCCCTTATTGCTCGAGCTTTTTTTCTTTTGTGTTACACTAACAGGCATTTGCAGCACTTACAGTGGGCGGAGTGTGCTTCCTGCAAAATAAACACCTGAAGCTAGCCCTTATTGCTGTTTTTTCCTGTTGTGTAACACAGGCAGTCATCTGCAGCACTTACAGCGGGCGTTGTGTGCTTCCTGCAAAATATACACCTGAAGCTACCCCTTATTGCTGGTTTTCCCATCTCCCTGCAGGCCATTGCTATGTCTGGAAGGCCAACAAAGAGAGGCAGACAGTCACGAGCCAATAAAAGAGGGCAAGCAGGCTCTGTGTCTGGGGGCAACAGTGGTGGTCGTGGACGCGGTGCATTGTCATCAGCTCATGGCCATGGGACACGCTTGTCCTTCTTTTCGGCAGCTGGACAATGTTGAGCCGCATCATGCCGAAGATATGGTAGAGTGGATGACCAAGCCCTCCTCATCCTCCTCATCCTCTCTCACCCAGGCTCAGGGTACTGGCAAAGCAGCTGCCAAAGCGTCCTCTTCCCTGGTATCAATGTCATCATCAGTCACTCCTTCCCTAGACCCACCATGTCCTCCTGAGGAGTCCCCCGAACTGTTTGAGCACAGTGTTGGGTACATGCTCCAGGAGGATGCCCAGCGTTTCGAAGGGTCTGATGATGATACCCAGCTAGAGGAAGGCAATAGCGTGAGAGCAGAGAGAGGGGATGCTCAAGAAGGACACCAATCTGGCAGTCATGTTCCAGCAGCTGCAGCATACTGCCAGATTGGCTCCAGTGATGAGGAGGGAGGGGATGATGATGTCACTGACTCCACGTGGGTGCCTAATAGGAGAGAGGAGGAGGAGGAGGATGAGGAGGAGGCACATCTCCAACGAGGCAGGATGCGCTCGGGGGGCCAGCGTAAGGGCAGCACACCGACTGAATCACACCGCAGAGCTCTGCCTGTGCAGGGCGCTGCCTCTGCCCGTTATTCAAAAAGTTCTTTGGTGTGGGCCTTTTTTGAGTCGAGTGCAACAGATCGCACAGCTGCTGTTTGCAACATATGTCTCAAGCGTATATCGCGTGGCCAAAACATCAGCCGCTTGGGCACCACATGCTTGACCAGACATATGTTGACCTGCCATGCAGCTCGTTGGCAAGCCTACCTTAAAGACCCACACCAAAGAACAAAGAGGACCTCTCCTTGCTCCGCATCAGCTGGGATCTCCAACCCCACTATACCTTCAGTCCTCTCTGAAACCTGCACTGAGAGGAATGAAGGTGTAGAATTAGGTGTGTCACAGCCAAGTACTTGCGGGCACTCTGCTAGCAGTACACCGACGTCCGATTCTAGCAGGCAAATTTCCCTGCCCCAGCTGCTGGACCGTCGAAAGAAGTTCACTCCCAGCCATCCACATGCCCAGCGGTTGAATGCTAGCTTGGCTAAATTGCTAGCGCTTCAACTGCTGCCTTTTCAGTTGGTAGACTCAGCCCCCTTCCGTGAGTTTGTGCAATGTGCGGTTCCTCAGTGGCAGGTTCCCAAACGCCACTTTTTCTCATGGAAGGCGATTCCGGCTCTCTACAGGCATGTGGAAGGCAATGTCTTGGCCTCGCTGGACAGGGTGGTCAGCGGTAAGGTGCATATTACAGCTGACTCAGGCATGGGCATGGACAGGGACGTTACCTTTCTTTCACGGCCCATTGGGTCACTCTTTTGGCAGCAGGGAAGGATGCAAGACAAGGTGCAGTAGTGTTGGAGGTTGTTCCGCCGCCATGCCTCCAAAATGCTACTACTGGTTGTGACACACCTCTCTCCTCCACCCCCTCCTCTTCTTCTTCCTCCATGGCCTCTTCCTGTGCTTTGTCCTCGGAACCAGCGGTGCTCCGTAGGCGTTCAAGGGGCTACGCAAGTACGCAGGCAAAAAGATGCCATGCCGTGCTTGCGCTGGTGTGTTTGGGGGACAGGAGCCACACTGGGGCAGAGGTTCTGTCTGCTCTGCTGGGGCAGGCCGAGAGGTGGTTGATGCCACGCCAGCTTAAGCCAGGAATGGTGGTTTGCGACAATGGCACCAACCTCCTCTCCGCCCTCCGACAGGGACAACTGACCCATGTGCCCTGTGTGGCTCACGTCCTTAACCTGGTGATGCAGCGGTTCTTGGGCAGGTACCCAGGCTTACAGGATGTCCTGAGGCAGGCCAGGAAAGTCTGTGTGCATTTCCGCAGATCTTATAATGCCAGTGCTCACCTGGCTGAGCTGCAAAAGGAGTTGAACCTGCCCAAGAACCGCCTTATATGTGACATGCCCACCAGGTGGAACTCAACGTTGGCCATGCTGCAGCGGCTGCACACGCAGAAGAGGGCCATCAATGAGTACCTGTGCGACTACGGCACCAGGACAGGGTCAGGGGAGCTCGTTTTTTTTTCACCACGCCAGTGGGGCATGATCAGGAATGCATGCACTGTCCTGGCACCATTTGAGGAGGCCACGAGGATGGTGAGCAGTGACAGTGCTTGCATCAGTGACACTGTACCTCTTGTCCACCTGTTGGAACATACGCTGCGTGGAATAATGGACAGGGCACTTGAGGCAGAACAGAGGCAGGAAGAGGAGGACTTCCTTGCCTCTCAAGGCCCCCTTTACCCAGACAGTGTTCCTTCTGTCCCACCCATCGCACAGGAAGAGGAGGAGGAGGAGGGGGAGGAGGATTGTGTCAGCATGGAGGTGGAGCCTGGCACTCAGCATCATCAGCAGCAGTCTTTTAGGGATGATTTACAGTCCCAAGAAACCCGTGGACTTGTATGTGGCTGGGAGGAGGTGGCTGCGGATCATGTCGTCCTTAGTGACCCAGAGGACTCTGGACCGATTGCCTCAGCTAACCTATGCTGCATGGCCTCCCTGATCCTGCAAAGTCTGCGGAAGGATCCTCGTATTCTTCGGATCAAAGAGAGGGACCATTACTGGCTGGCCACTCTCCTTGATCCACGGTACAAGGATAAGGTTGCGGACCTTATCTTACCGTCGCAGAGGGAGCATAGGATGAGACAACTCCGGGAGGCCTAGCAGAAAGGTCTTTGCAATGCTTTCCCAGAGACTGGGAGGTTACAAACTCCTGGTCCTGGACAACGAGTTGCTGAGGCTTCGGTCAGTCAAAGAAGGAGCGGTGGGGAAGGTGGCCGTCTGACTGATGCGTTCAGACAATTCTTTAGTCCGCAGTCCCAAGGTATGATCGGTTCCAGCAACCATCGCCAACGTCTGATATACATGGTGCAGGAATACCTAGGGGCAAGGTCAGACTTGGACACCTTCCCCACCGAAAATCCTCTGGCTTACTGGGTCTTGAGGATGGATCACTGGCCAGAGCTTGCACAGTATGCAATTGAGCTACTGGCCTGTCCTGCATCCAGCGTTCTTTCAGAACGCACATTCAGTGCTGCTGGAGGATTTGTCACGGATCACAGGGTGCGCCTGTCCATCGACTCGGTTGATCGACTGACCTTCATAAAGATAAACCAGTCTTGGATCACCACCAGCTACCAAACACCTGAAGCTGATATAACAGACTAATTTATTTTCAAATGTCACATCCCTTCAAGACTGATGCTGATGCTGAGTGACTGTCCTGTTATGTTGACTGACTATCCTCCTCCTCCTCAATGATCTGATTGATGAGGATAGCTTGGAAGAACATTTTTGTTTATGGGTGCCGCCACCAGTGCCTAAGGCCCAATTTTTCAGCCCCTGTTTAACAGGGGTATGTAATTACAATTTTTTATGCAATGCTTTGCAGCAGGGCTCATTCCTGCACTCCAACTAGAGTATCTGGGAGAGGTTGCAGTGTCGTGGCACCAGCACCAGTGCCTAAGGCCCAATTTTTCAGCCCCTGCTTAACAGGGGCATGCAATTACAATTTTTTATGCAATGCTTTGCAGCAGGGCTCATTCCTGCACTCCAACTAGAGTATCTGGGAGAGGTTGCTGTGTCGTGGGACCAGCACCAGTGCCTAAGGCCCAATTTTTCAGCCCCTGTTTAACAGGGGCGTGTAATTACAATTTTTTATGCAATACTTTGCAACAGGGCTCATTGCTGTGCTCCAAGTACAGTATCTGTGAGGGGTTGCAGTGTTGTGGCACCAGTGCCTAAGGCCCAATTTTTCTGCCCCTGTTTAACAGGGGCATGTAATTACAATTCTTGATCTAATAATTCACAGCAGGGCCCATTCCTGCGCCCACCAAGAGTAACTGTGAGGCCTTACAGTGTTGTGTCAACACCACCACCACCACCACCAAAGGCCCAATTTTTCAGCCCCTGTTCAACAGGGGCATGCAATTACAATTCTTGATCTAATAATTCACAGCAGGGCCCATTCATGCGCCCACCAAGAGTAACTGTGAGGGCTTACAGTGTTGTGTCAATACCACCACCAAAACCACCAAAGGCCCAATTTTTCAGCCCCTGATCAACAGGGGCATGTAATTACAATTCTTGATCTAATAATTCACAGCAGGGCCCATTCATGCGCCCACCAAGAGTAACTGTGAGGGCTTACAGTGTTGTGGCAACACCAACATATAAGGGGCAAATTTCAGCAGAGTATATACGGCAGGCCCCTACTTTCAAACATCCAACTTACAAACGACTCCTACTTGCAAATGGAAGGAGACAACAGGAAGTGAGAGGAAATCTACCCCTAGGAAGGGAAATTCTCTCCTGTAAGAGTTAATATGGGAAAAAAGGTGTCTCCTCTCTACTGATGCTTTATCACCAATCCTTGTTTCAATAAAAACTCCACTTTTTAAAAACATTTGTCATTGGGACGGAAAGTGAGGTGAAATGTTCTGAACAGGTGCACAGACAGCAAAACAAATGTTAGAGGGGTGATAACCCTTCCCTATGTTTTCCAAAAAGCTTAAAAATAGATTTTTTGGCTGGAGCTACACTTAAACAATGTACCTGTTCAAAATTACAAACATATTCTACATAAGAACAAACCTACAGTCCCTGTCTTGTATGCACCGCCTGTATACGGCTGTTCAGAGTATATAGGGCCTTTTTTATTTTGTGTGCGGGGTTCCCCTTAATATCCATACAGAACCAAAGGGGCTGGTAATGGGCTGGGGTAGGAGGGGTGGGGGGGGTGATGGGGTAGCTATGCCATTTTTCTCAAAGATTTTCATCCATATTACCGGGACCAGACATTACATTAAAGCCGCAAGCAGTTTTAAATGGCTTTTTTTTCCTTTAGAAATGTCATTTTGTGCAGGGACAGTTCTAAACACGGGAAACACGTGGCACTTCACAAGCATACTTTAGACACCCCCCAGGTACGATATTTAAAGGAATATTTTACTTTTTTTTTTTCACTTTATGCATCATTAAAATGACTGCTCCCGAAAAACGTCCGTTTTTAAAACTTCTGTTTGCATTGATACATGTCCCCTGGTGCAGAACCTAGGTTCCCAAACCCTTTTTAGGACAATAACATGCATATTAGTCGTTATAATTAGCACTTTAGAATTTGAACGTTCACATCCATTGTATTTAATAGGGTTCTAACGTTCGTACGAACTTTCGGTCCGTTCGCGGGTTTTGGTGCGAACCGAACCCGGGGGTGTTCGGCTCATCCCTACTCGTGGCCTACGGTCATCGCGGCTGCCAGTCATGAGCATCGGCACCCCCATGATGCAGCGGAGTACAGCTACGACAGTTTGCGTGCTCTTTCTGACCTGTCACAGTATAATGACGGTGGCTGGTCAGCAAGTGGTTAATAATCACCGTAGTGTTTTGGACTTCACCTTGTATGTTTTGTACTCTGCCTGCAGTTCAGCTTTAAATGCAAGTTTCTTTTTTCCAGCTCTATTTTGAGTGAGTAGAAAAAAGACAAGGGAAAGTAAATTGGCATTTGCACCTAGGTGGCAATCAAATTCTACAACAAACATTGTACTGAGTTCAATGAGTCAGCATTGCTAATACATTGCTAGATTAAATGTCATCAGGCTGATCAATGCTGTTACTGGTAAGACAGAGCAGGTAGTCAAACAGCTGAAAGGTTTGCTCCCTGAGTTTTTAATGCATGCAGCTATGTTCTGTCATTAAACACATACTGTAATTGGTTTATTTTATGTCCAGTGTAACACAGTATTCCATCAACTCTGAAAATAAACAGCAAATTAAATTTAACCTAACATCAGGATCACACAAAATAATAAGTCTCTAAATAATATCCTTCTGAGTCTTTGGAGAATTTTTGAGTTGCTAGTACTTGTGTTGGATCTACAATTTCTTAGCCTTTTCAAGAATCTATTCTAGGGTTGCCATTTTCGTGCAGGGTCAGGTTTCAACTGTTTTTATGCAGCTTTTGAACATTTAAACCACTGAATGGATGAAGGCAACCTACCACCAAGAGTTTCAATCTTTTCAAGGTTTCACTATTGGTGGTAGGTTGCCTTGATCTGTTCAGCTTGGTTTTTGGTAATAAAATCAGGTTGAAAGCAGTTAAATTTGCTAAAAATATCACAAGACCTGGGGAGCAGTAACTCTGAACAAATTGTTACCAATATCTGCTGTGCTATAGTCAGTAGGCACTGCCCATTTCACAATGGCATAGCTAAATATTTTGGGGCAGGAGTACAAATCCTAAAGATAAAAATGATCCTAATGCTGATCACAGTTCTCTACAACTACAAACCATGCTGGGGTCTGTGCCTGGTAACTATTTAAATTAAATATTAGCTTTCTTTATATGAGAAAGAGCAACCACGATTCACTTGAAGTTTTTATTTACCGTATATGCTTTGTGTAACCTGTGCTGTCAGCACTAAGCATAATACAGAGCTCTGGGGCCCAACCTGCAGCTGTTTGGTACATGTTGTGCGACCCTTGCACCCCAGCAGTCAGTAGTCTGAACATTGATTTGTAAAGGGGTAATAACAACTGAATTCTCCAAGGCTACTGTAAAGGAACAAAGGTGTTACTAAAAGCTGATCATCCCTTTCAAAGATTACAAATAAGATAAATGCAGATGCCCACGTCAGGATCTTATGAGTATGCATTTTGTCTGTGTGGACATGTTTTCTGAATGGCCAGAAGTTTGGCCAGTGACAAATTCTACTGCAAAGGCCACAGTAAAAACTGTCATGCGAAGTAGTTGTAAGGACAGAGTCCCAGAAGTTACAGAGAGAAACAGAGGAACTAATTTTATGAGAGAGTTCTTAACCACTTCAGCCCTGGAAGAATTTACCCCCCTCCTGACCAGAGCACATTTTGCGATTCGGCACTGCGTTGCTTTAACTGACAATTAAGTGGTCGAAGGGACGTTGCACCCAAAAAAAAATTACGGCCTTTTTTTCCCACAAATGGAGATTTCTTTTGGTGGTATTTGATCATCTCTGCGTTTTTTATTTTTTTCGCTATAAACAAAAAAAGGGCGTCAATTTTGAAAAAAAATTAAGTAGTAATGACGGCTATCAGCAATTTTTATCATGACTGCGACATTATGGCGGACACATCAGACACTTTTGGGACCATTGTCATTTATAAAGCGATCAGTGCTCTAAAAATGCACTGATTACTGTGTAAATGACACTGGCAAGGAAGGGGTTAAACACTAGGGGGCGATGAAGGGGTTAAGTGTGTCCTAGGGAGTGATTCTAGCTGTGGGGGGGCTGGGCTACAAGTGACACGACAGTGATCACTGCTCCTGATCACAGGGAGCAGTAGATCACTGTCCTGCAGAACAGGGAAATGCCTTGTTTACATAGGCATCTCCCTGTTCTGCAGCTCCTTGAGCCGATCGCGGGAAATCGGCGGACATCGAGTCCGCGGGTCCCACGGGCACGGTCACGGAGCACGTGGCGGGCGCACGTGCACCCACATGGTGGCAAATTCAAAGCAACGTACAGGTACTTGCTTTGCGCAGCCGTGCCATTCTGCCGACGTATATTGGCATTAGCCGGTCAGCATGTGGTTAAAAGAAGTTTTGGGGTTTTATTTTACAACCCCAACCATCTACAATGTAGTGAAAAAAGTAGAGTAAGTAAGGGGATTTTAGAAACTATAAAACTATGGCCTGAATAGGGTTTAGGTCTGGAGACATTCTTGGCCAGTCCATCACCTTTACCCTCAGCTTCATTAGCAAGGCAGTGGTCGTCTTGGAGGTATGTTTGGGGTCGTAATGTTGGAATACTGCCCTGCGGTCTAGTCTCCGAAGGGAGGGAATCATGCTCTGCTTCAGTAAGTCACAGTACATGTTGGCATTCATGGTTCCCTCAATGAACTGTAGCTCCCCATTCCCGGCAGCACTCATGCAGTCCCAGACCATGACACTCCCACCACAATGCTTGACTGAAGGCAAGACACACTTGTCTTTGTACTCCTCACCTGGTTGTTGCCACACACGCTTGACACTATCTAAACCAAATAAGTTTATCTTGGTCTCATCAGACCACAGGACATGGTTCCAGTAATCCTGGCAGCACTCATACGTCTATTTCCCAAAGACAACCTCTGGATATGATGCTGAGCACGTTCTGAGAGGAACCTGTCCTGTTAAACCGCTGTACCGTCTTGGCCACCCTGCTACAGCTCAGTTTCAGGGTCTTGGCAATCTTCCTATATTCTAGACCAGTAATGGCGAACCTTGGCACCCCAGATCTTTTGGAACTACATTTCCCATGATGCTCATCTACACTGCAGAATGCATGAGCATCATGGGAAATGTAGTTCCAAAGCATCTGGGGTGCCAAGGTTCGCCATCACTGGTCTAGACCAACTTTATGTAGAGCAACAATTATTTTTTTCAGAGAGTTCTTTGCCATGAGGTGCCATGTTGAACTTCCAATCTTCCTATATTCTAGACCAGTAATGGCGAAACTTGGCACCCCAGATGTTTTGGAACTACATTTCCCATGATGCTCATCTACACTGCAGAATGCAGAATGCATGAGCATCATGGAAAATGTAGTTCCAAAGCATCTGGGGTGCCATGGTTCGCCATCACTGGTCTAGACCATCTTTATGTAGAGCAACAATTCTTTGTTTCAGAGAGTTCTTTGCCATGAGGTGCCATGTTGAACTTTCAATGACAAGTATGGGAGAGTGAGAGCGATAGCACCAAATTTAACACACCTACTCCCCATTTACACCTGAGACCTTGGTAACACTAATGAGTCACATGACACCGGGGAGGGAAAATAGCTAATTGGGCCGAATTTGGACATTTTCACTTATTAATATACAGGATTTATATAGCTGGAAAATTATTATTAAAGTAAATAATAAGAGTGCGCTTACAAATAGGTGCGGAGGACCCTAATTTGAAGGTACCACCAGTGAATAATTTACATAAATAGCCCCTAATGGGCAATTACAGTGATATTATTAATTAGTGCTTAGTCGCTATCAAGTCCAAAACAAAACACAAACAAATGTTTATATATAACAATATGTGTACATGTGAGTCCCAATAAAAAAATATATATATGAAAAAAATATATATATATTCAGAGAATCTGATTTCTCCAGCAAAAATTCCAACCAAGTGAAAAATTAAGTCCAATAGTTGCTTCAACCATCAATTAGACGTAGATCTTATGTTGCTAGTGACATTCAAAAAAATCTTCTTAATTTGCGTGATATTCCTCCACCAATCAATAAAAATCACCCGAAATGCCCAGACAAAGGATGCGCTTACCAGATTTTGTTGACCACTTTACTTAAAAAGATGGTCTTGTAAAGCTTGTGCAGGATAGTGCCTGCATACACATTGACAGTCACACACAGGAAATTTCCAAACCCCTCTTGTCAGGCATAAAGGCAGGATATGCAAATAGAAACAGGAAGCCTCATAGCGTAATACAGTTTATTTAAAATTAAGTAAAAAACAGAAAGGTGCCAAATGGCCGTTTACTTTAAAAAGTGCCTTTTCCCGGCACTGAGGCTGTGAGCTTGTCTGACCGTGAACTCCTCCGCTGTTTCCTCCGAGGTAACGCGCTTGTAACCCGAGACTGGGGCTTGCTTTTGGGTGAGTCCTGGATGCTCCGCTGTTTCCCACAGTAGTTCCGTCCACAACTACAAATACCATGATCCTTTGTGACCAGGTACGCCCCTGAAGACGTTAACCAACGAAACTTACGTCGGCGGCGGTACCTGGTCACGTGATTTGCTGATGTCATCACGGCGCTCTGGCTTTGAATCTGTGTTCGACAAACACCAAGCGCGTTACCTCGGAGGAAACAGCGGAGGAGTTCACGGTCAGACAAGCTCACAGCCTCAGTGCCGGGAAAAGGCACTTTTTAAAGTAAGCGGCCATTTGGCACCTTTCTGTTTTTTACTTAATTTTAAATAAACTGTATTACGCTATGAGGCTTCCTGTTTCTATTTGCATATCCTGCCTTTATGCCTGACAAGAGGGGTTTGGAAATTTCCTGTGTGTGACTGCTGATGTGTATGCAGGCACTATCCTGCACAAGCTTTACAAGACCATCTTTTTAAGTAAAGTGGTCAACAAAATCTGGTAAGCGCATCCTTTGTCTGAGCACTTCGGGTGATTTTTATTGATTGGTGGAGGAATATCACGCAAATTAAGAAGATTTTTTTGAATGTCACTAGCAACATAAGATCTACGTCTAATTGATGGTTGAAGCAACTATTGGACTTAATTTTTCACTTGGTTGGAATTTTTGCTGGAGAAATCAGATTCTCTGAATATATATATATTTTTTTCATATATATATATTTTTTATTGGGACTCACATGTACACATATTGTTATATATAAACATTTGTTTGTGTTTTGTTTTGGACTTGATAGCGACTAAGCACTAATTAATAATATCACTGTAATTGCCCATTAGGGGCTATTTATGTAAATTATTCACTGGTGGTACCTTCAAATTAGGGTCCTCCGCACCTATTTGTAAGCGCACTCTTATTATTTACTTTAATAATAATTTTCCATTTGATCATTTTGGACACTGTTAGGTTTCCATTTTGCAGAGTAGCAGCTATAGGGAAATTAATTGTTAGTTATTTAGTAGTGTTGGCGCAGATTTTTTTATTATTTTATCACAGGATTTATATAGCGCCAATAGTTTGTGCAGTGCTTTACACTTAAGGGTGTACTCACTTTTGTTGCCAGCGGTTTAGAAATTAATGGCTGTGTGTTGAGTTATTTTGAGGGGACAGCAAATTTACACTGTTATACAAGCTGTACACTCACTACTTTACATTATAGCAAAGTGTTGTCATCACATTAAAAGATATAATAAAATTTTTACAAAAATGTGAGGGGTGCACTCACTTTTGTTACATGAAGTCCAACCTGTGAGTGCTTTTAGGTCAGTATTACATTGTATATCCCTGTATGATGTGGTCATTCAGGTGCCTATCTAATAGTTTTTTGAAATTATCGATGATCCCAGCTGAAACCACTGCCTGTGGAAGAGAATTCCACATGCTTACCGCTCTTACAGAAAAGAACCCCCTACTCACTACTTTACATTATAGCAAAGTGTTGTCACATTAAAAGATATAATAAAATTTTTACAAAAATATAAGGGGTGCACTCACTTTTGTTACATGAAGTCCAACCTGTGAGTGCTTTTAGGTCAGTATTACATTGTATATCCCTGTATGATGTGGTCATTCAGGTGCCTATCTAATAGTTTTTTGAAATTATCGATGATCCCAGCTGAAACCACTGCCTGTGGAAGAGAATTCCACATGCTTACCGCTCTTACAGAAAAGAACCCCCTACTCAGTTTAAGGTAAAACCGCTTCTCTTCTAATTTTAGTGAATGGGCATGTGTCTTTTTAAATTCCCTTTCGCGGAAAAGTTTTATCCCTATTGTGGGGTCACCAGTACAGCACTCTCAAACATCTCTTCTTCAGAGAGAATTAGTTCAGTGCTCATAACCTTTCCTCATAAACAGGGTCCTCCAGTCCCTTTGTTAGCTTTATTGCCCTTATCTGAACTCTCTCCAGTTCCAGCACATCCTTCCGGAGTACTGGTGCCCAGAACTGGATGGCATACTCCAGGTGTGGCCGAACCAGAGTCTTGTAGAGTAGGAGAATTATCATTGTATCTCTGGAGTTAATCCCCTTTTTAATGCATGCCAATATTTTGTTTGCTTTGCTTGTAGCAGCTTGGCGTTGCGCGCCACCGCTGAGCCTATCATATTCTAGGACCCCCAGGTCCTTCTCCATTCTAGATTCTCCCAGAGGTTTTCCACCTAGTGAGTAGATTGCATTCATATTTTTGCCACCCAAATGCATTATTTAAAAATTTTCTACATTAAACCTCATTTGCCATGTAGTTGCCCACCACATTAATTTAATAAGATCTTCTTGTAAGGTTACCACATCCCGCGGAGAAATTATTGCCCTGCTTAGCTTTTTATCGTCTGCAAATACTGAGATTGAGCTGTCTATATCATCCTCCAGATCGTTTATGAATAAATTAAATAGGATTGGTCCCAGGATAGAACCCTGGGGGACCCCGCTTTCCACACCGGACCATTCCGAGTACACCCCATTTATCACTATCCTTTGAACTCGCCCCTGTAGCCAATTTTCAATCCATGTGCTCACCCTATGGTCCATGCCAACAGACCTTAGTTTCTACAGTAAACGTTTATGGGGAACTGTATCAAATGCCATTGCAAAATCCAGATACACCACGTCTACGGGCCTTCCTTTATCTAGATGGCAGCTCAACTCCTCATAGAAGGTTAATAGATTGGTTTGGCAAGAACGATTTTTGCTAATGATACTGTTGTCATTACTTAAATCTTGTATATAGTCCCTTACCATCCCCTCCAAGAGTTTGTATACTATTGATGTTAGGCTAACTGGTATGTAATTCCCAGGGATGTATCTTGGCCCTTTTTTAAATATTGGTGCTACATTGGCTTTTCTCCAATCAGCTGGTACCATTCCAGTCAGTAGACTGTTCATAAAAATTAGGAACAATGGTCTGGCAAATATTTGACTGAGGTCAATACCTTCACCATCTCTCCATCCTTAGTAATCAGATTCCCTTTATCATTCTATTTTTTTGTGAGATACTGTATATTGTGATTTGAAATTTAGTGTAGCCATGTTGAAGTCATATTGTCTTTTATACGTCTTCCATTTAATGTAAACTTGTTTGTGTTTAGCCATGCTGATAAGTCAGCATGTCCACAATCAAGGTTGAATATGTTTTATTGATTTTTTTTTTCAAATAAAGCATCATGGGGTACAGAAAAAAAAGAGGGGGTAGTGGTAAACAAATACCACAACGGGTACAAAACATTGCATACATTTGTATATAGCATGTCCACAAATAAACTACAAGGCCATTCTGGCCACAGGAGTGTACAGCCAATTACTAAATATTTATTATCAATCGTTTGTTTTTATGTAAGTTTTAGTCTCAATGATAAGTCAATGATAAGTCATTTTGTAATGATAAAGCTACTCATGATATTAGATTCTCCCCAGAGGAGTTAGACTCCTAGGCCGGGACTTGTTCTGCCTAAATGTAAGGAGGTTCCAGGTTAAAGGTGATAGTAGGTGTGGTCAGTGATCACAATTTACAATATTAATCAAGAGGGGAGATTGTAAAGGGAATTTGTAAATCCTGTATAAAATTGTATTCTATTTTATATGCTTTGCCTATGTACTGCACTCAATTATTTGAATACATGTTGCATTCTTTTGAGTCCTGATTGGAATTAGCCTGCCTATGTTACGCCCCTTGTTACCATAAAAGCACAATTGTAATATTAATGTGATACATACGTAAGCATGTGTATAAAAAACTTCTATTGCACCGAATAATGAGAACAGTTTTTTGGAAAGATGCGGAGTGTATATTTTGTGTCTGTTCCCTACTTCGGTAGTTATTAACACATTTGGAACTACTAATGAATATGAGAATAGGAGTTGCCTATCTATAAAATTTCCAGAACACATACACTGTCTCTGCAGTGTGTCTCTTCAGTCTTCAATCACTTGTTTATCTTGTGCACAGCCTCTGATCATCATTTAGTATGTCTGCATACAGTACTCTCTAGCATTATATACAGTACGCTGAACACTATATGGGGCCCTCTGGTGATGTCATGGGTCACAGCCGATACACCCTACATCTCATAAGTTGACAACCACTAATCTGGAGAATGTAGAGGGTGGGAATAGACAATAGATGCAAGGCTATCTAATATTGGAATTCATCATAGCTGCTCTTCTTTTTAAAGCAATGACCTATTTTTTAATTAGACCAAGCTGTGGGTGTTTGTGACTTTTTTCTCAAATCTGGGAGAAGATAATAGGTATTCTTTAATTGCATCCTTATTGAATTATTATTAGTGTGTATACTTCATGCAATTTGTTTTGTTACCTTTTAATATTCCTCCTTCATTAGCTTGTTGTCCCCCTCTTCTTCACACTTTGTTAAAAGAGCATTTTAATTTTCAACTCCAATGCATATATATGAACACATTATAGCTAGAGCATTCCTTCCATATACATAAAGCTATTTGACAAAACCAATTACCGCACAGGCCACGGATAAAGAATAATTGCTATAATGTTGACAGTCGACGGTTGAAGAAAAGGGCTGAACCTGATGGACATTTGTCTTATTAATGTAATGTGTTCCTGTGCCAGGAATGTTTATTATGGCTGTTAGTGTTTATGATTAGGTGATGACAGACAGATGACCTGAGGGATGGCAGTTACGAATCATGGGCCAGAACTATCACCGTTGGCAGGGGTCACAATTATTAAAGTTTCCCTGTTTTTTTTGTTTTAAAAAAAACGATTTTTTTTATCTTGCAAGACACTGCAAACAACCCTCCAATTCGCAAACTGTAAAGAAAGTAAACAAATACATTTTTTAATGGTGTCAGTTAAACAAGCACTCTTGCAGCACGTGAGTCATTGGATTTTTGTCTGCTAGGGCTTTATCTACATGGAATATGTATGTTCTCCTTATGTATGTTGTGTTTCTTTTGGAGTGTTCCCACAGCTCTTCTTTCTGGGTCCTTCCAGAATCCAAAAAACATGCTAGAAGGTTACTTCATGACTTGAATGGCCCTAGTGTGTAAAGGGTTAATTCCAGCTTGTAGGAAGCACTGCATCCTGTTTGGTCCTTGGAGGCAAGGGACAGGAAAATGAAGAGCTAACAAAGCATCTCCATGTATTTTTATTGGTGATCGTATTGGGTCTCCCTGGATGTCACTCACACTCATACAAAGTATTTGCTGCCTAGAGACCCTCTACCTTCAATCAAAAGACCCAGCACTCATAATTCCTTGTGTTCAATCCTTATTCTTAATAATTAGACTAGCCATCAAACAGCTGAATCTTTGCTAGATCTAGTTCTATGGGTTTGTTTACACTGGCTTTACTGCAGCCATAATTACTATTTAAAGGGCAGATCAAATCACAGCACGGGAATTATTCAATAGCAAAGTGTAAAGGGCCATGGTGTATAATAAATAAGAATGACTAATCAGTATTCAGAATTCATTAGGCTGACTACTGTAAGCTTCAACACAATTATTTCAGAATGCTTAATAGAGGCAAATACAAAATATTACCACCATTTTATGAATCCAGAACACTATGCAAAAGTAAAAAAAAAAAGTAAGGAAAATTAATTTATTTAAATTATGTATACACTGCAGAGTGATGACGTGCTAAAAAACTTTGTTGCAGGGGTTGGAAAGGGAGGTTGTTAGGCTTCATGTACTCATAGCCTACTTTGACCGCCAGCTGTTGGAAAACGCAAAATGCGGCAAAAATTGCACTGCAATTTTGCTGCGTTTTGCGGTCGGCAGTCAAAACATTCCTATCCAGAATGCGTTTCTTCTTCATTCAGGAGAAGGAGGTTGAACCTCTCCTAACTGCAATTGAGAAACAAAAATAGTCTTTCGGCGCTAAAAAACTGGCAGAAGTATTAGAAAATAATGTCATATAGAAACTATTCTTAAAAATCTGGCTCCCAGTGCAACTGGCAACTTCCGGAAAAAGTAAACTCTGAACAATAAACAACAATCCAGCGCTCAATGGGAGCAGTGAAAGCAGAACTATAACTAATGTTTTGATAAAAATGAATTCTTTTAATTGGATACACGCCAAAGATTGATATAAAATTGATATAGATCGATATAAAAATCAATATGAATCAAACAACTTGCAATGAGATTAGCATCTGAAAAAACTCATAGTCATTGTAATGAAGCATAAAAAACGCATGAAATACAATACCGCCAACCAAGGGGTTAAAGTCAGCAAGTGTGCTCCGTGACCTGATGTTGTGATGTTAGTTCGGTTCAGTGATGAGATGTACTGGCCGCCAGGGAGGTGGAGGGATTGGCCGCTCTCACGATACAGTCTGTGGCTGGGTTGCAGGAACCAGAGCTGTAGAATCCAGGGAGAGATGTAACATGCCGTTCAAAGCCCTGTATCACGATCAGACCAGCTGATCGAACGTGCTGGATGGTGATAGGTCAGACGGCGCTCTGGATAACGCACCCTGCGTCCGACAACCAGAAACAAGAGCCGATGCTGGAGCGGAGGGGGTACACTTGCTGGGCGGTACGTAAGCTCTGTGTTGCCGTGGAAACCTTTAGCTTACATGTTTCGCACCTGCGCTTTGTCAAAGCCGAGGGATCCACTGGCAACAGACGGCTTTTAAGAGCATGGGAACAGGAAGGGGAGTGAACGACAGCTCTTGTGAGTTTAACCCCTTGTGCACATATAACACTATACATGTACAAACCCTTGTCATAATTGCATAAAAACAAATGAATATCGGTGAGATAGAGTCTGCAATATTGGATCAAGCAAATAAAAAATATATATCAAGAACCAAGGTGTAAGGTAAAAAAAAAACATATTAATTAAATACATGGTATGAAAGATGGAAGAGTAAAATAGGAATAAAAATGAATAAACATGTGTATCCTTTTTTATAACAAGGGTAAAGGAAGGCTCATCTAAGAGGCCTTTATCCATAGACCTGGATAATTATATGAAAGAGGGTGCTCGGCCTAAGACGAATGATACTCTAGTGACATCAATCATTTCGTCAACTGGCAATACACATACATCACTAGTGGATGAATCTTATTTAGACAAATCTCCAAAGGGAGTGTCACAGCCAAAACGAAAACTAGAGGAATGAATATATGTGGGCGTCACTAGACGTGACCTCATTATATGCGTCAATACCACATGAGGTCGGGATTACCGCAGTACAACACTTTTTGTCGAAAAACTGTGACATGAATTCAAAACAATCTAGATTTTTGCTTGCCAGTATCGATTTTTGTCTACGCCACTATTACTGTACATTTTTATATAAATTTTATTTACAGTGCAAGGGCACGGCAATGGGAGCACATTTTGCTCCAGGATACGCTAACTTGACCATGGGGTATTGGGGAGAACTTAAAATATGGATGGATAATCCTTTTATCCAACATATTGTATTTTATGGTCGTTACATTGACGATGTGTTGTTGATTTGGAGTGGTGGTCCTGACCTCTTTGCTACATTTGTTGCCCATTGTAACGATAATCAGTTGGGATTGTTCTTTACACACGAGATAGAGCAGACTCAATTAGTCTTTTTTGATCTGGTTTTGTCCCATGATGAACATACTATCATTACTAATAACCACATCAAGCCCACATCAGGGAACTCGTATCTTCATTACAACAGTTGCCACCATCCAACATGGAAGAATAACATCCCGAATGGTCAATTCCACAGATTACGTAGGAACTGTACAAAAACAGAGGATTATGTGGTGCAGGGCAAAAATATGCAAAAGAAATTTGAGGAAAAGGGGTATCCGAAAGATTTGGTAGCACACGCCTTTTTGTCCAATCAAACACACTCAATTAAAAATAAAAATAATAATAAAAACTAAAAATCTGCAGATATGGTGAATATGGCCAGATTCGTATCAACATTTAACACAAAACATAAAGCCATCTCTGAAATAATATATAAACATTACAACATTTTGAAACTGAATCATATTTTGTCTCCTACCCTCCCTCCTAAACCACTGGTCACGTTTAGACGTTCACGCACAGTGAAGAATATCATTGCTACTAGCAAACTCACTAAACCAAACAGTAGACCTCTAATTGACATTAGAACCTATTTTGACAATAGGACCGGAATATTCCAATGTCGGAAAAGAGGTTGCCTTACTTGCCATTCTATTCCCAACTGCTGCTCAGAGATAGTCAATAACAAAGGGAAGATTTTTTAAATCAAACAATTTATCACTTGTTCTACCGAATTCGTGGTCTATGTTCTGTGTTGCTCTTGCGGCCTTCTCTATGTGGGCCGCACAATACGTGCTCTACGTGTTAGAGTAGGCGAGCATCGCAGATTGACCAAGAAGGGTTGCATTAAACATAGTGTCCCACGTCATTTCCACCATATGCACAACAAGGATTTTGGACAGATGCAGGTCTTTGCAATTGAGGCTATTTCAAAGGGTACCCTGACGGATAATGAAAGGTTCTCCCTCCTTTGCCGAAGGGAGACCTTTTGGATGTATCTGTTAGGTTCCCTTACGCCTGAGGGCCTGAATGAGGAAATTGATGTCCTCAGTGTGATCCGATAGTTTTTTGAGGTCTCTTTACATGGGTATGAGCGTTTCTACACATTGATGTGCACACTCATAGATGTGGCATATCGTGTGTACTACCCATGTATCATATGCTCATTTTCATCTATTTTCATAATATGATTTGATATATAGATGATAATGAGGGCCTATTCAACTACTCATTAGGTTGATTTTTCTTTTTTTTTTTTTTTTCCTTTAGATCATTTTTAGATCATTATCATCATTTTTAGATCATTATCAGCATTCAATGGGATGTAGCATGCCAGTAATATGGTGTCACACACATCTATACAAACAGTGGTATTTAGACGTAGGCCTCTTAGATGAGCCTTCCTTTCCCCTTGTTATAAAACAGGATACACATGTTTATTCATTTTTATTATATACACAACAAGCGATTCCATGTGTATTCCTTTCTTTTTAAATATGGCATTTTTTCCCCAATATATAATTTTCATTGACTTTTTCATAACTATAATAATATATGAGTGTATTTGTCAAATACACATATATACAATTTCTATCAGTTTTTTTATCATTACATCATATCTTTATTCTTATTTTACTCTTCCATCTTTCATACCATTTATTTCATTAATATTTTTTTTTTTTTTCCTTACACCTTGGTTCTTGATATATATTTTTCATTTGTTTGATCCAATATTGCAGACTGTATCTCACCGATATTCATTTGTTTTTATGCAATATGACAAGGGTTTGTACATGTATAGTGTTATATGTGCACAAGGGGTTAAACTCACAAGAGCTGTCGTTCACTCCCCTTCCTGTTCCCATGCTCTTAAAAGCCGTCTGTTGCCAGTGGATCCCTTGGCTTTGACAAAGCGCAGGCGTGCGAAACATGTAAGCTAAAGGTTTCTACGGCAACACAGAGCTTATGTACCGCACGGCAAGTGTACCCCCTCCGCTCCAGCATCGGCTCTTGTTTCCGGTTGTCGGAAGCAGGGTGCGTTATCCAGTGTGCCGTCTGACCTATCACCATCCAGCACGTTCGATCAGCTGGTCTGATCGTGACACAGGGCTTTGAACGGCATGTTACATCTCTCCCTGGATTCTATAGCTCTGGTTCCCGCAACCCAGCCACAGGCTGTATCATGAGAGCGGCCAATCCCTCCACCTCCCTGGCGGCCAGTACATCTCATCACTGAACCGAACTAACCTCACAACATCAGGTCACGGAGCACACTTGCTGACTTTAACCCCTTGGTTGGCGGTATTGTATTTCATGCGTTTTTTATGCTTCATTACAATGACTATGAGTTTTTTCTGATGCTAATCTCATTGCAAGTTGTTTGATTTATATTGATTTTTATATCGATCTATATCGATTTTATATCAATCTTTGGCGTGTATCCAATTAAAAGAATTCATTTTTATCAAAACATTAGTTATAGTTCTGCTTTCACTGCTCCCATTGAGCGCTGGATTGTTGTTTATTCACTCTCCTAACTGCAGCAGCTCCTAAACGATCCTAAAGGCCTATGTTGTACATGGAGATATAGCCTTTTATAGAGTTGAGTTAAGGAGCTTTGGCAAAAAAAAAAAAAAAAAACACAACAAACGCTCCTAAACTCAAATTTAAGAGCTGTAGTGTACATGAAGCCTTAGGCAGAATACAGGAGGCCTTCTGGTGATGCTCATTCATAGTCCTTTTGTTGTCAGGAGGCAGAGAAGTGACACAGGAATATGCATATAAGGCGTCTGTTACCCCTCTCTGGCAATTCCTCCATTGGCGGCCATTCAACCAATGAATTGAATTCAATGTTACTAACTATAACTTACAAAGCCATCCACAACCAGGCCCCAGCTACATCACTAACCTGGTCTCAAAATACCAACCAAATCGTTCTCTTCGCTCCTCCTAAAACCTCCTGCTCTCTAGTCACCTCTTCCCATGCTTGCCTCCAGGACTTCTCCCAAGCCTCTCCCATCCTCTGGAATGCTCTACCCCAATTTTTCCGACTAGCTCCTACTTTGTCCATTTTCAGACGATCTCAACATAACAGCATTGAAAACATTTTTGTATGCAAAACAGAAAATGTTTGTTATGAGTTTAAAAATGTTTCTTAACATGTATTTATAGAGGGATTCCAACCGCAATTTTTTTTTTTTAAAGTCAGCAGCTACAAACACTGTAGCTGCTGACTTTTAATAAGGACACTTACCTGTCCTACTCGCCCGCAATGTCAGCCCCCCTCCCCCCCAGGCCTATCCCTCAATCCTAGCAGCTCTCGGTGCCGCCATCCTCAGTAAGGGAAACAGGCAGTGAAGCAGTGCAGCGCTTTGTGAATGGGCCGGCTGCTCTCTGGGATACACACAGTTCCCAGAAGGCAGTGCGCCCCATTCACCAGAAGACACTGCGAATAGGACGGAGGAAGAAGACCAGCCGTGGATGATGAAGAGGCAGATTAGGGACTTCCGCATAGCAACCGCTATTTCTGGTAAATACGTTTTTGTTTTTCACATTTTATTTTTTATTTTTTGGGGGATTTTTGGTAAAAAAATAAAAATCAGGGTGGAACTCCACTTTAAAGTGTATCCAAACCCAAGAACAACATTTCACATATTGCAGTTTACTAGTCTCTAGATATTGAGGATGCAATATTTTCCTTTAATTTCAGCTGCTGATTCTGCCAGGAATACACTAAGAGTGACGACGCTTACTCACTGTACTATATCTATGAGTTGCGTTGTCACCCTAGTACATGCCACCTTTTCTCATCTCCATAACATATGGGAGAGTTTTACCTGTTGTCCAACTACTCAGGATTTCAGTGCAGCACAGGGAGTTAGTAATTGTCTGAATCAACAGGTATTTGTACTTGTTGCAACAGACAGAAAATGGGGAAATGTGCATAAATGGGACTGATGGAGTTTTACTTTAAGACCATAAACTGACTGTTCTAAGTTATCTGTAGCTGTTTCACTGCAAAGATTTTTACTGTGATATTTATTTAAATTATTGCTCCTTTAACCACTTCAATACAGGACATTTTCACCCCCTTCCTGCCCAGGCCAATTTTCAGCGCTGTAACATTTTGAATGACAATTGCACGGTCATGCAACGCTGTACCCAATTTTTTTCCCCACAAATAGAGCTTTCTTTTGGTGGTATTTTATCACCTCGCGGTTTTTATTTTTTGCGCTATAAACAAAAAAATAGCGACAAGTTTGAAAAAACACAATATTTTTTACTATTTGCTATAATAAATATCCCAATAAAAAAAAAAGTCCTCAGTTTAGGCCGATATATATTCTTCTACATATTTTTGGTAAAAAAAACGCAATAAGCATATATTGATTGGTTTGCGCAAAAGTTATAGCGCCTAAAAATAGGTTATTGATTTATGGCATTTTTATTATTATTTTTTTTTTTTACTAGTAATGGCGGTGATCTATGATTTTTATTGTGACTGTGACATTGTGGCGGACAGATCTGACACTTTTGACAATATTTTGGGACCATTGAATCACTCCCTAGGTAACACATTTAACCCCTTGATTGCCCCCTAGTGTTAACTCCTTCCCTGCCAGTGACATTTATACAGCGATCAGTGCAATACATGTGCACTGATTACTGTATAAATGTAATTGGCAGGGAAGGAGCTAACACTAGGGGGCGATCAAGGGGTTAAATGTGCTACCTAGGGAGCGATTCTAACTGTGGGGGGATGGGACTGACTAGGGGAGGAGACCGATCAGTGTTCCTATATACTAGGAACACACGATGTGTGTGCTCTCCCCTGATAGGATGTGGATCTGTGTGTTTACACACACAGATCCATGCTCCTGCTCTGTCACGAGCGATCGCGGGTACCCGGGGGACATCGCGGCCACCGGGCACGTGCATCGGCTCCTCGGTGACGTAGCGGGAATCTGAGGACGTCATATGACGCCCGCCCAGGATGGGAGATCCCATCTGCGGACATCATACGCGGGATGGGAAGTGGTTAACCAAAAGAGATACAGAAAGGCAGCTGTACTATAACCGGTGAAATTTCTCTGTATTAGTGATGTTCGAGTCAAACAGCGAACAATATGTTCGCGGGAAATTCGAGCACTGTGGAAAGCCCCATAATGCACTGCGAGATCACAGTGTATTAGCGTCTAATGATTGGCCAAAGTATGCACCTGACCTGTATGCTTTGGCCAATCACAGCGCACTCTGCAGAGAGAGCCATAATTAGCCAAACGCAGGGTGCCTTTGGCTAATCATGGCTCAGGGGGGACTAAGTTCACGCCCCACACTATATAAGGCTGCTTACAGTAGACATGTGCATTTGTTTTCGTCCGAATGCATTTTCGTCCGAATTTCAGGTATTTTTGTTATCGTTTTAACAAACGAAAACGAAAGCACAGAATCCGAAAGCCGAAAGATCCTACATAAACAAATGCTTTATTTTCGTTTTCGTTGCGACAACAGTTCGATATAGATAGGAGATTCGACATGACGCTGACAATAACAATCTGTGTCTATCGAACCTGTGGTTGAATGTGCCTAACCTTAACTCTATTAGTGCAAGATTATTCTACATAGAGAGAAAAGATTCGACATAGAGAGAAAAGATTTGACATTATAGAGAGAAAAGATTCAACATAGAGAGAAAAGATTGCTGCTGGAATTGGGTGGGGGAAATAAAATAAAAATAATGATGATGATGAATGTTATTGGCTGATTGTAACCAAAGAGGAGGAGCAGTAAAATAGCTAGAACTAACTTGACAATTCAACATGAACGACGAAGATTCGACAAAGCATCGAAAAACATACTGTGAGGGGGTTAGCTCGGCAGCGGGTGTGTGTGACCCCCGGGATGGGCTCCCCACACAAAAACAGGCCCAGCAAACGGAGGTTGTGGTTTTCAAAATCAAAAAAAAGGTGCGGTTTATTTTCTATTTACAGTGACAAAACACAGCAAAGCCAAAAGAAACATATAAACAAAATAAATCCTGGTCAACTTGACCTCTGACTAAACATACAGGTTTCCTAACTAACAACTGGGATCAGCCTAGTGCTGTCCTAGTCCCTAAGTCCCTGGTTTTAAATGTCCAAGCAAATAGCCACACAGGCTTTTTCTCACCGCACAGGGGTTCACTCTCCCTAGACAGTCCACACAGGTCTGGTTCCAGGCATGAGCTAACATCTAATGAAGCTGGGAGTTCTTATAGAGGCCTAAATGAGCTGACAAGCTTCAGCTGGCCTCATCAACTCCCTGTCTGTACGACGCCCAGCCCTCTCCCTAGAGGTATGAGTCATCCATGAGCCCACTAGCCTTAGCTGGGCTTATACAACTCTCCACCTAGTTGTATAAGTCGGCGTAAAGCCTGAATCTGGGCGAAATATATCTACCCCCCTGGATGCAACCAGGTGACTTTACCTTCCTGCTGTCACATACCCCCCCCTCTTGTTTTAACCTCGGGGTTGGAACACCAGCAATCAGGCATTCATGTACTCGAGACAAAGCATCCACATTCCCCATTTGAACGCCAGGGCGATGCTTTACTGTGAAGTTGAATTCCTGGAGGGCCAGGAACCACCTATTCACTCTTCTATTTGTTTCCTTGTTTTGAGCCATCCACTTTAACGGAGCGTGATCCGTAACCATGTCAAAGTGCCTACCTAGCAGGTAGTACCGAAGGGAATCTAGAGCCCACTTCACCGCTAAACACTCCTTTTCAACGGTGGCGTAATTTACCTCATGGGACTTCAACTTCCTGCTGAGGTAAATGACTGGGTGCTCTTCCCCGTTCCAGACCTGGGACAATACTGCTCCTAACCCCACATCTGACGCATCACTTTGTACGACAAAGTCTTTAGAGAAGTCGGGTGAGTACAACACTGGCTGGCTACATAAGGCTTGTTTCAAGAATTGGAATGCTGCCTCAGCCTCGGGGGTCCATTTAATCATGACCGACCCTTTCCCCTTCGTTAGGTTGGTTAGGGGCACAGCCTTAGAAGCAAAGTGGGGAATGAATCGCCGATAATACCCAGCGATTCCCAGAAAGGCTCGTACCTGCTTCTTGCTGTTGGGACGTGGCCAACTCTGGATGGCCTCGACTTTGTTGAGTTGGGGTTTTATTACTCCCCTCCCAATGGTGTACCCAAGATATTTGGCCTCCTCCTGCCCAATGGTACACTTCTTGGGGTTAGCCGTAAACCCCGCTTCCCGAACAGAGTCCAGGACTGCTTGCACTTTTGGCAGATGTGAGGCCCAATCTGTGCTATGGACAATTACGTCATCCAGGTAAGCCGCAGCATACTTCCGATGGGGCCTCAGCATCTGGTCCATTTTCCGCTGGAATGTGGCCGGCGCATTCTGTAACCCGAACGGCATTCTTTTATATTGGAACGCCCCGTCTGGGGTTACAAATGCGGTTTTCTCTTTGGCCAATTTGGCCATGGGGATTTGCCAATACCCTTTTGTGAGGTCAAGAGTCGTCATGTATCGGGCTGTTCCCAGCCGGTCGATCAACTCATCTATACGTGGCATGGGGTAGGTGTCAAATTTTGTAACTTTGTTCAACTGACGAAAATCGTTACAAAATCGCCAGCTCCCATCCGGTTTAGGCACCAACACAATGGGACTAGACCAATCACTTTGGGACTCCTCTATCACCCCTAAGTTCAGCATTTTCTGTACTTCCTCCCGTATTGCCTCCCGTCGGGCCTCTGGGATCCGATAGGGTTTTAACTTCACCCTTTCACCGGGCGGGGTAATGATGTCATGCTCTACCCCAAATGTTTGTCCCGGCAGCTCAGAGAATACCTCCTTGTTGCGAAGCACAAACTCCTTAACCTCCTGTTGTTGGGGTTGTGACAAGGTGGCTGCTATTCCAACCTCAGGAATCACGCAACCAGTTTGAGCTGGTGACCAAGTGTCTGCGACTAGGGACTCTCTATCCCTCCAGGCTTTCAACAGATTAACGTGATAGATCTGTTCGGGCTTTCGCCTTCCTGGTTGTCTGACCTTGTAATTCACTTCACTCACTTTTTCCATTATCTCGTAGGGGCCTTGCCATTTGGCAAGGAATTTACTTTCAACCGTAGGGACAAGTACCAGTATCCTATCCCCCGGGGAAAAGGTACGGGTCTTGGCTCCACGGTTGTACACTCTCTGCTGTGCTAACTGCGCTTGGGCCAAATGTTCCTTCACGATGGGCATTACCTGTGCAATTCGGTCTTGCATCAGGGCGACATGCTCAATCACACTCCTGTGGGGAGAACTCTCACTTTCCCAAGTTTCCTTGGCAATATCCAACAGCCCTCTTGGGTGTCTCCCATACAGTAACTCAAAGGGGGAGAATCCCGTAGAGGATTGGGGCACCTCCCTAATAGCAAACATCAGATAAGGAAGTAGACAGTCCCAATCCTTTCCATCTCTATCCACCACTTTCTTCAACATTTGTTTTAGGGTTTTGTTGAATCTTTCAACCAGCCCATCGGTTTGGGGGTGATACACAGATGTACGTAATTGCGTCACTTTGAACAATTTACACAGCTCCTTCATAACCCGGGACATAAAGGGTGTACCTTGGTCCGTAAGCAGTTCTTTACAAATACCCACCCGGCTAAACACAAGAGATAGCTCTTTGGCTATGGTTTTGGCCGAGGTATTTCGGAGAGGGATCGCTTCTGGATAACGGGTGGCATAGTCCATTATAACTAATATGTACTGGTGCCCCCTAGCGGACTTGATTATAGGACCTACCAAATCCATGGCGATCCTCTCAAACGGGACCTCAATGATGGGTAGAGGGACCAGCGGGCTACGGAAATGTGGCATCGGGGCCGACCTCTGACACACAGGGCAGGAGGAACAATAATTTTCTATGTCCTTCATCACCCCCGGCCAATAGAATCTCTGTAATACCCTCTCTCGGGTTTTCTCTGTCCCCAGATGACCTCCAAGAATGTGCCCATGGGCCAACTCCAACACCAACTTCCTGTAAGGTTTGGGCACCACAAGCTGCTCAACGGTTTCTTCTGCCCTTTTTGCCACCCGATACAGTAGGTCCTTCTCTACGCTGAAGTATGGGTAAGTGCAGGTATTATCTGGGTTCACTAACTCGCCATCTATTTTCCCTACGTTTTCGCGTGCCTTTATTAGGGCGGGGTCTTTCAACTGTTCTGTGGCAAAGTTTTCCCTGTGAACCTCAAGATCAGAAAACTCCACAGACGGTAGGTTTTCGTCTGAGGAGGTGGGCTCCTCTCCAGTTTCTTGAGTCTCCCCTGCCAATACTGATAAGGGAAATTCCGGAGAGTCCTCACCACTCTCAGGGGAGTTCTGGCTATCACATTCCTGGTACATAGGGGCACCAGTGGGGGGCTCAGGATCATCCCACAGTTCCCAGAACTTCGGAAAATCCCTTCCCACAATGGCGTCATACGGTAACTGAGATACTAAGCCCACTGGATGAGAGAGGGTACCTTTGGGGGTCTCGAAACACACTGTAGTCACTGGATACTCTCGGGTGTCCCCATGCACACAAATAACAGCTACCTTGCTATTCCCAGAGACCTCTGTTTTAACTAACTCAGCCTTTATCAGGGTCACAAGGCTACCTGAATCCAGCAATACCACAACATTTCTACCATTAACACACATTTTGCATAAATGTTTCTCAATTCCTCGAATGGCAGTGCATGCGACTGTCGCACACAGCGACTGACGTCTGCCCGTCAGAAAGTCACACTGCATGGGTTCCTCCACAACCGGGCAATTGGCTGCAATATGTCCCGCTTGCCGGCAGCGGTAGCAAACGATCCTTCTTGCCGCCTCTTGAGCCGCTGATTTCCCAGGCTGTTCTCGCCAAACTTGGGGTAGAGCTCCCACCCTCTCACTCTCTCCACCCTTACCCCTTGGAATCCTCTTATCCGCCCCTGGGGATGGTCTGGTCTTAGGGTGGAAAGTCCGAGTGTCTCTGGAAGAGGCCGTCAGGTTCTCTGTAGCCAAGTATTTCTCCACACGATCCACAAGACCATCGGCCGTCTCTGGGTCTCCATGGCTTACCCAGTTTTGGATGGCAGTAGGAAGAGCTCTCAAAAACCGATCCATTACAACACGTTCCACAATCTTTGGTGCGGACAAAGTCTCTGGCTGTAGCCACTTTCTGCTCAGGTGAATGAGATCATACATTTGAGACCTGGGGGGTTTTCCAAGCTGGAAAGTCCAGTTATGCACACGCTGAGCCCGGACAGCCTGGGTGACACCCAGCCTTGCCAATATCTCAGCTTTTAGCATCACATAGTCTTTTGCTTGGTCAGGCTCTAGGTCATAGTAAGCCTTCTGCGATTCACCAGTTAACAGAGGAGCCACCAGTCCAGCCCACTGCTCCTCAGGCCACTTTTCTCTTTCAGCAGTCCTTTCAAATGTGGTCAAAAATACCTCTGGATCATCCTCTCCAGTCATTTTTGTCAATAAACGACTCACCCCAAAGGACGCGGTATTAGTGGGACGGCTTTCCTCACTGGTCTGCGGACGTTGCTGCATTACTGCTTCCATTTGTTGTAGTCTCTGCTCTTGCTTCTGTAACAGGTCTATGAAGCGGGCCTCAGATTGCTGCTGGGCTTGTTGCTGAGCTTCCAGACTCTGTTGGTGAGCTTGCTGCTGGGCTGCAAGGCTCTGTTGATGAGCTTGCTGCTGGGCTGCGAAGTTCTGTTGTTGAGCTGCAAGGCTCTTTTGCAAACCTGCATTTGTCTGCTGTTGATTGGCATTTGCTAGAGCCAGCTGCTTCAGTATCTCCTCCATGCTGGCTTAAAAAAACTGCCACTGGTTCTCCACCAACTGTGAGGGGGTTAGCTCGGCAGCGGGTGTGTGTGACCCCCGGGATGGGCTCCCCACACAAAAACAGGCCCAGCAAACGGAGGTTGTGGTTTTCAAAATCAAAAAAAAGGTGCGGTTTATTTTCTATTTACAGTGACAAAACACAGCAAAGCCAAAAGAAACATATAAACAAAATAAATCCTGGTCAACTTGACCTCTGACTAAACATACAGGTTTCCTAACTAACAACTGGGATCAGCCTAGTGCTGTCCTAGTCCCTAAGTCCCTGGTTTTAAATGTCCAAGCAAATAGCCACACAGGCTTTTTCTCACCGCACAGGGGTTCACTCTCCCTAGACAGTCCACACAGGTCTGGTTCCAGGCATGAGCTAACATCTAATGAAGCTGGGAGTTCTTATAGAGGCCTAAATGAGCTGACAAGCTTCAGCTGGCCTCATCAACTCCCTGTCTGTACGACGCCCAGCCCTCTCCCTAGAGGTATGAGTCATCCATGAGCCCACTAGCCTTAGCTGGGCTTATACAACTCTCCACCTAGTTGTATAAGTCGGCGTAAAGCCTGAATCTGGGCGAAATATATCTACCCCCCTGGATGCAACCAGGTGACTTTACCTTCCTGCTGTCACAATACAAATGACGAATCTGTCATTGAAGGCTTATGGTGTCTGTCGAAAGTTCTAAGAAGATTCGACGGAGCAGCTAAACTGTACGACGCTGCAATCGTACATTTCCGGTCAAATGCATCCGCCCATAGGCTATAGAAGAATTCTAATGTTGGTTGACTAGTAATAGTAATTAATAAATATAATTATAACTAGTCATACAACATTAGAATTCTACTATAGCTTGTAGGCGGAACATTCGACCGGAAATGTATGATTGCGGCGTCGTACAGTTTCGCTGCTCCGTCTAATCTTCTTTGAACATTCGACAGACACCATAAGCCTTCAATGACAGATTCAACCTTAATTAATTCATATTTTTGGACGAATGCAATTTCTAACGAAAAACTAAATAAATAAAAACGAATTTCGGGAGTAACTAAATAAATGTATTTTTCGGCCGAAAACGAAATTCCGAAACAAAATATTTCAGTGTGCACATGTCTAGCTTACAGAGTGGCTGCGTGTAGTTTTGTTGATGTGGACAGAGAGATAGCTTGAGCTAGATTAGGAAGGCAGGTTAGTTAGTTAGTTGCAGTCTATTTGATATATATATATATATATATATATATATATATATATATATATATATATGTTGGTTCCCAGGTTAAGGAAGGGAGTAACGTGAGCCTAGAGAGAGGGGGTGCCACAGAAGGACAAAAAACTGGCAGTCATGTTCCCCAAGCTTCAGCATACTGTCAAGTTTGCTCCAGTGACGACGAGGGAGGGGATGATGCGGTCACTGACCGTATTTGGGTGCCTGAGAGGAGGAAAGTGAGGAGGAGGCACAACTCTAACGAGACAGGATGTCCTCCAAGGGTCAGCTTAAGGGCAGCCACCCTATTACATCACACTGCAGAGCTCCACAGGTGCAGGGCGCTGCTGACTCCCCACTGACTTTTAAAAGTTCCTTGATGTGGGCCTTTTTGCACATGTGCAGCAGATCGCACGGTTTCTGTTGCAACCTATGTCTAAAGTGGATCAAGCGTGGCCAGAACAGCAGCAGCTTGGGCACCACATGCTTGATCAGACATTTGACGACCTGTCATGCAGTCCGTTGGCAGGAGCACCTGAAAGACCCACATCATAGAAAAAGGCAGACTTCTCCTTGATCCTCACCTGGGATCTCAAACCCTACTATACCTCCAGTCCTCTCAAAAACCTGCACTGAGGGGAATGAAGGTATAGCAATAGGTGTCACAAGTACTTGCAGCCAATCTGCTAGCAGTACACCACCAGTTGATTTCAGCAGGCAAATATCCCTACTCCAGATGCTGAACCGTAAAAAGAAATTCGGTGCCAACCATCCACATGCTCAGTGTCTAAATGCTAGCTTGGCCAAATTGCTAGCACTGCAACTGCTGCCTTTTCAGCTGATAGACTCAGCCCTCTTTCATGAATTTGTGGAATGTGCTGTACCTCAGTGGCAGGTTCCAAAAGCCATTTCTTTTCATGTAAGGCCATTCTAGCTCTCTACCGCCATGTGGAAGGCAATGTTTTGGCCTCGCTGGACAGGGCGGTCAGGTTTATATTACTGCTGACTCACGGTCAAGCAGGCATGAGTAGGGACATTACCTTTGCTTCACTGTGCACTGGGTAACTCTGCTGGCAGCTGGGAAGGATGCAGGACAGGGTTCAGTGTTGGAGCTTGTTCCGCCACCACACCTCCAAAAAGCTAGTTGTGATTCTGCCACAACATCTGTATTCTCCCCTCCCTCCTCTTCTTCTTCCTCTATGGCCTCTTTTGCATAATTGTTCTCTGAACCAGCAGTGCTCCCTAAACGCTCAAGGGGCTACACAAGCAGTCAGGCAAAAAGATGTCATACAGTGCTTGAGTTGGTCTGCCTAGGGGACAGGAGCCACACTGGAGCAGAGATTCTGTCAGCTCTGCAGGGAAAGGCTCAGAGGTGGTTGGCGCCACGCCAGCTTCAGCCAGGAATGGTTGTATGTGACAATGGCACCAACCTTCTCTCCACCCTCCGACAGGGACACTTGACCCATGTTCCATATTTGGCACATGTCCTTAATTTGGTAGTGCAGCATTTCTTGACCTGATACCCGGCTTACAAGATCTCCTGAGGCAGGCCAAAAAAGTCTGTGGTCATTTCCGCCGGTCATAAAATGCCAGTGCTTGGCTGGCTGACATTCAATGGGAATGCAAACTGCCCACCAACCGCCTCATTTGTGACATGCCCACCAGGTGGAACTCAACGTTGACAATGCTGCAGCGGCTGCACACACAGCAGAGGGCCATCAATGAGTACCTGTGCGAGTATTGCACCAGGACAGGGTCAGGGGAGCTTGGCATCTTTTTGCCACACCAGTGGCTACTGATCAAGGATGCATACACTGTCCTTTCACCATTTGAGGAGGCCACAAGGATGGTGAGCAGCAACAATGCATTCATCAGTGACACTGTCCCTCTAGTCTTCCTGCTGGAGCACATGCTTCGTGGAATCATGGACAAGGCACTTGAGGCAGAACAGCGGGAGGAAGAGGAGGACTTTCTTTCCTCTCAAGGCCTCCTTTATACAGATAGCATTTCTGCGGGTCCGCCAAACACACAGGAAGAAGAGGAGGAGGAGGAGGATTGTGTCACCATGGAAGTCAAGGATAACACGCAGCAGTATTCAAGGGATGGTTTTCAATCCCGAGAAACCCAAGGAGTTGTATATGGCTGGGAGGAGGTACTTACAGATAATGTGATCCTTAGTGACCCAGAGGATTCAGAATCAAATGCCTCTGCAACTTATGCTGCATGGCCTCTCTAATTCTGCAAAGCCTGCGAAAGGACCCTAGGATTCGTGGTATTAAGGAGAGGGATCATTACTGGCTTGATCCACGTTACAAGGGAAAGGTTGCAGAACTCATCCTGACTTCACAGAGGGAGCAGAGGATGAAACATCTTCAGGAGTCCTTAAAGAAAAGTTTGGGTAACGCATTTACAGACCCTGGGAGGTTACCATTTTCTGATACTGGACAAGGTGTTTCTGAGGCTTTGTTCGGTCAGAGGAAGAGCGGTGGAGAAGGTGGCCGGCTGACCGATGCCTTTAAACAATCTTTCAGTCCTCAGTGCCAAGGTCTGATAGGTTCCAATTAAGAAAAATACCAGTAGCGCTGCGTGACAGTATCACACTAATAACTATAAGACATAACACCTTATATGAAAAATAAAATGTGATACACCATAACAAAAATTAGATCCAATAAAAATAATGAACCACATGTGACATAAATACTGTGTGGCTAATGGCCATATCAAAATTCATGTTGATAATCAAATTATACTCAGTATGCATGTAGTTCATCTAATTATGGTCCGTGAGAACTAAGAAATGACTTTTCTCATAATATAAAAGTTCCAAGATGTCGTTGGTTCAGGAATATCAAAACAGGTGAGTGAATATTGGTGACTCCACGCTTAAACACCCAAGAAGAAGTGAAGTGTGCATGTAGACAAAGATTCTCCACCTTCAATATCGAATCTCCTTACCAGCTAATATGGATCTCTGGTGAGAGAGATCAAAAACACCTGTGGCTATTTCCCCCGCCTAGGGTCTTTCTATAGACTATCTTCCTCCACACTCTAGGCTTCTCAGTATGGTCCCCGGATAGATGATTCCATAAGAAACATAAAGGCCACCATAGTGAAGTACTTCAAAAACAGTTTAATCAAAAAAAGATAAAATGCACTTACAGAAATGTAGTGATAAGAAAGTGTGTATAAAATCATTCATAAGCCGGCCGGCTTGAACTATCCGCCCGTCCTTGGAAACTTGGAAACCTTTCCAACAGAGAATCCACTGGGTTACTGTGTCTTGAGGATGGACCACTGGGCAGAACTTGCTCAATATGCAATTGAGCTACTGGCTTGTCCTGCATCCAGTGTGCTTTCTGAATGCACATTCAGTGCTGCTGGAGGGTTTGTAACGGATCAAAGAGTGCGCCTGTCCACAGACTCTGTTGATAGGCTCACATTAACAAAAAATGAATCAGTCCTGGATCAGCAGCTATCAAGCACCTGATGCTGATGTAACTGATTGAGTTTTTTATAGATCTGGGATCCCTTGAAGACTGCCTATGCTGCCTATCCTATTCCACCTCAATCATGATGATGCTAGCTTCCAACAATATTTTTGGTTTAGGGCACCACCACCACCTAAGGCCCAATTTTTCTGCTCCTGTTTAACGGGGGCATGTAATTACAATTTTTGAAATTATATTTAACAGCAGGGCCCGTTCCTGTATCCAACAAGAATAACTGTAAGGGGTTACAGTATTGTGGCACCACCACCACCCAAGGCCCAATGTTTCTGCCCCTGTTTAACAGGGGCATGTAATTACAATTTTTGAAATAATATTTAACAGCAGGGCCTGTTCCTGCGCCCAACAAGAATAACTGTGAGGGGTTACAGTGTTCTGGCACCACCAACACCTAAGGCCCAATTTTTCTTAAGAGAATATAGTGCAGTCCGTATAGTACATATACTGCAGTTCAGAGTATATAGTGTAGTCAGTGTAGTATATATAATACAGTGCAGGGTATATAGTGCAGTGTTCCCCCGCCAAATGTATGAAGGCAGGAGGATGTGCCCGAAGGGCCAGGTATTGACTGGGGGGCACGCTGTTTTTTACAATGATTTTTTATGTATATTGACGGGATATGGCAATACATAACAGTTGTGAGCAATTGTAGATGACATTTTTTCCTTTAAAAATATCATTTTTCTGCAGTACTGTTCTAAACATGGAAAAAATGAGCTACTTTACAGGCAGACTAAGGGGACAGTCCAGGCACGATATTTAAAGGAATATTTGTTTTTATTGTTTCACTTTAAGCATTCTTAAAATCATTGCTCCTGAAAAAACAGCCATTAGAAAATGTTTTTTTTGCATTGATGCATGTCCCCTGGGGCAGGACCCGTGTCCCAAAACACTTTTTATGGCAACAACTTGCATATAAGCCTTTAAAATGAGCACTTTTGATTTTTCACGTTCGTGTCCCATAGACTTTAACGGTGTTTGTGCGTTCGCACAAATTTTTTGTCTGTTCGCAGAATCGCAAGTTCTGGACTTCTGGTGTTCGGCTCATCCCTACTCTGTATTATAGATCTAACCATACTCAGGTGTTAAAACAATATTCAAAACTAATCAACAAAGATTCTAAACTATTCTTAGAAAGTATTATAATAATTAACAGGAAAAAAAAACAAAAGGGCAGACTCAATGGACTACTCTGTGTTTTTCTGCTATCACTTTTCTATGTAAAACTTTTCCTACAATTTAATACAGATATATCGTAGCATAAAAGGATATATAAATTAATCAAGTATGCATATTCATTTAGGCATGCAGTTTATAACAAGACCAAATGTGACAGAGCAAAGGTTAAACATGCAGGAGCCTTTTGCACATTTTATAGTTGTGCTCTTGGAATTCAATGCCTTAGATACCAATTACCAAGGTTTGGGACAAAGTTAAAGTTAAAAGATCTCAAGATTGCCAGCAGATATAAATGTTAATTAGCAATGCCACCTCTGGATAGAGATGCCTCCTCAGCCACATGTAAGCGTACAGCTTTAGGAAGTAAAACCGGCTTTGGAAACATGGGGGATATGCAATTAGCTTGTTAGGAAATCGTTTAAATCCAGCCTTGGCTCAATTTTCTACAAGCTTCATTAACATATAGGGTAAGACTTGGGTTTGTGATGTTGGATCTAAATATGCAAACTAAAATTATTACCGAGGGTAAGAAAAGAACATAAACTAAACCAGTCCCTGCAGCGGGTTTTAGGCAAAATCAGACAGCAAAATATCAGTCAAATTAATTAATAATGCATGTTAGTAGTACACATGGAAAAAAACATGGAAGTCTTACACAGCGGCCCTTTAAAGTGAACCTGTCTGTTCAAAACTAACCTAAACTGTATCTGAGCACCACAAAACTGAAAACCCTAAAGTGGTTGTAAAGGCAGAATTTTTTTTTTTTCTTAATGCATTCTATGCATTAAGATGAAAAACCTTTTGTGTGCAGCAGCCCCCCTCATACTTACCTGAGCCTCCTCCTATCCAGCGATGTTGCAGGAGAGACTCGGCTGTCTGGGACTCTCCCTCCTGATTGGCAGAGACACACAACAGGTGCCATCGGCTCCCGCTGCTGTCAGTCAAAGTTAGTGAGCCAATGAGGAGAGAGAGAGGGCGGGCCACAGGTCCATGTCTGAGTGGATACACAGAGCAGCAGCTCAGCTCCGGTGCCCTCATAGAAAGCTGCTTGCTGTGGGGGTATAGAAGAAATAAAAAATAAATGCGCTACCCAAAAACATGTAAAAATACAGATAATGACCCAAAAAAAGGAGGAGGTGAAGCAGCTGCACAAGAATGTGACAAATTCAAAACAAAATAGGGGGGTGATATATGCAGCGCTACATATAGGCCAGAAGAACTGAACTATATCAAAAAATGATGTGACCATGTGCTGTGGGGGCACTGGGCAAGAGGGAGGGGCCAGGAGCACCGGAGGAGGACCTGTGAAGAGGAGGATCCGAGGTGCTCTGTGCAAAATCAGTGCAACAGAGCAGGTAAGTATAAAATGTTTGTTATTTTTAACCAAAAAAACTGAGAATTTAGCGTCACATTAATAGTTTTTCATATTCAAAGCAAACGCACCCATCTATCCATGTATCCATGCCTTATTTGAAAAATTATTTTGAAAAACAGCATGAAGGCAGGAGGATGTGCTTAGCTGAGAAAGCCCCTCTCCCCCTCCTTCAGATGAAAGAAATAAAGCTTTCTTTTGGTGGTATTTGTTCACCTCTGCGGTTTTTATTTTTTGCGCTATAAACAAAAAAGGAGCGTAAATTTTGAAAAAAAGCAATATTTTTTACTTTTTGCTATAATAAATATCCCCAAAAAATATATTAAAAAATTATTTTTTTCCTCAGTTTAGGCCGATATGTATTCTTCTACATATTATTGGTAAATAAAATCACAATAAGTTATAGCGTCTACAAAATTTTTATGGCATTTTTATTATTATTATTTTTTTTATTTTTTTTACTAGTAATGGCGGCGATCAGCGATTTTTATCGTGACTGCAATATTGCGGCGGACACATCGGACACTTTTGACACTATTTTGGGACTATTGTAATTTATACAGCGATCAGTGCTATAAAAATGCACTGATTACTGTGTAAATGACACTGGCAGGGAAGGGATTAACCACTGGGGGGCGAGGAAAGGGTTAAGTGTGTCCTAGGGAGTTATTCTAACTGTGTGGGGGTTGGGCTACCAGTGACACGACAGTGATCAATGCTTCGGATGACAGGGAGCAGTAGACCACTGTCCTGTCAATAAGCAGAACAGGGAAAAGCCTTGTTTACAAAGGCATCTCCCCGTTCTGCCACTCTGTGACACGATCGCGGGAAACCGGCGGACATCGAGTCCGCGGGTCCCGCGTGCATGGTCACCGAGCTCACGGATAGCGCGCACGAGTTTGCCTGCTAGGCGCCAGTTTTAAAGCAACGTACAGGTACGTTGCTTTGCCTGCCCTTGCCATTCTGCCGACGTAAATGTACGTTAGGCAGTCGACAAGTGGTTAATAAATGTGGCATACTTCACCATGGGTAGCTTCCTTTGATTTCTTTGAGAATTGCTGGTAACCATTGGTGATCAAGGAAAACAAATTCAAGGGACCAGTCTTAAGAGGAGGATGAAGCGCAGCATCTTTTGGTCTGGGCATTTACCAAAGCACGTATAACTTGAGAAACCTGCGTTGCATCAGAGGGGAGCGGGGTCACCCGTACACGCCACTGGGAAATCCTGGCGTTTCCCCTTGTCAGAGGGGGATGGGGCACGTGACGGGTGGCCCCGCCCTCAGCTACATAAAAGCTGTCAAGCTGGCGCCACATCATTGGCTGGGTGCCTCCGGTGGAGGCAGGATCGTGTGCTGTTCCTCTCTGGAGTCACTGGATAAGTGGAGATCATCCATCGCTGGAGATCGAGAATTGGATTACATCGCTGGAGATCAAGGATGGATTTATTGGATTACATCGCTGGAATCTCTTTTTTACTTTTTTATTTTTAATAAAGGACTTGTCCCAAGCCGTCTCCTGTGGCTTTTAACATTTTGACACATTATTTTTGTGAAATGGTAGGGGTACAATGTACCCCTTACCAATTCACATAGGGGGGGCCTGGATCTGGAGGCCCCCTTTGTTAAAGGGGGCTTCCAGATTCCGATAAGCCCCCCGCCCGTAGACCTCCACAGCCACCGGGCAAGGGTTGTGGGGATGAGGCCCTTGTCCCCATCAACATGGGGACATCCTCCCCATGTTGAGGGCATGTGGCCTGGTACGGTTCAGGAGGGGGGCGCTCTCTCGTCTCCCCCTCTTTTCCTGCGGCCTGCCAGGTTGCGTGCTCGGATAAGGGTCTGGTGTGGATTTTTGGGGGCAATCCCACGCCATTTTTTTTTATTTTGGCGCGGAGTTTCCCTTAACCACTTCAGCCCCGGACCATTTTGCTGGTCAAAGACCAGGCCACTTTTTGCGAATCGGCACTGCGTCGCTTTAACTGACAATTGCGCGGTCGTGCAACGTGGCTCCCAAAAGAAATTGATGTCCTTTTTTTCCCACAAATAGAGCTTTCTTTTGGTGGTATTTGATCACCTCTGCAGTTTTTATTTTTTGCGTTATAAACAAAAATAGCGCAACAATTTTGAAAAAAATCTATATTTTTTTTCTTTTTGCTATAATAAATATTCCCAAAAAATTTATAAAAAAACATATTTTTTCCCCAGTTTAGGCCGATACGTATTCTTCTACATATTTTTGGTAAAAAAATTAGCAATAAGCGTTTATTGATTGGTTTGCGCAAAAGTTATAGCATTTACAAAATAGGGGGTAGTTTTATGGCATTTTTATTATTATTATTTTTTTTACTAGTAATGGCGGCAATCAGTGATTTTTATTGTAAATGCGACTTTATGGCGGACACATCGGACACTTTTGACACATTTTTGGGACCATTGTCATTTTTACAGCTATAAAAATGCACTGATTACTGTAAAAAGGACACTGGCAGTGAAGGGGTTAACCACTTGGTGGCGCTGCAGGGGTTAAGTCAGTACTAGGGAGTGATTCTTACTGTTAGGGTGCGTGGCTACATGTGACATGTCACTGATGACCGTTCCCGATCACGTTTCGTATTAGACGAAAATTCATATTTCGTAATTCGTGTCCGAAATTCTATTTGGATTTGTTTCGTACGAAATATAAATTTTCATTAGATTCGTTAACTTTTCGTAACAATTACGAACATTCGTTATGATGAATTTAAAAAGCAAAAAATGCCTTTCTCAATATGGCAGTCGTCGACTCATTATGCTCATTATGAGGGGCTCCCACCATCCCTGTGCTGTGCTGACTTCCTGGGTTTGTAGTAGCCCGTTAATTTGTATTTCGTAATTCGTGTCCGAAATTCAATTTGGATTCGTACGAACAATGAAAGTTCGTTAGGTTTGTTAACTTTTCGTAACAATTACGAACATTCGTTATGAGGGGCTCCCACCATCTAAAACCACCAGCAAAAAATGCCTCTCAATATGGCAGTCATCGACTCATTATGCTCATTATGAGAGACTCCCACCATCCCTGTGCTGTGCTGACTTCCTCCTGGGCTGTATCCCTGCTCTGCGCATTATGAGGGGCTCCCATCATCCCTGTGCTGTGCTGACTTCCTGGGTTTTTAACTTCATCATAACGAATAATCGTAATTATTATGACAATAATAAAACGATATTAACGAACATTCTTATTTTGTCCAATTCTGAATCTCCCATCGACTACCAGTACCAGTCTGAGCAGTCTCCCACTCCCGAAACAAAATTCGTCAACGAAATTTCAAATTTCGTATAAAATTCGTAAGAATAGAAATTCGTATTTCGGATGCTTCGGATGCTTCGAATATAAAATAATAGAAAAGAATAAACTAGAAAAACATAAATTATATTTTATTATATTCTGTTCTATTGTTTTTCTATTCTATTCTATTCTTTTCTATTTTCTATTCTATTCTGATCTTTTCTATTCTAATTCAAAATCATTCTATACGAAATTCGAATTTCAGAAAATGGCTAGATATATAAATATTAGGGTTAGGGTTAAATCAAACTGAAAAAATATAATATATATATATATATATATATATATATATATATATATATATAGCATAAAATCAAACTGTAATAGAATAGACTAGAATAGAAAAAACAATAGAACAGAATAGAAAAAAATATAATATATATATATATTTATATATATATATATATATATATATATAAACCATCTTCCGAAATTCGAATTTGGTACAGAATGAATTTGAATAGAAAAGATTAAAATAGAATATATATATATATTTTTCTATTCTGTTCTATTGTTTTTCTATGCTATTCATTTCTATTATTTTCTATTCTATTCTAATCTTTTCTATTGGAATTTGATTTCATTCCATACGAAATTCGAATTTCAGAAGATGTTATATATCTATATACAGTATATATAGATATATATATATATATATATCTATAAATATAGATATATATATAGATGTATATATCTATATATAATATTTTTTTCTAGCATTTTCGATTCTATTCTAATCTTTTCTAATCAAATTCGATTTCATTCTATATGAATTTTGAATTTTGGAAAATGGTCACTGTGTATACTCGAGTATAAGCCGAGTATTTCAGCACATTTTTTTGTGCTGAATATGCCCCCCTCGGCTTATACTCGAGTCACCTTTTTGCACCTGATCTCCCGGAATTTGGGGACCCGGTACTGGCCGACCGTAAGTCCACTGGACCCCAAATTTGGCACACATGTAGCCCCACTCTTCTACTACAAGGGTACAAAGTTTGTTGTCCGGGGGACCTACGGCCGGGGAGTACCGATTTTTCAAATCCGGGCACCCCTTCCATAGACTCCTATGTTAAATGGTAATTTCCCTGGTGATTTTGGGGACCAGATACCGGCCAGTCGTAGGTCCCCTGGACCCGGAACTTAGCACACATGTGGCCCAATTTCTCCTCTATAAGTGTGAAAAGTTTGTTGTCTGGAGGACCTACGGCTGGGGAGCACTGATTATTCAAAGCCAGACACCCCTTCCATAGACTCCCATGTTAAACGTCAGTCTAGTCATGGACACAGTGAGGCATGGGCACAGTGAGGCATGGGCACAGTGAGGCATGGACACAGTGAGGCATTGGCACAGAGGGGCATGGGCACAGTGAGGCATGGACACAGTGAGGCATGGACACAGTGAGGCATGCACACAGTGAGGCATGGACACAGTGAGGCATGCACATGGACACAGTGAGGCAAAGTGAGGCACAGTGAGGCATGCAGATGGACACCCTAGGCTTATACTCGAGTCAATACGTTTTCCCAGTTTTTTGTGGTAAAATTAGGTGCCTCAGCTTATATTCGGGTTGGCTTATACTCGAGTATATACGGTATATGTAGTTTAGTTCAAATGCTGTAGAATTATTTTGAATTTGATAGTTTTTTCGAATTTGGTAGATTTTTTTCAAATACGGTAGAATATTTTCGAATGCGGTAGATTTTTTTCGAATACGAACGAAACGAAACCCGAAAACGAATGTAACTAATGCAACGAAATTAACTAAACGAATTTAGTTAATTAACAAATTGAAACAAAGCAACATTTTTCATCCTGCACATGTCTAAGGCACACCTGGCACACCCTGTGCACGCACCTATGAATGCAACAATGTTTCAATAAATATGAGGTAACCCTTGCGTTGGGTGGAAATTTTCAAACTGACTTGCTCCCATAATGAAACTACAGACATAAATGGGTCACTGTGGTATATTTTCGTAATGTCCATATTCTGCCACAGCAGCATACTGTGCACAATTGGTAATTGTATACCTAGTTTATTAGTTAATCATAATCACAAAATCTACAAACCACAATATTGGCACTCTTTCCTGTCCTAGCAAATGCTACATGAAAAACATATACATGGCTAATAAAAAGGTATAACAGTACAGAACGTTGATCCAGGGGGGTAACTTGATTCCCTTTGGGGACCAGGGAGGATTCTCTTTCCACTTTGAGAAAATTACCCCCCACTTTAACAGCTTTTTTTTTTTGCTTCTTTCCAGCCTTGGTTGAATTTGATAGAATAATGTGTCTTTTTTTTCAACCTGACAAACTACCGTATTTGCCGGCTTATAAGGTGACTGGGCGTATAAGACGACCCCCTAATTTTCCAGCTAAAAGGTTGGTTTTGGGATATACTCGCCGTATAAGACGACCCCCTTCCGACACACCTCACTGTGCCCATTGCATACCTCACTGTGCCCATTGCATACCTCACTGTGCCAATCTCCAGATCTCCATACCTTATCCTTGTATGCAGAGTCAGACTTTGGGCGTCCATTGTTCAAAAGCCCATGCCTCCTCCTCGTCCTGTTCCGTGATAGGCGGAACACTCAGTTTCCCAGCAGAGCCTGTGTTCGGTGTTCCGCCTATCACGGAGGTCCTCTCATCCGAGTCCGAGGATGAGAGGATCTCCGTGATAGGCGGAGTGTTCCGCCTATCACGGAACAGGACGAGGAGGAGGCGCGGCTTTTGAACAATGGACGCCCGCAGTCTCTGCATACAGGTACAGGCGTATAAGATGACCCCCGACTTTTGGGGGATATTTTTAAGTACAAAAGGTCGTCTTAAGCCTCGTACACATGGTCGGACTTCAAACAAACTTTTCCGTGGATTTTTGTCCGAAGGAACTTTCCCAAAACTTTCCCAACATCACATGGTTTTTCTGCTCTTTTCCGCCACCCTTTGGTCAACTTCTGCTATTGTTGGTTGATTTTAACATTGGTTCTGAGCAAGCGTATTTGTACTTCGAACACAAGTCTGATGGATTTCTGTACACACGGTCGGACTTTGCACCATCGGACTTTTGTTGCCGAAAAGTTTGTCCGTTTGCAGAGCGAACTTTTGCCCGATGAAAACCGAAAAAGTTTGTCCAATAGAGCGTACACACGGTAGGATTTTTTGTAAAACTTGCTCATTTTGAAGTTTGTTGGCAAAAAGTCCGACCATGTGTACAGTCCTTTATACGTCGGAAAATACAGTATGTGACTATAGTGTACAGAAAATATGTTATTTGCTGTTATCAGTGTTACTTTTTCACTTACTGTTTGCATTTCTTAAAAAGTTAAATAACTCTATGGATTGAACAAGCAGGCACTGCACTTTAAGTTGCCTTCTAGATTCTATATGACCTTCAAAAATACCTCTTAGCAACAATCTAATATAATTTGTGTAAGCCAATTACATCAGATGTAAAATAAATGTAAAACATGTTACAAACAAGAATTTTATAATTTCCTATGTACTAATTAAAAGCTAGATTTTGATGGAAATGAATTAATTTAACTGCAATTTTGTCTAATTAATTACTGTGATATTTTTTGCTAGGGGCAGAGTGGAAGATTTCTAATAAATAATTGAGTTTACAAGTATTAAATGGACATGTACCCAGTTTCTTGCTGAAAGCTTTTCTTGAATGTCAAGGGCAGATTCTCCTGCGCGCTTCATGGTATGCTATAATTAAGACCTCTTGTGTTGTGAAGATGGAAGTTCTATTAACAAGACATATCAACCTCTTTATTGTGGAATTTCACCTTCTTATGCAGGCTTTTTACCTTTTTTATCCAAAGTAATCTATTCACCAAGTCTCAACAATAATAGTTATTTTTGCATGTATAAGTCTCTTTTACCGGATTGACATTCCAGCCACCAGTAATTACCTTTTATGTGTATAAACAGTTCTTTCCTAGAAGGTCCTTTTGTTAACTTAAAACTATAACACACACCATGCAAACTACAATCTCTATCTCCTTTAATTCTAGAATAAGATAAAGAATAAATTTTGACTTGTGTACAGGTGATATAGGATTCAATCCAAATTCTCAAAATCAGTTGAGGTTGAATACAAGTGATTGGGTAGGATGAACAAAACATTAATTTAGTTCTTAGCTGACTGTAGCAGGCATTATGTGATTGCAAAGTTCTGTGGTGGCTGACTGGATGGTAGAATCAAAATCCAAGTCCACGATAAAATCTTAGACTCTTTTAGATAAGATTAGCATCTGATTATACATTTCTAGTCTAGTTAAAACAATGGTGTTTTCTCGCTTTTTTTTGTCTCATTTTACCCAGAGTTCTTTTTCATATGCCTAAATCTGAGGAAGTGATTCTCCCTTATTCTCTCTTCCTAAATGATTTGAAATATAACTAAAGAAACTTTTTTTTTCAATGTTTAAAAGACCTTGACATTTTAATTTTAAAACTCCCAAGATTAGGTACCATTTTTTTTTCCATAATTTCTTTCACCATTTCTACACAACTCTAGGTCTGGAGTCACTAAGTTGCCACTAAAAAAGGTCTGCATGGAGAAAAATATATTCTCCACAGGCGCATAATCAGGTTGCACAGCATTCCAATATGGTTGTCAAATCTAGATGTTCGTGAAGATTTTTTTTTCTTTTACATGTATACTCTTTTACTACACTAAATATGTCTCTCTCGTCTTTTTCCACTTCTGTTTTTGTCATGCTTTCTATCATGATTTGAAAATAATTCTTTACCAGTGTAGTATTTTTCGTTTGTGTACCAGGTCTACCGTCTGTGTAAAAAGAGATTGATCTGGCTTGTTTTGTTGTAACTTTACACATACAGTATTAAAGGGGTTGTAAAGGCAGACGTTTTTTTATCTTAATGCATTCTATGCATTAAGATAAAAAGCCTTTTGTGTGTAGCAGCCCCCCTCAGCCCCCCTAATACTTACCTGTGCCCCCTCTCTATCCAGCAATGTCAACAACTCCCTCGGTCATTTGGTCATTCGGGAATCTTCTCATCATTGGCTGAGACAACAGCAGTGCCATTGGCCCCAGCTGCTGTCAATCAAAGTTAGTTAGCCGATGAGAAGAGAGAGGTGGCGGGGCCTAACCGCAGCTCTGTGTCTGAATGGATACACAGAGCCGCAGCTCGGCTGCCACCATAGCAAGCTGCTTGCTGTGGGGGCACTCTAGGGAGGGAGGGGCCAGGAACACCAAAGTGGGACCCAGAGAAGAGGAGGATATGGGCTGCTCTGTGCAAAACCAACTGCACAGAGTGGGTAAGTATAACATTCTTGTTATTTTTATTTAAAAATGATTTTTTTTTTACAAAGGCTTTAAATTAAAAAGCTATTGGTTTTAGATATCATTTCCTAGCCTTAGCACATATTGGACAAAGTAAAACTGCAATAATAAAATATATTTCTAAAGCCTATTATCACTGATTTCATTGTCATTGTCTCCAAGATTAATTTTTTTACTCCAGGAGATGTCTTTATTAACTGAAATAAGAACAGAACATGTCACTATCTAATTGAAGTTTTGATCACACCAAAAAATTAGTCATGATTAATACCAGCTTTATTGTCTTTAGATGATGTAAAAGATGGATCTTTCTCAACATTAGATAAAACCAGAGGATTACTCATTATGACCTGTGAATTTATGTACTTATCATGAAAGTGTCTTTCTTGCAAAATAATGTAGACCACAAATCCCAAGATTCTTTATTACTCTCTGTCTATGTGCACTAAACCATCAGGCTGTTTTATATGAGCAGTTACGGTTCCCTATTACATTTTAAACTATTTGGTTCAGTGTCATAGTACATTCATTTTCACCATAGAATATTCAATGTCATTAAAAAAAATCCACACAGTTATGGTAGCCACTCGTGCATAATTTTTTTTGGCAATCTAATCTAAAGCCTCGTACACACGATCGGATATCCTATGGATTCTAATCCGATGGTTTTGTCCATCGGAAATCCGATGAAGCTGTCTTCCATCAGTCTTGCCTACACACCATCAGTCAAAAAACCGACCGTTCCAAATGCGGTGATGTAAAACACTCCGATGAGCTGAGAAAAATTAAGTTTAATGCTTCTGAGCATGCGTCGACTTGATTCTGAGCATGCGTGGGTTTTTTATCCGATGGACTTGCCCATAGATGATCGGAATTTGCTATCGGTTTTTGATCCATCGGAAAAATTTAAAACATGTTCTATTTTTTAAAACCAATGGAAAAAAGACCGATGGGTCCCATATACGATCGGTTTGTCCGATGAAAAAAGTCCATCGGACTGTTTTCATCGGTAAAACCGATTGTGTGTACAGGGCTTTTATGTTCAATGAGATCCCACCAGGGCACTTGTTTGCAGCAGAATTAATTTCCTCCATACAAATCAACATGCATGCAAACCAGATCAAAGCAACCCAGAAGAAGACCAAGGCAAATACTTCAGCAATGTAAAAGCAGAAGCCCAAAACCACATAAGAAACAACATTTTATTTTATGCTCTCAATCAGATAACCACTGGGTGCAAAAAAGTGTGTGTATGTATGTATATATATATATATATATATATATATATATATGTGTGTGTGTACGAAGTCCCGTTGGACGCAACGCACATGGGAGGACGAGCTACAGTTGATGACGTCACCCACTGGTATCCTGCTTTGCGGATATGAGAACAGCTCTCTGTACACTGACACAGGCTGCCTTTCAAGAGGATCGTTTGTGAATTTTATACCTTTGAAAAAATTACTATTGCTTTGAGCTAGCAGAGAGTACTTAGATTTTTTTATTCATTCACATGTGACTGGGAACGGGCTGAGTCTCAGGATCCCCTGCTGCCTCTCATACACTTCCCCAGAGTGGGACAAGCTCATTTGACCTTTCTGTTAACTCAGAGGTCCTTCATGTGAGGTGAGCCAGCAGTCTGCTTGTTGGTGGAGGGAACAATAACTTGAAGTGTAATTTGCTAGTGGATCTCTTAACACATGTGGATGTCTATATTTTTATATTTCTCTACGGGGCTCCTGGCTAAATTATGAACTTTACTATTCTGACATGCTAATTTGTACCATGCTCCCTGAGAAAATTATTTTTTATTATGTGTTTATGATATGTTGATCTGCACTATTTTTTTATATCAATATACATTATATTACCAAAAGTATTGGGACACCTGCCTTTACACGCACATGAACTTTAATGGCATCCCTGTCTTAGTCTCTAGGGTTCAATATGAAGTTGGCCCACCCTTTGTAGCTATACTGTAAAAGCTTCAACTCTTGTGGAAGGCTGTCGACAAGCTTTAGGAGTGTGTCTAACGGAATGTTTGACCATTCTTCCAGAAGCACATTTGTGAGGTCAGGCACTAATGTGGACGAGAAGGCCTGGCTCGCAGTCTCCACTCTAATTCATCCTAAAGGTGTTCTATTGGGTTGAGATCAGGACATTTTGGACAATTTCAAGCTCCCAACTTTGTGGGAACAGTTTGGGGATGGCCCCTTCCTGTTTCAACATGACTGTGCACCAGTGCACAAATCAAAGTCCGTAAAGACATGGATGAGTGAGTTTAGGGTGGAGGAACTTGACTGGCCTGCACAGAGTCTTGACCTCAACCCAACAGAACACCTTTGGGATGAATTACAGCAGAGACTGTGAGCCAGGCCTTCTCATCCACATCAGTGTCTGACCTTTACAAATGCACTTCTGGAAGAATAGTCAAACATTCCCATAGACAAACTCTTAAACCTTGTGAAGAGCCTTGCCAGAAGAGTTGAAGCTGTTATAGCTGCAAAGGGTGGGCCAAGTCAATATTGAACCCTATGAACTAAGACTGGGATGCCATTAAAGTTCATGTGCATTTAAAGGCTGGCGTACCAATACTTTTCACAATATAGTATATATATATATATATATATATATATATATATATATATATATATACACACACACACACAGTATCTCACAAAAGTGAGTACACCTCTCACATTTTTGTAAATATTTTATTATACCTTTTCATGTGACAACACGGAAGAAATTACACTTTGCAGCTTGTATAACAGTGTAAAGTTGCTGTCCCTTCAAAATAACTCACACAGTTATTGTGAGTTATTAATTAATTAATGTCTAAACAGCTGGCAACAAAAGTGAGTACACTCCTAAGTGAAAATGTCCAAATTGGGCCCAATTAGCCACTTTCCCTCCCCGATTTAATGCGACTCGTTAGTGTTACAAGGTCTCAGGTGTGAATGGGGAGCAGGTGTGTTAAATATGGTGTTATCTCTCTCACTCTCTCATACTGGTCACTGGAAGTTCAACATGGCACCTCATGGCAAAGAACTCTCTGAGGATCTGCTAAAAAATGTTTTTGCTCTACATAAAAATGGCCTAGGCTATAAGAAGATTGCCAAGACCCTGAAACTGAGCTGCAGCATGGTGGCCAAGACCATACAGGGGTTTAACAGGGCACGTTCTACTCAGACCAGGCCTCGCCATGGTCAACCAAAGAAGTTGAGTACACGTGCTCAGAGTCATATCCAGAGGTAGTCTTTGGGAAATAGATGTAGGAGTGCCGCCAGCATTGCTGCAGAGGTTTAAGGGGTGGGGGGCAGGGATGAGCCGAACACCCCCCTGTTCGGTTCGCACCAGAACCTGCGAACAGACAGAATGTTCGTGTGAACTTTAGAACCCCATTAAATACAATGGACTCGAACGTTCGAAATCTAAAGTGCTAATTATAAAGGCTAATATGCAATTTATTGTCCTAAAAAGTGTTTGGGGACCTGGGTCCTGCCCCAGGGGACATGTATCAATGCAAAAAAAAGGTTGAAAAAATAGACGTTTTTACAGGAGCGGTGATTTTAATAATGCTTAAAATTAAAAAATAAAAGTGAAATTTTCCTTTAAATTTCGTACCTGGGGGGTGTGTATAATATGCATGTAAAGTTGCGCATGTTTCCCGTGCTTAGAACTGTTCCTGCACAAAGTGTCATTTTTGAAGGAAAAAAAGTCATTTAAAACTCACTCGCGGCTATTAATGAATTGTCGGCTTTTATTAATACATAGAAAAGTCATTGATAAAAAAATTTAAAAAAGCGTGGGGGTTCCCCCAAATTCAATTACCAGGCGCTTCAGGTCTGGAATGGATATTAAGGGGAACCACGCCGCAAATTAAAAAAAAATGGCGTGGGGTTCCCCCTAAATATCCATACCAGGCCCTTATCCGAGCACGCAACCTGGCCGGCCGCAGGGGAAGAGGGCCCCCCTCCCTCCTGAACCGTACCAGGCCACATGCCCTCAACATGGGGAGGATGTCCCCATGTTGATGGGGACAAGGGCCTCATCCGCACAACCCTTGACCGGTGGTTGTGGGGGTCTGCGGGCAGGGGGCTTATCGGAATCTGGAAGACCCCTTTAACGAAGGGGACCCCCAGATCCCGGCCCCCCCCTATGTGAATTGGTAAGGGGTACATTGTACCCCTACCATTTCACGAAGAAAGTGTCAAAAAATGTAAATAAAAACACACAAACACCTTGGAAAAGTCCTTTATTAAAAAAAAATAATAATAATAATAAAAAAAAAACATTCCATCGATGAAATCCAGTGTCCCGTGGCAATCCCGATGTCCAGCGCTGTCCATCATTGGTTGTGCCTGAGCGGACCTGATGGGGAACATCCTCCGCAGTGTTTTAAATGTATAGACCCGCCCCTTCTAAAGTTCCCCATCAGGTCCGCTCAGGTTGCGTGCTCGGATAAGGGTCTGGTATGGATTTTTGGGGGGACTCCACGCCATTTTTTTTTAAATTTGGGGTGGAGTTCCCCTTAAAATCCATGCCAGATCTGAAGGGCCTGGTATGGATATTTAGGGGGAACCCCACGCCATTTTTTTTTCATTTGCGGCGGGGTTCCCCTTAATATCCATTCCAGACCTGAAGCGCCTGGTAATTGAATTTGGGGGAACCCCCACGCTTTTTTTTTTTTTATCAATGACTTTTCTATGTATTGATAAAAGTCGACAATTCATTAATAGCCGCGAGTGAGTTTTAAGTGACTTTTTTTCCTTCAAAAATGACACTTTGTGCAGGGACAGTTCTAAGCACGGGAAACATGCGCCACTTTACATGCATATCATACACACTCCCCAGGTACGAAATTTAAAGGAATATTTCACTTTTATTTTTTCATTTTAAGCATTATTGAAATCACTGCTCCTAAAAAAACGGCCGTTTTTAAAACTTTTTTTTGCATTGATACATGTCCCCTGGGGCAGGACCCGGGTCCCCAAACACTTTTTAGGACAATAACTTGCATATAAGCCTTTATAATTAGCACTTTAGATTTCTCCCATAGACTTTTCGAATTTGCTGCGAACACCCCAAATTGTTCGTTGTTCGGCGAACGGGCGAACAGGCAATGTTCGAGTCGAACATGAGTTCGACTCAAACTCGAAGCTCATCCCTAGTGGGGGGTCAGCCTGTCAGTGCTCAGACCATACGCCACACACTGCATCAAATTTGTCTGCATGGCTGTCATCCCAAAAGGAAGCCTCTTCTAAAGATGATGCACAACAAAAGCCCGCAAACAGTTTGCTGAAGACAAGCAGTCAAAGGACATAGATTACTGGAACCATGTCCTGTGGTCTGATGAGACCAAGTTAAACTTATTTGGTTCAGATGGTGTCAAGCATGTGTGGCAGGAACCAGGTGAGGAGTACAAAGACAAGTGTGTCTTGCCTACAGTCAAGCATGGTGGTGGGAGTGCCATGGTCTGGGGCTGCACGAGTGCTGCCGGCACTGGGGAGCTGCAGTTCATTGAGGGAACCATGAATGCCAACATGTACTGTGACATACTGAAGCAGAGCATGATCCCCTTACTTCGAAGACTGGGATGCAGGGCAATATTCCAACATGATAACGACCCCAAACACACCTCCAAGACAACCACTGCCTTGCTAAAGAAGCTGAAGGGTAAGGGTGATGGACTGGCCAAGCATGTCTCCAGACCTAAACCCTATTGAGCATCTGTGAGGAATCCTCAAATAGAAGGTGGAGGAGCACAAGGTCACTAACATCCACCAGCTCTGTGATGTCATCATGGAGGAGTGGAAGAGGACTCCAGTGGCAACCTGTGAAGCTCTGGTGAACTCCATGCTCAAGAGGGTTAAGGCAGTGCTGGAAAATAATGGTGGCCACACAAAATATTGACATTTTGGGCCCAATTTGGACATTTCCACTTAGGGGTGTACTCACTTTTGTTGACAGTGGTTTAGACATTAATGGCTGTGTGTTGAATTATTTTGAGGGGACAGTAAATTTACACTGTTATACAAGCTGTACACTCACTACTTCACATTGTAGCAAAGTGTAATTTCTTCAGTGTTGTCACATGAAAAGATATAATTAAATATTTACAAAAATGTGAGGAGTGTACTCACTTTTGTGACATACTGTATATATATATATTTAAAAAAAAAATTGCAGCCAATTGCCCCCTGTGAGCAAAGTCCCATGTGTCTGCTTGTTCGATGCATATTTGTAAGGTACATTGAGGTCCAGACGGTTTTCTAGATTATCCACTGGCCAGCAAAATCAAGATACAAACGGGCTGCACTTCTGTTTTTTTTTTTTATATCCAGCAAGCTTTATTTCAAGAAGATCAAACTCAAAAAGCCATACTATCTTAAGCCTCATACACACGATCGGACTTCCATCTGACTTTTCCGTGGATTTTGGTTCGAAGGGCGTTGGCCGTGAACTTGTTCTGCATACACACGGCAGAACATTTTTAGCCAACATTCACCAAACCACGTGGTTTTTCAGCTCTTTACCGCCACCCTTTGGGCAACTTCTGCTATTGTTGTCTGATGTTTAGCATTGGTTTTGAGCAAGCGTGTTTGTACTTTGGATTTTAGTCCTATGGACTTGTGTGCACACGATCGGATGATCTGACGTAACACATTTGTTGTCGGAAAGTTTGAGAGCATGCACAGCGAACATTTGTCCGTGGAAATTCCAAAAACAATTGTCCGATGGAGCATACAGACGGTCGGATTGTCCGATAAACCACGTCCGTCGGACCGTTGTTGTCGTCGGAAAGTCTGATCGTGTGTATGGGCCTTTAAGGCCATATATCGACTCGAACATCGGGCTCATCCCTATTTAAACTACATGAACTTTAATGGCATCTCAGTCTTAGTCCGTAGGGTTCAATATTGAGTTGGCCTACCCTTTGCAGCTTCAACTTTTTTGGGAAGGCTGCCCACAAGGTTTAGCACTGATAGGCGGAATTGATGGGCACTGATAGGCGGCACTGAAATTCAGCATTGATAGGCGGCATTAATGAGCACTGATAGGCGGCACTGATAGGCAGCATTGATGGGCACTAATAGACGGCATTGAAGAGCACTTATAAGTAGCACTAATAGGCTGCATTGATGATCAGTGTAAACAATTTACTGACATTCTTGCCTCTCCTTTCCTCACACAGACAAAGCGTGGGAGGAAAGGGCTGCTGATAACCAGCAAGTCTGTTTACATGTGATCAGCTGATCACATGGTAAAGGGCCGATGTGATCGCGCTGAATGCACGTCCCAGGGGGCAAACGGGAAGCAGGGTTCTGGAGGGATGCCCATGGACATGCTCCCAAAATTGATAGCTTGGGGCTCGGATGAAAGGATGGGTTAGGGGGGCCCATCATGGCTTCATGCACCGGGTGCTCTAAAGGTTCTAGTTACGCCTCTGATTTCAACTCTTCTTGGAATGCTGTCCACAAGGTTTAGGAGTGTGTCTATGGGAATGTTTGACTATTCTTCCAGAAGCACATTTGTGAGGTCAGGCACTAATGTGGACGAGAAGGCCTGGCTCGCAGTCTCCACTCTAATTCATCCCAAAGGTGTTTTAAGGGTTGCGGTCTTGATTCTGCGCAGGCCAATTAAGTTCCTCCACCCCAAACTCGCTCATCCATATCTTTATTGACCTTGCTTTGTGCACTGGTGCGCAGTCATGTTGGAACAGGAAGGGACCATCCCCAAACTGTTCCCACAATGTTGGGAGCATGAAATTGTCCAGAATGTCTTGGTATGCTGACACCTTAAGAGTTCTCTTCAGTGGAACTAAGGGGCTAAGCCCAACCCCTGAAAACTAACCCCACACCATAATCCCCCCCACAACCAAATTATTTGGACTAGTGCACAAAGCAAGGTCCATAAAGACATGGATGAGCGAGTTTGGGGTGGAGGAACTTGACTGGCCTGCACAGAGTCCTGACCTCAACCCGACAGAATACCTTTGAGATGAATTAGAGCGGAGACTGCGAGCCAGGCCTTCAAATGCACTTCTGGAAGAATGGTCAAACATTTCCAAAGACACACTCCTAAACCTTGTGGACAGCCTTCCCAGAAGAGTTGAAGCTGGTATAGTTGCAAAGGGTTGGCCAAATCAATATTGAACCCTACGGACTAAGACTGGGATGCCATTAAAGTTCAATACTTCTGGTAATATAGTGTATATCTGCAGGGGAAACTGATGCTTTATGAGTATGCAATATCCCAAATAAGACACGAGAAGCAAACTCTTTCCTTTACATCCATTAGCCCTCCTTAGCACCACTTAACCTATTCATTTTTGTTCACTGTTACCACAGTAATTGCATGCTGTGCTTTAATCATTTGTGCTAGCAGCTCATATAATAGGGAGTTTAAAAAAATAAAAAAAGACCTGGTGAAAATATAGAGCCAACTGTGGTACTAGCTAAGTATATGGTAAGGAAGATACATGTGCTGTCAAACTAATTCTAACTATAGGCCTAACCTTTAGGTAAGTCAAATATTCCTGGAATAAAGCAACTAAAGGTGAAGTACAAACAGAAATGTATCTTGATGCTCAGTATATATAAGTTCAATAGAGCATGGATTCTTTACTGGATTCTAGGGAAGGTAGATTCCAGTGGTGGTCTTAAACTGGGAGGAAGGGGTCACTGTGGCTCTTGCAGATGATGGTATCTGCCAAAAAAGTGAAAGAGCCACCTTCCATTCTGCAAATACAAGGGAAACAGGGAGCTGAGGCTAGACCATCACATAATACTAAATTCTACTTTTACCTGCCAGATCTATTTGGGTATAAGCAACAAGTCTTTTACTAGCATTTTATCAGGCATTGTCCTTACAGTAAACAAACACTGCCTCTATTAAACATACTGATATAAAATAGGAAAATGCCTGACCTGCAACATTTGGGCAGCTGATCTAGACATAAGGGTATCCATTAATGCCTTGTACACACAACCGGATTTTCCGATGGAAAAAGTCAGACGGGCTCTTTTCATCAGATATTCCCTCCGTGTGTATGCCCCATCGGACTTTTTCCTTCTGAAATTCCGACGTACTTAGATAGAGAACTTGTTCTCTTTTTTTCCGACGGACAAAAATTTCTATCGGAAAGTCCATTTGTCTTTATGCAATTCCGACGGAAAAACCACGCATGCTCAGAATCAAGCAGAAGAGCCGAACTGCCTATTGAACTTCATTAATCTCAGCTCGTCATACGTGTTGTACGTCACCGCGTTTTTGACGGTCGGACTTTTGTGTGCAAGACAGCTTGAGTGGAATTCCGCCGGAACTCCGTCGGACAATACGACGGACAGTCCGGTCGTGTGTACAAGGCATAATACCAGTTGATTTACACAGATTTATACAGAAGTCTCAGTGTACCCTGTTTCCCCTTATTGCACCTCAGTATTAAGGTCCAACCTAATCTCTTAGATACTGGGGAGATCAGAGTGAAACAAAACCTGTGTCTTTTTTCTTTTTCTTTACAGTCTACAAGAACTGGAGACGGGCAGGAGATGAAGTGAAATTTTTTTTTATGCCACCCTTTGCCCAATGTGATAACATTTTTACCTTGCCTTAGAAAGGGATAGAATAGGAGCTATTCAATTGTAATTTAAAGTGGAACTTTATGTAAATCATAATATAGGGCGAACAGGCAGGATTTTTAATGCAGAAGAGACATGGTTTGTCTTCAATGCATTAAAGTTTGTTCACCCCTGCACAGCTCTCTGTAAAAATTCAGCAATACCAACCTGACCGAACTCCTGCTCATGCATGGGAGTGATGTCATATCAGCCCAGCCAATGAAGGTAGCTGGCAATCGATATCTGGAAGCCAGAGGCTGAAAGTAACATTCTTTAACAAAAATAAAAATAATAAACATGGTATACTTACCTGCTCTGTGCAATGGTTTTACATAGAGCAGTCCAGATCCTCCTCTTCTGGGGTCCCCTGCTAGCACTTCAGGCTCCTCCTCTTCGGCAAGTGCCCCCACAGAAAGACACTTTTTATGGGGGCACTCGTGCGGACTCGCTCCCGAGCCACCCTGTCTGCAAATATTGGCACAGAATGGGTGGCTCAGCTCCATCCCCTGCTCGCTCATAACAGCATTTGACTGACAGCATAAAGAGCCAATGGCACCCGCTGCTTTCAATCTGCCCTAGGAGGAGGGAGACCGTGGCGAGAGTCATCGCTGGATTGGGATCAAGCTCAGGTAAGTATGGGGGGAATTTGGGAGGATCCTGTAGATTTGAAGTTTTTTTTACTTTAATGCATAGAATGCATTAAGATAAAAAGCCTAAAGCCCTGTACACACGATCGGTTTTACCGATGAAAACAGTCCGATGGACTTTTTTCATCAGACAAACCGATCGTGTATGGGACCCATCGGTCTTTTTTCCATCGGTTTTAAAAAATAGAACATGTTTAAAAATTTTCCAATGGATCAAAAACCGATAGCAAATTCTGATCGTCTATGGGCAAGTCCATCGGATAAAAAACCCACGCATGCTCAGAATCATGTCGACGCATGCTCAGAAGCATTGAACTTAATTTTTCTGGGCTCATCGGAGTGTTTTACGTCACCGCGTTTGGAACGGTCGGTTTTTTGACTGATAGTGTGTAGGCAAGACTGATGGAAGTCAGCTTCATCGGATTTCCGATGGACAAAACCATCGGATCAGAATCCATAGGATATCCGATCGTGTGTACGAGGCTTCAAAGTATAACTAAGGGCAAAACTTTTTTTTAGTTTTGGATAGCGTGGACAAGGATTCTTGTACCTGTCCGTTGTCCCCAGAAAAGTAATTGAGGGGTAATCTTCCAATGGGGACACTAGTTCTGGTGATCTGGGGGTCTCCAAGGAATTTTCTTAATTTTCAGGGATTTCCTCTGAGTTCCTGTTTTGACTATGGAACAGAAAGTGAAGAAAACTCTCTGCAATGGCACCAGGGTTGGTGCAAGGATTTTTGACACCCTAGGTGAAACCTCATTTTTCTGCAGACCCCCCGTGGCTCCACTCCCTTTGTCCTACCCATGTATACTCCAACTTTTTAATGAAGCACCCATCAATGCAGCCTACATAGTGTCCTCCACTGCGCCTCTGACACTATGTGCGAATGGAGTGGTGGTTGCCTGGAGATGCTGAGACTTAGTTACTTGCTGCAGAGAGAAGAGAGTAGGAATACCAGTGGCCAGGCACCTTAGGCAGCAGTGCGCCCTAGGCAGCTGCCTAGTGGTAGCACCGGCCCTGAATGGCACACACATGGCAGAAAAATCCAAAATGAAAAAAAGGTTTTGCCTATACATCTACTTTAAAGCTTTAGAACCATTTTAAAGATGTCAGTGGCTGTCGGGAAGCTCTGGGATGCGGCAGCGCTGGACTGAAGGTGGGTATAGTTCTGCTTTAAGTAGAACTGTGGCCAGGCTATTGATATCAGGTTTTAGATATTCCTAAAGCCCAACCCCAGACAACTTTTTTTAAATAATAAACCTTTTTTAATGTTTAGGTGAAGTTAGGGTGCCAAATAAATTATGATTTCAAAGACTTTTTTTTTGTGTTTCCAAATGTAAGCACTCAAGCGCCTTCTCACACTCTCCTTCACCACTCTGTTCGATGTAAGAGCAGAAGACCAAATCTCCAGTGGTCCAACATGGCTCCTGCAAATATTCGTAATAAAGAAATATCACCACAAATATAAAATGTTTGTTAAATCCCCTAGGGCAGTGGTTCTCAACCTGGGGGTCGGGACCCCCTCTGGGGTCGAATTACTTTTTGCCAGGGGTCACTGAATCCTGGGCTGTTCCTGAAGCCCGCACCGCTCTTCCAGCCTTTTTGTGGCCGCCCATCAGGGCTGTCCGTGGAGCCTGTGGTCGCCCAGCTGGGCTGTTCCTGGAACCCACAGCCACCCACTCAGCCTCTTTACAGCTGCCCATTCAGTTCATGGCATGGCTGGGGGGCAGAGACTAGAGGTCAGCTGACTGGTGAGGAATGTGAAGTGGGAGGGGCTGGAGGAGACCCTATCTCCTGATTTCGGCATAGGTGTCACTGCTAAGAGACACCACAAAGCTGGAGACACAGTAAAGCTGGAGACACAGTGAATAACACTACCTGTGTGATTATAGTTGCCATTAAAAGTCCACACTACAGTTCTCATAACAGCAGATGACCTTGATCAAGAGCACCTAAGTTGGCTGATCAGAACCCCCCCCCCCCAGCACTGCCACTCATCCCATTCACCCCCACACCCCACACCAAGGAGTAAGAAGGAATAAAAAGAGAATACATGGAAGCGAGAGGAAAAGAGGGGGAGAAAAAAAGAAGAAGGGAAAGAATAAGAGAACAAGTAAGAAGGCTAAAGAGATGGATGGGGGGGGGGGGGACAAGAATCTAGGATAGAGAGAGGTAAAAGGGAAAGAAAGGAGAACAAAGAGTGGTACATCCTAAAATGTACCATAAGGGGTTTTAATACTGTACAAGTGGAAGGGATTTGGGGAGCGCTAAAGTGTCCGTGGGTTAGGGGCGCAAATTAATTGTCTTGCCTTGGGTGCTGACAACCCACGCTACGGAAATTTTACTGTTAGGGGTCCCCACAACTTGGGAAATTTTATCAAGGGGTCACGGCACTAGAAAGGTTGAGAACCACTGCCCTAGGGGATCCAGTGCACTTTGCACTTGTCCCCATTCCAATCTAAGTAGTGATTGGGAAAGCCAATTACATCTTATTACTGGTGACGTCAGGGCTAGCTGTAGCTACTTCCCAGGCTGAAGCCTAAATGATGGGCAATCCAATGGGGAAGGAAGGACTAGCACTGAAGCCCCCTGTATATTCTGCAACCCTCCATGTAATACTTTAGCCCTGTCTGTGCCCTTTTTGCTACCTTACTTATACAAAATAGGATGATAGCTTGATCATTTATCCCATCTGAAATAGCAAGAGTGACTTGGCTCAGTCAAGCTAGTGTCCTGTGTACATGTAAGAGGGCAGGGGAGGTACAGAGGTGCATGATTAGAAGGAGAGCTGGAGGCTTGCAAAGGATGGGGGAGTAGGAGCTGTGCAGGCTATGTTTGCACCCTCCATTATACTTCTTCTCCTCTGAGCGGTCACTGAAAACTGCCATATCCTTTGTCCAGTATTGTCAGGAAAGCAGTTGTGAGAGAAGAGGCCAGCTATTTAGCAATGCTGGTCTGTAACCACAGCAGAGTTCTAAACAGGGACAAGTACAATGTACATGGAGTCATCTATAGGATTAAACAAATATTTTATACTTGTGCCGATACTTCTGCTTTAACAAGCAGTAAAAAATCTTTAAAACAAGCCCGCACTGTTTTTCTAGAGCTACAGGCTTTGTGGAGTTAGTCATCCTAAAAGCTCACAAAAGATGCAGGGGGTGTTGTTGAAGTTGGGTCTCAGTACTCTGATATCTCCCTTCTTTCTTTGCTCCTGCTCTGTATTTATATTAGAAGAATGTCAGGCTGCTAAGTCACTGCGAGAAGAGGAGGAAAACATACTACTAAACAAATCGAAAGTGAAAGTGTTTTTGTTGTAAACTGTGAAGACACATTTCTCCTAAATTCCTGCAGCTATAGAGGTTGATGTGGATTTAGTTTAAAACGTATTTACTACTTGTTAGGAGTATGTAAATATTTGAATGACTATAGCCGGTTCGCAGTTCTACTTTCACTGCTCTGCCACAAACATTTCTGTTTAACCCTAATGCCGCGTACACACGATCGGATTTTCCGTCGGAAAAACCTTGGATGGTTTTTCCGATGGAATTCCGCTCAAGCTTGGCTTGCACACACACGGTCACACAAAAAGTTCTCTGAGCTTTCGACCGTCAAGAACGCGGTGACGTACAACACTATGACGAGCTGAGAAAATGAAGTTCAATGCTTCCGAGCACGCGTCAAATTGTTTCCGAGCATGCGTCGGAATTTTGCGCGTCGGAATTGCTACAGACGATTTTTTCCGTCGGAAAATTTGAGAACCAGCTCTCAAATTTTTGCTGGCGGAAATTCACCAAAAGCTCACATAGGACTTTTCTTGTCGGAATTTCCGATCGTGTGTATGCGTTATAGAGAATTATTATTAAAACCATGTAGATGAAAAAAAAAGTGAAAAAAAAACTAAGTTTAGTGAAATGATCGGCTTTGTTTTTAGCAGAGGACAGTCCGAGAGAGTGCATGGTTTTTAAATGTTATTTGATGCTGGTCACAGAAACAGATACATATGGGGACCGAGAGAAAGATACCATTCCTGCACATATACTAACACACCAAACTCTCATTTATTGTATTTCTGGGGATACATCAGGGGATGAGTGAAGTAAAGATCATGCACTACATTCCTTGAAACATAAAAACATAAAGCCTTCAGATCCTAATTGGCAGTAAAAGAGGATGTAAGAAGGGGAAATGAACTATTGCACTGTCTATGCTAAAATGCCTTGTACAGACGATCGGATTTCCGATGGAATAAAATCCGATGGACTTGTTTCATTGGAAATTCCGATCGTGTGTGGGCCCCATCTGACTTTTTTCCATCGGAGTAAAAAAATAGAACATGTTTTACATTTTTCCGATGGGAAATTCCGATCGTCTTTGTGGAGTTCCATGGGAGAAAAATCCACGCATGCTCAGAATCAAGTCGACGCATGCTCGGAAGCATTGAACTTCATTTTTCTCGGCTCGTCGTAGTGTTTTACGTCACCGCGTTTTGGACGGTCAGAATTTAGTCTGACAGTGTGTATGCAAGACTGATGGAAGTCAGCTTCATCGGAATTCCGACGGAAAATTCCATCGGATTATATTCCATTGGAAATCCGATCATGTGTACAAGGCATAAGTCAGCATTCCAGCCATTGGGACCTGTCTCTTGTGCCCTAGACATACGTAACAGACCAGTGTATCTATCTGCCATCCTAATGCTACTTTACTTTGAATTTCATAGTAGAAGATGTCATTTTTCTTATTTTGGATATAGTAAGTTCAATTAAATTTAATTAAATGTTCACCTTTTTTTCTAACTTGTTTAATTTTAAACCAAAAGTGTTTTATTTTTTTCAAATATGTTTTAAAAATATATATATATATATATCCATTGATTATATCAGTTGATTTAAAACATAGCAACTACTAGTAAAACAAGAGGGTCACATTACATACAGTATGTTGTACATCTTGAAGTCTGGTTTCAATAAGCAGGAATACCTAAGGCCTATCAGCTAAGTTTGACTTGCGGGACTCCGGCTTCCAGTATTTATCACGTTTTATATCAAACTTCCTAAACCTAATTACTAATAATAAAAAGAAAAGCCCCAGGTTATGTAACAAAGCCACTTTTGGCCGAACTGCCAGAATAACAAGAGAACAATATAGCTTTAACAGTTATCTAAGGTCACATTCTTCTTTCAACAAATATAATTTCACCTGTTAAGTACGTTTCAAAGCTTTTCAGGTGCTTCGGACTTAAAAGGAAAGTGTTGTTTATTTTCTGGGAGCATATACTTTGTTACTTTTGCAGTGTGCACCTTTAAGTAATGTATGGAGCGACTTTAAAAAATGTTCATGCTTCTTTTGAATATTTTTGTTAGTGTATCCATTAGCCACTAGAGATTTGTAGATTAGCTACGGCACTGATTTACTGCTTCAAGAAACCCTGTTGTCAGATTATACATTCAAAGTTTCAACAAAAATCTTTCAATAAGATTAAAGAAATCCTGTGTTCGAATTTAACAAAAAATTGTCCCATAAAATGATATGTGTATTTAACATATTTTATGCATGCTATGCACAGGTAAAGTCTGTCCTGTGTAGACACCCAAAAGCCCTGAAATTGTTTTTGGGTGAATGTGAATGTGATGTCAGCAGCCCCAGCAGACTCAAGTAGCACTTTATTATATTTCACTTCACTCCTGTTCTAGCAGCTACATAAAAAGTTATATAGGAAGGTTAGGGGTGGAAATTCTGGGTCATCACAGACTGTAATTACACCAATGGTGTCATTTTAAAAATTATAGAGGGCCTCACCCCCCCCCCCCCCAATAGCGGTCTCGCACAATAGAAGTGCATTTTCATGTATTAATGTGCATTGCATCAAGTTAGGCAACCCCAAGTTTCTGTCCTTCTGTACACTAAAAAGTTAGTTGGCATTCAATAACCCCTAGAATTGGTGTCAGCACTAGCAAAAACAACCAGAAGCATTAGTGTCAATGTATGCAATAATAACCCCCAAAGACCTATTGCAAGTCAATACCAAGTTATGATAAAACTAAATATTACTCACACCGAGTGACTTCTTTTCAAATTGCAGAAACAGTAAGGCACAACCACTGTGTAGTGCTGCAAAGCACTGCATACATATGTCATGAGCAAATATGGCTGCCCAGAAGCATGCATGTGTGTGTGTATGTAAAAGATTATAAACTACGCACAGACCAATTTTTTTTAACAAATGAACATAAGTTGATTTGTAGGATTCCTTAGATCCCTTCAGTAGGTATAAAGCCGGTCAAAGTGACCTAAGCAATCCTTAGATTGTATCTTTAACATCTTAAAGCGGAGTTCCGCCGAAAAAAATAAATAAATAAAAGTCAGCAGCTACAAATACTGCAGCTGCTGACTTTTAATATTAGGACACTTACCTGTCCAGGGGCGCCCTCGATGTCCTCACCCAAAGCCGATCTGTCCCTTGGCTCCCGGGTGCAGGCGTCGGCATCTTCATTAAGGGAATCAGGAAGTGAAGCCTTGCGGCTTCACAGCCTGGTTCCCTACTGCGCACGCGTGAGTCGCGCTGCGCGTCCTCACTGGTCCCTGCTGTCTTCTGGGACCTGTGTGTCTCCCAGAAGACAGCGGGGGGATGGAGGAGGGGCCGGACATGGCGTAGATCGCGGCGGATTCTGCGACAATCTATCGCCGGAAGTGGGAGCAAATACCTGTATTAGACAGGTATCTGCTCCCCTCTCCCCCCTGAAAGGTGCCAAATGTGACACCGGAGGGGGGGAGTAACCGGACCCATTTTTGGGTGGAACTATGCTTTAAAGCTTACCGGTAAATGTATTTTTTTTTTTTTTAAGCACAGAGCAGCACAGTACTTACATAGAAATAAAACAGATCACTTTCACTGGTGGCTCCTATCTTTAAATCTTCTGTCCTCTACCCCAACTCCCCAAAAGTAATCTTTCAGTAATGTGGGGGTTAATGTGAACCACTGGACCTGTCATAGGTACTTGCTGATTATGCCCACCCTTTCTGCCCCTCCTCTATTCATTGAAGCTGTCCTATAGATTTCAGTTATGAAAAGCGCTCTATGAATGGAGGATGGGTGGAGGAACGAAATGTCTGCCTTATGACTTGAGATGGTGAGGAGAAAAGGCCTTTTACCTTTATTATATTGTAGGTACTAAAAGTGTGCAATTATTGAATATTGAAATAAAATGAAAATATATCAACTATTAAATTATTTATAACACATTCATGGGGCTGAGTTAGACCTCATTCATACTATGATGCACATCATCAGGTGTTACGCCTGGATGCATTATTTCAAATGTTGTCATGCTACATGCATAGGGCAGCCCTATATGCAACAAATGTGGCAAAGTTACATTTTTAAGCTTCATGTGCACATCTACTTGCCATGTTTGAGATGTCAGTAGCAATGAATAGCACCATGAGCAGCGTTCTGTGTTCACACACTGTTATACTGTCAATGCAGCCTTAGGAAATAATTTGGAATTTTGCAGTTTCTTGTATTGTTTATGGAAGTATTTCATTATCTATTGTGATTAGCTGAATAGACAGAAACCAGGAATAAAGACTTTTTAATTGAAGGCAAACAAATATTCAAGAATCCTGCAAATAAACCATATGCTAGAATGTACTTAACAATGTTTTTGCTTGTTTATAGCGTTTTCATATTGAGTTAAGAACTGTTTTGCATTATTATCGTAACATTTACCTAACAGCAATTTTGGTATGACTTTCAAAATTTTACATGCTCGCTATTTCATAATCTGATTTATAACTAAGGGTTGACTAAGCCCTGCCCATGGATATAAGGATAACCTGGTCAACATCCTCCTATCCTATGATAACACCTTCGTTGTACAGAGGCATTACCAGTGGACAGGAGAATGAAATGTGGGTGTGGCTGGACTATAGGAAGAAGTCTTTAGGCAACCTGAAATTAGTGAGGACACAGGTAGCCATCTAGCTTTGAGTGTATACAAAAATAAGACAGAGTGGACCTTCAAAGCTGGAGAATTTGTCAAACCGAAAGTGAAGTGAATTTTTTCACTTATAATAGGCCAACAAGACACTGTATTATGCCATACAGATACATATGTTGCTACAATATTATATTGTATTTGGTACCATTTTTCGTCTGGGATTCTAGTAAGTATCATTGTTAACAGAGACATGGTTAGCATATTATGACAATAGGGCACATGCTGCCATGCTATGCTGATGGATGATCTGTGGAAATAGGACACAGCCTAGCTGCGTTTGGTAAAGTAATCTAAAGCCTATTAATATAGATCCATATCCATGTCATATTTTTACATATTCAGCAGTAAAGCAAATTTTTCATTTAACAAACATGTTAGAGACCCATTAACAGTTATGATGATGTTACAGTATAATAATAAAAAATAGCTCTGAGCATAATATGTTTGTGAATCTAAGTAAAATCCAAGCACCACGGTACTAAATGTGGTTCCTACTCTAATCTATAGTATCTGTGACAACCTCTTACTCACACTTCTTATATAAACGTTTATGTCCTCCATATACGCGTACAGCATATGAGACCTCTGTACTTATACTTACATCAAGTTAGAAGCAGGTATCTTAATTTCTTTTGCTTAGATAAGAGGGAAGACTGCTTGGCAATTTGCTGGTTGTATGTACCAGAATGATACCATAAATTAGACTGTCGATATATGTAAATAGTTTGGTACAGTACATATTATAACCCCTTCAGGATAAGTTGGAAGTACTTAAAGGGGTTGTAAAGGTTTGTTTTTTATTTTCTAAATAGGTTCCTTTAAGCTAGTGCATTGTTGGTTCACTTACCTTTTCCTTAGATTTTCCTTCTAAATGTTTTTTTTTCTTTCTTTTCTTTGTCTGAATTTCTCACTTCCTGTTCCTCCTCAGTAAGCTGTTCAGTAAGCTGTTCTGGCTGTCTAATCCCCGCTCGGATGATGGTGTGAAGTTTAGTGAGGAGAAACAGGAAGTGAGAAATTCAGACAAAGAAAAAAAACATTTAGAAGGTAAATCAAAGGAAAAGATAAGTGAACCAACAATGCACTAGCTTAAAGGAACCTATTTAGAAAATAAAAAACAAAACTTTACAACCCCTTTAATGTTCCACTGCTGGCAACCTAAAATGACATGTAGAGCCCCAGTACTGGAAAATAGCTTGTTCCATCGAAGGATAAGCAGCTAGACATCAAAATAGCAATGTTTTCATGATGGTTTCATTTGACAACACTTAATATTAACATTTAACATACAGTGGAGTTTCTTCCTGGGTTGCTCTTGCTGGCATTTTTTCTCATATTTCGCAGTTACTGAAGGAATTAACACTGATAAACATATATTCCTCTATAGCTACATTATGCAAACATGGGGTGAACTCATGCCATCTAAGCCTAATCTTAGGCTGGATCACCTGCCTATGATTTGAGATGAGGTTCTGGGGCCATGGGTTGGTGATGGATCCAGTTAGTTTTGGAATTGTGGTCCTGGTGAATTTTTGTGTGGAAGCTCAATTCTTTGTGACCATAATGCACTGCCTGACTTTTGAACTTAGGTCACTTGGCTTACAAGGGGACTTTTATATAAAGCAGCCCCCTCGCTATAAAAGAGGAATATCCCAGCAGCCATGTTGACATTTTTTTTATCTGTGATCGGAAAGCCAAGGTAGTGCTACTGGTAGTGCTACTGATAAACTGCAAAGGGTAGATTAGTGCAGAGCTCGTAGGCACTGGCAACTCTGGTAAAGTAGATATAAACCCTATACTGAATGCCATGTAGGAAGCAAAATGGTGTGTCTTAGAGAATAAATGGGGGGGGGGTAAGGTTTTTTAAAAATGTTCATCCTTTGTCAACATTTCAATGCTGCTGGTGTCCTGCAGCCTGTTTACAGCCAGTCTCTGTCCATATACACTACAGTGATAACAGGCTATAAGTGTTTTTTTCTTCAGAAGGCATATTTCCTAATTGTTGCTTGCTGCAATTGATTATTTCACAAGTTTTTTTACAATGGTGACAAAAATGGGATATGCAATGTGCATCAGCACAACAGCTTGTAGTTTCCTTTGGGAGAGCCTATGACAGGTTGATTTGCAGGCGGAAGAGTTTGGGAGACGGGGTATGTAAAACAAATCCATGAAAGCATAGTGAATGGGTGGGACTCCAGCAGTCTTGGGATTGTTTTAAAGCGGAGGTCCGCTTAAAAAAAAAATATTAAAAGCCAGCAGCTACAAATACTGCAGCTGCTGACTTTTAATAAATGGACACTTACCTGTCCAGGGTGCCCGCGATGTCGGCAGCCGAAGTCAATCAATCAATCGCTCGGCTCTCGGCTGCCCCCGCCGCCATCCTCGGTGAGGGAATCAGGAAGTGAAGCGTTGCGGCTTCAATTCCCAGTTTCCTACTGCGCATGCGCAGTCCCACCTGTGTGTTTCCCAGAAGACAGTGCAGTCCCACCTGTGTGTTTCCCAGAAGACAGCGGGGGGGAAGGGGCGTAGCTCCTGCGGGAGTCTATGCCCGGAAGTGGGTGCAAATGCCTGTATTATACAGGTATCTGCCCCCCCATCCCCCTGAAAGGTGGCAAATGTGACACCAGAGGAGGGGGAGGGTTCCGAAAAGCGGATGATACATTTTTGTGTGGACTTCTGCTTTACAAAAGAGTAAATTACATTATGTGAAAAAAACCTATGAAAGAAAAGTTTGCTTCCATGGGTTTGTTTTACATATATTTTAATTAAAAAAAATACGTAACAGCCAAAGCCACACCCATACATTCACATAGAATGCAATAATAAACAGTTGAGCAAGGAGAAAATGCTCCTCTTTATATTGAGATCCCCACGTTGCCTCACATATGACATGAAGGAGTTTCATGCGGGGCAGCTCTCTGTAGAAAGAATCTTGAGCACGTGCAAAATGAGTGGCAACACAGAAGCAAGCAGAATGCCTGTAATTGTGTTGCCACTTAGAGTAGAGAACTGGCAGGGTACCAGGTATTTACAGTCACAGCACCACTAAAAAAACTAAATGTATACATAATTAAGTACTGTATGACACTGGTACGTGTTATGATAAAATGTAATGTTTGGGGTTTAATGTCACTTTAAGAAGTCCTTCAAACGTATTATCTGAAAAATGTGTGTATTTTCCATGTTGCCCAGCAGGAACAGGACCATGCCTCCCTGTATTTTTTATTTATTGGAACAGACTTTTCATGGCAGTGCCCAGTTTTCTATGCTTTTTTTTAAATTGCATGTCCAATATGGAGGCATGGTGCATCATGGATAAGCTGGCTCTGCATCAGTGGACAATGTGATTGATCAAGGTTTTACATCGTTGGACATTTTATTTAATTAAAGGCAAATAAAATCAAATAATGACAGTGTGTTTAATTTATGGTTTACTTTTTTTGCACCTTTACTCATTCACATGGGGGTGCAGTACTGGGGGGCTTCCTCATTATTAAAGAGAGCTTCCAGATTTGGATAATTCCCCCAACTGCAGACCCCAGCAACCACCAGGCCAGGGTTGTTGGAAGAGGCCCTTGACCTCAATAACATAGGGACAACATGTTTTGCTGGAGGGCCCTAAATAAGGGTCTGGTATTGAAGAAGGGAATCCCCAAACACTTTGTGCACAAACAGAAGTAATCAGGTGGGAGCCATCTTATGCCGGAAATTTAAACAACATGTGATATCACCAACTGGTGCATGCTGGGTCGGTGATGTCATAAGGGGGTGATGCCACCAGGTGGCCCCGCCCCTTACCTATTTAAGAACTGTTGCACGGCGAAGCAGGCATTCATCATAGCCTTGGTCGTAGGGGGAGCGTTTTTTTCTTTCTTTTTTTTGGGTCCTGCGAGCATGATGATTGACAATGTATCTACATTGGGGGGACATAGTTTATTTTTATTTATTTAAAAAAAAGGAATTGTCAAAAACTGCCTCCTGTCTTATTTTTGACACTTTTTTTGTGGATGAGTAGGGGTACCCCCTGTTCATCCACATGGGGGGCAGGATCTGGGGGCCCCTTTGTTAAAGTGGGCTTCCAGATTCTGATAAGCCTCCTGCCTGCAGACCCTCACAACCACCCTCCCCATGTTGAGGGTATGTGGCCTGCTATGGTTCAGGAGTGGGGGGGGGGGGGCGCGCTCGCTTGTCCACCGCCCTTTCCTGGCCGGTCAGGCTTTGTGCTTGGATAATGGTCTGGTATGGGTTTTGGGGGGACCCCATGCCCATTTTTTTGGGGGGGCCAAAGAGCCTGGTATGTATGGGATGAGACCCCACGCAGTTTTTTTTTTTTTTTGTATTGCCAGCAATGGCTTTAATTTAAATGTACTTTTTTTTCTTTACAAATGTCAGTTTTTATGCAGCAGGTTCTATACATGGTATAGATGCACTACTTTAAAGGCAGACTAAGGGGACACCCCAGGCACTATATTTAAAGGAATTTTTCATTTTTGTTTCACTTTAGGCTTCTTTAAAAACAATCTTTCTTCTGCCTGGGCCCCCATACCCTTTTTATGGCCAATAACCTGCATATAAGCCTTCAAAATGGGGACTTTGAATATTCATGTTTGGGTCACATAGACTTTAATAGAGTTATTGCTCAGGTCAAAACTTTTTCTCTGTTCAGGAGTTCTGGATCAAACCGAACCAGGGGGCGTTTGGCCTATCACTATTAGCCTACGAAATGGCCATTACTGTTTCTAACATTTGACTCCTATTGCCTTCAATGGGGTTCAGATTTAGCACCTAAACGTAATGTTTGTCAAACCTACATCAAACCAAACCCAGGTTTGCAAATAACACTTATTACTGTCAGAATAACATTTTGTAAAAAAAAAAAAAAAAAAAAAAAAAAATTCTGAATTAGTATCCTTAATAAAGATGACATTTTAAAATCACTGACTTTTTTTTTTATAGTATTTCAGCAGTGCTGGTAATTATGGCTGTGTGATATAAATTAACCTTTGTGTCATGTTTAGCTTTTAAAATGAACATCATGACTAAGAACAAGCACAATTAGGTGCTTGACATCATCTTTGCAAGCCAGAAAAACCTCTTCTATATGTACTGTACCATGATCCCAATGTCACTTTGATACAGAGAGCCTAATTAGACAAGAAGATGGTGGGTGGGTCTTAGCTCAAGATTCATAAAAGCTGAACTCTTAGCAATAAGAAATTAGGGTCAGAGGGGTATACAGAAGAGTCTTTTCTATTCAACAAAGTTCATAGCTGACACTTTTTAGTGATTGCTCCCAGGCAGTACGTAATTACGTGATCCGGAAACTGCCGATCGTGGCTTTCGGTTAGGCGCTGGTAACTGTGTAGGGAGAGTGCAGCGCATGTACTCTCGACACAGCTATATTGACAGCATTTTACACAAATATGCGGCCTCTCGACACCAAGGGCCAGGCAGCAAGAGGCCGCACATTTGCGTGTGGCCCGCATCAAGGGGTTAATTTTACATTGTGATCCTGCCAGTAACACATCTCATGCCCTGGGGTGACACCTATCCCTTTTCTCTTCTCCACAACATGAGATATACCCCATAGAGAGAGTTGGGAATAATGTAACTTAACCACTTACCGTATTTATCGGCGTATAACACGCACAGGCATATAACACGCACCCTAACTTTAAGAGGGAAGTTTCAGGAAAAAAACTTTCCACAGCCCCCTGCGTATAACACGCAGGCACAGTTTACCCTCTATTTTTAAGGTAAAAAAGTGAGTGTTATACGCCAATAAATACAGTACTTCCTGGTTAAAAGTGTTGCATGCCTGAGTAATTGTCATTCAAAGTGTGACAATGCTGAAAGCTGATAATTTGCCTGGACTGGAAGGGGGTGAAAGTGTTCGGCTTGAGTCGGTAGAGGCAGATATCATAGCAAGTGATCAGCTCACAAGATTTTTGGCAAGATCACCAGTTTCTTTTTTCACGTATTAAAGGAGAAGTACAGCCAAAGCTCGTTTGGCTGTACTTCTCCTGTGGATCACAGAAGTGCATTTCGTTTTGCACTCCTGTGACCCATCTGCAGCAGATAGCAGGCTGAAATACGCTGTCAGCTGATGTCAAAGAGCAGATCAAGGCTTGTAAAAGATCGCGACCATATGGTCAGGATCTGTCCACATGCCTGGACCGTCACCTGGCTCAGCCTCTCAGCAAGCCACTGAGAGCCTAAGCCAGCCGCTCCCATGCCTGCCACAGCCCAGCCCTCCAGTGAACCGGGGGGGGGGGGCATAACAAAGGTTCAGTGACTGACAGTCACCAGCTCCCTACTCAGGGAGCTCTAAAAACTGAGCAATCAGTTGTGTTTGATCTCTCGGTTCTCAGTCTTAGAAGCGGCGGGGGACCGATGCATCCACCTAGTTAAGTATAATTCCACAAAATAAAAAAATAAAAACATTCCCCTACTTCAATTTTACACACATATTCCAAATCACTTTTAATGGGGGACAATCAGGAGCAGTCATTTGTAAATGGGCAGATGTGTTAAAATATAATTAGGATTTTGAATCGATACTTAATTGTTAAAATTAATATTATATATGTTTTTAACATTACCCTGACGGTCAGAATATCTCATGATGGATCATGGTCATAATAAATTTTTACAAATTCGCTTATCCTTAGAAAGGTGAGAAAAACTGCACACACAAAGAAAAAAATGTAAATACAGTACGGTATAGGAGCAAAGAAATACCATAAACAGTCGTTTGTTTTTGTAGTTATAGCTATTACAAATTACTAGGTATAATTTACTGCAGTTTTAGACGCAAATTCCGTTTTTTTTTTTCTTTAAAATAAACATTCATAAACTTAAGATTTCTTTGTATATATTCTTGCTATAAATAACCAGACTCAAAGCTATTTAAAGAACATTAAAATAGTTACTATACAAATAATAACCATGGGCTATCTAATGCCAGCTAACATGTAAACACATTACTTACACAGTAAATTAGATTAAGTCCAGAATTCCAGTTTGTGTCAAAGGCCATGTCTTTGCTTAGAAAGCAGAGGCGACCCTCCTATTAATAAAGACACCATTGTCTTCCAGTATCTAAACTTTGGGGGAGATACCATCATAATCACTTGTCATTTTGGCTTTGAAGAAATGCAGCCCCATAGATGAGATAAAGAGGGCTGAGATAAGACATCTAAATAGCGCAGTGCGGCAGTGCGTATTCATTATAAGACTTGGCATCAATTTAATGACAAGCGTTTTTACATTCCAGATGGGAGATGAAAAATGTTTTATAAATAAAAGTTCATCCTCATCTGTTTAGCTAGAGTCTGGTCATTGACACTGGGCATGTAGAGCTGAATAATAACATTACTACTTAGAAACAATTACTCAGTCTTCTGTATCCGGCCTAAACAAGCAGAGAAATGATATAGATGATTGTACCACATCAAAGGCTCATTAATGGCAGTTCAATCTAAAAATGATCCACAAAGGAAGACATGTTTCTGTAAGATAGGTCCATGGTAATTTGATAAATGGCACTCATTACCACAGAGCGACATTCAATTTATAGGAAGAATCTATGTAAACAGATTTGAGATTGTACAGCAATAGATGGAAGGTAATTCTTGTTTATACTTTGAAAATTCACACAGTGCTCCTCTCGCACAATAGAATATTTGTAGAATGGACCATATTCCATATTTTATTCCAACAAGTCTTCCAAGGGGGTCGCCATTGTTGACATGTATGCACCAGAATTCTTAGATAGCACACTTGTAGGTCAGAAAATAAGAAAATAAGCAAATGTACAGCATACTGTAACAGCCAAGAAGTTAGTATTTTTAGAAGGGCAGAAATGGAAACCATATTTTGTATTTATCATGACAGGTAAACACAGATAATACTTTGTTAACACATTCAGATTACTGAGACCCTTTGCATAGGTGTGTCAATAGGTTGATTTCTAGGCTTGTGCAATTTGTTTCGTAACAAATCGAAATTCGTCCGAATTTAGCAACTTTCGGACGTTCGGAAACATTCGAATTTCCGAACAAAGCAATTACGAATAAAACCGAATCCAAAATAAATTATATTGCAAATAGCGAATTCCCAAATGTCTTCGGCATAATTTGTTATGAAAAAAGTTACGAATGTACGAATCCATGCGAAGCACAATAATGCCGCGTACACACGACCATTTTTAATGACGAGAAAAATTTTTTTTTTTAAAATGGTCATTAAAAATGATCGTGTGTGGGCTTCAGAGCATTTTTCACAACGTGAAAAATGGGCATGAAAAAATTTGGAACATGCTCTAATTTTTCACGTCGTTTTTTACATCGTCGTTTTTCTCGTCATGAAAAACGGCTGTGTGTGGGCTTTAACGCCGTGAAAAAAAATGCGCATGCTCAGAATCAAGTATGAGACAGTAGCGCTCATTCTGGTAAAACTAGCGTTCGTAATGGAGATAGCAGAAAAGTACAAATCCATTTGAAGCACATTAGGCATAATAGACAGTGTCGTTGTGAGAGAGACACGGTAAATTACGAATCAACTAACCCAAAAAAAGTTACGAAAGTAGGAGTTGTGTCCAGAATCAACGAAAAACAATGTACTCTACCGAAAGTACGAATTATAAATCAACTAAAAATAAGTCTTACATTAATACGAATCATTCCGATTCAACTAAAAATGTCGCTTGCGAAAATACGAATTAGTCCGAACACGAAAAATCCCGTCTAGCAAAATTACAAACGATTACGAATCAACAGGACCGAAAAGAAACTAACCGAAACTAAACAAATTTTTCCGTTGTGCACAAGAAACGAACCGAAACTAAACAAATTTTTCCGTTGTGCACAAGTCTATTGATTTCTAATTCAAGGCATAAAATAGTTGACTCTGTATGGTGTCAGCACAATCATTAGGATTCCATGGTTGAATTGTGACCAATTTTACTTACAGTAAACCTGTCATAAGTGAAATGTTAAAGTGTCACTGCTAATGTTCATTGGAAAATGCCAGTTTCCTCACTATTAGGACCGGTGTTGATGGGCTTTGGGTCTTAACAAGATTGCTTTGACATCAGTTTCAGACGCTTTGGCGATCATTCAGAATTCAATGACAAGTGCATTTGATCTGCAGTTGACCACATTCTGACTTTAAAGAGGAAGTAAACTCTCCCCCTATAAAGCCTTTTTTTAAATAAGATAGTATAGCAATGTATTCCAACACATTCCACATTAGTAATAACCCCCAATCGTGTGTCTCTTATGGTTTTGCAACGGTTTAAAAAATCCTCATTCCCAGGAAAAGGCAGCGCTATTTTAAATGTGGTCTTCCGAGTCTGTCCTGCAATTTACTTCCGCCCTTCCTGCTATTCCGATGGATAAAAAACCGATGGGAATTTCCGATCGTCTATGGGCAAGTCCATCGGTTAAAAAACCCACGCATGCTCAGAATCAAGTCGACGCATGCTCAGAAGCATTAAACTTCATTTTTCTCGGCTCATCGAAGTGTTTTACGTCACCGCGTTTGGAACGGTCGGTTTTGTTACTGATGGTGTGTGGCCAAGACTGATGAAAAACTGTTTCATCGGATTTCCGATGGACAAATCCATCGAACGAAAATCCATAGGTTATCCGATCGTGTGTACGGGGCTTTAGTGTCACTTCCAAAATTAAACAAACAAGCAAGTATAGACAGAAGTTTCAAAGTCTTAGCAAGGCAGGAGTGGAATTCAGTCAGTCAGCCCAGTGTTTAAGAGAAGAGTGGAGTCTGTGCAGTTACCAGTGGTTATGGAGAGGCAGGTGTGAATTGCAGGTAAATAGAGTGGCTTTATGTGTTGCAGAGAAGGTCTGTGCAGTTACCTTAGAGCAGAGAAGGCATGATGGTGATGGTGATGATGGTGATGATGAGGTGGTCCTTTTGTTGAAAGTGTACCCGTGTAGAAAGTGCCAGGCATTTATCGCCGGAGTGGCCAGCCATACCCTCGCTATTACATACAGTTGGATTGTAGTGGATTTGTGGGCTAGTTTCCTTGTTCCTTTTGCCCTGGAGCATTTTTTCTTTTTTTTGCTCACATGTAAAAATCTGCATTTCTGGCTATAAAATTACTAAGACTCTAATGCCGCGTACACACGATCGATTTTTTTGACGGTGAAAACACCGTTGAGAAAATCGACGTTAAAAACGAGGAACAGCTTGTTCCCCCCACACACGGCCGGGGGGTTCTTCCTACACCTCCCTCTCTTTCCCTCTGCTCCTTCGAAGTACTTTGCATTCATCTTTTTTCTCCAGTTTGTCTGATGGTTGCAGTCATTTATCGGCCTCCTGGACCAGTGTCACGCTTTCTGGACAACTTCTCTGCATGGCTACCCTACCTTCTCCCCTCTGAAGTACCTGCCATCATCCTAGGTGACTTTAACATTCCAATCAACATTAACACTGCTCAACTACTCAGTTTAACCTCCTCTTTTAACCTAATGCAATGGACACAAACCACCACTCACTCCAACGGCAACACTCTCAACCTTGTATTCTCCCATCTCTGCACTCCTTGCAACCTCTCTAACACTCCCGTTCCTTACTCCGATCACAACCTTATCCATTTCACACTCTCCCTGTCTCTTACCTCCCATGCTGCCATCCTGCAAACCGTTACCCACAGGAACCTTCGCCACCTCAACCCTACCCTTCTTCATTCTGCTACTGATGGCCTTTATGGTAAAATTGCACCCCTGTCATGCCCAGACTGTCATCCTCCCTGGACACGCTCGCTGCTCTTTCTACATGCAAAACCAGGCCTCATCTGCTACAAGCCTCACAAGCAGACAACCCTAGAAGTCCACAGACGCAGCTGTGCTCTTGAGTGAGTTTGGCATAAAACTAAATCCCTGCAAGACTTTACCCTCTACAAATCTGCCCTTCTGAAATACAGCTCCTGCCTCCACACTGCTAAACAAACCTACTACAACACTCCCATCAAAACACTCTCATCCAAACCTCATCAACTCTTTTCAATGTTTAATTCCTCACTTCACCCCCCACTGCCTCCACCCACCAACTTGCTTACTGCCCATGAAATTGGCAATCATTTCAAAAGCAAAATCGACACAATTCGTGATGAGATATCCAGCATCCAGCTTCCTCCCCTAACCAACACATCAGGTCCAACACCGCACTCAATACTTTCTTCCTTCAGCCCTGTTACCACTGAGGAAGTTGTCAAACTTCTCTCCATGGTCTACCTTACCACCTGACCCCAGGACTCTCTCCCCTCACAATTACTGGGGCCAACTTTCTGCTCTATCCAAAACTCTCTAACCCACATCTTCAACCTCTCCCCTGGCACCTTTCCCTCCCCACTCAAATAAGCACTGGTTACCCCCATACTTAAAAAAAAAACCCTCACTGGACTCCACCTGTTTGAATAACTTAGGACACATCTCCCTGCTCCTGATTGCCTTCAAGCTTCTTGAAAACCATGTACATGACTGTTTGAGTTGCTACCTCACTGACAACAACCTTCTCGATCCCCTACAGTCCAGCTTCGACCCACAGCATTCCACTGAAACTGCCCTACTAAAACTCACCAACCACCTACTAACTGCTAAAACCAATGGCCAGTACTCCACAGTCATACTCTTGGACCTTTCTGCTGCCTTTGACACAGTTGACCACCTGCTCCTCCTCAACAAACTCCACTCCCTTGGCCTCTGTGATTCTGCTTTTTCCTGGTTCTCCTCCTACCTATCTCAGTGCTCTTGTCGCATACAACACCATTTGCTCCACTCCTTTTACTCTTTCTGTTGGAGTACCCCAAGTCTCCGTCCTTGGGCTCCTCCTATTTTCTCTCTATACCTCTTCCCTGGGCCAGTTGATAACCTCCCATGGCTTCCAGTACAACTTCTATGCTGACGATACCCAGATCCATCTCTCCACTCAACGCACCCCCTCAATCCCCTCATGTATCACAGACTTACTGAATGACATATCAGTATGTATGTCACACCATTTCCTTAAACTCAATCTTTCTAAAACTGAGCTTGTAATATTTCCACCTCCCCGATCCCCTCCCCATAACTTTACCATTAAGATCAACGACACAACTATTGGTCCCTCCACACATAACAGAGTGCTAGGTGTAATCATAGACTCTGACCTCTCCTTCAGCCCCCACATCCAAGCACTGGCTACATCTTGCCACCTTAACCTCTGCAACATTTCTAGAATTCGCTCCTTCCTAACTAACGACACCACAAAACAACGTATTCACTCTTTGGTTACTTCCCGCCTAGACTGCTGCAACTCTCTCCTCACCGGCCTACCCTTACACAGGCTATTCCCGCCTTCAGTCTAATATGAATGCTGATACACCTTACTAACTGATCCGTGACTACTGATCCTCTCTGCCAGTCCCTTCATTGGCTTCCACTAAATACTAACCACAACATCGCCCCCCAGCTACATCACCAACCTCATCTGCAGATATCACCCAAACCGTTCTCTCTGCTCCTCTCAAGACCTCCTTCTCTCTAGCTCCCATGTTATCTCCTCCCATGCTCGCCTCCAGGACCTCTCCAAAACCTCTCACATCCTCTGGAACTCCCTGCCTCAGTATGTTTGGACAGCCCCTCTCTTGTCCACCTTTAGGCGATCTCTGAAAACAAATTTATTCAGGGAAACCTATCCCACACCCACTTAAGAATTGTACCCGAGCCACCTCCATCAGATCATCCCCCACAGCTGTTACCTGTTGTACCACCTCATCCTCCCTTTAGACTGTAAGCGCCACGAGCAGGGCCCTCCTGTCCCTTCTGTGTTGAACTGTATTGTAATTGTACTGTCCCCCCTCTACATTGTAAAGCGATGCTCAAACTGTTGGCGCTATATAAATCCTGTATAATATAATAATAATTCAATCTATGTCCATAAAATAGAGTAAATAATGTTATGAGCGTAAGGATTTTTAAAGCAAAATCTTTTTTTTGGATAGAGTAAAGAATAGTTAAAATCCCTGTATTTGTTTCATTTTGTTTTTGCCATCTATATCCCATTAGGGAGCTTTCAATCACGTGCAGTCTTTTTGACAGAACAGAGGCTAAAAGGAAAATTCCTCTATAGACAGCTGTCACTGAAACAAGTGTCCCCATTGGAAGATTTCACCTCTATTGTTTTTCTAGTGAGAACTCAAAATGTAGGATTTCCTTCACTTTCTGCCCTGGTGACAGCCCTGTCATTGGTGAAACACATTAGCAGTGTGGCTTCAGGCTCTAGTGTGTGCTGTCCATCTAATAAACATAGCTGGAGCAAGGAGTCATCAGCTCATTTGTTTTTACGATTTGTAGCGAGTGGTGGAGTGTAAGTGGGCTCCTGGGCTTTGGAGTACCACACTGGTATCCATTGAACTGAGGTTACAGGATGCTTTTGAGCAGTGACACAGGTGATCATCTATATACTGCATAAAGCAGTGGCAGCCCATCCCGTGCCGAATGCATGGATTCCAATAGGGGGGGGGGGAGTGTTAAGCACGTGATTAGAGCCAGAGGCTCTAATAAGCTTCATAAAAAGGTGAGCACCCAGTTGTGTGACAATAGCAAATTAATATTCTTTATTGTAACACTGATCCTCCTCCTGGCCAATCAGGAAGTGGGTCGTGAGTCCCATCACCTGATTGGCCAAAAAGAGATTCGATCAGAATGGCTGCCAGATGGAGGAGGGAGGAGACGCAAAGGAAGCAAGGAAGCAGCCGGAGAGAACAGCCCAGAGAGACGCCGACACTGCCCCATAGTGCTGCCCACGAGATGGGGTAACTGTGGGACCCTGACCTACTAACTGACCGAACCGGGGGGGGGGGGGAGTGCTGCCCGTGGCCAGACTCAACCAAGTGTGGGGGGGGGGTTATGGCAGGTGGATCCCCCAAAATATAAACCACCAGTCGCCACTGGTATAAAGTAAGATTGTAATTTTGTGTGTACAAGGACTGCAACAAATGTGTACAATGTATACAGTGAATAGGCATAGGTTTTATTTAATCAACACTTTTGAGCCACTCCCACTTGTTATGTGCAATCCAGCTCCACCCAACACTTACTGTGCAGTGCACATCAGAGTTCCTTTCCCCAATCCTGGCAATACTCTTTCTTCTTATCAAATGTGTTTTAGTTCGTATGAAATGATTAACTACCTGTGAATATTTGGGGAATATCACTGTCTTATAAATATGGCACTGTGTATGGACAGTCCAAACCATTTATCAGCAAAAGGGCTCTGGGGAAAAATGTAACACTATGCAGGAAACAATATATGTACATGGATATTCATATGAGAAGAACATTCTCATCTTCATACATGCACAAATATTTTCTAATAAAATGGATTCCAAGAAAGAAAGGTTTAATATTTACAAGGACATAATATCCTTTATGCTTATAGCATGAATGTTGCTCGCTATAATGATGAATGACAGTGCTTCATTGTCAATGAGATTGTATGCCGTAAACAACAACACTTCATTAATCATACAATTTGTACCATACATGCTTAAACTGACTTGACCTGTTCTTTGTTTTGTTGGTTCAGTGGAAGCAATGATCATGCCAGCTGATTAATCACTTGTGCAGGAAATTCTACTGAATTCTACTGAATAACATAGGTAACTTTCTTTTTATTGCCCGGAAAAACTTGGCTTAAATAAAATTTTCTGATTCAAACTCTAACAAACATTTTATTAGACTCATTAAACAGCAATAACATTTCCCCTTCAGATTATTAAATGACCAGGCCTATTATCCTCAATTGATTGTAACAGAATAAAGTGTATTCCTGGAAAATCTCCTCACTGACCAAGCAAAGCATAGAGTGCCAGTTAAACCAACCATACATGGATCGAAATTAGACAGGTCCAGCAGGGACCAGTTGAATTGAAATCCATGTAGGGGTAAGGCTGGTTGTACACAAGTCAATTTAACCCGCCTGTTGGGATTTGGCCAAACGATCAGTGCTGCCGGCTATAGTCGGCAACACTGATCATTGTATTCTGATGGTGGGGAAGTTTCCCCGCTGTCAGAATACAATAGCTCATCAGTAATCCACGTCATCAGTGGAAGCCTGTCCCCTGATGACAAGGATTACTGAAAAACAAGTTGGGAGAAGCTGATTAGTGACATCATCACACATTCCGCTGATCGACTGGCAGCACGGTTTGTGATTACATGTAAAAGTCTGATACTTTAGTACCCCTTGTGAGTATTTTATTTTAAATAAACCCCACAATTTTTGATAATATTGGAATCTATTATTTCTTTGAGTAACACTTATATCCTGGGCTGGTGGTGTATTAAAGTTGGAAAGCTACTGTGAGAACCATTTAGTGGGGAACCAGGCTGCCATTGCTGAGGAGCTGGGTTGCTACTTCTGAGACCAAAGAAGACCCCCTTTTTCTAACCCCTTATAGCTTGGAGGTTATTATTTTCCGGTAAAGAGTGAGCACAGTTGGTGGTGCAAACACAAGTGGAGGTGTATTGTAGGACCTTGAGCGCCGGTGGTGACACGTTTTGGAGGCACAAAATTTCAACTAGCATTGTTCCGTGACACTGGAATACTATGAACTTATACAAAAATTGGTTAATACTGAATATTTATATGAATTGTTTTGCACATTTTTTTATAGTTATTGACATGTGAGCACTTTACATTTAGATTACTGAGCACTTTATTTTTAGATGTCAATTGATAATGATATAGATGTCATATTGAGTTTAGGTTCATTTATTTATTTATTTATTTGAGCAATCAGACACCTTTTGAATGTGTTGATACTTAAAGAGATAGCTCACCTACTACTGAGCAGTAATTGTATATATTTGGTATTCAGATATTTTATTTGCAGCAGTCTTCGCTTTTATTTTTTTTACACGGACCACACATGGTTTTTGCTTTTTTAATTTTGTTGTAGATACTTACCATCTTCCATGCACTTGTGCAAAACTGTTATGCCCTGTACACACGGTCGGTTTTTCCGATGCAAAAAGTCGAATGGACTTTTTGCATCGCAAAAAACGATCGTGTGTGGGCCCCATTGGACATCGGACTGGGAAAAAAAATGATAGGAAATTCTAATCGTCTGTGTGGAACTCCAACAGAGAAAAAACCCACTCATGCTCAGAATCAAGTCGACGCATGCTCAGAAGCATTGAACGTAATTTTTCTCGGCTCGTCAGAGTGTTTTACGTCACAGCGTTTTGGATGGTCGGAATTTTGTCTGATGGTGTGTAGGCAAGACTGATGAAAGTCAGCTTCATCGGAATTCCGACAGAAAATTCCATCGGATTTTATTCCATTGGAAATCCGATCGTGTGTACAGGGCATACGTCAGTTGGAGCCCTGTGCATTACAAAAATACTTGGTATATCCCCCCACCTCCCTTAAAAACAGTGCCTGGTTCCTGGGCAGCCAATGGCAAAACATAAGCTATGTGTGAGCAAATGGCTTTTTACTCTGCACTCTGCAGCTAAAGTTATTGGCACAGCCCAGGGAAGTAGCAGAGGAGGTGGACTTTAAAAGTAAAAACTATTACTTTAACATAAACAAGAGCAATCAGCAGCATTTTTATTTGTGAACATGAGACCAAGCCTTTTCTAGCACTTTTTGTTAAGTTTAAATCAGTATTTTTTGCTAGAAAATTACTTATAACCCCCAAATATTATACATTTATTTTTCAGCAGAAACCCTAGGGAATAAAATGGTGATCGTTGCAATTTTTTTGTGTCACACTGTACTTGGGGTAAAAATACACTTTAATGACTTAAAAATAAACAACGCACAATATTTTCCCCAATCTTTCTTTTGTAAGATGTTACACTGAGTAAATAGATTACTCAACATGTCATGCTTTAAAATTGTGCATGCCCGTGGAATGGGGACACCCTATGGTACTTAAAAATCTCCATAGATACACTTTATGTTTATATCCCCTGCGTAGGATCATTACTGTTCTTCTTACCTCTCAAAAATTTCAATAAAAAGATTGTACTGAAAAAAAGATCTACATAGGTGATGTTTTAAACGCCTTTACAGGTTACCTGTTTAGAGTTACAGAGGAGGTTTAGTGGTAGAATTATTGCTCTCGCTCTAACATTCATGATTACACACAAGTGTGGTGCGAATACCATTTACATATGCGTGCACAACTTATGTCTGTGTTCGCTTCTACGTGCGAGTACAGAGGGATAGGGGCATGATCCCACCACTTCTAAAAAAGTTCCTGCAGCTCATGAGCCGCTTGGATCACTTTCATGAGAAAGCCAGCTACCGGCTGCAAAATACAAAAGGGTTGTGGCTGATATCTTCAGCCATAATCCCGGTAAACCACTTGCAAACCGCAACGTATATTGATATATATTGCGGTTGACAGGTGGTTAAACAACATGTGCACTTTTTCTTTTAAAATATAGATATACCTTTCTAATTCTCTTTGTCCCTTTTTATAGCGCACAAGTACACAGCAAGCACAGATGTGGTTCCTGCAGGGGTTGAGCAGGGTCCTGGTCAATGAGGTAGCAGCCATAAGACAACATCTTTTTTATGCCAGTACATCACAGTTCACCTAGGAAATGTAGACCTATATATTTAAAGACTGGGAGCTGTGGTTGTATGCACAGTAAATTGGAGGTCATCTCCATTTTTGCTGCCATGGTGACCAAACCAGTCTACCACCCTAAGAGTGAAGAACGACATCTGTACATAAGGTCTGTTTTTTAGTTATTCTACTACTATGAGGACAGGCATCTTTCTATTTAATTAGAAGAAGTGCACCTTTGCTATAAAGACAATCAGATATTACAATAGAGAAAAAGAAAAACAAAAAAAGAAAATATTTTCACGTAGAAAATGTCAGCGTTAAATTTGCTCTGTGACCATTTCTTGGAGAACCATTTGAGGTCCGTTGCAAGTTAAGTATTTCATTCAGATGTGTCCCATTTTCCTACAGGCAAGAAGTCATGGTCTACTTTAAGATTTGTGTGAAGAAAAGTCCTTGAAATGTGACTCGCCAGAGGCAGAATCCAGCGTGACAGATTTTTAGACGATTCTGTCTCTGGTTTGGTCTTGGCAATGTCTTAATAACTTCAAAGGCAAACCTATATCTAAAAGCATCATTGTAACAAACTAGAGCTACTTATTGACAACAAGATGGGATATGAGAAAGAAATGTGATTCATTTGTCTATTAATCTTTTTATGTGATTTGCGAATCTTGTCAAATTGTGAGATTATGTATTTTCTATAACAATGTAGCTGTTGCATAGTATAGGTCATGTTATGCATACTATATACTGGAAGTCTGTAACTTGCAGAACAACTCAAAATTTTACCTTCATGCTCAGTGCATCAATATTTTACAAGTGTTTACTTGAGGAGTGAGGACCAGTAGATTTCTGCTCAGCAATTATGGTGCCACAATTTTTAGTGCACTGAAGTTCTGCAATTAGATTTTTTAACATAATTTTGGCATACTTATTGATGTGAGACTAAAGGCTTGTACATGATTATTATGGTAATCCTCTTCACTGTAATAAAATGTTTAGGGTTACATTTAAGGCTCAGGTTTAGATGAATGGTATGTTCAAAGGTAAGGTTTAAACAACTTTAGGGTTAGGTTTAGGGCAAGGGTTAGGTTATCCACTTAAGGACCAGAAGATTTGCCCCCTTAATGACCAGGCCATTTTTTGCGATACGCCACTGTGTCGCTTTAACTGACAATTACGCGGTCGTGTGACGCCGTACCCAAACAAAATTGACATACCTTTTTCCCCACAAATAGAGCGTTCTTTTGGTGATATTTGATCACCTCTGCAGTTTTTATTTTTTGCGCTATAAGCAAAAAAAGACTGCCAATTTTAAAAATATATTTTTTTTTACTTTATGCTATAATAAATATCCCCCCCCCCCCAAAAAAGTAAAAAAAAAACAATTTTCTTCATCAGTTTAGGCCAATATGTATTCTTCTACATATTTTTTACTAGTAATGATGGTGATCAGTGTTTTTTAGCAGGACTGCGACATTGTAGCGGACAGATCGGACACTTTTTTGGGACCATTGAAATTCATACAGCGATCAGTGCTATAAAAATTGACTGGTTACTGTACAAATGTCACTGGCAGGGAAGGGGTTAACACTAGGGGGCGATCAAGGGGTTAAATGTGTTCCCTGGAAGGTGTTTAACTGTGGAGGGGCAGACTGACTGGGAGTACAGAGAGATCACTGTGCCTAATCACTAGGAACAGACAATCACTCTGTACTTCCCTCTCAGAACGGGGATCTGATTGCTCTGTGGAGCGATCGTGGGTGACCAGCGGACATCGCCGCCACCAGTACGTGCATCGGCTTCCCCGCTGGGCCACCGACAAATGCGCGCCCACTGCAACTGTTAAAGGGACCGCCGTACAGCTATGGCGATTTGGGAGAACTAGCCGACCTGCTACGGCTGGTCGGCACATGGTTAAAGCATATCTCAACATAATTAAAATCTCATTTAACCACTTGCTGACCAGGCCTTTTCTGAAACTTTTTGTTTAGAAGTTTAAATTAGTATTTTTTGCTAAAAAATTACTTGGAACCCCCGAACATTATTGATTTTTTTTTTTGCAGAGACCCTAGAGAATAAAATGGCGATTGTTGCAATATTTTATGTCACACTGTATTTGCACAGCGGTCTTTCAAACGCAATTTTTTTGGGAAAAAATAAATTTTTATGAAAAAAAAAAACACTCAAGTTAGCCCCATTTTTTTGTATCTTAAGAAAGATGATGTTACACTGAGTAAATATATACCTAACATGTCATGCTTTAAAATTCTGCACACTTTTGGAATGGGCGACAAACTACGGTACTTAAAAATCTCCATAGGCAATGCTTTAAACATTTTTACAGATTACCTGTTTAGAGTTACAGAGGAAGTGCTAGAATTATTGCACTCACTCTAACGATTGCGGCGATACCTCACATGTGTGGTTTGAACACGTTCACATATGCAGGCATGACTTACGTATGCGTTCACTCCTGCGCACAAGCATGGGGCGCTTTAATTATTATTTTTTTTCATTATTTTACTTTTTTGCACTGTCCCTTTATTTTATTTTAATCACTTTTATTCCTATTACAACCCTTGCAAAATAAATAAGCATGACAGGTCCTCTTTATTGAGAGATCTAGAGTCAAAAAGACCCCAGATTTTCTATTACCTTTAAAAGCAAAAGTAAAACAAAAACATTTTTTTTGACACTTTGACTTGAAAAAAAAAATTCTTTAAGCCCAAGAAAGGGAAGTGGTGTTGTAGGTCGCTCTGGTCCTCCAAGGGCATAGAGTAAAATAGGGGCCATCTTGCCCTCACTCAACTTCCTATCTATCCATCCGATGTATCAGATAATTTTTGGGTTTACCAATGGCTCCAGTAAACCCGGAATTGACCGAAAAGAGGTGGGAGGTGGTCACCTCTCCCGCCGCCTCTAAAAGTGGTGAATCCGCTGCTGGGACCACTTTTATCAGACGTTGAATTGCCCACAGTAAAAAATGATACCAGGATTATGGCAGTTAGCTGCCGCCATAACCCCGGTATTAAGCGTCAAAGTAATGACGTATATATACTGTGAGCGGTAGGTTTTAGCATGTTGATGGAATTTTAAAAGTTTGTTTCATTTCATGAAAACATATATCTGGTAATCCTATAATAAAGTTTCTTGTTCAGGCACTTCCTGATGAGGTGACAACTATCTCCCAGTGTCAGAGCCAGCCCCACTATGGGTTCCGGTGGGTCAATGGGACCCAGGTGGCACTTTAAGAGGGGCTGCAACAGGGGCACACTGCACGAGGACCCGAGGGTCCCTCCCTCTAGCGTGCAGTGTCATCCTTGCATCATGCTCTGCTCCATTCCCCAGCCCCGCTCCCCTTCCCAGCAGTACAACTTGTACTGCTGGGGAGCAGAGCGGGGCAGGGATGGGGAGCGGAGGGTGGAGCAGCTCTCCTGGTCTCGGAACAGCACAGGCTCCAAAAGCAGGAGCACCCTCCGCCACTGCAGCGCTGCTGTTGCCGCATGTTGCATCACTAAGCCGGGATCGGAGCTTAGTTGGTCGGTGTCAGTGAAGTGAAAGGGGGGAGCTTTTCTTGGCGCTGCAGAATTGATAAAACAGTGAGCTGAGCTGATATTTTTGGGCATGTCTCTTTGCTGGATTGGGTAAGTCTCATTGCTGGAGGTGGTATGTCTCTTTGCTGTAGGAGGCTGTCTCTTTGCTGAATTGGGCATGTCTCTTTGTTGGAGGGGGCATGTCTCTTTTGGCTGGAGGGGGCATGTCTCTTTGCTGGAGGAGGCTGTCTCTTTGCTGGATTGGGCATATCTCTTTGCTGGAGGGGGCATGTCTCTTTGCTGGAGGGGACATGTCTCTTTGCTGGAGGGGGCATGTCTCTTTGCTGGAGGGGGCATGTCTCTTTGCTGGAGGGGGCTGTCTCTTTGCTGGAGGAGGCTGTCTCTTTGTTGGATTGGGCATGTCTCTTTGTTGGAGGGGGCATGTCTCTTTGCTGGACTGGGGATGTCTCTTTGCTGGATTGGGCTGTCTCTTTTCTGGATTGGGCTGTCTCTTTACTATATAGGGATGTCTATTTGCTTTATGAAATGTCTCTGCTTTATGGGAATGTCGCTTGCTTAAATATATGGAGATGTTTCTGCTATTTGTGGAAATTTCTCTTTCCGGATGGGTGCGATTTTTTTTAAGGGGGGGGTGGGGGGAGGCATCATTTTATTGTGCACCTACACTTTAGCCCCTTCACATGTTCCCCTGGTGGTGACTACAAACAGCAGTGCTTATGCACAATGTTGTCACCATCAAGAAGATGGCCTGGAGTCACAGCAATTGTTTATGATACTCACTTTTTTTACAAGCTAAATATCAATGACACTTTTTGGGAGTTTGGTTTGCTTAAGGATCAGGAGTTAAGACAGGGGACAATAGTAATGCCCTGTACACACGATCGGAATTTCCCATGAAACAAGTCCGATGGACTTGTTTCATCGGAAATTCCGATTGTGTGTGGGCCCCATCAGACTTTTTTCCATCGGTGTAAAAAAATAGAACATGTTTTAAATTTTTCCAATGGAAAAAAAACGATAGGAAATTCCGATCGTCTGTGTGGAACTCCATCAGAGAAGAATCCACGCATGCTCAGACTAAATTAGGAGTCGAGAGCGCTCGTTCTGGTAAAATTAGCGTTCGTAATAGAGAAAGCACATTTGTCACGCTGTAACGGACTGAAAAGCACGGAGATTGAAAAGCGCAAATCGGCTAACACCAAACCTTTACTAACACGCAGTAACACAAAATCAGCAAAAGCAGCCCAAGGGGTGGCGCCGTTGGATTTGAACTTCCCCTTTATAGTGACGTTGTACGTGTTGTACGTCACCGCGTTTTGGACTGTCGGAATTTTGTCTGATGGTGTGTATGCAAGACAGCTTTGAACGGAATTCCGACGAAAAATTCCATCGGATTTTAGCCCATCGGAATTCCGATCGTGTGTACAGGGCATGTCTATTGAAACGTTTCAGGATCACATTTTTTTCAGTGAAAAAAGTCAAATGGTGTAGGATGGAATTTTTAGGGTGCACTTAAAGCGGAGGTCCACCCTAAAAAATGCAAGTGCCCGTTGCTAGGCAGTCGTCCTAATCTGCCTACTTCCTAGTCTGCGGTGATCCTAGTTCTCTTCCTGACTCGCCTGGGCTCCTGGGAAATGATGACACATCATTTCCCAGGAGTCTGTGGACATTACTCAGCTGCTTGGAAGGTTAGGGATTCGTTGTTTTACTATCTGCTGTGTTTACTTATCTAAGTTGTCATAACAACGGGGCGGGACCTTCCTATGTCGCCACCCGTTGTTATGGCAACTATACAAACAATTGGCGCTACGACCGCTGTTTAATAGCGCATGCGCGAGATCGAGTGGTGCATGCTGGTTACCCAGCATGCACCTCTCTCAGGAAATCCAGGAAAAGATATCGACTGGGCTTCACATGCCCATAATGAAGATGGAAACGGCCACAACATCAGGGAGAAGATAAGAAGTAAGTTTTATATATGATTACTAAATAAAACAGGAACTATTGCTATAGTTTATTGTGTAGATGCTGTGCTAATGTTAAGATCGTAAAAAAAAAAAAGAAAAAAAAAATATGGCCGGAACACCGCTTTAAAGTACCATAACCATAGGTAATTTTAATAAAAAAACAATTTGTTTATTATAACAAAGTGAAAAAGATTCCAGATACAGGTATATATATGTGCATATTGCAAGTACAATATAAAAAACAAATCCAAATTTGACCATGTACTTGTTATGTTTGTTGGTGATCCTGGGTGCACTTAATTTCTTCTACAGGTTTTGCCAAATGTGGCTCTTTCAGGAATTATTTAAATGTAATATTTAATAATTCCTGAAGAAGACACATTTGGAAAAACATGTAGAAGAAATTAAGTGCACCCATGATCACCAACAAACATAATAAATACATGATCACATTTGAGTTTGTTTTTTCTATTGTACTTGCAATATGCACATATATGTAATCTTTTTAACTTTATTATAATAAACTAATTGTTTTTTTTTTTTAATTGCCTATGTTTATGGTATTTTAAGTGCACCCTAAAAATCCCATCCTACACCATTTGACTTTTTGCATATTAATTTGGGATGTGGTGCAGTCAATAATTCAATATCCTCAGTATTCCGTTTTTTTTTTTTCCATATGTTTATCTGTTGTAAATGTCATTGGCACTGAAAGTTTCTAAACCAAAAATACTGTGGCCTAATTGATGCTAACAAATAAGAAAGCAGTTTATGTGTATTTATATGTGTGTTTTACAAGCAGATCTAATTAAACACAGATGTTGAATCCAAAACAGGAAAGCTGCAGGGAAGTCCTTGGGAAATGCATCTGCAAGTGCAGGAGATTACATTTATGGTTAATAAGCATTAAGTATAGACTGGAGATGAAGCTAAAAATGCAACAAACAGACCCAATGTGCTCAATAGAATTGGCTAGCAGTTAGATGTGGTAGTATCATGCATCCTATTGACCCAGTCCTGTGCTGCATGCAATTTACTGGAGGAATGGAGACATCCAAAACAGAAACCCAAAGGCTATATGCTGCACACAGGTAAAGTCAGGATATCCATGAGAAACAAGAAGATACATTGAAGGATGTTCAATAAACAAATAAAACTTGCTTCCATATAAACCATGAAGTAACAATCTAGGGATGACTTAAGCCCCGTACACACGGTCGGACTTTTGGCCAACAAACTTCATTTTGAGCAAGTTGGACCAACAATCCGACCGTGTGTACGCTCCATCGGACAAACTTTTTTTGCTTTTTTCTTGTTTTCATCGGACAAAAGTTGGGTCTGCAAAAGGACAAACTTTTGCCGAACAAAAGTCAGATGGAGCAAAGTACGACCGTGTGTACAGAAAACCATCAAGCTTTTGTCCGATGGACAAAACAAATAATGTTAAAATCAACCAACAATAGCAGAAGTTGACCAAAGGGTGGCGGTAAAGAGCAGAAAAGAGCAGGAAAAACCATGTGATATTGCAAAAAGTTTTGAGAAAGTTCACAGAAAAGTCCGAGCATGTGTATGCTATGGGTGTTCCCGACCAACTCCGTTCGGACAAAAAACTACGGAAAAGTCCGATGGAAGTCTGACCATGTGTACGAGGCTTTAGGCAGTCAAAAAAAGTTAGCCAACTTGACAGTTCTGACTATGGTACTGTTACATCAATGTGGGAATGCTGAGTGATTATGCTAAGAGGTACAACCCCCCCCCTCCACCCCCCCATGAAATAAGGATATTGGGAGTTTCATGTACAAGCCCTTACAATAATAATGGCTCAAAGGACATACATTTTAAAAATAACCTTTCTATATTATAAATAATAAATATTTTTGCTATAAATTTGCTATAAACATTGATACATAATAAAATACATAACCATAAATTAGGTACCGGTAAATAAAGTCCCAACAGTCCACACATAAAGTGCTGTAGTGCATCTTCATATTTCAATATGTGCTCCACTCTCCTTATATGGTGTATTGAAATATGAAGATACACTAGATTAGAGCACCATACTGTATGTGTGGACTGTTGGAACTTTATTTTACTAATATGTGTTTATGTATTTTTCAATGTATCAATGTTTATAGCAAATTTATAGCACAGGAGTTTATAATTGAATGATTGATTGATTGTTTACTATTGGGCAGCGCTATCACAACTTTTTTCTTAAACAACTACTTCAGGCCCACAGGACGTCATATGACGTCCTCAGGTGCTTCTACCGACTCACCTGTGCGATCGGTGAGTCGGTGACAGGAACCGCCGGCCCCGGATGTAGATCACAGAGATTTCCGGCGGACCAGATGGTCGCCGGAGTCTCAATGATCGTCGGAGGCCGGGCGTGACGTCATAACATCGCGCCCGGCCTCTGCATTCACAAAAACGGCGCAGTTTCGGCTTTGAAGCGGTGACTGTTTTTTTTTTTTTTTTCAGGCTTCCAAGCCTAGAGGTGAAATGTGGGGTCTTATTGACCCCATATCTCACTGAAAAGAGGACCTGTCATGTCATATTCCTATTACAAGGGATGTTTACATTCCGTGTAATAGGAATAAAAGTGATCAAAATTTTTTAAGTGTAAAAAAATAAAAAGTAAAATTAAGAATAAAAAAATAAATACAAATTTTACAGTGCCCCCGTCCCCTGTGTGCTCGCATGCAGAAGCGAACGCATACGCAAGTCCCACCTACATATGAAAACAGTGTTCAAACCACACAATTGAGGTGTTTCCACGAACGTTAGAGCGAGAGCAATAATTCTAGCCCTAGACCTCCTCTGTAACTCAAAAAATGTAGCCAGTAAACATTTTTAAAGCGTTGCCTATGGGCATTTTTAAGTACCGAAGTTTGGCGCCATTCCACAAGCGTGTTCAAATTTGAAGCGTGACATGTTAGGTATCTATTTACTCAGCGTAACTTCATCTTTTACATTATGCAAAACAATTGGGCTAACTTTATTGTTTGTTTGTTTTTTAAAGCATGAAACAGTTTTTTTCCCTAAAAAAAGCGTTTAAAAAATTGCTGCGCAAATACCGTGCGAGATAAAAAGTTGCAATGACCGCCATTGTATTCTCTAGGGTCTTTGCTAAAAAAACATATATATATATATATATATATATATATATATATATATATAGTGTTTGGGGGTTCTAAGTAATTTTCTAGCAAAAAACTTATGATTTTTACATGTAGGAGCGAAGTGTCAGAATTGGCCCGGGCCTGAAGTGGTTAACCTTTCTATATTGAAATTCAAGTAACCTAACAAAAGACATTGATGGGAAATGATCAAAACTGGAGCAGTGGTGGATGGCAACCAATCAGCTTCTATCTTTAATTTTCAAACATTACCTAAACAAGCTGAAGGTAGAAGCTGATTACTAGCTGTGCTAGTTTTGATAAATGCCACCCATTCTATTTTCCAAAACAGTGCTGTCTACATAGTTGTTCCACAATGAGTTATGTGTTGTTAAAATTGTTTGACACATTTAAAACAGTACTTGAATAAAATAACAAACTGAATAGGACCAAAATTGATAATAAACAGAAAAATTATTTAAAACCAGGACACAATACACAGAACACACAGAACAAAGATGGTAACCTCATACGGAATTACATCGCACAGAGGAACTCAGGAGTACCCGGTTTTCTAACCAGGACTAGACGACATAAGCCACAACAGAACCAATAAAAGGCCTTTTAAACCATCATCAGGGCCGCCATCAGGAATTTTGGGGCCCCTTACACAGCTTTAGGTAGGCGTGGCCCCCTGGAGCAGAGAACCGGGGGGGGCTGTCGCTAATTGAAAACCGGGGGGGCGCAAGTTGAGAAGCGGGGGGAGTGGGGGATGTCTCGCAAGTTGAGGAGCGGGGGGGTGCCGCGAATTGAATTGAGAAGCGGGGGGTGCTGTCCGTATGTATGTCCCTCCTTGAGAATTAAGGTCGGGGGGGCTTTGGGTGCTGACGGACAAAGAAAAAAAAAGGTGGGCTGCCATCCGGGTCCCTGGGGACCTCGGGGCCCCTTACAAGAAAAAAAAGGGGGTTTCCATCCGGGCCCCTTACATGTTTACTGCCTGTACCCCCCTGATGGCGGCCCTGACCATCATTACCTGTTCAACACAAGCTCTTACTAGACACTTATAACCAGTATAATATAAAGCTTAAAACATCCCTGATAAATACTAGATTCAAAACCTTTTGACCAGTTATGGTCTTAGTTATCAACGATCACCGCTTCAAAGCTGAAGCGGCGCAGTTTTTTTGAATGCAGAGGCCGGGCGTGACGTCATAACATCGCGCCTGGCCTCCGACGATCACAGAGACTCCGGCGACCATCTGGTCCGCCGGAAATCTCTGTGATCTACATCCGGGGCCGGCGGTTCCTGTCACCGACTCACCGATCGCACAGGTGAGTCGGTAGAAGCACCGGAGGGCAGCGGGAGGGGGGGACGTCCCCTTCTGCTGCCCGTAAGAATGATCAAGCGGTGGAACAGCCACTATGATCATTCTCATGGTGTAGGGAATCGCCGGCTGAAACCGGCAATATCTGAATGATGCTTGTAGCTGCAGGCATCATTCAGATATACCCCCACAAACCCGAGGACGTCATATGACGTCCTGTGGGCCTGAAGTAGTTGTTTAAGAAAAAAGTTGTGATAGCGCTGCCCAATAGTAAACAATCAATCAATCATTCAATTATAAACTCCTGTGCTATAAATTTGCTATAAACATTGATACATTGAAAAATACATAAACACATATTAGTAAAATAAAGTTCCAACAGTCCACACATACAGTATGGTGCCCTAATCTAGTGCATCTTTATATGTCAATACAGCATATAAGAAGAGTGGAGCACATATTGAAATATGAAGATGCACTACAGCACTTTATGTGTGGACTGTTGGGACTTTATTTACCGGTACCTAATTTATGGTTATGTATTTTATTATGTATCAATGTTTATAGCAAATTTATAGCAAAAATATTTATTATTTATAATATAGAAAGGTTATTTTTAAAATGTATGTCCTTTGAGCCATTATTATTGTAAGGGCTTGTACATGAAACTCCCAATATCCTTATTTCATGGGGGGGTGGAGGGGGGGGTTTGTACCTCTTAGCATAATCACTCAGCATTCCCACATTGATGTAACGGTACCATAGTCAGAACTGTCAAGTTGGCTAACTTTTTTTGACTGCCTAAAGACACGGTCGGACTTCCATCTGACTTTTCCGTGTTTTTTTGTCCGAACGGAGTTGGTCGGGAACACCCATAGCATACACACGCTCTGACTTTTCTGCAAACTTTCTCAAAACTTTTTGCAATATCACATGGTTTTTCTGCTCTTTTCTGCTCTTTACCGCCACCCTTTGGTCAACTTCTGCTATTGTTGGTTGATTTTAACATTATTTGTTTTGTCCATCGGATTTATATGCATAATAATTAAATAAAATTTTTATATATCCACAAGCAAATTCATCAAACATGTTATAAATTTAATGTAAATGTGTAGTTATTATAAACACTATATATATATATATATATATATATATATATATATATAAAAATTCCCAAGTGCTGCTGTGCAAAACAGTTTCAAAGTGGTGTCCAAGTTCTCCGGTGATCACCATGTGATCTCTCCATGAGCACACCACAAACTCACAAAAAAAGAAACAACCAATTTAAAAATCAGTACATGTGGTGAAAATGTCTCTAACTTTAGCAAAAAAACGTCTCTTCACTAGGGATGAGCTTCGAGTTCGAGTCGAACTCATGTTCGACTCGAACATTGCCTGTTCGCCCGTTCGCCGAACAGCGAACAAATTGGGGTGTTCGCGGCAAATTCGAAAAATCTATGGGAGAAATCTAAAGTGCTAATTATAAAGGCTTATATGCAAGTTATTGTCCTAAAAAGTGTTTGGGGACCGGGGTCCTGCCCCAGGGGACATGTATCAATGCAAAAAAAAGTTTTAAAAACGGCCGTTTTTTCGGGAGCAGTGATCTTAATAATGCTTAAAATGAAAAAATAAAAGTGAAATATTCCTTTAAATTTCGTACCTGGGGGGTGTGTATGATATGCATGTAAAGTGGCGCATGTTTCCCGTGCTTAGAACTGTCCCTGCAAAAAATGTCATTTTTGAAAGAAAAAAATGCATTTAAAACTGACTCGCGGCTATTAATGAATTGTCGGCTCCCGGCAATACATACAAAAGTCATTGATAAAAAAAAAAAAAAAGCGTGGGGGTTCCCCAGAATTCAATTACCAGGCCCTTCAGGTTTAGAATGGATATTAAGGGGAACCCCGCCGCAAATTTAAAAAAGCATTGACGTGGGGTTCCCCCAAATATCCATTCCAGGCCCTTCAGATCTGGCATGGATTTTAAGGGGAACTCCACCCCAAATTTAAAAAAAAAATGGCGTGGAGTCCCCCTAAAAATCCATACCAGACCCCTTATCCGAGCACGCAACCTGGCCGGCCGCAGGGGAAAAGGGGGGGACGAGAGAGCGGCCCCCCTCCCTCCTGAACCGTACCAAGCCACATGCCCTCAACATGGGGAGGATGTCCCCATGTTGATGGGGACAAGGGCCTCATCCCCACAACCCTTGCCCGGTGGTTGTGGGGGTCTGCGGGCGGGGGGCTTATCGGAATCTGGAAGACCCCTTTAACAAAGGGGACCCCCAGATCCCGGCCCCCCCTATGTGAATTGGTAAGGGGTACAATGTACCCCTACCATTTCACGAAGAAAGCGTAAAAAAATGTTTAAAAAAACACACAAACACCTTGAAAAAGTCCTTTATTTAAAAAAAAAAAAAAAAAACATTCCAGCGGTGAAATCCAGTGTCCCGCGGTGATCCCGATGTCCAGCGCTGTCCTTCATTGGTTGTGCCTGAGCGGACCTGATGGGGAACTCCCTCTCAGTATTTTAAATGTATTGACCCGCCCCTTCTAAAGTTCCCCATCAGGTCCGCTCAGCAGACCAGATGCGGAACATGACAAGGGGCGGGTCTATACATGTATTACCAAAGTGAGAGCAGTTCCCCATCAGGTCCGCCCCCTCGGTATGTCGGACCCGCCTACGTCATTGGCTTGAGCGGGGAACTTCCTTCACTGTGTAATTTAAATTTACATAGTGAAGGAAGTTCCCCGCTCAAGCCAATGACGTAGGCGGGTCCGACATACCGAGGGGGCAGACCTGATGGGGGACTGCTCTCACTTTGGTAATACATGTATAGACCCGCACCTTTTCATGTTCCGCATCTGGTCTGCTGAGCGGACCTGATAGGGACTTTTAGAAGGGGCGGGTCTATACATTTAAAATACTGAGAGGGAGTTCCCCATCAGGTCCGCTCAGGCACAACCAATGAAGGACAGCGCTGGACATCGGGATCGCCGCGGGACACTGGATTTCAGCGCTGGAATTTTTTTTTTTTTTCTAAATAAAGGACTTTTTCAAGGTGTTTGTGTGTTTTTTTAAACATTTTTTTACGCTTTCTTCGTGAAATGGTAGGGGTACAATGTACCCCTTACCAATTCACATAGGGGGGGCCGGGATCTGGGGGTCCCCTTTGTTAAAGGGGTCTTCCAGATTCCGATAAGCCCCCCCGCCCGCAGACCCCCACAACCACCGGGCAAGGGTTGTGGGGATGAGGCCCTTGTCCCCATCAACATGGGGACATCCTCCCCATGTTGAGGGCATGTGGCTTGGTACGGTTCAGGAGGCAGGGGGGGGCGCTCTCTCGTCCCCCCCTTTTCCCCTGCGGCCGGCCAGGTTGCGTGCTCGGATAAGGGGTCTGGTATGGATTTTTAGGGGGACTCCACGCCATTTTTTTAAAAAATTTGGGGTGGAGTTCCCCTTAAAATCCATGCCAGATCTGAAGGGCCTGGAATGGATATTTGGGGGAACCCCACGTCAATTTTTTGTTTAATTTGCGGCAGAGTTCCCCTTAATATCCATTCCAGACCTGAAGGGCCTGGTAATTGAATTCTGGGGAACCCCCACGCTTTTTTTTTTTTTTTTATCAATGACTTTTGTATGTATTGCCGGGAGCCGACAATTCATTAATAGCCGCGAGTCAGTTTTAAAAGACTTTTTTTCTTTCAAAAATGACATTTTTTGCAGGGACAGTTCTAAGCACGGGAAACATGCGCCACTTTACATGCATATCATACACACCCCCCAGGTACGAAATTTAAAGGAATATTTCACTTTTATTTTTTCATTTTAAGCATTATTAAAATCACTGCTCCCGAAAAAACGGCCGTTTTTAAAACTTCTTTTTGCATTGATACATGTCCCCTGGGGCAGGACCCGGGTCCCCAAACACTTTTTAGGACAATAACTTGCATATAAGCCTTTATAATTAACACTTTAGATTTCGAACGTTCGAGTCCATTGTATTTAATAGGGTTCTAAAGTTTACACGAACATTTTGTCTGTTCGCAGGTTCTGGTGCGAACCGAACAGGGGGGTGTTCGGCTCATCCCTGCTCTTCACAAATAGGGAATCCCCTCCAGCGCATAAGAGCTTAATCCTTATCGTCAACACTCATTGCATTCTCTCACATGTATATATAGAAGGAAAGAGAGGCATCCATAGTGTAAAAATGTTTTAACATTTATTAGGCATCATAAAAGTATTGCACTTACAATCCTTGAGTGTCCACCTGACACTAAGGATTACGCGCTAAAGCCTCGTACACACGGTCGGACTTCAAACAAACTTTTCCGTGGATTTTTGTCCGAAGGGAGTTGGCCGGGCACACCCATAGCATACACACGGCAGGACTTTTCTGCAAACTTTCCCAACATCACGTGATTTTTCTGCTCTTTTCTGCTCTTTACCACCACCCTTTGGTCAACTTCTGCTATTGTTGGTTGATTTTAACATTGGTTCTGGGCATGCATATTTGTACTTCGGACAAAAGTCCGATGGATTTCTGTACACACGGTCGGACTTTGCACCATCGGACTTTTGTTGCCAAAAAGTTTGTCCGTTTGCAGAGCGAACTTTTGTCCGATGAAAACCGAAAAAGTTTGTCCGATGGAGCATACTCGCGGTTGGATTTTTTTGAAAACTTGCTCATTTTGAAGTTTGTTGGCAAAAAGTCCGACTGTGTGTACGGGCCTATGAAGCCTACCCATAAAGTATCATCTGAGTTTAATTAGGTGCAGGCGGTCCCCTAGTTACAAACATCTGACTTAGAAACAACTCCTACTTACAGACGGAGGGAGACAACAGGAAGTAAAAGGAAATCTACCCATAGGAAGGGAAATTCTCTACTGTAAGAGTTATTATGGGAAAAAGGTGTCTCCACTGATGCTTTATCACCAAGGCTTGTTTTCACAACAATATATAGTTATTGGGACAGGAAGTTAGGTGAAATCTTCTGAACAGGGGCAAAACAAATGTTACAGTGGTGATAACCCTTCCCTATGCTATCCAAAAAGCTTATTTATTTTTTTTAAGCTACACTTAAATAATGTATGTGTTCTGACTTACAAACAGATTCAACTTAAGAACAAACCTACAGACCCTATCTTGTTTGTAACCCGGGGACCGCCTGTATTATGATGGTGGTTTGTTTTATGGCATAATCAACGTTAGGAAATATATTATTCTGATGGAATTGGGCACCCATACTATGTTTATTGCACTTCACTTTAAACCCCCTACCTATATAGTGCATGCATCCTTGTATGTACTTTCAAATTCATGATCCTTGGCAGCATATGAGCTGGGTTTAACATTTATTGCCTGAAAAATTTATATTTAATGTAAATTTTACATTAGGTTACACAATTTTAAAATCCATGGTGTCATAAGGCATTATTAATCTATAGAATGAGTTTGTTTGAAGCAGAGTTCCAACGAAGACAGTGAACATCTAATGATACCATGCGGGGCTTTTAGTCACCGGAGAGAGTCAGTGAATGCTGTAGTGGACGTATATTCATTCCCAAACCCTGCAATATTGATTAGTGGAAGATTAAAGGGAAATGCACTCTTCTTATCAGTGGGATCAGTCACTGTATTTTGTTCAGTGGAAAATATGGAAGTTATTATGCACTTACTGTCAATGTTTGATGTAGACTTGCTTTCTTGCAAATTCATGGATGCATCTCTCCAAACTATAACAAAAGAAGAATGCAGAGAACGCGCCCAACTAAGTGTAAAAATGTATTGCACAATGGTTTAAAAAAGTAAATGTTTTCTGACAAACAACCTCTGTCAGTTCTGCATGGAGAGTATCTGTTGCACAGGACTTTGTGGTTCATGCGGTAAATGGGTGGCAGTAGATGGTCTGTAGCAGGATGCAAGGGGTTAAGCACTAGCCACACCTTGCTCCACACCTGGGGTATACTTTGTCTTTTCCCTGGGTAATCAGTGTTGCTGGAAAAAGATACAAGCAGGCTGTGAGAAAACATGTCTGCAGGTCTGAAATAGACCCAGTGAGGTCAATTTAACTAACCATGAGGCTTAATAACAGTTTTCTGCAGGACTTTTGTTTTCAACTATGATTCTTACCCCTGCAAAGTGAAATTATTCTTGTTTTGCTGTAACATTGACCAATAAACATGAGCAGGAAGCCCTTAAACCTACTTGACACTTGGAATACTGCTCTGCAAGCTCTTCGCTTGAAGCTGAACCCCACAACACTCTGATGCAATAGTATATTTATAGGCATATCATAACACTCCAAAGAAACACCGCCAGAGGGACCTGAAGATGATAAGCAGAGTGTGCCAGGAAAGTGACCAGGCAATGCAGAGTAATGCCTAGAATTGGCTGAAGGTGTTGCAGAGTTGCACCAGAAAGCGGATGTGAGTAGATATTAACCAATAGAGCCAGCTTAGAATGCACAGCTGGATCAAAATTTTGGTCACAGTTTTGGTTCTGGGAGAGCGGATAACATTAGACACAGGAGGGGCGTGGCTACGCATTTCAGGGAAGTATATGCCCCTTTCTCATGCAGAAAGTGGCAGAAGGAGGATGCTGGTTTATATAGGGCTGGTGGCAAGAAAGGGGAATAGCACAAAAAGCAATAGCATGGAGGTGGCTAAATAAATTAGAAAATAGAGTAAAATGACACAGAAAATAAAAAAATCCAGCAAATAAAAAAAAATCATAACACTAATATAAATGCATTCTTTTGGCAGGAATTTTTTATTTTTCTCAGGGCCAGCTAATCAGCATATCGCAGGTGCAAACTCAGGCTCCTGCAGACTCTCAGGATAACTGTCTGCCCATACATCATATGGCCAGGCAGTTACCTGAGACAGGGGTAGACCTACAGGGGTCGCAATTTGAAACCTGGGCCCCATGCTGCAGGGGGCCCATGCAGCCCCCTGTATGCCTGGATAGGAGGAGTGGTGGGGGAGGCTGCATATAGAGCAGTCTTTTTTCAACCAGGGTGCTACGGCTTCCTGATCCTCAGCCAAACTGAAGATCGGCACTGCAGGAGCTCGGTCAGACAATGTTTACACCTAAGAAAGTAAAGGCAAGGGAGAGGTGTTTTGCACAGTGTGTGCTGTGCTGTGCTCTCTGCCTCCGCCTACAGTGCAGTACCCAGCAGGGAGCGTGAAGGTACAGTACTGCTTTTAAAAACAGCACTCCATTTAAAAAAAAGCTATCTGTATGTAAGTGTGTTTATATATGTGTGTGCGTGTGTTTATATACTGTATGTGTGTGTATGGATGTATGTGTGTGTGTGTGTGTGTGTGCGCGTGCGCATGTATATGTGTGTGTTTATATATGTGTTTACATGTATGTGTGTATTTATATAGGTGTGTGTATGTGCGTACATATGTGTTTACATGCATTTGTATGTATGCACATTACTTTAAATCCTGACCCCCTATTTCTCTGGAGCCTCTGGAGATCTTTGTGATGCAGTAGCAGAGGAATGGTCTGGAGGGGGTAAAAGACCATTTTGAATAAGTGGCATCTACCAAAAAAAAGAGAACGGTAGGTCTGACCAATTATCCAATTCAGCAGAGATTTTGGAGAGGACTGGGGTATAGTTGAGGTGGTGGAGAGAGGAGGGAGATTTGCCTATTTAATTTCTAAATACATGATGTGATCTTTGGCAATTGGGAACACCAAATCGATCAGCCAGGGTGGGGAGCGTGTGTGGTAGAGAGGGAGAATCTCACTTTTTGAGAAATTTATCCTAAGTCTTGAGCATGCCCGAGAGCGAGTGAAGATTTCCCGGGTTCGGATCATGTCCACTTATGGGTTACTTGTAAAAAGCAGGATGTCATTGCCAAATAAAGCAGTACCTAGATCCTGATTGCCTACCTGGATCCCGTGGAGGTGTGGGTGTAGGAACAAGTGTCAGGAAGGGGGTTCAAGTGCAAGGTTGAAAAGCAAGGAAACATTTTATGGAAAAAAAAAAAAAAGCAAGGGTGATAGGGGACACCCTTGCCGTGTGCCTTTATGGAGCCGGATATTGTTAAAAAATGAGACCCGCTGTGACTACGTTTGCTGAGGGGGCAGAATACACGGTTGTAATGAGATGCAGGAAAGGACCCGAGAAGCCGAATTTCATCCTCAACCAGTAAAACATATATTGTCAAAAGCCTTTTCGGCATTAAGAGTGAGAATGATGTAGTCACTGGAGGGGTTGCCCTCGCAGACTCCAACACCGTGAGGACTTTACTTATATTTGAGGTGGTGGATTGCCCCTGGGTGAAGCCTGCCTGCGAAGGGCAGATAAGTGAGGGCATGATCTGCACTAGCCTATTGGCCATGATTTTAGACAGGATCTTTGAGTCCAGATTCAGTAGGGATATCGGGCAGTAGGGTTCTATTGTTTCTTGGGGATCAATTTAATATGGACTTGGAAGCCTGAGGGAAGGTAGCAGTTACCGTCAAAAATATATTGAAAGGTAGACACTGGGGCTGGGGCAATTATCTCCGAAGAGAGCTTATAAAATTCAGAAGTGTAACCGTCGGGGGCCCGGGGTTTTACCTGCCAATAAAGAGTTTATTGCGCCAGTGACATCTTCGAGTGAAATTGGGGCGTTGAGTTGATTCAAGAGTGACTGGTCTATAGCAGGGAGGGGGACTTGGTCTAAAAAGGACTCCACCATGGCCATGTCGATAGGGTCTGGACCATATAACTTTGTGTAGAACGTCTCTAAGATCAGAGTGAAATCTTTAGGGGAGGAAGCTAGGTTACCTAGATCAGCTTTAGGGGCAGTTATATGGATGGGAGCGTGGTGGCCCCTACACAGACGAGCAAGGAGATTGCCAAATTTATGGTATTGGAGGTCTAAAAGGGAGTTGTGGATCTTTTCCTGAGCTGCTGCCCAGAGGTCAAACCAGCTTTTGGCGGCACAGCAAATTTCCCTGAGTTCTGGAGAGTTGTGCTGCACTAGACGCGTCTGAGCGTCCCGCAGGGCTTTACTAGCCAAGCAGTATTCCTTGGTAATATTTATTTTGTAACCAGTGGCAAAAGAGATAATCCTGCACAGCCTTCCCAGCTTCCCAGAAGAGATTGGGGTCAGCCATGTTATCCGAATTAGTAGCCACATAGCCCATGTTTCCTTAATGATCTTTTGAAGGTATTATTTACGTGCTAAGTAGAATGGGAATCGTCAGATAATAACTGATTTCTGTGAAATGAATCCAGACAAATGTACTGATATCGGGGCATGATCCAAAATCGCCATCTACTGTATGTGGGGGTCAGTGACATACTCCAATAATAGGGAATTGAAAAAGATACAATCAATCCTGGAAAGCATGTTATGAGGAGGGGAGAGAAATGTGAATTCTCAACCCTCAGGGTGCGAGAATCTCCAGAGGTCTGTCAGACCAAGGCCGTCTGCAAAGTGTAAAGGGGGTGGGGTGCACGAGGGGGAATGGCCATGGGGGGTGATTACTCAGAGACTTGTCTTCTTGGGGGATCAACAATGAATTAAAGTTTCTGAGGGGGATCAGCTGTGTGGGGTGCAGAGACTGGAACATGCTACATGTTCCACTCTAAAAACAGGTGAAACACGTAACATGCTCCAAAGGTAAACTTGTCCTTTAAAATCCCCATAATATTATATACACTGGGGAGAACAAGTATTTGATACACTGCCGATTTTGCAGGTTTTCCTACTTACAAAGCATGTAGAGGTCTGTTATTTTAAATTTATCATAGGTACTCTTCAACTGTGAGAGACGGAATCTAAAACAAAATCCAGAAAATCACATTCTTTGATTTTTAAATAATTAATATGCATTTTATTGCATGACATAAGTATTTGTTCACCAACCAGTGAGAATTACGGCTCCCAGAGAACTGTTAGTTTTTCTTTAAGAAGCCCTCCTGTTCTCCACTCATTACCTGTATTAACTGCACCTGTTTGAACTTGGTACCTGTATAAAAGATATATGTCCACACACTCAAACAGACTCCAACCTCTCCACAATGGCCAAGACCATAGAGCTGTGTAAGGACATCAGGGATAAAATTGTAGAACTGCACAAGGCTGGGGTGGGCTACAGGACAATAGGCAAGCAGCTTGGAGAGAAGGCAACAACTGTTGGCGCAATTATTAGAAAATTAAAGAGGTTCAAGATGACGGTCACTCTCCCTCGGTCTGGGGCTCTATGCAAGATCTCACCCCGTGGGGCATCAATAATCATGAGGAAGGTGAGGGATCAGCCGAGAACTACACAGCAGGACCTGGTCAATGACCTGAAGAGAGCTGGGACCACAGTCTCAAAGAAAACCATTAGTAACACACTACGCCGTTATAGATTAAAATCCTGCAGCGCACGCACGGTCCCCCTGCTCAAGCCAGCGCATGTCCAGGCCCGTCTGAGGTTTGCCAATGACCATCTGGATGATCCAGAGGAGGAATGGGAGAAGGTCATATGGTCTGATGAGACAAAAATAGAGCTTTTTGGTCTAAACTCCACTCACCGTGTTTGGAGGAAGAAGAAGGATGAGTACAACCCCAAGAACACCATCCCAACCGTGAAGCATGGAGGTGGAAACATCATTCTTTGGGGATGCTTTTCTGCAAAGGGGACAGGACGACTGCACCGTATTGAGGGGAGGATGAATGGGGCCATGAATCGCGAGATCTTGGCCAACAACCTCCTTCCCTCAGTGAGAGCATTGAAGATGGGTCGTGGCTGGTACTTCCAGCATAACAACGACCCAAAACACACAGCCAGGCCAACTAAGGAGTGGCTCCGTAAGAAGCATCTCAAGGTCCTGGAGTGGCCTAGCCAGTCTCCAGACCTGAACCCAAAAGAAAATATTTGGAGGGCGCTGAAAGTCCGTATTGCCCAGCGACAGCCCCAAAACCTGAAGGATCTGGAGAAACTCTTTGTATGGGGGAGTGGGCCAAAATCCCTACTGCAGTGTGCGCAAACCTGGTCAGGAACTACAGGAAATGTATGATCTTTGTAATTGCAAACAAAGGTTTCTGTACCAAATATTAAGTTCTGCTTTTTTGATGTATCAAATACTTAAGTCATGCAAAAAAAGTAAATTAATTACGTAAAAATCATACAATGTGATTTTCTGGATTTTTGTTTTAGATATCGTCTCTCACATTCGAAGAGTACCTATGATAAAAATACAGACCTCTACATGCTACATGTTCGCCCCACTGTATTTCCAACAAAAGCAGAGACCATGTAGAATAAAATTGCAGTTTTGTATGTCACGTAGTAATTGTGCTACTGGTACTCAAATCTATATTTTTGGTAAAGAAAATACACTCAAATTAACTTTAGTGCACACAAACACATTATAATATCATTTTTTTTAAAAGATGAGGTTGCATCAAGTAAATAGATGCAAATAGATACTCAAGATTGATGCGCATGAAACAGTGATAAATTACAGTGCTCAAAGTGTCCCTTAGCAACTCTTTAAAAGCCTTTATATTAGCTTAGAGTTAAAGTGGAAGTAAACCCTTTATTTTAACTTGTACCTACAGGTAAGCCTATAATAAGGCTTACCTGTAGGTACAGTGAATATCTCCTTAAATTGCACTATTTAGGAGATATTCACAGTGCATGCAGCTGGTGATGTCACCGGTGCAATGCGCTCTGAAGGGAATACAGGCATGTGCGGGAGTGACATCATTGTGACGCGGCCAAGAAGACAGTGGGAGGACACGAACCCGGAAGGAAGACAGGGTAAAGATGGAAGCCCTGTCAGTGATGACAGCACGTCGCTGGAGGGCTTCGTTCTATGGTAATTATTTCATAATGTGCTAGCATGCTCTTACAGAGTATAAAAATAAAAATAAAAAATTGTGGCTAACTACCACTTTAACAGTGTATAATGGCCCTAGAATTATTCCCCTCGCTTCAGCGTGTGCAGATTTACCTAGTATGTGTGTGGTGCAATCGTAATTTCCATATGTGTGCACACCTGACTTGTACTTTTGCATTTACATGTGTGCATATATGGGGGTGTGGGTGGGGCTTTTAAAAATGTATTTGGGTATTTAAAATGTATTCTGTTAAACTTTATTATTTTCCTTTTTTATTTAACTTTATGGCTATCACAAGGGGGCTGATAAGCATTCAGACATGTTGACATAAATAGTTGGCTTTAAACTGTCAGGAGAAATCTGCAAACAAACTACCAGCAGCTATAAAAAGCAGGAGATTGTTTACATGTCTGTGCTGCTGTCAACATGATAGTTATGTAGGTGGCATAGAAAGGGATAGATGTTAGTATAAATATAAAAGATAAGTAATGGCAAAAAAAGGACCAAATATATATATATATATATATATATATATATATATATATATAGTTTTTTAATTCTTTTTTTGCTGTGTGGACCACCTACAGTATATACTGTATGTCCATGTTTTCTTTAATCTTTTTTTTTTTTTTTACATAAAGTTTTTATTGAAATTTTTACAACATATACCATAGTTACAGAGATCGTGATATTGCTCTAATAGTTGGTCAATACTTCGTTTTACAGATGGTACAGTAAGTAGTTGAGCAAAAAAGATGGTGATGTCTGAGTTCTAAGCTTTGTATATATGAAAAAAACAAGTATCACTAAAGACTCTTTGTGTTTCTCTTTTTTACTGTTGTGAGGGGCTTCTGTCTTGCCAGCTAGACAGGTGATACAGATGAGGATGGGGAGATTGGGATATTTAGAGAGGTTTTTTTCTCAGATCTAGCTGGGTGGCAAGAAATTGAACTAATCAGAGAAAAAGGGATACTGGTGGAACTTTATCGCGTGGGAAGCTTTATTGAGAAGGCAGAAGGAAAAACAGAATAGGGAGAAAAGAACAAAAAGAGAGGAGAAGGGGTAAGGTGGAACTGGGTGTCTCTGGTAGAGGGCACCAGGAGTACCTGAGGGATCAGATTTTCAGTTTTTAAGGAAAACATTATCACCTCAGAAAGATAAAGCTGGGTCAGATGGATTGACGGTGGTTCCACATTTGATATTAAGATTGGACAGTGGCTTTAATTGGGCTGATTTATTGCCTTCCTTCGGAATGACCGAGATGCAAACTTCTAACAGTGGTCAGTTGAGATCTTTACTCAGGGATGTTAAGACCCCGAACATTAAGGGAGGGGAGTTTCCGGGTGATATTGCAGGAAGGGCGGGATGTCAGTGGCATGGTGATTGGTCAAAGTTGGGTTAGGAAGAAGCAAACGATTACTCCTGATATGATAGGGAGATAGGGAGAATGGTGTTGGGGGGGAGAGAAAATAAAAGGTGGGGAGGGGTAGGGCTAGGCGAGGTGTGGAGTATGGGAGGTAGATGCATAGGGGAAAGGCAGTAGGTCACGGTAAGACAAGAGTGAAGGTGAAGCAAAGAGTTTAGGCGTATTCTGGAAGGAGGTGACTCTGACAGTCAATGGTACCTGAAGTATGAAGCCTGGAGGGCTTAAGCTATCCTAGTGAGGGTCGGCTGGTGTTGGGGAGAGAGCTGTTCTAGCCCAAGATGAAAAAAAAAACAGTACAGCACTCCTAGGGAAGAAAAGGTTCAGAGATCTGCTGAGTGCAGCTGCTGAAAGTCGGTTAATTATAGTGCACAGTCTAGGCACAAAGTTAAAGAAGTGCACAATAAGGCAGTAGCAGGGTATTGTACCAGTGTTTAAACATCCATTTTCGGAAAAGGAAAGAGTGCCCTCAAGGCTGCTAATGGTGCACATGACCTATTCATGGGGGGGAGGTCAAGCGGGAGGGAGGGAGGCCAAGCTTAAACATTCTAACACTAAGTGTTCAACAAATATAACAGTGCAGTTCCAAAGACAATTATGCATAATGTTGTACGACTGTTATAGCAAGAGGAAATAAGTTCTGTGGGTGACTATCGGGGGGTGAGAAGAATGATAATAATGTGTCTGTGCAGACTGTGTGGAAATTAGAGCTTGGTAGTCTAGTGGGAGAGAGACAGTTGTGCATTCTCCTGGTGCTGTTTCCTGTCTATGCAAGCCATTGAGGATGCTGTAGATGTGGTTGCAGTTGCAGGCAAAGGTGGCCTTAGTCCCAGAGGAGTGAGAAGTGGCATGAGGCAAAATAAATGGGGTTGGCAAACAATTAGTAAAATTTTACAGTTTAGTACAAAATCTGATAATATGAATAACTAAATTTGAACCCTTATGAGAGAAGCCTTTTTGTGGTTATTTACTTATTTTCCCTCCCTGTCAAAGAAGTATCAGCAGAGTGTTAGACTGTAAGGCAACCTGCATCCTACCTAATCACAATGCTGATAGCAAACACTCAGAAATATAAAAAAGTGCACTCGGAATTACATTAACCAAAAGAAAACGCTTTGTTTATAGACTGTTTTATCCTTCTCCAGAAGCCCAGACAAAGTGTCAGCCCAGCGCTCAGGCAGAAGACAGGTGGGTTCATTTCCAATCAATTGGTCAGCTCTATTATTTAGTTACTTTAAAAGAAGAACACTAATCATGTCCCCTGTGATTCTGGATTTGGAGAGTATGACCTGTTAGTAAACCCTACAGACTTTGTTATACACTGCCAAAGGACAATTTTTATTTTACCCTGTAAATTAAAACAACACATCCTGAGGCCACACAAATCTATAGATGTTGTAAAACATACATTAGGGATTTATTACATATAATGTTGTTGACAGATGGTTTAAGTTTAGAGACCTGAGCACAGGTGGGCTCTTTCAGAACTGCTTGCAGTTGTGAAACACATACGGGTAATTGTTGTATATTGTGCCATTTATTAAACTAAAGCCTAGTACACACGGCCGAGAATCTCAGCGTAAAAAAAACCTGTCGTTTTTCTCGACGAGATTCTTATCAAGCTTGACGAGATTCTTGCATACACACTGTCAATTCCAAATCTCGTTGTTGTAAAGCGCGGTGACGTACAACACGTACGACGGCAGTATAAAGGGGAAGTTCGATTACAATGGCACCACCCCTTGGGCTGCCTTTGCTGATCTCGTGTTACCGCGTGTTAGTAAAAGTTTGGGGAGAGACGATTTGCGCTTTTGAGCCTCGTGCTTTTCAGTCCGTTACAGCGTGACGAATGTGCTATCTCCATTACGAACGCTAGTTTTACCAGAAGGAGCGCTACCGTCTCATACTTGTGTAGCGGGTGGTCATATTTAGGGGAAGCATCTGAGTGGTAACAGGCTCAGCTGAAATAATTGTTAGGATTCATGGACCAATTTATGCCAGTGGGGAATATCAATGGTGTCCAGTTCCTCGGGGTCTATAGGTGGCGCTGTCACCATAGGCCGGGGTTGAACCACCATTGGAGAGCTGTGCCCTTTGTGTCCTCTCGCGGCAGTAGTACAGTGGGGCGGGGAACCTGCTGTGCCTGTTGTGGGAGGGTATAAAGGGGGCAGACGTCTTCCGCTCGGGGTCCACGCCCAGGCACCTCCAGCCTGGGGGTGAGTGATGGTGGTCTCCGGGTGCCCTAGGCCCGGAGACGGAGTTGCGGTCTCACCCCAGACACCTTCGGTCTGGGGTGAGGTACTTTCTGGAGGCCTGGGGCCCAGTACCTTCGAATGGGTTCCGCGAGGGATCGAGGGCTCCTAGGGTGTCCCCCGGTGTGGACGCTCAAATCTAGGACGAGGAGGCCAAGGAGGTAATCCTATCCGAAGACCCGGTGCAGAATTCGCTGGTGATGGTGGGACCCCTGGTAACTGTCCGGATGGATGTCCTTTCCCTGACAGGGGCCATCGCTTCTAGAAGGTAGTTCAAGTTCTCACGGTCGGTGGCAGCGACTGTGTGTCAAGCCTGTTGGTGTTATACAGAACAGGAGAAAACCAAGTTCAAGTTTGTGCCTGTACCTTCCTTCCCCACCTCGTCTGAACTGTATGTGTTACAACCTGTCTGCTCTCACAGAGACTGTTTATTGCTATGAATAAATAAGTGTTGGACTTTCAGTGGTGTGGACAGTAACTTACTGGGAGCTAAGGGTCCTACCTCCACCTGCATGGACGGTGGGAATCATTCTCAAGAGAAGGTTTGGCTCTGGATGGAAACACAGACCCAAAGGTATGGTTTGATTAGCTCCATCTTTGCATACAGTATGGTGTGAGCTGGTGGTGTGCCACACTCTCCATCCTGGCCCCCTAGACGAGAGCCAAGTGTCAGAAGGGAGTAAAGGATGTGGTCGCTACACTTGATTCTGAGCATGTGCGTTTTTTTTAGACTCGTAAAAGCATACACACGACAGGTTTTCTCATCAGGAAACAGGCCGACGAGAATCCTGACGAGAAAAACGAGAATCCTGACGAGAAAATAGAGAGCAGGTTCTCTATTTTTCTCGTTGAGTTTCCTGGCAGTTTTCTCGCGAAGAAATCATACACATGGGCGGTTTTCTCGGCGAGAAAACCGGTCGTGTGTACGAGGCTTAAGAGAGAAGTTTTCAATGGGTTTTACAATAAATCCTTCATATCCTTGGCACATATCTGCTGGCAAAGATGAACTAAGCCAGTGCCTGGTCATGGTAGATAGTAGTGATGAGCCGAACACCCCCGGGTTCAGTTCGCACCAGAACCCGCGAACGGACCTAAAGTTCGCACGAACTTTCGAACCCTATTAAATACAATGGATGCGAACGTTCGAAATCTAAAGTGCTAATTATAACAACTATTATGCATGTTATTGTCCTAAAAAGGGTTTGGGAACCCGGGTTCTGCACCAGGGGACATGTATCAATCCCAAAAAAAGTTTTAACAACGGACGTTTTTCGGGAGCAGTCATTTTAATGATGCATAAAGTGAAAAAAAAAAGTCAAATATTCCTTTAAATATCGTACCTGGGGGGTGTCTAAAGTATGCCTGTGAAGTGCCACGTGTTTCCCGTGTTTAGAACTGTCCCTGCACAAAATTACATTTCTAAAGGAAAAAAAGCCATTTAAAACTGCTTGCAGCTTTAATGTAATGGCTGGTCCCGGTAATATGGATGAAAATCTTTAAGAAAAATGGCATAGCTACCCCATCACCAACCCCCCCCCACCCCAGCCCATTACCAGCCCCTTTGGGCCTTGTATGGATATTAAGGGGAACCCCGCACACAAAATAAAAAAGACCCTATATACTCTGAACAGCCGTATACAGGCGGTGCATACAAGACAGGGACTGTAGGTTTGTTCTTATGTAGAATCTGTTTGTAATTTTGAACAGGTACATTGTTTAAGTGTAGCTCCAGCCAAGAAATCTATTTTTAAGCTTTTTGGAAAACATAGGGAAGGGTTATCACCCCTGTAACATTTGTTTTGCTGTCTGTGCAGTGTGCACCTGTTCAGAACAGTTCACCTCACTTTCCGTCCTAATGACAAATGTTTTTTGAAAATTTGGGGTTTTTATTGAAACAAGAATTGGTGATAAAGCATCAGTGGAGAGGGGACACTTTTTTTCCCATATTAACTCTTACAGGAGAGAATTTCCCTTCCTAGGGGTAGATTTCCTCTCACTTCCTGTTGTATCCTTCCGTTTGCAAGGAGGAGTCGTTTGTAAGTTGGATGTTTGAAAGTAGGGGCCTGCCGTATATACTCAGCTGAAATGCCCCTTACATGTTGGTGTTGCCACAACACTGTGAGCCCTCACAGTTACTCTTGGTGGGCGCATGAATGGGCCCTGCTGTGAATTATTAGATCAAGAATTGTAATTGCATGCCCCTGTTGAACAGGGGCTGAAAAATTGGGCCTTTGGTGGTGGTGGTGGTGGTGTTGACACAACACTGTAAGGCCTCACAGTTACTCTTGGTGGGCGCAGGAATGGGCCCTGCTGTGAATTATTAGATCAAGAATTGTAATTGCATGCCCCTGTTGAACAGGGGCTGAAAAATTGGGCCTTTGGTGGTGGTGGTGGTGGTGTTGACACAACACTGTAAGGCCTCACAGTTACTCTTGGTGGGCGCAGGAATGGGCCCTGCTGTGAATTATTAGATCAAGAATTGTAATTACATGCCCCTGTTAAACAGGGGCAGAAAAATTGGGCCTTAGGCACTGGTGCCACAACACTGCAACCCCTCACAGATACTGTACTTGGAGCACAGCAATGAGCCCTGTTGCAAAGTATTGCATCAAAAATTGTAATTACACGCCCCTGTTAAACAGGGGCTGAAAAATTGGGCCTTAGCCACTGGTACTGGTGCCACAACACTGCAACCTCTCCCAGATACTCTAGTTGGAGTGCAGGAATGAGCCATGCTGCAAAGCATTGCATAAAAAATTGTAATTACATGCCCCTGTTAAACAGGGGCTGCAAAAATTGGGCCTTAGCCACTGGTGGCGGCACCCAGAAACAAAAATGTTCTTCCAAGCTATCATCATCAATCGGATCATTGAGGAGGAGGAGGATAGTCAGTCAACATAACAGGACAGTCTCTCAGCATCAGCATCAGTCTTGAAGGGATGTGACATTTGAAAATAAATTAGTCTGTTATATCAGCTTCAGGTGTTTGGTAGCTGGTGGTGATCCAAGACTGGTTCATCTTTATGAAGGTCAGTAGATCAACAGAGTCGGTGGACAGGCGCACACTGTGATCCGTGACAAATCCTCCAGCAGCACTGAATGTGCGTTCTGAAAGAACGCTGGATGCAGGACAGGCCAGTAGCTCAATTGCATACTGTGCAATCTCTGGCCAGTGATCCATCCTCAAGACCCAGTAAGCCAGAGGATTTTCGGTGGGGAAGGTGTCCAAGTCTGACCTTGCCCCTAGGTATTCCTGCACCATGTATATCAGACGCTGGCGATGGTTGCTGGAACCGATCATAGCTTGGGGCTGCGGACTAAAGAATTGTCTGAATGCATCGGTCAGACGGCCACCTTCCCCACCGCTCCTTCTTTGACTGACCAAAGCCTCAGCAACTCGTTGTCCAGGACCAGGAGTTTGTAACCTCCCAGTATCTGGGAACACGTTGCACAGACCTTTCTGCAAGGCCTCCCGGAGTTGTCTCATCCTCTGCTCCCTCTGCGACGGTAAGATACGGTCCACAACCTTACCCTTGTACCGTGGATCAAGGAGAGTGGCCAGCCAGTAATGGTCTCCTTGATCCGAAGAATACGAGGATCCTTCCGCAGACTTTGCAGGACCAGGGAGGCCATGCAGCGTAGGTTAGCTGAGGCATTCGGTCCGGAGTCCTCTGGGTCACTAAGGACGACATGATCCGCAGCCACCTCCTCCCAGCCACGTACAAGTCCACTGGTTTCTTGGGACTGTAAATCATCCCTAAAAGACTGCTTCTGATGATGCTGAGTGCCAAGCTCCACCTCCATTCTGACACAATCCTCCTCCTCCTCCTCCTCTTCTTCCTGTGCGATGGGTGGGACAGAAGGAACACTGTCTGGGTAAAGGGGGCCTTGAGAGGCAAGGAAGTCCTCCTCTTCCTGCCTCTGTTCTGCCTCAAGTGCCCTGTCCATTATTCCACGCAGCGTATGTTCCAACAGGTGGACAAGAGGTACAGTGTCACTGATGCATGCACTGTCACTGCTCACCATCCTCGTGGCCTCCTCAAATGGTGCCAGGACAGTGCATGCATCCCTGATCATGCCCCACTGGCGTGGTGAAAAAAACCCAAGCTCCCCTGACCCTGTCCTGGTGCCGTAGTCGCACAGGTACTCATTGATGGTCCTCTGCTGCGTGTGCAGCCGCTGCAGCATGGCCAACGTTGAGTTCCACCTGGTGGGCATGTCACATATAAGGCGGTTCTTGGGCAGGTTCAACTCCTTTTGCAGCTCAGCCAGGCGAGCACTGGAATTATAAGATCTGCGGAAATGCACACAGACTTTCCTGGCCTGCCTCAGGACATTCTGTAAGCCCGGGTACCTGCCCAAGAACCACTGCACCACCAGGTTAAGGACGTGAGCCACACAGGGCACATGGGTCAGTTGTCCCTGTCGGAGAGCGGAGAGGAGGTTGGTGCCATTGTCGCAAGCTACCATTCCTGGCTTAAGCTGGCGTGGCGTCAACCACCTCTCGGCCTGCCCCTGCAGAGCAGACAGAACCTCTGTCCCAGTGTGGCTCCTGTCCCCCAAACACACCAGCGCAAGCACGGCATGGCATCTTTTTGCCTGCGTACTTGCGTAGCCCCTTGAACGCCTACGGAGCACCGCTGGATCCGAGGACAAAGCACAGGAAGAGGCCATGGAGGAAGAAGAAGAGGAGGGGGTGGAGGACAGAGGTGTGTCACAACCAGTAGTAGCATTTTGGAGGCGTGGCGGTGGAACAACCTCCAATGCTACTGCACCTTGTCCTGCATCCTTCCCAGCTGCCAAAAGAGTGACCCAATGGGCCGTGAAAGAAAGGTAACGTCCCTGTCCATGCCTGCTGGACCATGAGTCAGCGGTAATATGCACCTTACCACTGACCGCCCTGTCCAGCGAGGCCAAGACATTGCCTTCCACATGCCGGTAGAGAGCCGGAATCGCCTTCCGTGAGAAAAAGTGGCGTTTGGGAACCTGCCACTGAGGAACCGCACATTGCACAAACTCATGGAAGGGGGCCGAGTCTACCAACTGAAAAGGCAGCAGTTGAAGCGCTAGCAATTTAGCCAAGCTAGCATTCAACCGCTGGGCATGTGGATGGCTGGGAGTGAACTTCTTTCGACAGTCCAGCAGCTGGGGTAGGGAAATTTGCCTGCTAAAATCGGACGACGGTGTACTGCTAGCAGAGTGCCCGCAAGTACTTGGCTGTGACACACCTAATTCTACACCTTCATTCCTCTCAGTGCAGGTTTCAGAGAGGACTGAAGGTATAGTGGGGTTAGAGATCCCAGCTGATGCGGTGCAATGAGAGGTACGCTTTGTTCTTTGGTGTGGGTCTTTAAGGTAGGCTTGCCAACGAGCTGCATGGCAGGTCAACATATGTCTGGTCAAGCATGTGGTGCCCAAGCGGGTGATGTTTTGGCCACGCGATATACGCTTGAGACATATGTTGCAAACAGCAGCTGTGCGATCTGATGCAGTCGACTCAAAAAAGGCCCACACCAAAGAACTTTTTGAATGACGGGCAGAGGCAGCGCCCTGCACAGGCGGAGCTCTGCGGTGTGATTCCGTCGGTGTGCTGCCCTTACGCTGGCCCCCCGAGGGCATCCTGCCTCGTTGGAGATGTGCCTCCTCCTCATCCTCCTCCTCCTCCTCTCTCCTATTAGGCACCCACGTGGAGTCAGTGACCTCATCATCCCCTCCCTCCTCATCACTGGAGCCAATCTGGCAGTATGCTGCAGCTGCTGGAACATGACAGCCAGAGTGGTGTCCTTCTTGAGCATCCCCTCTCTCTGCTCTCACGCTACTGCCTTTCTCTAGCTGGGTATCATCATCAGACCCTTCGAAACGCTGGGCATCCTCCTGGAGCATGTACCCAACACTGTGCTCAAACAGTTCGGGGGACTCCTCAGGAGGACATGGTTGGTCTAGGGAAGGAGTGACTGATGATGACATTGATACCAGGGAAGAGGACGCTTTGGCAGCTGCTTTGCCAGTACCCTGAGCCTGAAAGAGAGGATGAGGAGGATGAGGAGGGCTTGGTCATCCACTCTACCAAGTCTTCGGCATGATGCTGCTCAACACGTCCAGCTGCCGAAAAGAAGGACAAGCGTGTCCCATGGCCACGTGCTGATGGCGATGCACCGTGTCCACGACCAGCACTGTTGTCTCTAGACACAGAGCCTGCTTGCCCTCTTTTATTGGCTCCTGACTGTCTGCCTCTCCTTGTTTGCCTTCCAGACATTCTAATGGCCTGCAGGGAAATGGGAAAACCAGCAATAAGGCCTAGCTTCAGGAGTATATTTTGCAGGAATCACACTACGCCTGCTGTAGGTGCTGCAAATGCCTGTTGGTGTAACACACCAGGAAAAAGCAGCAATACAGGCTAACTTCAGGTGTAATATGATCAGGAGGCACACTCCGCCCGCTGTAAGTGCCGCAAATGCCTGTTGGTGTAACACACCAGGAAAAAGCAGCAATACAGGCTAACTTCAGGTGTAATATGATCAGGAGGCACACTCCGCCCGCTGTAAGTGCCGCAAATGCCTGTTGGTGTAACACACCAGGAAAAAGCAGCAATACAGGCTAACTTCAGGTGTAATATGATCAGGAGGCACACTCCGCCCGCTGTAAGTGCCGCAAATGCCTGTTGGTGTAACACACCAGGAAAAAGCAGCAATACAGGCTAACTTCAGGTGTAATATGATCAGGAGGTACAGTCCGCCCGCTGTAAGTGCCGCAAATGCCTGTTGGTGTAACACACCAGGAAAAAGCAGCAATACAGGCTAACTTCAGGTGTAATATGATCAGGAGGCACACTCCGCCCGCTGTAAGTGCTGCAAATGCCTGTTGGTGTAACACACCAGGAAAAAGCAGCAATACGGGCTAACTTCAGGTGTATAATGTGCAGGAGGCTTAGCAACAATGACACTGACACTGTCCCCTGCCTATCCTTCTCTCTCCCTGCACACATGGTTTATCAAAGTATATGACACTGACACTCTCCCTGTCTATCCTTCTCTCTCCCTGCACACAAGGTTTAGCAAAGAATATGACACTGACACTGTCCCCTGCCTATCCTTCTCTCTCCCTGCACACAAGGTTTATCAAAGTATGACACTGACACTCTCCCTGCCTATCCTTCTCTCTCCCTGCACACAAGGTTTAGCAAAGAATGTGACACTGACACTGTCCCCTGCCTATCCTTCTATCTCCCTGCACACAAGGTTTAGCAAAGAATATGACACTGACACTGTCCCCTGCCTATCCTTCTCTCTCCCTGCACACAAGGTTTATCAAAGTATATGACATTGACACTCTCCCTGCCTATCCTTCTCTCTCCCTGCACACAAGGTTTAGCCAAGAATGTGACACTGACACTGTCCCCTGCCTATCCTTCTCTCTCCCTGCACACAAGGTTTAGCAAAGAATATGACACTGACACTCTCCCTGCCTATCCTTCTCTCTCCCTACACACAAGTTTGAGGTACAAATAGCACTGAAACTGTCCCTGCCTATGTAACTCTTTCCCTGCGCCGGAACACACTACACAAGGCCACCGCGCTGGCGGCCTTTTATAGTGTGGGGCGTGTGCTAAACCCCCTGAGCTATAATTGGCCACAGGCAACCTGCCTGTGGCCAATTATGGCTCTCCTAGCTGCCGGCGCTGTGATTGGCCAAGCATGCGGGGTCACAGTGCATGCTTGGCCAATCACAGCGCCGGGATTGCGCTGCGATGGCGCAGTGTATTGTGGGCCGTTCGCGTCACTCGAATTTGGCGCGAACGGCCCAAATCGTTCGATGTTCGCCGAACGGTCGAACAGCCGATGTTCGAGTCGAACTTATGTTCAACTCGAACACCGAGCTCATCCCTAGTAGATAGGTATGAGAGCTAACTTCTACCTGGAGTAATTAGTTTGAGGTTTATGTTTATGTGGGCACAGGTAGTGTTTAGTAAAAGACTCCATGGATTTTGTGCCAACACTTTCAGTGCATGGTTAGCGTAAAAATTACCTCAAGTCACAACAGGCTGAAACTTTGAGTCAATTAGTTACAGATTCTTTAAGCGGAGATAGCACTATACAGTGGTGGTTTTGTATACATGCTTCCATCAATAAAAAAAGATCTATGGATGGAGGAGGAATGTGCCCATCTTCTGTTCAAAGATTTCTATTCATTCATGAAAGCTATAGTACAGCTTCTATAAATGGAAAAGGAAGGGGGGGGGCATAATCAGCAATCTTGATACCTTTAATACCTGTCACAGGTCCAGTAGCACTAGTATTAACCCCTGTGGCTCCGGAAGATTACAGCTGCGGGGTATAGGAGGGTGATAGAGGACATAAGATTTCCACTATGACAGCAGGCACAAGGAATGTTTTACATTAAATATAAGTATCATCCCCTGTGCTGATTTTTTATTTTTTTTGTTATACTTTTACCTACACTTAGGATTTAACAATCAATTATATTTTGCAAGAAAGGTATCCAATTCACATTTCAGTTCTGATTATTAGATGGTCATAACCCTCTTTGGCAGAAAAATCCAACTTAACTTGTAAAATAAAGATCAAGAGGGCACTCAAAGTCATAGAAAAATAGGCCATCCAGAAATCTCTATGCCTAGACCATTTACGATAACAGAAACTATACCTCTATTAAGAAACTATCATCATTTTCTACTACAGTATGAGATTAGGCAACCAGCAATGGAATTTCAAGGTCATCATCTGTGAAAAGTTATAAGCTGTAATATTAACCTGTGTTTAAAAATTAAATGTGGATGACAGTTTAGAATGCTGTTAGCATTTATTTTGGTGCGTTAAATATACAGATCAGTCAAACAAGATCCTGAGAAAAAACAGACTACAAGAGCTAGAATATTGTACAAGAATCTAACAGGCATAGAAACACTGCTGTCTTAAGAATCATTTAGCTAGGGCATAATCTACACCCCTTTTATCATAATTATGTAACCGAGAATATTATGTCATGAAATCAAATTTCAGGTCCAAATTAGAAGCCACCTAGCATGCCATTTCTGTGTCTGTGTAGGGTATCTTAAGAGGAACAAGTCATATCCTGACACCAAATCGAGAACTAGGCACCATCAAAATCATCATTTTAGGCCCAAAAATGGTTATGCCTACAACAGTCACCGCATAATTCTGTGTTAAAACAGACCTACATCAATGCAATAGCCCTGTATAGAGCAGTGATGGTGATTGGCTGTCTCTGCCTGAGCAGCCAATCAGAAACACTTTCTGTACACAGGTTTGCACCTGCACCACCATTCAACACCAGTACTTGAGCTGGAAAGAGCCCAGGCCCACCATCAGTAGGTGTAAGAAAGGTGATCAATCCTGCATTTTAATGGGTAGAGAGCAAAGAGAGGGGAGGGAAAAGGAAGGGAAAAATACAAGATTAAAGAACTGGTTAATGTCTACTCTGAATGTGCTGCCATGGTAAGAGTACCAACCAGCCATGCATTTTAAATGTTTGAGGCTGGGTTCACACTAGTTTCCCCGCATCCAATTCGCACAGCAGGAGACTATGAGCGACTCTTTGGAGCCAGTTCACATATCTCCGCAGTGCAATTTGCACAGGAGCCCTGTGCGTCTTTTGGTCCGTTTCAGGTCTGAATTCAGCCACGAATTCGGGCTGAAATCGGACCTGAAATGGTGAACGAGGACGCACCGGACTCCTGCTGTGAGCCGCTGCATGCTCATATGTGAACCCAGCCTTAATGTTAAATGGCTTTCCAGCCCTTTGACTATTATGTATCCCTAACAAAGATAATGGCATTTTATCTATTTACTGCCATGATGTACTCCTTACCTCTAGTCTACCATTAAATACACATGTAATTGACCACCAGAGCAAAACAACCTGCATTCTAAGACCAGAACCCTAATTGCAAGGGTATACTTTGTGGCAATTCTCTGTTGACATGGCATTGGCATAGGACAGTAAGGTGATATTGGTTAGGGGGGGTATCGGGCTCCTTGGAATGGGTACCCCTCCGATACACAGGTTGTGCCCAAAGATAACCTCAACCATGCAGAATATTTGGTGTTAGCTTACCAAGCTTTTTAACCTCTTCCCACTGGCCATACACACATATGCAGCATCTCAGCGGGTGGGCTTTAATGCAAAGAGGCCTCATATATGTGCCCTATGTAAACATTTATCTGTGCTGAGAGCACGTGTCCTGCGCGCTCCCAGTACAGTCACTGGCGGGTATCGGAAAGCTCCCGATGCATACTTCGATCAGGAGCTTTCTCGATCATGTGACCGCGGTGACAGCCAATCACAGCGGTAACATGACCCGAATGCATGCCTCTGCCTCCCAGAATCTAGAAGTTCAAAATGGGCCAGGAGGCGGCGGAAAGGGGTTAAGTAAATGTCAGCTTAGAATTCTCCTTTTAACATTTTATGTTGCAGTAAACAGTAATGACATTAGAAAGTACTGAATATGAACACAAGTTAATCCCTTACCTTTTGCGCTACCCACTTCTTTACATTAAATCCAGGGTAAAATATCTCATGTTTTTTTTAAAGCACTTACCACAACATTTTTTATTGGAGTTCATTGAAGCACACGGGCCCCATCTCTCCATGCTATCGACAAGTACTGCTTTCTCACAACACTGAAGTATGACAGTTGGAGGCAGGGTTATGCATGGGGTGGCTTAATGTTTTTTGCTTTGCCAGTGTACAAACCTCTTGAAGAAATGATGACCCACATGTTTTAAACTACTTTTCAATCCTAAGTCCCTCAATGGACCAAAAAAAAAAAAAGGTACAAAAAAGGTACAAAAATCGTATTTTTATGCTCTGACCTCTAATAGGCAGATATGTCATACTGTGGCATTGTTCGCATTAGTTATATCTCCCATGCTTCATAATCATAGGCGGCAGACCATAAAACTAACATGGAATTCAAAGCGCACCCATCATTACATGACTGCATTCTTAAAATATTCATGGCATGAGTAACAAAGCATTTCAGCAATAAGGCAGGTACAGTAAGTCATTCAATGTATGGTGATGAATAATGTAGGCAGCAGAGACTGTTTGACAGCATCAACAATAATCATTCTACAATGCTTGCAGCAAAAACCAATAGTTGTGTTATTAATATGACATTGCTTTTATCCTTAAGTAAAATAGAGTATGTATTACACAATCAAGAGGACCAAACATAAACAGCTATGCATGGTGTAACACAGAACATATTTACATTAGTATAAATACGCAAGTAGACAGAGGAACCAGAAAATTGGTTAAGGTAGTGGATCAGCTGATGGCTCATTACAATCTTTCTGTACATGACTAAGAATTTAAAAAGCTGCATCCAGAAGGAAAATCAACATTATAATGATAATGTATTAAATAATGTGCATTTGGAATGTTTCCTTAGAACACGAAATCCAAATTTACCTACCATTCCAAAGACTTGGGTCAACCAAGAGCACATAGCCAGATAAGGGGGCCTATTATACTGCTGTATGTGCAACAGATAACTGCTTCCAGTCCAAAAAAAGCTACTATAGTTAAAAAATTATGAGAAATGTGGCTCTTTAAATTGGACCTGTTATTAAAGTGAGATTCCCAGTCAATCACACCCTCTTAAACTCTTGGGGCCTGTGTTTACAAGCATTAGGATTATGTCAATGGCATCAGTTTCAAATCAGCTCAAGATGCTTCTGATGCTTAGATCATTCAGAATTCATTGATAGGTGCTTTTGACCTGCAGTTGATCTCCTTCTAAGAAGAAATTGATCGGTATTAAGGGGGTTTTGTATGCTCATAAATCTGCACAGGAATGAAAAACCTGTTTTAAGTGAATAAAAGCTCCTTGACACAGGCCCATAAACGATAGCAAAGGGTTGGAAATAATTTCCATATCTGGCATAGAAGATACAGGTACTTTGGGATGCATGGTGTCTTAGCACCTGATCTAATCCTAAGGTATTTGGTTACAAGATGTCTGCCAATTGATAGGACCAGACAATCTTCTTTTTCAGATCATGTGACCGAAAACCTGGGCATTCCGAGGTAACTCTTCCTCCACCTCAAGTATTTCAGGGCTTCTGCTGTCATTTAAGAGCTGAAAATTTGAGTGGACAAAAAGGTAGGAGTTTTATTTTTTAAGCAGGTTCTCTTTAATACACCAAGCAGTGAAAGAAATGGGTAAGCAACTATGCACATACAGTACCAACTTTATCATTTTTTTTTTTTCACAGTCATATGTTCTACTAAATATATCTAACATATATTTTTACATTATTTTTTACATTATGCGTTAATACATAAACCAAATAAGTAACTACACCGGCACAGAAATCCATAGAAAATGATCATGGGGTGGTGAATCATATCACCTTGGCAAGGATAAGTGTAACATTAATAGCAAAACCAAACCTATATCAAACTCCTAAAATTACGTTTTACGTAAATCATAGAAGACCCAATTTAGATCTGATAAGGAGCTACTTTGATACAACTTTGAATGCACTCTAGCAGGCCTTTTTATGAACTCATGAATGTGTATTTCAACCAGGGTTGAAATTTCTGAGAAAAGCCAGACAACGTAGTATGTGCTCACAGAGAATTTAAATGTCATTGCGGGCTGGGGAAGAATTTTATCATTACATGTCATGTTTCAATGCTGCATAATGCTGTGTGTTCATTTTTCCCAATACATTTACAGTGACAACTTATTAGATTATAACAAGGTGTTCAGTACATGTTGGTTTAAAGAAACTTTATGAGCTTGGTGTATAACTGGAATTCAAGCAGTTGTCCCATTTTTTTTTAAGGGAAAATCTATCATACAGTAAATTTATTCAACAATCTCCATTTGCAAAGGTTGCATTTGAATGCTTAATGGACACCACTATATGTATATGATATGATAATGTATAAAGTGGAAATTGATGGTGGTGGGTGTATTAAGTATAGTGAATAAAGTACACCTGTTTACGCAGCCATATCCTCTGATTTGTTTTAAATCTCTTACACTTAAGCCCTGTACACACGATCAGATTTCCTATGGTTTTTAAACCGATGGATTTTTCCATCTGAAAACCGATGAAGCTGACTTCCATCAGTCTTGCCTACACACCATCAGTCAAAAAACCGACCGTTCCAAACGCGGTGACGTAAAACACTCCGATGAGCCGAGAAAAATTAACTTCAATGCTTCTGAGCATGCGTCGACTTGATTCTGAGCATGCGTGGGTTTTTTAACCGATGGACTTGCCCATAGACGATCGGAATTTGCTATCGGTTTTTTATCCATCGGAAAAATGTAAAACATGTTCTATTTTTTGACACCGATGGAAAAAAGACCGATGGGGCCCATACACGATCCGTTTGTCCGATGAAAAAAATCAATCGGACTGTTTTCATCGGAAAAACCGATCGTGTGTATGCGGCTTAATTATCCAACCAATAGAATTTTATAGTAAATGATCTAACAGCAAGTGACAGAAAGGTTTAGGATGTTGAGGCCAGAAATCGTGAAAACCCAAGTTGCTGGATTCTCAGGCTATGCAAAATTAAGGTAATATACACATTAAAAGGAACCCATCAGGATAGAAGTCTCAAGCCTCGTACACATGGCCGGGAATCCCGCCAGGAAAAAAACGCTGGTTTTCCTGACGGGATTCCTGGCAAGCTTTCCTTGCTCGCCGAGTGTATACACGGCCATTCAAAAGAACCGCCGTTCTTTTGAATGGCAAGAAAACGGTGACGTCATCAACTATGATGAGCATGCGCTCGTCACATTCGATGCAGTCGCCGCTATCTTGCTACACCCTACACTACCCTTGTAAGCTACCGCGCATGCGTCGAAGTCTCATCGAGCATGCGCGGGCTTACCTGGGACAGGTAAGCATACACACTCACGGTTTTCTCAGCAGGAAACACTCTGCCGAGAATCCCGACGAGAAAATAGAAAGCAGGTTCTCTATTTTTCTCGTCGGGATTCCCGGCAGTTTTCTCGCCGAGAAACCATACACACGGCCGGTTTTCTCGGCAAAAAGCTCTCCCAGCAGCTTTCTTGCCGAGAAAACCGGCTGTGTGTACGAGACTTTACTTATTTTGAAGGTGCAAGCTCAGAAGCTACGCATCGTATTGCTTGCACACTACTTAGTGAGTCACCAACCTAGAACAAGCCTACAGCCAGGGAAGTGTTGGAGAACATAATACACGCATTTTAAATAGACATGGGTCAACAAATTTAAAAATTAAAGGATAATTTCACTTTTACAAAAATAAAGAAATAAATAACTGTACATTTTTTTTGCAGGTAAAAAAAATGCATTTTTTTTTTTTTTTGTTAGGAACCTGTAAAAACCCATGATCAGCAGCTTGTAGGTGTAATGCCACGGTCCTGCAAACTGTTGGTGTATCCTGCTGTACCTCCAATACCAGCAGGCAGTTACACTGACAGGAAGCTCAGTAAACTATCATTGAGAACTACAAGCGGACAGCCACGAAGGCTGTCAGGGCTTGTAGTTTTCCCATTCACAGAATATGGGATGAATCATGCGGCTGCGTACAGCCGTGTTTTTTTTTTAAAGTGGATGTAAACCCTCACATATACCCAGCCTCAGATGATACGATACACAGAGATGAAACAAATCTCCCTACATAAGTTTTTCATGTATATCTGCTGGCTTCAGCTTGCTATTGTGAGGGGGTTAGCTCGGCAGCGGGTATGTGTGACCCCCGGGATGGGCTCCCCACCCAAAAACAGGCCCAGCAGACGGAGGTTGTGGTTTTCAAAATCAAAAAGGTGCGGTTTATTTTCTATTTACAGTGACAAAAACACAGCAAGGCAAAAAAAAACATAAACAAAATAAATCCTGGTCAACTTGACCTCTGACTAAACTTACAGGTTTCCTAACTAACGACTGGGATCAGCCTAGTGCTGTCCTAGTCCCTGGTTTTAAATGTCCAAGCAAAATGTAGCCACACAGGCTTTCTCTCACCGCACAGGGGTTCACTCTCCCTAGACAGTCCACACAGGTCTGCTTCCAGGCATGAGCTAACATCTAATGAATCTGGGAGTTTTTATAGAGGCCTAAATGAGCTGACAAGCTTCAGCTGGCCTCATCAACTCCCTGTCTGCACGACGCCCAGCCCTCTCCCTAGAGGTATGAGTCATCAATGAGCCCACTAGTCTCAGCTGGGCTTATACAACTCTCCACCTAGCTGTATAAATCGGCGTAAAGCCTGAATCTGGGCGAAATATATCTACCCCCCTGGGTGCAACCAGGTGACTTTACCTTCCTGCTGTCACATACCCCCCCCTCTTGTTTTAACCTCGGGGTTGGAACACCAGCAATCAGGCATTCATGTACTCGAGACAAAGCATCCACATTCCCCATTTGAACGCCAGGGCGATGCTTTACTGTGAAGTTGAATTCCTGGAGGGCCAGGAACCACCTATTCACTCTTCTATTTGTTTCCTTGTTTTGAGCCATCCACTTTAACGGAGCGTGATCCGTAACCATGTCAAAGTGCCTACCTAGCAGGTAGTACCGAAGGGAATCTAGAGCCCACTTCACCGCTAAACACTCCTTTTCAACGGTGGCGTAATTTACCTCATGGGACTTCAACTTCCTGCTGAGGTAAATGACTGGGTGCTCTTCCCCGTTCCAGACCTGGGACAATACTGCTCCTAACCCCACATCTGACGCATCACTTTGTACGACAAAGTCTTTAGAGAAGTCGGGTGAGTACAACACTGGCTGGCTACATAAGGCTTGTTTCAAGAATTGGAATGCTGCCTCAGCCTCGGGGGTCCATTTAATCATGACCGACCCTTTCCCCTTCGTCAGGTTGGTTAGGGGCACAGCCTTAGAAGCAAAGTGGGGAATGAATCGCCGATAATACCCAGCGATTCCCAGAAAGGCTCGTACCTGCTTCTTGCTGTTGGGACGTGGCCAACTCTGGATGGCCTCGACTTTGTTGAGTTGGGGTTTTATTACTCCCCTCCCAATGGTGTACCCAAGATATTTGGCCTCCTCCTGCCCAATGGTACACTTCTTGGGGTTAGCCGTAAACCCTGCTTCCCGAACAGAGTCCAGGACTGCTTGCACTTTTGGCAGATGTGAGGCCCAATCTGTGCTATGGACAATTACGTCATCCAGGTAAGCCGCAGCATACTTCCGATGGGGCCTCAGCATCTGGTCCATTTTCCGCTGGAATGTGGCCGGCGCATTCTGTAACCCGAACGGCATTCTTTTATATTGGAACGCCCCGTCTGGGGTTACAAATGCGGTTTTCTCTTTGGCTGACTTGGCCAGGGGGATTTGCCAATACCCTTTTGTGAGGTCAAGAGTCGTCATGTATCGGGCTGTTCCCAGCCGGTCGATCAACTCATCTATACGTGGCATGGGGTAGGTGTCAAATTTTGTAACTTTGTTCAACTGACGAAAATCGTTACAAAATCGCCAGCTCCCATCCGGTTTAGGCACCAACACAATGGGACTAGACCAATCACTTTGGGACTCCTCTATCACCCCTAAGTTCAGCATTTTCTGTACTTCCTCCCGTATTGCCTCCCGTCGGGCCTCTGGGATCCGATAGGGTTTTAACTTCACCCTTTCACCGGGCGGGGTAATAATGTCATGCTCTACCCCAGATGTTTGTCCCGGCAGCTCAGAGAATACCTCCTTGTTGCGAAGCACAAACTCCTTAACCTCCTGTTGTTGGGGTTGTGACAAGGTGGCTGCGATTCCAACCTCAGGAATCACGCAACCAGTTTGAGCTGGTGACCAAGTGTCTGCGACTAGGGACTCTCTATCCCTCCAGGCTTTCAACAGATTAACGTGATAGATCTGTTCGGGCTTTCGCCTTCCTGGTTGTCTGACCTTGTAATTCACTTCGCTCACTTTTTCCATTATCTCGTAGGGGCCTTGCCATTTGGCAAGGAATTTACTTTCAACCGTAGGGACAAGTACCAATATCCTATCCCCCGGGGAAAAGGTACGGGTCTTGGCTCCACGGTTGTACACTCTCTGCTGTGCCAACTGCGCTTGGGCCAAATGTTCCTTCACGATGGGCATTACCTGTGCAATTCGATCTTGCATCAGGGCGACATGCTCAATCACACTCCTGTGGGGAGAACTCTCACTTTCCCAAGTTTCCTTGGCAATATCCAACAGCCCTCTTGGGTGTCTCCCATACAGTAACTCAAAGGGGGAGAATCCCGTAGAGGATTGGGGCACCTCCCTAATAGCAAACATCAAATAAGGAAGTAGACAGTCCCAATCCCTTCCATCTCTATCCACCACTTTCTTCAACATTTGTTTTAGGGTTTTGTTGAATCTTTCAACCAGCCCATCGGTTTGGGGGTGATACACAGATGTACGCAATTGCGTCACTTTGAACAATTTACACAGCTCTTTCATAACCCGGGACATAAAGGGTGTACCTTGGTCCGTAAGCAGTTCTTTACAAATACCCACCCGGCTAAAAACAAGAGATAGCTCTTTGGCTATGGTTTTGGCCGAGGTATTTCTGAGAGGGATCGCTTCTGGATAACGGGTGGCATAGTCCATTATAACCAATATGTACTGGTGCCCCCTAGCGGACTTGATTATAGGACCTACCAAATCCATTGCGATTCTCTCAAACGGGACCTCAATGATGGGTAGAGGGACCAGCGGGCTACGGAAATGTGGCATCGGGGCCGACCTCTGACACACAGGGCAGGAGGAACAATAATTTTCTATGTCCTTCATCACCCCAGGCCAATAGAATCTCTGTAATACCCTCTCTCGGGTTTTCTCTGTCCCCAGATGACCTCCAAGAATGTGCCCATGGGCCAACTCCAACACCAACTTCCTGTAAGGTTTGGGCACCACAAGCTGCTCAACGGTTTCTTCTGCCCTTTTTGCCACCCGATACAGTAGGTCCTTCTCTACGCTGAAGTATGGGTAAGTGCCGGTATTATCTGGGTTCACTAACTCGCCATCTATTTTCACTACGTTTTCCCGTGCCTTTATTAGGGCGGGGTCTTTCAACTGTTCTGTGGCAAAGTTTTCCCTGTGAACCTCAAGATCAGAAAACTCCACAGACGGTAGGTTTTCGTCTGAGGAGGTGGGCTCCTCTCCAGTTTCTTGAGTCTCCCCTGCCAATACTGACAAGGGAAATTCCGGAGAGTCCTCACCACTCTCAGGGGAGTTCTGGCTATCACATTCCTGGTACATAGGGGCACCAGTGGGGGGCTCAGGATCATCCCACAGTTCCCAGAACTTCGGAAAATCCCTTCCCACAATGGCGTCATGCGGTAACTGAGATACTAAGCCCACTGGATGAGAGAGGGTACCTTTGGGGGTCTCGAAACACACTGTAGTCACTGGATACTCTCGGGTGTCCCCATGCACACAGATAACGGCTACCTTGCTATTCCCAGAGACCTCTGTTTTAACTAACTCAGCCTTTATCAGGGTCACAAGGCTACCTGAATCCAGCAATACCACAACATTTCTACCATTAATACACATTTTGCATAAATGTTTCTCAGTTCCTCGAATGGCAGTGCATGCGACTGTCGCACACAGCGACTGACGTCTGCCCGTCAGAAAGTCACACTGCATGGGTTCCTCCACAACCGGGCAATTTGCTGCAATATGTCCCGCTTGCCGGCAGCGGTAGCAAACGATCCTTCTTGCCGCCTCTTGAGCTGCTGATTTCCCAGGCTGTTCTCGCCAAACTTGGGGTAGAGCTCCCACCCTCTCACTCTCTCCACCCTTACCCCTTGGAATCATCTTATCCGCCCCTGGGGATGGTCTGGTCTTAGGGTGGAAAGTCCGAGTGTCTCTGGAAGAGGCCGTCAGGTTCTCTGTAGCCAAGTATTTCTCCACACGATCCACAAGACCATCGGCCGTCTCTGGGTCTCCATGGCTTACCCACTTTTGGATGGCAGTAGGAAGAGCTCTCAAAAACCGATCCATTACAACACGTTCCACAATCTTTGGTGCGGACAAAGTCTCTGGCTGTAGCCACTTTCTGCTCAGGTGAATGAGATCATACATTTGAGACCTGGGGGGTTTTCCAAGCTGGAAAGTCCAGTTATGCACACGCTGAGCCCGGACAGCCAGGGTGACACCCAGCCTTGCCAATATTTCAGCTTTTAGCATCACATAGTCTTTTGCTTGGTTAGGCTCTAGGTCATAGTAAGCTTTCTGCGATTCACCAGTTAACAGAGGAGCCACTAGTCCAGCCCACTGCTCCTCAGGCCACTCTTCTCTTTCAGCGGTCCTTTCAAATGTGGTCAAAAATACCTCTGGATCATCCTCTCCAGTCATTTTTGTCAATAAACGACTCACCCCAAAGGACGCGGTATTAGTGGGACGGCTTTCCTCACTGGTCTGCGGACGTTGCTGCATTACTGCTTCCATCTGTTGTTGTAGTCTCTGCTCTTGCTTCTGCAACAGGTCTATGAAGCGGGCCTCAGATTGCTGTTGGGCTTGTTGCTGAGCCTCCAGACTCTGTTGTAAAGTTGCAAGGCTCTGTTGATGAGCTTGCTGCTGGGCTGCAAGGCTCCTTTGCAAACCTGCATTTGTCTGCTGTTGATTGGCATTTGCTAGAGCCAGCTGTTTCAGTATCTCCTCCATGCTGGCTTAAAAAAAACTGCCACTGGTTCTCCACCAACTGTGAGGGGGTTAGCTCGGCAGCGGGTATGTGTGACCCCCGGGATGGGCTCCCCACCCAAAAACAGGCCCAGCAGACGGAGGTTGTGGTTTTCAAAATCAAAAAGGTGCGGTTTATTTTCTATTTACAGTGACAAAAACACAGCAAGGCAAAAAAAAACATAAACAAAATAAATCCTGGTCAACTTGACCTCTGACTAAACTTACAGGTTTCCTAACTAACGACTGGGATCAGCCTAGTGCTGTCCTAGTCCCTGGTTTTAAATGTCCAAGCAAAATGTAGCCACACAGGCTTTCTCTCACCGCACAGGGGTTCACTCTCCCTAGACAGTCCACACAGGTCTGCTTCCAGGCATGAGCTAACATCTAATGAATCTGGGAGTTTTTATAGAGGCCTAAATGAGCTGACAAGCTTCAGCTGGCCTCATCAACTCCCTGTCTGCACGACGCCCAGCCCTCTCCCTAGAGGTATGAGTCATCAATGAGCCCACTAGTCTCAGCTGGGCTTATACAACTCTCCACCTAGCTGTATAAATCGGCGTAAAGCCTGAATCTGGGCGAAATATATCTACCCCCCTGGGTGCAACCAGGTGACTTTACCTTCCTGCTGTCACACTATATTGTTTAGAAATCTTGCATGGGGTTAGAATTTTCACTTCCTCATTCAGCAGTAGCAGTGTACATTTGGATTACACTGGGAGTCAGCTGATTGGGGGAAAGGCACACCCCCCCCCACTCCACATAGGCAAAGACTTGCAGAGCTGTGCTGTGAATAGACCAGCTCTCTGCTAATCAATTTATAGCATCCTCCCTCTACACAAATTTGCAGCTGCTTTTATCTCCTGTGTCGGAGAACTTGTCAGAAGTTATCATGCTGATAACAGAAGAATGGAGCAACAGAAAGACACAGGATTTGGGGCTTTGTAGAGAGATAAGAAAACACTACAGATATATGTGCCTAGGTCAAATTTCATGAATCGGGTTTACATTCACTTTTTATCTTTTGACAGCTAGGGGGGGCCCTGCTAGCTGTCAAAACGGGGACTCGGGGGTGCGCTGTATTTGTAACATGTTACACCATGAATATGGGTTGAACTTATGGCTACAGCATGGGCTTACATCGCCGGGAGGGCGTTTATGTCCTTGGGATACAGCTGGTCACAGATTGGGGTAAAGGGCCAATCACAGCGTCCCTTTACCACGTGATCAGATGTGTCCAATGACAGCTGATCACCATGTAAACACATTCCTTTCCTCATGCTGGCAGCATGAGGAGAGGAGAGCTGATAACTGGCTTGTGTTTAAGGGACATCAGTGCAGTCCCAACAGTGCCCACCTGTGCTGTCAATCAGTGCCCACCAGTGCTGCCAATCAGTTCCCATCAGTGCTTCTGCATCAGTGTCATCTATCAGTACTGACTATCAGTGCCCACCAGTGCTGCAAATCAGTGTCTATTTATCATTGACACCAATCAGTGCCCCTCAGTGTTGCCTATCAGTGCAGCCTCTTAGTGCCTCATATCAGTGTCCTTCAGTGCTGCCTATCAATGCAGGCTCATCAGTGCCTCCTCATAAGTGCCCACCAGTGCTGCCTATCAGTGCCACATCATCAGTGCAGCCTATCAGTGCCCATCAGTGAAGGAGAAAAATTACAAGTTTTCTTATTTTTGTTTTTCAAAATTTTCGGTCTTTTTTCATTTGTTTAGCAAAAAAAAAAAAAACAGTGGTGATTAAATACCACCAAAAGAAAGCTCTATGTGAAAAAATTATAAAAAATGTAGATGGGTACAGTGTAGCATGACCGCGCAATTGCCATTCAAAGTGTGAGAGCACCGAAAGCTGAAAACTTGCCTGGGCAGGGAGGTGGTAAATGTGCCCAGTAGGCAAGTGGTTAAGTAAGCATTTGGGTGACAGCTCAGCAAGTTGCACTTTATACACCATCAATGGCAGCTTAAAAAATTCTAGGATATTAAGGACAGGTTCCTTAATAAATTAACTTTAGATATCCATGCTTGAGACAATATCCTGGATTTTCCTGTAAGGCCCTCTTTAGACCATACATGGGATAAACTGCAGTATTTTGTGCATTAACATGTGTCATGTTGAGGCAGCCTGAGCAAGGCATGAGCCAAAAACTGTAACCGCAGCATTTTTTTATGTTTCAATCGTTTTTATTAGAGTTTCGTAAAAAAGAGAAAATATAACAAGATAGTTTCAGCTTTTCATCGTACAATACAAAACTCGGTGAGGGAATAACAGGTTAATAAGTCTGTGATGTTAGGGACACACATCCGTACCCCCAAAATAATCCAAAGTAAACGATGGTCTGCCAAGGGTGAACAATTGAGTAAACCATAACTATAAAGTTAGTACTAAAATCCCCCACATCATAGAGGTTGTTTTTTTTTGAAAGTAGGGTAAAAAAAGAAAGGAGAAAAGATGGCACAGCATTTTTTTAACGCAACTGTGTATACGTGTTGTATGTTGAATGTGATTCTAAATGAATGACACCACAATTGACTTTATAATGTGCATTACATTCCTGTGAGTTGCAGTAACATACAGTAAAGCATGCATTTTACATTTTACACCACCACAATGATCTGAAGGGGACTTTAACCGCTTGCGGACCAGCCGCCGCAGTTATACTGTGGCAGGTTGGCTCCGCTGGGCGAACCGTCGTAGCTGTACGTCGGTCGCTTTAAGCGGTGTTAGCGGGCGTGCCCGCTACATCGCAGGAGTGCCGATGCTCGTGACTGGTGGCCACGATGACCACTGGCCGCGAGCGATTTTCAGGCACGAGAGGCAGAACAGGGACGTGTGTGTAAGCACACATGTCCCTGTTCTGTGAGCTAACGAAATGCAGATCGTGAGTTCCTAATAGCTAGGAACCACGATCTGTAATTTCCCCTAGTAAGACCCATCCACCCTTCAGTTAGAACACACATTAGGGAACACAATTAACCCCTTGATCGCCCCCTAGTGTTAACCCCTTCCCTGCCAGTGACATTTTTACAGTATCAGTGCATTTTTATAGCATTGATCACTGTATAAATGCCAATGGTGCCAGAAATGTGTCAAAAGTGTCCGATGTATCCGCCATAATGTTGCAGTCCCAATAAAAATCGCAGATCGCCACCATTACTAGTAAAAAAAATAATAATAATAAAAAATGCTATAAATCTATCCCCTATTTGTAGACACTATAACTTTTGCGCAAACCAATCAATATACACTTATTGTGATTTTTATTACTAAAAATATGTAGAAGAAAGCATATCGGCCTAAACTGAGAAGAAAAATTGCTTTTGGGGATATTTAGTATAGCAAGAAGTACAAAATATTGTGTTTTTTTTCAAAATTGTTGCTCTTTTTTTGTTTATAGCACAAAAAATAAAAAATCGCAGGGATGATCAAATACCACCAAAAGAAAGCTCTATTTGTGGTTAAAGCGATGCAGTGCAGAATCGCAAAAAATTGGCCTGGTCATTGGGCAGCCAAATCTTGGGGCTGAAGTGGTTAAAGAGAACCAGATTCATGATCTGTACAAATACAGTGGCTATTGTGCAGAGTTTTCTGAAACATTAATCCTTCAGTTCCAAATTTGTAGGAGGCCTTAAATGCAGCCCCTAACACTACAGAGTATAGAAGATGTTCTCATCACCTCATCAAAAGACAGCTTTATTTTCATATAGACAAACATGACTTTGCAGACTCACTGCCAGCCAGAGGGGTATGCAAAAAGATAATTTTAGGTTACATACTCTAAAGCAAGATTAGATATGTCTAAAGTTCCTATAAGAAAAAGGTTCTCCCTAAACTGCAACAGATCCTTAGACAGCTAAAGTAAAGTTTCTAAAAGTGAAAAGAAGGATAACAACCATTATCCTAGAAGTTATTTCATACACTTATCTCTGTGTGGATGGCAGTGGCTTTTGTTTTGGTCTGTTGGTCCTTAAAAAACACCAGTGCTCTATCAGGAGAAAATTATACTCATCTGCTGCTTTCTAGATATAAAAGTGCACTCCTTTCAATTGGAATGCAAATGCTGTCATTTGGCTAATGTAAATATTCCTGCCAAACCGATACACTATCAGTTTCCTGTCAGAGCTGTGAACCTTATGAATATCTGCTTAATTCTTCTTTATTTACCTAACAGGAATTCCATTTTGGAATTGCAACGCTTTCTTTGTTGTGGAAGTGATGTCATCACTCAGAGGGGCAATCTCAAAATGACAAGGAGTGAGCAAATCTCCAACAGATCATTATTGCTCCTAGACCACCAATTTCACTATGCATGGTTTGTTCTTAAACATTTAATGACTGGTTCTAATGAAGAAATTAACAAACCTATGGATAGAGGAAATTCAACAACCTAAAATTGTATTTGTTGAATCATACTGTGTATTCCCATTTTAAAAATGAATGGTAAAATACTGTATGTCTCAAGCATTTGTTTAAATGTTCCAAAAAAGAGGAAACAAGCAAATCATTTCTGTAATTCAAAATACAACAAAAATCGTAATCTTAAAAAAAACAAAAAAACAACCGCACATCACTTCTGGTACATTAGAGACTAGACACAACCAAATGCAAAGTAAATTATATTTAATAAAAAACATTGGATAATAAAGCAGGAAATCTTCATCCTGTTCAAGTTAAGGGAAACAATTCCTTGCAAAGTGAACAGAGGGATTTACTAAAACCAGAGAGTGCAAAATCTGGTGCAGCTTTGCATGGAGCCAATCAGCTTCTAACTTCAGCTTGTTCAATTAAGCTTTGACAATAAAACCTGGAAGCTAATGGGTTTCAATGCAGAGTCACATCACATTTTGCACGCTCCAGTTTTAGTAAATCTACCCCCTATTTGTTTTTAGTAAAAGCTCCCACGGCTTATATTACCTTTTATAATCGCAATTTCATGTTCATGTTTGAGGATGGTCCAGTTTCCCTGCTTGGTTTTAATTCCGTTTTTAGGTTTGAAACTGCAGTAAACCACAGGGAACACTCTTGTTGTAACATGAGTAATCCTAGGAGATTCCAAGGTGAGAGGGAACAGTCTTGATTGCTCCAGAAATTTAGGAAGCCAGCTAATAATGCTAATGTTCAGATTTCACCAACAACTGAAATGTCTCTTTTGGGTGCCGGTATACTTTAAAGCCCAACTCTGGGAAATCTGAAATTTCTCCCTCGCAGTGGGGCTGCACCCACACTGCAAGGTTTAACTGCTTGTTTAGGTCTAGGGAACTGTTAAAAAACCCTTTTTTTTAATTAGTCCGCCACTCCCTTGGCAGACAGCACTCCCCTATACTGTCCCTTGGCGTATCGACACCCAATGCAGGGCTATGATATTAGTACCTTAGACCACTGGGTAATGGGAAGAAGACACTATGGGCACTGGTCTAGCAACACAGAAGATTAGGAAGGTAAATTTACTTTTCTATGCCCCCTAGACCTAAATAGACAGGTAACCGTTGCAGTGCAGGTGAAGCCCCACTGTAAGGAAGAATATTTAAGTTTAGCTTTAAAGTGAGCTTGCTGATAAAATCCTTATACAGGGTAAGTACAATCATTTTTATTTTCTGCATGCCCCTGAACCTAAATAAGCAAAAATACACATTGGTATTTTTCCTTATTGGAGTATCTTCTTTACCGAGTCAGCTGCAGCCTCGATCACATATAAGACAGAGTACTGTAGTGGTGGCTGCAGTTTCACTCTGAAGTGCTGTAACAGACTGCTAACTTTGGCTACAATTGAATTATATATAACTAATTTTAAAGTTAAGCTAAGTGGACTTCCCAACTGATCTGTGCAACACCATAATCTCCTGTTGTGCCCTTATACCACCGCTATAATTTTTGGATTAGCTGTTGACTGCTTAACTTGGCCTGGAGTTGCACTCTGAGTACAAAGAGAGAAAGACAAATGCTGCCATTGTGTGAATGTAATTGAATGTATTTTTATAGAGCCCTAAAAAGAACTATATCCAGAAGGTAAAAGAATTCTGGTTTAGAGGACTCAGCCACTCAGCAGTTAAGAATAAGCTGAACCCCTGTAAATCCACAGAAACCTTGATGATGTCAATTTTTGGACATTGTATAGATCTATGAAAATAAAATTCAGAATATATAGTATTTTCAAGGAGAGTTTCACCCCAGGAGATCTGCAGCAAGGTTACGTTTGTTGGCAGTGCTTGCTTACACTTTTATTAATCATCTGTGACCTAAATAATGCCAAACACTGTGGATAATTTAGACGTTAATGAGTTTCTGGCTTCATCAATAATGCATGCCTATAAGAGGCACTATAAAACCTTTTATAAAATGACCAATCATATTTTTTTCGCCCTTATATCAGTCTATTATGAAGGCACATTGAGAGTCTGCTGTGACAATGGCACTGTCACTTTGACAAAATCCATTTTTATTCCAATGCAGAAAATATATGGATAAGAATTTAGGAACTGCCACTGCTTACCTGTTGTTTAGGGTAACCTGTTCTTTGCCCTTGCAAAGTGCTAACCTCCCCAGTTGTACATGCACACTCTTAATTTCCCAACCACTCCGTTCATTCACAGAAACTGAAAAATACCTGGTACTTCCAGCTTGACTAATTTCTCTTCTTCAGCACTGCTATATGATAAGGCTTTGTTCACACAGGCATACAAAAAAAACATTACCTTCTGATGCATGCATCATCTAGTTTTAAACCCTATCCTTCTTTTGTAATTCTTCCATAAAATGAAAGAAAAACAGCTACTAGCAACAACACCAAGTTTATACTTCTTTTACTTCTGTTTTAATGTATGTGGCTCATTGACTTTTGTATATACCAAACATTTAAATTCTTGTTTTCTAAAGAAGACTTTGATAGCCAAGGTGGAACACAAAGTCGCCACTAGATCAGTGGTGCCCAACAACTGCCTGCTGGTTAAACTTGTGCAGCCTTTTTATTGCTGGGCACTTTGCTATAATATTACCTTTGTTCTGTTAACAACGGGGTAGGAATTTACATGTAGTAGGGTATTGCTATTAAAGTATATTTGTACTCAGAGACTCTTGCGGAAACTAGGGGAAGGAAACAGAAGAAAGCTCTAAAGTGACCTGGGGTGTTCCGTGGTCACGAGGTCAGTATGCCTAAAAGGGGGCATACCCAAGAAGTGATAAGAAATAAAAAAAGTGGTAAAATAAAGGGAATGGGAGGGTGGGATAATGAAAGGGAAAGCCGTCAGTAAGAGAGGCCCAGGGGCTGGTTAATAAAGGCAAAGCTCCTCCTACAATTTCAGTAGGGCCTGCACCTCACCTTCCTACTTGAACTCAGAGACTCTTGCAGAAACTAGGGAAAGGAAACAGAAGAAAGCTGGAAAGTGACCTGGGGTGTGCCGTAGTCAGGAGGTCAGATTTGCAGTCACTGCTGGGCATGTTGGGCATGTAGCATTTCAATTTGGGACACATTTTTTCCAGGAATAAATTGACTCACTGTAAAAAGGTGCCAAAGTTTTAAGATATGAAATAAATGGTCATGTAACCTTATTTCTATGATAGTAATTGTGCCGCTAGTATCTGCATAATATTATTTATTTATTGATTAATTGATTACAGGTATTTATAGGGTTAATGTTTACAGTGAGAATAAGCACTGGGATGAAGGTTTAAAGTTAAGTTTAGGCTTTACTTTTGGACTGTGTTATGTTTAGAAAGTTCCTTGAGATTGGGAATCACTAAATTAATGTTTCTTTATTTTGAGTATGAACATTTTTTTTTTCATTGTAAAGACAATCTGTTTTGGTCAAAATAGGAAAGAAATACAACCTATGCCAGGTGTTCATCTAGGTCCTCACTGGAGACATTTCCTATTGATTCCATTCTCCAAACCTCACCTGCATCAAATAATAAAATGATTTCCTCTCTATTTTAAACTTCAACAGACAAATGTCACCATGGAATCTTACTGGTTGCAGTATAGCTTTGTGTGTGTTATTGGGAGCATGACACATACTATCCACTACATGTTTCTGAAATTCTATAATCATGATAATAACACTAACTACATTTGTCATTTATTTAAAAATATATACCTATGTGGAGCAATAACTCTCCTTAACGGGTCTTAAAAAAACAACCTTGGAAAAGTCTGTAATTTAGGGTACTTGGCCTTCTACCCTATGGTAAACCATGGCTCAAAAAACATTACATAATTATTATTACAAATTATTAACATGATAGATTAACATTTGATGGAATGCTGAACTGGCATCCTGAATTGAATAGACTGTGTAAATAATTTAGTGCTTCCCTCTAATGGCACAAGTGTAGTCTCCCATGTAAATCACAAAGTATTAACTTGGTTTGCTATTAGTGTTTCCATTTGGTCATATTATGTGTGTCATTTAATTTTCATATCTGAACCTCAGGAAAATATTTGTTCTTATCTTCAAATCATAAATTATGTAGAGTAGCTGTCTCAAACTAGAGAGAGATTTGTGGGAAAATTGCAAGAATACTAGTCAATAAAAAAATCTGACTCCTGATTTTGGGGGGGCGGAGCCGGCGGCCAGAGCGGATAGCAGCGTGAGTGTGTAGCTCTGCTAAAACGGGCATTACACAGCGGCTCACAGGGCACAGAATCTCCCGAATTTTGCATCCATAGCAAGGGGACAGCATGAGGGCAAGATGAGCAAACGGAAGGAGAGAGAGGGGCCAAGGAAGCTGACGGACTTCTTCCCTCCTGTGACGGACCGGCCGATCCATAATGGCGCCGGCGCTGGGACCTGTGTTCCCTCAGCAGCGACGAGCATCCACAGCCATCCAGCTCCATCCGAGGGTGAGTCGCCTGAAACAGGCCATCCTCTGCCATCCTCGCCTTTTAACAGCCCAGTCAAACAGAAAAGAAGGCTGGGGGTGCAGGATGATGTGCAGACTGACATAGGAGTGGAGGGGGGAGATATGGAGGAATCTGCCTCATACAGCCAGCACCTAGATGAATTCCCTACCACAGGGCAGCCTATTCTTGACACCACAATGAAAGAGATGCTGCAAACACTAAGGGGGGCTCTCCAGCATGACATGGCAGCTTTCATGAAATCCACTAAATCAGACATTAATGCGGTTAGCAATAGAGTGGATTATGTGGAGAAAAAAATTGAGGAATTCACCCTAGCTCACAATGAACTGGTGGATGCCCACTTTGATGTAGAAGAGGAGATGAAGGCTATGCGCCTCAAAATGGCAGATATCGAAGACAGGTCACGCAGGAACAACCTCAAATTCAGGGGAGTCCCCGGATCCATTAAACCAGCTGATCTGCCTTCATATCTGCAAAAGCTTATTGACAACGACGCTCCCATCCCTGGGGCCTGCTGACATTATCATTGATAGAGCCCACAGGCTGCCAAAACCATTGTACCTGCCTGAAAAGACCCCAAGGGATGTGATAGCTCGAATCCATTTCTATCATGTGAAGGATCAATTGATGCGATACTCCAGACAGCACCCTGCAATCCCAGACCCATTCGCCGGGATCGCAATTTATGCTGATTTGTCACAAGCCACTATGACAGCGAGACACAACCTGGTACCAATTACTAAAATTCTGAGAAACCACAAAGTCATCTATAAATGTGGGTTCCCGGTCAAACTCCTTGTTGAAATGCACAACGAATCCCACGCTATCACTTCGCTGGAAAAAGGTATGGCACTTCTCCAGAAATGGCGCCTACTCACGACTAAAGGCGACAATGCGGACCCTGAACCGTTCCTTGAGCAGCGTCAAACCCACCGCCACAACAGGAGAAATAAATAATGCTCCAACCACAAGGGCCTTACAGCCTATGCACTAGCATCATTCCACTCCTCATTGAGCATTTAACCTTGGTGCCTTTCTATTTCAACTGCTGTTTTCTGTGTTACTCCACACATTGCCCGTTGTTCGGCTAATACTTGAACTGTTCTTAACCCCACTTTCATATACGTGATGTTTCCCGTATTCTGTTCCCTTCGTCTGATGAATATTGCAATTAGCAAATTATTGCATACCTTTGTTTGGTTTATCTTGGTTGAACTTTGTTCCGTTAACATTATACAGACTATTCTATCTGAGCACATGCACAATCCCTGCACTGAAATTTCATCTCGTCTCGTACCGCACTCTACCACTGGATGGTGACAACGCACCAACTACTATACTAATGGATCTTAAAATAATGACATTTAATGTGAGAGGCCTAAATAGCCCATACAAGCGCAGAACTCTCTGGAAATCAGCACTGGACTTACATTGTGACATTCTTTGTGTACAGGAGACGCACTTCTCCAACATCAACCCTCCAAAATGTACACACGTCAAATTACCTCACGTCTTTACAGCCAGTGACTCGGTCAAAAAAAATGGAGTACTAATTGCTATCAAAGACTCTGTATCCTTTTCCCTATTACAACAGCATATTGACCCGCAAGGCCGCTTCATCATCCTGGTTGCAGAAATTAATCGCAAGATCTACACCCCGGTGAACTTGTACGCACCCAACATCAAGCCCCTGAAATTTATCCGGAAGGTCGTTAAGCTTGCTAAACAAATGTTGAAGGGTAATTTACTACTGTGTGGTGATTTTAATATGGTTGTAAACGATGACCTTGACTCCTCTTCAGTGGCTTGGAGGAAGAGACCTACCTTAGGATCTCTGTGCCTAGAAGAAAGTCTGTTTGATCCATGGCGATGCCTCCGAACCACTGAAAAGGGATTACACATACTATTCAAATGCTCATAACAGCTATTCAAGAATAGATTTTTTCCTTACAAATGTGTATACCCTACAGACCATAAATAAAGCGGATATCCACAACATCACATGGTCAGATCACGCACCGGTAACCATTGAGTTTGTGGATACAAGCTCAAGCTCCCACAAGCCTATGTGGCGCAAAAATAATTTCCTTCTGTCGCAGCCTAAAATAAGGGATGAGATTGAAGGAAAAATACATGAGTATTTCACTATTAATGACACTGGTGACTGTTCCCCCACAACAATTTGGTGTGCCCACAAGGCAGTCGCTAGAGGGCATTTGATACAAATCGCCTCCAGGGAAAAGAAAAAAAAACTGCAGCGTATTACAACGTTACAAAAATCCATAGCTGACCTAGAAGCGCAACACAAACTTCTCAATTCCTCTGTCGCCCAAATATTAAAAAGCCTTAACTCCTACCGTGAGGATCTGAGACAGGAACTTAGGACAGACTATGACTTATACTTTAAAAGACTGAAATTATCATTCTACACACAAAACAATAAAGCAGGGAAGCTGCTAGCATCCCAACTCAAAAAACGACAAGCACGCGCCAACCTCACTCAGATAAAGCACCATAAAACCAACGCCACGCTACGCAACCCAACAGATATAGCTAATGTGTTTAAAGATTACTACCACTCCCTCTACAATCTTAACACTGACCCCAGCACTCACCAACCCACTGAAGACAAGATAATTTTCTTAAGGGTATCCACCTACCCTCGATAGATAACTCCACCCTACAGAAACTCAATTCCCCAATTACTGAAGCAGAAGTAGAAGCGATTATTAAAACTCTTCCTATGCATAAAGCACCCGGAGCGGACGTTTTTTCCGCTGAATACTATAAGGCCTTTGCTAAACTACTTACCCCCAATCTAGTTAAGGTCTTCAACAAAGCTGCAGAGTCTGGCTCTTTCCCGCATGAGATGCTCTAAGCTGTTATAGTCACAATACCCAAACCTGGCAAAGATCCATCTCTCCCCAAAAATTTTAGGCCCATTTCCTTACTAAACACGGATCTTAAAATATTTTCCAAAACCCTAGCTAACAGACTACTAGAACTCACGCCATCCCTCATAGGTCTGGACCAAGTTGGTTTTGTTATAGGAAGACAGGCACCTGACGGGACTAGGAGAATGCTCAACCTACTGCGTTTTCTTAAGTAACTAAAGAGCCTAGCGTGTTCCTAGCCCTGGACGCCGAAAAGGCCTTTGACAGGGTCCATTGGGGATACCTGTCTAAGACTCTACATAAATTTGGTATATCTGGCCTGATCCACTCAGCGATCATGTCACTATACTCCAGCCCCTCTGCCCAAGTCTATACCTCCAGCTTACTCTCAGACCCATTTACTCTCTCTAATGGGACCCGTCAAAGATGCCCATTGTCCCCGATCATTTTCTCCCTTGTTATAGAGCCACTAGCAGAATACATAAGGGCTAATACAGCTATAAAAGGTATCACAGTAGGCACAGAAAGTCACAAGCTAGGGTTATTTGCTGATGATGTCATATTGACGATAATCAAACCACATTCTTCTATCCCAGAAATACAATCCCTACTAAACTAATTTGGAGAGGTCTCCTTCTATAAAGTTAACACAACTAAATGTTATGCCCCCACATTAAATATGTCAAAAGAAGCAGTCAATAAACAAATAAAACAGTTCCCCTGCACTTGGGAACCTTCCTCAATCACTTACCTAGACATACAGCTGACCTCATCCTCCTCAAAAATATATTCCTGTAACTACTCTCCTTTAACTACAAAAGTGGAGGAGGAACTACAGTAAATCAGATTAGCAAACTCCACCTGACTTGGCTTGGAAGGATTGCTGCATACCAAATGCAAGTTTTGCCCAAATTGATATACTATTTTAGAACATTACCTAGCCCTATCCCTCAGACATTTTTCTCCCGGCTAACGGCATGCCTGCGTAAATTCATATGGGCAGGAAAAAGACCTAGAATAGCGCTAGCGAATCTGTATAAAGCTAAACAACTTGGAGGTGTAGGTCTCCCCAACGCGCAAGAATACTATAGAGCAGGGATATGCAATTAGTGGACCTCCAGATGTTGCAAAAATACAAGTCCCATCATGCCTCTGCCTTTGGGTGTCATGCTTGTGGCTGTCAGAGTCTTACAATGCCTCATGGGACTTGTAGTTCTGCAACAGCTGGAGGTCCGCTAATAGCATATCACTGCTATAGAGCCACAGTACTCGATCAATTGAAATATTGGTTCTCATGTCAAACAGACAATAGGTGGTCCCCCTAGGAAGGGAGATTAGCCCAGGACATAATCTCCCAGCTTTAGCAATGGTGGCCAGCCTGCACCATAGTCCATCAATCCCTCCTTACCCGACTATACAAGCCTCAACAGCAGCTTGGTCCTCATTGACGAGACAAATGTTTACTGACACACCACTGTGTACATTACAAGTGCCCTTAGCTTCCTATGAATACCTAATTTTGGGGCTTTCAACCCAATCCTGGGCAAAAAAGGGGGTGCACTTCAATACAGCTGATTTACCAGAGCCAGATGCACTAGACAGATACAAAATTTACCAAATTCAGCACTATAAACTTTCAAACCAAGCCCGCCCCATAGTAATTCCTCTTTCAGTGTGGAATTTTCTATGGAATAGGCATCTAGGCAAATATAAAGGGATATCCTTATTTTATAAACATACCTCCCCCTTATATATCCAGGTTAAACTGCCAAATATGTTAAAATGGGAAAGAGATCTACAAACAGAATTTACGCTACCCCAATGGCACCTAGCTATACATTATAACAGCAAGTCCTCAGTATGTGTAGATCACTGGGACAATACTCAGAAAATTCTACATAGATGGTACCTCACGCCTTACCGCATAAGTAAAATGGATCCAAACACCTCACCGTTGTGCTGGCGAGACTGTAGTAATACTGGCAACCTCCTTCACATTTTGTGGAGCTGTACAGTAATACGTCCTTTCTGGGATGACGTCCTCCACCTTATCCAAAAAACTACAAGACATAGGTGTGTATTAACCCCTTTTTTAGCTTTACTAAGCTTGGGGGTTGAGCAGTTCCCCCCTCTAGCGAGAAAAGTGGTTTTGCATATTCTATTCGCCACGCGTATCACAATAGCAAAGGAATGGCGCTCTAAGACTTCACCAAAAATCGACGAAGTAATCTCTAGAGTGAATACACAATATTTAATGGAAAAGATGTTTGCGTACAAAGAAGGAAGAGCCTCGGGCTTCCATAAACACTGGGACATCTGGAGAATCTCCCCACATGCCTCATCACATATATGATATACAACATACTCATCCATGATGGATGATAAATGACATAAATGTATAAAGGTTTTGCCCTCCAGTGGCAGTACTGATAATAACACCAGCTTAATAGAGAGGACTGCAGGTAAATTATATGCCGAGAATCACTAGGAAATGTGCGTAGAGCTACTCCCTTTGCATAAATGTATGAGTTTGTTTACCAACCATCACCATTAAACACAAGTAGAATTGACGTGACTGAGCTCCCTTGCCCTACTTCAGGGGGCAGGGCAGGACTCTTTCTGATGTACGTTTCATGACCTGTTCACAGTGTGAACCCGAAAGGGGTGACAGGTTTCAGCTCATCGCGACACCTTTTTTATATTGCATTATGATGAGCCTGCATGTGAGTAGCCGAGTTTTTACCTTAAAAACCTTTCTTGTGTTAACAATTTGTATATCTAATGTTGGTACAAACTGCAACCTGTACTGTAATGTATAATGCAAACTTCAATAAAAATCTATGGTTAAAAAAAAAAATGTCTCCTAAAATCCCCTCTTGGGGGAGGCTGTCATGTCAAAATTACGGGCACTGCCATTGCAGACTTGTTTTTAAAGATGTAGAACTTGGAGCTGATACCCTCACATTTGGCATAGAATAAATAGTTAAGTAGGAACTCTGGAGTTTCATAATTTTATTTTAGGATCAGAAATTTCCCTTCAAAAAAATTGTTGGCAAAGGAAGCTTCTATATATCTTCCCTTACAGTTTTCCTATAAGGAACAAGCAGAATGGATGTTACTGAGATGATGGATGCAGGTATTTGGGTGTACTAGTATGCGTGAAATTTCTCTCGACAGCCAGAAGGTTAGTGCTGATTTCACACATGACCTTGCCCGGTACAAGATAGTGTGAGATCAGCCACCTCTTGGCCTGGCCTTGGGAGATCTGCCATAATCTCTGGCCCAGGATGGTTCCTGTCCCCCAGGCAAAACCAACATATTGATTGGGAGGTTACACTGGCTCAGGAGGACTTGGTTTCTTCTGAGGCATCAGAAGAGTATTCAAGTGAGGAGGAGGGGGTACAGGTGAATTCAGTGCCACCAACATGGTACCACTAGCTTCAGCAGCCACCAGCAAATTGACTCACTGTGCTCTGAAGGATGTGTAGCATCCCTGACTGTGTTTGCTGTACCACATATCTGTGGCCATGTGGACCCTCCAGCTCACATAGTGGTCCAGCAACACAAATAAATTACCTTCCACATGCTAATGGAGGGAAGGGATGGCCTTCTTGGCAATAAAAAATTGGTCAAATATTCTTCTGTTGGAGACTTGTGGTGATGTTCAAGCTTTATCTAGAAACTGCACAGCATAGCCCCCATGATAAGCCTTGTCCCCACTTGATCTGGTATGCCCTATTTCTCTGAAAGCCCCATTGAGACTTATTACCTGTCACTTGAGGCCAAAGATGTTTTGGCAGATGCTGCTAATGAATCTTGTAGAGGAGAGGGAGATGTGGACTATATGTTACACAAAAATATGCAGTTCAACATACTGCAATCTAGATTAATGTAGCACAATGTAGTATAGCACTGTATAGCAAAACTATCTCTCCCTACACACAGACTGTAATTTCTCCCTAAACTACTACAAAAACACAAAAACATGGCTGCTGGGAACCCAGCCATATATACAACCCCCCACATCATTGGCCCTTCTAAGGCACCTGACCTAAGTTCAAAGGGAAGGAGGGAAGGAAGCATATTCTGCTTAGTTGGTTACTATGGCAGTGAAATTATGCATTGTTTCACCTCAACCCAATGTCAGCCCCAAACCTTAACCTCATCCCCTAACCACTGCCTTGAATCAACTACCTCACATCTGTAAGAGACAATAGTGGTAAAAATATACAATTATTTAAAGAGCCATTGTCATTCTGCCCATTCAAGGGCTCCCCAACCCCACTGTTACTCACCTTGATGGTGCTCATTCTTTCATCATAGCCAGAACTAAAATCCCCCGTCTCCCCAGTCTCCTCTGGTGTAAGACTAGGGGTGTCATCACTCTTTCTGTCATGTCACACTGACCCAAGTACTGTCAGCTCCGGTTGGAGCCGCTGTACTCACTATGCAAAGTAAGTACAGTGATCTTACCCGCTAAGCTGTTGTATTCTGACAGGGGACGCCCCCGCCAGAACGCTTTGATCAGCACTTTCCGCTATTGGCAAAAAGCACTGATTGGGAGTCAGTTGGCTGCTGGTTTTCCAGCATGCTCGTCCGACAGACCGACATACTCACGAGCTGATTGTCGGCCATTTTTTTGAACCGGCAAATGTCTCCCGACATTCAGCCCATGAGTACCTGGCTTTAGACGTTGCATTGTATGTTAATGAGGACAGACTTAAACCTAGTACACATGGACTGAATGTCGGCCGGTATAATAAAAACTGACCAACATTCGGCCCATGTGTATGGTAGCAGGCCAGCCTGTCAGAACACAATAGTACAGCAGGGGGGATCGCTGTACTAACATCGGATTGTTAAGTACAGTTTCTCTGACCTGAGCTGTCAGGTGGGTTGAACGAAAAAAAAAAACGAGTGGTGTGTATGAGGCTTAAGGGCAGAGAACTCACTCTGACATGAAAAAAATAAAAACTTATGCCCCATACACACGATCGTTTTTCTTGTCATTTTTTTTCTTGCCGTTTTTCACGTCGTTTTTTTCATGTTTCCTCTCGAGCCTGTCTTGCGTACACACGATCATTTTAAAAAATGATCAAGCAAAGCGCAGTGACGTATACCACATACGACGGCACTATAAAGGGGAAGTTCCGCTCGAATGGCGCCACCCTTCATGTTAGTAAAGTTTGTTGAGCAACGATTCGCGCTTTTCAGCCTCGTGCTTTTCAGTCCGTTACTGCGTGACGAATGTGCTATCTCCATTACGAACGCTAGTTTTACCAGAACGAGCGCTCCCGTCTCATACTTGATTCTGAGCATGCGCGTTTTTTTCACGTCGTTAAAGCATACACACTATCGTTTTTCATGTCGTTAAAAAAAACGACATGAAAAACGACGTGAAAAAAGAGAGCATGTTCGAAATTTTTAATGGCCGTTTTTCACGTCGTTAAAAATGCTCTGGAGCATACACACGATCATTTTTAATGGCCATTTTTAAAAATGGCATTTTTAACGGCATGAAAAATGATCGTGTGTATGGGGCATTACAGTCAGCCATGACACCTTCTCCAGAGAAACAGCTAAAAAGTAGAATTTTTTTATACAGTATATATTATTTGAATGGAAACACATAACATAAAATAAGGTTTTCTCAAATTTGACTGCAAAAATTAGAAATGCACTTAAATTGTGTGAATGCTTTAGGATAAGTGCACATGAGCATTTGAGAACTGCTTCTTATATTCATCTATGGAACAATTATAAAAGATTTTAACAGTGTACAAATTGGATCATATGCTCATTTCTGTGGTTCACATTTCATGTCTTATTATGCTGGGTTACCACATATTGTATTTCTATACAGAAGTCACAGTTGGGTTGGTGATAAAAAATCATCAACAGGTGTGTTTCTTTGTTGTAGACTGGCAATGTATGAATATTTTGCTTAGTGAACAGGTGACATTGAGAACGTTTTTCTCAGTCTGAAAATTTGACTAATAGATAATAGTTTAAGCCCTTTTGAATCAAACTGAGAAGCACTATTTGTACACAAACTTTTCTGAAATTACACATCTATAAAAATCTGTTCAGTTTTTTTTAATGACAGCCGAATCAATATGTTATTTGAGAATTCATTTTTTTTTATTCTACTGTAATAGTCCTTAACCACTTAAGCCCCGGACCATTTGGTAGCTAGAGGACCAGAGGTGATTTCAGAATTTTGCACTGCGCTGCTTTAACTGTAAATTGTGCGGACATGCAATGTTGTACCCAAACTAAATTTGCGTCCTTTTCTTCCCACAAATAGAGCTTTCTTTTAATAGTATTTGATTGCCTCTGCGATATTTATTTTTTGCGATATAAACGGAAAAAGACCCAAATTTTAGAAAAAAAATGATATTTTCTACTTTTTGTTATAAGAAAAATCGAATAAACTCAATTTTAGTCATACATTTAGGCCAAAATGTATTCAGCCACATGTCTTTAGTAAAAAAAATGTCAAAAAGCGTATATTTATTGGTTTGTGCAAAAGTTATAGCGTTTACAAACTAGGGTACATTTTCTGGAATTTACACAGCTTTAAATTTATGACTGCCTATTTCATTTCTTGAGGTGCTAAAATGGCTGGGCAGTACAAAACCCCCCCAAATGACCCCATTTTGGAAAGTAGACACCCCAGGGAAATTGCTGAGAGGCATGTTGAGCCCATTGAATATTTTTTTTTTTGTCCCAAGTGATTGAATAATGAAAAAAAAAAAAAAATTACAAAAAGTTGTCACTAAATGATATATTGCTCACACATGCCATGGTTATATGTGGAATTGCACCCCAAAATACATTCTGCTGCTTCTCCTGAGTACAGGGATACCACATGTGTGGGACTTTTTAGGAGCCTAGCCGCGTACGGGACCCCAAAAACCAAGCACCACCTTAAAGGTTTCTAAGGGCATACATTTTTGATTTCACTCCTCACTACCTATCACAGTTTTGAAGGCCATAAAATGCCAAGATAGCACAAAACCCCCCAAAATGACCCCATTTTGGAAAGTAGACACCCCAAGGAAATTGCTGAGAGGCATGTTGAGCCCATTGAATATTTTTTTTTGTCCCAAATGATTGAATAATGACAAAAAGAAAAAAAAAATGTACAAACAGTTGTTACTAAATTATATATTGCTCACACATGCCATGGTTATATGTGGAATTGCACCCCAAAATACATTCTGCTGCTTCTCCTGAGTATGGGGATACCACATGTGTGGGACTTTTTGGGAGCCTAGCCGTGTACGGGGCCCCAAAATCCAAGCACCGCCTTCAGGATTTCTAAGGGCGTAAATTTTTGATTTCACTCCTCACTACCTATCACAGTTTTGAAGGCCATAAAATGCCAAAATAGCACAAAACCCCCCCAAATGACTCCATTTTGGAAAGTAGACACCCCAAGCTATTTACTGAGAGGCATGTTGGGTTCATGGAATATTTTAAATTTTGCCATAAGTTGCGGGAATATGACAAACTTTTTTTCTTTTGCACAAAGTTGTCACTAAATGATATATTGCTCACACATGCCATGGGCATATGTGAAATTACACCCCAAAATACATTCTGCTGCTTCTCCTGAGTACGGGGATACCACATGTGTGGGACTTTTTGGGAGCCTAGCCGCGTACGGGACCCCAAAAACCAAGCACCGCCTTCAAGGTTTCTAAGGGCATAAATTTTTGATTTCACTCCTCACTACCTATCACATTTTTGAAGGCCATAAAATGCCAAGATAGCACAAAACCCCCCAAAATGACCCCATTTTGGAAAGTAGACACCCCAAGGAAATTGCTGAGAGGCATGTTGAGCCCATTGAATATTTTTTTTTTGTCCCAAGTGATTGAATAATGACAAAAAGAAAAAAAATGTACAAAAAGTTGTCACTAAATGATATATTGCTCAAACATGCCATGGTTATATGCGGAATTGCACCCCAAAATACATTTGGCTGCTTCTCCTGAGTACGGGAATACCACATGTGTGGGACTTTTTGAGAGCCTAGCCGCGTACGGGCCCCCGAAAACCAAGCACCGCCTTCAGGATTTCTAAGGGCACAAATTTTTGATTTCACTCCTCACTACCTATCACAGTTTTGAAGGCCATAAAATGCCAAGATAGCCCAAAACCCCCACAAATGACCCCATTTTGGAAAGTAGACACCCCAAGCTATTTGCTGAGAGGCATGGTGAGTATTTTACAGCTCTCATTTGTTTTTGAAAATGAAGAAAGACATTTTTTTTTTTTTTTTCAATTTTCAAAACTTTGTGACAAAAAGCGAGATCTGCAAAATACTCAACATACCTCTCAGCAAATAGCTTGGGGTGTCTACTTTCCAAAATGGGGTCATTTGGGGGGGTTTTGTGCCATCTGGGCATTCCATGGCCTCCGAAACTGTGATAGGCAGTGAGGAGTGAAATCAAAAATTTACACCCATAGAAATCCTGAAGGCGGTGCTTGGTTTTCGGGGTCCTGTACGCGGCTAGGCTCCCAAAATGTCTCACACATGTGGTATCCTCGTACTCAGGAGAAGCAACAGAATGTATTTTGGGGTGCAATTCCACATATAACCATGGCATGTTTGAGCAATATATCATTTAGTGACAACTTTTTGTACATTTTTCTTTTTTTTTTTCTTTTTGTCATTATTCAATCACTTGGGACAAAAAAAAAATATTCAATGGGCTCAACATGCCTCTCAGCAAATAGCTTGAGGTGTCTACTTTCCAAAATGGGGTCATTTGGGGGGGTTTTGAACTGTCCTGGCATTTTATGCACAACATTGGGAAGCTTATGTCACACATCATCCACTCTTCTAACCACTTGAAGACAAAGCCCTTTCTGACACTTTTTGTTTACATGGAAACAAATTTTTTTTTGCAAGAAAATTATGTTGAACCCCCAAACATTATATATTTTTTTAAAGCAAAGGCCCTACAGATTAAAATAGTGGGTGTTGCATTTTTTTTTTCACACAGTATTTGCGCAGTGATTTTTCAAACGCATTTTTTGGGGGAAAAACACACTTTTTTTATTTTTAATGCACTAAAAAACACTATATTGCCCAAATGTTTGATGAAATAAAAAAGATGATACATGGATACCAAACACGACATGCTTTAAAATTGCGCACAAACGCGCTGCGGCGACAAACTACATTCATTTTTAAAAGCATTTAAAAGCCTTTACAGGTTACCACGTTAGATTTACAGAGGAGGTCTACTGCTAAAATTACTGCCCTCAATCTGACCTTTGCGGTGATACCTCACATGCATGATGCAATTGCTGTTTACATATGACGCTAGACCGACGCTTGCGTTCGCCTTTGCGCAAGAGCAGGGGGGGACAGCGGTGCTTTTTTTTTTTATTATAATTTATTTTGCTTTTTTTTTTTTTTTTAAACTGTTCCTTACCTATTTATTTTTTTTACCATTTTTATTGTTATCTCAGGGAATGTAAATATCCCCTATGATAGCAATAAGTAGTGACAGGTACTCTTTTTTTGAAAAAAATTGGGGGGTTAGACCCTAGATCTTTCCTCTGCCCTCAAAGCATCTGACCACACCAAGATCGGTGTGATAAAATGCTTTCCCAATTTCCCAATGGCGCTGTTTATATCCGGGGGGGGGCATTCCCTCCCACTGCTTGTAAAAGCAGTCTAGAGGCTAATTATCTGCTAGAATTGCTTTTACATGAAAGCCGGCCACTGGCTGAAAAGAATGATACCAAGATGATACCTAAACCTGCAGGCATCATTCTGGTATAAACATTCAAAGTCCAGCAACATACCAGTACGTTGCTGGTCCTTGTTGGACATGTATTGTAATCTTTTTTTTTCATGCAGCCTGTTGGCTGAACGAAAAAAAGAGATTGATCGGTGGGTATGCCCACCATTAGAATACCTCCCTTCATCCACCCACTTCTAATGATGGGCATATATTCCGAAGCATGGGAGCATCCTCCCGCAAAAAAGTTATGCCGCGTACGCACGGTCGGACTTTTCCACGGGCAAGCCTTCGTTGGAATTTCGACCGTATGTACGCAGCATAAAAGGTTATGCCGCGTACACACGGTCGGACTTTTCCACGGGCAAGCCTCCGTCGGAATTCCGACCGTATATACGCGGCATTGGGAGCAAAATCGCTCCTCCGCCCCTGCTGCCCCCATGCTTCGGCATATATGCTCTTTTTTTTAACTGTGGTGGTGAAATCACCTCCTACAGTGTTGGAGTCACGGCTTTATGTATCGTGGGAGCAAACGCTGTTGCTGTCAAGATAAATAAATCCGCGATGCAACTGAATGGCGTACCTGCTAAGCAAATGATGGTTAACATTAAAACAAAGTAACATTACAGTACAACAGTAAGACCTTACCATACCATACCTGCAAAGCAAATACCAAAACAAAACCTAGTAAAAAATAAAACATTTTTTTAACGCAACCTGTGCCTAAAATATATATATGCCGAAGCATGGGGGCATCCTCCCGCAAAAAAGTTATGCCGCGTACACACGGTCGGACTTTTCCACGGGCAAGCCTTCGTCGGAATTTTGACCGTATGTACGCGGCATAAAAGGTTATGCCGCGTACACACGGTCGGACTTTTCCACGGGCAAGCCTCCGTCGGAATTTCGACTGCATATACGCGGCATTAAGAGCAAAATCTCTCCTCCGCCCCTGCTGCCCCCATGCTTCGGCATATATGCTCTTTTTTTTAACTGTGGTGGTGAAATCACCTCCTACAGCATTGGAGTCACGGCTTTATGTATCGTGGGAGCAAACGCTGTTGCTGTCAAGATAAATAAATCCGCAATGCAACTGAATGGCGCACCTGAAAACAAAAAATTACATACCTGAAAAGCAAGCATGATAAAACATTGCAGAATGGAATACAGTAAAAAAGAACAGAACAATAGAGAGCAAATAGAGAGAGAGAGAGAGAGAGAGAGAACAATAAAACTACAACTATTTTTGGTTTTTTTATTTTATATTTTTTTTGTGTTTTGTTTTTTACGTTTATTTTTTTTATTTTTTACACTTTTATTTTTGTAACTTTAACAACTGTAATGGTTCGGGTCTCTCAAAATGTAATGGCATCTTGGGAGACCCTGTGTAAGTGTGTCCTAGTCTGTGAAATGCTGTACCCTACGCTAAAACTTCACTTTTGAGTGGTAGCGTTCAAAACATTCACCAAGGCAAAGACCAGGCTTGTCAGGACAGAGTGGACAATAATGACGGGTGTCACGCCTAAATCCGCGCTTGCTACAGACATGACATCTTTTTTGGGGGGCTCGTTGGGTAGGGGTACTCGGGAGGACATACGTATAATGCCTCTCATGCAGCCGGCTTACTGCATTTGGTTGGGGATGGTGAGGTGCAGAACCGCCTGGATACAGGAGTTCTGTGACTATCTCATCCTGGAATTTTAGGAGAGATAACGTCCAGCCTGAAGCTCTGTATAGCACATGAGCGTGCAGCAAAGCCAATTGAAATAAGGATAGAGACACTTTTTTGTACCAGCGTCTCGCCTTACGGTCAATTAGATACGGTGCCAACAACTGGTCGTTGAGATCCACCCCTCCCATATTTTTGTTATATTCGTGGACACAGAGGGGTTTCTCCACAACACCAGTCGCCGTAGGAATTTGGACTGTCGTGTCTGCATGAAGGGAGGTAAGAAGGAAAACATTCTTATTGTCCCTCCACTTCATAGCGAGCAAGTTATTACACTTTACGCAGGCTCTCTCCCCCAGCCTAAGACGGGCATCTACAAGCCGCTGGGGAAAGCCCTGGTGATTAGGTCGCACGATGCCACATGCTCCAATCTGATGATCAAACAAGTGACTAAACAGTGGCACGCTCGTGTAATAATTGTCCACATACAAGTGGTACCCCTTTCCGAATAAGGGTGACACCAATTTCCACACTATCTTGCCAGCGCTCCCTATGTAATCTGGGCAGTTGACCGGCTCAACCTGACTATCTTTTCCCTCATAAACCATAAAGCTCCATACATAGCCTGTTGCCCTGTCACAGAACTTATAGAGCTTGACCCCGTATCTGGCACGCTTGCTGGGAAGGTACTGCTTGAAAGACAAGCGGCCAGAAAATGTAATTAGGGACTCATCAATGCAGACAACTTGATCGGGAGTAAACAAGGCTGCAAAACGTTAGTTGAAGTGGTTTATGAGGGGCCGAATTTTATAGAGCCGGTCGTATTCAGGGTCCCCACGTGGACGACAAAGTTCATTGTCGTTGAAGTGCATGAACCGCAAGATATGCTCGTATCGTTTCCTGGGCATGGAGGCAGAGAACACGGGCATGTGGTCAATTGGGTGCGTGGACCAATAAGCACGCAATGACGGGAATTTATGTGTGCCCATGTTGAGGGAAAGGCCCAGAAAGGTCTTATATTCGGAAACCGTAATTGGTTTCCAATCTTTGGCAATGGAAGGCAACTGGGGATTAGCGGCGATGAATTGACCAGCATATAAATTTCTCTGGTCCACAATAGATCTATAGAGATCTTCCGTGAAAAACAGCGAATAATAATCTATTGGCATAAAATCAGCTGTTTCCACCTAAATACTGGGTTGGGCAGTGAATGGGGGAAGTACGGGTTCTGCAGAAGTGGTGGGGACCCAATCAGGATAGGCGAATTCTGCAGGAAGAGCACTATGGGTACGACGGGCCTGCCTTTGTCTTCTTATTGGTGGCAGCGGGACACTACTTGTGCTTGCCACCTCGCCAGCTTGAACTGCACTTATGGGACTCGCCACGTCACCACGTGATACTGCAGTGCTGGATGTACGCCCAGGCTGTACTAGGCCGCTGGTGCTTGCCAATTCACCAGAAGGAATAGAGGCGCTAGTACTCCTCTGCTCCATGATACGAGAGCCCTGCGGTTCTTGCTCCTCAACAACCTCAGAAGATCGGGATCGGGTACGCCTGACCTTAGCAGGGACCTCAACTTCGTCGTCAGAGCTATCTGACGTGGGGCCGCTGACGTCACTGTCTTCTACGGGAAGAAATTCTGAGCCTGAATCTGACAGATACGTGACCTCCTCTTCACTATCTGTCATGCTCAGAATCTCGTAGGCCTCTTTACTAGTGTACCTTCGACTTGCCATTTTGGGCTCTAAATTTAGGGGTACACTAGTAAGACTCACAGGAAAAAAAGCACCTGACTGTCGTCAGCAAATATATCAAACGCTACAAAAAAAAACTGTTAGCGATCGCAGGGATCAGGCCTGTCTCTGCGAACGCTGCAGTTATGTGTTTTTTGTTTGGTAAGTGACAGTGATCGATCGATACTGCACTTGGGTGGGCTGGGCTGGGCTGGGCTGGGCGGAGGGGCTAAACGCAGGTGCTAGCAGGTATCTGGGCTGATCCCGCTAACACTGTGTTTCTGGGAACCCTAAACCGCTGGGGACGCTAGTATAGATCTGATCAGATCAGATATTGATCTGTTCAGATACTATACCACTAAGGGAGGTGTATGCTTTGCGCGTGGGTGTTAGCGTTACTGGCACTAAACTAACGCTGCCTGGGGCGACGCAGACCCTCTCTGGCGCTAAAACCTAATTGATCTCACCCACCGGGCGATCAGGGGGTTAAACCTTTATTGGGTTATATACGGCGGGTGCCCTGATGCTATAAAAAGCAAACTAACCAACCAGCGTCACCCGTAACCTTTATATGGTGATCACTGGTGAAAGGGTTAACTAGGGGCAATCAGGGGGTTAAAACCTTTATTAGGTTAAATATGGGGGTACCCGACGCTATATAAAAACCTGACGGGTAACCGAAATAACTAAATAACTAACTGGGTAACCAGTGTCACCAGTGACGCTTATACGGTGATCACTGGTGAAAGGGTTAACTCTAGGGGCAATCAGGGTTAAAATAATATATGGGGGTACCTGCCGCTATAAAAACCTGCGGCGAAACTAGAAATAAATAACTGGCTATCTAGGGCACCACCGGCACTAAATACAGCGATCGAAAATACGATCGCTTAGTGACGCTGGCGTTAGGGGGTGAAAGGGTTACCTGGGGGGCGATCAAGGGGTTAAACCTTTATTAGGGGGGGTTGGGGGGCTACCCTGGACCTAAAGGGGCCTAAACCTAACTGCCCTGCAACTTTTTACTGTCACAGATGACACTAAATGCAGTGATCAGTAAAATAAATGATCACTGCAATCAGTGACACTGTGATTGGGGGCTGGGGGGTGACCTGGGGGGTGATCTGGGGGTGACTGGGGGGTGAAATGTGTGCCTATGTGTACCTATGTGTCAGTGGACTGTTGGTGCACTAACCTGCTTCTTCTCTCCTCGGCGCCGGGAACGAAAAGACCGACACGAGGAGAGATGACATCACTTCCTCTGCCTGTGTTTGCATTACACAGGCAGAGGGAGCATTTTCATTCACCGGGAGCGATCGCGGGGGGGTGGCCGGAATCGAATGGCCGCCCCCCTCATCTCGGAACGCTCCCCAATGATAAACGGCTCACTGTATAGGAGGGGGGTCCGATCGGACCCCCCAACTGTACAAAGGCGATCACGTACACTGTACGTGATTGTGCCTGTCGGTGCCATTCTGCCGACGTATATATACAGTGAGCGGTCGTTAAGTGGTTAAAGTAGAACTAAAGGCAAAACTTTTTTTTATTTTGGATAAAGTAAGGGTGGGTTATAACCCCTGCCATGTAAAACCCATAAGTGCTGCCTTGGCATGCGCTCCACAGGCTGGAAATTACATCACCAAAAATCCCAGCCAATGTGTTTCGTCACTTCCACTGGGCACCTTCAGAAACAGTAAATTTTCTAAAGATCAGTTTTGCCTTTAGTTATACTTTAACCACATTACACTGGACACTCAACAAGCAATTTTTTTTTTTTTTATGAAAACAGACTTAATTTTCCTTCAATCATGGCATAGATTCTGCATTTCCCAAACAATCCTTTGGGATTCTGGTCCAAGTTGATATGATTTCATCACACACTTTCAAAAGATTTGTCAGCTGCACATTCACAATGCGACTTTCCCATCTTACTACAGATCAAAGATGTTCTATTGAATTCAGATCCAGTGATTGTGCCATTATCCGGATGCCTCAGCAGAAATTGAGATTCACCAGATCAAGGTACATTTTTCCAGTCTTCAACTGTCCAGTTTTTTTGATTCTGTACCCACTTCAACTACGGCTTTCTGTTCTTGGCTGACAAGAGCAGAACCCAGCGTGGTCTTGACAGGAGTGGAACCCAAAGTGATCTTCTGCTGTTATCTGTCACAAGGTTAAACACACATTTGAGATGCTTTTTTGCTCATCACAGTTCTGAAGAGTGGTTATTTGAGTTACCATATTCTTTCTTTCAGCTCAAACAAGTGTGATCACTAGGGATGAGCCGAACACCCCCCGGTTCGCAGCAGTACATGCGAACAGTCAAAGAATTTATTTGAACACGCGAACACCGTTAAAGTCTATGGGACACGAACGTGAAAAATCAAAAGTGCTAATTTTAAAGGTTAATATGCAAGTTATTGTCATAAAAAGTGTTTGGGGACCCGGGTCTTGCCCCAGGGGACATGTATCAATGCAAAAAAAAGTTTTAAAAACTTAAGTTTTTTCGGGAGCAGTGATTTTAATAATGCTTAAAGTGAAACACTAAAAGTGAAATATTCCTTTAAATTTCGTATCGGGGGGGTCTATAGTATGCCTGTAAAGTGGCAAAATTTTCCCGTGTTTAGAACAGTCCCTGCACAAAATGACATTTCTAAAGGAAAAAAAAGTTGTTTAAAACTACTCACGGCTATAATGAATTTGTCGGTTCAAAGACAGGTTGTTTACTAGTGGTGGTAGCCATTTCTGTTAACAAATCACTTGAATCAGCATTAGATGTGCACATCTTGGGAGCAACAGCATAGTGATTGCAAGTTTTTGCATTTGGCTTTTTTTCCATATACCGTATTTATCGGCGTATAACACGCACCCTAACTTTAAGAGGGAAGTTTTAGGGAAAAAAAAATCCCCCTGCGTATAACAGGCAAAGTTTACCCTCTATTTTCAGGGTAAAAAAGTGAGTGTTATATGCCAATAAATACAGTAAGTTATTTTCCACATCTACAACATCTCTTAAAACATATTTGTTTTGTCTGCATTTATTTATGACTTTTGGGAAATAATTTGTGATTTTCTTATGTTATTTACTTTGTTTAAATCAGCAATGCTGCAGCAGCCTCTTGCGTACTGTGTTTGCCTGTCAGAATGACCTGCCATTCAGATGAAGCAGAAAGTACTGAAAACTGCTACAAGGATGTGCATTTCTGGCTTCCTGGTTTTCATATCTGCTGGTAATTTTAGAGATTCTTTAACTGCCTCAAGACCAGACATTTGTACCCCCTTCCTGCCCAGGCCAGGTTTCAGCTTTCAGTGATGTCACACTTTGAATGACAATTACTCAGTCATGCAGCACTGTATCCAAAGTCATCTAATTAGTAAATAGAGTCCACCTGTGTGTAATTTCATCTCAGTATAAATACAGCTGTTCTGTGAGTCCCTCAGAGGTTTGTTAGAGAACCTTATTAAACAAACAGCATCATGAAGGCCAATGAACACACCAGTCAGGTCAGGGATAAAGTTGTGGAGAAGTTTAAAGCAGGGTTAGGTTTTAAAAAAAGTATCCCAAGCTTTAAATATCTCATGGAGCACTGTTCAATCCATCATCCGAAAATGGAAAGAGTATGGCACAACTGAAAACCTACCAAAACATGGCCATCAAAAAACTGACAGGCCGGGCAAGGAGAGCATTAATCAGAGAAAAAATTTGAAGTCCCACATTGAGTTCTAAATAATAAAAAAAGCATTTAAAAACATAGCAAAAACATTACGCAATCGGCCCGTGCGACGACCGCGTCTGCCCGCAGTTAAGCTGGGATATATAATCCCGCGATATGCCCTAAGGCTATAATCACGGAGACCTTTATTTCACAGCCTATCCATATTGCGATGGACGACCTGCGTCAGCACGCAATCCGTCACACGGAAGCCGGTGCACACTGGGAAATGTAGTATCTTTGTAGTATCTTCTTTTTATTTTAAATTTTTTATGAGTGCTGCAAACTGAGGGGTCATTCCCTTACATCAGGATTTCTTCCTTTTCGGGTTGGAAATACGGACCAGTGGTGCTGTCGGCATAAGGAAGGAGGTGTCTTGCAGATCCTGACTGTTCCTTGGGTCCACAGAGTGGACAAAGCTTTGTTGATCCACCACCGTACCGTGAGCTGGGTCCACTCTGTTCGGTAAGAGCATTTACTTGGGCATTGGCCCAAGGTGAAGGCACTCCCGGGTGATGTCATATATCCTATATGCCTATAAAGAAAATGTGATAGATGCACCCTTTAAACCTATTTTCAAACGATGCAGCTCCTTGTTGGATTCTGACCTATGAACTTTTTTTCATATGTGACAAGATAGTGACGCCTTATATGAGTTTGTCTTCACCTACATTATATTTTTATTTTATTTTTTGTTGATTATGTGTATGATCAATATTCCAGTTTAATTGCTGGTTTCTGTTGTGCACCTATACACTATGCCAATTATTTCACTGTTGGGATTTTTCTAGTATTCACTTACATTTTCATCACATTCATTTGTGTACACCTATTGTGTACAAACGTTTTGTTTGACACCATATTTTTATGTGCACCATTGTGCTATACATGAAGTAGGGTTCTTTACTACTTCTCTCACAGCGCCACATTATATAATTTTTTATACGTTTTACATATCCTGTCTGATTTTATGTTTGGCTACTTTATTTAGTATTTAGAGTTGGCGCAGTATTATTATTATTTAATTAATCAGAGAAGCAGCCAAGACTCAGGTGGGAGAATCTGTCCACAGGACAACTATTAGTCGTACACTCCAGAAATCTGGCCTTTATCGAAGAGTGACAAGAAGAAAGACATTGTTGAAAGAAAGCCATAAGAAGTCCTGTTTGTAGTTTGCTAGAAGCTATGTGGGGGACACAGCAAACATGTGGAATAAGGTGCTCTGGTGAGATGAGACCAAAATTTTACTTTTTGGCCTAAAAGCAAAACGCTATGTGTGGCACAAAAAAAATGACACTGCACATCACCCTGAACACACCATCCCCACCATCAAACATGGGGATGCTTTTCTTCAGCAGGGACAGGGAAGCTGGTTAGAGTTGATGGCAAGATGGATGAAGGGCAGTCTTAGAAGAAAACCTGTTATGCCTTGTACACACGATCGGATTTCCGATGGAATAAAATCCGATGGACTTGTTTCATCGGAAATTCCGATCGTGTGTGGGCCCCCATCTGACTTTTTTCCATCAGAGTAAAAAAATAGAACATGTTTTAAAAAAAAGAAAAATCCACGCATGCTCACAATCAAGTCAACGCATACTCGGAAGCAGTGAACTTAATTTTTCTCGGCTCGTCGTAGTGTTTCACAACCGCGTTTTGGACGGTCGGAATTTAGTCTGATAGTGTGTATACAAGACTGATGGAAGTCAGCTTCATCAGAATTCCGACAGAAAATTAAATCGGATTTTTGATTCCATCGGAAATCCGATTGTGTGTACAAGGCATTAGAGTCTGCAAAAGACTTGAGACTTGGACGGAGGTACACCTTCCAGCAAGACAATGACCCTAAACACACAGCCAGAGCTACAATGGAATGGTTTAGATTGAAGCATATTCATGTGTTAGAATATCTCTGTCAAAGTCCAGACCTAAATTCAATTGAGGATCTGTAGCAAGACTGGAAAATTGCTGTTCACATACAGACAGAGCTTGAGGTATGTTACAAAGAATAATGGGCAAAAATTTCACGCTCTAGATGTGCAAAGCTGGTAGAGACATATCCAAAAAGACTTGCAGCTGTAAATGCAGCGAAAGGTGGTTTCTCCAAAGTATTGACTCAGGGGGGCTGAATAAAAATGCACGTGATACTTTTCACATATTTATTTGTAAAAAGTTTTGAAAATCATTTATCATTTTCCTTCCACTTCACAATTATGTGCCACTTTGTGTTGGTCTATCACATAAATTCCCAAGAAAATACATTTACGTTTTTGGTTGTAACATGACAAAATTAGGAAAATTTCAAGGGGCATGAATACTTTTTCAAGGCACGGTATACTTGAAAACTGATCATTCCTGATGTAAAGTCTTCTCACAAAATTCCAGGACAGTATAAAATGAAATGAACCCCCACCATCACTTTGCTATGTATTCATCACTGCATTGGGTGATTTTGCTAGACAACTGAATGGCATTGAAGTAAAGCAGGAGAGGGTGGGTCAAGACTTTTCAACTTCCTTACTATAGTTGAATTTGCTCAGCAGAGTAACTCAGGTCTCCCAAGTTAAAGGGGTTGTAAAGGTTTGTTTTTTATTTTCTAAATAGGTTCCTTTAAGCTAGTGCATTGTTGGTTCACTTAAGCCCCGTACACACGATCGGTTTGACTGATGAAAACCGTCCGATGGATGGTTTTCATCAGACCAACTGATCGTGTATGGTACCCATCGGTCTTTTTTCCATCGGTTGTAAAAAATAGAACTTGTTTTAAAATTTTCCGATGGATAAAAAACGGATGGGAATTTCCGATCATCTATGGGCAAGTCCATCGGTTAAAAAACCCACGCATGCTTAGAATCAAGTTGACGCATGCTCAGAAGCATTAAACTTCATTTTTCTCAGCTCATCGGAGTGTTTTACGTCACCGCGTTTGGAACGGTCGGTTTTTTGACTGATGGTGTGTGGCCAAGACTGATGAAAAACAGTTTCATCGGATTTCCGATGGACAAATCCATTGGACGAAAATCCATAGGTTATCCGATCGTGTGTACGGGGCTTTAACTTTTCCTTAGATTTCCCTTCTAAATATTTTTTTTCTTTGTTTTCTTTGTCTGAATTTCTCACTTCCTGTTCCTCCTCAGTAAGCTGTTCAGTAAGCTGTTCTGGATGACTCCACACCACTCGGATGATGGTGTGAAGTTTACTGAGGAGGAACAGGAAGTGAGAAATTCAGACAAAGAAAAAAAACATTTAGAAGGTAAATCAAAGGAAAAGGTAAGTGAACCAACAATGCACTAGCTTAAAGGAACCTATTTAGAAAATAAAAAACAAACCTTTACAACCCCTTTAATTCAAAATGATGCCAGAGAATCCTGCTTTTGCAAAGAAATATTGGTTGTGGAAGGTAATACAACGTTATTTTAAAACAATGCCAGTTTATAAGCCATTCTGTCAGATTTTTACCTAACACTACAATTTTCATGTCATAGTTTTGTAAACCGGGGGAAAAAAAACAGGCAGATTGCAGCAATTAAAATATGGAAGTGGAGTGAAAAGAAAAAGGTGAAGAGTATATTTAAAACAAGAAGAGTCCCTAACACCAGTGTGTTTTGACAAACTTAGCTACATAGCATGTTAACTACAGACACTCCACAACCTAGGACAGTCTTATGCCTCGTTCACGCGACCGGTTTTCCTGACATGCCAAAACCCGACTTTTTCCCGACGTGATTCCTCTCAAGCCTGCTAAAGCGTGGTGACGTCCAACATGTACGACGGCACTATAAAGGGGACGTTCCATTCAAATGGTGCCACCCTTTGGGCTTGCTTTTGCTGATCTCGTGTTAGTAAAAGTTTGATGAGAGACGATTCGCGCTTTTCAGCCTTCGTGCTTTTCAGTCCGTTACAGCGTGACGAATGTGCTATCTCCATTACGAACTATAGTTTTACCAGAACGAGAGCTCCCGTCTCATACTTGATTCTGAGCATGCGCGGTTTTTTTTCCCCTCGGAAAAGCATACACGCGACCGGTTTTCGCGACAAGAAAAAGACTAACGGCAAACACAATGGGAAAAAATAGAGCAGGTTCTAAATTTTTTGCGGGCAATTTTCTCGTCGGGAAAACTGCTATGGAGCATACACACGACCGGTTTTCCCGACCAATCTAAAAAATTGCAGTTTTCTCGTCGGGTGTGTACGGGGCATTACAGCAGTCTAGTTCAACATTAACGTGACTCATAGAAAAGACCAAATATGAACAAGCATCACACAAAATTTTCAAGTTTTATTTTGAGGTCTTGATTTACACAGACTGAATTGCACCATCTAACTATACAATCAAATAAGCTTTGGAAGATCTCTACAAAATTAGGGATATTCTCATAATTTGTTTTGTATCATGGTTTTGGTTAACAAAGGATGCATCTTGATGAGATTAAATATTGTTGGCCCAGTGAATCTCTAGGCCAAACTTTTTCTTCTAGTTTTAGAAAAATTGAGAAAGGCTTAACCACTTTGCATCCAGGCCAATTCTGACACTTCGCTCCTACATGTAAAAATCATATTTTTTTTGCTAGAAAATTACATAGAACCCCCAAACATTAAATATGTTTTTTTAGCAGAGACCCTAGAGAATACAATGGCAGTCATTGCAACTTTTTATCTTGCACAGTATTTGCGCAGCAATTTTTCGAACGCGTTTTTTTCATACTTTAAGAAAAAAAAAAAAAACATAATGTGAAAGATGAAGTTACGCCGAGTAAATAGATACCTAACATGTCACGCTTCAAAATTGTACACGCTCGTGGAATGGCGACAAACTTCGGTAGTTAAAAATCCCCATAGGTCGATGCTTTAACATTTTTTATTGGTTACATGTTTTGAGTAGTGTTGAGCGAACCCGAACTGTAAAGTTCGGGTCCGTACCGAACTTTAGCTTTTTCCCGAACCCGAACCCGGACTTTGCCCAAAAGTCCGGGTTCGGGTTCGGGTTCGACAATCTAATAATGCATTTAGAAATGCTTCAGGGGCCAGCCAATCACCTTTTGATTAGCTGGTGTGCCCTTAGAAACCATCATAGCCATGCCTACTAATGGCATGGCTGTGATTGGTCAGTGCAACATGTGACCCAGCTTCTATATAAGCTAGAGGCACACAGCACACATGTCACTCTGCTTCAGAATAGATAGGGAGAGGATCTAGTCTGCTGCTGCTGCTTTTAGGGAGAGATAGAAAGATAGAAGAGGTAGTCCTGATTCTACAATCTGAGGGAAAAGATAGAGAGATAGTGTAGTGTAGGGCCAGGTTCCTGTGTTGGTGCTTTCAGGGAGAGAGATTTATTATATAGGAGTCCAGATTCAGAGATTAAAATCAGTGATCTGCATAGGTCTACCTATTTGTGTTGCAGTGCAGTCTTTTTACACTGCCATGAGCCCAGTGTCAGAGAAAATCTAACTTTTAGGGGGGGAAAAAAAGGCACTTTATTGTTCTCTTTTCCAAAAGACCCATAGGGCAAAAAAAAAAAAAAAAAAGCATTTTATTTTGCTCGTGCAAAAAAAGACCCGTTTAGGGCAAAAAAAAAAAAAATTGCACTTTAATGTACGCTTGCAAAAAACGCAGTTTAGGGGCACAAAAAAAAGTTTGCAGTGTGTTATACATATTTTGAGGTGTTTGAAATAAACAATTTCTTTATAGTTTTCTCCTACGTTGCTATACTAAAAAAACAACATTTTTTTTAATAGCATTTTCTGCAGTTCTGTAGCTGTGCGATTCAGCGGTTACGTACTGTGGGTGTGTTCTGCTCTTCCAAAAAACGCCGTTTAGTGGCACCAAAAAAAGTTTGCAGTGTGTTATACATATTTTGAGGTGTGTGAAATAAACAATTTCTATATAGTTTTCTCCTACTGTGCTATACTAAAAAAACAACATTTTTTTTGAATAGCATTTTCTGCAGTTCTGTGTTTTATTTTTTTTATGTTATTTTAAGTTATTTCCCTATCCACATTTGTTTGCAGAGCACTTGCCATGCTCTTAACAACATTTTGCTGCCATTTGCAGCCCTCTAGCCCTTTCCATTACCTTTTTAGAGCCTTTTTAGTCCTTAGAAGTTCGGGTCCCCATTGACTTCAATGGGGTTCGGGTTCGGGTCCGGGTTCGGGTTAAAGTTCGGTCACGAACCCGAACTTTTTTCCGAAGTTCGGCCGAACCCGTCGAACCCGAACATCCAGGTGTCCGCTCAACTCTAGTTTTGAGTTACAGAGGAGGTCTAGGGCTAGAATTATTGCTCTCGCTCTAACATTCGTGGCGACACCTTACATGTGTGGTTTGAACACCTTTTTCATATGTTGGCGGGACTTGCGTATGCGTTCACTTCTGCGTGCGAGCACACAGGGACAAGGGCACTTTAAAAAATATATATATATATTGTTATTTTACTTAAACATTTTTATTTTTACACTTTTTAAATAAAAAAAAAATATTATGATCACTTTTATTCCTATTACAAAGAATGTAAAAATCCCTTGTAATAGGAATATGACATGACAGGACCTCTTTACGGTGAGATATGGGGTCAATAAGACCCCACATCTCACCAATAGGCTGGGAAGCCTAAAAAAAAAAAACGATCACGGCTTCCCAGCCGAGGCGGCGCCGTTTTTTTTTAATGCAGAGGCCGGGCGTGACATCATAACATCGCGCCCGGCCTCTGACGATCATAGAGACTTCGGCAACAATCTGGTCCGCCGGAAATCTCTATGGTCAACATCCGACTCACCAATCACAGCGGTGAGTCGGTAGAAGCACCGGAGGGTGGCAGGAGGGGGGACGTCCCCTTTCGCCGCTCGTAAGAACTATTAAGCGGCAGAACAGCCACTATGATTCAGATATACCCCCACAAATTCAAGGATGTCATATGACGGCTTGGGGGCACCAAGTGGTTAAACCTCCTGATAGGTTTTTATTGTTGTCTTTATTTTTATTTGTTTTCTCTGTTGGTTTTACTAATTATCATCACAGGAACAGAAAGTGAAGGGAGGATTTAATCTAAGGATGAGCTCCGGCGTGTTCGCACACCCCACGTGCAGAGCCCGCCAGGAAGTCAGCACTGCGCTGCGCTAATCAAAAGCAGTGAGACATTTCCAGATCTCTGCAGCCGTGCATCGGGACAATGTCTCGCTGCCTGTGATTAGCGCAGTGCAGTGCCGACTTCCTGGCAGGCTCTGCACGTGGGGTGTGCGAACACGCCGGAGCTCATCCTTACTTTAAACGTTAGACTGTCAATACAGCTGTGGGTAGGGAGAAACCCAATGATGCATGAGAGGACTAGAACAGTGTTTGTCAACCTTTTTTCAGTCAAGGCACTCTTTAAGATTATGCACGAGGCACCCCATTCTAAAATGTAAAAAATGTGTTTTACTTATCACAGCAACATCCACACATGTAGGACACCGAACGTTAGAGGTGATTTATTCTTCCAAAGCAAATACACCTTTGCACACTGGAATGGACCAGTATTCCAATGTTTCTCTGCTCTCTCAGGTTCTCTCACTCACTCAGCTAATGTGACAACAGTGCTAATGGAGAGGGGCAGGAACTATACTTCCTCCTTATCAACTGATGACATTATTGGTTGTTAGGACGCCAGCGACTGGAAGGTTGTAATGGTGCACAATGAAAACCTGTGGCTTTGGTGGCAACTAAAAGGCAGTCTTGATACGCCGCCTAGCTTGTGTACAATTTTTGGCCAGTTTTAGGCATTTTGCTAAGGCACCCCTGAAGAAATCTAAAGGCACTATTGTTGAAAAAGGTTGCACTAGGCTGCGGGGAATATTACTATTAATACATGTTAAGCTGGTTGCCCTGAATTCAGTTAATTCACCAGATCTCAATCAACATGGGACCTGTACTTCGTTTAAATGTGTTTAGACCTCTGATCACAGCCTCTAGCAAAGGGAAATTGAGTAGCATCAACTTTTTGTGGTTCTGTGATGTCATGTGACTAAATGCCAAGAGCCACTAAAGAATGCTAAGGCTGGAAGATGTGAAAGAGTGTAACACAATAATCGATGTCCTTTAGGAACACCCATTTTGCCATGCCTACCAATCACTGATACAGCATGGCACACTTTGGGTGATACACTTGCTTTAACAGACAGAAATCTGTCCCTACTAGGGATGAGCCAAACACCCCCGTGTTCGGTTCGCACCAGAACCTGCGAACAGCCAGAATGTTCGCGCGAACTTTAGAACCCTATTAAATACAATGGACTTGAACGTTCAAAATCAAAAGTGCTAATTATAAAGGCTAATATGCAAGTTATTGTCCTAAAAAGTGTTTGGGGACCCGGGTCCTGCCCCAGGGGACATGTATCAATGCAACAAAAAAGTTTTAAAAACTGACGTTTTTTCGGGAGCAGTGATTTTAATAATGCTTAAAGTGAAACAATAAAAGTGAAATATTCCTTTAAATTTCGTACCTAGGGTGTGTGTATAGTATGCCTGTAAAGTCGCGCTTGTTTCCCATGCTTAGAACTGTCCCTGCACAAAGTGTCATTTCTGAAGGAAAAAAGACATTTAAAACTCACTCGCGGCTATAATGAATTGTCGGCTCCCGGCAATACATAGAAAAGTCATTGGTAAAAAAAAAAAAAAATGCGTGGAAGTCCCCCAAAAAAAACAAACCCATTCCAGCGATGAAATCCAGTGTCCCGCGGCGATCCGATGTCCAGCGCTGTCCACACGAAACGTCATTGGCTGAGCCTGAGCGGACCTGATGGGGAACTGCCTCCTCAGTGTAATAAATGAATAGACCCGCCCCTCTCACGTTCCGCATCTGGTCCGCTTAGACTTACACCTACGTCATTGGCTGAGCGGACCTGATGGGGAACTTTAGAAGGGGCGGGTCTATTCATTTAATTCACTGCGAAAGAAGTTCCCCATCAGGTCCGCTCAGGCTCAGCCAATGACGTTTCGTGTGGACAGCGCTGGACATCGGATCGCCGCGGGACACTGGATTTCATCGCTGGAATGGGTTTTTCATTTTTTTATTTTTAATAAAGGACTTTTCCAAGGTGTCTGTGTGTTTTTTTTACATTTTTTTTACACTTTCTTCGTGAAATGGTAGGGGTACAATGTACCCCTTACCAATTCACATGGGGGGCCGGGATCTGGGGGTCCCCTTTGTTAAAGGGGTCTTCAAGATTCCAATAAGCCCCCCGCCCGCAGACCCCCACAACCACTGGGCAAGGGCTGTGGGGATGAGGCCCTTGTCCCCATCAACATGGGGACATCCTCCCTATGTTGAGGGCATGTGGCCTGGTACGGTTCAGGAGGGGGGGGGCGCTCTCTCGTCCCCCCTCTTTTCCTGCGGCCTGCCAGGTTGCGTGCTCGGATAAAGGGTCTGGTATGGATTTTTGGGGGAACTCCACGCCATTTCTTTTTTAAATTTGGGGTGGAGTTCCCCTTAAAATCCATACCAGACCTGAAGGGCCTGGTAATTGAATTTGGAGGGACCCCCACGCATTTTTTCTTTTTTTTATCAATGACTTTTCTCTATATTGCCGGAAGCCGACAGTTCTTTATAGCCGCGAGTGAGTTTTAAATGATTTTTTTCCTTCAGAAATGACACTTTGTGCAGGGACAGTTTTAAGCACGGGAAACAAGCGCGACTTTACAGGCATACTATACACACCCCCTAGGTACGAAATTTAAAGGAATATTTCACTTTTATTGTTTCACTTTAAGCATTATTAACCACTTGCCGCCCGCCCTATAGCGGATTGACGGCGGCAAAGTGGTTTCAAAATCCTGACTGGACGTCATATGACGTCCTCAGGATTTTGAGCCGCTGCGCGCCCCCGGGGGCACGCATCGCGGCGATCGTTGCTGCGGGGTGTCAGTCTGACACCCCGCAATACCAATCTAGGTAAAGAGTCTCAGACGGAGACTCTTTACCACGTGATCAGCCGTGTCCAATCACGGCTGATCACAGTGTAAACAGGAAAAGCCGGTCCTCGGTTTTTCCTCACTCGTGTCTGTCAGACGCGAGTAGAGGAGAGCCGATCGGCTGCTCCTCTGACAGGGGGGTTTGTGCTGATAGATTATCAGCGCAGCCCCCCCGAGGATGCCCACACTGACCACCAGGGATGCCACCAGACCACCAGGGATGCCAGCACCAGGTATGCCACCCTAGACCACCAGGGATGCCAGTTAGTGCCCCCAATGGATGCCAATCAGTGCCCACAATGGATGCCAATCAGTGCCCACAATGGGCATCACTGATTGGCAGGCATTATTGTTTGGCACTGATTGGCATCCATTACAGTACATCAGTGCTGCCTATCAGTGCCCACCCGTGCCACCTATCAGTGCCCATCCATGCACATCCGTGCCACCTATCAGTGCCCATCCATGCCCATCCGTGCTGCCTATCAGTGCCCATCCGTGCCGCCTATCAGTGCCCATCTGTGCCACCTATCAGTGCCCATTCGTGCCGCCTATCAGTGCCCATTTGTGCCGCCTAGCAGTGCCCATTTGTGCCGCCTATCAGTGCCCATCCGTGCCGCCTATCAGTGCCCATCCATGCCGCCTATCCATGCCGCATATTAGTGCCCATCATCAGTGCCCATCAATGCCACCTCATCAGTGCCACCTCATTGGTGCCACCTCATCGGTGCCCGTCAGTGCAGCCCCATCAGTGAAGGAGAAAACTTACTTATTTAAAAAGTTTTGTAACTGAAACAAAAAAAACTTTTTTTTTCAAAATTTTCGGTCTTTTTTTATTTATTTTTTGCAGAAAATAAAAATCCCAGAGGTGATCAAATACCACCAAAAGAAAGCTTTATTTGTGGGGAAAAAATGATTAAAAATGTAGTTTGGGTACAGTGTAGCATGACCGCGCAATTGTCATTCAAATTGCAACAACGCAGAAAGATGAAAATTGGTCTGGGCAGGAAGGTGTATAAGTGCCCAGTATGGAAGTGGTTAAAATCACTGCTCCCGAAAAAACGTCAGTTTTTAAAACTTTTTTTGCATTGATACATGTCCCCTGGGGCAGGACCCGGGTCCCCAAACACTTTTTATGACAATAACTTGCATATAAGCCTTTAAAATTAGCACTTTAGATTTCTCCCATAGACTTTTTGAATTTGCCGCAAACACCCCAAATTGTTCGTTGTTCGGCGAACAGGCGAACAGGCAATGTTCGAGTCGAACTCGAAGCTCATCCCTAGTCCCTACCATGAAAAGACTACATGGCTGTGTTTCCAGTCCTCCCCTACAATGGGTACAACAGTTACAGTTACAGTTACAATTGTCTAGAAAAACAGTAACTATATACTGTATGTATTTCAAATGTGTAGTGAATTATGTGCCTGTAGTTCAGCTTAACCACTTAACGACCGCCCACTGTAATTATACGTCGGCAGAATGGCACCGACAGGCAGAATCACGTATATGTACGTGATCGCCTTTGTATAGTTGGGGGGTCCGATTGGACCCCCCTTCTGTACAGTGAGCGGTGGTTAAGTGTTCGGGAGCGATCCGGCATGAGGGGACGGCCGTTCGATTCCGGCCACCCCCTCTCGATCGCTCCCGGCGAATGAGAGAGCTTCCCCTGCCTGTGTAATGTAAACACAGGCAGAGGAAGTGATGTCATCTCTCCTCGTGTCGGTCTTTTCGATCCGGCGCGAGGAGTGAAGACATCTCACAGTAAGTGCACCAACAGCCCACTGACACCAGTACACGTAGGCACACAAATCACCCCCCAGTCACCCCCAGATCACCCCCCAGATCACCCCCAGTACCCCCAGTCACAGTGCACCGTTTGCAGTGATCATTTTTTTTACTGATCACTGCAATCAGTGTCATTTGTGACTGTAAAAAGTTGCAGGGCAGTTAGGATTAGGCCCCTTTAGGTCCAAGGTAGCCCCCTAACCCCCCTAATAAAGGTTTAACCCCTTGATCGCCCCCCAGGTAACCCTTTCACCCCCTAACGCCAGCGTCACTAAGCGATCGTTTTTTCCGATCGCTTTTTTCTTGTCGCTGGTGTCCTAGATAGCCAGTTAATTATTTTTAGGTTCGCCGCAGGTTTTTATTAGCGTCAGGTACCCCCATATATTATTTTAATCCCCTGATTGCCCCTAGAGTTAACCCTTTCACCAGTGATCACCGTATAAGCGTCACTGGTGACACTGGTTACCCAGTTAGTTATTTAGTTATTTAGAAAACCAGGTTTTTTAGGTTCGCCGCAGGTTTTTATATAGCGTCGGGTACCCCCATATTTAACCTAATAAAGGTTTTAACCCCCTGATTGCCCCTAGTTAACCCTTTCACCAGTGATCACCATATAAAGGTTACAGGTGACGCTGGTTGGTTAGTTTGCTTTTTATAGCATCAGGGCACCCGCCGTATATAACCCAATAAAGGTTTAACCCCCTGATCGCCCGGCGGGTGATATCAATTAGGTTTTAGCGCCAGAGAGGGTCTGCGTCGCCCCAGGCAGCTTTAGGTTAGTGCCAGTAACGCTAACACCCACGCGCAAAGCATACACCTTCCTTAGTGGTATAGTATCTGATCAGATCTATACTAGCGTCCCCAGCGGTTTAGGGTTCCCAAAAACGCAGTGTTAGCGGGATCAGCCCAGATACCTGCTAGTACCTGCGTTTAGCCCCTCCGCCCAGCCCAGCCCAGCCCACCCAAGTGCAGTATCGATCGATCACTGTCACTTACCAAACACAACACACATAACTGCAGCGTACGCAGAGACAGTCCTGATCCCTGCGATCGCTAACAGTTTTTTTGGTAGCCTTTGATACATTTGGTGACAGTCAGGTGCTTTTTTGAAATCAAAAATTTATGTCCTTAGAAACCTTGAAGGCGGTGCTTGGTTTTTGGGGTCCCGTACGCGGCTAGGCTCCCAAAAAGTCCCACACATGTGGTATCCCCGTACTCAGGAGAAGCAGCAGAAGGTATTTTGGGGTGTAATTTCACATATGCCCATGGCATGTGTGAGCAATATATAATTTAGTGACAACTTTGTGCAAAAAAAAAAAGTTTGTCATATTCCCGCAACTTGTGGCAAAATATAAAATATTCCATGGACTGAACATGCCTCTCAGTAAATAGCTTGGGGTGTCTACTTTCCAAAATGGGGTCATTTTGGGGGGTTTTGTGCTATTTTGGCATTTTATGGCCTTCGAAACTGTGATAGGTAGTGAGGAGTGAAATCAAAAATTTGCGCCCTTAGAAATCCTGAAGGCGGTGCTTGGTTTCTGGGGTCCCGTACGTGGCTAGGCTCCCAAAAAGTCCCACACATGTGGTATCCCCGTACTCAGGAGAAGCAGCAGAATGTATTTTGGGGTGCAATTCCACATATAACCATGGCATGTATGAGCAATATATAATTTAGTGACAACTTTTTGTATTTTTTATTTATTTTTGTCATTATTTAATCACTTGGGACAAAAAAAAATATTCAATGGGCTCAACATGCCTCTCAGCAATTTCCTTGGGGTGTCTACTTTCCAAAATGGGGTCATTTGGGGGGTTTTGTACTGCCCTGCCATTTTAGCACCTCAAGAAATGAGATAGGCAGTCATAAATTTAAAGCTGTGTAAATTCCAGAAATAGTACCTTAGTTTGTAAACGCTATAACTTTTGCGCAAACCAATAAATATACGCTTATTGACATTTTTTTTACTAAAGACATGTGGCTGAATACATTTTGGCCTAAATGTATGACTAAAATTGAGTTTATTCGATTTTTCTTATAACAAAAAGTAGAAAATATCATTTTTTTTCAAAATTTTCGGTCTTTTTCCGTTTATATCGCAAAAAATAAAAATCGCAGAGGCAATCAAATACCATTAAAAGAAAGCTCTATTTGTGGGAAGAAAAGGACACAAATTTCGTTTGGGTATAACATTTCATGTCCGCACAATTTACAGTTAAAGCAGCGCAGTGCAAAATTCTGAAATCACCTCTGGTCCTCTAGCTACCAAATGGTCCGGGGCTTAAGTGGTTAAAGCCCAGTTACAGGCTGGAAAAAAAGATACTCTTTCAGTACTCCCCCCCGCCTTTGAGGAAGAGGCTATATTACTTACCTTACATCTTGCTCCATCAAGTTTTGGTGCTCTTCTCCGTGGTGATCCTTCTCTGTTATCACATACAATGGGACACATAGGCACATAAATCGCCCCCCCAGACACCCCAGATCACCCCCCAGATCACCCCCCAGCCCCCAGTCACAGTGTCACTGATTGCAGTGACCATTTATTTACTGATCACTGCAATCAGTGACATTTGTGACTGTAAAAGTGTCACTAAAGTTAGTTTTAGGTCCAGTGTAGCCCCCTAACCCCCCCTAATAAAGGTTTAACCCCCTGATCGCCCCCCAGATAACCCTTTCACCCCCTAGCACCACCGTCGCTAAGCGATCATTTTTCTGATCGCTGTCTTAGCGTCGGTGATGCCGATCGGTAGCCAGTTATTTTTTTTAGGTTCGGCAGGTTTTTATAGCGTCGGGTACCCCCATATATTACCTAATAAAGGTTTAACCCCCTTGATCGCCCCCCAGATAACCCTTTCACCCCCTATCACTCACCACTGTCGCTAAGCGATAATTTTTCTGATCGCTGTCTTAGCGTCGGTGATGCCAATCGGTAGGCAGTTATTTTTTTTAGGTTCGCCGCAGGTTTTTATAGCGTCAGGTACCCCCATATATTACCTAATAAAGGTTTAACCCCCTTGATCGCCCCCCAGGTAACCCTTTCACCCCCTATCACCACTGTCGCTAAGCGATCGTTTTTCTGATTGCTGTCTTAGTGTTGGTGATGCCGATCGGTAGCCAGTAATTTTTTTTAGGTTCGCCGCAGGTTTTTATAGCGTCGGGTACCCCCATATGTTACCTAATAAAGGTTTAACCCTCTTGATCGCCCCCCAGGTAACCCTTTCACCCCCTATCACCACTGTCGCTAAGCGATAGTTTTTCTGATCGCTGTCTTAGTGTCGGTGATGCCGATCGGTAGCCAGTAATTTTTTTTAGGTTCGCGGCAGGTTTTTATAGCGTCAGGTACCCCCATATATTATCTAATAAAGGTTTAACCCCCTTGATCGCCCCCCAGGTAACTCTTTCACCCCCTATCACCACTGTCGCTAAGCAATCTTTTTCTGATCGCTGTCTTAGTGTTGGTGATGCCGATCGGTAACCAATAATTTTTTTTAGGTTCGCCGCAGGTTTTTATAGCGTCAGGTACCCCCATATATTATCTAATAAAGGTTTAACCCCCTTGATCATCCCACAGGTAACCCTTTCACCCCCTATCACTACTGTCGCTAAGCGATCATTTTTCTGATCGTTGTCTTAGTGTCGGTGATGCCGATAGGTAGCCAGTAATTTTTTTTTAGGTTCGCCGTCAGGTTTTTATATAGCGTCAGGTACCCCCATATATTACCTAATAAAGGTTTTAACCCCCTAATTGCCCCTAGTTAACCCTTTCACCAGTAATCACCATATAAGTGTTACGGGTGACACTGGTTAGTTAGTTTGCTTTTTATAGTATCAGGGCACCCGCCGTATATAACCCAATAAAGGTTTAACCCCCTGATCGCCCGGCGGGTGATATCAATTAGGTTTTAGCGTCAGAGAGGGTCTGCGTCACACCCCAGGCAGCGTCAGGTTAGTGCCAGTAACGCTAACACCCACACGTGAAGCATACACCCCCTTAGTGGTATAGTATCTGAACAGATCAATATCTGATCTAATCAGATCTATACTAGCATCCCCAGCAATTTAGGGTTCCCAAAAACGCAGTGTTAGCGGGATCAGCCCAGATACCTGCTAGCACCTGCGTTTTGCCCCTCCGTCCAGCCCAGGCCACCCACGTGCAGTATCGATCGATCACTGTCACTTGCAAAACACAACACACATAACTGCAGCATTCGCAGAGACAGGCCTGATCCCTGCGACTCCAGTGCTGTAGGAGGTGATTTCACCACCACAGTTAAAAAAAAGCATATATGCCGAAGCATTAGGGCAGAAGGGGCGGAGGAGCGGAGGAGCGATTTTGCTCCTAATGCCGCGTACATACGGTCGAAATTCCGACGGAGGCTTGCCCGTGGAAAAGTCTGACCATGTGTACGCGGCATAACTTTTGCGGGAAGATGCCCCCATGCTTCGGCATATATAAATGGTGCATGTATGCCCATCATTAGAAGTGGGTGGATGAAGAGCGGTATTCTAATGGTGGGCATACCCACCGATCAATCTTTTTTTTTCGTCCAGCCAACAGGCTGCATGAAAAAAAAGATTACAATACATGTCCAACAAGGACCAGCAACGTACTGGTATGTTGCTGGACTTTGAATGTTTATACCAGAATGATGCCTGCGGGTTTAGGTATCATCTTGGTATCATTCTTTTCAGCCAGCGACCGGCTTTCATGTAAAAGCAATCCTAGAGGCTAATTAGCCTCTGGACTGCTTTTACAAGCAGTGGGAGGGAATGCCCCCCCCGAATATAAAAAGCGCCATTGGGAAATTGGGAAAGCATTTTATCACACCGATCTTGGTGTGGTCAGATGCTTTGAGGGCAGAGGAAAGATCTAGGGTCCAATAGACCCCAGTTTTTTCAAAAAAGAGTACCTGTCACTACCTATTGCTATCATAGGGGATATTTACATTCCCTGAGATAACAATAAAAATGATAAAAAAAAATAAATATGGAAGCAACAGTTTAAAAATAAAATAAAAAAGGAAAATTAATAATAATAAAAAAAAAAAGCACCCCTGTCCTGCCCTGCTCTTGCCCAATGGCGAACGCAAGCGTCGGTCTGGCGTCATATGTAAACAGCAATTGCACCATGCATGTGAGGTATCACCGCGAAGGTCAGATCGAGGGCAGTAATTTTAGCAGTAGACCTCCTCTGTAAATCTAACGGGATAACCTGTAAAGGCTTTTAAAGGCTTTTAAAAATGTATGTAGTTTGTCGCCAATGCGCGTTTGTGCGAAATTTTAAAGCATGTCGTGTTTGGTATCTATGTACTCTGCCTAAGATCATCTTTTTTATTTCATCAAACATTTTGGCAATATAGTGTGTTTTAGTGCATTAAAATTAAAAAAAGTGTATTTTTTCCCCAAAAAAATGCGTTTGAAAAATCGCTGCGCAAATACTGTGTAGAAAAAAAAAATGCAACACCCACCATTTTAATCTGTAGGGCCTTTGCTTTAAAAATATATATAATGTTTGGGGGTTCAACATAATTTTCTTGCAAAAAAAAAATGTTTTCATATAAACGAAAAGTATCAAAAAGGGCTTTGTCTTCAAGTGGTTAGAAGAGTGGATGTAAGCTTCCTAATGTTATGTATAAAATGCCAGAACAGTTTAAAACCCCCCCCCAAATGACCCCATTTTGGAAAGTAGACACACCAAGCTATTTACTGAGAGGCATGTCGAGTCCATGGAATATTTTATATGTTGACACAAGTTGTGGAAAAAAGAAAATGTATTTATTTATTTATTTATTTTGCACAAAGTTGTCACTAAATGATATATTGCTCAAACATGCCATGGGCATATGTGGAATTACACCCCAAAATACATTCTGTTGCTTCTCCTGAGTACAGGGATACCACATGTGTGAGACTTTTTGGGAGCCTAGCCACGTACAGAACCCCGAAATCCAAGCACCGCCTTCAGGATTTCTAAGGGTGTAAATTTTTGATTTCACTTCTCACTGCCTATCACAGTTTCAGAGACCATGGAATGCCCAGATGGCACAAAACCCCCTCAAATGACCCCATTTTGTAAAGTAGACACCCCAAGCTATTTGCTGAGAGGTATTGTGAGTATTTTGCAGATCTCGCTTTTTGTCACAAAGTTTTGAAAATTGAAAAAAAAATAATAATAATAATATTTTCTTTCTTCATTTTCAAAAACAAATGAGAGCTGTAAAATACTCACCATGCCTCTCAGCAAATAGCTTGGGGTGTCTACTTTCCAAAATGGGGTCATTTGGGGGGGTTTTGTGCTATTTTGGCATTTTATGGCCTTCGAAACTGTGATAGGTAGTGAGGAGTGAAATCAAAAATTTGTGCCTAGAAATCCTGAAGGCGGTGCTTGGTTTTCGGGGTCCCGTATGCGGCTAGGCTCCCAAAAAGTCCCACACATGTGGTATCCCCGTACTCAGGAGAAGCAGCAAAATGTATTTTGGGGTGTAATTCCATATATAACCATGGCATGTGTGAGCAATATATCATTTAGTGACAACTTTTTGTAATTTTTTTTTATTTTTATTTTTTTGTCATTATTCAATCACTTGGGACAAAAAAAAAAATTCAATGGGCTCAACAGGCCTCTCAGCAATTTCCTTGGGGTGTCTACTTTCTAAAATGGGGTCATTTGGGGGGGTTTTGTGCTATTTTGGCATTTTATGGCCTTCGAAACTGTGATAGGTAGTGAGGAGTGAAATCAAAAATTTGCGCCCTTAGAAATCCTGAAGGCGGTGCTTGGTTTTCGGGGGCCCGTACGCGGCTAGGCTCCCAAAAAGTCCCACACATGTGGTATCCCCGTACTCAGGAGAAGCAACAGAATGTATTTTGGGGTGTAATTCCACATATAACCATGGCATGTGTGAGCAATATATCATTTAGTGACAACTTTTTGTAATTTTTTTGGGGGGGGTTTGTACTGCCCTGCCATTTTAGCACCTCAAGAAATGAGATAGGCAGTCGTAAATTAAAAGCTGTGTAAATTCCAGAAAATGTACCCTAGTTTGTAGATGCTATAACTTTTGCGCAAACCAATAAATATACGCTTATTGACATTTTTTTACTAAAGACATGTGGCTGAATACATTTTGGCCTAAATGTATGACTAAAATTGAGTTTATTCGATTTTTCTTATAACAAAAAGTAGAAAATATCATTTTTTTTCAAAATTTTCGGTCTTTTTCCGTTTATATCGCAAAAAATAAAAATCGCAGAGGCAATCAAATACCATTAAAAGAAAGCTCTATTTGTGGGAAGAAAAGGACGCAAATTTTGTTTCGGTACAACATTGCATGTCTGCACAATTTACAGTGAAAGCAGCGCAGTGCAAAATTCTGAAAACAGCTCTGGTCCTTTAGCTACAAAATGGTCCGGGGCTTAAGTGGTTAACTACTTGCTTATTGATTGGGCACTTTTATCTCTTTCCTGCCCAGGCCAATTTACAGCTTTCAGTGAGGTCTCACTTTGAATGACAATTGTGCGGTCATGCAACGCTGTACCCAAATAACATTTTTATAATTTTTGTGAGACAGATAGAGCCTTCTTTTGGTGGTTTTTCTTCACCACTTGTTTTTTTTATGCAAAAAAAAAAAAGACAGAATAAAAAAATAAAAAGATTTTCTTTGTTTCTGTTATAATGTTTTGTACATAACAAATTTTTCTCCTGATGAGGCTACACCGAAGGGCACTGATGACAAGGCACTAATGTGCAGCACTGATGGGCACTGATAGGCAGTGATTGGCTGCACTGATGAGCAGGCACTAAAAGGCAGCACTTACTGGCATTACTGACAATCAGTGTCCTGATTATCTGGGTGTGGTCCCCAGTGAGGAAATGCCGCTGTTCAGCTCTCCTCTCCTCACAAGCTGCCATTTCCTTGTTTAAATGTGATCAGCTGTGATTGGACACCGCTGATAACATGGGTAAAGAGCCTAATCATCGGATCTTTACCTAGATCAGTTGGGTGTGGTTGCGCTTCACTATTTTAATTTTGCTATTTATCTCTGTGGGAACACAATCTGTGTTAAGCGGCAACTATTCACACGTGCATTAACTTATAGTAGCGCAGAAGTCTTTTTCACTTTTTTCTTTACCTAGATCAGTGATGCACCGTGTCCCAGGGACAGAGCGCACCACTGATCGCAGTGCTGCAAGCCCCCGCAGGCACGCAAGTGGAACAAGGTCATATGACGTGGCCCCAAAAAGAGGGAGCCACCTTGTTCCCGTCATATTACAATGCGGCGGGCGGGAGGTAGTTAAATGTCATATAGAAATATAGTGAAAATTTAATCAAATCTGGCATATACATATAAAACCAAATTTGATACCTAAGACACGGTATAAAAAGATGCCTGCTCATATATTTTATAGTCAGAAACTGAACAAGAGCTCCAGAACACCCCACTCCCCTCTCTATTGACAGTTGAAAGGCTTAAGTGTGCCAGTCAAGGCTTGCGCCCGCTCTCAGGGCTCCCTAAGCACACAAAAGTTTTGCTGACACCTTTTGGTTATGCATGTTAGGGGTTTATGTTAGTTTTATATGTTTATATTCATTCCTAGTTCACTTCAGCTGCCTGTTGACGGGAGCCTTCAATTTGCTAATTAGTTGAAAATCCAATGTATCTGCATAAAAATATAACACAGAATTTGTCTCTTTGCCTCAGGCATCCACCTCACATTTGTTTCTCTGGTTTCACAAATCAGCCCAACTATATTTTCCATAGCTTTGATCCCTAGTTTACAGCTTAACACCTACTGAAAAATCAAACGCCAACAGAAAACAATATGCTCTCACTACCCTTTAATATCAAGTGTAGCATAAACTAAACATTATAAACAAGAACATTTCATTATGAAATACAAACAAGGTCCTGGAACCTCTTTATCTTCGTGGTTCTGCTATAAGAACCTGTAGTTTTTTCCACATGTAAAAAGCTTTCAGTTACTACTTAGCAAATGTGCTATTGTACGCAATCCTAAGAGCCAAAAAAAAAAAAAAGAGAGAAAACTAAGGGTAGAGAAATAAGCAGGAAAATGTGGTTTCTTTCTTTATGTGCTGAAAGGAATATTGAGTTAATGTTGTTACTTGCAGAAAAGGTTCCTTTTTAAACAGAAGCCTATTGATTGTTGTGAACTGAAGACAAAAAGCAAGTCATTAAAGGCAAACAGCATTTAAGAATTTCAGGTTGGGAATTATTACTATGGCAACACTGTGAAAACTGTCAGAGCAGAATAATATCTTAACCATTTCTCCGGGAACACCTACATTATGACCCGCAGCCTGGTCAGAAGCAGACGTGGGAATAAAAATCATGAAAAGTGCACATGCTAAAGCTCTCTTGAGAGGAACACATTTATTTAAAGGGTCTGTCCACTCAGCTGTAGGCTTTTGTCACTTTGAGATTACTTCACTGGTGTAGTCCAGAAAAAGAGCGCCAGGTCTATCATGCTGGGAGGAGGAAGATTATCAAGGGCAAGAGACTATGATGGGTGGAATATGTAATGGACACACACTAGGAACTTTCAAGTTATTTTTCCTAGCTGGGGCTGATATATATACAGGACAGAGATCTATTAAAAGTGATTTCCCCTTAAACCCAGTTGAATTCTGATTTTTTTATGTAAAGTAGTCAGGCTGCTTCAAAAGTAAAGCCTACTTAAAGCTGGCCATACATCGGTTTGTTTTCCAAACTTTCCATTTCTTTATGGTTAGTGTTACTTGCTCATATCCACTGATATTCATTAGCAGAAGATGATGTATTGGCTTTGCACTGTATCATACTGGTCCTAACATTGGGGTTGTTAATTCTAGTAAAGTGGAGGCAATCTTGAGAGGAACTCATTTGTTTAAAGGGTCTATCCACTGAGCTATAGGCTTTTTTCTCTTTGAGATTAGTTCATTGGTGTTAATGTAGTCCTGAAAAAGAGCGCCAGGTCTACCATGCTGGGAGGAGAAGGATTATCAAGAGCAAGAGACTGCGATGGGCGGAATAAGTAATTAACGCACACTAGGAACTTTTTTATTTTCCTAGCTGGGGCTGATATCTATACAGGACAAGCCCTGTACACACGATCGGTTTTAGCGATGAAAACAGTCCGATGGACTTTTTTCATCGGACAAACCGATCGTGTATGGGCCCCATCAGTCTTTTTTCCCATCGGTGTTAAAAAATAGAACATGTTTTAAATTTATCCGATGGAAAAAAAAATGATAACAAATTACTATCGTCTGTGGGGAACTCCATCGGTTAAAAAACCCACACATGCTCAGAATCAAGTCGATGCATGCTCAGAAGCATAGAACTTAATTTTTCTTGGCTCGTCTGAGTGTTTTACGTCACGGCGTTTGGGACGATCAGTTTTTTGACTGATGGTGTGTAGGCAAGACTGATGGAAGTCAGCTTCATCGGATTTCCGATGGAAAAATCCATCGGTTTAAAATCCATAGGAAATCCGATCGTGTGTACAGGGCTACAGAGATCTATTAAAAGTGATTCCCCTAAAAGCCAAGTTGAATCATGCCTTTTTTTTTGTGACGTAGTCAGTCTGCTTCAAATGTAAAGCCTATTTAACCACTTAAAAATGACCAAGCCATTTTTTGGGATATGGCACTGCGTCAATTTAACTGACGATTGCGCGTCGTTGTGACGTTGTACTCAAACAAAATTTATGTCAGTTTTTCCCCACAAATAGAGCTTTCTTTTGGTGGTATTAGATCACCTCTGCGGTTTTGCGCTATAAACAGAAAAAGAGCGGCAATTTTGAAAAAACAAATATTTTTTACTTTTTGCTATAATAAATATCCCCCCCCCCCCCCCTCAAAACAAACGAAAAAAAAAATCTTCATCAGTTTAGGATAATATGTATTCTTCTACATATTTTTGGTAAAAAATAATTACAATAAGCGGCGGACAGATCGGCACATTGCGGCGGACAGATGGACACTTTTGACACTTTTTTGGGACCAGTGACATTCATACAGCAATCAGAGCTAAAAATAGCCACTGATTACTGTATAAATGTCACTGGCAGGGAATGGGTAAACACTAGGGGGGCGATAGAGGGGTTAGGTGCTCCCTAGGGAGGTGTTTCTAACTGTGGGGCAGTGTACTGACTAGAGGAGGAGAGAGATCGCTGATCCTGATCACTAGGAACGGCAGATCTCTCTCTCTACTCCCCTGTCAGAATGGGGATCTGTCTGTTTACATTGACAGATCACCATTCTGGCTCTATGAGGAGCGATCGTGGGTCCCCTATCACTAGGGATGAGCCAAACACCCCCCCGGTTCGGTTCGCATCCAGAACATGCGAACAGACCAAAAGTTCTAACGAACATTCGAACACCATTAAAGTCTATGGGACTCGAACGTGAGAAATCAAAAGTGCGAATTTTAAAGGCTAATATGCAAGTTATTGTCCTAAAAAGTGTTTGGGGACCTGGGTCCTGCCCCAGGGGACATGTATCAATGCAAAAAAAAGTTTTAAAAATGCCAGTTTTTTCGAGAGCAGTGATTTTATTAATGCTTAAAGTGAAACAATAAAAGTGAAATATGTCTTTAAATTTCGTACCTGGGGGGTGTCTATAGTATGCCTGTAAAGTGGCGCATGTTTCCCGTTCTTAGAACTGTCCCTGCACAAAATTAAATTTTTTAAGGAAAAAAAGTAATTTAAAACTACTTGCGGCTATATTAATGAATTGCCGGGTCCCGGCAATACAGATACAAGTCATTGAAAAAAACTGACGTTTTTTTCAATGACTTTTATCTGTATTGCTGGGACCCGACAATTTATTAATAGCCGCGAGAAGTTTTAAATGACTTTTTTTCCTTAAAAAATTACATTTTGTGCAGGGAACCAAAATTTTAAAAAAAAAAAATGCGTGGGTGTCCCCCCAAAATTCCATTACCAGGCCCTTCAGGTCTGGTATGGATATTAAGGGGAACCCTGAATCAAATTTTTTTTTTAAATGGCATGGGGGTCCCACAAATATCCATACCAGACCCTTATCCAAGCACGTAGAGCGCCCCCCCGAACCGTACCAGGCCACATGCCCTCAACATGGGGAGGATGCTTTTGGGGTCTGTGACCCCCAAAGCACCTTGTCTCCATGTTGATGGGGACAAGGGCCTCATCCCCACAACCCTTGCCCAGTGGTTGTGGGGGTCTGCGGGCAGGGGGCTTATCGGAATCTGGAAGCCCCCTTTAATAAAGGGGACCCCCAGATTCCGGCCCCCCTATGTGAATTGGTAACGGGGTACATTGTACCCCTACCATTTCACAAAAGAAAGTGTCAAAAATGTTAAAAACCACACAGACAGTTGGGAAAAGTCCTTTATTAAAAAAATAAAAACATTCCAGCGATGTAATGCAGTCTGTCCAGCGATGATCCATTCTCTCTCCATCGATGCAAGTCTCCAGTCTTGCGAGTCTTTTAAAACCGAGATCTGGGCCACCCGTGACGCGTTAGAAGGGGCGGAGTTGCCCGTCACGGGTGGCCCCGACCTCGGTTTTGAAAGAGCTGTCAAACACTGCTTGCGCATCATAAGCCGGGGGGCTCCGGTGCAGGGAAGATGTGCGTCGTTCCTCGCTGGAGACTCACATCGCTGCTCCTTCACTGTCCAGTCCAAAGTTTAGAGCAGAGACATGATCTGTGACAGGTACTATGTCAGACCCCAGCCACCGCGCTGTCACTGATCCGTGACAATTGCACTCTCAGCCACACCCTGCACACACATGTTCTAGCTCATGTACCACAATCTAAGTGCCAGCAGACTGAGTGTGATCACAGCAAGCAATCACAACAAATTACATGACCTACCTGTGCTGCTTATCCAGAGGCCACCGTCATAGCTCTGCTATCTAGTAAGGCTTTGCATATTTCAGAACTGGATAGACAGAAATAAAAATCCTGGTGCAGGTAAAAAGGCACCTATATATGTACAGTAAGTAAATCAAATATTTAGAAATGTTCCTGCCAGTCGGCTTTAAGAAAATCATATTAAAAGCTTAATATAGTCATCCAGATACACAAGCCTATAGGCAGATTCGGTTTCTGTAATATGGGAAGTGTAGAAGGTAAACAATGAAGTAATAGGTGTCCGGTAAGAGTTTGCTGGGAACCACCACTCAGGTAACAGAGTCACGTGTGTTTTCCAAGCTACACTGGTTAGGGCTGCTTTAATTGGTATCTGTAAATGGGAGGCCTAAAAGCCTGTACACACAATCAGAAAATCGTACGAAAAATACCGCTTCCGAAGCGATCGTACGATAATCTGATTGTTAGCACACAGATTTCGAGAGCCGATCACGACAATAAATGAAAAATTATCTGAAGGGACAAACACAAACATTTCTTTCATATAATACCAGATCACAAGATTTTAATTGAATCAGTACAGTTGTCGTTTGAAAATACACTACAACACATTACATCATTTCTGAATTTTTGTTCTGTCGTACGAGAATGTTCGTGACTTTAGTGACCTCTTCATTTTGGATGAGATTAGCATGCAAAAAAACCAACAACGATCATTCGTCCGATAATCTCATTGCGTGTACCAGGCAATAAGCCTGGCCATAGACAGATCAAAGTTCAGCTGATTCCTGAAAATTAAGCCATAGAGGACCTGCAAACGAAAATTTAGTCAAGTGGAAAATTATCAGCGTAACAGTGACAGCATCCTATCAAATGCAGTCACTGTTTGGCAGCGGCTTTGGATTCAGGCAGTCATAGTTGCTGGAAAACATAGTTGGCAGTGGAGATTACCCCAAGCACTTTTTTATGCATGGATGGGAGAATCCACAGATTTTTTTGTTTTTTGTTTTTCAGCCTGCGTATGGTTAAAAGAGTGGAATTAGGTAGACACATGCAAGTTACTGAACACATTGACTTTCTTTAGAGGCTCCCAAAAGGTTTTCCATTAGGAGGAATACTCAAACAAAATGTCATAAACCAGGGGACACCATTGCTAGCACCAGGTAAAGGAGGGAACCACTAAGCATTGTCATTGATGGTGTCACTTGTTCCCTTTGGATTGAGTAGATGTATCTTCTAAATGTTTATTTTATGAATCTGAATCAATTAATAGCTCTACTTGTAAGCAGTGGCATAGCGTGGATTGTCAGTGCCCAGGGTAAGGCAAGAAATTTGCGCCCCCTAACCTGCGGACTTTTTGCACTCCACAAGTCCCTTCCCTTCCTACAATAGTACTGACCTACCTGATTCTTTTTTTTAAATCAAATATTTTTTTTTTTTTTTATTTCTTTATCACAACATTTATACATACATCCATTTCAATCCTGTGTTACAATACAAATATGCCTTGACTTATGTTATACATTCTCCAACTCATTCCCGTTTCCCAACCCCCCCCCCTCATCCCCCGTGCCCCCCGTCAATCCATTTATTCCATATATTATTAAATTTCTTTTTGTTACCTCTTTTAGTGTATATAAATTCTTCTTTTCTTATTGTGTCATTTATTACCTCCTCCCATTCTGTTACTGTAGGTGGGTTTACCGCTTGCCATTTCTGTGCAATAAGTTTCCTTCCCTGAAACAGGCATCTCCTAATCGCTATACGCTCGCCCTTTGAGGGTACCCTCTCTTCCACCAAGCCTAGCACACATAGCCTCGCCTCCGGCTGTAATAATGTTCCAAATGTTCTATTGATCTTTTTGACTATTTGCTTCCAATATTGGTACAGCTTGGGGCATCTTCAGACCATGTGTATTAGGTCTCCTTTATCCTGTCCACATCTCTGGCATCCTGGGTCTGGTCTCCTGCCAAATTGGAACATTCTTTGGGGCGTGTAGTATGTCCTATGTATCAGATATAGCTGAGACATATACTGGGAGGGGGACATTGACAGTTCGGGGCCTATACCCAGTATTTGTTCCCATTGATCTTGTGAAATTGTGCCCACATCCTTCTCCCATTTCTCCCTAATTTTATTAGCCATGATCTCGCTTCGATCTGCCCTTTCTAGGGAGTCATAAATGGTTGAGATTACTCCTCTAGTGTCCTCAGTGTTTACTAAGTTTCGGAAGATGGCCATATTATTCCATTCCGGTATCCTATTTCCAAATTGTGCATTCAGCGCATGTCTGATTTGTAAATATCTATAAAAAGATCTATTTGGAACCGAGAACTCCTCTCTTATTTCTTGAAATGTTTTTATTCTACCAACAGCAAATAGTTGTTCCAGTAGATGTATCCCTAATCTGTCCCACTCATCAACCTTTCCCATGATTTTAAGTTCTTGTAAGTTGCTATTATCCCAGATAGGGGAGAATTCAGAGAAACCTGTATATCCTAGAATCTTCTTCCCCTCTTTCCAAAATTTTACCATTAATTGGACTGTGGGGCATTTAGAATGAAATGAATCTGCCTCCACTGCCTCAACTTCCGTATCATGGCTTGTGTCATTCATGACTACCCTGGGTCCTCTCTGATTACTATTCCTCATGTGCTGCAGCTGGGCCGCTAAGAAATAAAATCTGGGGTTCGGGAGAGCGAGGCCCCCCTTCTCCCTTGGATATTGCAAGGCTCGGAGCGAGATTCTCGCTATTCCCCCCTTCCAGATCAATTCCCTGAAAACCCCTTCTATCTTCCTGAACCACCGTTTTGGGATCCATACTGGGGAATTATGTAGAATATATAAGATTTGCGGCATCCACACCATTTTTATCAGATTACTCCTTCCTACTACAGATAGGGGAAGCCGATTCCAGAACCTGCATTTTTGTTTCATCTTTGTCAGTAATGGCACTAGATTTCCCCCTATATAGTGCCCAGGATCCTTTGTCATGTTTATTCCTTGGTATCTTATCTGGGGTACTACCTTCACTTGGTCTATCTGCCCTCTCAAGGGCTCTAGCGGCAGGAGGGCGGATTTCTCCCAGTTTATTGTTAGACCGGAAAATATCCCAAATTCCCCTATAATATTCATTGCTGTCGCCAGTGAGGCCTGTGTATCCCCCAGAAAGAGTAGGATGTCGTCCGCATATAAAGCGACTTTCTCCTCTCCTAGCTTTCTTTTGAATCCTTTTATCCCCGGAGATGCCCTTATTGCAGTGGCTAGTGGTTCCATGGCCAGGGCGAAAAGCAGGGGCGACAACGGGCATCCCTGTCTTGTCCCCCTGGCCAGTCTAAACCAGTCTGAGCACTCACCATTGACCCTTACCTTTGCCCTGGGATTCCCATATAGTAACCTAACCCATTGAGTAAACTTAGGGCCGAATCTGTACTCTTCTAACACCTTCCACAGATATTGCCACTCAAGGCTATCGAATGCCTTTGTGGCATCCAGGGACAAGATTGCTCTTGCCTCTCTTTCTACTACTGGCAGCTGGATATTTAGGAATGTTCTTCTGATGTTAGAGCTAGTAGACCTTCCTGGTATAAATCCTGTTTGATCAGGATGTACCAGTTTTGTAACTATCCTATTTAACCTTGTTGCCAGTATTTTAGCCAGGATTTTGGTGTCAGCGCACAGGAGTGATATCGGTCTATAGGAATTTGCCTCTAATGGATCTTTCCCTTCCTTTAATAGTGTTATTTTAGTTGCCTCTTCCATGGACCCAGGCATTTTCCCTGCCTCAGCCGCCCAGTTAAATACCTCTAGCAATTTTGGAAGCAGCACCTCACTGTAGGTTTTATATATTTCTATTGGGAGACCGTCAGGACCCGGTGACTTTTGACCCGCCATTTCTTTAGTTGCCAATTGTATCTCTCCCAGTGTCAGTGGTGCCTCCAGCTCTTCCCTATCTTGCTCTGTCAGCCGATGTATTTTCAGGCCTGCAAATAAAGTGACCATTTCCCCTTCACTGTTGTTATGCCAATTACTGCTATACAAATTCTGGTAATACCTTTTGAACACCTGCATTATTTCTGGTGTGTCTCTCTTAATCTCCCTGTTCTCATCATGAATCGCCGGTATAATGGTAGGGGAATTGTCAGCCCTCGCGGCCAGGGCGAGAATTCTCCCCACTCTCTCACCCTCACCAAACAAGTTCTGTTTCTGAAATAGTTTTTTATTTTCCGCCTTTCTTCTTATTATTTTTTTGTATTCCTCCTGTGCTTCTAGCCATTTCTTATGTTCCTCCTGGCTTGGGTTATTTATATAACAGATCTCTAAGCTCTTTACCTTTTCACTCGCCGCAAGTTCTATGGCACGCGTTTGTTTTTTAATAAGCGATATTTTTTGGATCAGGATTCCCCGCAGGAATGCTTTCAGAGTATCCCAAATTATTCCCATAGGGGCAGAGCCGGTATTTACTTCTATAAATTCTTTCAGACTGCCATTTATTCCCTCCGGCTCTTTGATAACCTCTAACCAGAATGGATTTAGCTTCCAGTCCCTTTTATTATATCCTCTATTCGTCTTTATTTCAAAAGTCATTGAGGAGTGGTCCGATATGCTTCTGGGTTCATATACCACCTCTCCCAACACCCCCATTGCCTCTTCATTGCAGAGTACGAGGTCTATCCTGGACAGAGTCGAATGTGTCCTTGAGTGGCAGGAGAATTGTTTTTCCATTGGGTGCCTCCTCCTCCACACATCTACCAGGCCCATCTCCCCACAAAATTGAGAGAGGGGGCTATCAGCCCGTGCAGAGGGGGCACCCACCGGGAATTTATCTATGTTTTTATTCATGGTCATGTTGAAATCCCCCGCCACTATTACCGGTACTCCCGGTCTGTCCATGATAAACTCCATCAAGTCCCACAGTGTTTCTATCCCGAACGGAGGGGGGATATATATACCTGCCACCACATATTCCCTTGTTTCTATCTGGCAATGAAGAAACACATAGCGTCCCTCAGTGTCAATCTTACAGTGGCTGCAGGAAAACACCAACCCTGAGTCTATCAACACACTCACCCCCCTCGAATAGGAGGTGTGTGTGGAGTGGAATTGTATCTGATATTTCCTGTGTTTTAGCAAATTGACGGTTCCCTTATCCAGGTGTGTTTCCTGCAGACACAGTATTTTGATATTATTATTATTGGCGTCTGTGAAAATTACCTGTCTCTTTATTGGGTCTTTTACCCCTCGGACATTCCATGAGCGTACCTTAATGCCTATTCCCTGATTAGGAAAACTCTTCTCTCTATTATACTTCGGCATCCTCCCCTACTATTTCTTCCCTTTTTAGAATACCTCCCACCTTACCTGCCTTAACCATATATGCCATGATAATGTCAGGTTACAAAAACGTATTTTTTGTGGATCTATTCTTTCTAGTGCCCTATACAACCATACATTTCTTCTTACTTCCCCCCTTCCTCCCTCCTCCCCTTCCCCACCCCCTACCCTCGTAAACCAAAGACATATTTTAGTGAGTTCATTCATCATTATGTGCCTTTCACAACGACTCCCTACCCTCCCTACCCTCCCTGCCCCTCCCCCCCCCCCTCCAGCCCCCCCTCCCCCGCCCTATTTGGGGCCCTTGTGAAGGGCCTCTACAGTGACCAGATTCCCCTTTTGCTGTGTGACCTTTCCCCCTCCCCCTCTCTTGGCACTTCCCTTGGTGTTCCTCGTGTATTCCTTTCTCTAGTGTTTCTCTTCCGTTTTACTTGACATCTAGTGTTTTTTCTCCACCTCTGTGCCACTTTCCACAAAAACCCAACCATTTCCAACAGCCCCTTCCTCCCTCCCACCCCCCCCCCCCCCCGCTCCTATATCAAAACCTTGACAAAAAAGAGAGATAAGAAAAACAAAAACAAAAAGAAACCCAGGCAAAAGGGTAATGGAGAAAACAACCAAAAAAAATAAAAGAAAATAAAATAAAAAGGGGGTAGAGATATGGGGTAAGAGTCTGAGTTCTGTAACAATAAGTCAGCGACCAAATCTGTGACTGTTTCCAATTTCCTAGGTTTCCCCTTCTTTAGTGTTCATCCAGGACGTCAGTTCCGCAGGTGTGTTAAAGAATATATTTTCCCCATTTGTAGTTATTCGCAGACGTGCCGGGTAAAACATTGCGTATTTAATCCCCTTTTCTTGTAGTCTTTGTTTCCCTTCAAAAAATTTAGCTCTTTGCCTCTGCAACTCTGGGGAAAAGTCTGGGTAAAATGAAATTTTGGTGCCATTAACCAGGACCTCTTTCATCTCTCTGGCTTTTTGGAGGATTGTAACTTTATCTGGAAAATGCAGAAGTTTAATAAGCATAGGTCTGGGGCGCCCTCCCTCAGCTGGGGCTCTGAAAGGTACTCTGTGGGCCCGCTCAATAGAAAAGTGCTTTGATAGACAGTCCTGTCCAAATACCCCCACAAGCCAGTTTTCCATGAATTCAGTGGGGCGGTTACCCTCGCACTTTTCGGGGAGACCCAGTACCCTAATATTTTTCCTTCTTAACCTATTTTCCATGTCGTCGATTTTGTTAACGCACAAGTTTAACTGTTCTTTCATTGTTTTCATGTCCATTATCATAGGGTTAACATCGTCTTCCACCTGGCTGAGTTTTTCCTCCAAAGCAGAGGTACGCTCCCCAACCCCCTGTACTTCACGTTTTAATGTTGACATTTCGTCCTTTATCCCTTTCAACTGATCAAATATTTCCGTTAGGGAGGACTTGCAGTTGTTTATAGCAAATAAAATCTCTCTCATAGAGGGCTCGTCCTCCATCCCTGCTCCCGTATTTAAATCTGTCACTTTTTCCTGTGCCTTTGCTTTGATCCCACGCTCGCCCGTTGCCTTTCCAGCCATTTCTATGTTTGGACCCAAACTTCTCCGTTGGGCACTTACTTGTTGTCCCCTTGGTGGTGTGTGGCCTGTTGTGCTTCCCGGAATGTGTGCGTATTTTTCCAGTTTAGCTGCCACTGCTGCCTGTCCAGTTCTTGTTCCCCGTACCGACTGGGGCTGTGGCTGGGAATGGGACCGGGGGCTGGATTGAGGTTGGGGCAACTGGGGATGGGACTGTGACTGTAGCTGTGCGTTTCTGGTCATCACTGACAGTGTACCTGGCATTTTCCTTTTCTTCCTCCTCCTCCTCCCTTGTAAATGTACCTTTATATGCCTTTGTAATTATTCTATGTACCGTTCTGTAAAAATAAATGTCCTTTCGCCTGTGGTGTTCCAGCTTCCCAGTGTTCCAGCTTCCAGCTTCCCCTGCTACAATCCTTCGCAGTTCCACAGTTCCACAGTTTAACCCCCAACCAACTCCAGCTACTAATTGAAACAGAGGGAAAAAAAAAATGTAAAAAATTTTTTCTCCTCACATCCACTTGCCCCAGCCTCTTCCTTTCAAATTTATGGCAGGTTCAGACACAGCGGGTTACCCTTGACATCAGCTAATTTAAACACTGTATATATGTATCTTTTTTTTCTCTGCTCACCTCCAGCCCAGCCTCCGTCTTCAGGGTCTTCAGGATGTAATGGAGGGGGAAACAGACACAGAAAGACACAGAAAGCACCCACAGCGTCTCTCCTCTTGGAAGTGGCCGGTTCTAGTGCACACGAAGCAGGACCGTACCTCATGTAGCTCAGACAAACAGCTGACAGCTGACAGGCAAGCGGGCGGCACAGTTTCACCAGGTCCGTGATAGGTGGCTCAGACTCACTCCTCCAGCAGTCGGCGCTTGTTCCTTTCCGTGAAACGGACCAGCCAGCCTGGTCAGCTGAGAGCGAGATGCCTTGTCTGTGCTCGGTAACCCAGCGGCGTCCCAGCGCTACTTGCGGCTTGCGGTCTTTCTTCCTTCCCTGGTGCCGGTTTCCTCTCTCCCTTCTCTGCCGCTAGTTAATTATTCATTGCGGCATGTAATGTGGAGCGAGGTACGGGGAGCGAGAGCGAGCGGACTGCTCTCCTCTCACAGCTGCATCCGGTCACGCCCCTCCTCAGGAGCTGAGACCTACCTGATTCTTACACTGACCACTACACTGACCTACCTGATTCCTACATCACTATACTACACTACACTGACCTACCTGATTCCTACATCACTATACTACACTACACTCTACACTGTCCGCTACACTACACACTAAACTGCCCACTACACTACACTACACACTAAACTGCCCACTACACTACACTCTACACTGTCTACTACACTGTCCACTACACTACACACTAAACTTCCCACTACACAAAACTGCCCACTATACTAGACACTAAACTGCACACTACACTGCACTGCACACTACACTACACATCACACTAAACTACACACTACACACTAAACTACACACTACACCAGTGGTGGCTGGCAGTGGCGTATCTAGGGTATGGCAGCCATAGCAAGTGCCATGGGCGCGATATGAAGGGGGCGCTAGTGAGCAGGGACGCCAGCATTAAAGTTCTTCACTGAATTTAAAACTAGAGCTTTTTAAATGTCTCCCTTTTCCTACTTGCTTATGGGGGGAAGCAATTACAGTTTCCTGGGTCCCATCAGGTCAAAATAGGGGCCCAGGAAGTGAGCATAAAGGAGGGACTTTTTCTTCATTTTCGGGGCCATGTACATCAAGCCGCCCCGCTACTCAAGTAGTCCCGGCTGGCAGAGTGATTCTCTGCCCTGCTCCCGTCCTCAGGTGCTGAGATGCGAGTGCTGGGCTTCTGACAAGTAACAGCCGGAGGGGAGCGTGGCTGCACGTGCCGAGCTCCACACAGATTGTCAGTGGGGACTGTCAGTCTGCAGTGTGTCCTGGCTGGTGGAGAAAAGTTATACAAGCCGCCTGTGCAGGGAGGCTGAGATCGGAGGAGGGGTGGTAATAAAGCCGGGGTCTGGCATCCCAGCACATAGAATGGCAGGACGGGACAAATCACAGTGATAACACTGCCCAGCTTATATGGAGCTTGGCATCCCTGGGATCCCTGTAGATGTGCCTGCTTATCACTCCCCCTCCATGGCTGAGGCTGCTCTGTGCATTGGTGAGCATCAAAGTTATGTGTTTACATAGAAAGATCCCCCCACAGATATGACTGACCTGACCCAGGCATAGACTGGCTGGAACTCAGTTTCCTACAGGAGGAAAAAGCTATCAGGATCCTGGAGGTCCTGAAGTGAGGAGGACAGAGAGGGATAGAGAGTCATGTAGGCAGTGATATGGTCAGTGCAGAGGATCAGAGCTTACATTCTACCTCCAAGTCTGTATGAATGCATTTCTGTTTTGTCAATAGTATAATTTTTCAGAGAAGCCCCTTCCTCTCAGGTGGGAGACTCTGTTGCTAGTGACAACGCTTCAGTGGCAGAGAACCTTCCACCTACCTCTATGGAATTGCTTCCTCTCAGAATACTACAGAATGTTGATCACTAGCGATGGGAGTGATTCCAGAGGGACCAACTGGCAGCCTTGTTGCTACCCTGCCAATGGCAGTTCATTTTGACCGGGATAAAGGCGCATGCATTAGAGGGAGGCTGAGGTCACCAAACAGGAATTGTTAGGCCTGAAGGAGCTGAGACTTAAAAAAATGCCCCAGTGTGAAAGGGGTCTTACTGTCAGGAGACCTGTTACCAGCCTGTGCTAGGCGCTGTGTGTCATTAACGTCACTTGTCTTCTGTCATCAGATTATCTGTGCAGAACTGAGGCGAATGTGTTCAGGATTGACTTCACTTGCTTCAAGATCCAGGACCTGGAGACTGACACTGTGCTCTTTGAGATCTACAAACCCTGCTCAGGTACCTGTCATTGAGGGCACCTTTCCTGGGGCAGGGGCAAGTCTCCTTCATACTTCAAGTAGAACTAGAGTTGTTGGATGGAGTAAGGGAGGGTTATTGTTCCGAATTTGACATCCATTTGGCATTTGACATCCATTTGGGTGCGGGTGCGTGTCCTTGAATGCACACTGTCTGTGCTCGGGGGCATGTTCCTTCCTGCACCCAAACGGATATTAAGGTGAGAGCAGGGGCTGTGTTCATGCAGCTGCTGCATCCCAATTGATTTGAATTGGTCTGCCTGCCCGTGGATGTACTGCATATCTGTGTGCATCTCATGCAGTGAAAACACGGCCCTGTACACTTAAAATGTTTTGACGGGGCGCAGTTTCAATGCTTGCCATAGGCGCCATTTTCACTAGATACGCCTCTGGTGGCTGGTGCTAAAAAAAAATTGGGGGGGCGCAAACAAACTAAACAAAATTGGAAAAAAAAAACATCAATTGCTGCCACTGTGCCATCAAATGCTGCCACTGTGCCCATCAATTGCTGCCACTGTGCCCATCAATTGTTGCCACTGTGCCATCAATTGCAGCCACTGTGCCATCAAACGCTGCCACTGTGCCATCAAACGCTGCCCCTGTGCCATCAAACGCTGCCACTGTGCCATCAAACGCTACCACTGTGCCATCAAATGCTGCGACTGTGCCCATCAAATGCTGCCACTGTGCCAAATGCTGCCAGTGTGAGTGTGCCCCCCTGCCCGGCACTTACCCTGTCTACACACTACACACTACACATTAAACACTACACACTACACACTACATTGCACACTACACACTACACTCTGCACACTAAACACTATACACTACACTGCACAATAAACTGACTTACTGGCTGCTTCCACTCCCCCCAGCCAGCAACGCGGCTCACAAGGGAATCTCAGTCTCACTCACCTGTTTTTCTTCCATCTGCTCTGCTCTGCCTCTGCGGTCTGTCACACTGCCAGACTGCCTGCCACAACGGGGAAACGATCCGGTCCGGACTCCGGAGGAGAGGAGGAGGGGGGGGGGGAATTGCGGTGGCTCACAGCTAAGCTGAGGCCGGCTCCGCTCACCACCAGAGATCGAGGACAGGCCAGCCCCACCGCTGCACATGACCCCATTCGCCAAATCACAGGGCGCCAGGGTCCATCCTGCGACGGAACATGATGGCCGAAGCGCACTGGAAATAAAAATTAGGAGGAAGGAGTCAGGGACACACACACTGACTGGCGCCCCCCAAATGTTGCGCCCGGGGCCACGGCACCCCTCGCACCCCCTACCCTACGCCAGAGCTTGTAAGTGTAAGTTTTTTGCACACAATTCCCTGTAACCAGCAAATCTATACTCATTAATACAAATACTTAACACTAAGCCATGTACCTGTAAAGTATTTTTAACTAATACACAAAATCTTTAGGGCTAGCTTACACTTGCTTCAAAACATGGCTTTAGACACGCTTGTTGAAGCTCTCTGAACGCCAGTCAAAGCCCACTGTCACTAAATAAAATGGTTAGCTTACAGTCCTGTTTACACCTTGCGTTTGCTTCAAAAATTATACCCCATGTAGCTTTAGTGGTGCTTCAAAGCATCTTCAAAGCTCCCATAGAAGCCTATGGCAAAGCTCGCTTAAAGCACCTAAAGCTTTTGAGAAGCTTTAATTCAGCTTTAGCTTCGCTTTGTTTTGGAGAAATTGCAGGTATGAGATATCCACACACACACAGTGCATCTGCCAAGCTTCAACAAAGCTTCAAAAGAGCATCATTGAAGCATCACTAAAGCATCACTAAAGCTTCATCGAAGCACCACCGAAGCATCAAAAACACATCATAAAAGCATGTTGAAGCGGTAAACACTTTAATGTGTGTTGAAGCCGAAGCAAGTGTAAATGAGCCCTTAGAGATAGTTATGGAGTTTTCAGTTTACAGAAATCTATCCAATTACCTGTCAAACATCAAAACAAAGCATACTTTAGAAGTTTTGGGACTTACTATTGATCTGATCTTGTACTCTTTTGCCAGTGCAAGTGAAGACTTATAACATCTTTCCAGGTCCTTTTTATGGCTGTCATTTAATTGTCCTCTTGCAATAGGTCCCACAGTGTGAATAACATCTGCAAAAAAAAAAAAAAACACTCAGTCTGAGAAAGTAATAATGAGGGTTTATGGAAAGCCTAAAATGAAGAAAATTTAAAAAATAATTGTTAAAAGATAAATTCAACGGCAAGATAGGGCAGGCTGTGTATGCGTGGGTAGGGAATGAAGCCAAGTGCAGTACATTCTGCCATCTGCAGGATGGAGAGGGGAAGGCAACATAATGAGCATCTGAAAGCATTATTTTACAAAATGGAGCACAGCATGTTACTGAGGATGCTGTAATTCATAGGGAGGTTTTAGGCAAATGATTACAGACATACAGATTTGGTGATCACATTTCAAAAGGAATAAAATATTTATAATATTATATACATTATGTTATGGTTGTTATGCTGATAGTGATTCTCCTTAAATCATGTCCTTTTCTAAACTGTTTACAATGTATCAAAAGTTAGAATGTACTACAGTAGTGACTTTGTTAAGCTGGCCATGCACAGCTCAATTTTAAAATTCAAGCTGTGAGTGACCCTATCAGCACAACTCAGCCTGACAAATGCTCATAGACGTGCGAAGGGGCCTGGGCACACCCTAATCATAATAAATATAATATGTCTGTTGACTTGGCCAAGCAAGCCAGCTATCCCCAACAAGCACACAGTTTAAGCAATATAATCTTCTTTGTGGTCATCAGTGGAAGCTTGAGCTTGAAGCAGAATCCATAGGGGCAAGTTACATTTAATACAGATTGGAATGACTGGAACCATGAGCCTCAGTCATCATATTTTTTTTAAAACTGGACCCCAGGCAGATATTTCTACTCCTATCATCCCAGTAGATCCCTACCCATAGAGCTAAATACACCATTGAAATGTATATACTGTGTGGAAACCATATATATAGATTTCTATTTAGTCACCTTTTTTCTATTTATCTATTCCTACACATACAAACGCTTGTGCATGTGCATGTGGACCCCCTCTCCCAATTTGTTAGGCCAGTTTCCAGGCTAGAAGGCACACAAAACTGCATCTTTGTAAGGGTGTGGTACCACAGCTTAGACTTCGCCCCACCATTTCCTAAACAAACTACACACAAGTTCCATAACTTCAGCCCTAGGCCTGGCAGGTGTACTTGATGCATTTTACTGCCCCAGCTGTGTCTGGGGTTCCAAACTTGGACAAAGAAGTTTACGTCCCAAACATTTTGTGGCAAGCTTAGATGATATGGAAAAAGTTTCAACTGGCAGATAGCTTTGTTAATTGTCCCATTGTTGTGTTCTACAGAAGGGGTGCTGAGGCGCTCATGGTGTTGCAGAGATCAGCCTGCTTTCAATACATTTGCTTTATTCTGTGGACCCCAAAGTCTGACTGCCTTGCCCCCTCCACAGAGGGGGCCTGAAGTTTTTCAGTTTACTACATCCAGCCATGTAAACCTGTGTTATACCTCTCCCAACCTCTGATGCATCTCATTCATTTATTCCTACATAGCTGCCAGATGGCCTACGCAGTATATAGCAAGACAGTCTTGCTATGTGCATATGTGTAAAATGCCTGTAAATGTTGTTTTTACCATTTTCGTTCTGGTTTCTAAAAGGTTAAAGTATAACTAAAGGCATTTTTTTCAGTTTTGGACAGAGTGGAGAGGGATTAGAGCACCAGCCAGTTTTTATTGCTGTCTGTGGCCTCGTTAAGTAGATTCATCCTCTCTATTTGTCCTGTTTACCATTATCATTAAGACTTACCTGTAGGTACAAAAAATATCTCCTAAACCTACACGGTTTAGGAGATATTTGCCAAAAAGCTTTACATCGTTGTCTACGGCGCATGCGCGCCGTAGACAACGGTGCATTCACAGGGTTAATCCCCATTCACAAATCCGGCTTTGCCGGATTTGACAGCTCCCGCGCGCATTCGCGAAGTGACGTCTTCGCCGCTCCGGCCAATCACAGCGGCGCTGAGATTGGTCGGAGCTGCGATACCCGGAAGTAACCTTCCGAGTATCTGTGGAGCGATGGCTGCAGCTGGAGGGGGAGATGAGGATGGCTTTGGGGGCCCCGATCTAAGGTAAGTGATGCATAATGAGCTAGTATGCTAGTCATACTAGCTCATTATGGCTTTGTCTTGCAGGTGTTTTTTATTTTATTTTTTAAACCGGGTTTACAACCACTTTAAAAGTGAAAGCAAAAGAAAATCCACAATTTTGGGTCATCCCCAGAAAAGTAATAAAGGGGAAATCTTCAATGGGGAAACTAGTTCTTTTTTTGCCACAGTCACTTTCTTATTTCTGTACTCTATAAACTGTTGTCTTAGGTTGACATTACGTCCTTACCTCCAACCTACTTCAATTACTGTAATTACAAGGTCTCCCTTGTGCTTTCTAAAGCTGTAATGCCAGATGTACACCTCCCTTTCAGATTTAATTTCCATACGAATTTAAGGCTAATGTTACACTTATCATGATGTTGCTGGTAAAAACTCGTCACATGATCACTAAAAAGTGAAAATACCTGTTTGCATAAGTTGTAAGTCATTGGCAAAATTAACAAAACACCATGGACAGAAATTTTGCAAAATATCAATATGCTGTGAGTGACACCTAGCCCAGTCAGATAGTGAAGGAGTGGTCTGTTCGAATGCATATTTTTTACAGCACTGAACGATGGAAATGTCTGATTGGAGCAGAGTACTGGCAGTCCCATTCGCAGTATGATTCCAGGTAAAAAAGCTGATCCCATTGGCACACAAATGCATACAAATATACAGTGCTCAGCATAAATGAGTACACCCCAATGAGCAAAATAAATGTTCTATAAAACTCAGTTTTGTAAAAATTTGGGAAATTGTTCTTGTGTTCATTGAGATATTAACCTCTTCCCCACCGGCGTATAGTCATATGACGGCCACAGGAACCCTTCGTCCCTCCGGGCGGCCATCATATGACATCCTGGAATTCCCTGCAGTGTGGAGAGCGCGCGCCGCCGGCACTTGCCGCATCACTGGGGACCCGATGCGCGTGCCCGGCGATGTCCTCCAGGCACCCGCGATTGCTCGTCACAGAGCAGGGATGTGGCTCTGTGTGTTAAACACACAGATCCACATCCTGTCAGGGAGAGGAGACAGATGGTGTGTCCCTTGTACATAGGGACACCGATCGGTCACCTCCCCAGTCAGTCTCCTCCCCCACAGTTAGAATCACTCCCTAGGGAACACATTTAACCCCTTGATCGCCCCCTAGTGTTAACCCCTTCCCTGCCAGTCACATGTATACAGTAATCAGTGCATATTTATAGCACTGTTCACTGTATAAATGTGAATGATCCCAAAATTGTGTCAAAAGTGTCCGATCTGTCTGCCGTAATATCGCAGTCCTGACAAAAATCGCAGATCGCCGCCATTACCAGTAAAAAAATAAAATAATAAAAATGCCATAATTCTATCCCCTATTTTGTAGACGCTATAACTTTTGCGCAATCCAATCAATATATGCTTATTGTGATTTTTTTTACCAAAAATATGTAGAAGAATACATATCGGCCCAAACTGAGGAAAAAAATTTTTTTTTTTTAAAAAATTGGGATATTTATTATAGCAAAAAGTAATAAATATTGTGTTTTTTTTTCAAAATTTTCGCTCTTTTTTTGTTTATAGCGCAAAAAATAAAAACCGCAGAGGTGATCAGATACCACCAAAAGAAAGCTCTATTTGTGGGAAAAAAAAATTATCAAAATTAATTTGGGTACAACGTCGCATGACCGCACAATTCTCATTCAAAGTGTGACAGTGCTGAGAGCTGAAAATTTGCCTGGGCAGGAAGGGGGTGAAAATGCCCAGTATGGTGGTTAATTAAAATCTTACTTTTCAAAAGGAGTCTACTCATTTATACTGAGCACTGTATATAAATAAAAATATTGAAAAGACCATGTACTCCTCCTTTATGCCCATTGGAGAAAACACATTCCTTATTTCATAAGCAGTCACTATGCAACCAGTATGCAAACCAGCATGAGAAGTTCCCTGTGTTCTGCTCTTTTCTATACACAAGTATCTACAAACCTAAAAATGTTCATTTTGTCATGATGTTATTCTTCAATACATTTAGCAAAGTGATAGATGTATTTTATTTTAGCAGAAAGTAATTGTAAGTCTTTTCAACCTCAAGCAATCTAAATGTGGCAAAACAGAGATTGCAGACATTTGGAAGATGAACAGTGATATAATTTGGTTATGTATGTAAAATCTAAAGGTGAGGAGTTGCCAGGGCTATTTCTGGTTTGTTTGTAAAAAACACATTTAACTTCAACAAGACGAGTACTGCAGAATGAGATTACAGCTCTTGAAATGAACGCTTTTTGTTGAAAACTCCCTGTCTGTACTTATGCATCACTTTTAAAAAAAAAAGATGAAAAAAACAGTTCACAAATGATGCAAATGCTTAGGTGGCTGGGAATTCACAGCACCAGATAATGCTGTAGCGCTAGCCCCAAAGGAGCCGCTTGATAATTTGGGTTCTCTGTTCTGCACTTCAACTCAGTCCCCTCTGACTCACCTGGTTGAATTTAGATTATTACAAGCACTTAAGGATGCATTCACACTTGAGTGTTTTCAGCTCGTAAAACGCCCCAAAAAACGCCTAAAAAATGCCCAACAAGCAAAATCCCATTAATTTCAATGGCACCTGTTCACATCTGAGCGTTTTGTCATCTGAAGCAAAACGCCTGAAAAACTCCTTAAAGCGGAAGTAAACCCAACGATTTAATAGTTTCAAAAAACAGTTACATTCCCGGCATGCCGGAAATGCTAACTGTCACATTGGCTGTGCTCTCAACCAAACCGTCACACCATCCAATGGCTGGTGTCATAACTGATCACATGTTCAGCATCATGGCAGTTGAAGATTAACCACTTCCCGCCCAGTCAATAGCATATTGACGTCCGGGAAGTGGTTCTGTTATCCACACTGGACGTCATATGACGTCCTGCGAGATAACAGCCGCCGCGCGCCCGGGGGGGCGCGCATCGCGGCGATCGGTGGAGCGGTGGGTCAGTCTGACCCACCGCTACACTGATCTCGGTAAAAAGCCTCCGTCGGAGGCTTTTTACCATGTGATCAGCCGTGTCGATTCACGGCTGATCAGGAAGTAAACAGGAAGAGCCGTTGATCGGCTCTTCCTCACTCGCGTCTGACAGACGCGAGTAGAGGAGAGCCGATCGGCGGCTCTCCTGACAGGGGGGGTTCGCGCTGATTGTTTATCAGCGCAGACCCCCCTCGGATACCCACACTGGACCACCAGGGAAGCCCCCAAGGACCACCAGGGAAGCCCTAAGCATGTGGATGGCCCCCATGGCCATCCACATGTAGTAAAAAAAAAATATATTTAAAAAAAAACATAAAAAAATATGCCAATCAGTGCCCACACATGGGCACTGACTGGCACAATCATGCCAAGAAAATAATGTGTGGTGGCTGGCATTGCTAGGCAGCAGTGTCACCAGTGCCACCTACTAGTGTCCATCAGTGCCACATATCAGTGCCCATCCGTGCCCATCTGTGCCCATAAGTGCCCACCTATCAGTGCCCGTCTGTGCCACCTATCAGTGCCACCCATAAGTGCCCATCAGTGCCGCCTAAAAGTGCCCATTAGTGCCGCCTATGAGTGCCCATCAGTGCCGCCTATGAGTGCCAATCAGTGCTGTCTATGAGTGCCAATCAGTGCCACCTATGAGTGCCCATCAGTGCCGCATACCAGTGCCACATATCAGTGCCCATCAGTGCCGCCTATCAGTGTCCATTATCAGTGCCCATCAGTGCCACCTCATTGGTGCCACCTCATCGGTGCCCATCAGTGTCGCCTTATCAGTGCCCTTCAGTGCCGCCTTATCAGTGCCCATCATTGAAGTAGAAAAGGTACTTATTTACAAAAAAAAATTAACAGAAACAAAGAAAAACATAGTTTTTTTAAAAAAATTCGCTCTTTTTTTATTTGTTGCGCAAAAAATTAAAATCGTAGAGGCGATCAAATAACACCGAAAGAGAGCTCTATTTGTGGGAACAAAATGATAAAAAATTTGTTTGGGTACAGTGTAGCACAACCGCGCAATTGTCATTCAAATTGCGACAGCGCTGAAAGCTCAAAATTGGCTTCTGCAGGAAGCTGTATAAGTGCATGGTATTGAAGTGGTTAAACAGAGGCCAAGATGGCAGCTTCCTTGGCTGAAAATGATAGGAGGGTTTACTTCCACTTTAAGCTCAAAAAAGAACATGAGCTTCTTTGGGGCAGATTACAGGCGTTTTTCTGCTTTTTAAATTGGTGATCTGTACAAAATTGCGGTAAAAACGCGCAACTTTGAAACACTCAGGTATGAATGCAGCCTTAGGCCCCTTTCACACTGACGTGACTTGGAAGTTGCACAATTTTCCCGCAATTTTACTGTGACTTCTTAGCCGTGATTTTGATGCGATTTTGCCACGATTTCAGGTAATGCCTGTGTAAACTTGAGATCTATGGGCCTCAACTCGCATAAAAGTCAGACCAAAGTAGTACAGGGACTACTTTGAAGTCGGTGCGACTTGAAGTCGCACAAATATGAATAATACTCATTGGAAATCATGGGGTACGACTTGTCATGCGACTTTTCAGTTCCAAGTCGCAAGACAAGTCGCACAAGTGTGAAAGGGGCCTTAACCGCTTGCCGACCGCCTCACGTAGATATACGTCAGCAGAATGGCACGGGCAGGCAAAGAAACGTATATATATTGCTTTAAACCCGCGCCCACCGTGGTCTCCGTGACCATGCCCGCGGGACCCACAGACTTGATGTCTGCTGGTGTCCCGCAATCGGGTCACGGAATGGCAGAATGGGGGATGTCTTTGTAAACAAGACATCTCCCTATTCTGCCTAGAGACACAGCACTGATCATCTGCTCCTTCTCATAAAGAGCAGCGATCAGTGACGTGTCACAGTAAGCCACGCCCCCTAACAGTTAGAATCACTCCCTAGGACACACTTAACCCTTTCAGCGACCCCTACTGGTTAACCCCTTCACTGCCAGTCACATTTACACAGTAATCAGTGCATAATTATAGCACTGTTCGCTGTATAAATGTGAATGGTCCCAAAAGAGTGTCAAAAGTGTCCGATCTGTCCGCCATAATGTCGCAGTCACGATAAAAATCGCAGATCGCCACCATAACAGGTAAAAAAAAATGAATAATAAAAATGCCATAAAACTACCCCTATTTTGTACACGCTATAACATTTGCGCAAAACAATCAGTATACGCTTTACCAAAAATATGTAGAAGAATACGTATTGGCCTAAACTGAGAAAAAAATTTGCTTTTAAGAAAAAAAAAAAAAATTGGGATATTTATTATAGTACAAAATATTGCTTTTTCTTTCAAAATTGTCGCTCTATTTTTGTTTATAGCGCAAAAAATAAAAACCGCAGAGGTGATCAAATACCACCAAAAGAAAGCTCTATTTGTGGGAAAAAAAGGACGTCAATTTGGTTTGGGAGCCACGTCGCACGACCGTGCAATTGACAGTTAAAGCGACGCAATGCCGAATCTCAAAAAGTGGCCCGGTCATTTGGCAGCCAAATGGTCCGAGGTTGAAGTGGTTAAGGAATACTAGGTTTAGATACCTTTAACAGCCGTGAATTAACACCAGGAAAACAAACTCAATGTATTGGTATGGGTTAAGCCGTGTACACAAGATGGGTTTTACCGATGAAAACAGTCCGATGGACTGTTTTCATCGGATGAACCGATCATCTATGGGCCTCATCGGTCTTTTTTCCATCGGTGTGAAAAAATAGAACATGTTTTAAATTTATCCGATGGGAAAAAAAACAATAGCAAAATCCGATTGTGACGTGTCACAGTAAGCCACGCCCCCTAACAGTTAGAATCACTCCCTAGGACACACTTAACCCTTTCAGCGACCCCTACTGGTTAACCCCTTCACTGCCAGTCACATTTACACAGTAATCAGTGCATAATTATAGCACTGTTCGCTGTATAAATGTGAATGGTCCCAAAAGAGTGTCAAAAGTGTCCGATCTGTCCGCCATAATGTCGCAGTCACGATAAAAATTGCAGATCGCCACCAAAACAGGTCAAAAAAATGAATAATAAAAATGCCATAAAACTACCCCTATTTTGTACACGCTATAACTTTTGCGCAAAACAATCAGTATACGCTTATTGCGATTTTTTTACCAAAAATATGTAGAAGAATACGTATCGGCCTAAACTGAGAAAAAAATTTGCTTTTAAAAAAATAAAAAAAAATTGGGATATTTATTATAGTACAAAATATTGCTTTTTCTTTCAAAATTGTTGCTCTATTTTTGTTTATAGCGCAAAAAATAAAAACCGCAGAGGTGATCAAATACCACCAAAAGAAAGCTCTATTTGTGGGAAAAAAAGGACGTCAATTTGGTTTGGGAGCCACGTCGCACGACCGTGCAATTGACAGTTAAAGCGACACAGTGCCGAATCTCAAAAAGTGGCCCGGTCATTTGGCAGCCAAATGGTCCGAGGTTGAAGTGGTTAAGGAATACTAGGTTTAGATACCTTTAACAGCCATGAATTAACACCAGGAAAACAAACTCAATGTATTGGTATGGGTTAAGCCGTGTACACACGATGGGTTTTACCGATGAAAACAGTCCGATGGACTGTTTTCATCGGATGAACCGATCGTCTATGGGCCCCATCGGTCTTTTTTCCATCAGTGTGAAAAAATAGAACATGTTTTAAATTTATCCGATGGGAAAAAAAACAATAGCAAAATCCGATCGTGTGTGTGGAACTCCATCGGAGAAAAAACCCACGCATGCTCAGAATCAAGTCGACACATGCTCAGAAGCATTGAACTTCATTTTTCTTGGCTCGTCTGAGTGTTTTACTTCACGGCGTTTGGGACAGTCGGATTTTTGACTGATGGTGTGTAGGCAAGACTGATGGAAGTCAGCTTCATCAGATTTCCGATGGAAAAATCCATCGGATTAGAATCCATAGGAAATCCAATCGTGTGTACAGGGCTTTAGAATAAGTGGTGGTTTGAGCATAAATGAACACATAGAAGGAAGGTTCAGAAACAGTCTGCTAGACAGTATATTTATTATGCCAAGGTAACATAGAATAGAGTTACATACCACTAAAGTGGGGTTAACTCATGAATCAGCAAGGTCATCAATAAACAGTGCACATAAGCATTAACTGCAGTGTGAATAATAATACTACATGTAGGTTCAACTGTAATTTATAAATAAATTCTTCATACACATAAATTAAGAAAAAACGTTTTTGAGCCTTTAAAATGCCAATGATCATTGAGGTAACTTTTGATAATTTCAGATTTGCTTTATATGGCTTATGAAGTGACAATATTCTTGAAAATAGGCATTCACACCCTCCTCCTTGTTTTTGTTGCCTTGTCCAAACACTGGGCCACTCCCTCACATGCCTTAATAGCTGCACTGTAGCTGTCATTCTCTTGGTAACTTAAGCCCCATACACACGGTCAGACTACCATTGGACTTTTCCGTGGTTTTTTGTCCGAACGGAGTTGGTCGGGAACACCCATAGCATACACACGCTCTAACTTTTGTGCAAACTTTCCCAAAACTTTTTGCAACATCACGTGGTTTTTCTGCTCTTTTCTGCTCTTTACCGCCACCCTTAGGTCAACTTCTGCTATTGTTGGTTGATTTTAACATTAGTTGTTTTGTCCATCGGACAAAAGTCGGATGGTTTTCTGTATACACGGTCGGACTTTGCTCCATCAGACTTTTGTTGGGCAAAAGTTTGTCCGTTTGCAGACCCAACTTTTGTCCAATGAAAACAAGAAAAAAGCTAAAAAAGTTTGTCCGATGGAGCGTACACACGGTCGGATTGATGGTCCAACTTGCTCAAAATTAAGTTTGTTGGCCAAAAGTCCGACCGTGTGTACGGGGCTTAATCAAACTACACAGCAACTTCAAGCTCAGTTCATCTGACTCAAGATCAGGTGAGGCAAGGAGCTGGGCCATCTTAGAGCCGTTCTTCGAGGTAAACCCAAATCTGGTGAACATCATACAAGGCCAATGGATGGCCAAAGCCTCCAAGAACTCAAGCATGGGGCACTTTATTGAGGGAATACACTATTTATATAGAGACTCGCTATCTACAGGTAGGTGTTTTCAGTCATAAGAAATATATTATAACTGAATATCTTTAGATATCCCTTTGACATAGTTGGGTTTTCAGACAATCAACATCAACCTTGATATATTTTATGACAACATGGTGATTAAAGTAAAGTGATTCAGTTAACCATGTGGCTATAAAACACAGCTAGTCAACAGATCACATTGGAATAAAATCATAAACACACATACGGTGCACAAAGCTTGACATATATTAATATATTTGCCAAGCAGAAATAAAAGTTGCTGGGCAGAACACCAAAATGTTGTCAACTACATACAAAAGGAACAGCTGATTTTCTGCAGGTTGCAATTGCTTTTCAATGCTAAATAGGAGAATGTGGGGCATAAAAATAAAATATATGAGCACATATAAATGGTTTGTAGTGTACAGTAAACATCATACTGACTTTGCTAATAAGCCAGCAGCCCATGCAGAAATGTGTTTACTAAGTTCCCTTCACGCATTCATAACCACAATCTTTTCACTTAGACGGCTGCATAATAATTCTTGGCACTGTCAGTCATTATTCAGAAATATTTTTTTTTCTCTTTCTGAAGACAGTCATCGGGCTATTTTCAGTTGAAATGGAAAGAAAAATAGAATAGGACAACACAAAGCACTTGGAAGGTAATATGGACTCTTACGGCTTGATTTACACATCAGTAACCCCATGAATTATCTGCAGAACTGGATTTGCTGGAGGTCAAGTGACAGAAAAGGAGAATTACCAGAACACTTTATGACATACATCATTCTCTACTCAATTTACCTAGTTAAACAGTTACTCAGAAAAAAGGTTACATCATCCTAAATCACAAATGTTACCATTGACATAAGATAATGCAATCCACATTGGTAAAGATGTAAAAAACTGGAAGTGGGAATGAATTATTATATTTTGTCCATATATGCGGTGTGATGATGCAGTATTACGGTTTGATGGGCTTTTGTTTGCCTTAAAAATGCTTCTCTTCCCATGCAAGTCCATGGGAAAGCAAAAACAGCCAAAACAGGTCAGACATAGGCCAACTGCATCTGCATTGAATGCTGAACAATCTGAAAAGTGTTTCAACTGACGTCAAATACATTCTGAATTGAAGTCTGGCAGCATAGACCGCAACGTAGGCACCACTCAAGACCACATTTCCTTCCCTGGAACAAGCTTTGGTGCCCATAGTAGAATTGCTCTTCCACACATAATATTTTCTCATTTTGGTTCTTGGTTTAGAATATTGGCAATGTTTAACTAAAGGATAAGTTTACTGTTAAATATGGTGGTCTGGGACAGGTTTTTGAGGAAACAAGCACACTGATGGCACAGGTGTGTGCTGGCTTTATGTTAAAGACGTAGTTAGAGATCAGTGCCACATCCTCCTGAAGGGGTTAGTGTGTGAAGCAAGTAGTGAGAGGTGCACGTCTGCACCATGCTGGCCAGGTCAGGATAGACCAAGGCCTGAGTCTGAGAGTGAGAAACAGTCTTTGAGAGATGGAGAAGCCTGGAAGCTGCAGGATAAGAAGCCAAGCTGACGGAGGTACAGTACAGCATGTGATGCACAAGCACTGCGTTTGATTGTCAGGAGAACCGAGGCATGAGGCCTGAGCCGCAAGGCTGATAAAGAGCCAGGAGGCTGAAAACTATGTTTTCTTGCATTGATAAAGAAAACCCCCTGCGTGGAGAAATATTCATTTGTGAGCTTTTCTTTTGTATAATAAAAGTGGGCAGAAAAAGCCCTGGGAAAACACTTCTGGTGGAGTAAACTCACTGTTTGGCACTACAAATGAACTAGAAAACAACAATTTTTCACACCTGTTTCAAGTGGGTTTTGCACTCCCATGGTCTCGCATGGGAATGCAATATCCATATGCTGTGAACTCAAGCCCATTGACACATGCCCTGAAAATGGGAAATAACATAAAGCATCATGGCATACTGAGTTACAGAGCTTGTTAGATTAATACAAATGTTTGCAATTGTATTTATGTAATTTCATGATTTTTTTTTTTTTTTAAAGTGGAATTTTACTCTGGTAGTAATGCAGGATTCATCATACATGCACATTATGGGAAACTTACCTCTGATGCCCTGTACACACGATCGGATTTCCGATGGAATAAAATCCGATGGATTTTTCCATCGGAAATCCAATGAAGCTGACTTCCATCAGTCTTGCCTACACACCATCAGTCAAAAATCTGACCGTTCCAAACGCCGTGACGTAAAACACTCCGAAGAGCCGAGAAAAATTAAGTTCAATGCTTCTGAGCATGCGTTGACTTGATTCTGAGCATGCGTGGGTTTATTCTCCAATGGAGTTCCCCACAGACGATCGGAATTTGCTATAGTTGTTTTTCCATCGGTATAATTTAAAACATGTTCTATTTTTTTATACAGATGAAATCAGAAAAATCATCAGAAAAAACGATCGTGTGTACGTGGCATAAGTTTGTCCTCCTCCATCTCTGTGATCCCCATAACTGTTACTTCCCTACCTGGAGTCTTCTCTCTTTGGCAATTGGGTGACCCCTGATGATGTAACTCCTGCACATGCATGCACTACATAGAGTTATATTGTCCAGGCACCCAGTTATTCTCATCATTTTAACCATTTTACAGATGTTAGTAGTCTGTATATTGTACAGCACATGACCTGCAGGCACAGTATACACTTTTGAAAAATTGCTAGGAGAAAGGGTTAAAGGTAAATAATTTTTGGGCAGAAGGGACAAGCAAAAAAAACATCTACCCCCTAAAAAAGTTTTTTCAGACTTTAGCTCCACATAAAAAAAAAAAAAAAAAAAAAAAGCAGAGTACAGGTAAACCTGATAATTTAGTCAAAAATTTTCAAAGAGTATCTATGAGTAAAAAATAATATAATAAATGTATTCCACATTGAACCTCAATTATTTTTAGCTTACTGCTTTTAATCTGACCAATCTTATAAATGTACTTTGTGAAGATCCCCACACATTTACTTCCTTACATTGTGGGTTACATATTCACTATGCCCTGTGAGTAGGCACTGCTGTATCACATATTTTACAGAGCCTGCCTTCTGACCTACAGTGGTGCTGAGAGGAGAAGTTTCAGAAGACGGGGTTAGTATGGTAATCAGTGCTTGCAGGCAGCAAGGTACAATGGTATATGTAGTCCTTAAAATTTAAAAGCATGATTAAAAGTGAAAATCTATGCGCAACCTCTTTCACTTCCAAACAACCCAAAAATGCTACTGATTCAATAAATGTAGCCGCAAAGCACTGAAATGTGTTCCCACATCAAACCTGAAATCAATAACTTCTAAAGTGCTGTGCTACATTAAATCAATAATACTGCAGTAATAAACATTAAGTACATTTATTGGTATTACAATATAACATTTGTAATAACAATATCTTAACATGATATGTGCATATAAACTCAATTAAATGTATTTATTAATAAAATACATTTTTTTAATCAAACGTCCACTGTGTAAGTGAGAGGGTTCCACCTAGGGTTGCCACCTCATCCCTTTAAACCCGAACACATATGAATTACACAGGTTCTGAGGCTAATTTAATGCAGATAAGGCACCAAGTGAGTTTAATTATTACCTTAATCAGCCACAGAAACTGTGTAATTCATATGTGTTCGGGTTTAAAGGGATGATGTGGCAACCCTAGTTCCACCACCTCTCTTATATTGCAAATATAATGCACAGTAAATTCCAAATGGTGCCACGTTCACCAATGTGATCAAGCTTCAGCGTAAACCACTACCAATAACTCTCTGCGCTCACCTTCATTTTTAGACCTAATAAACGTCACCATGCTCTTTCCCCTTTAAGGGGTTCAAATGGCCACTCCAGGTTTCCAAATCCTTCCTCCGGATTTCTCCTCCAGGTATAACAATGTTGTCAAATTAGCCAAGCAAACTCTCCACCATCAATGCCATTTAAAAGAAATAGAAACTGCATATAGTGCTTTACCATTTAAACAACCATAAAACAGACCCTCAGGAAAGGTATGTCTTTGTGAAATTTTCGCTGTGGGGCATTAAATTTACGGTAGCTACCATTTAAAATTTAACTACCAAATGTCAACCAAGTCCCATTGGCTTTGCAGTATCTGAAGATTCTTTCTGAGTTCATCGAGAGTAAACTCATCCTGGGTCGAGATTTTAATACCCATCTGGATATCAAAATATAAGGAACACCCGCGCTAGCCAGACTGGGCAGATGGGGCCAAACGGTGGGAGGGACACTGCAGCAAACACCAGGGGGTTCAATCCAGAATAGACAAATTAAAAATATAAATAAGTGATGGTGACTGCGCCGTGATTAAACTATAGTGGAAGAGTGAGGGAAGGGGGCTAGGGCCAATCTAATAAAGGAGGACCAGAAAATGAGTGACGTGATAACATCAAATGAGTGACACAAATGCAAAAAAAAAAAAAAAAGTTGATACATATAAATATCACATATAGTGACCATGAACACTTGCAAAAAAATACAGATATATAATGTCCTGAATAGGTAAAAATAGTGCAAAAAAAAAAGTGCAAAAAAACGTGTGTTACAAGGAAAAAACGCAGCACAGCAATTTGTGAACTGCAAAAAAAATGTACCCAATAAACTCTAAAGGATGAAAGGTTGATACATATAAATATCACATATAGTGACCGTGAACACTTGCAAAACATAGATATATAATGTCCTGAATAGGTAAAAAAAGTGCAAAAAAAACGTGTGTTACAAGAAAAAAAACACAGCAATGTGTGAACTGCAAAAAAAAATAAAAATTATAAGTCTAAAATGTACCCAATAAACTCTAAAGGATGAAAGTTCAGTACTGTAGTGAATCCCGTCACCATTAGTTGCTAGGGTGTTTTACCAAAAAACTCTTCAGTGCAGATCCACCACTGTGTTTTCAAGCAGCTTAGCTCCTGGCTGCAATAAACAGCATGAAGTGCACTCCTGTTGTAGGCAGCAATGGATAATCCTCTCAGCAAAAATCTCATTCACACTCCCATGGGATGTATAAAGGTATGTAAATGGAAAAGGAAATTAAAAAATGTATATAGCATAACTCTGTGGTACCAGGTTGATTGACTGAAAATAGATTTTCTCAAACTCACTTCGATGCACATCAATCCACGAGTAGGGATGAGCTTCGAGTTCGAGTCAAACTCATGTTCGACTCGAACATTGCCTGTTTGCCCGTTCGCCGAACAACGAACAATTTGGGGTGTTCGTGGCAAATTCGAAAAGTCTATGGGAGAAATCTAAAGTGCTAATTATAAAGGCTTATATGCAAGTTATTGTCCTAAAAAGTGTTTGGGGACCCGGGTCCTGCCCCAGGGGACATGTATCAATGCAAAAAAAAGTTTTAAAAACTGCCGTTTTTTTGGGAGCAGTGATTTTAATAATGCTTAAACTGAAACAATAAAAGTGAAATATTCCTTAAAATTTCGTATCTTGGGGGTGTGTATGATATGCATGTAAAGTCGCGCATGTTTCCCGTGCTTAGAACTGTCCCTGCACAAAGTGTCATTTTTGAAGGAAAAAAAGTAATTTAAAACTCACTCGCGGCTATTAATGAATTGTCGGCTTTTATCAATACATAGAAAAGTCATTGATAAAAAAAAAAAAAAAAAGCGTGGGGGTTCCCCCAAATTCAATTACCAGGCCCTTAAGGTCTGGAATGGATATTAAGGGGAACCCCGCCGCAAATTAAAAAAAATGGCGTGCGGTTCCCCCAAATATCCATACCAGGCCCTTCAGATCTGGCATGGATTTTAAGGGGAACTCCACCCCAAATGTAAAAAAAATGGCGTGGAGTCCCCCCAAAAATCCATACCAGACCCTTATCCAAGCACGCAATCTGGCCGGCCGCAGGGGAAGAGGGGGGGGACGAGAGAGCGGCCCCCCTCCCTCCTGAACCGTACCAGGCCACATGCCCTCAACATGGGGAGGATGTCCCCATGTTGATGGGGACAAGGGCCTCATCCCCACAACCCTTGCCCGGTGGTTGTGGGGGTCTGCGGGCGGGGGGCTTATCGGAATTTGGAAAAGTCCTTTATTAAAAAAAATTATTAAAAAAAATAAAAATAAAAACATTCCAGCGATGAAATCCAGTGTTCCGCGGCGATCCGATGTCCAGCGCTGTCCGTCATTGGTTGAGCCTGAGCGGACCTGATGGGGAACTTCCTCCACAGTGTTTTAGATGTATAGACCCGCCCCTTCTAAAGTTCCCCATCAGGTCCGCTCAGCAGACCAGATGCGGAACGCAAGAAGGGGCGGGTCTATTCATGTATTACACAGTTAAGGAAGTTCCCCATCAGGTCCGCCCCCTCGGTATGTCCGACCCCGCCTACGTCATTGGCCTGAGCGGGGAACTTCCTTCACTGTGTAATTTAAATTTACACAGTGAAGGAAGTTTCCCCCTCAGGCCAATGACGTAGGCGGGGTCTGACATACCGAGGGGGCGGACCTGATGGGGAACTTCTCTCACTTTGTAATACATGTATAGACCCGCCCCTTCTCGCACTCCGCATCTGGTCCGCTGAGCGGACCTGATGGGGAACTTTAGAAGGGGCGGGTCTATACATTTAAAACACAGCGAACAAAGTTCCCCATCAGGTCCGCCCCCTCGGTATGTCAGACCCCGCCTACATTATTGGCCTGAGCGGGAAACTTCCTTCACTGTGTAAATTTAAATTACACAGTAAAGGAAGTTCCCCGCTCAGGCCAATGACGTAGGCGGGGTCGGACATACTGAGGGGGCAGACCTGATGGGGAACTTCGTTCGCTGTGTAAAACATGTAAAGACCCGCCCCTTCTAGCGTTCCGCATCTGGTCCGCTGAACGGACCTGATGGGGAACTTTAGAAGGGGCGGGTCTATACATTTAAAACACTGCGGAGGAAGTTCCCTATCAGGTCCGCTCAGGCACAACCAATGACGGACAGCGCTGGACATCGGGATCGCCGTGGGACACTGGATTTCATCGCTGGAATGTTTTTTGTTTTTAATAAAGGACTTTTCCAAGGTGTTTGTGTGTTTTAATTTACATTTTTTGACACTTTCTTCGTGAAATGGTAGGGGTACAATGTACCCCTTACCAATTCACATTTGGGGGGCGGGATCTGGGGGTCCCCTTTGTTAAAGGGGTCTTCCAGATTCCGATAAGCCCCCCTCCCACAGACCCCCACAACCACCGGGCAAGGGTTGTGGGGATGAGGCCCTTGTCCCCATCAACATGGGGACATCCTCCCCATGTTGAGGGCATGTGGCCTGGTACGGTTCAGGAGGGAGGGGGGGCCGCTCTCTTGTCCCCCCCCCCTCTTCCCCTGCGGCCGGCCAGGTTGCGTGCTTGGATAAGGGTCTGGTATGGATTTTTGGGGGGGCTCCACGCCATTTTTTTTTTATTTGGGGTGGAGTTCCCCTTAAAATCCATGCCAGATCTGAAGGGCCTGGTATGGATATTTGGGGGAACCGCACGCCATTTTTTTTTTTAATTTGCGGCGGGGTTCTCCTTAATATCCATTCCAGACCTTAAGGGCCTGGTAATTGAATTCGGGGGAACCCCCACGCTTTTTTTTTTTTTTTTATCAATGACTTTTCTATGTATTGATAAAATCCGACAATTCATTAATAGCCGCGAGTGAGTTTTAAATTACTTTTTTTCCTTCAAAAATGACACTTTGTGCATGGACAGTTCTAAGCACGGGAAACATGCACGACTTTACATGCATATCATACACACCCCCAAGGTACGAAATTTATAGGAACATTTCACTTTTATTTTTTCATTTTAAGCATTATTAAAATCACTGCTCCCGAAAAAACGGCCGTTTTTAAAACTTCTTTTTGCATTGATACATGTCCCCTGGGGCAGGACCCGGGTCCCCAAACACTTTTTAGGACAATAACTTGCATATTAGCCTTTATAATTAGCACTTTAGATTTCGAACGTTCGAGTCTATTGTATTTAATAGGGTTCTAAAGTTCACACGAACATTCTGTCTGTTCGCAGGTTCTGGTGCAAACCGAATAGGGGGGTGTTCGGCTCATCCCTGTCCACGAGCACTGAACCCGTCTCTCAGACTGCAACCTTCAGTGATAGTACCCCTCCAGTGGAAGTGATTGCAAGATGCCTCCCAGGTGAAGATGCATGGGAATGAAACACAAACAAGGAATAATAGTGTAGCTCTGAGAATTACAGAAATGGAGTGGCTGCAGTTGATGTTCTCACACTCACGTTTGGTGAAGGTGAGCGTAGGCAACAATCCACGAGCGCCGCGCTCGTAATGTCTGCGGTGCAGGCTAAGCCGATTAGGTCCCTCCAATATCGGTGATCACAGAGTGCACAATACCGATGGAAAAATTTGGAAGGCACATAGTGTAAAACTGTAAACTACTAGACGTCTTTATTAAAAGCAATGGAAAAAAACTCACATGTAAAAGTGGGAGGGGGAGAGCTCCGGTATCCTACAAGCGCCGAGCTTGTTTCCTCACGTCCAGCTAGCACAGATACACCCATAGCTGGACGTGAGGAAACTCCTTTAGAGTTTATTGGGTACATTTTGGACTTATAATTATTATTATTGTTTTTTTCTTGTAACACACGTTTTTTTGCACTTTTTTTTTTGCACTATTTTTACCTATTCAGGACATTATATATCTGTATTTTTTTACAAGTGTTCACGGTCACTATATGTGATATTTATATGTATCAACCTTTCATCCTTTAGAGTTTATTGGGTACATTTCGGACTTATAATTATTATTTTTTTATTTAAATTTTTTTTTGCAGTTCACACATTGCTGTGCTCCGTTGTTTTCTTGTAACCCACGTTTTTTTGCACTTTTTTTTTTTTTTTGCACTATTTTTACCTATTCAGGACATTATATATCTGTATTTTTTTGCAAGTGTTCACGGTCACTATATGTGATATTTATATGTATCAACCTTTTTTTTTTTTTTTTTGCATTTGTGTCACTCATTTGATGTTATCACGTCACTCATTTTCTGGTCCTCCTTTATTAGATTGGCCCTACCCCCAATACCCCTCTGGAGCCACTACTGGACTCCTCCACCTAATGATCACGTATTTCATTCCCCAAATTGAGGGCTTTGAAACATGCACATTATGACTTGCATCTTGTAGACGTTTGGAGTGACCACAGCTGTCTGGATTGGTCTCCTGAGTGCGGAATAGACTCTATGATCTGGTCGGACCATTCCCCTATATACTTGACATTCTCACTCCCCTATACATTGGTGAAGGAGTTGACATGGTGTTTGAACAACTCGTTGATGGCAAATTCGGAATGTATAAAAAGTATCCTGGGGACCACACACAGGATGGCACATAATTTCCCATCCAATGGGAGGCACTAAAGGCAGTGTTACGTGGAACCTTTATTCAAAAGCTCAGAAACTTGGAAACTGAGCATAAGCATTTCCCAACAATAGACACGCTCACTGTGGTTTCCAACGCCCGATCACAACTCAGGGGACTGTATGAGACCTCTGCGCGTACATTTGCGGACAAGCTGGCTTTTCACCAGTATAAGTTCCAAGACAAATGTGGCAGATCACTGATACGCTTTCCACACCCGAAAGTGTCCTCTACTTTCATCTTCCATATCCAGGGACCACATGGAGAACCAATCCCCTCACCGTCTAAGATAGTGCAGGCGTTCAGGGATTTTTACCAATCCCTGTACAATATACCTGCTGCTCGGTCGAGAGATTCCCCTCCTACTCCTAAAGAGTTCTCTTATGTCATGGAAACTGCACAACCCACTTTAGAAGAGGAAGCCGTTAACGAACTTGAAACACCTCTTACAGAAGATGAGGTTGTGAGAGCTATTGTGGGTACTCCTAAGTTATATAAACTATTTGCTCCCCTCCTTATTCCCTTCTTCACTAAAGTGTACAACTCTGTGTCAGACGGCTCGGTGTTCCCTCCACAAACACTCAAAGCTCATATATCCCTTATCCCAAAACCGGAGAAGGACATGACTTTATGCGCAAATTATAGGCCAATATCTCTGATCAGGGTTGATTTGAAGATCTTCGCTAAAGTGTTGGCCAACAGATTACAACCAATGTTGCCCAGTTTGATCCACTTGGCTCAAGTGGGATTTGTGAGTGGCCATGAAGCAAAGGATAACGCCCTGAAAACCCTTCTTTTAGCTGACTATGCCCAAAAACCCACGATATTCCTTTATGCCTTTTAATGGACGATGCAGAGAATGTCTCTGCATAAAAATAAGATTTGGAGCTCACATGATCTCAAGGATAATGTCCCTCTACTCCTCTCCATCTGCTAGGATTAGATTGAATGTCTCTCTGTCGCCAGCATTTTCTATCTATAAGGGGACACGACAAGGGTGCCCTCTGTCCCCCCCATCTATAACATTTAGCTATTGCTCTACAAAACAATCCCTCTGTGCAAGAAATAACGGTCGGGCCCACCCATACCAAACTTGCTCTATTCGCAGACGATCTGCTCCTATTTGTGACAGACCCTCACTCACCCCTGCCCTCGGTGCTGCAGGAATTCCAAATTTGGGGCAGTCAGTAATTTCAAAGTGAACTACAGTAAGTTGGAAATTCTCAGTATCTCTCTACCAAAGTCGGACCTACAAACACTCTCGACTGCCTTTTCTTTTAAAATGGGTTTCACATCCATCCCAACTCTTTTCCAGGAATTTTACTCCCTTACTCCTTAGAACCCAAGCCGATCTTTCTACATATGCATCCAAACAGCTCTCATGGCTTGGTAGGGTGAACACCTTGAAAATCGATGCCCCCCCCCCGGTCCTATTCCAGACAATTCCTATACACAGACCTAATTCCTATTTCCCGAAATTGCGCCAGCTGTTTTCTAAATTCATCTGGAATCCAGCCCATCCCAGAATTCGATACGGAACATTATTTCTTCCAAAAGCTAGAGGTGGAGCTAGAGCCCCAGATGCTTCTCTGTACCACAAGGCAGCGATACTTACTCACATATTAGACTGGTTTCACAACTCTACGACTAAGCTCTGGTTTCACATGGAAAGCCATATGAACCCCATTGAACTCTCAGCTCTTCCATGGACCATACCCGCACATCGTAGGGGTCCTTACCCCCTCTGTGACCTTACTCGTCAAACGATCCAAATTTGTAATTGCTTGTTATCTAGCGGGAACATATCCAATCTTTCGGGGCCTATGACTCCCTTGTTTGGGACTCCTGCCTTCCCACCGGCTGTACATGTAACTAGCTTTAGACCATGGCGAAAAAAAGATCATAGGAGGCTTGCCCAGGTCCTCCGAGCAGACCCCACTCTAGGGCCAGATGCCCCTTCCGGATTGCTCTCTCGATACCATATGCAGTGGCTCGAGAGACAACAATTAACTTCCTATATCCGAACTAGACCATCCGTATCAGATATATTAGCTGAACCAACAGGATTTAAAGATATGCTTCTCCAAGCTGACCCTCCAATGCACGTGATATCTCAGCTCTATTCCATATTGATGAATTTTTTTTACCCTGATCTACCACTCTATACGAGGGTCTGGGAAGCAGAATTACGACACTCCATCTCCCTTATTAACTGTCAAAAATGTTTCATCCTGATGCACAAACTCTCTCTAGCCACTAAATCTCAAGAAAAAGGGTTCAAAGTGGTGACGAGATGGTATAGATGCCCTTCGACTATACATCATTTCAATTTGACAACTCCTGATACCTGCTGGCGGTGTCTAAGTTCTAGGGGTACCATGCTCCCCGTTTAGTGTGATTGCACTCCCATAAAGAAATTCTGGCAACAGATCTTCAAACTATACTGCAAACTGATGCCGACCACTCTCCTACACCTGAGGTTGCTCTATTATCCATGCTCCCGGGAACGTTCAAGTCCATCAAAAAAAATTATTGCATCACTTTTTGGCCACGGCCAGAATAGTGATTCCATGGTACTGGAGATCGATAACTGTACCCTCCCTGAAAGACTGGGCTACTGAAGTAGACCGTATTAGGGACCTTGAATGTCTGTTGATACTGGAGATCGATAACTGTACCCTCCCTGAAAGACTGGGCTACTGAAGTAGACCGTATTAGGGACCTTGAATGTCTGTTGGCTGAGGAACCTAATAGGGAAGAATGATTCTCTCTCACTTGGACTTCATGGTCCATGTTCTGATACTCGTCTGACTTCATCTCCTAAGCAGAGGGTGGCAACACCACCTCATGACCATGGTGGAGCGATCCCTGTCCCTAATCTTCCTGCTTCCCGTACTTTATCCTAACACCTTCCCCTCTATGTATAATTGTACCCTTCAGAATCCATTTAAAGCTCACTCCTGATACAGAATATGACTCTTAAAACTAACTTCTTCATAATACAACAGGTTTCTAGAATAAGTTTGAATGTACTAATACATGATGTATACATATGTGAGGGTCTTGTATTTCTTCATGTTATGCCTCAATATGTTGCTCTAACTTGGGGTTTCATTTTATTTATTTTTTTGATACTCATATTGAACATGATACAATAATTATTTTTAAATTATATTTTTGTATCTTTCCTTTACACATGTTTTACTGTCTTTACTTTTGTTAACGATATTTTCTTTGCTGACTGCATTTGTCTACATGTTTCTCTCAATACAATAAGATTGAATTAAACAACCATAAAACATTTATTAAAACCTCTTAAAATACACCCACAATGCAAATGCACTAATCCTCAGTTGTCCCCCACCTTAAAAAACAATATTTGCATGTACACGTTCATGTCACATTAGGGAGAAGTCCACATAGCATCAGCAAACTCTTGCACCCAGGTCACTCCTTCCTGGTGGTGTGTTGATGTCACTAAGCTCTGCCCTGATGCATTTTGTCACTTCCTGTGACTTCTTCCAAAGCATCCAAAGCCCTGCCACCTTCTGGCTATATATGTGTCTGTAATGGAGCTAATGGACTAGACAGGTCGGCAGCTATCTTACCAGCTACCTCCACCATCTTGTGTGAGGCCAACTAATGGGGAATGTCCATAAGTAACCTCCCACCTACCTAGTATGAATACACGGTAGTAATTTTCTTGGTTATCTTTGGTATAGCATACGTGTGGCCGGCATTCTGTTGATTATCCATGGTGTAATCCAATGGTTGTCAACCTCAGTCCTCAAGAATCCCCAACAGGCCATGTTTTGGGAACTTCTCTTAGATAAAATATCTGTCCAAAATACCATTGACTCTGATTTAAAGCACCCGTGCAAGATAAAGAAAAACCTGCAAACATGGCCTGTTGAGGTACTTGAAGACTGAGGTTGAGAACCACTGGTGTAATCTACTCATGGCCGCCATTTTCTTGGTTATCTACCACTACAAACAGTATTCACGGCTGCCATCTTAATACTTATCCGTGGCTAAAACAGTTTACATAGTGTAACCAAGATTAAGTTATTGAAGCTGCAAAGCAGGCAGGGAATTCAGGAAGTTGTGAAAAGAGATGGCCTGCAGAGTGGCAGCACTCAAGTTTATATTGGATTGTCAATTATTACTATTGTTTGTATTGCTATTAAATTGCTTTTGTATTGCTATGCTGATGAAAGTATATGCTGTGACCATATATCTGCTTTAATATAAATTAAATAGAAAAACAAATAAAATAATTAGGTACAAACAGGTTTTCAAGACTATTTATCAAACAGTTTACAATTCCTGTTCACGCAATAATTCAACACCTTCCATGGAGACACTGTTGTTTGCCTTGCGAAAAATATTTGATGTTAAAACTTAGCAACAAATGTACGAAAAAAAAATCAAATGCATTGTCATCACGCAAGTATCATTAAATTCCTAACTTTAAACTGAGCTGCACTAATTAATATAAGCCTAGAAAACCCATGCTGAGCCTTGTTTTATTAGCTGCAAACAGTGTACATACCAATCACACAAATCTAATTAAAGCTTTCTCAACACCCCAAAGGTGAAGGGAGACAAACACTTTGTAGCTATAAAAACCTAGGGGGAAAAGAAGAAACGAAAGATCGATCTATAACTAATCTAAAGAAATAAACATTCACAAATAAATATAATAAATCATGTTCCCTTTAAAAATTATTATTAGTATTATTATCAATTGCATTCTCTGCATTCATTGAGAAAATGGAAAGTGTTCTGTGAATGGCACCTATGCAGCGCAATTGACTTCCTTGGTTCACAACACAGCAGGGCAGTTGCTTGGCACAGGACCTGAAAGCTAATGGCAATCACTGGGGATTTCCAGCTTCCACTGGGAATGGTCAGGTATGGCACATACATATTCACATTGGTCCAATGTAAAAATTGCCAATAATGATTCATCATGGCAGCATTAGTGTTAAGGAAATAATTCTGGAAATAATTAATGCGCTAAATGATACAGATATCAATAGTATGAAAAAAACTATAGAATGGAGTCATGATTGGGCCATTTTAGGGTTTTACTACAGGACCATGTAATATCCACTTGCTGACCGCAATACGTACACAATACGTTGCAGCTTGCAAGTGGTTCACCAGGGTTATGGCTGAAGCTATCAGCCATAAGCCTGAAATTCTTTTTTTCAGCAGGTGATTGGCTTTCTCATGAAAGTGGTCCAAGCGGCTAATTAGCTGCTGGATCGCTGTCAGAAGCAGCAGGAGGGATCGCCCCCTTCCACTGCTCGCCGGTGTTTCTCAGATTACAGTTTTTATCCGGGAACCTTAGAAACAATCCAATGGTTCACGTGGCTGGGCATAGATTTTACCAGAGACCAGATCGTCTCTGATCGCCTCTGTGGTCTTGGAGGACTGGAGTGACATCATGACCTCACTTCTAGTCTAGGGCTGAGGTAAAGTGTTTTTTTTTTTTTAAGCAAAATATCACCTTTTTTTTTTGCTTTTAAAGGTAGAGGAGAGATTTGGGGTCTTATTGACCCCAGATCTCTCCATAAAGACCTGTCATACCTTGTGTACATTGCTTGTAATAGTAAATAAAGTAATAGGTGTAAAAAAAATTGAATAAATAAGGAAAAAAAATGTAAAGCCCCCATCCCTTCGTGCTCGTGTGCAGAAGCGATCGCATACGCAAGTCGCACGCGCATATGTAAACGATATTCACACCACACATGTGAGGCATCGCCACAAACGTTAGAGCGAGAAAGAAAAGAAAATACATTTAAAGGGTCACCTTTAGAGATTTTCAAGTATCGCAGTTTGTGGCCATTTTACGAGTGTGCACAATTTTAAACTGTGACATATTAGGTATCTATTTACTCAATATAACATCATATTTTATATTATACCAAAAAATTTAGTTATATATTGTTTTTTTTTTTTACATTACAATTCATAAAAGTGTATTTCTTTCTTAAAAAAATGCATATGAAAAACCACTGCGCAAATACCATAATTGCAATAATTGCCATTTTATTCTCCAGGGTTTTTGCTATATAAATATATATAATGCTTGGGGGTTCTACGTAATTTTCTAGCAAAAAATACTGATTTAAACTTCTAAACAAAAAGTGCCAGAAAAGGCTTGGTCAGCAAGTGGATATAATAAAGAGCATGGTTAATAATGCTATTGAGCATCAAGATAATCTAGAATTGGTACCCATTCTGATTTCTTAAATCAAAGAATATTTCTCTCCAGTCCCTTAAAAATAAAGATTACTGAAAGCCTTTTTCCAATGAGAAGTGTTATACGTGCAACCGGACATCCATGACAGCATCACAGATTTTAAGCAGAGATTCCACAAACATTTTTCATAAAGGACTCACATGCTGGTCACAGATGACACCTTTGTCTGACCTACTTTATACATTACTGATACAGCTGAACATGAGAGATGACAAACACTGTCTATTGTATTACACAAAGTCATAAAACAACAACTTTATAACTAACAAGTAAAGCCTTCCAACGTGTTTTGCAGATATTGCATGTGGGATACATCATCTAGAACAAGAGTCACTATTTAAAGTGCACCCATTATACTTTACATGAGTCAAAAAGGCACACAGCAGTATTACTAAAAATAACAGTTTATTTAAAAAATGAACAAAAAAAAGGTAGCCTATTTTGTAATTAGCAAATATAGCTGCCTCCAAGTGCATATAAAATTACAAACTATACAAAAAGAGATATTTCTTTAACATGTATTGCACTTTGCAGTAAGGCAGTCCAATCATTTTTGAATTGGCTTCCAAACACACAAAAATGACCAAAAATTTTTATGGACCCGCACCATTTTTTTTTCCAATGCAGTGCACCACAGCGCACAGTACAATGCTTCGGGGTGCACAGTAACACAGGCACTTTTTGGGTGCAACACAAAATGCACAGCAGAGAAAATATTTTTTCACGTGACTGTACTATATATAATATATACGGTAATGTTATAGATTTATAGCTTAATTTAGTAAATACCATTCCAAATATTGAATTTTTATCAAAATATGCTTTAAAAGCTTACATTGTCCATCTTTTGGGAATAAATATTGGATGCATATATGCATTTTAATTTGTGCATTCCATTTAAAAAACAAGTAACATAAGAGCAGATTTTTTTGTGTACTGTGACAATGTTTCATTAATTCCTAGAACAGCTTTTTTAATTACCAATAGTAATAACAGCAAATATATGCCATCAATAAATCCTATCAAATAAAAGAAGAAGAATCCTCACAAGTATGAAACCTCTGAATAAAATAGTCCCAGTTCATTATAAACTCATAAATAATATAAGCATGCTTAGACACATCCAAACTTCTTGTCTTTTTATTTTTAAAGTAGACCTCTAGGAAGACAGCTAAGCACACAGATGAAATCAATAAAAGGGGAGCTGTTTTACCTACCAAAGGATTTGTATTTCCCTCTATCCAGTCCTAAGATTTACAAAGCCTTACCACACAGTACAACCTTCTCTAGCAGAGCAGAAGACCTGATTTTTTTTCTGCTAAAGTTAAGTGATAAAGTAAAGCTCTGTACACACGATCGGATTTCCTATGGATTCTAATCCGATGGATTTTTCCATCGGAAATCCAATGAAGCTGACTTCCATCAGTCTTGCCTACACACCATCAGTCAAAAATCCGACCGTCCCAAACGCCGTGACGTAAAACACTCAGACAAGCCGAGAAAAATGAAGTTCAATGCTTCTGAGCATGCGTCGACTTGATTCTGAGCATGCGTGCATTTTTTGTCCGATGGAGTTCCACACAGACGATCGGAATTTGCTATAGTTTTTTTTCCCATCGGATAAATTTAAAACATGTTCTATTTTTTCTCACCGATGGAAAAAAGACCGATGGGGCCCATACAAGGTCGGTTTGTCCGATGAGAAAAGTCCATCGGACTGTTTTCATCGGTAAAACCGATCTTGCATACACGGCATAAGTCTTGTTCCTGCCCCTAGCCTGTAACTGGACAGTGAAGAAGCAACAGCACACTGATGAGCTCACCTTACTTACTCTGCCCTTTCCTCCTGTCAGCATGTTCCTGGTTAGCAAATGAGTGCTGAAGCAAAACTATATGGCTGCTTGTCCTTCTCTACCAATCTGAACTCTGCTGTAGGTATAACTAAAGGCAAAACTTGTTTTCCTTTTGGATAGAGTAGGAAAAGGTTACAATTGCTGTCAGTTTTTTTTTTTTTTTGTCATCTCTGTCTCATTGGAGGGATTTCCCTTCACTTCCTAGGTTGTAGACTTAACAGAAATTCACAAATTGTGAGGATATCTTTCAATGGTGAGGGATATCCCTGCTTAGATAGCGGTCACGGGAACAAATGTCTATATTGGAAAATGTCCAAACTAATCCTGTGTTGGTGGCAACCCAAAATGTAGTAATTATGCTCACTTTAATAACTGTGAATGTGATATTAGTGACCAGGACAGTTAGAGAGGGTCAATTTCCCTAAACGGGACAAACACTGCAATAAAAACCTGACCGTGTATCTAAGCCCCTACCACTCTTTCCAAATCTTATGTTCAAACAATTTATTGAAAAAAAATAAAAATAAACAGGTAAGAAACAGACAAAAAAGAAAGGCATAGAGACCTTGATGTATAAAAGTTTAACCAAGGGCCCGCACAGGGGCACATGTAACATAATACTGAGGAGTAGACATAGCAACAACGCAGACCTGAATGATATAAAATGCACACATTGGCAAGAGGAACATCTGACCAAAAAATGTAACCCTAGTGTTCCTTATCACTGGCCCAGTGGGCTACCCATCATCAACCAGTCTCATCAGTGGTGTATGTAAATAAGAAATAATACATCCGCGCTGCCTGTGTGTAAAACAAATCCACAGTGTATGAACTAATGTGTATAATAAAGAAACTCAAACTATATATATTAGCCAAGTGTGGTTGCTGCAAACACCGTACTGTGTTCCCACCAGTAATGAAATAATAAATAAGAATACGTTTTGCGCATACCAGAAAAAATAAACGAATACTGTAAAACAAATAACCTCAAATGATCCGTGATGAAAACATATCAAATCATCAAATCACACTTACAGTGCATTAGAAAAGTTCAATAAAAGTAAAGTGCACATGTGCTAAAAAGTGCATAATAGGCCAAATCAAATGATAAATAAGGTGTCTAGTGTTCTTTCTTCAGTGCAAGCAGCTTTAGTGTGACAACATATAAACAAATGGTGTACTTCCGCCCGATCGTGACAACTCAGTGCTCCCAGTATTCTCACCTCAATAAATAATCAAATACACATTTGATTACATATCGATGTTTACCACCTTGTGGTCCTTTTCAGTTGATTTGGATATCCTCTGGTGTTGGTCCCTTTAAGACTCCCTCACATGTGCTCATCCATATGTTAGGGTAAAACAAAGTGACCTCCCATAGTGTAATATTGTCAGTAAAAAAAGTTTTATTAAAGGAGTAACTCTTACATCAGAAAAGCAGTAAAAACGCTTTTGGTATCATATACTTAGCATAAAAAGATCTCCAACACATCACTTCCAGTCTGGGATGACCTACGCGTTACATCATGCCCACGTGACTTTATCAGGGAGGTGATGAAGTCACATGGTACCTATGGACTATTATGCACTTTACTTTTATTGAACTATTCTAATGCACCGAGTGTGATATATTTTCATCACGGACCATTTGAGGTCATTTGTTTTATTTTCTCTGGTATGTGCAACACTTATTCATATTTATAAGTGGTGCATGGGCGGAGGAGCAGATATAAAAGAGTGACTGGAGTAAAGGGTGAAAAGAAAAGGGGAGGAAGAAGAGAGGAAAGGGAAAAGAGAGAGCTAAATGGGCCCTGGGGAGGGAAGGATGTACTCTATCCAAATCTAAAAAAAAATTTTTGCCTTTAGTTATAATATATATATATATATATTTTATATCTGCCTGAAGCTCAGCTTTAAGGCAAATTTCCATCTTTTCAGGAGCCTTTAAACAATCCAGGAAGTTCTGGAGTTGTTGGCAAATATAGAACCTTAATTGTTCATTGCCTCTACTTCACCTCTTGCCACTAATGTGAAAACGGATCAAATAGTATGTTTCTTCACTTTACACACAGAGACAGAGTTTTTTATGCATCAGGCACTGTGCCACAACACTTAGCCGTTTGTTGTCCTAAAATGTTCATATAGAAAGTTTAATGTGAACCTGGACACATGGAAAAGTGAGCAGTAAAGAATAGACTCCTAATTGGTATTACATAAACTCAGAAAGCTTAAATAGATTTTAAATATCACCAGTTACAGTGGTAGAATATTTTGGCAGCTGTTTTGGATTTTAAGCTTTAAAAGTTTTCTGACCCTCTAAAACATAAGTAAAAAAAATTATAACAGAGACTGGCAATATATTATGCATTGCTAAAAATCTTTGCAAAGTACAATACTAGTCAACCGAGATGACAACTAAGGCTATTTTAAAATAGGGCGTTCTGGTACAACATTTCAGGTGTGACCCATAAGATCGTATTCACATAGTGGAAGAAAAACCTTGGGCTGGAAATTGCATTCCAATTTAGTGTATATTTCACTGAAGTTTTGAATTTTGTAAAACAGACATTTCATTACAGTGAAAACATAAAGTGTTACTACAATGTGACTGCTATCCTCAGCAGCCTGAGAAACCAGTCAGGTAATGCCTAGGCTTCCAATAAACTGGCAGCTGAAAATACACATTGGACCCACTGGTGAGATCTGGTATTGTAGCACAACTGGTTTATACAGTAATTCCTTAAGATATCTATTATATGCCAAGGGCCACACTAACAGTATCTCACAAAAGTGAGTACACCCCTCACATTTTTGTAAATATTTTATTATATCTTTTCATGTGACAACACTGAAGAAATGACACTTTGTTACAATGTAAAGTAGTGAGTGTACAGCTTGTATAATAACAGTGTAAATTTGCTGTCCCCTCAAAATAACTCAACGCACAGCCATTAATGTCTAAACCGCTGGCAACAAAAGTGAGTACACACGTAAGTGAAAATGTCCAAATTGGGCCAAATTAGCAATTTTTCCTCTGCGGTGTCATGTGACACGTTAGTGTTACAAGGTCTCAGGTGTGAATGGAGAGCAGGTGTCATGGATATGCAGTAGTGTTTGTCTGTCAGCTTACCTTCCTTCCCATGTGTTCATCTTAGAGGCCTGAGCCCTTTCACCTGGCTTCCTTTATAATCTCCTCCCAGCCAGACTCCACCCCAGGCCCTATCACAAAACACTATATTAACCTGTGCACTGCAAGCCTGCTTTGCTGATCAACGTGTTTGTTAGGCATTGTGTGTTTGGGTTCCTGCCTGCCGTGTGCTACGTCTGTCTCTCTGATACGTTATTGGCTTGTCCCCGACTATCCCTGTCTGCTCGTGACCCTTGACCTTCGGCTCGTTCTTCGTTATCCTTGTCTGCTTGTGGCCCCTGAACTTCAGCTTGTTATTCGGTTCTCTCTTATCGTGTGCTGCTGCTTCCCCTCTTTTCCCCTTATCCTACGGGGCGTGAGCTAGGAAACTCCAGGGGCCGCGACCTGGTCCCAGCCTGCAGCTAACATCCTCACCACTAGAGGCCCTGGAGAAGACCAGCTGGGTCTTAGACTCCGCGCCCTGGGGAATCTTGGCTCTAGCTTCCGTTTGGATCCCGGTTGTGCTCCTCTGGTCCCGCTTTCCACAACCACCCAGTTTCCTATCCGCAGAAGCCAGCCATAGGGTTCACTACCTCGCGGTGCACTCCTGTCCCCCTACGGTGTGCATCTGTCACCTGGCCACAGGTGACCCTGACAGTTTGATCAGCCATGAACCCGGCTGACATCCCGTTACCCGTGGATGATCCGTTGCAGGGCATAGTTTGCAGACTTGAAACCCAGGAATCGAATCAGACTCAGGTGATGCGATTCCTCCAGGATCTGGCTTCTTGCTTCGAGCAGCTTCAGGCCTCCTTGGGAACCCTGAATCCGCAACCTCAAATACAACCAGCGGCTGCACCTATTGCACCAGTCGCAGCCACACACTCACTACAACTGCCAGCTCCGTCCCGTTTCTCTGGGGACTCCAAGGCTTGCAGGGGGTTCCTTAGCCAATGCACAATTCATTTTGAGCTCCAGCCCCAAAACTTCCTGTCTGATCGGGCTAAGGTAGCCTATATCATTTCCCTCCTCTCTGGTGAAGCTTTAGCCTGGGCAACCCCTCTGTGGGAACTGAATGATCCAGTCTGGCTTCTTGAAACTTTTTCGGAATATCTTCGAAGAACCGGCTCGTGTCTCTTCAGCGGCCAGCGCCCTTTTACGTCTCCGCCAAGAGTCTGCTTCTGTGGGACAGTATGCCCTTCATTTCCACATACTGTCGGCTGAGTTGAGCTGGAACAATGAGGCCTTAGTCGCAACCTTTTTGCATGGCCTGTCTGATAGAGTGAAGGATGAATTAGCAGGAAGAACCATCCCCACTAATCTGGCCGGCGTTATCTCCTTGTGTAACCAGATCGATATTCGCTTTCAGGAGAGGACCTTAGAAAAGCAACGCCAGAACTCCTTGGTTCTTAGTCAGCCTGAGCTCCCCTCTCTTCGACCCGTAGAGCATCTCCTACCAGCTGAGGAACGCATGCAGCTGGGTCGGACCAGGCTATCCCCCGAGGAACGTGCTAGGCGCAGAACTCTTGGTCTGTGTCTTTACTGTGGGGGCAAAGGTCATTTTTGTGACACTTGCTCTCTTTGTCCAGAAAAACGTTCGGGTCCACTTCATCTGGAAAGTGGAGTATTGGACCCAGAAATATCACCTTCCCCTTCTCGTCTTCTGCTTTCTGTGTTCCTTCATGTTGGTGCTTCTTCTCATTCGGTCTCAGCATATCTGGATTCCGGAGCCGCTGGTAATTTTATGGACTGGGAAATCGCATCGTCCATGAGACTTACTCTTTTGCCCCTCACCACACCATTGGTGGTCTTGGCGATTGATGGTACTGTTCTCCCAGGGGGACCTATCCGCTTCCAGACCCTCCCTGTTAAGATGTCGGTAGGGACACTCCACCAGGAGTGGATATCCTTCCTTATCTTACCCAAGGCCTCAACGCCTATAATTTTGGGTCTCCCATGGTTACAGCTCCATTCTCCTCATGTGGACTGGACTACTGGACAGATCCTGGCTTGGGGTCCCTCCTGTTCCTCGTCCTGCCTACCCAAGGTTGCCCCCTGTGAATCTGAGCCGGTCATTCATTCCAGGTTGCATAACCATTTACATTTCTCTGTCCCTAACCACCCTTGGACGCACAGCCAGGCTAGCTTGTCTACAAGTCCTGCAGTCGCTACGTCTTGCAATGCGATTCAGGTAGTCGCTACACCTGACTCAGCTATTCACTCTGCCTCTGTACTAGTTATGCCAGTCCAGCCCATGCCCAGTGAGCCTCCTACTTTTTCTCGTTCGGGACATTCTGCTTGTCCTTCAGCTATTCAGTTTGACTCCGGCGACATGTCACCTTCTAACCAACCTGACTTCAGGGTTCCACTGACATCTGCCCAGTCTGATGGTCCTGTGCAAGATGACCAGTTCCCCTTTAAGGGTCTAGGGGACCCTCCTCAGATTCCTGTTGATCCTCTCATGCCCTTGCTTATTCCTAGAGAGCCTTTGGTCCTCAATAGATCTTCTTGTCATCTCCCTACCTCGTTTTCGGTCTCTGAGGATAATCTTAAGTATGAGGTTAGACAAGTTCTGGATTCTCGGCTCTGCAGAGGCATTCTTCAGTACCTTGTGCATTGGAGAGGTTTTGGTCCTGAGGAGGCGTCTTGGATCGCTGCATCTGATGTCGCTGCACCTCATCTGTTGAGAAGGTTTCATCAGAGATTTCCCTTTAAGCCTGGGCCCAGGCGGGGGAGGGCCCATAAGAGGGAGGGTACTGTCATGGATATGCAGTAGTGTTTGTCTGTCAGCTTACCTTCCTTCCCATGTGTTCATCTTAGAGGCCTGAGCCCTTTCACCTGGCTTCCTTTATAATCTCCTCCCAGCCAGACTCCACCCCAGGCCCTATCACAAAACACTATATTAACCTGTGCACTGCAAGCCTGCTTTGCTGATCAATGTGTTTGTTAGGCATTGTGTGTTTGGGTTCCTGCCTGCCGTGTGCTATGTCTGTCTCTCTGTTACGTTATTGGCTTGTCCCCGACTATCCCTGTCTGCTCATGACCCTTGACCTTCGGCTTGTTCTTCGTTATCCTTGTCTGCTTGTGGCCCCTGACCTTCAGCTTGTTATTCGGTTCTCTCTTATCGTGTGCTGCTGCTTCCCCTCTTTTCCCCTTATCCTACGGGGCGTGAGCTAGGAAACTCCAGGGGCCGCGACCTGGTCCCAGCCTGCAGCTAACATCCTCACCACTAGACGCCCTGGAGAAGACCAGCTGGGTCTTAGACTCCGCGCCCTGGGGAATCTTGGCTCTAGCTTCCTTTTGGATCCTGGTTGTGCTCCTCTGGTCCCGCTTTCCACAACCACCCAGTTTCCTATCCGCAGAAGCCAGCCATAGGGTTCACTACCTCGCGGTGCACTCCTGTCCCCCTACGGTGTGCATCTGTCACCTGGCCACAGGTGACCCTGACAGCAGGTGTGTTAAATTTGGTGTTATCGCTCTCATTCATACTGGTCACTGGAAGTACAAAATGGCACCTCATAGCAAAGAACTCTCTGAGGATCTGAAAAAAAAAAGTTTTTTTGCTCTACATAAAGATGGTCTAGGCTATAAGAAGATTGTAAAACTGAGCTGCAGCACGATGGCCAAGACCATACAGCAGTTTAACAGGACAGGTTCCACTCAGAACAGGCCTCGCCATGGTCAACCAAAGAAGTTGAGTGCATGTGCTCCGCGTCATATCCAGAGGTTGTCTTGGGAAAATAGATGTATGAGTGCTGTCAGCATTTCTGCAGAGGTTGAAGGGGTCGGGGATCAGCCTGTCAGTGCTCAGACCATATGCCGCACACTGCATCAAATTGGTCTGCATGGCTGTCGTCCCAGAAGGAAGCCTCTTCTAAAGATTATGCACAAGAAAGCCTGCAAACAATTTGCTGAAGACAAGCAGACTAAGGACATGGATTACTGGAACCATGTCCTGTGGTCTGATGAGTCCATGATAAACTTACTTGGTTCAGATGGTGTCAAGTGTGTGTGGGGCTGCATGAGTGCTGTCGGCACTGGGAAGCTACAGTTCATTGAGGGAACCATGAATGCCAACATGTACTGTGACATACTGAAACAGAGCATGGTCCCCTCCCTTCAGAGACTGGGCCGCAGGGCAGTATTCTAACATGATAACGACCCCAAACACCAAGACGACCACTGCCTTGCTAAAGAAGCTGAGGGTAAAGGTGATAGACTGGCCAAGCATGTTTCCAGACCTAAACCCTATTGAGCATCTGTGGGGCATCCTCAAATGGAAGGTGGAGGAGCGCAAGGTCTCTAACATCCACCAGCTTCTTGATGTTGTCATGGAGGAGTGGAAGAGGACTCCAATGGCAACCTGTGAAGCTCTAGTGAACTCCATGCCCAAGAGGGTTAAGTCAGTGCTGGAAAATAATGGTGGCCACACAAAATATGGACACTCTGGGCCCAATTTTTACATTTTCACTTAGTGTACTCACTTTTGTTGCCAGCCGTTTAGACATTAATGGCTGTGTTGAGTTATTTTGAGGGGACAGCAAATTTACACTGTTATACAAGCTGTACACTCTCTACTTTACATTGTAGCAAAGTGTCATTTCTTCAGTGTTGTCACATGAAAAGATAAAATAAAATATTTACAAAAATGTGAGGGATGTACTCACTTTTGTGAGATACTGTAGCTTTCCTAGGTGTTGTAAAAATGTATACCAGATAAGGGGCCATTATTGTTTACAATAATGATCTGAAGGACATATAGATTACCCAGTAACACTACTTAAAGTAACCCTAATAAGATAAGTGCTTTACATGTCTATTTTACATATTCTTAAAGGATAAGCTCAGTTTTAGTAACTTCAGAACTAACCAATTAGCATTGCCATCTATAGAGAATAATGTTTGTGTTGGTCTTCAACTTTGCAGGTCTTCAACTACAGCCAGGGAAAACACAGTGGGGTTAATTTACTGAAGACAAAAAGATTGTGCACTTTGCAATTGCAGTTGCTTCAGAACTTAGTGAATGAGCAGAAGTTCTTCTGTCTTCCATCATCCAATAATGTGCAAGCAAAAATGCATTTTTTTCCCCCTTCCACATGATTGGGTACTCTATGCAAAGTGAACCCTTACCTCATTTAGTAAGCTCTGGTGCACCTGCACCTGCAGAGGGCAACTGCACTTTACAAAGTGCACAGTCTATTTGACTTTAGTAAATCAACCCTGGTATTTCAGAAGATGCCAGGAGCACTGGACAGGCTGGGCAATGAGGTACTTAAAGGATAGGTTCACCTTTCGGAACATGTTTCATGTTCCACCTGTATTTAGGGTGGAACATGTAACATGTTCCAGGTCCTGCAATCTTCCCCCCTCCCATTCCCTACCTCAGTGTGACAGCAGGAGGGTGATCTTTTCTCTGCACCCGCTGTTAAAATTCAAAAGCAGCGCAACCATGCTCTGCCCACACAGCCGCATCATTCATTCACAGTTTCCTATGAATGAGTAGACTACAACTACTGTCATCCACCGCAGCTGGTGGCTTGTAGTTCTGAATGGACTGCGAGGGTGCTAATGAGTAGACTGTGCAGTTTGCAGTTGCTCAAGAGCTTAGGTAAAGGTAAAGCTTCACGTGCGAGGAAATAAAAAAATTTTTTTTTGCTTGTACATGATTGGATGATTAAAGTCAGCAGAGCTTCTGCTCATTTAATAGGCTCTGGAGAAGCTGCTCTTGCAGAGTGCAACTGCACTTTGTAAAGTGCACAGTCTATTTGCCTTTAGTATATCAACTCCTTCAAGTCTGTGGTCAGCACTTTAAGGAACTGATAAAGAATGTTTAAAGAATAATTACATTTCACAAAACTGAACTTTGGCTACTTTCACACTGAGGCGCTTTACAGGCGCTATAGCACTAAAAATAGCGCCTGCAAAGCGCCTCTCCTCTCACTCCAGTGTGAAAGCCCTGGGACTTTCACACTGAAGTGATGCGCTGGCAGGACGCTAAAAAAACTCATGCAAGCAGCATCTTTGAGGTACTGTAGAAGCGGTGTATACACCGCTCCTAAAGCGCCCCTGCCCATTGAAATCGACTTTTTACCCTTTTTCGACCATTAGCGGGGGTTAAAAGCGCCCCGCTAGCAGCCGAAAAGTGCAGCAAAAAAATAGCAGCGCTTTACCGCCGACACCCACCCGCCCCAGTGTGAAAGTGCCCTTATTGATTACATTTCTGACACAATATTAAATTAGCATAATTATCTTTTTAATGAAACCTGAGCTTTTATTTAGGAAATCTGATACACTTCTGGGTAATTCTAACAAAATAAATCCATGCAGATTTGCGGTCTAGTGTGCGTGTGTGTGTTTATGTTGGGGCAGGTCTCCGATGCAATCCACCAATCTGCTTTTGTATGGTAATTTCAATAAAAACACAAAATGAACACTTGTTCTTTGAGCCACTAGGAAAAGAGGCTTTCCAGTTCTGCAGGTTGCACTGTGATGCAGTAAGGTGCCCATATCTCGGCTACTACGTTTTTGCTGATTGTTGTGTTATTTTTGTGCAACAAATAAAATATTTTTCACCAAATAAATTTCCCAACACTATTTTTTGGGCAGAAGGTGAAAACAAGGATATGTTATACTGATTTCACACGCTTGGTAGAAACAAAAGAAATATGAAATTAGCAACCAAAAAAAACACAAAAACACAAAAAGAAAATGTAGCGGGGTCCTCAATTTAGGGGAAGTGTTTGAGTGGTAGTTATGCTCAAACACCTAAATTGTTAGGACATTGTCAACCATTTTGTCTACAGGAAGAGTATCAGTGTGCAGTTCCCTGTGGCCTGCGGGTGGTGCTGCCATGGTGGGCCAGGGTTGAACCGCTGATACAGTGCTGTGCCTTGTGTGTCCCCTCTCGGCAACCATACAGTGGGCGAGGTCGGCCTGCTGTGTATGCCGGGAGAGTATATAAAAGGAGCAGACGCTGCCTGTCGTGGTTCGTTGTCGGGGGTCCCACTTCCAGGGAGTGTGTGTTCCTGTCCGTCCTGGGCACCTTTGGCCCAGGGGCGGTGGTCGGTGAATCAGTCCCAGGCACCTTTAGCCCTGGGGCAGCAACTAAAGGCTTTGGGCTCAGCACCTTTGGCTGGGGCCCACCAAGGATTGAGGAATCTCAGGGTGCCGCCTTGCGAGGGGACCCGTATCTTAGATGAGGAGGCCGGGGGAGGACCGTTCCGAGGGACTGGTGAGAAGTCACAGTGAAGGAAGGGGCCCGGTAACTCTCTGGAGGGATGTCTTCTCCTTACTAGAGGCCAAGCTTTGAAGACCAAGTTCACCAGGTCTGTGGCAGAGACCAAGTTCACCAGGTCTGTGGCAGAGACCAAGTTCACAAGGTCTGTGGCAGAGACCGAGTTCACAAGTCTGTGGCAGAGACTGTGTGTTTAGTTAGAGTACCATTCTGGCTGCTAGTCCCTATCTAGAGAGACTATCCAAATGGGCTAAGTCTGCTTGAGAAGCCAAGCAGTGAAGTGTATTACGTTTGTGCCTGGACCTCTCCCACACCTTATGCTGTCCTGTTCTCTCTCCAACCTTTCCTATCAGAGACTGTGCTTTAAGAGAAATAAACTCTACGTTGGAGTTGCGGCTGGTGTGGACCTTGAAGTTATTGGGGGAAATAGAGACTTGTCTTTATTGAGCATAGAGATGAGAACCATTCTCTGGAGAACTTGGCTGTGGAGACCTGTTTCATAACACCGCTCAACCTCTTTACACAGGAGGGTACGGGCATGTAGCTGGGTGTGCCCTCTCTTCCTGCGAGGAGCCAAAGACAGGTGAAGAGGGAGTGTGAGGTGCTACACAAAGAAAACTGATTTGTTTTCCCTTATGAACTATTGCAGCCAATATATCTACTTGCCAGCACTGCTCCCAACTGGTTTCTGTCTTACCTTCCCTATTACCTTCAATTTCTTTTTTAACTTTATATATTTTTTTGCCTCTGCAGATGTATCCTTTAACAATTTACTTTTTTTTTGTAACTGTCAGGTGCTGATAAAACTGCTAGAAGCCAAAAAAGATCTTCATAAAGTTAGGAAGTAAATAAATACATTCATTATGTTGCTGCTTTGCAGAGACATTTTATCCAGGCTTGCTGGTATCAAAGCCGGCAACTGAAGCCCCACACAGCAAAATGAGATATCACATTCAGGCCCCGTGGTAGAAGCTTATGCTTGATTTTTTAGCATTACTAAAAACAGGCAACGAGGAAAATAATCCTTCCACATTCCAAGCTTCTATTAATATGTCGGGTATCCAACGTTACCTTTTTAAGTTCATAGCACGCAATGTTTTTTAAAGAAAAGCCAATTAAATGAACATCTGTGCTTACTGTGGTTGCCTAATCATACTGTTATAGTTGGAATAAATTTAACAACCAACAGTCATCACAGAATCTCTTTCATTTTCTCCAGTTAGTGGAAGAAGAAAAAGAAAGGGGATTTTAATGGTGATGTGCTTCTAAAACAAGCAGATAAGCCTATTCCTCTGTATATATTTAACTGTTGTAACTGGCTATGCTTGGAACACATTTATGCTAAATTGGATGACGAATCAAAAGTGAAGACAAGGACTAAGCTTTCCTTTGTCAAGGTCAAGCGCACATTTGTGCAATCAACAACTATTTATTAGTGGAATGGAAAAACATATCTGCAAACTAACTATACCATTAAACATAAGATTATAATCTTAGGTTTACAAAGAATAATTAAGCTAACAATCATTTATTCATATAAAGGTCCATTAGATATGCCAACCAACATCTGCCATTTACATAGTTACACTGAATTAAGATTAAAGAGAAACACAAGTCCATCAAGTTCAACCTCTATGTGTATGTCTGAGTTTGATTTGTGTATTGAATTTAAGAATTTTTAAGTATTTAAGTATTTAATGACTGATAAACTTCATATAAGTTTTTCAAATTTACCCACATTCCCAGCTAATACCACATCCTGGGGAAAAGGTTCCACATTTTCACTACTCTGACAGTAAAAACAACTTTTTAAGTTTAAGATCTAACCCCTTTTAGTCCAATCCTAAACTGTGACCATGAGTCTTCTTCAGGGACCTTAGAGTTAACACGTTATTACAGTTAATATAATACCCTTTGATATATTTATACATTGTGATCAGATGCCCTCTAAAGGCATCTTCTCTAGAGTGAATTAGTGTAATCTTTGTATTTGTTCCTCATAACTGGAGGTGTCCCTATATTTTGTTGCCCATCTCTCGACTCTTTTTAGTTCAAGGTCATCCTTTCCATAAATTACCAAAACTGCACTTCAAGATGGGGATAAACCTGTTTATAATATAGCAGAATTATGGATTTATCTCTTAAATCTATGCTCTTTTAAATACATGGGCCAAGGTCCAAAGTTTGTTCAATAAATTCCAAACACTTAAAGGGGACGCTTGTCCCGCCTTCAGCTAAAAACTGTGAGGGATGAACTGATTGGACATTAAAATATTCAGTTATTATGTTTTGTTCCACTTGCCCTATGCTATTAGATTGTAATCTCTCAAGAGCAGAGTAACTTTACCTTTATAATGTAAAGTGCTGTGCAAACTGTTGATGCTTTATAAATCTTTAATAATAATAATAATGTATTTTTAAGGGTCATTTAAGAATCATGAAGCAGTATAATAAGCAGTAAAGTAAGAAAATGGTGACTAACAGCACTTTCAAGAACAAGTAAGCAACAGTAGATCCCATATTTATTATCAGAATGGCCTGTCTAGATTAATAACATAAGCATAAATTGCTTGCAACCAAACTGCAATGTCAAACAATGAAAACTAAGGAGGGGCTGCTGAGAATATGCCCAGGTCCTCCTTGTTAGTACAGAGGCTGCACATCCCAGGATACTCCAAATAATACTAGAAATAACAGGGGGACGGCTTCTCACTCATCTTTTCTTAGCAGCCTTTCCTAAAGGTGAGAGTGCCAGTATAACATCTAGCACTTAGTTCCTCTCTAGCACTTGCACACCCAAGAGTCCACAGCAAGGCCGTTACTCACAATGTCCCAGGAGCTGTCTGCCAACCAGCACCCATGGGTATTTCTTCAGTGAGGGGAACAAAAGATCCTTCTCCAGACCAGGACTTCAAGACAGTGCCCTCAAGCAAACATAATCCTTTAGCAATCTTCTCCAGGCCCTCAGCCCAGCACCTGCTGAGGCCCAGACTGCAGTTTCAGGTACAGAAGTTTACCTTATTTCACGGGACAATTTTAAGGCTCAACATGTTCAGTACCTATTTACTCTGTGCAACTTCATCTCTTATATTTTACATTGGGCAATGGGCATTATATTGCATTTGTGTGCTGTAAAATGAACTTTATTGCATTTTTTACTGACATATTTGCGATGAATGGTTGCACTAATATTATGGCAAAAAAAAATTGGAACTATTGGCATTGTTCTCCAGGGCCTCTGCTTTCATAAAATATGTTTTGGGGTTTTAAAGTAATCTTCAGGCCTAAAATGATTTTTCGAATGTGTGCAAATAACACAAACATTGGCTCTGGCAGTGAAATGGCTAATCCATCCTTTTAACAGTTTACTGTGGATCCTTGTACAATAGGGCTGAAAGAGATAAAGCCACAAATTTAAGTCAGAAGAGCACTATTGCATTTCATGGCTCTATCAGTCTAAGACAAGTGGCCTACTGATAGGGGCAGAAGGCACAGGGGTAACCATCAAAGTGTTGTCCAATCTTACGCTGTATAGTTCCATGATCAAGCTGTATTTTTTTTTTAGACAGGAGGAAAGGGCACAGGAGTAACACCATTAGTGCTATCCAACCATAGGCAATGTAATTCCATGACCCAGCAGTATTGCTTTAATTGCAATGGATATAGGTAGAGTAGCCAGCATGACCTGACCTATCAGAAATTAGTAACTTAACAGAATTACAACTCCTTTGCCAGGTAAAATAGCTCATCGACCTGTTTTTCCTGAAATTTGTTCTTAAAATTTTTAGGCAGAAGTCTCATAAATAACTAGAGTGAGAAAGATACAGGAAATCAGAAAAAAAAGAAAAAAACACAAGAATAAATGTAATTATATGAGACAAAAATAAATAAATTTGTTTGCGTCATTTATTCCTGAGAAAGAATAAAAAATGAAATGATATCTTAATCTGTCAAAAAAGTAAAAAATACCATTCAAAGGCTACCTTTTCACACTGCGCCCATAAAATCACTGCTAAGCTGTCTCATGTACAATAAATATACACACTCATAAAACAGCAGCTTCCTTGTATCTACAGGGAAGAAATAATGTAATAGAGAGCCAAAGCTACGGTAGATTATTGCCTTTTATTCATGCAACCCAGAAGGCAAAATTGAAATGAGTTTCAGGAAAAGGGCACATCATTATAAACTTTTAATTTCTGAAGCCGCATTAGGTAAGGACAAAATATGACAATGGGCCAGGTAGAATGTCAGCACTGATCTACTACAACACTCCTTTATGAGCACATTACAATTCACAAGAGCTAATAATAAAAAGAAGTGATGCTGAGATGATGAATTGATGCTATGCAATTAGACTTATTAGAATTCACGAGAGTTGACAGGCAATAATCAAACCACTTTCACGCTGCCCACTGCAATTATCTTTGCACTTAAGAATCAACAAAGCACATAATGACTTGCACCCGACTAAAGAATTCAGGAGAAATAGCTATTCACTTTTTTTGGTTGGGGATATTTTATTTATTTTTTTGTGTTAAACTGTATCCAATAAGTCTACGAAAAATATTTGGCAACCTATAAATGCTTTCCAAAGGAGTGCATTATATCAAGCCACATGAAAAAATTACTGACACAAATCCATAAGAATAACCATTCATGCAGAATAATTAGACATTTACAGGAGCAGAAAGAAATAATTATTTCTAATAAAAGACTAGACAGTTTGGTTAAGGCATTTAACTTAATGCCCACCCCCTTCCCATTACCTAGTCTTAATTTAAAAGTAACAATCAATTACACCATAAAACCTTAGTTATGTGTTCTAGACACAACTACAGTACCACAGCTGGGAATTCTATGAATTAGATAAAAGATTTGTAGCAAAATTATATTCCTTAACCAATATAGTAGCAAATATAAAAGTATAAAAACAAGGAAAAGTGTGAAAACCACCTTCATTAAACTGTCGTACACTGGAAGGCTCCATTCACACCTAGGCGTCCTGGATCGTAGGCGGAATCGCCACGATTATTCCCGCAATTTCAGAATTGCAGTAAAACACAGAACGCATTTGCAATGCCAATATTTCTTAATGGCACCCCAAGCGTGGGGCGATTTTGCCACAATTGTTGAGCGACAAATCGTGGTACAATTGCGGCAAAAATCGCGATCGCAGACGCTCCTGGCTCTGTGCCAAGAATTGGTACATGAGCTTTTTTTTTTGTGTTTTTGGGTCGGAGTGGAAGCCCCATTCAAATGAATGGTGCCGCTCCAAAAATGCTCAAGTAACAAAAAAAAACAAAAAAAAGGTCAAATAAACAAGCGGCTGCAGATTGCTCGGGGTTGAATGGAGCCTAAAGGCAAAAATCAAAGCTGTCATTTGAACCAGTCCCTTATGCCATTCCACCAATTGACCATGCGTGTTCATCTTTAAAAGCATAGTGCACCTTTAAGACCATGTTTCCTGTTACTCCTATATTTGGGCTGCATCATGAAACATGGTTGCATTTACCAAGCCACCATCCCCACTTCCCCCTCCTCCCCATCCCCAATTACTTACCTGAATCATGGCGTGTTTCTCCCTGCAGAAATCTGACCTCACTTCACCTCACTTGTATTCCATTGTTTACATCCTCCAGTTCTACAACAGGAGGTCTATACCTCCGTATAGAGGGGCTGGAGGAAGTGTTTGCAGGAGCCCGTGCTCTGCACTCGCAATGTATTGAAACCATGTTAAAAATGCATATTTCATTTTTTTTTTATGTGGGTGCATTTAATAAATATTTGCAAAAACTGGACTTATGTCTTTAAATATATATGGTTTGGAACAATACTTAAACCTAATGTGAACCTGTAATTGATGCTTTTGTACATACATGTGCTGAACAAGCAGTAAATGTGCTTTAGAACAAGGCCTTAATTACCTCTTCAGTTGTAGATATTTTGGAGTAATTTATTTTCAGAAGCTCTGAAATCTGATGGCAATTGCTTTCTGAACATGTTTAAAAGGCTGGCAGGCTGCAAAGTCTCTGCTGCCTGAAGAAGTAAGTGAAATGAGCTGTAATGTTAGTGCTTCCGTTTGACAGTTGGTGATGAATTTCTCAATGGTGCCTGTAGCTACAGATGTCAGTTATGGATTGTTCTACAGCTCATTGACAGTTTGTTACAAACGTTTACATAAATATTCACCTTGCTAATTTACATATGCGGTTGTATATACTGTAAAGATCGTCTTGTGTGAGCATTGTTGTCATAATACGTCTTCTTTTTCTTCAATAAAAAATTAATGATTAAGCAATAAATAAATTATTTAACCTGTCACCTGTTCTGTGTGAGAAATGCATGCCCTGTCTTTACCTAACCCCCTTTTGTAGTATTTAAATCTATACATTTCAATGAGATGTGGCAGTATTACAGTTATAACAGCGTTGTCATAATTGTGTCAAGTTCAAGTGCAATTTGTACAATATGCTTAAATACGTTTTGCATTTTTGTAAAATAACTTTTTGCTGCCTATTAGCTACAGCATTTATTGAGGTTGTTGCTTTTGTTATCATTTACAAAATGCATTCTGTGTCTTGCTATAACTGTGAATAGATTTGCTTGAACCAAGAAAGCGTAGTTGTATTGTAATGACTTGTTTCCTTTTAAGAATGTGATAAAAGCTCTATACATCATTTGCTGCTTTCTGATACTGAACTTGTACAACCTGGCCCTACAATTGTGTTCCAGGTGGATTATAGCTAAAAACAGAATATAATGGTTTCTCATCTCCGATTGCACAGTATCCACAGATATGGTTTGTGTTCACTGCATCCAGAAAGATAGATGTAGGATGAGTAGATTGATCAATACATGACATAGATATATTAAGACTACAGAGGGGGCCACAGGGTTCAAATGCTTATGGGCCTGTGAGGTCAGGGGGCAAGACCATGATTGTCATTTCCCTATACTTACCATTTGTGTTATCAGATTATTTTCTCTTCCGTATTAAGTAGCCTGTCTATTTTCTATATGTCCTTTTCAATTTGCTGGAGGCCCTCTAGTAGACATATAATGATTGAGTACTGTGAGAACCCAGTTAAAGTAAAAATGATTTATGGCAGAACTGGGCACTAAACAGTTCTCTGAAAGGAAGATCCTATATTAAATTTTGCAAAATTGCCCCTTCAGTTATAACTCTGAATAGGAAAAAAAAAAAGAAAAGATTTACGAGGGCCTGTGTCAATGGGTGATTGCAGTGTGCTTTAGAGTGAACCCCCCTTCTAATACAACACCAAGTCATTTAAATATGTTTGGGGAAATAAAGTTACTTGTTTATTAGAACATACATCGGAAGGCCACCGTTTACTCAAAAAATAAAGAAACATCACAAGGGACATTACTTACACTCAATGCCACTTGTCCCATGTGCTGCTCCCTCCCCCTTTAGTGGAAATCGCCACCTCCAATTCCCCCTTCTATGAATTGAGGATCGGTTGATGATTGAAAGGTCTGCCTACCATTATTCATAGATCAGGTTTCATTCTTAAAAGCTCTAGTATGGCTTCTATGAATGGAGAATCTTGGCTGAAAAAGCAAGCATGGTTAAGCACTATGTTACTCAGTGTCTGTCATAAATCCTTCAGATCCATAAAAATAAGATTGAGACAATTCGTCTCGAGATCTCGGCTCTACAGATATCTCCCTTACTCTTCACTCCTTGTCCTCCTACACTATCAATACTTCCCTCTTTTAACACAGCTACTATAGCGGAAGTCATTAAACTTTTTTCTAACGCCCACCTAACCTCCTGCCCCCTGGACCCTGTTCCTTCTCAAATACTACGATCACCATCTGACTCTATCCTACACTCTTTAACTCATATCTTCAACCTCTCACTTGCTACTGGCATGTTCCCCAACCCTCTAAAACATGCGCTAGTCACTCCCATACCAAAAAAGCCCTCACTAGACCCCACCAATCTTAATAACCTAAGACCCATCTCTTTACTTCCTTTTGCCTCCAAACTCCTTGAACGTTTAGTCTACAACCGACTGAGCAACCACCTCCTTGAGAATAACCTTCTTGATCCCCTTCAGTCTGGATTTCGCCCACAGCACTCCACAGAAACTGCCCTTCTAAAACTCACAAACGACTTGCTAACAGCGAAAAGCAATGGTCATTATTCCATACTCTTACTCTTGGACCTTTCCGCTGCCTTTGATACAGTTGACCACCCCCTCCTCCTCAAAAAACTCAATTTGCTTGGTCTCCATGGCTGCACTCTCCGTTGGTTCGAATCTTACCTATCTCACCGCACCTTCAGTGTCACTTACAACTCCACTTCCTCCTCTCCAACTCCTCTTACCGTTGGGATCCCCCAAGGTTCTGTCCTTGGACCTCTGCTATTCTCAATCTACACATCCTCCCTGGGTCAGCTGATAGCCTCCCATGGCTTCCACTACCATTTATATGCTGACGACACCCAAATCTATCTCTCTGCCCCTCAGCTCACCCCATCAATCTCCTCACGCATCACGGATTTACTAACAGACATATCAGCCTGGATGTCAAACCACTTCCTCAAACTGAATCTATCTAAAACTGAGCTCTTAATATTTCCTCCCCCACGTTCCCCTTCCCCTGACTTCTCTATCAAGATCAATGGCACATCTATCAGTCCATCCCCACATGCCAGGGTGCTAGGGGTAACCTTAGACTCTGAACTGTTCTTTCACGCCCACATTAAATCCCTGTCCAAATCATGCCGCCTTGGCCTCCGCAACATTTCCAGAATACACCCCTTTTTAACTAATGACACCACTAAGCTTCTAATTCACTCCCTGGTCATCTCTCGCCTCGACTACTGCAACTCCCTCCTCATTGGATTACCTTTACATAGACCATCCCCCCTTCAGTCCATCATGAATGCTGCTGCAAGACTCATACACCTTACCAACCATTCAGTGTCCTCCGCCCCTCTCTGCCAATCCCTCCACTGGCTCCCACTCACCCAACAAATAAAATTCAAAGTACTAACAATAATTTACAAAGCCACCCACAACTTGGCCCCCAGCTACATCACTAACCTAGTCCCAAAATACCAACCAAGACGCTCTCTTCGGTCCTCCCAAGACCTTCTGCTTTCTAGCTCCCTTGTCACCTCCTCCCATGCTCGCCTCCAGGATTTCTCCAGAGCTTCTCCCATCCTTTGGAACTCCCTACCCCAATCTGTCCGACTGTCCCCTAATCTATCCATATTTAGACGATCCCTGAAAACTGTACTCTTTAAAGAAGCCTATCCTGCTTCTAACTAGCTCGTACTTCCTCCATCAGCTATTCCCCCACAGCTATTACCTTTTGTATCAATTGACCCTCCCTTTTTAGATTGTAAGCTCTAATGAGCAGGGCCCTCTGATTCCTCTTGTACCGAATTGTAATGTAACTGTAATGTCTGCCTTTATTTTGTAAAGCGCTGCGCAAACTGTTGGCGCTATATAAACCCTGTATAATAATAATAATAATAATAAAAAACCCCTACCATGCTGGATGATTATGGCAGCAAGAGTGGGGGTGGAATTGGAGGAGGATACTTAAAGGCTTATACAGCAGCACAAGCGACACATAGCATTAATCATAAGTAAGTAATGCCTTGTGTAAACTTAAGCTTCAACTTCTTTTATCTTTAGGTTCTGGTCCCTGCTTACCATACTGCAATAAAAAATAAAATAAAAATGTAATTGGCGGCCAACTTTTTCTTCCCTGTTCACTGCCAACTGATAATGTCTGCACAGAATCTGAGCAGGAACCTCATCTGCATTCTGTCCTTTGCCTCACCCCAATTAGATCTCACACTAGAGATGGGCTTGGGCATGTTCGAAATCCCACGTGCCTGATACCGCCAGGAAGCTGACACTGTACACAGGCAGTGAGACATTTCTCGATCTGTGTAGCTGCAAACTGGAAATGTCTCACTGCCTGTGATTAGCCGTGTGCAGTGTTGGCTACCTGGTGGGACAAACGTGTTATATTTATGTGCTCTGTGCAATGGTTTCCTCCTCTTCTTGGATCTTCTGCCAGTGCTCTCTGCTCCTCCTCTTCTCAGTGCACTCCAAAGGAAGACACTTCCTATGGGGGCACACCTGCAGACTCATTCCCGAGCCATGCTGCCTGTGTTGCCCCGCCCCTCTCACAGAATTTGATTGACAGCAGCAGAAACCGATGGTCCCAGTTTTTGCTTTTGTGAGCAGAGAGAGAGACGCTTAGATGGGCACAGCGCTGGGTCAAGAAAGTTAAGTATAAGGGGGGTAAGAGGACAATATAAATACAGGGACATTGTTTCCCTTAAAATAGGGAAAGCATTAAGGTAGAAAAATGTCCAGCCTTAAAGTATTACTAAACCCACAACAGTAAAATCAGCTTGCAGTAAAGCATGTTTGTTATACTTACTGTGAGGGCTTAATCATCTGCATTGTGTAAAAAGGCTGTTTGATCCTGGCTTCTCTGATCCTCCCCCTCTTTCACTGTCCCCTGAAAATGTCTTCATAACACAGAGCCTATGGAGATAGGCTGCACATGCTCAGTTTGGTGTGTATTGCTAGAGAGGTTGTTTTTTTCTTGGAAGGATGCATGTGATCAGCACAGGGCCAATCAGCACTGTCCAGACAGAGAGTCAGGGATCCTGCAGTCTCATAGGGCAGTCAGAAAACTCCTTCTACAAGCTTTAACCAGAGCTTGGCTGGAAACTGCTAGAAGTCACAAGACTGATATACTGCTGATGAGAAAAGGTATTTAGAAGTTTATATTACTAAAATATTTGCATTCCCATGTTCTGTGGGAGACCAGATATAGTGAATGCAGGGTCCTGGGTTTAGTAACACTTTAACCACTTCCAGCCCAAGGCCGTCATATGACGTCCTTGACTTTCAGTGGGAGTATCTGAATGATGCCTGCAGCTACAGGCACCATTCAGGCACCATTCAGATATCCTCGTTTTCAGACGGCGATCCTGTGCACCATAAGAAAGATCATAGCGGCAGTTCCGCCACCTGATCGTTCTTCCAGGCGCCGCCATTCGGTGCTTCTCCCGGCTCTCCCATGCCATTGGGGACCCGGAGAAAGAACCAGCTGCCGCCAAATGATGACCATAGAGCTAACTGTTGACCAGATGGTCATCAGTCATCTCTTTGGCCGTCGGAGGCTCGGGCGTGAAGTTATGACTTCACGTCCGGGCGGTGGTTGGAAATCGCAGCTGGTAAGCATGATATTGTGATTTTTTTTTCGATCTCATGCTTTTCAGCCTGGAGGAGAGATGCAGGGTCTTTTTGACCCTGCACCTCTCCATAAAGAGGACCACAAACCATTCCTATTACAAGGGATGTTCAAACCACACATGTGAGGTATCTCCACATGCGTTAGAGCGCGAGCAACAATTCTAGCACTAGACCTCCTCTGTAACTCTAAACTGATAACCTGTAAAAATAAATAAAGCGTCGCCTATGCAGATTTTTAAGTCCTGAAGTTTGGCACCATTCTATGAGTGTGCGCAATTTTAAAGCGTGACAGGTTGGGTATTTATTTACTTGGTGTAACATCATCTTTCACATTATAGAAAAAAAACGTCTAACTTTACTCTTTTGTTATTTTTTAATTCATGAAACTGTTTTTTTTTCTCCCCAAAAAAAGTGTTTGAAAAATTGTTGCACAAATACCGTGCAAGATAAAAAGTTGTAACGACCGCCATTTTTTTCTAGCAAAAAAATTATGATTTTTACATGTAGAAGAGGAGTGCCAGAATAGGCCTGGTATGGAAGTGGTTAAGTACTACTTTAATGTATATTTCATTTGCATATGTATTCTGTTTCAGGCACTTCTAGGTTTCATCTACTGTTAAAAATGACTTGCATTTGACCTCCGAGTGACTTGCTTTTGAATTTCTAATAAGCTGAATCATGTTGCTTTTGCATTTTAGGTTTCATGTGTATGGGAGAAAAGTCCTTACAGTAGGCAAACAAATGTCAGTTTTCACAGGCCTTTAGCTTAAAATGGACAGATTTTAGCTTTACGAAGTATACAATAGATATTATATAAATTATTTCACGGACTACTTGAGAGACAGAAATATAATCAAGAGCAAAAAAATCGGATAGCACGCAACACATTCCTTAACAGCAGTGACATTATTGCAAGCTTTTTATTTATCAGCATCCACATCTTAACATCCCTGTCTAGATAATGACTAAGCAGTGTGTCCTTATATACCGTATTACACTGTACATAAAAGCCTTGAAGATAATAGTTCACACAGGCAGCTATAGGAAGGACTATTCAGAGTAAGAGAAAAAAACACCTCTTTTCAACCTGCAGGAGCCACAAAAAGCTACCAGTCATATAATTGCAATACAGTACAATTTTGAGTCACTCTGGAGCAAGAGAAAAAAAAAATACTGCTGAATTTATAAATTGCATTAAACTTTCACAAACTGTTTGGTTTGATCCTCGTAGTTAATTTTTTTTTTTTTTTTTTTTTTATAATGCAAGCAGGTACCTGAATTTGATTTGGAAATAAGCATCTTGCAGTCCACAGTACAGAATGTACAGCAGAACCCATGAGAGGTTGAGAGGAAGGCAGCACAATGAGCTAAAGTGCAAGAGATAGGCCAATAGATAGAGCAGAATGACAGTGAGATGAGCTTATTACTGTGCTGCTTCTCAATTCACTGTCCAGTCACCAGGTAGGGGTTGGAGGCATACCTGCAAATAAAAGTGAAACTGAAGCACAGAAAGGTCAGGTACAATCTCCTGCTAGACAGGACTGGGTTATCAGGATTGGATGGACAGAAATACAATTAATTTGTCAGGTAAAACAGATATCAAAGGGCACACAAAAGAGAAGTTAATCATAAAGGGTTACAAACACTTAAAGCTGTACTTTAGGGGAAACAAAACTCCTCATGTACAATGGGGCTGGCCCCATGAAGCAAGGAATAAATGCTTTAAGTGTTTGTAAACCTCAGTCATGGAATCTGAGCAAAGCACATATATCTGTAGTGTTTACTGTCTCCAAATCTCTAAGTGTTGTTTCTCTCTGGAGCCTTGTTCCTCTGTTTTCAGCATGAGTCACTTCTGAGAAGTTTTCCCAACACATTTTGATACATTTGTGTTTGGGGAGGGAGAGCTCTGAGCGGAGCTTGTCTATGCACAACACAGTTCTTCTGCGAGGGGTGGGGGTGTGTTCCTTTTCTACAATCAGCTCTCACACATTGTTCCACGCTGGCTCTGGTCCCCTTCCGCTGAAGTCACATCCGGGCTCTGCGTTCCACGCTGGTCCCGGCAGCACGGCTGTCCTCCCTGGTGCGTCCTCCTGCGGCCCCCCTCTGCTGGTCGGTCGGGATTTTTTCCATTCTACTGCATATTGGACTATCTCTGGGACCACCTAACGCTGGACCTCCCATCCCATCTCATTTACCATGATGAGGCTTGTTCTATCAGATTTCTAGTAAGTGTATTTTAATTCTTTGGGCAATTAAAGTCTTGTTTTTCTTAGAGGTGTCTTTTGTTTGTTTGTTCTTTACTAGAGATTGCTTCCCTCTTGAAGTGCTGCAAAAGTGTTCTTGGACATCTGTTTTTCCCTGATTTGCATCCATCCCACACAGCGGACATTCCTCTGTCCAGTCCTGTTATGCAGAGCGCTCTACATTCCTTTACCTCACACAGTGTAACTGCAGCCTCTCCACCCCGTCCTCTTTGTTTCATCTCTGTGTATCATCTGAGGCGGTTCACTTCACTGGGTATATGCGAGGGTTTACTTTAAATCTAGGGTACTAGGAAAAGCTTTTACGATCCTCTGTTATCACATGTTTCCTCTAGGCTGCAAGACCAGCACCCGCAGCCACTTCTCCCCTACACTCCCATGGTCACAGCTCTTCTTATGTCATCAAGTACAATGCAGGGCCAGCAGTCCTACACTGAATTTGAGGACACAGAGGGATAGTCCACAAACCAGAGTGTAGAAAAGTGCCAGCTGTCAGGGGAATCAGGTAAGAAGCACAACTCCTTTTGTTCAGCGGGTTAGACATAACGAATCTAACACTTATGGGGAGCAGCCCCACTCCAAGAGAGGACTTTTGTTTTATCGTAGAGACAGGCTTTAAGGCCCAACTTTGGGAAACCTGAAAATTATTCCTCTCAGTAGGACTCTTTTAACCACCTCAATACTGGGCACTTTCACCCCTTACCTGCCCAGACCAATTTTCAGCTTTCAACGCTGTAACATTTTTCATTTGGTGGAAATTGATCACCTCTGCGGTTTTTATTTTTTGCGCTATAAACAAAAAAAAGACTGACAATTTAAAAAAAAAAAACAACTTTTGCTTTAATAATGATCCCAACTAAAAAAAAAAAAAAAAATCCTCAGTTTAGGCCAATATTTATTCTTCTACATATTGTTGGTAAAAAAAAAATCACAATAAGCGTATATTGATTGGTTTGCACAAAAGTTATAGCGCCTACAAATAGATTATTGATTTATGGCATTTTTATGTAAAAATCATAATTTCTTTGCTAGAAAAAAATGGCGGTTGTTGCAACTTTTTACTAATAATGGTGGTGATTTTTATTGTGACTGCGACATTGCGGCGGACAGATCGTACACTTTTGACACTTTTTTGAAACCATTGACATTTATACAGCGATCAGTGCTAAAAATAGCCACTGATTACTGTATAAATGTCAATGGCAAGGAAGGGGCTAACACTAGGGGGCGTTCAAGGGGTTAAATGTGTTCCCTGATTGTGTGCTCTAACTGTGGGGGGAATGGGACTGACTGGGGGAGGAGACCGATCAGTGTTCCTATATACTAGGAACATACGATCTGTCTCCTCTCCCTTGACAGGACGTGGATCTGTGTGTTTACACACACAGATCCATGTTTCTGTTCTGTGACCAGCAATCGTGGGTGCCCGGCGGACATCGCAGCCACCAGGCACGCGCATCGGCTCCCGAGTGAAGCCGAGGATGTCATATGATGGCCGCCAGGGAAGGGAGATCCCCCTCTGCGGACATCATATGACAATGGGCGGGATAGGAAGTGGTTAATTACCTGATCCTGATCCCCTGGCAGGTGGCGCTCCCCCATGCTCCAGCAGTGGACTGTCCCTTGGCATCATCACATCCAGTGCATTGGTCTTGATGACGTCCAGGCCTCAGACCGCCAGAGAATGGACAAGCAGTATGGAGGAGCAGAGAAACGGGTAAGTAAATCAACTTTAACAAGTCCTCTAGACCTAACAATCAATTAACCCTTGCAGTGCTGGAGCAGCCCCACTGTAAGGATCATATTTAAGTTACCTAGAGTTGGGCTTTAAGTCACCAAAAGTGTATCCTAATAAATCAGTGTTTTTGAGTGCTGGTAAATGTTGATGCAGGGATGTATACTGAAGCCCTCACATAACAAAAATAAATAAATAGTACTAGGCTATCAGCGCTGAAAACAAATGCCTTCTGTTCTGTACCCCTCCAATGCTGAGAATCACATCTCTGAATAACACACACGATCAAAACTTCAGAAAACAGGTACGTTTGGAAGACGCTGAGAGGCAATGACAATTAATAACTGAAACAACTAGTTCTGCAGGGTCTCCACAGATACCTGTTTATTGTGAAAATCTATGTCATGAAAACACAAAGTTACAGTCTATTTGATGATATACTCTTTTGACAATCTCTCCATAGGGCACCTATGATGATACGCAAAACCTGTGCTGCATTGCAAACACGATATAAAGTTGTGACAGTATTATATAGCTTGTACTTGTAGCCTTGCCAGGCCCGTAGCAATAAAATTGGAGCAATAACATTCCTGATCGTCTGAGCAGCTTAAAAACAACAGCATTGTAAAAAATCCATCCAAAGCTGATTTTGCCAAAGTTGCTACTACACATTTTGTTTCATACTGGTCAAATAAATCTTTGATGCAGTAAAATAATGTAAGTTATACTTGTTTATTGTTTTGTTACTCAGTTGCTTGAATTTTACTAAACTGCTGAACTAGACCTAAACTTTTCTGTTTGAAAGGTTGATTTTATGGCGAATGTTTACTGCATCATTTACAACAATTGTAAAAACACTTAGAACCCGATCTACCTGCCAAAATACACTTGGGGTGTAATTAATCAAAGGTTATAGGCGAAAAGCTGAATTTCAACAAACAACAACAAAGAGCAAGACAGTCAATAAAAGCTGTACAGCGAAAGCAAGGTATAAAAAGAAGCATTGCTTGGCTTTCTGAAGTTTAAAGGGTCTTAGAGTCCGTTGCTTTTAAATTTTGGTTGTTGCATGTGATATATTTGTGTTAATTAAAAAAAAAAATATATATATATATATATATATATATATATATATATATATATACTGTATATACTCGAGTATAAGCCAAGTTTTTCAGCACTTATTTTGTGCTGAAATGCCCCCCCTCGGCTTATACTCGAGTCTGTGTCCATCTTCACCTTTGTGCGCCTGATCCTGGCCAGCCGTAGGTCCCCTGGATCCCAAACTTGGCACACATGTAGCCCCACTCTACGAGTTCAAAATTTGTTGTCCGGGGAACCTAAGGCCGGGGAGCACCGATTTTTCAAAGCCGGGCATCCCTTCCATAGACTCCCATGTTAAACATCAGTCTAGTCCAGGGATATGTAATTAGCGGACCTCCAGCTGTTGCCAAACTACAAGTCCCATGAGGCATAGCGAGACTCTGAAAGCAGAAAGCATGACACCCAGAGGCAGAGGCATGATGGGACTTGTAGTTTTGCAACAGCTGGAGGTCCGCTAATTGCATATCCCTGGTCTAGTCACACAGCGCCGGAGATCAGGTAGGGAGATTGGGCACAGTGAGGCATGGACACAGTGAGGCATGGGCACAGTGAGGCATAGGCACAGTGATGCATGGGCACAGTGAGGCATGGACACAGTGAGGCATGGGCACATTAAGGCACAGTGAGGCATGCACATGGACACAGTGAGGCAAAGTGAGGCACAATGAGGCATGCAGATGGACACCCTAGGCTTATACTCGAGTCAATACGTTTTCCCATTTTTTTGTGGTAAAATTAGGTGCCTCGGCTTATATTCGGGTCAGCTTATACTCGAGTTTAACCACTTGTCCCCCGCCCACTGTCAATTGACGGCGGGCGGAGGATACTCTCATTCTGGGAGGACGTCATATGACGTCCTCCCTTTAAAATGAGCTAGGAGGCGCGCTCGCCGCGTTCACAAGGCCCCGGTGCGCGTGCCCGGCGGCCGCGATTGCCGCCGGGCACCCGCGATTGCCCGGGAAACGAGCAGGAAAGTGGATCTCTGTGTGTAAACACAGAGATCCACGTCCTGTGAGGGAGAGGGGACCGATGGTGTGTCCCTTGTACATAGGGACAACCATCGGTCACCTCCCCCAGTCAGTCACCTCCCCCCACAGTAAGAACACATTGAGGGAACATATTTAACCCCTTCCCTCCCCCTAGTGGTTAACCCCTTCCCTGCCAATCACATTTATACAGTAATCAATGCATTTTTATAGCAGGGATCGCTGTATAAACGTGAATGGTCCCAAAAATGTGTCAAAAGTGTCCGATGTGTCCGCCGCAATATCGCAGTCACAATAAAAAATCGCAGATCGCCGCCATTACTAATAAAAAAATAAAAAAATAAAAATGCTATAAATCTATCCCCTATTTTGTACACGCTATAACTTTTGCGCAAACCAATCAATACGCGCTTATTGCGATTTTTTTTTAGACCAAAAATATGTAGAAGAATACGTATTGGCCTAAACTGAGGAAAATTTTATTTAAAAAAAAAAAATGGGTATTTATTATAGCAAAAAGTAAAAAATTGTGTTTTTTTTCCAAACTGGACGCTCTTCTTTTGTTTATAGCGCAAAAAATAAAAACCGCAGAGGTGATCAAATACCACCAAAAGAAAGCTCTATTTGTGGGGAAAAAAGGACACAAATTTCGTTTGGGAGCCACGTCGCACGACCGCGCAATTGTCATTCAAAGTGTGACAGCGCTGAAAGCTGAAAAATGGCTTGGGCAGGAAGGGGGTTTTCGTGCACAGTAGAGAAGTGGATATACAGCATACTGTTGGCGCTATATAAATCCTGTATAATATAATTTTATATATATATATATATATATATATGTGTGTGTGTGTGTAGCGCCCTGCTCCTATTGAGTAGGCGCTATATGTAAATTTAAGTTATCTGAGCTGTAATTTGGCTCAGAATGATTGTGTTAAATTGCTGGTTTCTGTTCCAGTCCAGCTGTGTTGAGCGTTTTCCACTTGACTGTAGGTGTCGCTGTCACCACAGGTCAAGGTTGGAAATGCAGCGGGCTGGGTGTGTTGAGTATTCTTTTCCCAGAAGCAGCCCAGTGGGAGTGGTTTGCTGCCACTGTGCATTCTGGGAGAGGGTACTTAAGGGACAGACACCGTTTTTCAGGGTCTTCCGATCCTGACCTGATGGCCTTCTGGCCTCAGGTATGTCGTAGCAGCTTTTATGCCTCAGCGCCTGCTAGCTCGAGGCTACGTTACTGACAGTAGGCCCAGGAGCTTCTGGGGCCTACTGGTCCAGGGGTGGTCCTGTGCTGCCTTTCCTGCGGGAAGAAGCTGAGCAATTGGAGAAACCAGGGGAGGACTTTTCTCAGAGAGGACCGAGCGAAAGGGCTGGTATCTCAAGAAGAGCCTGGAGACTCAATTGAGGGACGCATCCTGACCAATCTACCTCACAGTGCTGCCGGCTGGCTGAAAGAAACTGGTATTGTGTAGCTGTGTCTTCTGAACTGTACAAAGTGTGTGGTTGTGCCATCCTGTGGCAGAGGACTGTACAACGACTCCATTACATTCATCAAGTCTGTGGCAGAGATTTTTGACCGAGTTTCGCACTGGCTGCTAGGTCAGTGAGAGAGGCCTATCCAGTGGATGCTAGATCCAGTGTGGAAACTGTTTGTCCTCTGGATCAAAGAAGTACCCGTGATCCGCAAAGCAAGGTACCTGAATCTCCCCTAACCCTCCATCCCTCTAACTGACATTCTTCAATAAAACCATTGGAAAAAAGAGACGAAGTGTTTGGTGCAGACATCTGTGCACAATTCTACAATGGGACCCCTATGGCGGATATGGTGAACAGACAGGTAACGGTAAGGCCCAAAATCAAACCAGCAGCTCCTGCGGAGGTAGTGCTATATATATATATATATTGTGAGGGGGTTAACTCGGTAGCGGGTGTGTGTGACCCCCTGGTTGGGCTCCCCACACAAAAACAGGGCCAGCAGACGGAGGTTGTGGTTTTCAAAATCAAAAGGTGCGGTTTTAAATGTCCAAGCAAAATATAGCCACACAGGCTTTCTCTCACCGCACAGGCGTTCACTCTCCCTAGACAGTCCACACAGGTCTGGTTCCAGGCATGAGCTAACATCTAATGAAGCTGGGAGTTCTTATAGAGGCCTAAATGAGCTGACAAGTTTCAGCTGGTCTCATCAACTCCCTGTCTCACGACGCCCAGCACTCTCCCTAGAGGTATGAGTCATTCATGAGCCCACTAGCCTCAGCTGGGCTTCATCAACTCCCTAGTTGTATAAGTCGGCATAAAGCCTGAATCTGGGAGAAATATATCTACCCCCCTGGATGCAACCAGGTGACTTTACCTTCCTGCTGTCACATACCCCCCCCTCTTGTTTTAACCTTGGGGTTGGAACACCAGCAATCAGGCATTCATGTACTCGAGACAAAGCATCCACATTCCCCATTTGAACGCCAGGGCGATGCTTTACTGTGAAGTTGAATTCCTGGAGGGCCAGGAACCACCTATTCACTCTTCTATTTGTCTCCTTGTTTTGAGCCATCCACTTTAACGGAGCGTGATCCGTAACCATGTCAAAGTGCCTACCTAGCAGATAGTACCGAAGGGAATCTAGAGCCCACTTCACCGCTAAACACTCCTTTTCAACCGTGGCGTAATTTACCTCATGGGACTTCAACTTCCTGCTGAGGTAAATGACTGGGTGCTCTTCCCCGTTCCAGACCTGGGACAATACTGCTCCTAACCCCACATCTGACGCATCACTTTGTACGACAAAGTCTTTAGAGAAGTCGGGTGAGTACAACACTGGCTGGCTACATAAGGCTTGTTTCAAGAATTGGAATGCTGCCTCAGCCTCGGGGGTCCATTTAATCATGACCGACCCTTTCCCTTTCGTCAGGTTGGTTAGGGGCACAGCCTTAGAAGCAAAGTGGGGAATGAAGCGCCGATAATAACCCGCGATTCCCAGAAAGGCTCGTACCTGCTTCTTGCTGTTGGGACGTGGCCAACTCTGGATGGCCTCGACTTTGTTGAGTTGGGGTTTTATTACTCCCCTGCCAATGGTGTACCCAAGATATTTGGCCTCCTCCTGCCCAATGGTACACTTCTTGGGGTTAGCCGTAAACCCCGCTTCCCGGATAGAGTCTAGGACTGCTTGCACTTTTGGCAGATGTGATGCCCAATCTGTGCTATGGACAATTACGTCATCCAGGTAAGCCGCAGCATACTTCCGATGGGGCCTCAGTATCTGGTCCATTTTCCGCTGGAATGTGGCCGGCGCATTCTGTAACCCGAACGGCATTCTCTTATATTGGAACGCCCCGTCTGGGGTTACAAATGCGGTTTTCTCTTTGGCCGACTTGGCCAGGGGAATTTGCCAATACCCTTTTGTGAGGTCAAGAGTCGTCATGTATCGGGCTGTTCCCAGCCGGTCGATCAACTCATCTATACGTGGCATGGGGTAGGTGTCAAATTTTGTAACTTTGTTCAACTGACGAAAATCGTTACAAAATCGCCAGCTCCCATCCGGTTTAGGCACCAACACAATGGGACTAGACCAATCACTTTGGGACTCCTCTATCACCCCTAAGTTCAGCATTTTCTGTACTTCCTCCCGTATTGCCTCCCGTCGGGCCTCTGGGATCCGATAGGGTTTTAACTTCACCCTTTCACCGGGCGGGGTAATAATATCATGCTCTACCCCAGATGTTTGTCCCGGCAGCTCAGAGAACACCTCCTTGTTGCGAAGCACAAACTCCTTAACCTCCTGTTGTTGGGGTTGTGACAAGGTGGCTGCTATTCCAACCTCCGGAATCACGCAACCAGTTTGAGCTGGTGACCAAGTTTCTGCGACTAGGGACTCTCTATCCCTCCAGGCTTTCAACAGATTAACGTGATATATCTGTTCGGGCTTTCGCCTTCCTGGTTGTCTGACCTTGTAATTCACTTCGCTCACTTTTTCCATTATCTCGTAGGGGCCTTGCCATTTGGCAAGGAATTTACTTTCAACCGTAGGGACAAGTACCAATATCCTATCCCCCGGGGAAAAGGTACGGGTCTTTGCTCCACGGTTGTACACTCTCTGCTGTGCCAACTGCGCTTGGGCCAAATGTTCCTTCACGATGGGCATTACCTGTGCAATTCGATCTTGCATCAGGGCGACATGCTCAATCACACTCCTGTGGGGAGAACTCTCACTTTCCCAAGTTTCCTTGGCAATATCCAACAGCCCTCTTGGGTGTCTCCCATACAGTAACTCAAAGGGGGAGAATCCCGTAGAGGATTGGGGCACCTCCCTAACAGCAAACATCAAATAAGGAAGTAGACAGTCCCAATCCTTTCCATCTCTATCCACCACTTTCTTCAACATTTGTTTTAGGGTTTTGTTGAATCTTTCAACCAGCCCATCGGTTTGGGGGTGATACACAGATGTACGCAATTGCGTCACTTTGAGCAATTTACACAGCTCTTTCATAACCCGGGACATAAAGGGTGTACCTTGGTCCGTAAGCAGTTCTTTACAAATACCCACCCGGCTAAAAACAAGAGATAGCTCTTTGGCTATGGTTTTGGCCGAGGTATTTCTGAGAGGGATCGCTTCTGGATAACGGGTGGCATAGTCCATTATAACCAATATGTACTGGTGCCCCCTAGCGGACTTGATTATAGGACCTACCAAATCCATTGCGATTCTCTCAAACGGGACCTCAATGATGGGTAGAGGGACCAGCGGGCTACGGAAATGTGGCATCGGGGCCGACCTCTGACACACAGGGCAGGAGGAACAATAATTTTCTATGTCCTTCATCACCCCAGGCCAATAGAATCTCTGTAATACCCTCTCTCGGGTTTTCTCTGTCCCCAGATGACCTCCAAGAATGTGCCCATGGGCCAACTCCAACACCAACTTCCTGTAAGGTTTGGGCACCACCAGCTGCTCAACGGTTTCTTCTGCCCTTTTTGCCACCCGATACAGTAGGTCCTTCTCTACGCTGAAGTATGGGTAAGTGCAGGTATTATCTGGGTTCACTAACTCGCCATCTATTTCCACTACGTTTTCCCGTGCCTTTATTAGGGCGGGGTCTTTTAACTGTTCTGTGGCAAAATTTTCCCTGTGAACCTCCAGATCAGAAAACTCCACAGATGGTAGGTTTTCGTCTGAGGAGGTGGGCTCCTCTCCAGTTTCTTGAGTCTCCCCTGCAAATACTGACAAGGGAAATTCTGGAGAGTCCTCACCACTCTCAGAGGAGTTCTGGCTATCACATTCCTGGTACATAGGGGCACCAGTGGGGGGCTCAGGATCATCCCACAGTTCCCAGAACTTCGGAAAATCCCTTCCCACAATGGCGTCATGCGGTAACTGAGATACTAAGCCCACTGGATGAGAGAGGGTACCTTTGGGGGTCTCGAAACACACTGTAGTCACTGGATACTCTCGGGTGTCCCCATGCACACAAATAACAGCTACCTTGCTATTCCCAGAGACCTCTGTTTTAACTAATTCAGCCTTTATCAGGGTCACAAGGCTACCTGAATCCAGTAATACCACAACATTTCTACCATTAATACACATTTTGCATAAATGTTTCTCAGTTCCTCGAATGGCAGTGCATGCGACTGTCGCACACAGCGACTGACGTCTGCCCGTCAGAAAGTCACACTGCATGGGTTCCTCCACAACCGGGCAATTGGCTGCAATATGTCCCGCTTGCCGGCAGCGGTAGCAAACGATCCTTCTTGCGGCCTCTTGAGCCGCTGATTTCCCAGGCTGTTCTCGCCAAACTTGGGGTAGAGCTCCCACCCTCTCACTCTCTCCACCCTCACCCCTTGGAATCCTCTTATCCGCCCCTGGGGATGGTCTGGTCTTAGGGTGGAAAGTCCGAGTGTCTCTGGAAGAGGCCGTCAGGTTCTCTGTAGCCAAGTATTTCTCTACACGATCCACAAGACCACCGGCCGTCTCTGGGTCTCCATGGCTTACCCACTTTTGGATGGCAGTAGGAAGAGCTCTCAAAAACCGATCCATTACAACACGTTCCACAATCTCTGGTGCGGACAAAGTCTCTGGCTGTAGCCACTTCCTGCTCAGGTGAATGAGATCATACATTTGAGACCTGGGGGGTTTTCCAAGCTGGAAAGTCCAGTTATGCACACGCTGAGCCCGGACAGCCAGGGTGACACCCAGCCTTGCCAATATTTCAGCTTTTAGCATCACATAGTCTTTTGCTTGGTCAGGCTCTAGGTCATAGTAAGCCTTCTGCGATTCACCAGTTAACAGAGGAGCCACCAGTCCAGCCCACTGCTCCTCAGGCCACTTTTCTCTTTCAGCAGTCCTTTCAAATGTGGTCAAAAATACCTCTGGATCATCCTCTCCAGTCATTTTTGTCAATAAACGACTCACCCCAAAGGACGCGGTATTAGTGGGACGGCTTTCCTCACTGGTCTGCGGACGTTGCTGCATTACTGCTTCCACTTGTTGTAGTCTCTGCTCTTGCTTCTGTAACAGGTCTATGAAGCGGGCCTCAGATTGCTGCTGGGCTTGTTGATGAGCTTGCTGCTGGGCTGCAAGGCTCCTTTGCAAACCTGCATTTGTCTGCTGTTGATTGGCATTTGCTAGAGCCAGCTGTTTCAGTATCTCCTCCATGCTGGCTTAAAAAAAACTGCCACTGGTTCTCCACCAACTGTGAGGGGGTTAACTCGGTAGCGGGTGTGTGTGACCCCCTGGTTGGGCTCCCCACACAAAAACAGGGCCAGCAGACGGAGGTTGTGGTTTTCAAAATCAAAAGGTGCGGTTTTAAATGTCCAAGCAAAATATAGCCACACAGGCTTTCTCTCACCGCACAGGGGTTCACTCTCCCTAGACAGTCCACACAGGTCTGGTTCCAGGCATGAGCTAACATCTAATGAAGCTGGGAGTTCTTATAGAGGCCTAAATGAGCTGACAAGTTTCAGCTGGTCTCATCAACTCCCTGTCTCACGACGCCCAGCACTCTCCCTAGAGGTATGAGTCATTCATGAGCCCACTAGCCTCAGCTGGGCTTCATCAACTCCCTAGTTGTATAAGTCGGCATAAAGCCTGAATCTGGGAGAAATATATCTACCCCCCTGGATGCAACCAGGTGACTTTACCTTCCTGCTGTCACAATATATATATATATAAATAAGAATATAAATAGTATAACAAATTGAAACTGTACAATAAAGCAACAGTAAAATCAATGGTGAAGTCTTTGCATTTACCTACAGTGACCAATTAAAAATAACCCATCAGTTTGACCAAATAAACTTAAAGCAGACCATCACCCTCTTTCGGTTTGCGATCATCATCCCACACATGTGAGGTATCACCGCAAATGTCATATCATGGGCAGTAATTTTAGCACCAAACCTGTGTAAATCTAAAGTGGTAACCTGTAAAGGCTTTTAAAGCTTTACCTATGGATAGTAAAATGTACGTAATTTCCCTCCCACAGCACTGCTCTTTGCATTGACTATGTGCAGCTTAGCGATGATGTCATCATATGAGTTTGGAAAGGATTTTGGTGCATAGAAAGTGAAGTTATATCATTTGGGGTTCTTGAATATATTGAAATAAACATTTTTGTGCTCAGAGTTTAGCTTTAAAGAAAATCCACACAAGTCAGCTATAGCTTATTTTGTTATGGGTTTTATGGGTTTTGGAGATTCAAGAGGGTTCAATTAACTATCTGAACTGATCAACTGCAAGAGGCCTGATATTATAATTTCCCCATCATCATCATCATCTTGTTTTGTTTTATGTACTTTCATGTCATACAGTTTTTAACCTTGACAGCGTGCATACTTTCTGCACTGCCTTTTCTTAATGCACATTGGTAGCAATAACCATTAAGGGAAAGCTCAATATAATTGTATTTTTATATCCTTAGAAAAAAAAAAAACAACTAAGCAGAATATACTGCAGTCTTGGGAAAAGAACGTAACTAAGAGCTTTGCCTTAAGCTCCTCTTAAAGGAAAAACACCAGTTTGTTTTTTTATGACTGCATGCTCAATTTATTAAAATTGTGAATTGGGCCTTAGGTGCTTAGTTAGGACAAAGGTTTACATTTTGTGTAAAGTAAACTTGTTGGGGTATAAATATGGCAGCTGCCATTGCAGTTTTGTTTTCAGAGGTTCAAGCTCACGAACTGTCACATTAATGCTTGTGTCATCACCTGGTGAATTGCTTTTTTTGGCCAATAGGAAGATTAAGAGCACATATTTTAACCACTTAACGACCGCCCACTGTAAATATACGTCAGCAGAATGGCACCGACAGGCACAATCACGTATATATACGTGATTGCCTTTGTATAGTTGGGGGGTCCGATCGGACCCCCCTTCTTTACAGTGAGCGGTCGTTTTACCTTCGGGAGCGATCCGGCATGAGGGGACGGCCGTTCAATTCCGGCCACCCCCTCTCGATCGCTCCCGGCGAATGAGAGAGCTTCCCCTGCCTGCCAGGAAGGAGGAAGTGATGTCATCTCTCCTGGGGCGCTCACATATACCGAGCGCCGTACAGGAGAAGATGCCAGGTTAGTACACACAACACTACACTGACACCAGGACACATAGGCACATAAATCGCCCCCCCAGGCCCCCCCAGACACCCCCAGATCACCCCCAGCCCCCCCAGCCCCCAGTCACAGTGTCACTGATTGCAGTGACCATTTATTTAGTGATCACTGCAATCAGTGACATTTGTGACTGTAAAAGTGTCACCAAAGTTTAGTCTTAGGTCCAGTGTAGCCCCCTAACCCCCCCCCCCTAATAAAGGTTTAACCCCCTGATCACCCCCCAGATAACCATTTCACCCCCTATCACCACTGTCACTAAGCAATCATTTTTCTGATCGATGTCTTAGCGTCGGTGATGCTGATCGGTAGCCAGTAATTTTTTTTAGGTTCGCCGCAGGTTTTTATAGCGTCGGGTACCCCCATATATTATCTAATAAAGGTTTAACCCCCTTGATCGCCCCCCAGGTAACCCTTTCACCCCCTATCACCACTGTCACTAAGTTATAATTTTTCTGATCGATGTCTTAGCGTCGGCGATGCTGATCGGTAGCCAGTATTTTTTTTTAGGTTCGCCGCAGGTTTTTATAGCGTCGGGTACCCCCATATATTACCTAATAAAGGTTTAACCCCCTTGATCACCCCCCAGGTAACCCTTTCACCCCCTAGCACCGCCGTGGCTATGCGATCATTTTTCTGATCGATGTCTTAGCGTCGGTGATGCTGATCGGTAGCCAGTAATTTTTTTTAGGTTCTCCGCAGGTTTTTATAGCGTCGGGTACCCCCATATATTACCTAATAAAGGTTTAACCCCCTTGATCGCCCCCCCAGGTAACCCTTTCACCCCCTATCACCACTGTCACTAAGCGATAATTTTTCTGATCGATGTCTTAGCGTCGGCGATGCTGATCGGTAGCCAGTAATTTTTTTTAGGTTCGCCGCAGGTTTTTATAGCGTCGGGTACCCCCATATATTACCTAATAAAGGTGTAACCCCCTTGATCACCCCCCAGGTAACCCTTTCACCCCCTAGCACCGCCGTCACTATGCGATCATTTTTCTGATCGATGTCTTAGCGTCGGTGATGCTGATCGGTAGCCAGTAATTTTTTTTAGGTTCGCCGCAGGTTTTTATAGCGTCAGGTACCCCCATATATTATCTAATAAAGGTTTAACCCCCTGATTGCCCCCCAGGTAACCCTTTCACCCCCTATCACCACTGTCGCTAAGCAATCGTTTTTATGATCGTTGTCTTAGTGTCGGTGATGCCGATAGGTAGCCAGTAATTTTTTTTTAGGTTCGCCGTCAGGTTTTTATATAGCGTCAGGTACCCCCATATATTACCCTAATAAAGGTTTTAACCCCCTAATTGCCCCTAGTTAACCCTTTCACCAGTGATCATCATATAAGTGTTACGGGTGACGCTGGTTAGTTAGTTTGCTTTTTATAGTGTCAGGGCACCCGCCGTATATAACCCAATAAAGGTTTAACCCCCTGATCGCCCGGCGGGTGATATCAGTTAGGTTTTAGCGTCAGAGAGGGTCTGTGTCACACCCCAGGCAGCGTCAGGTTAGTGCCAGTAGCGCTAACACCCACGCGTGAAGCATACACCCCCCTTAGTGGTATAGTATCTGATCAGCTCAATATCTGATCTGATCAGATCTATACTAGCGTCCCCAGCAGTTTAGGGTTCCCAAAAATGCAGTGTTAGCGGGATCAGCCCAGATACATGCTAGCACCTGCGTTTTGCCCCTCCGTCCAGCCCAGGCCACCCAAGTGCAGTATCGATCGATCACTGTCACTTGCAAAACACAACACACATAACTGCAGCGTTCGCAGAGACAGGCCTGATCCCTGCGACTCCAGTGCTGTAGGAGGTAATTTCACCACCACAGTTAAAAAAAAAAAGCATATATGCCGAAGCATTGGGGCAGCAGGAGCGGAGGAGCGATTTTGCTCCTAATGCCGCGTACATACGGTCGAAATTCCGACGGAGGCTTGCCCGTGTCAAAAGTCTGACCATGTGTACGCGGCATAACTTTTGCGAGAAGATGCCCCCATGCTTCGGCATATATAAATGGTGCATGTATGCCCATCATTAGAAGTGGGTGGATGAAGGGCGGTATTCTAATGGTGGGCATACCCACCGATCAATCTTTTTTTTTCGTTCAGCCAACAGGCTGCATGAAAAAAAAGATTACAATACATGTCCAACAAGGACCAGCAACGTACTGGTATGTTGCTGGACTTTGAATGTTTATACCAGAATGATGCCTGCGGGTTTAGGTATCATCTTGGTATCATTCTTTTCAGCCAGCGGCCGGCTTTCATGTAAAAGCAATCCTAGTGGCTAATTAGCCTCTGGACTGCTTTTACAAGCAGTGGGAGGGAATGTCCCCCCCGGATATAAAAAGCGCCATTGGGAAATTGGGAAAGCATTTTATCACACCAATCTTGGTGTGGTCAGATGCTTTGAGGGCAGAGAAAAGATCTAGGGTCCAATAGACCCCAGTTTTTTCAAAAAAGAGTACCTGTCATTACCTATTGCTATCATAGGGGATATTTACATTCCCTGAGATAACAATAAAAGTGATAAAAATAAATAAATATGGAAGCAACAGTTTAAAAATAAAATAAAAAAGCAAAATTAATAATAAAAAAAAAAAAAAGCACCCCTGTCCTGCCCTGCTCTTGCCCAATGGCGAACGCAAGCGTCGGTCTGGCGTCATATGTAAACAGCAATTGCACCATGCATGTGAGGTATCACCGCGAAGGTCAGATCGAGGGCAGTAATTTTAGCAGTAGACCTCCTCTGTAAATCTAACGGGGTAACCTGTAAATGCTTTTAAAGGCTTTTAAAAATATATGTAGTTTGTCGCCAATGCGCGTTTGTGCGAAATTTTAAAGCATGTCGTGTTTGGTATCTATGTACTCGGCCTAAGATCATCTTTTTTATTTCATCAAACATTTGGGCAATATAGTGTGTTTTAGTGCATTAAAATTAAAAAAAGTGTATTTTTTCCCCAAAAAATGCGTTTGAAAAATCGCTGCGCAAATACTGTGTAGAAAAAAAAAATGCAACACCCACCATTTTATTCTGTAGGGCCTTTGCTTTAAAAATATATATAATGTTTGGGGGTTCAACATAATTTTCTTGCAAAAAAAAAAATGTTTTCATGTAAACAAAAAGTGTCAAAAAGGGCTTTGTCTTCAAGTGGTTAGAAGAGTGGATGTAAGCTTCCTAATGTTGTGTATAAAATGCCAGAACAGTTCAAAACCCCCCCAAATGACCCCATTTTGGAAAGTAGACACCCCAAGCTATATACTGAGAGGCATGTCGAGTCCATGGAATATTTTATATGTTGACACAAGTTGCGGAAAAAATATTTTATTTTTTTTTGCAAAAAGTTGTCACTAAATGATATATTGCTCAAACATGCCATGGGCATATGTGGAATTACACCCCAAAATACATTCTGTTGCTTCTCCTGAGTACGGGGATACCACATGTGTGAGACTTTTTGGGAGCCTAGCCGCGTACGGGACCCCAAAAACCAAGCACCGCCTTCAGGCTTTCTAAGGGTGTCAATTTTTGATTTCACTTCTCACTGCCTATCACAGTTTCGGAGGCCATGGAATGCCCAGATGGCACAAAACCCCCCCAAATGACCCCATTTTGGAAAGTAGACACCCCAAGCTATTTGCTGAGAGGTATTGTGAGTATTTTGCAGATCTCGCTTTTTGTCACAAAGTTTTGAAAATTGAAAAAAATAAGAAAAAAAAAAAAATGTTCTTTCTTCATTTTCAAAAACAAATGAGAGCTGTAAAATACTCACCATGCCTCTCAGCAAACAGCTTGGGGTGTCTACTTTCCAAAATGGGGTCATTTGGGGGGGTTTGTGCTATTTTGGCATTTTATGGCCTTCAAAACTGTGATAGGTAGTGAGGAGTGAAATCAAAAATTTGCGCCCTTAGAAATCCTGGAGGCGGTGCTTGGTTTCCGGGGTCCCGTACGTGGCTAGGCTCCTAAAAAGTCCCACACATGTGGTATCCCCGTACTCAGGTGAAGCAGCAGAATGTATTTTGGGGTGCAATTCCACATATAACCATGGCATGTGTGAGCAATATATAATTTAGTGACAACTTTTTGTAATTTTTTTTTTTTTTGTCATTATTCAATCACTTGGGACAAAAAAAAATATTCAATGGGCTCAACAGGCCTCTCAGCAATTTCCTTGGGGTGTCTACTTTCTAAAATGGGGTCATTTGGGGGGGTTTTGTGCTATTTTGGCATTTTATGGCCTTCAAAACTGTGATAGGTAGTGAGGAGTGAAATCAAAAATTTGCGCCCTTAGAAATCCTGAAGGCGGTGCTTGGTTTCCGGGGTCCCGTACGTGGCTAGGCTCCTAAAAAGTCCCACACATGTGGTATCCCCGTACTCAGGAGAAGCAGTAGAATGTATTTTGGGGTGCAATTCCACATATAACCATGGCATGTGTGAGCAATATATCATTTAGTGACAACTTTTTGTAATTTTTTTTTTAATTATTTTTTTTTGTCATTATTCAATCACTTGGGACAAAAAAAAAAAATATTCAATGGGCTCAACATGCCTCTCAGCAATTTTCTTGGGGTGTCTACTTTCTAAAATGGGGTCATTTGGGGGGGTTTTGTACTGCCCTGTCATTTTAGCACCTCAAGAAATGAGATAGGCAGTCATAAATTAAAAGCTGTGTAAATTCCAGAAAATGTACCCTAGTTTGTAAACGCTATAACTTTTGCGCAAACCGATAAATATACGCTTATTGACATTTTTTTTACTAAAGACATGTGGCTGAATACATTTTGGCCTAAATGTATGACTAAAATTGAGTTTATTCGATTTTTCTTATAACAAAAAGTAGAAAATATCATTTTTTTTCAAAATTTTCGGTCTTTTTCCGTTTATATCGCAAAAAATAAAAATCGCAGAGGCAATCAAATACCATTAAAAGAAATCTCTATTTGTGGGAAGAAAAGGACGCAAATTTTGTTTGGGTACAACATTGCATGTCCGCACAATTTACAGTTAAAACAGCGCAGTGCAAAATTCTGAATTCACCTCTGGTCCTCTAGCTACCAAATGGTCCGGGGCTTAAGTGGTTAATGGCTGCCTGCTTTTTTTAGTTAATTTTTTATTGGATGTGATGTATTTATGAATGTTGAGCAGAGGCTAATAAATGTTTTAACCAGCGCGGACCTGAGTTGCTGGGAGGGCATCCTTGGATGTCCTCCCGTGCTCGAGCGGCCTGTGCACCCCCTGCAGGGCAGGTGCTGCGCTCTGTGATCAGCGAGTCAATGAGACTCGGCTGATCACAGAACGGAGTAAGGGGTCGATCCCGTCCCCTTACCACGTGATCAGCTGTCAGTCAATGACAGCTGATCATGTGATGTAAACAGAGCCGGTAATCGGCTATTTTTTCTCCTCACGCTCATAGCGTGAGGAGAAAAAAAAAGCTGATCACCAGCGGCTGTCATCAGGACATCGGTCCCGATGAAGGAGACCAGTACCATGCTCTTCTGTGCCACCTGCCATTGCACAACAGTGCTGCCTAACAGTGAACACCAGCACCACCTATCAGTGCCCACAGTGCCATCTATCAGTGCCCACAGTTCCGCCCACAGTGCCACCCATCAGTGCCCACAGTGCCACCCATCAGAGCCCACAGTGCCACCTATTAGTGTCACCTACCAGTGCTGCCCATCAGTGTCCACTACCAGTGCTCATCAGTGTCACCTACCAGTGCCCATCAGTGTCACCTACCAGTGCCCATCAGTGCCCCCATCAGTGCCACCCATCAGTGCCACCCATCAGTGCCACCCATTAGTGCCGCCTTATCTGTGCCCACCAGTGCCACCTTATCTGTGCCCATCAGTGCCACCTTATCTGTCCCCATCAGTGCCGCCTTATCTGTGCCTATCAGTGCCACCTTATCTGTGCTTATCAGTGCCCACCAGTGCCGCCTTATCAGCGCATATCAATGAAGGAGAAAAATTACCTGTTTGCTAAATTTTTCATGATTTTTTGTTTGTTTAGCAAAAAATAAAAAGCCCAGCAGTGATTAAATACCACTAAAACAAAGCTCTATTTGTGTGAATTTTTTTTTATAAAAATGTCATTTGGGTACAGCGTTCTATGACTGCACAATCGTCATTCAAAGTGTGTCAGTGCTGAAAGCTGAAAATTGGTCTGGGCAGGAGGGGGGGTTTAAGTGCCCAGTAAGGAAATGGTTAAGAAAGAAAAGTGCAGAAATACTTAGCCCCTATGTAGTCCTATCTGGCTACCTGTGCATATCGGCACCAACATCACTTTGTAGTCTTTCTCTACAGAGCACACATGCAAGAGTGGATCCATTGAACCTTGCAAAAGAAATTGGCCACCTAAGAATTTGTGTCCAGGCAATTTTTCAGCACATTTATCCTGGCATATAGATATACAGTACAAAATAGGAGCCCAATAGAATTGTATGCCCAACTTTCATTAGGATGTGTGTATATATATTTATATTGACTCGCATGATACGTTGTACTTTTGATGCATTACTTTTTAAAGTGTTTTTTTTTTTTTAGTAGCACATTATGTTAAACCTACATGTCTTGAAAAAATATTCATACCCCTTGAAATGTTCCACATTTTGTCATGTTAGAACCAAAAAAGTAAATGTATTTTATTGGGATTTTATGTGATAGACCAACACAAAGTGGCACATAATTGTGAAGTGGAAGGAAAATGATAAATGGTTTTCATTGTTTTTTACAAATAAATATGTGAAAAGCGTGGGGTGCATTTGTATTCAGCCCCCCCCCCCCCCAGTCAATACTTTGTAGAAACATCTTTTAATGCAATTACAGCTGCAAGTATTTTTGGGTATGTCTCTACCAGCTTTGCACATCTAGAGAGTGACATTTTTGCCCATTCTTCTTTGCAAAATAGCTCAAACTCTGTCAAATTGGATTGAGAGCATCTGTGAACAGCAATTTCCAAGTCTTACCACAGATTCTCAATTGGATTTAGGTCTGGACACATTGAACATAATTTAAGTCTAACACCTAACACATGAATATGCTTTGATCGAAACCATTCCATTGTAGCTCTGGCTGTATATTTAGGGTCGTTGTCCTGCTGGAAGGTGAACCTCCACCCCAGTCTCAAGTCTTTTGCAGACTAACAGGTTGTTTCTCAGCCAGTTCCTGTCCAGCACCTACCTGCCATCAGCAGGTCTTTGATGTTCTTCAAACCGCTGCCTGGCCCACAGAGGGGCTGATTTACTAAAGGCAAGTGCAGTTGCTCCAGAGCTTAGTAAATGGGGTAAAGCTCCACTTTGCAAAGAATAGCCAATCACATGCAAGGAAAATTAAAAAAAAAAAAACATTTTTGCTTGTACATGATTGGATGATGGAAATCAGCAGAGCTCACCCTCATTTACTAACCTCTGGAGTAATTGCACTTGCAGAGTGCAACTGCACTTTGCAAAGTAAACAGTGCACAGTATATTTGCCTTTAGTAAATCAACCCCAGGCTGCCTACCTTCATCAGCTGCTAGAAGAACTACCAGGCACTTGTGCCACTCTGTGCCCTTGTGCCTCTTGTTACCTTACCAGGGGCCCTGAGCTGGAGGTGTAAGGGAGGCCTACCTCAATATGTCAGCCTCCTCCACCTTGTACGTGACCGGCATTTTGTTTTTATCTTAATGCTAAGAATGCACTGGAGTAAAAAACATAACTTTTAGCACTACTTTAGGAGAAAAGGATACTTATTTTTTATTTCTGTGTTCAAACATTAGCTGTATTATTTTATATGGATTCAAGCAGGTATAGCAAATACTGGACCTCTTATTTCAAATTGCACCGCTAGTAAAAGGTTTATAAAACACCAATGTTAAACACAAAATGTTTGATGCTGAAAGAGAGATGGCAGCTGGTACTAACATCTTCATTTACAATTCAAGTATATGCTGTGAACAGGTCCTCACCAGCCACAGTAATTAGGAGAAATTTAGGAGAAAGGCCCGACATGAAAGATACAGGCAAAGACCTCCACTTGCTCAGCAGTAACATCTGCATTACAGAGCTTTCTCACAAGCCTGCAATTTGAGGTGAGCATAAAGTGCATTTGAAGAGAAAATTACACAACTTGGCATTGTATGGGGCGTATTGATGATTTCAGGCACGGAGGCTATAAATCAGACTCTGGTAGAGCTTACTGTTGTGTAAAATTTAACTAATTTCTCTCATTATTTCTCATTTCACTTCCCTTAGGCTACAGAATATGAGTCACATTCAAATTCCACAGCAAGCTAGTAAAGAATATGGAAGATTGTTGTACTCAAATCTGCATTTATGTCGTAAATGATGAAATCATTACATTTATTCATTGTGTTTACTGTAGATGAGGAAGAAAAGAAGAATTTCTCCGCCGGATAAACAGTAGTTTGCCTAATTTATTAGTACTCCCTCTGGCACAAACAGCGTTTTCTTTTGGAATGTTAAATTTCGTTAAGTCATCACGGAAGAAAATCTAACTTAATACAAGAAAAAGAAAAAGAAATGTGCTGGATGACTAGAATTTTAGTCATGTACTGTACATCATATGAACTTTCACCTGCTAAAATACAGTTTTCTTCGCCTAGGAGTAAGTGGATATGACAAGGTACATGTCTCAAACTGCCTTCATTGCCACAGCAATGTTGGTGAAGCTAAGTGAATAATCTACTTCAGGATGAGAAATTAATTTCTAGATTTAGTTATAAAAAAACATGCACTAATAAAATGCTATATACTGTAGATTAAAAGGGATATATTACTTATTTTCAAAATAAATTTGCAAATTGTATATGTCTTTATAATAAAAAATGCTAGAAGCTCCAAAGAAAATGCCAGCACTAGCAGCGCTAAAATCACACAAAGTACAAAATAAAAGTCCTTGTGAATAATCTCCTGGTATCACACACAAATTCTTTGGAAGCAAAACCCAGAAACGGTGACTGGTGAATTAGAATATCATGCAATTAAGAAGCATCCTTGTAATCTGATCCTCCCATCACCACACCTTGTGCTGCACCGCTCCCTTAGGATGGTAAACTCACCAGAAAACAAATGGGATAACGCCTTATAACAAATGTAGTAGTAACATCTCATTTTCCGCAGGTCATGGTATGTACTACCTCCAAGGCTCCAATTAACAAAACACAGGTGCGAATTCCACAGCTCATTAACAATGGTAACATAGGGAGGTTAAAGATGTATTGCCCGTACAAGAACCCCCTGCATATTGCACTTACAGCTAAAATAATCATCAAAACCATGTAATAGATTAACGTCTGTTATGCCCCGTACACACGAGCGGAATTTCCGCCAGCAAAAGTCTGATGTGAGATTTTCATCGGAAATTCCGTGTGTATGCTCCATCAGACTTTTGCTGTCGGAATTTCCGCCAGCAAAAGTTTGAGAGCAGGTTCTCAATTTTTCAGACGGAACAAATTCCTATAGAAAAATCCATTCGTCTGTATGCAATTCCGACGGGGAAAAAAATACACATGCTCGGAAACAATTTGACGCAAGCTCGGAAGCATTGAACTTCTTTTTCTCGCCTCGTCGTAGTGTTGTACGTCACCGCGTTCTTAACGCTCGAAAGTTCAGAGAACTTTTGTGTGACTGTGTGTATGCAAGCCAAGCTTGAGTGGAATTTCGTCGGAAAAACCATCCAACTTTTTTCTGACGGAAATTCTGCTCATGTGTACAGGGTACTAGCGTGTGTAACTCTCACTGCTCTTCTAGATGCAAGGCAGCGGTGATACCCGGGTCAAGTTCCACGCTTGACAGACAAGAAGAGTAGCCAAAAGGGCATGTCTACACGGCGTGACTACACGGCTACTCTTCTCGTCTGTCAAGTGTGGAACTCAACATCCCCGACATAGTTCCTGTGTGCCAGGATGACTGACTCCTGCACATGTGCAGGAGTTATATCAACCCACGTTGGCTAATCACTGCTCCTGTAAAAACAATATTTGTTTTTTAAAAGTTTGTATTGATACATGTCCCTCAGGGCAGTACCCAAGCCCCCATACCCTTTTTATGGCCAATAACTTGCATTTAAGCCTTTGAAATGGGGACTTTTGATTTTTCTAATTTGGGTCCTATAGACTTCAATGGGGTTTGGGTCTGAAGTTTTGCAATGTTCAAGAGTTCTGGCACGAACCGAACCGGGGGGTGTTTGGCCCAACTCTACAGAAGACAGGAAGAAGGTCTGATGGACCAATGAATCACAATTTGAGATCCTCAGTTCATCATGCAGGGTCTTTGTATGCCGTTGAGTAGGTGAAAATATGGTTTCTTGGTGTGCGACACCAACTGTCAAACATGGAGGAGGAAGTATGATGGTCTGGGGCTCTTTTGCTGGATTCAGAGTGATTGGCACCCTGAACCAAATCTACTACAAGAGCAGTTTGCAGCGCAATGCAATACCCTCTGGAAAATGCCTAGTTGGTCAGGGGTTCATCCTACAGCAAATAATGACCCAAAACATACCTCCAGGCTGTGTCAGAACTGCCTTACAAGAAAAGAACAAAATGGTCAGCTTAAAATCATGGAGTGGCCAGCACAGTCTCCAGACTTAAACCCCATCGAGCTGTTTTGGGATGAACTGGATAGAAGGGTGAAAGCAAAGCAACCTACAAGTGCAAAACATTTGTGGAAACGTCTGCAACAGTGTTGGAAAGAACTGTCCAAACAATATTTGATTTTCGTTGTAGGAAGAATGCCACAAGTGTGTTTAGCTGTTATATCTGCAAAAAGTGGCTACGTTCACAAGTCAAAAATTTAGATTACATTTTGTTAAAGAAAACAATTTCATTATTTCCTATCTATGTCAAATTGATTATTTGTTCTAGACTTTATTTTCAGAGTACATTGAGTCTTTAAACTGTGTACATTTCAATAAAAACTGGAAAAATTGAGGTGGTCTAAAACTTTTGACTGGTAGAGTAACACATGCTGAGTTTGTAGTGGGATATATAATAGATGCACATTTATATGCTTTTAATGATTTAGATGCTGCAAACATATTCTTTAGATTTCTCAGGGTTTGCATATCAATCCTTGTTTTGCTGGAAGCCTGTTTACCATCCATAGCGTTGACTTTTACCCTTCTCTCTGGATTCCCAGCTAATCAACTCAACAAAATATCACTTTATCTACTGACACCCCTAGCTAAAATATTTTAGATAGATAATTTTCTATGTTTGTAGCACAACAGTTTTGAAGATAGATACCGATAGTTAGTGGTTGGCTGTTCTGACCATTATTATGCTAGTGCATAAACATGCTCATTTGGCCAACAATGAACATCCATGTTTATACTGCAATTGCTCTAAAGCAGGGGTCCCCAAACATTTTAAACAAAGGGCCGGTTTATTGCCCTTCAGACTCTTGGAGGGCCGGACTTTGGCCAGCGGGGGGTGGAAAATTTCCTGGCATCAGTGGGACTAAACATATGGTATTAGGGGGAGAAATAGTGCCCCATTGTTGGTATCATAGGGAGGAATAGTGCCCCATTAGTGGTGTCAGTGGGTGAAATGTTGCTCCACTGTCGGTGTCAGATGTCAGAATAGTGTCTCGTATCAGTGGGAGGGATACTGGCCCAAGGGCCGGATTAAGGCAAGCAAAGGGCCGCATCCGGCCCTTGGGCCGCAGTTTGGAGACCACTGCTCTAAAGATACAGTAGTTCAGTGTTTGATTGTTCTGATCATGCAAATTTAGAGAGAAATGAGCCCCCATATTTATTCCACAATAGTTCTAAAGATAGCTAGTTCAGTGGCTGCCATTTTTGAGCATTATTATCATTTGAAGATGTGAACTATAGATCACACATGAGGTTATATCAGATGTGGTAGTCTGCAGATACTCCAAATGATAATATATTCACAAACTAACAGCAAAGACAGTCGACAGACTGGCATTAAACATAAACAAATGACATTTATTTACTCTCTTTCTTGATTACAAAATTAAATGAATTGCAATCTCAGCTTCTTGCTTAGATCTGACTTGATTATGTAATTGGGTAATTATCTCAGCTGTCCAACTGAAGACCGAGCAAAAGTCTGTACAACTGTACTAAAGCTCATTTTCAGCATTTGAAAATGTGTGTAAGAGAATTTCTTCATTTTGACAGGTCGGCTTTATTCAGATAATTAAAAATGAAACATTTCTTAACAATACAAATTCGTTTTAACAAATCTGCATTTAAATTTCCCACATCTCCCTATTAGAACACTATTCTAGATTTTTTTTTAATTTTAAATGTCAGTATCAATATTATAGCAGCAGCATCTATAGCAGTTTCAGAAATCGCAAGACAGAATGATTATACCGGGTAAAACAGACATCTGCACATTATTTCACATTAGATATCAGTTATTGGACAAAACTACATCATAATCAGAGGATATATTTGCAAACGCTAACTAAAATTCTTTTTCATGCCAAAAAATTATAGTAGAGGGAAATTTGTCCTATCTTATGTTTAGATTTCCAGACCACAGAAAGGTCAGAGCCTTCCAAAGGGGTACAATCTAGCCTAAATATGGGCTCAGTTTGCAAGTAAATTTGGAAGACATGGTTCCTACAGCTTATGTTTTGGATTATAAATATACTGTCTTTGTGAATTACAATTTAGGTTGCCAGCTGTTGCTTATGAGCTATGCAGTTCCATTATCTGTAGAGGCATTTAGTGTTGATCTGAAACCAACTTATACCATCTCTGATGGATTTGTGATGATGCAATGGACTGCCAGTTACCTGCTAAGGTAACACTTTATCATACTTTATTAATCCCAATTGAAATTGGGAAATTGTTGCGACACTCAAGAAAGACAACACAAGATCACAACAATGAAGAGAACAAGATACAAAAACACAACAAAGTTAGCAATGACAGCCACTAGCACAAAAAAAAAAAAAAAACAGTCCATACAATTAACCTCCCTGGCGGTATGATTCTGTCTGGAATTATGTACCAAAAGCGGTACAATTATATTGCATGGAAATTTGGTGTTATGTATTGTAGGCGTGCGATTCTTAGTAATTACTGACTTAAACCTGACCAAACAAGAGTCTAGTAGACATCCCGGGTATGATAAAGTTTGAAACACAAAATAATAAATTATAATATAATAAATAACTATAAATAATTATAACAAATAGTAATGTAATTATAATAAAAATTATTCAATAATGTAATCAAATCAAAAACACTGAAATTTGCTCAGTTGCAGAATTGTCGCTGTCATTTGATTTTTTGTTTGATGATGAATTTCCCCACAAATCGCTATCGCTCAATTCTGCGAGTGATTATAATTTATTATCGCTGCTTTTTAGCTGGTCTAAAACCACTTTTGACATAAAGGGACACTTTTTGGTTGCTACGGACAATCTTCAGTTTCCAGGCAGAAAGAAAAGTTTTTATTATATAAAAGTGCATGCAGGACACTGGGCAGACCACTAGGGACAAAGGGGGTGTGTAATTATTACATACAGTACTGTAATCTGTAAGATTACAGTATACTGTATGTATACTATGTGTTTACTTTTTTGAATTTGGCGCCGAACTCCGTCCCCGTGCGTCGCAACGTCGCAGGGAACGGAGCTTGGCACTCGGCAGTGAGGATCGAGCGAGACACGGCTCGCAGACACTGCGGGAGGACATCGCAGGATCCAGGGAACAAGGTAAGTTACTTCCCCTGGATACTGCGATGCAGCCCGAGTCTGGCTCGGGGTTACCGCTCTTAGCATTGAAAACTCACCCCGAGCCTGACTCGGGATTACCGCTAAGGAGGTTAAAATACAACATAGAATAAATAACACAGATTAAAATAACAGAAATCAAACTATCAATTTCCCTTGGGATTAATAAAGTATTCTGTAATAAAACAGTATAATTTAGCACCCTGTAATGTCATAGTGGGTAACTTGGCAACCAATGGCAATACTATGGGGAGAAGGAATCAGGAATTGCTAAACCACAATACAAAGTAACCCTATTCAGGACAAAGTAAATGTTCCCACCTTCTCTGCTACTAATTCTTACCTTCCCTATGTAGCGGGGTCTCCTTTAAGGCCCGGGACTACGTTACCTACAACCCTTTTCGGCACCCAGACTGCAGTTAGCCATCGCAGAGACTCATGGGAGGGGTTATTTAAGGAGGAGGCGAGGCGGAGCTCGGCCTCTTTGGGACACCGCGCTGCAAGCAAGAGTTTTTCCTGTGCGGATCTGCTGCAGTGCAAGGCCTGAAGCCTGGGCCTTGCGCAACTTCCAAAGAGCCTTCCACCCCACTGCGGAGCCTGGGTGGCATCTGACTTGTCGAGTGAGGACATCAGTTGGATCGGGGACCCGATCGTTGCAGACGCTGTGTGCGGATACACAGCAGGGTGGACGTTCCGGATTGGGATCGCGTCCGGAGTGGTGAGCGGGCACCTGCCCAGACCAATAGACTGTGCCGTGTTCAGGCCTACAGACTGCATAGGCCCACAGTTTCGTTTATCTACTGTTCCCCGGGGGGACCTGTAGCAGGACAGAGTTGAAGTGTCCCCCCCCCCGTATAGTGTTTCAAGTATTGCCTGATTGTGGATTACAAATTGCTATTCATCAAGTGCACCACCGAAAGCTGGCATGCGAAGAAATCCATATAGGAGGTGACTGAGATTTACTCCATGTCAGGCCTGACCGGGGGGGAAGTTAGGATATTGTTTAGTGCGCCATAGGGCGCGCATACCATAATAGCTACACGTGGTGAAGTGCCGCGCAGCGCCATTATTGTATGCTGTATTGAATTCTGCAGGGCTCTGCTAGCCAATTGCATGTGTTGTGTTCTGCCTATGCTACATTTAATATAAGAGTAAACTGTTATATTTAATCTCTGGCCTCCGTGTGTTGTCTTACTGTTAGGAGATTATTCCTTGCAATTATATTTGAATGTGATACAAATATAACCCCTAGACTAGCTGTGCCAGAGTGGGTCGAGCAGATTGCTGGGGGTTGGTGGTGCTGTACACAGGGCCCGAAAACAAATCCAGCGGCTCTCTTAACTGGGGGTAGCGCTACACGTGGGGGCTCTCGAGTCCGGGATCCTGTTGCAGCAAGCAACGCGCCAAAAGTACCAGCATGGACCCACTAGAAGTAGGACAGTGGTGTAAAACGGTCAGCACAGATCCAGCCGGGGTAGTAGTCATAGAACACCCAGGGATCTGGCAAGAAGAAGCGGTGAAACAGCTAGTGATGTCACTGTCACCGTATCAGAAAGCATGGGTGGTGGATGTCAGGACGAATTCCTCACTGACCCACGCATTAGTAGAATGGAAGGACGGAGTCCCAGAACATTTCAAGAACCCAAGTGTAGAAGCTATAGATGACCAGACTTATAGCCTGATACACGCGCTGCCACTTAAGCCAGGAGAACGGTCTCAGACACCGAAACTGTCTCCATCACCCACCCCAAAAGTAGAAAGACAGGTGAAAAGGGAAAGTCCTGGGTCGCCATCTACCATTCTTGGCGCAGAGTTGTGTGCGGTCCTAGGGGAACTTGTGGCGCAGTGTAAGAAAGATCCTACAGATTACCAGATGTCAGGATACAGAAAGCTTAGAATATTCTCAGGAAGGAAACCTGTACCCTCGGGTGAAGAGGGGTTCAAGGAGTGGTTAGACGGTGCCACTCAGGCCCTAGAAGAATGGGAAGTCCCAGACCACAGAAAGAAGCAGAGAATTGCTGAGAGCTTGAAGGGGCCTGCTCTAGAGGCCATACGCAATCTCAAGATGAGTAAGACAGACTGTAATGCACAGGACTATCTGGACATCCTGCAAAATGTGTTCGGTGGAACAGAGAAAATCACTGAGCTCACTTATCAGCTGGAGCACTGCGACCAGAAGACAGGAGAGAAGCTGTCAGAGTTCATGAGGTGCCTGGATAAGATCCTGCATAAGATGATTCTTAAGAAGGGGATTGACCCACGGAAGGTGGATGAGGCCTGTGTTTAACAGGTGATGAGAGGATCTCAGCCCCTGGACCCCATCGCATTGGCGCTACACACAAGACAGGACGGGAAGAGCCTGGAGTACCCTGACTTGATCCGAGTGGTCAGAGATGAAGAAGCTATGCTGGAGGAGAAGAAGAGGAGCCTACCAGTTGAGTCGTTAAATCCTCCTCCAGTGATGGTCAGGACGGCCATGACCCTGGAAAGAGACTCAGAGGTGGATACCTTGAAGTCGCAGATGTCCCAAGTGTTGGGGATGCTGACCTCCCTGATATAAAAGAAGTCAAGGGAACCAGAGAGGGAAAGTCCGAGGAAAGAGCTGTTTCCAAATACCTCCACACCCGCTGCCCTGGAAGATTGGGGGGATGTGATTTGTTTCAATTGTGGAGGAGCTGGCCATTTCGCCAAAGTGTGTGCCAGCCCAAAGAAAAAAAAGATGAATAACCGCAAGCCGCCGGAAAACTTCAGCGGGCCCCGGTGAAGGAGTCAACCGGGTGCCCATCATCTCCAGTGAGCTCCAAACTGAATGAGAAGCACATGAAAAGAGTGGAGAAGACCCCTCAGAAGAAATGCAAAGTTCCTCAGAAGGAACGCACCCCAAAGAAAGACAGTAGTGTCCCTCAGCGGGTAGTTACACCCACCAAAAGGAGGGAGATCAATGCATACCAGGCCCAGGAGAGGCTTAAGTCCAAAGAGAAATGGAATAAAGAAAGCCAAAAGGGAAAATGCAAAGATCAAAAGAAAGAGACCCCTACGAAGCGATATCCAGAGAAGCTGGTGGGTCCCTCCCCGATAGTACCAGTTCAGGTGGAGGGAGTCTACACAAGAGCCATATTGGATACTGGGGCACAAGTGACCCTGTTGTACCGGGACTTTTATGACAAGCATTTAAGTCACCTACCCATCCAGAAGATTGAAGAGTTGGAGATATGAGCTGAAGATGGCTGCTTAAGTTGAAAGCTCCTCATCCCAGAGATGACAGCGGAACGACTACGGCCCACACATCTACACCATCCCGGCCAACCTAGCTGCAGAACCTCTCCTGCATACAGGAATCATGTCCAGGAAGAGATACACGGACTACAAGCCGCAGAAACTGACCGAGTTTGCCTTTAAGCCTGCGGAGAAGGTCAGTGGGATCAAAGATGGCGCCGGCTCTGCCGCGCCGAGGGACCAGCGGGCCTCTTACACTGACCTTCCGGACGCTGATCCGGATAATCCATGCCTCCCTGAGCCCCCAGGCAGCTCCGATCACCTCCCCGAATGTGACCCCCTCACTAGCAGCCCCGCAAAGGCTAGAATGCGGCTCGACGCGCTGCCGCACCAGACGGCACAAGCACTAATTGAGGCCCCGGCTTTCAACCCCTTCTCCTCAAACCAGGCCCTGCACTCCTCTGTGGCGTCTTTCCCCACCTCAGGGCAGCCTGTACTAGATTCAACCCTGAAAGATATGCTATTATCACTACAATCCTCCCTAATGACTGATCTCTCCTCACTCTTTACAAAAGTTACATCTGACATACACTCATTAGATGAAAGAGTGTCGACCATAGAAAGAGGTATGACTGAATGTGCCTCCACGGTGAATGGGGTCATAGATGCATATGAAGACATTAAAGAAGAACAAGCATGGCTGCGCACCAAGCTGTCCGATTTAGAAGACAGATCTCGCAGAAACAATGTTAAGTTACGTGGGGTTCCTGAAACAATACCACCAGCTGACCTACCCAAATACGCTAAAGAGCTTATGCGCATCATACTCCCTGAAGCGTCACCCAGAGATTTAATAATTGACAGAATACACAGGATTGCTAAACCATCCCATCTCGCTGCCACTGTCCCCAGAGATGTACTCATGAGAGTGCATTTTTTTCACGTTAAGGAAAATCTCATGTTTGGGGTTCAAGCTAAATCCCCCCTTCCTGCTCCCTTTACTGATGTGCAATTGTTCCCAGATCTGTCCAAATTGACACTCCAACTCAGAAGACAACTAAACCCAATCACTAAGGGGCTCCAAAACCACAAAATCCAATATAAATGGAGGCACCCAGCCACACTCCTTATCACTAAAGATGGCAAATCGCATGTGGTCAAAGACCTTACTGCAGGCCTGAATCTGCTCCATGCCTGGGGTATATTGCCGGAACCACCCGCTCCTCTTCCTCCACGCAACAGCAACACTCAAGCACGCCGTAACCTGGACCAAAACTTCGCCTAGGTGATCACCAGTTCCACCACTATGGTGGGCCCGAACAACTTTTTTTCTTTTTTCTCATACGCCTCTGGGTTGTCGGAGTATATTTTTGAAGACTTCAGTTCTCCTTGTTCAGACTGTTTTTACCCCCTTCCGGAGGTCGCAGCGGAATTACGCTCCACCTCTATTTACCACCTCAGTTGAGCACCACAGCTATAGTGGTCTTTTGCTACAGTTACTACTTCATACTAGCATAGCGCATGCTCCTCAGAGTCACGCCTTTATTCTGTTAAACGCTGACTGTGTCCAGATTTTTGTTTCCTGTAAAGTCTTTATTTTTTATTTTTTATATTTCTTTTTTTCTCTCTTATACTGTTACCATTTTGACATATTGCTCTATTCACGGCTCTAGCATTCACTTTGGGGGAGGACCCGGATCCTTTCTTCTCCAGCCACGACTACCTGGGCCCGTCTGACGACATACCGGATACCTACCAACTAACTGTAAGTGCAGTCCTAACTCCATAGTCTTGCCCACGCTTACACAATGCCCATCAATTTTCTGTCCTTGAATGTTAATGGGCTTAATCACCCAGCTAAACGCCACTCCCTGTGGAAAACTGTCCAAGCTCTTCACAGCGACGTTGTTTGCATTCAAGAAACACACCTACTACAAACCGACATACGGCTGTGCACCAACCGGCTGTTTCCCCACGTCTTCCATGCACACTATGCCTCTAAAGCCAGAGGCGTTATGATAGCAATTAGAGACAAGGTTGATTTCCACCTATCCTCTGTAACCCTTGACCCGGAGGGGCGTTACATAATCCTGGTCTGCACCATCGGCAAGACACCATACACCATCGTCAATCTCTATGCCCCAAATACTCACCAGATTAACTTCATCCGTAAGATCTTCAGACTCATTAAATCTGTGAAGAAGGGCCACCTCATAATTTGCGGGGACTTCAACATAGTCCCAGATATTCACTTAGACTCCACTTCTGCTGCGAAAAGGAGACCTTCCCCTTTGAAAGGGCTACTAACGGCTCATGACTTGTTTGACGTATGGAGGTGCCACCACGGCACAGAAAAAGACTATACTTACTTCTCTCATAGCCAAAATTCTTACTCCAGAATTGATATGTTTCTGTCCGACAAATGGGTACTACAAAAAATTGTTGCCTCCGCAATCCACACCACCACATGGTCAGACCATGCCCCTATCTCACTTTCCATTGATGATTCTAAACGCACCCACAACTCATTTATCTGGAGAGTTAATAACTACATTCTACAACACAAGGACTACGCTTCAGAGATAGCAGCCCACATTAGTGATTTTTTTAAATTTAACGAAGGCTCAGTGTCTGACCCTAACGTGGTGTGGAGTGCGCACAAGGCTTATATGAGGGGAATCCTGATGAAAATTAATGCGGTACATGGGAAGAAGAGAACGCAGCGAATAGACGAACTTTCTTCCCAGATAGCAGACCTAGAAACGCACCACAAAACTAACCCCCACACCCCTTTACCTGACCAGCTAACGTCCCTTAGACAGGAGCTTCGCTCTTTACTACTACATTCCTTTGACCGTATCCAACAAAAATTAAAAGCCACCACTTACTCAACTTCCAACAAGGCTGGGAAACGCATGGCACAGCGTCTTAAAGGTAGACGCGTCAAGTCCAAAATACAACACCTGTACCACCCTCATACTCACACCCCCTTGACGAACCCACAGGACATCGCCAACGCATTTAGTGACTATTATAAAGACCTGTACAATTTGAATGCAGATCTGAACACCCCCCAACCCTCTCAAGACGACGTTAACCGCTTTCTTAATGACTTGCATCTGCCTGTTTTGACACCCGATCAAATCAAGCATCTGAATGCTCCGTTCTCGGAACATGAAATACGGAAAACAATCCGTTCTATTCCCGCTGACAAAGCCCCTGGTCCCGACGGATTCTCGGGAGAATATTATAGACAATTCTCTGACCAATTGATCCCACACTTGGTTGAGATATTTAATAACGCTGCCTCCTCTTCTCAGTTCCCAAATGATATGTTAAACGCTCTTATAATTACGATACCCAAACCAGGGAAGGAGCCGACCTGTCCTCAAAATTTCCGCCCGATATCCCTGCTAAATCTGGATATAAAGCTATACGCTAAAACTATAGCAGCGAGAATGATCGACATAATGCCCACACTGATCCACAAAGATCAATCAGGCTTCACAAAAGGCAGACAGCCATCGGATGCCACGAGGAGAATGATAAACATCATACATCATGCGGAAATTACTGGAACGCCTTCTCTGCTCCTCTCTTTGGACGCGGAGAAGGCGTTCGACAGAGTACACTGGGCCTACCTCAGATCGGTACTACAGAAATTTGGTTTTGATGGATATATTCTTAACGCTATCATGGCACTATATTCATCCCCCTCGGCCACGGTCTTTACGGAAGGTATGACATCCCACCCATTTCCCATATCCAATGGCACCCGACAAGGTTGCCCCTTGTCACCCCTTATTTTCAACCTCCTTATGGAAGCTCTGGCATCACACATACGAAAACACAACTGCATTTCAGGTATACAAATAGGCCAGATCTCACATAAAATAAGCCTATTCGCAGATGATGTGATACTAATCCTTACAAACCCGGCTTCTTCCCTGGCAGAGGTACAAAAACTACTTACCTGGTTTAGCGAGATATCTTACTACAAGGTCAATACAACAAAGTCGTTTATACTCAACATTAATCTAGATGCTACTACAAAAAACTTACTACTAATGCAACACAACTTCAAATGGGCAGAGACAGATATCTCCTACTTAGGGATTAAATTTACCAGATCAACTACACTCCTATTCTCCACCAACTTCTTACCCCTGCTTCTTAAAATACAAGGTGAATCCCAGAACATAGCGAAACATGAATTATCCTGGTCGGGCAGGTTAGCGGCCTTCAAAATGATCTGCCTCCCGCAAATTTTGTACTACTTTAGGACACTTCCCATTCCTATCCCCCCCTCTTTTTTCAGATCCCTTCAGCGTGTCCTGAATTTCCACCTATGGAAAGGTAAAAAACCCAGATGTGCCCACACTAAACTGATCAAAAACAAACTAGCAGGCGGGGTGGGTTCTATAGATTTTGAGGACTATTACTTCGCTGCCATACTAGCCCAATTACAAGATTGGTTTCGTACCCTCCCCTCCACACTATGGGGACAAATAGAAAACTCCTTCCTCCCTCGCTCAAATCTGAAATCTTGGTTAATGAGTACCCCTTTCGGGACAACTATCCCGTCAGCTTTCCCCCCTACCATGAAAGCATCCGTGCATGCATGGAAAAAAATGATCACACACACAGGTTACATTCCCTCCAAACCACCATTCCAAATACCTCTGGAATCTCTCCGCTATCTATCTCCAGACCTGCCACTTGCGCATTGGTCTAGTAAAGGCATACGCTTCATGCAGTCTCTTCTCCTGGGGCCACACATCAAGCCATTCGCTGACATACAAAGAGAATTTGACCTCCCCTCCAGGGAGCTTTTTACCCACTTAAGAATTAGCCATTGCCTAAAGACAGTACCCACTCCTCTATACGCCATTCCGCCCAAAACCTGGGATTTCCTCACAAATGCTCTCTCCAAGACAAAAGGCATATCTCATTTTTATAACCGCCTCCACTGCAAACAACACTTCTTTAGAACATCCTCGCACTTGCGCTGGGAAGCGGATTTAAATTGCTGCTTCTCCACAGATCAATGGACCTCAGCACTGAAATCCATATATTCTTCCACCAAATGCTCTGCCTTATGGGAACTTACCCAAAAAATCACCCTGCGATGGTATCTGACACCTGCCAGATTAGCGTACTTTTCTCCCCAATCCTCAGACACTTGCTGGCGGTGCAAATACCTTAAAGGTGACTTACTACATACACTCTGGTCTTGCCCCCTCATACAACCATTTTGGGAAGACATATTTAAACTCTTGTCTCGAGTCACTCACCGTGAAATACTCCCTTCACCAGAGCTGGCAATCCTAAATATAAACATAGAGAAGATCCCCTATGCCCATAGGTATGTTACAACCCATATTCTCCTAGCGTCCAGGCTATGTATCACAAGACTATGGAGATCAGAAGGGATCCCGGTTATTTCCCAAATTATTGACCTTGTGAATTTACACTTTAGCTATGAATCTATTATGGCAGGCAGCATCGGTCAGGCCGAAAAGACCCGGAAGGCCTGGGTCCCGTGGACCAATCGGTCCGGAGCTGTGCTATCTCATAAAGCACCCTGTTTAGATATACATTTTCTTGACTGAGCAATATGTAAGTTACACCCTACTAAGCCATGTGAACATCACCTATATAGTATTTTTGGACACATTCATGTTAGGACTTATCCTCTATTACTAGGGCGACTGCGGGCGTCTCTTCTCCTGGGACACAGAAGTGCTCCAATCCTGGTGACCTCGGAGGAGAGACGACCCTATACTGATGTTTTCTCATCCACTCTTAGTATCACTGTGATAAATCTCGTTTCTTGTACTCTTTTATATTTTATCATATCCTACCGTCGTTGCACGACGAACATTGTTAAGTGTTCTTGTACTTTTTTGTAAGGAAAAAAAAAAATTTTCAATAAAGAATGATTTAAAAAAAAAAAAAAAAAAAAAAGAAGAGTTGGAGATATGGGGAATTGGGACAGAGAGTTTCCCTTATGATGGCTATCTGCCTATAAAACTGACTTTTGACCCGTCCATAGCCGGAAAGGCTGAAGTGTTCGACACCTTAGCTGTGGTGTGCCCCCGACTGCCTGGAGCTAACAAGAGTTCCCTGATAATAGGGACAAACACGGATCTGGTCCGAAGACTTCTGGCCCCTTTGACAAGAAGGAAAGACCCCACAGTCACTGAGATCCACCCAATGTTGAAGACAGCCTACCAACGGCTGATCTTGGAACAGAAGGCCCCGGAAGAGGGAGTAGGGAAGGTCTGGAGGCTGGGAAGAAGGGGAATAGTGCTACAGTCCGGTGAAGTAACCTGCTTGAAAGCCACAGTGAAACTCACTTGGGAGCAGCCTGGCCCTTTTGCCATGTTGGAAACTGACCCAAGGGAAGAACATTCGGGCCTAGAAGTAGTCCCAGAAGTGGTTCCAGTGAGGGCCCTGAAGAAGGCCCATTGTAAAGTGCCTGTGAGCGTCAGAAATACCACGGATGGTCCCATGGAAATCCCAGCTAGGCTGTTACTGGGCCGGGTGAGCCCAGCTACCCCAGTTGCTTCGCCAGATGTGGAGAAGACAGATGGAGAATCCAAATCTGCCCAGGGCTTGGAAAGAGAGAGCCAGGGCCCAGTTGACCAGGTGGGAAAGGATCTTTTCCCAAGATGAATTCGATGTGGGGTGTGCTAGGAGTGCCACCTATCGGATCCGCCTCCAGGAAGACAAACCCTTCAGGGAAAGGGTTAGGCGGGTTCCGTTAGCAGACCTCGAAGACTTGAGGGAGCAGCTCGCCGAGCTCAAGCGAACAGGGGTGATTCGAGAATCTAGAAGTCCCTATGCCTCCCCTATAGTGGTGGTCCGGAAGAAGAATGGGTCACTGAGGCTGTGCATAGACTATAGGACCCTCAACAGGAGAACCATACCGGACCAGTATACCACTCCAAGGATAGAGGATGCCCTACAGAGCTTGTCTGGAGCCAAGTGGTTCAGTGTTATGGGCCTCAAGAGCGGGTACTATCAGATCCCGATGCATCCAGAAGACGAAGAGAAGACGGCTTTCATAACCCCGGTAGGGTTCTTTGAATTCAACCGGATGCCTCAAGGTCTGTCTGGAGCTCCAGCCACCTTCCAACGTCTCATGGAGAAGACTGTGGGAGATATGAACCTCATCGAAGTCCTCGTATACTTGGATGACATCATTGTCTTAGGAAGAACCTTGGAGGAGCATGAGAAGAGACTGGAGAAAGTTTTGAAGAGACTGAGTGAGGAAGGACTCAAGCTCTCACCTAAAAAGTGACAATTCTATCAGTCATCAGTCAACTATCTGAGACATATAGTGTCTGAAGATGGGGTAGCCACAGACCCCGAAAAATTGGAGGCAGTCACCTCCTGGCCCAGGCCCACCACAGTGACAGAGCTCAGATCTTTTCTGGGGTTCTGTTCCTATTACAGGAGGTTTGTGGAGGGGTTTGCTCAAATAGCCAGGCCTCTGAATGAGCTGCTAAAGACGGAGGGGGAAGAGGACGACACAGGCCCCAGAAAGCCAGGGGAGTCAGTCAAGGAAGAGTGGAACGAGAAGTGTGAGAATGCCTTTCAGATATTGAAGAAGAAATTAACCACTGCCCCTTTCCTGACCTACTCAGACCCTAAGAAGCCTTATGAACTTCATGTAGATGCCAGTCATGATGGTTTGGGAAGAGTGCTGTACCAGGAGCATGAAGAGCAACTGAGGCCTATTGCGTATGTGAGCAGAAGTCTGACTCCCTCCGAAAAGAACTATCCCACCCATAAGTTGGAGTTCCTGGCCCTTAAGTGGGCGGAAGTTGACAAACTTAGAGACTATTTATATGGGGCGGAATTCACAGTGAAAACAGACAACAACCCCCTCAGCTATCTCTTCACAACAGCAAAGTTGGATGCCACAGGACATAGGTGGCTGGCGGCGCTGTCTGCCTTCGACTTCAGCCTGAAGTACACACCTGGGGCTGGAAACCGAGATGCAGACGCTTTGTCTAGAAGATCTCACGTCCCCACTTGCAGTTCAGAAGACTGGGCCCAAGTGGCACCCGACGGGGTGCGGGCCCTCTTTCAAGGGGCTGAACTCCAAGCCAGTGGCAGCTCAAGAGCAGAAGAAATAGGGGTTACCATAGTAGGAGTTCCCAAGCAATACTGTGGAGTAACCCAACTGGGGGAAGATACCAAAACTGTCTAAGAAGGAGCTGAGATCCGACCAATTGGAAGACCCCATGGGGAGATTGGTCCTAGAGGCCCTGGAGAATCAGGACCCGAATAGGCTCTCACGCCACCCTTCAAAGGAAGCTCGCCTGTTGAGGAAAGAGTGGGACAAGTTACAGGTGCATCAGGGAGTGGTCTACCGAAGGGGCCCCTCTGATGACCTAGAAGATAAATGGCAACTGTTCTTGCCGGAGAAGTACAGAGAGACAGTCCTGGTTGCCCTGCACGACAACCATGGCCACCTAGGGGCGGAAAGGACTTTCCAACTCATTAGGGACCGTTTCTATTGGCCCTGCATGAGGGCTGAAGTCGAAGAATACTGCTGCTCATGTGCACGATGCATCCAGAGGAAAACTTTACCTCATCAAGCTGCCCCAATGGGCCATCTGCAGAGTCAGAGCCCACTTGACCTGGTATGCATTGATTTTCTCTGCCTCAAACCCGACCTGAGTGGACTAGGAAATGTTCTGGTAGTAACCGACCATTTCACCCGGTATGCCCAGGCCTTTCCAACCAAGGACCAGAAGGCTTCCACCGTGGCCAAAGTGCTGATGGAGAAATACTTTGTACATTATGGGCTACCACAACAGCTCCATTCAGATCAGGGAAGGGATTTTGAAAGTCGATTGATCCGGAGACTCCTGGGTTCTTTGGGGATCAAGAAGGTAAGAACTACCCCCTATCATTCGCAAGGTGATGCTCAGCCAGAGAGGTTCAACCGAACCCTGCTCAACATGCTGGGGACCCTAAGTAGTGAAAAGAAGCAGCATTGGAGCAACCACATAGCAGCAGTTGTGCATGCATACAACAGCACCACCAGTGATGCTACAGGGTACTCACCCTATCGACTTATGTTCAGGAGAGAAGCAAGACTACCCGTAGATCTGGCCTTTGACACTTCCATAGACCATTGTTCTGCTGCTTCCCACAAGGGATATGTCGATAGACTCAGACGCAATTTGAAATTGGCCTATGAACAGGCCCAGGCGGCCTCAGAGCAAAGGGGGGCCCGCAACAAGAAAAATTTTGACTTAAAAGTTAGGATCCAAGATCTACAACCTGGAGACAGAGTGTTGTTGCGGAATTTGGGGATCCCTGGAAAACACAAGCTTGCAGACAGATGGAGACCTGAACCTTATGTTGTTTGCAGACTTAAACCAGAGGGGAAGGTGGGGCCACTGAAGACCTGGCACGGGAACCACCTACTCCCACTGGCTGAGGCGGTTCAGATTCCCCCTGTGACGGATTCCCCTGAGCCAACTTCCATTCTGGATACTCCCCGACCAAACACTCGGTCTCAGACCCCCCCGGATCGGGGATACAGAGACCTCGGAAACAAGTGAAGATGAGGGAGAAGAACTTGACTGGCTTTGGCCTTCCCAAGCTCCAGAAACTTCTGCTATTGATCTTCCACCTGAAGAAGATCCTGAAGACCAGACACTGAATGCAGAAGCCACTGAGTTCATCCCGTCCAGTCCTTGGTCAGATGCTTGGGAGAGTGTCTGTGACTTACCCCCAGAGGAAGAGCCAAGGGATTCCATGTATCTCCCTGCTCCGGAGTCCAGTGTTCCTGAAACAGAGGAGATTCCTAAGTCAATTCCGGAAGAGGAGCCCGTTTTAACAGAAAGTCCAAGAGGACAGAGGAAGCGAAGAGCCATAAAGCCTCCCAGAAGATTAACTTACCCACAGATGGGGAGAAGTGCGGAAGACACTGTGGTTACTGCCAGAAGGAGTATGGAAGACCCTGATCCTCCCACTGTTCATTTGGTGGGAGGCAACCCCAGCTCACTCTCTGGCACAGTTAGGCAGGACACTGATGATAGTGTGACCTGTGGGCAGGGGAATTCACCGCCTCGGTTTTGGTGGGAATTTCTTCTGCCAACATCATACGAAAGTTTGATTGATGTTGTACGTTCTGTAATTTAAGTTTGTTATCTTTGGGGACCAAAGAGTTTAAGTGGGGGGAGTGTGTAGCGGGGTCTCCTTTTAGGCCCGGGACTACATTACCCAGAACCCTGTTCGGCACCCAGAGTGCAGTTAGCCATCGCAGAGACTCATGGGAGGGGTTATTTAAGGAGGAGGCGAGGCGGAGCTCGGCCTCTTTGGGACACCGCGCTGCAAGCAAGAGTTTTTCCTGTGCGGATCTGCTGCAGTGCAAGGCCTGAAGCCTGGGCCTTGCGCAACTTCCAAAGAGCCTTCCACCCCACTGCGGAGCCTGGGTGGCATCTGACTTGTCGAGTGAGGACATCAGTTGGATCAGGGACCCGATCGTTGCAGACGCTGTGTGCGGATACACAGCAGGGTGGACGTTCCGGATTGGGATTGCGTCCGGAGTGGTGAGCGGGCACCTGCCCAAACCAATAGACTGTGCCGTGTTCAGGCCTACAGACTGCATAGGCCCACAGTTTTGTCTATCTACTGTTCCCTGGGGGGACCCGTAGCAGGACAGAGTTGAAGTGTCCCCCCCCCGTATAGTGTTTCAAGTATTGCCTGATTGTGGATTACAAATTGCTATTCATCAAGTGCACCACCGAAAGCTGGCATGCGAAGAAATCCATATAGGAGGTGACTGAGATTTACTACATGTCAGGCCTGACCGGGGTGGGAAGTTAGGATATTGTTTAGTGCGCCATAGGGCGCGCATACCATAATAGCTACACGTGGTGAAGTACCGCGCAGCGCCATTATTGTATGCTGTATTGAATTCTGCAGAGCTCTGCTAGCCAATTGCATGTGTTGTGTTCTGCCTATGCTACATTTAATATAAGAGTAAACTGTTATATTTAATTTCTGGCCTCCGTGTGTTGTCTTACTGTTAGGAGATTATTCCTTGCAATTATATTTGAATGTGATACAAATATAACCCCTAGACTAGCTGTGCCAGGGTGGGTTTGAGCAGATTGCTGGGGGTTGGTGGTGCTGTACACAGGGCCCGAAAACAAATCCAGCGGCTCTCTTAACTGGGGGTAGCGCTACACCTACACTACCAGACAGCTTTTGGAAATACCAAGTACTCTTTAATATAGGAAAGTATGTGACCTTCTCCCCTTCCTCCAACTATGCAATGCACACTTCTAATTGGTTCATAGTCCTAGTTTTGGCATACACTTACAGGGAGCTTGCACAGGGCTTCCTACTTAGGGTAACACAAAGCAGCCTGACACCCCCTTCATATTTGTTGTTCCAAATTTAGTGAAAAAGGCCCATACTGTTTAAAAAACCTGCCCATCTACACTTTTTTTCTAAATGTGGTAAGTCTATTACTCTAAATGTGGTAAGTCTATTACTACTCGAGTATAAACCAAGTTTTTCAGCCCATTTTTTAGGCTGAAAAACTACCCCCTCGGCTTATTCTCGAGTCAGCAGTAAAACAGCATGTGTCTCCCGCTGTGTAATCCATATGCAGCCATACCTTTAATTAGTAAAACAGCGTGTGTCTGCCACGGTGTAATTCATATGCAGCCGTACCTTTCATTAGTAAAACAGCATGTGTCTGCCGCTGTGTAATCCATATGCAGCCGTACCTTTCATTAGTAAAACAGAGTGTCTGCCGCTGTGTAATCCAGTCTGTTCGGCCGTCCATTGTAAGACAGCCCCGCCTCCTCCTCATCTGTGATAGGCAGAACACTGATGCAGTTTCCCAGCATCATATCAGTGTTCCTCTGTCACAGACGGACGAGGAGGAGGCGGGGCTTTCTTACAATGGACGGCCGAACAGAGTCGATTACACAGCGGCAGACACACGCGGTTTTACTAATGAAAGGTACGGCTGCATATGGATTACACAGCGGCAGACACACACTGTTTTACTAATGAAAGGTACGGCTGTATATGGGCACAGCGATAGACTGCATATTGGCACAGTGATAGACTGCATATGGGCACAGTGAAAGACTGCATATGGGCACAGTGATAGACTGCATATGGGCACAGTGAGAGACTGCATATGGACACAGTGAGAGACTGCATATGGGCACAGTGAGAGACTGCAAATGGGCACAGTGAGAGACTGCAAATAGGCACAGTGAGACTGCAGATAGGCACAGTGAGACTGCAACTGAGCACAGTGAGACTGAAACTGGGCACAGTGAGACTGCAACTGGGCACAATTAGACTGCAAATGGGCACAGTGAGGCTGCAGATGGGCATTGTTTATCCAGTAGCTGCTGCATTTTCCCACCCTAGGCTTATACTCAAGTCAATATGTTTTCCCAGTTTTTTGTGGTAAAATTAGGTGCCTCTGCTTATATTTGGGTCAGCTTATACTCGAGTACGGTATATACAGTATACGGTAAATAGTTTTTATTCCATCCTCCCAACTTTTCTTGTTTTGAAAGCTGACCCCCCCAAAAAAGAGTAAAGTCTGGTTAGCATAGACCTTAAACATCTGTTTTTTTTTTTCTTCTAATCAATAAATGTTGGAAGGTATATTTTTGTTCCCCAAATACTAAAGATTTCTCAAACTTTGCTCTTCCACTTGTATACACACCAAGGTTATATATTAAAGGAAACTATGTCATTAAAGCAGACCTTTCTGTACAGGGCAAAGTCAACACAAACTGATCACAGTGCTTCTAAAAAAAAAAAGATTTCTGGGGTATGTATAGCAGGCAAAATCTCTTAAGAAAACACTCCATTCTTTTCCAGGGCATCTTCTAGCAAGATTTCAGCTGCTCTGTATTCCCCAGGATCTAACTGGAAGGAATGTGACACCATGCCTGCCCGGGTGCCGTGGATGGAAGATGGGGGTGAGTTAAGTATAAACCATAACTTTTTTCTTTACATGTACATTTTATACCATCTAATAATATATGCTATGTCAAGGGAGTGGGAGCCTAGACAGTGTAAGCCAATCTTGCATTTAATTGCAACAAGAAAATATGCACTGTGGTCAAAGTCTCTTAGTGATAAAACACTACACCTTTCAGCTAATAATCTGCAGTTCCATTACTTCCCCGCCATAAACTGAATTATCAGTTACGTACAACAAGGATAACTCTTGCTGGCTTTTCAACAATATATCTTAAGCCTGACACTTAATTATGTTGTTCCACAGTAGATCAGGCTTTACAGCAGCAACAAAGATTAGTACTATTTTATACCCGATATAGTTACTGGATAAACAGTTCAACAGTGAAGGAAAGAAGTCACATACATTGCCTCACAGAGACACATTTTCCAGCATTTCAAATACATATATTAGGCAATTACTTCCCCTAATGGGATGATTTGTTCAAAAATTTCATCCTTGACAGTTTATTTTAGTAACAGGAGCTATATTAGGATGGATATAGCTAATATTAAATACAAGCAAATGTTACAGGTTGTTGAATAAAAGTAAATATACTGCAAAGTCAAATATTCTACCAGTGCTTGTGACTCAAATGGGGTATGACCTAGCAATGTAAATATTCAAACTTCTTCTCTAAAACAAATAATTCTTGGTAACATATTGAGTGTCATATGCCAGAACTGTTATTTTATTTTTGTACTATCATGCAGAACAACATCTTCCTCAATTGGTGCAAGAACATGATTTGGCCACAGCTATGGTCATCATTCCTACTTGGGAGCCCACACACCCCTACGCAGGCACCCTGTCAAAAAGTGACACTAAAACAAAAAGAGACCCAAAGATCTGAGGAGCATCATTGCCCCGAGTAGGGTTAAGAAGAGCAAGAACAAAGGGTTGAATAGCCTCTGGCTTACCATCTTTGACCAAAAGGGCAGCTACAGGTGTGGGGGGGGGAGGAACTGTGGGAACTGTGTACATATGTGTCACAGGAAAAAAGATGTGACTGGCGTAGATGGGAAGAGCCACAAGATTAAGCAATTTATAAATTGCGGCACCCCATTTGTCATTTACGGTCTTCTCTGTCCATGTGGCCTCATGTACATTGGTCGCACAATTCTCGACCAATGAGGACTAGGATGAATGAACATAGAAGCAGCATTCTGACGGAAAAAGAAAATTGTTCAGTGCCTAGACACTTTAAGGAGGTCTATGATAGTAGCACAGATGGTCTCAAAGTGTTTGGTATAGAAGCCATATCAAGTGACCTGGATAGTGGCAAGAAGTACCAGATTCTATGTAAGAGAGATGCCTTCTGGATTTTCACCTTGGGGACCATGGTCCCACAAGGCCTGAACGAGGAAATAGAGCTACACAATATAGTGTGACCATAGCGGGGTGACAGGGGACACTAGAGACATGGGGTTCTGGTCCCCTTCCCCCTTGTGTAGAGTTTGCCACCATACTCGGTATGAGTGAATGAGCCATGTCCTCCGGCAGTATGGGCTTTTTCCCTCAGTAGCTAGGTCCAGCTTATGGGTGGCGTCCTCTCTGGCAGCCGTTGGCGCCCTCTCTACCACCCTATGAAAGTAGTTCCAATAGATTAGTGCAGTTCTAAAAGCTAGATAGGGTTGAGGGACTCTTTTAGGGACTAGGTAGGGAGTCAATATTGGTTTATTGGGTTAATGTTTATTGTAATGGGGGGATCTTCTGTAACAATGTCATATACTCGGTCGACTTATTCATTTGAATATAGGTGGGAAATGGTTTCCTTGCAGGCTCATGGTGTGTTGGGCTTCAACTTTTAAACAGATGGCACTTGCGCCTCTGGTGATTCACCTGACGTGCTTTTGCCTACCTATTTTTAGTATCTATTTGTGTGTTTTTCTGTCGAAGCGTGATTATAACCCATGGGTCTGGCGCACAGTGGGTTGGTGCAATATTTAACCCTTCTTTTTCTAGAAGCTATATTGCTGCTTTTTATTTTTTGTACGTACCCCTTTGCTATATATACTCTTTTATATATAATTTTTATATTTTTATATTTATATTTATCTTTATCAATGTTTTTATATATCCCCATTTACATTGATGTGTGTATTTAGAACTTCTATGTATAGAGATTTTAACGTACCAATAGCCTATACGTTGTATCACATGTATTTAGGTATTCATTTGTTTTTATTAATTTGCGTTAGGGTTATTGGTCAGGAATAATCAATTTCTAGATAATATAGATGTTAATAATTGACACCCACTCCAGTTAGTCCCACCCACTGTGCGTATCCTGTGGCCCTGTATGTATGACCATGTGTTGAGGGGTACCCAGCCAGCGTTATGGTGACCATTGGAGTGCTTACACTTGCTATTTGTGTTTCTTCTTTTTTCCCCCGTAGTTGGCCACTAGAGGGAGCTGCGCGCGAGCGCGCATCATTTACTATTGGGGCACCCAGCCAGCGTTATATTAAGCATCAGAGTGCCTACACTTGTTATCTGTGTTCCTCTCCGGGTCTTGGCCACTAGAGGGAGCTGCGCGTGCAACATTTACCATTGGGGATGATCAGTAGTGATGCTCACATGCGGACCGGAGGTGGCGGGTGGAACGCAAATACACCCACACTTCCTGATCGTAGTCCTGCTATATGCTGCACACCAAGAGTGCGTGCGCAATGGTGGAAATTACGTTCGGCCCTTCCTGATCGCGGGTCTGTATGTGTCCCAATGGATACACGGTGAGAGACATGTTTACCAACTGGGACTGCCAACTTGTCATTGGTCCACCACCGCCCACGTCGCCCCGTGAGGAGTAACACATAGCAGTAAGGACTTGTTGCCTTTCATTTGATCTGCACCTGCCTGCGTTCCTTTCCCCCCCCCCTTTACACTTGGGGTGTTTATGATGCAGCTTATTACGTTCATTTGCTGGTGTTTTCTACTGTGTTATTTGCCAGTGTAAGAATAGGGGAGGTGCTGTAATTTCCCTGGTTTAGCCATTATGGTCTGGCAGTCTGTCACCACCCACGGGGGTTGGAACTTGGGAGTTCCACCCCCAGGAGCTGGACAAGCAAAGATTGAAGGGCGGGGTTAGCTGATTGATGGTCACCTGAGCTTGGATCCTCTGTGCACATGTGCACATATATATATTTGGGAGCACACGCGAGAGAGGTACCACGGACCACCTAGGCTCTGAAGAAAGGGGTGCGCCCCAGAAAGGCGTCAGCCGTTTGAGGGACCGTATGATCCTCTCGTCATCAAGTCCCACCTGCAGGGCCCAGGAGAGCCAGTTTGTTTGTCAGAAAAGCCTATACCTATGCTTGTTTTGTGAGTAGGACCATTGCTTTTATTCTATTTTAATTAATAAACATTTTTATATGCGGTAATGCACTAGGTCGGTGTGCCCTCCTTTCTTTCTTTTTCTCCAAAAAGTGACACTAACAACACCTTTAAATGGCATAATGAATTAAAATCCCCTCATTTCGTATGTTTCTGTTTTATGACCTCAGTATATGGTATTAATATTATTACAGGTACTTATATAGTGCCGTCAATTTATGCAGCACTTTACATATATATTGTACATTTACATTTGCCCTGCCCTCATGGAGCTTTCGATCTAAGGTTCTAAACTTACATTCATACATACTGTATACTAGGGCCAATTTAGACATGAGCCAATTAACCTACCAGAATGTCTTTGGAGTGTGGGAGGAAACCAGAGAACATGCAAACCTGAGGTTTCTCATCCTCTACAATGACCTATTGGGGAAGATGAGAAACCATACCAGAAAGTAATTGTTCATGTTTTCCACATGTTATTTTTTATTAGATATACCCTATATGCATAATATTTCATCTCAAAAATGGTTATTGCTTTTGTGAAATAGTTTTGAGGTTATACTTTATGTATAAAATCAACAAGTACAAATTATGTTTAAACAAGTACAGCACGCATACACACACACATTATTTTTTTTACTTTAAAGTAACAGCCTGCTGTTCGAGTTCCTTTTTAGATGTCAAAGGGCTACATAACATTCTAATATTTCTGTTTTTTACGCTTTGTTTCTTATCCGCCCCCTACTCACCCAACATCCGTTTAATTGAAAACATTCATTTCAACCAAAGCTGTGACCCGGACGAAAACGCAGCAAGAGGGAAAGTCTGTCTTTCATTTCTTTTATTACGTGAAGCCAGTACTTTTAAATAACACATCAGTTGCCTGGTTCTACAGAATGATTCCCTTGTCTTGCATATCGAGATCATATTGCTGTTATACAGTACTTGGAAACCCAACTGCAGCGAGGACCAAGCAATGATCCATGAGAGTGTAATCTACCAACCAGAGATGGCAAGGAAATTGAATGTTTTAAAAGACATTTATAGTACTGACTCTTATGGAAAATAAATCTTTTTTTGGTATATAAAGGTTTTAACACTATTTATCCCAGATTTTAAAAAAATATGAGTTTTTTTCTCTTTTTTGATTAAGTCCAGTAAGACACAAGACCTCTTTACAAGAAGGTGAGGTTAACAAACATCTTAGGACATCATAGGATCTTTAGGAAACTGTATCCCTCTGATCACATGTACTCAGGGTAAAGGGGAACTCAATGTGGAAATGAGAATTCAGTTCTAACTACTTTCAGGTTTACTTTACTACAAATGAATGTTTAACAGTGTGTGTTAGGAAGAACAGATAGTTGGACAGATATAAATAACAGAAGGCAATAGAATATTATTTTAATAGTAATTTGCAACCCACAGTAAGCTATCATAAGGCAACTATTAGCAGGGCCGCCATCAGGGGCGTACAGACAATACACCAGTAAGGGGCCCGGAGGTCCCCAGTGGCCCGGATGGCAACCCCCCTTTTCTTTTCTTTTTTGTAAGGGGCCCAGAGGTCCTCAGGGGCCCGGATGGCAACCCCCCCTTTTTTTTTAATATTTTTTTTTTTGTAAGGGGCCCGGAGGTCCCCGGGTGGCAACCCCCCTTTTTTTTTTATAATTTTTTTTTTAATCTATTTTTTTTTTGTAAGGGGCCCGGAGGTCCCCAGAGGCCCAGGGGTTGTTTTTTTTTTGTTCGTCTGCCCCCAAAGCCCCCCCGACCACAACAATTTGCGCGGAAGCACCCCCCGCTTCTCAATTCGTGGAACCCCCCACCTCTCAATTCACGACAGCCCCCCCGCTTCTCAATTTGCGGCGGCAGAACCCCCCGGTTCTCCTCTGCTCCAGGGGGCCCATGTCTGAAGCTGTGTAAGGGGCCCCAAAATTCATGATGGCGGCCCTGACTACTACATGCATACAAGAGTGCTCAGAATGGACATAGACTGGCAGATCTTCTGTTGCTGCATCACTCACTAGAGTTGTTAAAGCAGAGCTCCAGCACCCCCTTTTTTACAATTAATATAAAATATTTGTTTTACAAAAAATATCTTGCTATTTTTATCTGTTATATATTTTTTTTTGATGATCAGGGCTTAAAAAAAAATTAAAAAAGTTTTAATTTCAAGTAGAAGGTGGTGCTCTGCGCCCATTTTGACATATTTTCAGGGTACTTTTACCAGCTATACTGAAACATGTACACTGTTGAAAAAAATGTTCATTTTTGTTTTCGTTTCATTTGTTTTGTTTTTCACTTTTTGGATCATTCGTTATGATCTAAATTTGTTATATCAAACAAATTTGAAATCGGAGAATTCAGAAATTCAAAAATTCTAAATCCAAAAATCTAAAAATTTGAAAATCCGAAAATAAATAATAACTATCTAACTAGCTAATAATAACTATTAAATTATAGGTTTTGGAATTTGCTTTCAAATTTGTCTGTTAGTGAATGTAACGAATAATAATTTATACAAAGTTACGAATTATCCGAAATAAAGAATGTTGCATCTAAATGAATGGAATATAACAAATTAATAATAATAAATAATAATAATTTTATTATTATTATTAATTATTATTAATTTGTTACATTCCATTCGTTTAGATGCAACATTCGTTATTTTGGATAATTTGTATCTTTGTATAAATTATTATTCGTATTTGTTATGTTCACCAATAGCCAAATTTGGAAGGAAATTCCTATACCTAAAATTTCATAGTTAGTAATAGTTATTATTAGTTAGTTATTAGTTCAGATTTTCGAATGTTCAGGCTTTCAAATTTTCGGACTTTCGTTCTTATTTTTGGATGTTTGTTCTTTAGAATTTTTGAATTTTCGTTCTTATTTTCGAATTTCCGATTTTTCAAATTTCTGAATTTTCAATTTTTGGATTTTGGGATATTCGAATTTCCAAATCTTCGAATCTTCGAATTTCCGAATTTTAGATTTTCGGATTTTTTCATTTCCGATATAACTAATTTGATGAATTTTGTTGAAAAACAAATTCGGAACTAAATGAATTGCACATGTCTATCTGCTATTTAAAGAACTGAATGAACAATGGATTTACCAAATGGGTTATACAGTATATGCAAACTGGAGCTTGAGTTATATAGCTCTGTAAATAACAATCAAAGCAGGTAAGAATAGCCTGATAAAGGCATAAGAAAAGAAGTGCAGTTTGCCACCTGCTGGATTGATATGAAAACTGAACAGTATTTCAATTCTGACAATATTAAAGAAAAAAAAGTTTACAATTTTTTTTTCTTTTTCTGCATTTGCCTGAAAAGACTAAAATGTGAGCTGCACATAGTCTTTGCCTGAAACACTCAAGTTTACATTAGGTTTGAAAAAATCTTCATGTGCAATATAATATTTGAGGAAAAAAAAAACTGATACATGAGAACCTAAACATAAATTCTATTGCAGGTCTTTTTTTTTTTTTTTTTTTATGCATTTCCTGTAGGATTTATTTACACTTGTCTGATTGAAACTCTGCACACAACCCTGCAGCTATTTTTTGTAATTTGCATGAGTTTAAGCACCGTCCATCGACCAGATAAATCTATAGGTTGGACGTTTGCTAGCAGCAAAGCAGCTGTGTGTTTCAGCACCTTAAACACAATCTATGCTTCCAGCAGGGTAGCATTTTAGACAGAAAATTATTTAATTTACTTGAAGGGCCCCAAACATAAGCCTTTATATGTAACTATAAAAACATATATTCACATACATAGACTGAAGTTTGGGGCCTCTGGTGTGTGAAATTAAGCTAGACCTTTTTTGCCGCATTTAGTGGCGTTTTGCCGGGTTTAGAAAAAAATATTATTTTTATTTTTTTAATTGGCCAAAAACGAAAAACGCTTATAAACAAAATGCTGCTAAACGCGGGTTACCGCGTTTAGACGCATTTAGCATCTGAAATGTGGAAATCTTCGGCGTCTGAACCCATATTTTTGCTTTCAAAGAAACGCTGTTAAACACAACTGCCTAAAAACGGCAATAAACGAGACTGTGTACATGATCACATAGGATAACATTGAATGAGTTCAGGGGCAGTTGAAAAAAGTGTCCAACTGCCTCTGAACGTACGTTTAGCAGCATCCCGTGTACATGGGGCCTTACTCTCCTGCATTCACACACCTTCCAATAATAATGAGGACCCACCCCATCGCAACCAGCAATGCCAACCTTCAAATAAACTCTCACAATTATCACAATTTTCCCAACCAAAATCATGCATAGAACAGATATATAGATTTACTCTACTGTAATGTATATCAAAGAAATTCATCCTGAATCTGGGTTAAACAATTGCAGTATAAGGTCTTAAAGGTCCACTCTGTCCCATCCCCCCCCCAACTTTACCCCAAAAAACATTAAAACAATGACTTTGTATCAAAATTTGGGAGGAGCCCAAGTTTATCAAACAATTTCAAACATTACAATCCCTACAAAGCCTTACCTCACCCATTGGCCAAAAAATTAAGGATGACATTAGCTACAGTAAGACCTCTTAGACTTTGCTGAAGCCCCATTCTGCAGCTAAGCCCTGCCTTTACTTGTTCACCTGAGGGAGATGCACCCTTTCAGCTAAAGACCGCCCTGCTCAGCATGTGCCCCCTCATCTTTTTACGTCTGCAGTACTTGAATTCTCCTGCAAGATCAGAGCTCGTCCTATTTGCATCTGTGACAGAGTACCGAATCCACCTCGTGAGGTACCCCAATCTGCTACAAAAAACTAAGTAGGGCTCTGTAGCTACTCTTCCACCTACTTTGTTTACTATCACTCATCAACAACCTGTCCCCCATTTCTACAAATCCGTGGAAACACAATAACCTCTGTGGAAACCTTTGCACGAGTTAACTATAAGCCTATGTTCTATTTTGGAACCTCCCAGTCCCTGTACAAAAGGACCAACTGTTTCATTGATTTTTTTTTCTAGACCTCTCATTTGCCATGATAGATGCTGCTCCTATTCATGACCTTCTGCCAATGATTCTGAACCAGAATACTTTCATGCCTGGCCACGTCACCAAAGCCCTGTAAATTTCCATCATATATTGGGTCCAGTGACTTCCTGCTCATAAGGTCATTACCACACACATGAAACATGACCACAGACAGGGAGCCACAACTCACAGCAGCTACCTCCATAAGTCCACTCATATGTTCACATCTCAGACCCCTTCGCCCAAGCCAGGAAACTTGCCCCTCTATCTTGGCCCTCTATTATGCCCAGTAGACGAAAGAGGGCCCAAAAAAAAAAGGGAGCAAGCGAAGCCCACGCTCTAGCAAAATGAATGTCTTTATTTGAATGCAGTAAAAAAAGACAATTAATATACTCACACGCTCCAAGTAAACAACATGCCTGCAACAGTCTTAAATATGGTCTATAGGTAGCCTGACCAAAAAACTAGCTTGTCATGCAATTGCTTCTCCCCTCACTTACACTGCTGAACACTGCTGTGCTAATAGACTGTAGGAAAGGAGCTGTATATGCCCATAGTATCCATTTTCTGGATAGACAGAGCCCATGGAGGGCTGTAAATGACCATAGTAACTCACAGAGGGCTTCCTGGATGGGCGTGGTAAGTTGCCATAGTAACAATCCGTTTCTGGGGCGTCCGCCCACTGTTTCTATTGGCACTCTTCACTATGCTGTCTTAAAAGGATGAGCAAGAAGGATCTCTGTTAACCATTTCATGGACCTCCTCTAGGACAAAGAACAAAGAGAATAGCCTCTCTGGAAGACACCACTCTATGGAATGATGACCACATGCTAGCTCTGCATGCAGGCGGGGGACATGCCCCTGAAGTGTGTTGTTACAAAGTCAACCCACCACCCCCTCCTGGAAGTGCTCTGTCAGTTACCACAGGCCTATTACTTTTCTCAACCTTGATTTCAAAGTATTCACAAAAATTCTAGCAATGCGCCTGATCCCTTGCCTTAATGACGTTATTCATTTTGACCAGGTGGGCTTTCTGGCTAACAGAGAGGCCCATACATATTCTGCTTAGCTATTTCAAAACTCATCAATTAATCTGAAATTGGTCTCCATTCATCATAGAGACAAATTCAAAAGGTGGTATGCTTTACCAGATGCTTGTTTTTTCCAAATAGCATCTTTTTTGACTAGAGTGCTGGATTGGTGCAGAAACTCTCAGGTAAAACAATAAGTCATCATGGAACAAGCAGTATACCCATACCTGTGGCCATACTCCCATGGAGTCCAGTTCTCCTCTCCACTGACAGAAAACAATGCCCGTCTATTGCACCTACCTGGCAGATTTGCTCTACGGCCTCTCGTACTTATGGTATCTCCCCAGCTCCATCCCCTGCTACCTAATTCTAGGTAACCGGAAATTCACTCCTGGGCTGTCTGGAACTGCTTTCCTGCCCTTACGCCACTGGGCTATGTATTCTGCCATACCCTATATTAGGAATTCCAAGCAGCTCACTATCATCCAGATGTGTAGAGATCAGGATTTCTCCAACCTGAGACACTACAATTTAATTTGACTCTCTAATTTCTTTAAGGTCCCTACCTGAATCATTCCTTCATGTGACCATTATATATACATAAATTATAGCGCTAAGTGATGAATGAATGATAAACACCAAGTGAATAAACACTGTGCTGAATGAAAAATCTAAGAACAATAGTCCATACAAATGTAAAAAGTCTCTGTAGAGTGTAAGTGATGAAAAAAATCAATGCAAAATCAAATGTTGGTGCTCCCACAATCTTGAAATGAAACAAATATAGTGAAGATGGCCACCACCAATATAGAAGAGGCTTACCAGAAACAGTGGACCCCAAAAACATACGTTTAGAGGGTCAACAAAGCATGGTAGGTACCACTGGCAGGACTGGATCCTCAGCTGAAGTTCTCAGGGCAATCTCTCACGGCAAACAGATACAAGAGGGTGAACTGCTGTAATGTCTCAGAATGGTCTCTCACAACTACCGGATGCAGGAGAATGTAGCTAATTGATTGGAAGATATGACAAACGCTTATCAAACGGCAGCAGTGGAGTCACCCGATGCGTTTCACAACCTAGTGCATCGTCTGGGGTGTGACTCCACTGCTGCCATTTGATAAGCGCTTGTCATATCTTCCAATCATTTAGCTACAGTTCATTCTCCTGCATCCGGTTGTTGTGAGAGACCGCCCTGAGACATTATAGCAGTTCACCCTCTTGTATCTGTTTGCCATGAGAGATTGCCCTGAGAACCTCAGCTGAGGATCCAGTCCTGCCAGTGGTACCTAAAATGCTTTGTTGTTCACTTGGTGTTTATCATTCATTCATCACTCAGCGCTATAATTTATGTATATATATTTGTTTTTCACCTTGTCTATTGGTTTTTATAGCTGCTCACCATTATAGACAGCGCAGAATTTTTTTGTATTTTGTCTTCATGCGACCATTGACTGTATCTGTACATGAGTGCCACATTAAGGTGACTTCCAGACATTCCCTGTTTCTCACTTATAATTTTCTACGCTCTTAGACCGCAAAGTCAACATGGCGGTTTGGTTTATCCTATCCCTGTCATAATCATCCAATAGCTGGGTAAGTTTATTGTTTCTTTCTAAATAAGTCTCTAAAACACACACAGCAATATTTCACCATAGTCTATTCCTTGTAAATCTGTGATACAGAAAAATGCTATCACACAGAAAAGTCTTAAACATTGCTACTCCACAGAAGCATAAAAGGTCACCCCATTATCTCTAAATCTGTACATTCTTCTAGAAGAAGCACTCTTGAAAGGAAAGATTTTTTTTTTATAAGCTCAGAGTGCAAAAGATTATAAGGGACATCTGTTGGTAGCTGTGTCCTCTTCTTTTTCAGAAATGTTCTTAAAAGTTATTGTCAAAACTCTTACTGTCTTGTGAAAAGGGCATGGCACCACCTTCTCTTTGTCTGTCTTTTGTGATAGTCTTAAAAGATACATTATTAAGCCTCAAAAGAATAGAATATTATAACAAAGAAGACATACGTGTCTCTATAGGCCTTGCATTAACACCACTTCAAAAATGTAATGTTAAACGAAAACATAAAAATAGGCAATTAAATTCCCAAAGTACAAGAACATCAAGGGTACATTATGATGTGAAAAACTCAAGCAGACAAAAACAGCAACCCTACTACTCTACGGGGACATGCATGCACAAGAGGTCAGAGCTGGATATCCATCACTAATGCCTGCAGGCACACAACCTTTGGCATCCAAAGCAGTACTTCTCTACTACAATCACTGATAATTTACAGGAAGAAGACAAAACATTGCTTTATTGCACCCAATGGTAAATCTGTCTTTCCAAATGTTTCAATCACCCAGTATCTGAGTTTTTGTCAGGAATGCACCACAATAAATCATTGATTGATTTACAAACACATGGGATATTTCTAACAACTAATACTAAAAACTTTTATAAAACAAATAGTTGAAAATCTCACTCCGTTACTCTCAGTGAGTAACTCAGTTACTCTACATACACATGCTTATTTGATGTTAACATGCATGGCAGTTCTATTCTAGTTTCAGGTAACAGGTACAAAAATAAAAATAAATCAGTGAGCTTATAATGGTATTACTTACTACAACTGCCCTGAAATCAAAAAGTCCACTCAGTTGACCTTAAAGGAAACATGTCAATAAGAAGTATTGAGGTTGGTACTGTTGACATCTCGTCAACATGTTTTGTCATTAACTTAAAAGAAAGCAGCTTAAGTATTTTGACTTCACTTAAATTCTCTAGATTTGCAGAATATTTCCAGGCCCGTGTGTTAAAGTACTGAAACCAGAGTCAGCTAGGCAACTAGCACTTTAAAAAGGGGTTTAGCAATGGCAGTTATCCTTATTTTATCTAACAAGCTCAGATAGGAATAGACTTCCTGGACACTATGCTATATACAGTAACTTCCTCCTTTTTGTCTCTCTGCTTCCAGTATCAACAGTCACTTAAAAGGCAGGTTTGACTCTGAGGATTGCACTGTGAAACTAGTTAAAGATGAACTCTAGGATCTTACCCACTTTGGAACCTTAGTACCCTTTCTCAATAAAAAAATAAATATTTTACATTTTTTCCAATCAATACTTTTTTTTTAAATGTATTCCTGTTTTTTTTTCTTGTGATGTCATTGTCCCCCTTGGTAACAGGGAGGATCTAGAAGTGTTTCCAAAGGGGAAATAACTACATTTCCCATGAATCCATGGGAAGGCACTGACATGGTGGGTAGGTGAGGCTGTGTTACATAGACGTGCAGTGAAGACGTGTTTGGAAAGCTGCCAATCTATGTCTGTGGGCTGACAAGAATGGGTGCTGTGAAGTTGTACCTGCCCACAGTATGCAAGTCATTGCTTTCTTCCTGTGTACTATATGGAGGAAGAAACCCGCCCAGAAGCCATTTCTTCAAAAGGGAGAACATAGCTACTCCAGGTTACACAAAGTGTAAATAGCCTGAATATGGAGGCATGAGGAACATGTTCATGAGAAAAATGGACTTTAAAAGGAAATAGAGATCTTTCCTCAAAAAAATAAGCAAGTGGCTTGCTTTCTGCCTGGATTTTAGTTTTAAGATATGCATTTGTTTTTACATAAGGCCTACTGTATTTGAGAGGCATTAAAAATTCAGGGGTCACATGAAACCTGGCAATTGCAGCACTGCGTGATCCCTAACCCTAAACATTATATTTAAAATAACAGAACCTTGTAATTTTTAACTTGTAACTACTGTACTCTGTTACTGGCTTATGTTGTTCACAATGGCTACTGCTATGCTAGGAGACTGTGTATGAGTTCAGGGAACTAACAGGACAGCAAGCTAGATAGGCCGATAAAAGGAAATACTGTGGTTCTCTATTTCCCTCCTTGAACCTCTACATAATTACTCACTTCTGCAGTGAGGTAGGGGTCGGAGGATGGAACAACAAGTCATGATGGGGGGACAAAGGCACCCAACACCCCAAGAAGTATTGAATGCTGATGAGACTAGGGGGGGTTTTAAAGGTGCTTAGTGCTGGTATATGCACCTCTTCCATCCACAACAAATGCTTTAGCCCATTCTTTCCTAGCCAGACAACTGTTTACACTAGAAACACTAGGAAACCCTGATAAACAGGTAAATCTGTCAGCTATTGATCAATGCTGTAGCTTAATGATACCATCATTGCTGAAGAGATCTAAGTATTTTTTTTTTTAAATGCTGGCAATTGCAATCTATCCAGTGGCCCAATAAACAGTATCAGACCATAATTTCAGAAATGCTAGCAGTAGTACAATAAAGCTTGGAGTGAATGTTTTTTCGTGATTTTTTAACAGGCCCCTGTTTCCAGAGACACTGTATTTATAGAAAAGAGTTTAAAGCAGCAACCCTTGAAACACAAAAAGATAAAAGTCAGAATCAATGATTTGCTTTAGTAAATTGGAGACAAGAATTTGCCGCTTCCATGTAGCAAATCCTTGGCAAAAATGTAATTAAAAAAAAAGTCACATATTGCAGAACTAAATCTGAAATAAATGTGAAAAGTTCTGTGTAAGGACAAAATTGTTCTACAAAAAGTCCTTTAGAATATGTTACAATAACATATTCAAGGGCAGTGTATACAGGGTCATGGAATGATGCTGTGCGGTTGCATTTGTTACTAGATTTTTTTTCTACAATACCAGACAGCATTAAGATATAGAAACTGACAATGAAAGGATACATTTTGCAGAAGGCTAAAATGACACACAGAAATAATTGGATCTGAAGCTTTATACTGTAAGTACATTGAAGGGGACCACTTCTTTTAAAAAAAATAAAGCTTGGAGTACAAAGTACAAATACGAACTTCATGTCACCAGAGAAGGGTATGCAAATTGCTCTTCATCAATATTTTATTATACCATTTCTTATTAATATTTCATTTTAACACTCATATTTCATTTTTCCCCTTATCTGTTTTGATAAGTGCGAAAAAAACTTGTTGATCCTTTCAGAAATCCAGTGCTATTCTGGGTACTGTGTACTCTGCAGTATTAGCTTAAGCATTGTTATCAGCTCTGCTCAGTTCACCTCTGTGAACAAGATATGCAGATAGTATTGTTTGGGGACATGCAACCGCAGGGGATTTTCAAATTGGGAGCATCTGCTGTGTCCGTGCAACGAGTGCTTCCCAACTGACATGAATGCGGATGCATGGGACACTTGTGCAGGCAAAACAGGGCCCTCACACAGTTGTACTTGTGTAAATTAGGTCTTACAGAGATGGGTGGAGGGGGGGGTTAGAGTTCCTAACATATTTCCTGTCCTAGGGTGGCAATGCTGCTCCTCCATAAATGCCACCCTAGGAAAAGAAATGTGTTGCAGGCAAATAAAGGAAAAAAAGCCAGAGAAACAAAAAAAGTTGTGCCGTCACTAATCTAAACATTGATATGCTGCAATATCTAATATTTTAAAATAGGTTAGATACACAGCAGGCTTATCTATGGAAAACAGTAGGCTTGTGCAATTCGTTTTGTAACGAATCTAAATTCGTCCGAATTTAGCAACTTTCGGACATTCGGAAGCATTCGAATTTCCGAACAAAGCAATTATGAATAAAACTGAATCCGAAATAAATTATATCGCAAATAGCGAATGCCCGAATGTCTTCGGCATAATTTGTTATGAAAAAAGTTACGAATGTACGAATCCATTCGAAGCATAATAACACACTGCTCTGCTCTCTGCTTCTCCCTCCCCGTGCTGAACTCCCTCTCAAAATGGTGTACAGGGGCGGAGGCTATAGCCGCATGTAAAAAATGAAAGTAAAATACGAGATTTCGAATCGTTACAAATAACCGCTATGTATTTAGAAAAGTACAAATCCATTCAAAGCACATTAGGCATAATAGGCAGCGTCATTGTGAGAGAGACACGGAAAATTACGAATCAACAAACCCAAAAAAGTTACGAAAGTAGGAGTTGTGTCCAGAATCAACGAAAAACAATGTACTCTACCGAAAGTACGAATTATAAATCAACTAAAAATAAGGCTTACATTAATACGAATCATTCTGATTTAACGAAAAATGTCACTTGCGAAAATACGAATTAGTCAAAACACAAAAAATCCTGTCTAGCAAAATTACGAACGATTACAAATCAACAGGACCGAAAAGAAACAAACCGAAACGAAACAAATTTTTCCGTTGTGCACAAGAAACTAACTGAAACTAAACAAATTTTTCCGTTGTGCACAAGTCTAGAAAACAGCTTAACTGGCATTTATATATACTGTGTATATATATATATTAGACATGTGCATTAGTTTTCGTCCGAATGCATTTTCGTCCGAATTTCAGGTATTTTCGTTATCGTTTTAACAAACGAAAACGAAAGCACAGAATCCGAAAACCGAAAGATCCGACATAAACAAATGCTTTATTTTCATTTTCGTTGCGACAACAGTTTGATATAGATAGGAGATTCGACATGACACTGACAATAACAATCTGTGTCTATCGAACCTGTGGTCGAATGTGCCTAACCGTAACTCTATTAGTCCAAGATTATTCTACATAGAGAGAAAAGATTTGACATAGAGAGAAAAGATTCGACATTATAGAGAGAAAAGATTCGACACAGAGAGAAAAGATTCGACATAGAGAGGAAAGATTCGGCATAGAGAGAAAAGATTTGACATCATAGAGAGAAAAGATCGCTGCTGGAATTGGGTGGGGGAAGTAAAATAAAAATAATGATGATGATGAATGTTATTGGCTGATTGTAACCAAAGAGGAGGACCAGTAAAATAGCTAGAACTAACTTGAGAATTCAACATGAACGACGAAGATTCGACAAAGCATCGAAAAACATACAAACGTCGAATCTGTCATTGAAGGCTTATGGTGTCTGTTGAAAGTTCTAAGAAGGTTCGACGGTGCAGCTAAACTGTACGAAGCTGCAATCGTACATTTCCGGTCAAATGCATCCGCCCATAGGCTATAGAAGAATTCTAATGTTGGTTGACTAGTAATAATAATTAATAAATCTAATTATTAATAGTCATACAACATTAGAATTCTACTATAGCTTGTAGGCGGAACATTCGACCGGAAATGTATGATTGCAGAGTTGTACAGTTTCGCTGCTCCGCCGAATCTTCTTTGAACATTCGACAGACACCATGAGCCTTTAATGACAGATTCGACCTTAATTAATTCAGATTTTCGGACTAATGCAATTTCTAACGAAAAACGAAATAAATAAAAACGAATTTCGAGAGTAACTAAATAAATTTATTTTTCGGACGAAAACGAAATTCCGAAACAAAATATTTCAGTGTGCACATGTCTAATATATATATATATATATTTATATATATATATATATATATATATATATATATATATTTTTTTAAATGGTGACGTTCCATTTGTTTCCAACAGTTAGTACACACAAAACACACACCCTTGCTGCTCCTTTGTCCACTGCATGAATCAGGAATGGTCAGTTCAAGAGTCACTTAAAGCACACAAAAACAAGCAGCCTATCCTAAATTATTTCAAATCAACTTAACAGAGTACATAAACATTAAAAACTTCACTTAAGAACATACGGTAATATAAGACTTAATAAGTAAGACAACAAAACATGTGATAATTTGTTCAGATGTGAAGATAAATGTAAAGGAAAGTCAATAATAATTATGTATAAAACATAGCTTACCCCAGTGTTTAGAAGTATTAGCCTTGCAGTATTTAGATCCTGAGTCCAGTGCTCACCGAGTGCCTTATCTGCATGGAACCTATGTGATATTCCTTTCCTTCAAACACTGCAGAACCTTGAAAAAATATGAATTTTCCAGCCAGTTTCTTTTTTTTAATTAACATTCAGGTACACTTTTACCATTAAAGTGAATGTAAAGCCGATTCATGAAATTTGAGTTGGGCACACATATCTGCAGTGTTTACTTATCTCTCTTCAAAGCAATATGTCCCGTAGCTGTCTGCGTGCTCCGTTCTTTTGTTATCAGCATGATAACTTCTGACAAGTTCTCTGTCAACTAAGATAAAAGCAGCCAGAGTTTTGTGTCAGGGAGGATACTATAGATAGATTATCAGAGTGCTTAACCTATTCACCGATAAGCTCTGAAAGTCTCTACCTATGAGGACAGGGGGTATGTGCCTTTCCTCCAATTAGCTGTCTTGGCTGTATGCCCAGGCTTCACTGCAGTGCTAACCAGGAAGAGAAAATCTCCTAACACGATCTGAACTTTCTAAAGAATATATAAAGCTGAAGACAGCAGATATACATGTAAAACTTATGTAGGGAGATTTGTTTCATCTCTGTGTATTATCTGAGGCTGTTCACTTCACTGGGTATATGTGAGGGTTTACATCCACTTTAACTGATTTAAATGTCATTGCATCAGATAGCACAGCACTGTTCATAAGCGATGCCTTTATCAAGCAAATGTCAATTGGTTGTTTAACCAAACGGACAACATTTTTTTGACAGAGGAAGGGATAAATTCTGCTGTACGTGTCCCATCTGTAAAGATTTACCCTCACCTGCCAATGCAGTGACATTACAAAGAGCAAGGGTAAACCTCCCCAAAGTAGGGACAATCTCGCCTTTGACAGTTATACTCAAGGGCGGTGTCCCCATTGAAATATTACCCCTCTACTCCTTTTCCAGGGACAGTTGTGAATAGCTACATGTCTCCTCATTTTATGTCCTGGAGAAACTTGGTATTGAGGACAAAGGTGGCAATAAAAATGTTGAAGCCACTCCCCACTCTATTCATAAGTTAAAAAAAAAAAGGTTTTGCCAAAGTTTTTAGTTTAAGATAATTTCATGATACTGCTGTGATCCACAAATCCATGAAATATCAATTTGTGTACTTTTAATTCTGGTGCTGGAAATAAAATGTAACAAGATGAGAAATGCTACCTCAAGAACATAAAACCATGTTAATGATGAGATTATAAAAGCATTTCTAAAAAACCTTTCAATTAAATGTGGAACAATGATCCCATCAAACTAAGGATATTACTGCTGAATGAAGTTGAAGCCAACTGTACTGCCTGTATTATTCCCAATTAAATTGTTGAAATGCTTAACTTTTACAAGAGGCACGCAGCCAAAATGTAGAATTAAACATGACGAAAACTGTACCCAGTGTCCTGAAATTTTCAAAGACAAAACTTTGCGTGGGATTGGATTTGTTTAAATTAATTTCAATGTAGTTCTGCATAGTTTAGTAATAGTTAACTGTATGATTGAAAAATGTACAGAGTTTTTTTTATTACTTAAATGTCTTTATTGAGAATAAAATCCAATAAAATTCTTTCAATAAAATGAAACATTTTGGAGTTCATCCATAAATAACAGTAAGCATACATAAATTAAAATTACGAGTTTCTAGCATCCCATCAGTTCTTAGAGAAAAAATAAAAATCATAAATATATATTGGAGGAGATTAAATTTTTCTTTGAATAACAGATATGGAATTTAGGAGCTGCATGCCAAATGCATCAAAGAATGAAAAATGAACATTTGACATCATCTGATTGTACTATCTTTGAACGAACTTGTATATCAGACCCTCACAGATGTGGACTCATCTCATATTTGTACGCCCAACTGCTTTCACACAAAACCTCTTCCCCTCCTTCTTATATTTCTAAATGGGAGAATGATCTAAACCTCCAACCTGACACATTGGATTGGGCTCAAATCTGGCAATCTACAAAATCAGCTACCCCAAACATATGTAGCGTCCTCACCCCCCGTCCCCTTGTGAATAAAGTGGCTTGCTTGTCTAGGGGTATGTGGGAGGAGGGTGAGGTACACTACGGCCCCTGTCCTCTCAGGTGTAGAGGTGAAGGCCAACACCATATTACCTTTGAGTCCTGTGTTCTGGATGGAGCCTCTGGCCCTCCTGCAGAAAGCAAGTTTGACTGTCAGTAACAGAGCCCCACACCATAAAAAGTCCAACACTCCTTTATTCTTTTTCACATATGAACAGTATCAGTTGAACTTTCAAACGAACAAACAAGGTGTGGATACGAGTAGGCCCAGGCACAATTAACTCTCCTATTCCTTCTTTGGCGAATAGGCTTGGCGCACAGTCGCTGCCACCGACCGTGAGTTTGGTCGCTGCCACCGACCGGGTGAACTGTTGAAGCCCCTGCCACAGGCCTAATAGCAGGTCTCTGCCACCGACCTGAATTGACTAGATGTACCGCTGCCACCGGTCACAGAACATGAATTACCTTCCTTTATGAATAGGCCCTTGTTGGAGAAAGATATCCATCCGAGCGGTCTCCGGAGGTCCACCTGACACTGGCAATATGCTGCACCAGCTTCACAAAGGGTCACCTCTCCGGTCCTTTACGCCCTGGATTCAGGTGCCCAACACCAGGGGCACCTTAGGACAATCCCTCCCTCGCGGGACTTAGCGGAAGGTACTGGGCCCCAGGCCTCCGGATGAGTACCTCACCCCAGACTGAAGGTGTCTGGGATGGAACACGAACTCCACGTGTAAAGGCCGAGGGTGCCTGAACACCGACCACGGACAGCAGCCCTCAGGCTGAAGGTGCCTGGGACTCGGCCCTCGTGGTGAAGATGTCCGCCCCCTTTATATCCTCCCTCAGCAAGCACAGCGGGTTCCCTGCCCCGCAGTACAGCTACTGCGAGAGGTCACAAAGGGTACGGCACTGCAGTAGTGGTTCAACCCCGGCTCAAAGTGACAGCGCCATCTGATGAGCCGCAGGGAACTAAACACCACTGATGTCCTCACCTGAACAGAATACAGCCCTATTCTTCCAATTAGTGCATCTGGGTCATGCTACCACCCAGATGCTCCCCCTAAATAGTACATGCCCGCTACACATAGTAGCCCTTGAAACAAATTACAAAGTACTAACCAGATGGTACCTGGTTCCTGCAAGAATATCAAAATTTCTCCCCCAATATCCCCCCCAATGCTTCAGAGGCTGTTGTGACCCAGGCACTCATCTTCATATTTGGTGGACCTGTCCCATCGCCCAATCCTTTTGGTCAAAAATATTTAACATTCTCTCTACCATGTTTGCAACAAAAATATTACCTGATCCATCGTGGCTCTCTTAAGTAGCAAACCACCAAATCTAACGAACAACAATTTAAACTTCTACTGTATGTTACCACGGCAGCAAAACAATCAATTGCGAAAGCCTGGAAATCAACCACACTTTGTGTTGTGGCAGTTAAACAACGTGTAACACAGGCAATGATTCATGCCAAAATGGAAGCAACCATCCTCGATAACTTTTCTAAATTTGAAAAACTATGGCTTCCCTGGATAAGACACTATCTACCACCAGGTCTTGATTGTTCACTTCTTTTACCCTAAGGAAGCCTACTAACCTTCCCTTCATCATTACTACATGACCCTTGATACAGTTGAACCGTCGACCCCCTCTGGAGACTCACTCCTTTGTTCCCCTACCACTTCCCTTCATGTCCTACTCCTTCCCTCCCATCTAATATATAAAAATTTTCAACAAAATATATATTTGGAATATATAGTCCCCATTTAATATTACATTACCGTATAGAAGAATATATATTTGTTTTTATAGAAAAACCTAAATAAGGAGTATTAGGGATGGTCGGAACCGTCGTTCATCTACCCAGGATGTGACAGGCCAAATAGCCGGAACCTGGCCCTGGTTGGATGGACGTCTCTCCCGGCAATCCCAGTATTCACCTACTTATCATTTAATAGGCAACATTCTATTCCTCCATTCTCTATATACAATATTTTTGTATTCTTCTTGCTCAAATTCAAATTTGCTAATTATTTGCAATACTCATAGTTTGAGAATTTGTTGAGTAAAAATTATATATTTCCATATAACCTACTGTTATGACATTATTAATTATTAAAAAAAAAAAAAAAAACATTCCAGCGATGAAATCCAGTGTCCCACGGCAATCCGATGTCCGGCGCTGTCCACACGAAATGTCATTGGCTGAGCCTGAGCGGACCTGATGGGGAACTTTCTCCGCAGTGTAATAAATGAATAGACCCGCCCCTTCTAAAGTTCCCCATCAGGTCTGCTCAGCCAATGACGTAGGTGTAAGGCTGAGGATCTGATGCGGAACGTGAGAAGGGGCGGGTCTATTCATTTATTATACTGCGGAGGAAGTACTGTAGTGGTCTGTCCAGTGTCCTGCATTCATTTTTATATTATAAAAACTTTTCTTTCTGCCTGGAAACTGGAGATTGTCCATAGCAACCAAAAAGTGTCCATTTACGTTAAAAGTGGTTTTAGACCGGCTAGAAAACAGCGATAATAAATTAGAATCACTTGCAGAATTGAGCGATAGCGATTTGTGGGGAAATTCGTCATCAAACACTGAAAGTAATGACAGCGACAATTCTGCAACTGAGCAAATTTCAGTGTTTTTGATTTGATTACATTATTGAATAATTTTTATTATAATTACATTATTATTTGTTATAATTATTTATAGTTATTTATTATATTATAATTTATGATTTTGTGTTTCAAACTTTATCATACCCGAGATGTCTACTAGACTCTTGTTTGGACAGATTTAAGTGAGTTATTCCTAATGCCGCGTACACACAACCCTTTTTCATGACGAGAAAAATTTAGATTTTTAATTTGGTCATTAAAAACAATCGTGTGTGGGCTCCAGAGCATTTTTCACTACGTGAAAAATGTCCATTAAAAATTTGGAACATGCACTAATTTTTCTTGTCGTTTTTCACGTCGTCGTTTTTCTCATCATGAAATACGGCTGTGTGTAGGCTTTAACGACGTGAAAAAAACGTGCATGCTTAGAAGCAAGTGATGAGACGGGAGCGCTCGTTCTGGTAAAACTAGCGTTCATAATGGAGATAGCACATTCGTCACGCTGTAACGGACTGAAGAGCACGAGGCTGAAAAGCACAAATCGTCTCTCATCAAACTTTACTAACAGAAGGATCAGCAAAAGCAGCCCAAAGAGTGGCGCCATCCGAATGGAACTTCCCCTTTATAGTGCCGTCGTACATTTCGCGCTTTGCTCAAGCATTTTTTTTCATGTGTGTAGAAAAGGTAAGCTTGAGAAGAATCACGTCGAAAAAAACGTTGTTTTTTTCAATGACATTAAAAACGGTCGTGTGTACGCGGCATTAGAATTACAGGCCTACAATATAAAACGCCAAATTTCCATGCAAAATAATGGTACCGCTTTAAGCACCAAAAATCTGAAAGAATCATACCGCCAGGGAGGTTAACAAAAAGGGGCACTGAGTTTCTAATAATTCTCATAAATCTTTACAGATTTCTATTCAACCTATAGAAACAGATGCAACATCACAAACTGAACAATTACAGTGATTCTTCCTGAAGCATCTTATTATTAGAAAATGACTCACATACCTAATTATTTGTGAAAAGTTGCAACCAATTTAATCTCTGAATGTAGCAGAGGGTAAATGATTTTTAAGCAGCAAATTGAAAATACTAATATAATGTATGGATATTTTGGAAGTTATCAGTCACAATATACTGTAGATGGAAAAAAATAACAAAAATATCAGTCTCATTTAACATCACAAATCAGAAAGAATAAAATACTTAGCCATGGTATAATAACAAGCCTGTGATACAAGCACAAAAGACGACAATCTAAAATCACTACGTTTTAAACTTAATCTTAGCCTACCAATGTAATGGGGTGTCTTTCAATTGACAGTGTGTCTCCAGGGTTTTGGGGCAATTCTGAATGAAGCTGTGACCCACTGAACTTCTATTGTACCAACTACAAAAACTCATATTGTTTGTTCCAGGTTGTGTCCAACATTCTGGGATTCTTACCCACTGCAGCACAAGGTACCAATCAAATTTACAACCAGCTGTATACTATTCATGTAACCTGGACTGGTAAGATAACTTGGCCATGGGGCTAATACTGAGGAACAATTACACATCAATCACCAACAGAGATTGTGTCCCTCTCCAAAATGTAACAGGAAGAGAGATGCCTCTCCACACCCTATATTCTCCACCAAGTGATAACCTCAGAAGAAGTGAAGTCACCACTACCAAATCCAGGGCTCTGAAGTCTGTGCACTTCGCCACACACGATTATGGTTTCGGAGTTATTGCCGACATCCCACCATCCCCACATCAACTTTTGCTGTTTATGTTTCATGGAAAAGGATCCCCTAAGGTTCAAAACTTCTGATTTGGTCTTTTTGATAATTTCAGTCTAAAAAATACTAAATCAAGTTCAATGTCTAATCACCTCATGATGAAAAATTCAGGATTTACCGAGGGGGTCAACCATGAAATCCATCACCCATGATCCACATTCACAGCATCATGTACTGAAGAGGTATCACAGACTAATAGGGACACAGTATCTTCAAGACCAATTTTATGCCAAGCTCTTTAGTGCAGAGAAGAGAGCCACTTCTAGCATTAGCCAGAAACGAGGAAGAGGCTTCTCCAGAGATACAGATTAGGTACTGCATACCATGTCCATAAAAGTGATATGCACAATTGATTATGCTCTAAAATCTTGCTTTATTAGGGAAACCACAGTGTACAAGTCACAGACACAGTAAGTTGATGCGTTTCAGCCTACACGGCATCATAAGTTGTGATTAAAGCCATGTAGGCTGAAATGTGTCAATGTACTGTATCGGTGACGTGTACACTGTGGTTTTCTTAATAAAGCAAAATTTCAGAGCAGCATCAGTTGTGCATATCACTTTTATGGACAATTATCTTCAGCTGTGCGACTACAGATCAAGCACCCATGAGCTCTACTAGTAATGGTGTATTTTATGGGTAGCAGCAATGGACTCTTCACTAATATCATCTAAAATATGTGCAGCCTGAGAAGGAGCCTCCACAACATTACCTAGTCAACTACAACTAAAGGTTTATAGATATAGCATCACACAGGTAATAATGTGAAGGCTGGACTTATTTTGGGAATACAAAATCAATGCCTCAGCAATTTTTCCTTATTAATGAAATACACATAACTGGTATTCAGGCCAAAGCTTAGGAGGAGAGACTGAAAGGCTGAAGTAAAACAGAAACAATTCTAAAATGCAAAAAAAAAAAACACTACTGCCCAATTCAAACCTTCAAGTCACTGAAAACCTATAAATAGTAGCCCATAAGCCCAGTGATAACAAACTAAACAAAGTCTAAATTATTTTGGATTCTCACTTTTTGAGAGAGTTTTTCTTCTCAATAAATGAGCTCTGCTGACAGCCATTATCCAACCACGTGCAGGCAAAAATGTGCAGGCATAACCTTGCATGTTATTGTGTATTCTCTGTACAAAATAATTTTTTACCAAATTCCCTAATATTATGAAAATTCACTTGCAAACATGTTCTACTCCTTTTGTAAATCAGTCCACCTTTTGTCAGTACTACTACAAATGGAGTAAAAGGCGGCTTGTGAAGGCTCATGTACATTTCTCAGCTATACAGGTCAGTATGCTCAGTTCACTAAGCTATGATTGCTATTTTCGGAAATAAGAATGAGAAAATAATAAACAATTACTAAGCTGGTAATAACAATCATTATGACAAATAACCCATGTGTTATGGATTGGTGAATTGAGTCTGATGGGAATTGCAAAGATAACCCATAAGCAAGTGAGAATCATCTCAATAGAATTTCTAAAGCAAACCAGTTGTGCTCATGTACAAATGCCTAACACAGACTTCTTTCTTTCAGTTACATAAATATGATCTGAAATAAGCTTGTGATCTTATCAGACCCAATGCACCCTGAGTCTTCCCACTCAGTAAATGTGTTCTCTAGAGGATGTTAGTACAGCATGCTATGTTGTCAAGAAACAATGTGCTTGAAATATGATGTCGCATCAGGACAGGACAATATCATCATGTTTTGCAAGCCATGTGCTACGAGCAGTTGCAACATTCAAAGCTAGATAAAAATAGTGATGGTGCTGCGCTGTAGGGTGACTGATGAATTAACTAATAGCTCAAATTTGAAAAAAAAGTGCAACTGCAAATACTGTGGATGTGTACAAATCAAAATGCATCAAATAAAGTGATTGGATAAATGAACAGGATAAGGTGCATAAAAACAATTGATATAAAACGTGGTTTTAAGGTGCAATAAAGTGCACAGTGCAAACAAAAGGGTACACCAAGGTAAACAACTGGGCACAAATAACAACCGCAGTGATCATTCAAAAATGAGGATGACAAACAAAAATATGAAAATTAAATGATTAATAATAAGAGTCCATTGAATATACGAAATGGCTGGTGTCAAGCCCCTCCAAAGTGATAGCACCTTAATGTGCACTAGCCTCTTACCTTACGGCTGTAAGGTAACAGCATGTATCTGGATTAAATTCTCAAGATGGCCTCCGGGGGTCCTCTGCAGGGTCTCTCTCTAATGGATCTGGTGTAGGTTCCCTTTGCTGGGTACAGCCTCCTATGTGGTTACCTCAGTACTAATGGTTAGGATGGAAGAAAGATCCCAGATAGTGTAATAACGTTTGGAACAACCATTTATTACTAAAAACGTAGAGCTAGTACACTCACTTTTTAAAATCACTCACAGACAATCCACGAGCGGTGAGCTCGTATTTCTGTGTCACTTCTGGTTTTTGCATATAGCTTAATCCAGACATGTATCGTCACGCCCACGTGACTTCATCAGTCACGTGGGCGTGACAATACACGTCGGGATTGAGCTATAGGCAAAAACCGGAAGTGATGCAGGAATAAGAGCTCACCACTTGTGGATTGTCTGTTTGTGATCATGTTAATCACTTAGTTGTAGTACACAGCGCAAAAGTAACATGTATTTCAACATTCAAAGCTAGACTGCTAGAATTCTGTTTGTTGGTGTGTGTTATATAGTACTACTGGCACTAGGCACATGTGAAATATATGGTTGTTCTTAAAGTGGACGTAAAACCACTCTCATCCTTTCTAAACTACTGCCATAGTGGTTATCTACAAGGATATACATGCCTCCTGCATGTATCCTTACCTGTCAAATGTCTCCCCTCTGTCTGTTATGAGACCCGAAAAACTGCAGATTCTGTGGGTGGGTCTGTTGTCCGGATCTCAGTGGGTGGAGTCGTGATGTCAGTAGACTCCCCGCCCCCCTCTACACTCCCCTTGTCAACATGAATTTTCTCCTGTGTATTTCTTACACTGAACTTCTGCTATGATCACCAACATCCAGTCAAAACCCAGAAAAGTCACTACATGACTTCAGCATGCCCAATCATGCTGAGGTGTGGAGAAGCCAATCCTGGGAGAGCTGGAGAAGAAAGGAGGAGGGGATGAGAATTACACATAATGCCTCTCTAAGGCTTGTGCATGAGATATGTAAATCACCTGTCACTCACAGCAAGGGCGAAGAACTGACTGGTATTTCTCTGTCTGTCCGTTTTTATCTCCCTGAAAAGAGCTAAGAGGATTGCTCATTGCTGAATTAACTCTTCGTGGCAAGACTGGGCACAGATGATGTGAAATTCTATACTGTACAAGTTACAAGCCTAGATTAAAAAAAAAATGGGTTTACATCCACTTTAATAATTGTAATCAAATGATTTCACCAGTGAAGTTCATTTTTCTTTTGTTTGTATAATTTTTTTCACTATCATTTACCTATTTGAGCTTTTACTTATTCAGCTTATACCGTACTTATCCATGAAGGACCAAAGAATAGCTTATTGTCTGCAAAGTTTATTATCCCAATAATTGGATCTAAACAAGAATTTACATTGATGTGACAGAACACAGTTTTTGTTGGCACACTTTTATAAACTTGAGTCACTTGAATATATTTATTATATGGACACTTATTAGCTGTCTTTATTCAAATTATATTTTTACTTTTATTTAGCACTACCTTATATGTTTATAAGGTAGTATATTTTGTATGGTAGTATATTTGATTATGGGTTAGCTGACATAAAAGAAAATGTATTTATTTTGAGCAGAGTGGTGCATAGTATATTTTCTTGTCTGATGTAGCTTTGAGCCACGTTTTAAAATGATTTTTCTACCATGCATGAAAAGCGCCTTTGATTTTTCCCTGCTTAGTCCAACTGTGGCAAATGATGCAGCATAGTATTTACTAATGATCGCTTGTTGCTCTGTAGTTCCTTATGTACAATTAAATGGAAGGAGGTGGGTGAAAATAGCTGGGAGAATATATGACTACTTCAGTGTTTTATGCAACAAAAACTGAACTAAAATTTTACACAAGACCGCTTTACACTGTCACTTACTACTCAATCTTGTCAAAACTGGTCACACCGGTAATGCTGACCCTGAAAGTGTCATATGATAGCAGATTACACTGAAACTAAACTACACATATTGCTTTGATTGAGCTTGTACTATCCTTGACACTTTCAGTGTTGTCAATATGTTTGTATTGTCTGCACACTTTACAGTGGAACATTCATGCTGTGCCTGCTTAATTGTAATTACCAGTATCTGATTTTTTTTTTAAAAGTATTAGAAAAAAATGACATGTAAAGTGCAATTGTTACTGAGGTATTGGATGCATAAATCATTGAAAATAATAATACAATGTGGATTGCTATTATCCTAAACACAAAGACTACAGGACTATGAAAGAACAATTTTGTTACTAAGTCAGCCTGATGTTTTCATAAAAAGCTACAATATATATTTGTGTATTATTTTCAGCTATTGAACCATGCAGGGTTAATTCCCGAGTTATGATGAGAACTGTCAAAAGCATTCTAAATAGTATGCATAGATTTTCCTCCCTGTTCGAAAATCTCTGTGGTTGCTCAGTGATTTTCCCCTTTCCTCTATAGAAAAAATAAACCGTACCTTAACCACCCGCATACAATATCAATATGCCAGACAAATCTGAATTCTGTAAAATAGTACCTTCCATTTTATAATCTATGCTACATTGTAGAAGAGCGACAACTGGAACTGGGTTGCCTACTATGAATAACAGAAATATTTTTTTTTTATTATCAATCTATTTTGTCTAAAGAATTTTATATTTGTGTTGGGCCCTTACAAGTAGATTTTTTGACGGCCTATGCATGCTACATTATGAGATCCCTTGGCTGTGATTTACAGTATTAAAGTGTTACTAAACCCAGGACCCTGCATTCACTATATTTGGTCTCCCACAGTACACAGAGCATGGGAATGCAGTTTTAGTAAATATAAACTGCTAAATATCTTTTCTCATCAGCAGTTAAAGAAGTCTTATGACTTCTATTAGTGTCCATCAGAGCACTGGTTAAAGCTTGTAGAATGAGTTTTCATTCTCCCCTGATTGTCCTAGGAGGCTGCATGACCCCTGACCCTTTGTCTGGACAGTGCTGATTGGCCCTGTGCTGATCACATGCACTCTTCTCTAGCAATACACACCAAAACTGAGCATGTGCAGCTTGCCTCCAAGGTTCTGTTCTATCAGGAGATGAATTGTGGACTCTGGAAGCAGGGGAGGATCAGAGAAGATAGGACCAAACAGCCTTTTTATACAATGCAGAGGATTAACCCCCTAGGTTCCACAGTGAGTATAACAAGCATGCAACACTTTAAATCAAATATCTGTGCAAACACTTGAAGCTTCAGCATACTGTAAAACTGAAAAAAAACTAAATATCTCTGTTATTCAGAGTAGGCAACCCAATTCCAGTATTCACTTTTCCAGCATAGATTAGGTACAATTACACATGAATCGCCAACAGAGATTTTGTCCCTCACCAAAATGTAACAGGAGCAGAGCTGCTGTCACATACACTATACTCTCCACAAAGCAGATTCGAGAAGCAGTGGAGTCACCATTCCCAAATCCAGAGCTCTTAAAGTGGAGCTCCGCCGTAAAAAAAAATCCTAAAAAATCTACAAATAAATAGAAACATTTTTTACCTGAGTGTCACGCATTGCGAAAGGAAAAACAAAATTTTTCCTTTCACGATGACGAGACAGCTCGGCGCTGACTCTCGCGTCGGGGCTCGTAGAATGTCAATCTCGCCACTAGAAGAGGCGAGATTGACACAAAATCGGCGGCACCTACTGTACCAGAAATACCGGTTGCTATGCGGATCTTCCTAATCTGCCTCTTCATCCTCCGTGGCTGGTCTTCATCCTCGCGTTGTCTTCTGGGGCTTCGGTGCACGCTGCCTTTTGGGAACTGTGTGTATCCCAGAGAGCAGCTGCCCATTCAGAAAACACTGCGAGACTCGCGCATGCGCAGTAGGAAATGGGCAGTGAAGCGGCAAGGCTTCACTGCCTGTTTCCCTTAGTGAGGATGGCGGTGCCGGGAGCTGCCAGGATCGAGGGATCGGCCTCGGGGTGCCGACATCGCGGGCGAGTAGGACAGGTAAGTGTCATTATTAAAACAGTGTTTGTAGCGGCTGACTTTAAAAAAAAAAATAAATCGTCTGTCTAATCCCGCTTTGAGTCTGTGCAGTTTGAGACACAGGATCATAGTTTCAAAGCTATTGCTGGTGTCCTGACACAACATCGACCTCTGCTGTTTATGCCTCATGGAAATGGATCCCTAATGTTGAAAACTTCCAACATGGTCTACTTTATATGTCTACAGAATTCACACAAAGCCACATTCAGAAAGCTAAATGGAAAATTCCATTGAAAAGTTAAAATTTCCTTACAAAGTGAATTTGCATTTAGTAAATCCACCCCTTAAGTTGAAATGACAATTGCCCAACTTTTACTCTACTGCAGGGACCCCAAGGAGCCTTCCTTCCTGTTGTGATCCATTGGCAGAACCCAGACATATACCCATTACTTCCAGATATGGGGGAACACTTGACATCCCCCTTGCCTCTCCACAAAAGAAGCAATTGGTACTTGTAGTCAGAGTCTTCGAGTGTGAAAGCGATAACCCTAATGAACCAAGGCCTGAGGTGTGCCTTGGCCTAGCTGGTCAGTATGCCTGAAAGTGGGCAAAAAGAGACAACTGTAGGTGAAGAAGGGAAGGTAACAAATCGTCAGTGAAGTAGCATGCACCCGGATGGCAACAGTATATGAACCCGGTCCCGTGCAAGAATGGAATAAGCCTGATGCCCGGCACAAACCAGACATGAGAATGACCTGCTAGTAAATGAGAGGATACGTGGGGGAAAGGAAGCAAAGGCTGGCCTGAGGAGCCTCTACAAACGATGGGCGAGAAGATCGTAATACTTCAACCGGACACCAGAGATGTGCCCCCGGCCTACCCATACTAGGTATGGGGAAGAGAGAGGGTGAGTGCAAAAATGGACAACTGGCAGGAGTTGTAGTGCTGGATACCTGATGGATGGGTTGCAGGAGTAGGCGGATAAGGCCAAAGCGCTACGGCAATGAGCATCGTCAAGCATGGAGAAACATGCCAGACACAGAACACTGGTCCCACCTGACTCGATCGGGTCGTGCCACCGGCTGTGACCTGACAACCGAGTCTGAATCCTGAACCGAGGAAGGAGGGTCAGACTCCATCCCGGGCAAGAAAGTCTCATGGCATGATGCAGACATGCCCAAACAAGAGATCAGAGTCGATAGCGGAAGCGGAACCCAGAAACATGACGACGTTGCCCAAACCCACCCCTGTGGCCGACAAGGGGCCGTGGCTCAGCACACACCCTGAGAGAGACTGTGAAAGCCTGGACGGTGACCAGGGCCTCAGCAACAGAACGACAACTGAAAGAAAAATTAAGACTGATTCCTACCCAAGGGTGAGCCCAGTGGTGAATGACATCCGCACCAATCAACTAGCCCTTGCAATGGGCAGGACGGATGGAAGCGAGTGCAAGCATGGTTGATAACGGCGAAGATGCCAGCACAGCCCAACCTGAGAACACAAACTAGAGAAAATGACAGACAACCAGACATGAGAACTACAACGAGCCTACCTAAGAAAGAGAACATGCAGAAGTGACAAGACCACCGCGCATACATGAACCTGATGACGGATGACCCCCCCCACCCTTGTGTGAGTGGTGAGTGAGCCCGAGTAACCTGTAGCACAGAGACAGGTAATTAAACAATCATTTAACAAACGAAACCTCAGCCCGTATGGATCTGTAGATGTGACAGATCCCAAAATGTGTGCCCTAGCTAACTAACCCAGGTACAAACATGGACGAAGATACAATGATACATGGTAACCAACGAAGATGAGAACAGCTACCGGAGCATGCCGTGACTGAACCACAACGCCCCTCTGAAAAGCTAAGACTGAAACGTAGCAATGGAAATGCTGAGACTGAACGCTGAGGCGGAAGCGCTACAACAGAAATCTTGGGGCAGAATGCTATGACAGAAGTGCTGAAACTGAACGCTGAGGCAGAAACGCAATGCCAGAATACTGGAGCAGAACGCTGAGCAGAAACGCCATGACAGAAAAACCGGGGCAGACACGCTACAACGGAAATGCTGAGACTGGACGCCGAGACAGAAATACTGGTGCAGAATGCTACGACGGAAACGCAACGACAGAAATCCTAGGGCAGAGACGCTATGACAGAAAAACTGGGGCAGAATGCTATGACAGAAATCCTGGGGCAGAAAACGCAGACAGAAATCTTGGGGCAGAACACGCAGACAGAAATCCTGGGGCAGAAAACGCAGACAGAAATACTGGGGCAGAAAACGCAGACAGAAATCCTGGGGCAGAAAACGCAGACAGAAATCCTGGGGCAGCAAACGCAGACAGAAATCCTGGGGCAGCAAACGCAGACAGAAATCCTGGGGCAGCAAACACAGACAGAAACCCGGAGGCAGAAAAACGCTACGACAGAAATACTTGGGCAGAAATGCTGACAGAAATGCTGAGGCAGAAACGCTATGACAGAAATGCTGGGGCAGAAATGCAATAACAGAAATGCTGGGGCAGATACGCAATGACAGAAATGCTGGGGCAGAAACGCAATGACAGATATGCTGGGGCAGAAACGTGATGGGAGAAAAAACTGGGTTAGAACAAAATAACAGACATGCTAGGGGCAGAAACGCAATGACAGAAATGCTGGGGCAGAAACGCAATGACAGGAATGCTTGGGCAGAAACATAATGGGAGAAAAAACTGGGGCAGAACGAAATCACAGACATGCTTGGGCAGAAACGAAATGACAGAAATGCCGGGGCAGAAAGCAGTAACAGAAATGCTGGGGGCAGAAATGCAATGACAAAATGCTGGGGCAAAATGAAACGACAGAAAAGCTGGGCAGAAAAGGAAATTACAGAAATGCTGGGGTAGAAACTAAATAACAGAAAGCTGGGGCAGAAAATGCTGGGGCAGAAATGCAATAACAGAAAAGCTGGGGCAGAAACGCAACGACAGAAATCCTGGGGCAGAAACACAATGATAGAAAAAAAAACTGTGACAGAAATGCTGACACTGAACACTGAGACAGAAAAACGAGACTGAAACGCAGAGACTGAAACGCAGAGATCGAATGCTACGACAAAAACATGTATCGCAAAGCAACCGCCAACCTGACCCGAGGGTGCATGGGTGGACAGCCCCCCCGTTCATGCTGCCAGCGTGTGACCCCTGGAGGAAAGGTGAACAACCCCCCCCTGCGCTGCCAGCGGGACCGGTGGTGGAAGAATGGACAGTGCGACCCCGGAAAAAAATCGGTGGACAGCCCCCCCCCCTCTCGCTGCCAGCGTGAGACCCCAGGAGGAATGGACAATGGATGGATAGACAGCACCTCCCACCCACCCACTTCCGCAGGGCTCCGTCTGGCATCTGGGGTGCCGCCGCCCGCTTCCCACGGTGCTCTTGCGGTGTCATCCATCCATCCGAAGCTAATGGAACCCAGGGATGGAAGGGGGGACGGGCTGGCGGTCCCCCGATGGTGCCTGGGAGGAGAACGAAACCATGCAGCGGCCGACCGCCGTGCTGAAAGGAGGCCGGAAATTACGTGCGTCGGCCGCGTCACACAGAAGCGACGGCAATCCAGACCCGACAGGGGAGGAGGCTTAAGTAGCCCTCTCAGCCTCCTCCTACAAATACAGGCTGGCCTGCAGCCAGCCTTACACCTGTACATCCAATCACCAGGCCCACTGCTGTCATGTAGGAGCACAGGTAAGATGTACAGGTTTACTTTAAAAAGAGTCCCAACCCTACAAACACAGTCTGCCTATAACACTGCACTTTAAATGCAACAAAGTCCTCTCCAAAAGCAGGCTTCCAGCTGTGAATAAAAGACTCTAGCTCAAATCAAAGTAACAATTTCCCCAAGCCATAGTGACTATGTTCTGCCCACCATCACTCACCAAGCAGGTAGATTACTTGCTTCTTCTGTCCACTGCCATTGGCTCTAATGCCGTGTACACACGGTCTGAATTTCCGACAACAAATGTTCGATGGGAGCTTTTTGTCGGAAATTCCGACCGTGTGTAGGCTCCATCGGACATTTGCTGTCGGAATTTCCGACAACTAAAATTTAAGAGCTGGTTTTCAAATTTTCTGACAACAAATCCGTTCTCGTAAATTCCGATCATGTCTGGACAATTCCAACACACAAAATTCCACACATGCTCTAAATCAAGTACGAGATGGAAGCGCTTGGTCTGGTAAAACTAGCGTTCGTAATTGAGATAGCACATTCGTCATGCTGTAACGGACTGAAAAGCACGAGGCTGAAAAGCGTGAATCGTCTCTCACCAAACTTCTAATAACACGACTGGTATTGAACTTCCCTTTAATAGTGCGGTCGTACGTCTTGTACGTCACCGCGTTCAGAATTTCCGACAACATTTGTGCGACCATGTATATGCAAGTCAACATCCGTCGAAAACAAAATCCACAGTTTTGTTGTCGGAATTTCCGATCGTACGTGGCATTAGTCTGCTCATATTCGAACTCTCAGGTCCTCCAGCATCAGTGCACACTTCCTTTACTTGGCAGACAAAGACCTCCTTCCCCTCACATGTGTCTGCCCAAACCAAATAAAGTGGGTACCGATGCTGCAGGACCTAAGCATTTCCAGAGGAACACACTAAAAGTTCACGGAGAGTAATAATCTCAGGGTTTTAAAAGGCACTGTATGTTTTACCCAGAAAATGCAGTTAATTCACCAATCATGAAAGTATTGTCAGATAAGAATGTAAAACTACACTGGGTGTTGCCCTTTACATGCAAAAAAAATATCACAGAATATAGAGCAACATTGTGAATCTCATTTTGAAATAACTTTTAATTGGTCTTGTACTGTATGATTATGTTTATTTTGAATGTAGCTGAATGCGAAAAAAAATAAAATAAATAACTGCATGGTGGACTTTAAAAGCAACAGCTTCTTTTACATAATAAGGTGGAATAAAATAGTCCTATTTTACATTATTTACAAGAAGCTGTTGCTTTTAGGGTCCACAATGTGGTTGAATTTTTTTTTCTTTCTCATTACAATTAAGTCATATTCAAAATAATCATCATACAGTAAAAGACCCATTAAAAGTTATTTCACAATGTTCGCTTTATATTCTGTATTATTTAAATGCAATGCAGTAACCAATTTATTCCATTGATACATTTTTTTTCTTCAGAAAGCTAACAATTTGTAATTGATTCCCAATTTTCGTCAGTATATTAGCAAAAAACATAAATTATGGTGATAGTGTAAAACCCGATCAAAGAGTCTGCTTAATGTAATGTGTTTGTTTAACAACCTAATCACTTCCATTTTGCATTGAGACACAGGAAACTCATTATGTAAGCAAGAGAAATTGATGATGATAGTTTATTTTAACATCTGAAAAATATCAGATGCGTCACCCAGTTTCAGTTCTACTTAGTCATAAGTAGAACATTTTTAGCTGTATGCTACAGCACTCCTGCAGACTTTTGCAGAAGTTTCTTTTTTTTTTTTACTAAAGTTGTTGACAACATGACCAAACAAACAGCTGTAATTATACAACGCGCTACGTCTAATCTTTAACAATTGGTTTGCTGCTAAAATCTGACATAAAACCACTGCTATAAAAATATCTACAATATATGCATTCTAGTTCATATTCAGTGACATCATGAATCGAAATGTATATATAATTCAGTGTCAAGAAAAATAAAATAAAATAGTCTCAGAAGTATGGTGAAAGTTTCAGATAGTCATGAAAATACATGTACAATATCAAGAATGTGAAATAACTTAAAGAGACAATATTAAATTAGCGAAGGGGAATTTATTAAGACTGGAGAAACCAAAAAATGGAGCATCTGTGCAGAATCTAGCTTTCATTTTCAAAAGCTTAAGCACTTCAGCCCGGAAGATTTTTCCCCCTTCCTGACCTGAGCACTTTTTAGAATTTGGCACTGCATCGCTTTAACTGACAATTGCGCGGTCATGCAACGCTTTACCCAAACTAAATTTGCGCCCTTTTTTCCTCACACATAGAGCTTTCTTTTGGTGGTATTTGATCACCTCACCTTTGAATTTTTTGCGCTATAAGCAAAAAAAGAGCAGCAATTTTGAAAAGAAAACAATATTTTTTACTTTTTGTTATAATAAATATCCTCAATTTAAAAAATAAATTATTAATTTCTTCATCAGTTTAGGACAATATGTATTCTACAACATTAATGGTAAAAAAAATCACAATAAGCATATATTGATTGGTTTGCACAAAAGTTATAGCGTCAACGAAACTATGGGAAAGATACTAGTAATGGCGGTGATCTGCGATTTTTAGAGGTACTGCGACATTGTGACGAACAGATTTGACACTTTTGACACATTTTTGGGACCATTGACATTTATGCAGCAATCAGTGCTATAAATATGCACTGCTTACTGTGTAAATGTCACTGGCAGGGTAGGGGTTAACACTAGGGGGCGATCAAGGGGTTAAATGTGTGTTTCCTCAATGTATTCTACAACATTAATGGTAAAAAAAATCACAATAAGCATATATTGATTGGTTTGCACAAAAGTTATAGCGTCAACGAAACTATGGGAAAGATACTAGTAATGGCGGTGATCTGCGATTTTTAGAGGTACTGCGACATTGTGACGAACAGATTTGACACTTTTGACACATTTTTGGGACCATTGACATTTATGCAGCGATCAGTGCTATAAATATGCACTGCTTACTGTGTAAATGTCACTGGCAGGGTAGGGGTTAACACTAGGGGGCAATCAAGGGGTTAAATGTGTGTTTCCTCAGTGTGTTCTAATGTGGGGGATAGGACTAACTAGGGGAGGAGACATATCGTTGTTCCTACTTAGTAGGAACAAACAACATGTCTCCTCTGCCCTGACAGAACAGGATTTCGTGCACGCGTTTGCACATGGCCGGCGGCGATCCCGACCGCTGGCCATGCGCATCGGGCGCCCCGCTGTGCAGCGGTTGAGAACGCGTGCCTCTAGAGGCATGTGCGCACCCTCTGGCGGCTCTTAAAGGTAACCCCGTACTCGTACGGTGTTTTGCACAGGGGTGCCATTCTGCCCCCGTAAAAAGACGTGAGGCGGTCGGGAACCAGCTAAAAGGTAACTCCAACTTTTGTGGAGGGAAAAAATAGCAAATAAAGAAAAAAATACTATAGCGTATACAATTGCGACACAAGTCATATTGTAATAGAATGTTATTAAATAATTGCTTTCCTTTTCAATATGCAGCCACTGTAATTTTCTGAATATTCAATGCAATATGGCTACCTGGAGGTGTTCTGTATACAGAATGTGTACAGAATGCCCCCCAGAAACATAATTTCCTGCTTGTGTGATTGGCTCACCAATTTTCCTAGAAGTGTACACTAAGATACAAGCCAGATATCAGGCATCCCCCGGAACAAAATTTTTATTTTTGGTGAGATACTCAGCAGATTTCCTCATTAGTGCTCTGAAGGTGCCACTGCTGATTGATAATTATGAAACCACTCCCATTAAATTCATTTTCTCACATGGGCACAGACAAACACACATGAATTTCTTCAAGAATAAAAAAAGGTAGGCCTCTGCAACAAAGTTTGTTATAACCCTTGTAATGTACTTAGATCACCCGGGGGGAATGTTTTTTTCTCAACAAAAGTGGTGTTATGCTTTAAAGTGGTTCTAAAGGCTGACGGTTTTTTACCTTTTTATCTGCATAAAGGTAAAAAAACCTTCTGTGTGCAACTCCCTCTACCAGCCCTCACTTATACTTACCTGAGACCGATCTTGATCCAGCACTGTGCCCAATAACAGCGTTTCTCTTTGCTCTCGCTTTCCTCACAGGGCAGATTGATAGCAGTGAAAGCCATTGTCTCCTGCTGCTTTCGTTCAAATCCTGTGATACGGGGGTGGGGGGGGCGAGCTGCGCTGTCTGCCTCTATGCTATGGGCTGAGGCAGCGTGGCTTAGGATCGAGCCCACAGGTGTGCTGCGATAGGAAACGGCTTCCTATGGTGTCACACCCAGTAGAGGAGGAGTCCGGGGTGCCAGCGGGGGACCTTAAAAGAGGAGTATTAGTGCTACTCTGTGTAAAACCATTGCACAGAGCAGGTAAGTAAAATATGTTTATTATTAAAAATCACTTTAACCACTTAAGCCCCGGACCATTTGGTAGCTAAAGGACCAGAGGTGAATTCAGAATTTTGCACTGCGCTGCTTTAACTGTAAATTGTGCGGACATGCAATGTTGTACCCAAACGAAATTTGCGTCCTTTTCTTCCCACAAATAGAGCTTTCTTTTAATGGTATTTGATTGCCTCTGCGATTTTTATTTTTTGCGATATAAACGGAAAAAGACCGAAAATTTTGAAAAAAAATGATATTTTCTACTTTTTGTTATAAGAAAAATCGAATAAACTCAATTTTAGTCATACATTTAGGCCAAAATGTATTCAGCCACATGTCTTTAGTAAAAAAAATGTCAATAAGCGTATATTTATTGGTTTGCGCAAAAGTTATAGCGTTTACAAACTAGGGTACATTTTCTGGAATTTACACAGCTTTTAATTTATGACTGCCTATCTCATTTCTTGAGGTGCTAAAATGACAGGGCAGTACAAAACCCCCCCAAATGACCCAATTTTAGAAAGTAGACACCCCAAGGAAATTGCTGAGAGGCATGTTGAGCCCATTGAATATTTTTTTTTTGTCCCAAGTGATTGAATAATGACAAAAAAAAAAAAATTACAAAAAGTTGTCACTAAATGATATATTGCTCACACATGCCATGGTTATATGTGGAATTGCACCCCAAAATACATTCTGCTGCTTCTCCTGAGTACGGGGATACCACATGTGTGGGACTTTTTAGGAGCCTAGCCACGTACGGGACCCCGGAAACCAAGCACCGCCTTCAGGATTTCTAAGGGCGCAAATTTTTGATTTCACTCCTCACTACCTATCACAGTTTTGAAGGCCATAAAATGCCAAAATAGCACAAAACCCCCCCAAATGACCCCATTTTAGAAAGTAGACACCCCAAGGAAATTGCTGAGAGGCCTGTTGAGCCCATTGAATATTTTTTTTTTGTCCCAAGTGATTGAATAATGACAAAAAAAAAAAAATTACAAAAAGTTGTCACTAAATGATATATTGCTCACACATGCCATGGTTATATGTGGAATTGCACCCCAAAATACATTCTGCTGCTTCTCCTGAGTACGGGGATACCACATGTGTGGGACTTTTTAGGAGCCTAGCCACGTACGGGACCCCGGAAACCAAGCACCGCCTCCAGGATTTCTAAGGGCGCAAATTTTTGATTTCACTCCTCACTACCTATCACAGTTTTGAAGGCCATAAAATGCCAAAATAGCACAAAACCCCCCCAAATGACCCCATTTTGGAAAGTAGACACCCCAAGCTGTTTTCTGAGAGGCATGGTGAGTATTTTACAGCTCTCATTTGTTTTTGAAAATGAAGAAAGAACATTTTTTTTTTTCTTTTTTTTTTCAATTTTCAAAACTTTGTGACAAAAAGCGAGATCTGCAAAATACTCACAATACCTCTCAGCAAATAGCTTGGGGTGTCTACTTTCCAAAATAGGGTCATTTGGGGGGGGGTTTGTGCCATCTGGGCATTCCATGGCCTCCGAAACTGTGATAGGCAGTGAGAAGTAAAATCAAAAATTGACACCCTTAGAAAGCCTGAAGGCGGTGCTTGGTTTTTGGGGTCCCGTACGCGGCTAGGCTCCCAAAAAGTCTCACACATGTGGTATCCCCGTACTCAGGAGAAGCAACAGAATGTATTTTGGGGTGTAATTCCACATATGCCCATGGCATGTTTGAGCAATATATCATTTAGTAACAACTTTGTGCAAAAAAAAAAAAATATATAATTTTTTCCGCAACTTGTGTCAACATATCAAATATTCCATGGACTCGACATGCCTCTCAGTATATAGCTTGGGGTGTCTACTTTCCAAAATGGGGTCATTTGGGGGGGTTTTGAACTGTTCTGGCATTTTATACACAACATTAGGAAGCTTACATCCACTCTTCTAACCACTTGAAGACAAAGCCCTTTTTGACACTTTTTGTTTACATGAAAACATATTTTTTTTTGCAAGAAAATTATGTTGAACCCCCAAACATTATATATATTTTTAAAGCAAAGGCCCTACAGAATAAAATGGTGGGTGTTGCATTTTTTTTTTCTACACAGTATTTGCGCAGCGATTTTTCAAACGCATTTTTTGGGGAAAAAATACACTTTTTTTAATTTTAATGCACTAAAACACACTATATTGCCCAAATGTTTGATGAAATAAAAAATATGATCTTAGGCCGAGTACATAGATACCAAACACGACATGCTTTAAAATTTCGCACAAACGCGCATTGGCGACAAACTACATACATTTTTAAAAGCCTTTAAAAGCATTTACAGGTTACCCCGTTAGATTTACAGAGGAGGTCTACTGCTAAAATTACTGCCCTCGATCTGACCTTCGCGGTGATACCTCACATGCATGGTGCAATTGCTGTTTACATATGACGCCAGACCGACGCTTGCGTTCGCCATTGGGCAAGAGCAGGGCAGGACAGGGGTGCTTCTTTTTTTTTTTTTTTTTTTTTATTATTAATTTTGCTTTTTTATTTTATTTTTAAACTGTTGCTTCCATATTTATTTATTTTTATCACTTTTATTGTTATCTCAGGGAATGTAAATATCCCCTATGATAGCAATAGGTAATGACAGGTACTCTTTTTTGAAAAAACTGGGGTCTATTGGACCCTAGATCTTTCCTCTGCCCTCAAAGCATCTGACCACACCAAGATCGGTGTGATAAAATGCTTTCCCAATTTCCCAATGGCGCTTTTTATATCCGGGGGGGACATTCCCTCCCACTGCTTGTAAAAGCAGTCCAGAGGCTAATTAGCCACTAGGATTGCTTTTACATGAAAGCCGGCCGCTGGCTGAAAAGAATGATACCAAGATGATACCTAAACCCGCAGGCATCATTCTGGTATAAACATTCAAAGTTCAGCAACATACCAGTACGTTGCTGGTCCTTGTTGGACATGTATTGTAATCTTTTTTTTCATGCAGCCTGTTGGCTGAACGAAAAAAAAAGATTGATCGGTGGGTATGCCCACCATTAGAATACCGCCCTTCATCCACCCACTTCTAATGATGGGCATACATGCACCATTTATATATGCCGAAGCATGGGGGCATCTTCTCGCAAAAGTTATGCCGCGTACACATGGTCAGACTTTTCCACGGGCAAGCCTCCGTCGGAATTTTGACCGTATATACGCGGCATTAGGAGCAAAATCGCTCCTCCGCTCCTGCTGCCCCAATGCTTCGGCATATATGCTTTTTTTTTTTAACTGTGGTGGTGAAATCACCTCCTACAGCACTGGAGTCGCAGGGATCAGGCCTGTCTCTGCGAACGCTGCAGTTATGTGTGTTGTGTTTTGCAAGTGACAGTGATCGATCGATACTGCACTTCGGTGGCCTGGGCTGGACGGAGGGGCAAAACGCAGGTGCTGGCAGGTATCTGGGCTGATCCCGCTAACACTGCGTTTTTGGGAACCCTAAACTGCTGGGGACGCTAGTATAGATCTGATCAGATCAGATATTGAGCTGATCAGATACTATACCACTAAGGGGGGTGTATGCTTCACGTGTGGGTGTTAGCGATACTGGCACTAACCTGACGCTGCCTGGGGTGTGACGCAGACCCTCTCTGACGCTAAAACCTAACTGATATCACCCGCCGGGCGATCAGGGGGTTAAACCTTTATTGGGTTATATACGGCGGGTGCCCTGACACTATAAAAAGCAAACTAACTAACCAGCGTCACCCGTAACACTTATATGATGATCACTGGTGAAAGGGTTAACTAGGGGCAATTAGGGGGTTAAAACCTTTATTAGGTAATATATGGGGGTACCTGACGCTATATAAAAACCTGACGGCGAACCTAAAAAAAAATTACTGGCTACCTATCGGCATCACCGACACTAAGACAACGATCATAAAAACGATTGCTTAGCGACAGTGGTGATAGGGGGTGAAAGGGTTATCTGGGGGGCGATCAGGGGGTTAAACCTTTATTAGATAATATATGGGGGTACCTGACGCTATAAAAACCTGCGGCGAACCTAAAAAAAATTACTGGCTACCGATCAGCATCACCGACGCTAAGACATCGATCAGAAAAATGATCGCATAGTGACGGCGGTGCTAGGGGGTGAAAGGGTTACCTGGGGGGTGATCAAGGGGGTTACACCTTTATTAGGTAATATATGGGGGTACCCGACGCTATAAAAACCTGCGGCGAACCTAAAAAAAATTACTGGCTACCGATCAGCATCGCCGATGCTAAGACATCGATCAGAAAAATTATCGCTTAGTGACAGTGGTGATAGGGGGTGAAAGGGTTACCTGGGGGGCGATCAAGGGGGTTAAACCTTTATTAGGTAATATATGGGCGTACCCGACGCTATAAAAACCTGCGGCGAACCTAAAAAAAATTACTGGCTACCGATCAGCATCACCGACGCTAAGACATCGATCAGAAAAATGATCGCATAGCCACGGCGGTGCTAGGGGGTGAAAGGGTTATCTGGGGGGTGATCAAGGGGGTTAAACCTTTATTAGGTAATATATGGGGGTACCCGACGCTATAAAAACCTGCGGCGAACCTAAAAAAAATTACTGGCTACCGATCAGCATCGCCGACGCTAAGACATCGATCAGAAAAATTATAACTTAGTGACAGTGGTGATAGGGGGTGAAAGGGTTACCTGGGGGGCGATCAAGGGGGTTAAACCTTCATTAGGTAATATATGGGGGTACCCGACGCTATAAAAACCTGCGGCGAACCTAAAAAAAATTACTGGCTACCGGTCAGCATCACCGACGCTAAGACATCGATCAGAAAAATGATTGCTTAGTGACAGTGGTGATATTGGGTGAAAGGGTTATCTGGGGGGTGATCAGGGGGTTAAACCTTTATTAGGGGGGGGTTAGGGGGCTACACTGGACCTAAAACTAAATGTAGTGACACTTTTACAGTCACAAATGTCACTGATTGCAGTGATCACTAAATAAATGGTCACTGCAATCAGTGACACTGTGACTGGGGGCTGGGGGGTGATCTGGGGGTGTCTGGGGGGGCCTGGGGGGGGCGATTTATGTGCCTATGTGTCCTGGTGTCAGTGTGCTGTTTTGTGTACTAACCTGGCATCTTCTCCTGTACGGCGCTCGGTATATGTGAGCGCCCCAGGAGAGATGACATCACTTCCTCCTTCCTGGCAGGCAGGGGAAGCTCTCTCATTCGCCGGGAGCGATCGAGAGGGGGTGGCCGGAATCGAACGGCCGTCCCCTCATGCCGGATCGCTCCCGAAGGTAAAACGACCGCTCACTGTAAAGAAGGGGGGTCCGATCGGACCCCCCAACTATACAAAGGCAATCACGTACATATACGTGATTCTGCCTGTCGGTGCCATTCTGCTGACGTATATTTACAGTGGGCGGTCGTTAAGTGGTTAAAGCCTAATTTCAGGTTTTAGTGAAATTTAGCACTGAGCTATTTACAAATTATTTAAAGTTAAACAAAGATCAGCTTTAACCACTTCTGGATCACCCCACACAGACATACTGCAGCAGGTGGCCCTCCTGTGCGAAATCACCTACCTGTACGTGATTTAGTACACAGGGTCTGGGGCACGTGTGCCGCCGGCAAACCCGCTCCCACTGATCATTATGAGAAGAGGCAGAATGGCGGTCTGCCTATGTAAAAAAGACACCCTAGCTTGTTTTAGACACATATGGGTTATACGAGAGGGCTGCACATCCCGAATTGGATAGTAGACATGGACAGAGAATTTCCTGTGGGATTTTTTAGCAGCAAAAAAGTATAAAGAAATCCAAATTAGTAAAAAAAGGATTTTATTGATGAAAAAGGAGGTGCTTAGCATAATTGAGGCATAGGATGCATTCAAAAAAGCCCCGATGCATTTCAACCCATTCAGGTCTTCCTCAGGGGGTCTTACATTCTGTAAAGTATTAATAAACAACAGCATGTTAAAGTTAGAAAATATTACAAGCGTCTCTCATGAGATAAGACAAGTAATATAAATTGTAGTTTTATATATATTATTATTTTTACAGTAGTTTATGTCAGTCAGAAGAGAAAGATGCGCTTAGAGACTCACAAGCTAGGCAATGTGAGTATAAACTATATTAAGTCTACTTGATATAATTATTTTTAGCACACTTCACAGATTTCCATTTAGTGTCCACTGTCACCTTACACATGCATCACCCTTTTAATCTATGTTTATCACTTCCACTTTATCTTACTCACACCCAATTACCCCCCCTTTTTATTTTTATTTTATTTTTTATTTTATTATTTCCCCCCCTTTTTTTTCTCTTTTTTCTTCTTTTCTTTTCTTCCCTTTTCTTTTTTCCCTTTTTCCTTGGCTCACTTATCTACTTTTTCCTGTCTTTATTCTTAGTATTTTACTACTTCTCTTTTCTTCATTTTCTTTTCTCTTTTTTCACTCTTTACATTTATTATATTTTTTTATTTTTTTTATTTTTTTTATTTTATTTTATTTTATTTATTTTCCAATTTTGATTCACATTCCTCTACTTTTTCTTCACACATACCAATCATTATTGACATCTCAATATCATATTCACCACCTCACATTTTATCACATTCACTTTTTCACGCAGCTCACCAGGGTTCCAATAGTAATTCAATCTATTTCCCCACATAACAGTAATCTATATATAACATTATTTTAACATATATGAAAACAATGTTTGCCAGCATTTTGGCTATTAAATCAATGCTGATACCTAAGGGCATACATTCAGCTATATCATTTAAAAATACAAGCAACACCAGCAGCGTTTGCAGGATCTGCCTTTTCTATCCCAGTGAACTAGACACAAAGCTCATCTTTATCTAGCTCTTACGCATATAGATTCAATTAATTCAATATAAGTATGATACTGAAAATGTTTACTACTATTATAAATTCGTAGGTGCCCAGCAATTGGTACAAAATTACCGACCCACCCCAGCTGCTTTCTTGTCCGCATGTGGAGTCCCCATACAAGTGCGTGACCCCTTGTGAGCAGACACTTATGCGGAGCGGACCCGCCGCTGGGCACAGGGTGGACAACCAAGAAGCGCGGTAACCTATTTTTCTCCCCCCCTCTCTCCATCTGGGAAATTTGGTGGGACCTTGAGGAGTCAAAGTGTACTTTTTAATCTCCGGTTGAGCCATACCATGTGGCAAAGAGGGTAAATATGCAATAGATTTATTTTAGAAGTAAATGGATGTATGGCATCTTTCTCTTCATATAGCTGTCTCTCTGCTGACTGACATCAACTACTGTAAAAATAATAATATATATAAAACTACAATTTAAATTACTTGTCTTATCTCATGAGAGACGCTTGTAATATTTTCTAACTTTAACATGCTCTTGTTTATTAATACTTTACAGAATGTAAGACCCCCTGAGGAAGACCTGAATGGGTCGAAATGCATCGGGGCTTTTTTGAATGCATCCTATGCCTCAATTATGTATGATTTTATTATTTATTCTGTATTCAATATCCGTACATGAACATTTGCCCTTGTATGTACTGTGTCTGGCTTTTGTAAATACCGGAGTTCATAAATTCATGAATTGATTCTTTTTTATTTCACAAGTGCTAAACACCTCATTTTTCATCAATAAAATCCTTTTTATACTAATTTGGATTTCTTTATACTTTTTTGCTGCTAAAAAATCCCACGGGAAACTATCTGTCCATGTAAACAAGACAGATCGCCATTTTGCCAGAGGGGAAAATGGCTATCTTGTGTTTCTGCTAAGCAGGAACCCAGATCTCTGTTTTCCCCTAGTCAAAGCACATTGGGTCAATAATTTGTGTGGCCACCATTATTTTCCATTTTTCTTTAGGAGATTTATCGCTATGTTTCTACTGAAGAAAGATCTGTAGTTGACAACTAAAAAAGAAAAAATCACCCTTTTTGTCTCTGCCATGGTGCCCAATGGTAAATTCAGCTCTGACTGCAGAGGTATGATTTAGACAGCACTATGGGAGAAGACACCTCTGTTCTTACTTTCTGTAGTCCTATACACAGGCCATTTCCAAAGCCTAGTCCAGAATGGTCTGAACAACAAACACTACTTTTCCATAAGTTTGCAATGTTTAAAATATAATCAATGGAATCCATAATCTGTAGACCACATTACCTATATCTAGGCTATGGGTCTAAAATAAATTGACACTACATTCATATTACAACGTGAAACCTCCCTAGCCTAAGCTTTGGCCTGCATGAATAATAGATAGATTTGCAAAGAACACTTTTAGCAAAATTTGGGACTATAACATTGTATGCCTTAAAATTGCAAACATATCTCTATTTTGCAATCCATTATCTATTGAGCATAAAATGATTTTGTAATGTGCCATTGACCTCCCGTTGTGGGTAAAATCATTAATATCATCCCAGCCTGCAGGTCAATTGTCACCTTCCTGCCCTAGTCTTTCTGTCCCTGACTTTTTCCTAATCTGCCAGAGGATAAAGATGGCTTCTTTAATAAATGTTCTCTCTGTGTGAGCGGAATTACAGACTGCATTAATTGCTTCATTTCAAGATACATTTTGATCTTTCTTAGGCTCAAAGAAACATTAAGAGCAGCATTCTTGAAGCATTGATAAGCAAACGTTAGCACAGTTAGTGGAAGAGGCGTTGTAAATCTGTAAGCAGTGTGATATATCCAAATGCAGTTAAAACATTTTAGCAACTGAGTTAATTAATCCTCTCACTAGCCAAACCTTAAAATGACTTTTGCAATACAGATAAAGGTCATTGAATTGAAATACCATAATTTGAGGTTTTGTCTGGAACATGAAAGAAATACGGTTAAAGCGGAACCACACTGCAACTGAGCACTACAAATCAAAAATGCCTTTTAAATAATTTTTAATATTCAAAGCAAACTCCTGCATCCATCCAGATCTCCATGCTTTGTTTTGCTGAGAAATCACTTTGAAAAACAGCCCCTAGCATTTCTGGCCGTGGCCATTTTGAATAAGGTCAGATCATCTGCCCTTAGCTCAGGCCTGCATGCAGAAGGGTGTACTTAGCTGAGAAAACCCCTCCTTCCCTTCTGAAGGCTCCTTGGATGTATGGCATCACTTTTGGCCCTAGCCTGGAAACCAGAAAGCAACTAAAGAAATGTGAAAAAAGTTTAAAACAAGTCAATTTGATACACTTTCCTTTCTATTTCCTAATGCTAGCAGCATGAGGATTACAAATAGTCAATGGTGTTTGAGAGAGTGTAGTTCCGCTCGAAGAATATTAAAATAATTAAAAAAATATGAATGTTTGCAAACATTTTGCTTTAAAATGTAAATATCTGGGAAAAGAAGAGATTCCATAAACTAGAGGCAATACTGGGTAGAGTCTGCTGTTGATGCAGGGTGGTCATAAAGCAACCTTCCACCAATGCTTCTGGGTCTATCAATAGATGCAAACAAAAGCGAGCTGGCACGGTCCAGACACTACACACAACATGTGGGTCACTGCAGTACAAAGTCATACCTGGGGATGAGGACATCCAAACTGAGAAATTTTGTTCATTACATATTCTGAGACCTAACATTTGGTGATTGCTGCATTTCTTATTTACATTTACATTATTTTTAAATTGGAGAGCAGCTAATATGCAACTCAAACCCTGATATCCTTAAAAAGTTGTGTGTATGGGCCCACCCGCTTATTTGCAGCACAGTTTAATTATTATAAAGTACTGGAATCTTGCATTGCATCCTGGGGGCTTACATTTTTATTCCGTCTCAGGAGGAAAAAGCGCCTGTATTTAAAAAAAAAATTCTACACCCATTCTATAGTACATATTAACCACTTCCCGACCAGCCACCGCTCCTGCACTAATCGGCCTCATTGTACGTCGGGCGCATACACGGCGATCTGTGCCAATGCGCTATTGGGGAAGCTGATCGCTCCACAGAGAGGCAGAAGGGGGATCTGCCAGTGTACACAAACAGATCCCCGTTCTGTCAGGGGAGTAGAGTGAGAGTAGAGTGAGATTGCCTGTTACTAGTGAATAGGAAAAGCAATCTCTCTCTACTCCCTGTCAGTCCACTCCCCTCCCAGATAGAAAGCACCTAGGGAACATTTAACCCCTTGATCGCCACTAGTGTTAACCCCTTCCCTGCCAGTGTCCTTTATATAGTAATCAGTACATTTTTATAGCACTGATCGCTCACCTTCAAACCATTGAAGGCTAACCCCTGAATACCCCAGAAAAGGTAAAATACCAATATCCAAAACAAGGTCCTTTCCAGACTGCTCCTCTACATATTTAACACTTGTCTTGACCCATCTCAGCCTACAGCATTATTTCTGACAAAGCCTTCTGGCACAACTCAATAGTGGCTGGATAACCTGGCAAGGGTAAATTCAAGAACAACCCTGGAAATAGCAAACATGTAAATGAGAACATTAAGAAGACTAGGTATAATAAAGCCTACCCATATAAGGAGCCTTTCGGAATTTCGGTTTCGTTCGAAAAATACATTTATTAAGTTACTCCCAAAATTTTTATTTATTTCATTTTGTTAAAAAATGCATTCGTCCGAAAATCCAAAATTAAGGTCAAATCTGTCAATCTTGGCTTATGGTGTCTGTCGAAAGTTCTAAGAAGATTAGACGAAGCAGCTAAACTGTACGACGCCACAATCGTACATTTCCGGTCCAATGCTCCGCCCACAAGCTATTGTAGAATTCTAATGTTGTATGACTAGTAATAATTATATTTATTAATTATTATTACTAGTCAACCAACATTAGAATTCTTCTATAGCCTATGAGCGGAGCATTTGACCATAAATGTCGGCTCGCGGTGATCGTATGTATTTAGCTGCTTCATGTCTCTATAATGTCAAATCTTTTCTCTCTATGTCAGGGGTGCCCAACCTTTTGAAGAGCAAGGGCCACTTAAGCGACTTGGTAACCGATCACGGGCCACAATGAGTGGAGTGGGTAGATGGCAGCCCAATCGGCTCTATAGAGCCCACTCTACTCTCAGCACACCAAACTCACAGGTAATAGAAGTCTATGGCTCAGTGCAGGTAACCCACAGGTGCACTTCTCTGTACCTGTGGATCAGTTTGAAAGCAGCCCAGTAACCACTGCAGAACACATATGCCCATATATACACTGTGATTTTAGTAATAAAAACTTACCTTTAATAACAGTATTCTATTCTATTTTATTCCATCCCAGAGCAGGAGGTCGTGGGCCACATCCGAGGGCTCCACGGGCCACTGGGTAGGCCCACCTGCTCTATGTCGAATAATCTTGGCCTAATAGAGTTAGGTTAGGAACATTCGACTGCAGATTCGATAGACACAGATCGCTATTGTCACCGTCATGTCGAATCTTCTATTCATATCGAATTGTTGTCACAACAAAATGAAAATAAAGCTTTTTTTATGTCGGATCTTTTGGATTTCAGATTCTGCACGCTCGTTATTGTTTGTTAAAATGAACGGGAAAATCCCAGAAATTCGGACGAAAATGCATTCGGACGAAAACGAATGCACATGTCTACCCACTTCATAATTCTGGTTTCAGCTGAGCATTTGGCAAATGCTGAATTGATAACACATACAGTACAATTTTCTGTGCCCCTATTGGTTTACTAGAAATAAGGTGTGCTGTCAGCACTTTCTCTCTCCTTCCTTCATAGCATAACTCTTAAGTCTCTCTAGACTTCAGAGTCAACAAGCACACCTGGAAGAAATAGGCTCTCTAGATGCCACTCTGTGAAAACGCACATATAGCAGCTGCAGAATAAAAGTTACACAGGGGATGCAAGAAATCTCAGCTAGCTATGCTATTAAAGCAACTTACTGATAGTAAAAGCTACACATACACAGTTGGGCTGGCAAACAATCTTTTGAATGAGAGATTATTTTACAATTTACCTTTATATAGGGTGTGCCTAAAATCCATCCATTAACAGTTCTATCAGCTGTCTGTATGCACCTCAGTCCTAGTATTTTACATACACAATATACCGTAACTTGAAATTGGGCTCTATTTATAATGTTTTACTGTAATCATGAAGTTCTAAAGCCCCGTACACACGATCGGTTTAACTGATGAAAACCGTCCGATGGAGGGTTTTCATCAGACCAACCGATCGTGTATGGTACCCATCGGTCTTTTTTCCATCGGATGGAAAAAATAGAACTTGTTTTAAATTTTTCAGATGGATAAAAAACCGAAGGGAATTTCCGATCGTCTATGGGCAAGTCCATCGGTTTAAAAACCCACGCATGCTCAGACTGAATTAGGAGACGGGAGCGCTCGTTCTTGTAAAACTAGCGTTCCTAATGGAGAGAGCACATTCGTCATTCTGCAAGTTATTGCTTCGTTTAATGCAGCGCATGTTTTTTTGCTTTAGAACGGTCTTTAAAATGTCATTTTGGCAGCAGAACTTTCTCCTGAGTTCTGACAAATGTATGTCTTTCTTTTTTCTAGTGATCTTCGGAATAATTATTAAAATTCTGCAAGGCCGACCTCCCAAATTACACCTTTATGTTTTTTGACTCTTAAAATTTGTTGTGCATTTTTTGGTGTGTCAATTTCTCAGAACAACATAATATTACATTTTCGAAAAATCATGGAGGTTGGTGTCCCTTGTTCTTAATTACACATTGTATTTATGCAATCTTATTGCTACTTCTCAAAAAAACACATCAGGCATGTAGGTTGGCTGTAATCAAATTTCCCTTTATTTTGGAAAAAACAAATCAAAAACCGAAGGGCAACTATTCCCAAATTAGCAGAGAATATAAAGTCATTAGATCCCAAATGCAGACCTGACTATGATCAATAATAAAATCAACAACAGCATGAAATCAGGAGCAGCAGCCAAAGACATACATCATCCCAAGCTGTGGTACTCCATCAACCTTCAATTTCTGGATGAGCAGCTCGAGGCCAGGGAATCACCTCCTGCTCTTTCTTGTAGCCTTCCTTCCACGCCTCTCTGCAGCGTTCTCTCCACGGCCCCGTCCACGCACCCTTGCAGGCTGGGCCACTGTGGGTGGTGATGTGGCAGGAGGAGGAGGAGAAGGAGGAGAGGGATTGGGCTGATGTGAGATATGGGTGTCCTCAGTCAGCAGCCCCCTCGCCCCCATGTGTACGGCCATATAGATGAGATGCTCACAGAGGGCCCTTGTCCCGCCTCCATTCTAAGCAGCTTATCCGCCAGATAGGTGTTAAACCCCTCCGTAGGGTTGAGGGGGGCCCTCATAATGGCAGCAGCCTCCTGAATCATCTTTAGTGACTCCTCCTCCACTTGTGTCATCCGCCTTTGTTTTGGCGGTCTGACGTGGAGGGGAGCCACTTGGGAGACGGTGCTGCCACTAGGCCTGGGGACCTGCTGAGTCCCACTTGGCCCTGCCTCCTCCTGCCTGTCACACTCCTGACCCTCTTCCTCCTGGCTTGCCTCATCCTGTTTATAAAATAAAAAGTAGATTTCTATTATTTGAGGAATCAATCACACACAATTTTTAACTCATTACTGGTTTATTTTGGAGGGGGGGTGGGATCATTTATGGCTAAGCCAAAGAGTTCAACTCCATATTACTTAGTGGACAATAATTAGCATCAAAAATACTATACCGGGCTGAAGATGTGAAGATCTGGCTCTTCTAGCTCGGGAGGCTCCTCCTCCGCCTCTGCATGGGTGGAGGGAAGGGTGGAAGGAACGCTGGAGGGAAGGGTGGAAGGAAGGGTTGAGGGAAGGCTGGAAATAGATTCCCTGGCCTCGATCTGGTCATCCAGAAATTGAAGATGTCTGTAGTACCACAGCTTGGGCTTTACTACATTGTCGGCTGCTGCTCCTGATCTCTTGGACTGGCGCACTTCCTTGAATTTTTTTTATAAGAATTGCGCAGGTTGTTGATTTTATTATTGATCATAGTGTAGTCTGCATCTGGGATCCATGGCTTCATATCCTCGGCTAATTTGGTAATAGTTGCCCGTCGTACATCACTGTTCCTTATACTTTTCAATAAAAACAAGCATCACCTCCGGCTCTCTTAGTTTATGCATCTATTAGGATCAGCAAGTACAAAAAAAAAGGATCAGAATTGATTCTCCTCAACTTATCACAATATTGCCCTTTACAATCATGACCCATTAATATGCCACTGCAGGCACGAGTTCCCTTCTTACCTTTGTTCACTTTGTGGGTTCACTTCCGGTCGTCCTTACTCCGCGCATCCCTAATAACTTCTTTCCCCTTTTTATACCCTGCGCATGCGTGTAACTCCGCCCTCGTCGCCCGCCCATGACGGACTTTTTCTGCATTTCCCCGCCCCTTAACGATCGGCGCACAGTGTGAGACGGCGACATGTCGCAGACACAGGTGGCTTCTTTCCTTGAAATTACCGACGAGGAAAGCCCGGAGGCGGAAACGTCCCGATCCTGTAAAAAAAGATACAAGGCGACTAATATGTCTTTTTCTGAGATGGCGGAGATGGTGGACATTCTGCGGAGGAAGGATTACGACGGCAAGCATGGCCCATACGACACCCCTAATCTCCGGAAGTCACAAATTATGGATAAAAGTGCAAAGACTCTCTATAAAAAATATGGGGTCAGGAGATCCAAGGAACAACTCCGTAAAAGGTGGTCAGACCTGAAGCTCAGGGAGCCGGAGCAGTATAGGAAGCTTATAAAAAGCATAGAAAAAAGTAAGTATATTTTACTGTGTTCTTTCACATTGTAATATGTATTCTTCCATGTTTTGCACCATGTGCTTGTCTTGACTGGGTTCACATTTTGAAATCTCATCTTTTATGTTAAGTGGAGAGTCCACTTATTTGGCCAATGTTTTGACCAATAACTTGCTGCTCTTCCCCCAAACATGTTTGGCACATATCCACGTAAACTACATGTGGGCATGCCTCATTTTACTTCAACAATGTTTATCTACACATTGTTGGCTAGATGATGTGTTGTAAGGAAATTTAGAATGTGACTGAAAGAAGAAACTGTATTCTGGGTAAAGGAGATGACACTCCAGCAGTTGTGTACTCTTTTTTGTTCTTCAGCAAGATACTATACTCTGGGCCACATGACCAAATTTCTTAACGGTGTCACACACAGGTGCTCCAGTGGATACCTTGGTGGTTATCCAAGTGTATTTGTGAGTGTCCTCAAAAATAACATGTTGCTTTGTTGAGTTTGCAAAATCACATATGTTCATGTTGGAACTCAGGGCCAAATATCAATTGTACCCCACTTCAAAACATTGAGGATCCCTTTTCTGGCCTAAAAAAAGTCTGTGTGCTAAAGTATACATTTTGTTGTAAATTCCCATAGGGGAGAGGAGAGTGGGAGGACACCATGCTCATGAGACGAGTAACCCAACACCACAGAAAATCCCCGAAGCTCCCAAAGCAGACCAAGATCAGCAGGTTCAGGAAGCGGAGGTGGAGGAAGCGGAGGTGGAGGAAGGGGAGGTGGAGGAAGGAGAGGTGGAGCTTATCAGCACAACAGGTCAGTGTCTGTCACCACAACTTCAAGGTAAATACAGATGTAGGACTGCCTAGTGTAAAACCTTTTTTTTTGTTTTAGGGAATGAACGTGGGGGTGTGTCAGGAAGTCCAAATCCGCCATTCTCGAGTGCCAGCGCCAAAATAATCATTCAGGAAATCATGGAATGCAGTAGCGAAATGGACATTATGAGAAAGAGAATGATTGTGATTGAGCAAAAATATAAAAACCTGATAGATATTTTGGGGAGAATAGTGTGAACCCCCCCCTATTTGTGTTTTTTGTTCTGCGTCTGACATTATCTCAGGGATTTCCAACATCCCAAATGTGAAGATGCACACACTGAAGACTCAACATGTGCTATCTGCCGTCACAGGATATCTAGGTCCCTGTTTTGGGGGTGCAACCTCTTCCTCCCTCCTTAAGTAGGGGAGAGGAAGGGTTTACATCCCCAAAGCACGACCATTGATCCCCCATGATGGCAGATAGCACATGTTTACCCTAGCCATGGGATCTTGTTGAAGATACCCATTTGAGCCCCCAAAGAAAGTGTGTTTGTTAACATTTGGGATGGATCAGGGGTACCATCACCCCATCTCCAGTTGTTATTTTTCACAGTGTTATTTTATTACTTTTTCAAACTAAAAAAAATGGCTTACGACCCATGCATGTTTCTGCCAAAAAAGCCGCACATAAAAAAAAGGCTAGTATTTCTAAAAACCAAAACAAAATGCGGTGCAAACAATAAAAACATTTGGGAAGTCTAAAAAAGGTGTGCCTTGTTCTTTCTATGCTCAAGAGCAGTTCTGAAGATGCAAAAACCGTGTTTTTTGCTCTGAGTTTTGAGGCTATTTACTAAGGACAATTACACTTGGCACTACTAGAACCTGGGAGACACATAAACCCAAAATACAAGAATGACAACACAAGTTTGTATGAATTCAAATTTTTATTTTATTTTAAAAAGGTTTAAGAATTGGTCAGATGTGGTCTGGCATTGCGATGGCCCCCCTACCCGTGAAGTACTCTACGTATTTCTGGCATACTTCACGGGCACTTTGGGGGGCCAAGCCAGTATGAGCAGTGCTGAGGCCGGTCAGATTAATCAGTTCAGATGGACCGGCCTCAGGCCCAAACGATGAAACATAATTGTTTGCAAATTTGCGTAGAAAATTGTGCAATATGCAGCAGCAGTAGACGATGTGGTTCAGTTTATAATCCGCCAAATGTATCGCTGTCTGGAACAGGCAGAACCGGCTGGCCATTATCCCGAAGGCATTCTCCACAACTCTCCGGGCTCTGGCCAGCCGGTAATTAAAAACCCTCCTCTACGGGGTGAGGGTGCGTTGGGGAAACGGCCGCATCAGGTGTGGTCCTAGTCCAAAAGCCTCATCCGCAATGAAAACGAACGGGAGCCCTTCAACGTTCTCTGCATCTGGAGGCAGTGCAAGACCCCCAGCCTGCAGACGGTGAGCGAACTCCGTCTCCGCGAATGATCCGCCATCGGACATCCAGCCGTTCTTCCCCACGTCCACATACAGGAACTCGTACCGTGCCGACACCACCGTCATTAACACTATGCTATTAAAACCTTTATAGTTGAAATAGTATGACCCCGAACGGGGTGGCGGCACTATGTGGACGTGCTTCCCATCAATTGCCCCTCCGCAGTTGGGGAAATCCCACCGCTGGGCAAATTGGGAGGCCACAGTCAGCCATTCCTGTGGTGTGCTAGGGAATTGTGGAGTCAAACAAAAAGAAGACATTAGTACGGTTTATGGTTACAGTGCAAGCAGATGACACACCAAAAAACATTGTTGAGTAACATTATTATTTAAGGGAGTTTTTCCAAACAATAAACAAAGGCCCACTTAGCAGATGCCTCACCCCCGCTGAGTGGACATTCTAAAATAATCTAAGGGGGGGGGCTAAGGTGATTGTGGGGATCCCAAAAAAAGATCTACCACTTTGCTGAGCTTGATTGAGAACTACAAATTTTTTAACATCTTTGGGGGGGGAGGGAAGGTTGTCAAACTACGAGGGCAATGACCCCCCAAAAATGAAAAGGAAAATAGAAGGCTAGCTGGGTTTGCGCCCACGATAGCATGCTGGAGAGGTTAGTGGAGGGAAATAGGCATGTAGGGCCCAAAAAGGGATTTACAGGTAAAAAAAGGCATGTGGAAAATGGGGACATTACCAGGATATTACAAACAGGCATATTTGTGTTAGGAGGAAAAAAAAAAAAAAAAGAGAATAAAAAAAGATAATGTGAGGTTAAAGGAGCATAATTACCTTCATATAGTCCTTCTGCAGGACCTGAATGATGGCCGAACACGTCTCAGGGATAATGATCCCGAGAGCCTGGGGGGAGATGCCTGTTGAGAACTTGAGGTCCTGCAAGCTTCTCCCAGTCGCCAGGTATCTCAACGTGGCAATAAGCCTCTGCTCGGCAGTGATGGCCTGGTGCATCACAGTGTCCTGCCTCGTGATATAGGGGGACAGCAAATCCAACAGACGGTGAAATACGGGGTCCGTCATCCTGAGATAATTCCTGAAATCATCAGGGTTATTCTCATGGATTTCCCGCAGCAGAGGCATATGAGAGAATTGGTCCCGCTGGAGCAACCAATTCTTAGTCCATGAACTCCTCCTCACCCTGTTCACAGACTGAACTCGGGTTACAGTGTTAACTGCAACACCAAGCCCAAAGCCAGCACAAGCTCGAGAACGAGAACGCACTTCAAACATGGTTTTAAACCGGTCGGCTGGTCAGAACGCACTCAAACAGAACGCACCGTGGAACAGCAAGGCCTGAAAAGAACGATCTGAAAAACAGTAAACGAACGGCCAAGTCGGCACTGCAAGGCAGTAACGACCTGACTGCACGCATTGAATCACAAATACAAACCCACAAGCACAAACTGAACAACAGGAAACGATCTGCAAAGCACGGAGACTGAAAAGCGCGAATCGGCTCTCACCAAACTTTTACTAACACGCGGTAACACGAAATCAGCAAAAGCAGCCCAAGGGGTGGCGCCATTAGATTTGTTCGGCCCTTTTATAGCGCGTCGTACGTTTTGTACGTGCCGTCGTTTTGTTGCCGTCGTTTTTTAAACTGATGGTGTGTGGCCAAGACTGATGAAAAACAGTTTCATCGGATTTCCGATGGTCAAATCCATCGGACGAAAATCCATAGGTTATCCGATCGTGTGTACAGGGCTTAAGTTTAGGTAAAGATATAAAATATTACAAGTCATATATTACCTTTGGTGCTCAAAACTACATTGTTGGTGTACTATTAAGAGTATGAATTAGGGCCATTTCTCAGTGTCTCATTTCCAACCCCGTAGTGATTCACGAAGCTCAATGAACAAAAGTCCTAGTCAACATCATTAACCTTGTGAGAAAGAAGTGCCCCTAGCTGACCTCAATGAATATTCTATAAAGGTAGAAATATCTTCTAATGAATGTTTATAGCACCAGCAATCTACTTCACACACTGTCTCCATCTAATTAGCCAATGCGCTAGCTGCAGGTTATCAGTTGCAGATAGTTACATACAGCTGGTTTATGTCTTACAAAATATTAATTGTAACATTATCAAACTGCCTTTAACTCCTTCTATAAGTCCTTTCTTAATTTGGCCCAGGGCTGTGTTTAGAGATTATGCTGCCCTAGACACAAGTGCATGTTGATGACCTTTGTACAAACTTCCTCCATTCTGCACCGGCCACGTTGGACAATTATTAACATAAATATACAAATGCTTTCAGAAATGCATTCAGAGTGCCTTCTGCATAAAAGACTATGTAGATGTTCTCCCTCGCTGGGGAACCATATAGGTAAACAGAATCTGGAAATGCAATACAAAACAATGCTGCAGTCCATGTTAGTTTTCCGTAAGGAAAAAATTCTCCTTTTGAAAACCCTAGTTAGTTGCCTGGCTATTATATTGATCCAAAGTTTCAATGGTTTCTGATTCACTGACCCAGAACAAGTATGCAGATCAGGAGTTCTGACTTTTTTAGATGCTGACATGCAACTAGTATCCTCATACTCATACATACAGTATTTATATATATATATATATATATATATATATATATGTATACACACACTATATTACCAAAAATATTGGGACTGTCTTTACACACACATGAACTTCAATGGCATCCCAGTCTTAGGTAGGGTTTAAAATTGAGTTGGCCCACCCTTTGCAGCTATAACAGCTTTAACTCTTCTGGGAAGGCTGCCCACAAGGTTTAGGAGTGTGTCTATGGGAGTGTTTGACCATTCTTCCAGAAGCATATTTGTGAGGTCAGGTGCTGATGTTGGACCAGAAGGCCTAGCTCACAGTCTCTGCTCTAATTTATCCCAAAGTTGTTCTATTGGGTTGAGGTTAGGACTCTGTACAGGCCAGTCAAGTTCTTCCACCCCAAACTTGCTCATCCATGTCTTTATGGACCTTGCTTTGTGCAATGGTACAAATTAATTGTTTGGTGGAGGGGGATTATGGTGTGGGGTTGTTTTTCAGGGTTTGGGTATGGCCCCTTAGTTCCAGTGAAGGGAACTTTTAAGGCGTCAGCATAACAAGACATTTTGAACAATTTCATGCTCCCAACTTTGCGGGAACAGTTTAGGGATGGCCCCTTCCTGTTCCAACATGACTGCACACCAGTTCACAAAGCAAGGTCCATAAAGACATGGATGAGTGAGTTTGGGGTGTAGGAACCTGACTGACCTCCTGTCTCAACCCAATAGAACACCTTTGAGATGAATTAGAGCCGTGACTGTGAGCCAGGCCTTCTCATCTAACATAACCTCACAAATGTGCTTCTGGAAGAATGGTTAAACATTCCCATAGACACACTCCTAAACCTTGGTGACAGCCTTCTCAGAACAGCTGAAGCTGTTATAGCTGCAAAGGGTGAGCCAACTCAATATTGAACCCTACGGACTAAAGCTGGATACACACTATACAATTTTCATTAGATTTTTCCCTTTAGATTTACAAAAACAATATAATATGAGGTCCAACCTAAACACTTTCACTTTGTATGCAATCAGGCAGGCCCTTGCACTACATAGTTGAAGGTAAATCTAAAGGAAATCAAACAACAAGAGTTGTATAGTGTATATCCAGCTTAAGACTGGGATGTCATTAAAGTTCATGTGTGTAAAGGCAGGTGTCCCAATACTTTTGACAATATTATATATATATATATATATATATATATATATTTATATTCTCTCTCACACACACACACAAACATTTAAAAGTGTGTAGGGAATTAAAAAATATGATTTTCTTGTCCATAATTGGATTTTTAATGTGAAAAAAGTTTGCTTCATTACATATTACCTGACTACAGTATATTGGTCCTACCTGTCAATGCAGAAAGACTAAAACAATAACCTATGTGGATAATTTACTTTATCTCTGGTAGCCACTAGAGAGAGGACCTACAAATCAGAATCATGAAACAATCTAACAGCAGGCCATGACACATCAAAATTACTTTCAACAAAAATGGGCGGTAATAAATAAAAATGTGTGTGCACCGAAAATACACATTGTCATTTCAACCTAGAAAAACTTGATTTCCGCCACTAGTGATCATCTCCTGGAAGTGCTAGGTGCATGGTTTTCTGTCTTTTTTATTTGCTCAGTTCAAATATGTAGCCCATGAAGCATACATTGTGTCAGAAACTCAGCAAACAATAAATGCTCATGCAGTTGGTTGATTAGGCCCATAGGCCCATAGATAGGAAGCTTGTACAAACAAATAACAGGCTGGAACTGCCCGTGGCTGTCCACAGCAGATCACACATGGAGCGATTACCTGTGGCTAGGGGAAGATGTGCGCTCCTGGATGCACACTGTTTGCATGCAAACAGCCGAGGAAAGTCACAGACAGTGTCAGCCTGTCATTGATTTGTACCGGCTCTCAGCTGATCAGAAACATCAGGCCACACCTGCCACAAAAATACACTGATCTGGGTGATGTACGACCTTAACCAGCCATCTGTTTGAGCCCTGATGGCAGATGTGGGAATAACTGGCAATATAAGATCCTTTTCAAAAGGTGATATTAGCAATGGCAGGTTGCATTTCTTTCAGCAAATGATTCCCTTAACCCGTTCCCGACTGGCTCACGCACATATACTGCGGCACAATGGCATAGCTGCTCGAAACCCCGTATGGGTACAGGGTTCTCTTTAAGAGCCGCCAGAGGGCATGCGCGCCATCGAAGGTGTGCGCTGTCAGAGGCTCACACGCCCCGCTGCACGGCGGGGGACCCAATGCGCGTGGCCGAGAGCCAGCACGGGGATTTCTGTGTGTAAACACACAAATCCCTGTTCTGTCAGGAGAGAGGAGACATATGGTTTGTTCCTACTAAGTAGGAACAACCATATGTCTCCTCCCCTAGTCAGTCCTATCCCCATACAGTTAGAACACACCGAGGGAACACACATTTAACCCCTTGATCGCCCCCTAGTGTTAGCCCCTTCCCTGCCAGTGACATTTATACAGTAATCAGTGCATATTTATAGTACTGATCGCTGTATAAATGTCAATGGTCCCAAAAAATGGGTCAAAAGTGTCTGATCTGTCCGTCACAATGTCGCAAAAAATCTCAGATCATCGCCTTTATTTGTAAAAAATAAATAAATTATAAAAATGCCATAAAAATGCCATAAATCTTTCCCATAGTTTGTAGACACTATAACTTTTGCACAAACCAATCAATATACGCTTGCGATTTTTACCAAAAATATGTAGAAAAATACATATCGACCTAAACTGATGAAGAAATTAATTTAAAAAAAAAATTGGGGGGATATTTATTATAGCAAAAAGTTAAAAATATTGTTTTTTTTTTCAAAATAGTTTGTAGCGCAAAAAATAAAAAGCGCAGAGGTGATCAAATACCACCAAAAGAAAGCTCTATTTGTGGGAAAAAAAGGACGCAAATTTTGATTGGGTACAGCGTCACATGACTGCGCAATTGCCAGTTAAAACAACGCAGGGCCAAATTGTAAAAAGTGCTTTGGTCAGGAAGGGGGTAAAATCTTGCCACAGTATATCTGCGGTGGGCAGTCAACAAGTAGTTAAGGGCTCATTCACTTGGGCTACCAACCCTATACAGATTGAAGAGTCAGTTCACTTTTTGCACTAGAGCTGAGCTGTGTACAGGCAGCCTATACAAAGTGAATGTATACACTTTGGGTGTACAGACTTACTTGCACAGCTGAGTTTAAAGTGGAACTTTAGTCAGAAAATTAAGTCCTGCTAGATCACATCAGGCTGGCCCCTTTTGAAGGCATAGCTGTGTAAAATATTAAAAACAAGTGCCTATACTGTTTAAAATCCAGTAATACATTGTCTAACTCTGCTCTGCACATGCTCAGTTGCTCTCTATTTTTGTTATTGTGCCGAATATCAGAGCTAGTATGGGCTAATCTGCTGACAGCCTAAAGATTTACTGCTGCTCAGGGGCTCTGGGCTTCAGCAAAATGGCATCCTCAGGCAAGAAGGAACAGGAGCAATGCTGGAGGCAATTTACAGCACACAATAATTTTGGCAGCATAAATTATTAATGTGAAATGCATTTTACTTGCTAAAGAACATTATTTTGTATTATGTTCTGCTTTAACAAGTATGTAGGGATGTGTGCACAGACCCAGGCGCAAAGCCTGTGTGCCTGGGTCCATGCACCTGTCCCTGCATGCCTGTCAAACACTTTCTTTATATAGGCTACCTGCCGACAGCTCAGCACTAGTCAAAAAAAATAAGCAAACAGCTCTTCACGCTATATGGATCTGAGTAACTGCGAGAATCAGCCCCAAAGCACAACAGCAGGAAAAATGACTTCTCAATTTTTTTTTATATACCCCACATATTTGTCCTGCCTTAACCTTACAGCTGCAAGCATCATTTATGAGTACAGTTCAGCACTAGTGATCAGCCGAACACCCCCGGGTTCGGTTTGCACCAGAACCCGCGAACGGACCGAAAGTTTGCACGACCGTTAGAACCCTATTAAATACAATGGATGCGAACGTTCAAAATCTAAAGTGCTAATTATAACGACTATTATGCATGTTATTGTCCTAAAAAGGGTTTGGGAACCCGGGTTCTGCACCAGGGGACATGTATCAATGCAAAAAGAAGTTTCCCGTGTTTAGAACTGTCCCTGCACAAAATTACATTTCTAAAGGAAAAAATGCCATTTAAAACTGCTTGCGGCTTTAATGTAATGTCTGGTCCCGGTAATATGGATGAAAATCTTTAAGAAAAATGGCATAGCTACCCCATCACACCCCCCCCCCCCTACCCCAGCCCATTACCAGCCCCTTTGGGTCTTGTATGGATATTAAGGGGAACCCCGCACACAAAATAAAAAAGGCCCTATATACTCTGAACAGCCGTATACAGGCGGTGCATACAAGACAGGGACTGTAGGTTTGTTCTTATGTAGAATCTGTTTGTAATTTTGAACAGGTATATTGTTTAAGTGTAGCTCCAGCCAAAAAATCTATTTTAAGCTTTTTGGAAAACATAGGGAAGGGTTATCACCCCTGTAACATTTGTTTTGCTGTCTGTGCAGTGTGCACCTGTTCAGAACAGTTCACCTCACTTTCCGTCCTAATGACAAATGTTTTTTGAAAATTTTGGGTTTTTATTGAAACAAGAATTGGTGATAAAGCATCAGTGGAGAGGAGACACTTTTTTCCCATATTAACTCTTACAGGAGAGAATTTGCCTTCCTATGGGTAGATTTCCTCTCACTTCCTGTTGTATCCTTCCGTTTGCAAGGAGGAGTCGTTTGTAAGTTGGATGTTTGAAAGTAGGGGCCTGCCGTATATACTCAGCTGAAATTTGCCCCTTACAAGTTGGTGTTGCCACAACACTGTAAGCCCTCACAGTTACTCTTGGTGGGCGCATGAATGGGCCCTGCTGTGAATTATTAGATCAAGAATTGTAAATGCATGCCCCTGTTGAACAGGGGCTGAAAAATTGGGCCTTTGGTGGTGGTGGTGGTGGTGTTGACACAACACTGTAAGGCCTCACAGTTACTCTTGGTGGGCGCAGGAATGGGCCCTGCTGTGAATTATTAGATCAAGAATTGTAATTACATGCCCCTGTTAAACAGGGGCAGAAAAATTGGGCCTTAGGCACTGGTGCCACAACACTGCAACCCCTCACAGATACTGTACTTGGAGCACAGCAATGAGCCCTGTTGCAAAGTATTGCATCAAAAATTGTAATTACACGCCCCTGTTAAACAGGGGCTGAAAAATTGGGCCTTAGGCACTGGTGCTGGTGCCACGACACTGCAACCTCTCCCAGATACTCTATTTGGAGTGCAGGAATGAGCCCTGCTGCAAAGCATTGCATAAAAAATTGTAATTACATGCCCCTGTTAAACAGGGGCTGAAAAATTGGGCCTTAGCCACTGGTGGCGGCACCCAAAAACAAAAATGTTCTTCCAAGCTATCATCATCAATCAGATCATTGAGGAGGAGGAGGATAGTCAGTCAACATAACAGGACAGTCTCTCAGCATCAGCATCAGTCTTGAAGGGATGTGACATTTGAAAATAAATTAGTCTGTTATATCAGCTTCAGGTGTTTGGTAGCTGGTGGTGATCCAAGACTGGTTCATCTTTATGAAGGTCAGTCGATCAACCGAGTCGGTGGACAGGCGCACCCTGTGATCCGTGACAAATCCTCCAGCAGCACTGAATGTGCGTTCTGAAAGAACGCTAGATGCAGGACAGGCCAGTAGCTCAATTGCATACTGTACAAGCTCTGGCCAGTGATCCATCCTCAAGACCCAGTAAGCCAGAGGATTTTTGGTGGGGAAGGTGTCCAAGTCTGACCTTGCCCCTAGGTATTCCTGCACCATGTATATCAGACGCTGGCGATGGTTGCTGGAACCGATCATACCTTGGGGCTGCGGACTAAAGAATTGTCTGAACGCATCGGTCAGACGGCCACCTTCCCCACTGCTCCTTCTTTGACTGACCGTAACCTCAGCAACTCGTTGTCCAGGACCAGGAGTTTGTAACCTCCCAGTCTCTGGGAACGCGTTGCACAGACCTTTCTGCAAGGCCTCCCGGAGTTGTCTCATCCTCTGCTCCCTCTGCGACGGTAAGATAAGGTCCACAACCTTACCATTGTACCGTGGATCAAGGAGAGTGGCCAGCCAGTAATTGTCCCTCTCCTTGATCCGAAGAATACGAGGATCCTTCCGCAGACTTTGCAGGATCAGGGAGGCCATGCAGCGTAGGTTAGCTGAGGCATTCGGTCCGGAGTCCTCTGGGTCACTAAGGACGACATGATCCGCAGCCACCTCCTCCCAGCCACGTACAAGTCCACTGGTTTCTTGGGACTGTAAATCATCCCTAAAAGACTGCTGCTGATGATGCTGAGTGCCAGGCTCTACCTCCATGCTGACACAATCCTCCTCCTCCTCCTCTTCCTGTGCGATGGGTGGGACAGAAGGAACACTGTCTGGGTAAAGGGGGCCTTGAGAGGAGTTTTCGATCGGTTTTTTATCCATCGGAAAATTTTAAAACAAGTTCTATTTTTTAAAACCGATGGAAAAAAGACCGATGGGTACCATTCACGATCGGTTGGTCTGATGAAAACCATCCATCGGACGGTTTTCATCAGTCAAACCGATCTTGTGTACGGGGCTTAACAGTTAGAATCACGCCCTAGGACACACTTAACCCCTTCCTAGCCCCCTTCACTGCCAGTCACATTTACACAGTAATCAGTGCATTTTTATAGCACTGATTGCTGTATAAGTGTGAATGGTCCCAAAATAGCGCCAAAAGTGTCCAATGTGTCCGCCATAATGTCGCAGTCATGATAAAAATCGCTGATCGCCGCCATTACTAGTAAAAAAAATCTATTAATAAAAATGCCATAAAACTATCCCCTATTTTGTAGACGCTATAACTTTTGCGGAAACCAATCAATAAACGCTTATTGCGATTTTTTTTACCAAAAATATGTAGAAGAATACGTATCGGCCTAAACTGAGGAAAAAGTTATTTTTTTTATATATTTTTTGGGGATATTTATTATAGCAAAAAGTAAAAAATAATTTTTTTCAAAATTGTCGCTCTATTTTTGTTTATAGCGCAAAAAATAAAAACCGCAGAGGTGATCAAATACCACCAAAAGAAAGCTCTATTTGTGGGAAAAAAAGGACGTAAATTTTGCACAACCGCGCAATTGTCAGTTAAAGCGACGCAGTGCCGAATCGCAAAAAGTGCTTTGGTCTTTGGCCAGCCAAATGGTCTGGGGCTGAAGTGGTTAATGTAGCCATGCCCCTGTAAGGGTTGCTGATTGTAGTGGTTCACCTGTCCCCTGCCAGCCAGACATGCATCTCTCAGTCACTCAGAGACATAGAACAGTCCATAAGCTTTGTTTTTGTTTATTGTTTTTTATTTGAGGGGATTAAACTTGGATGGTAAATGGGGAATTATGGGATGCCCCGGAATATTCAGTGCAAACTTGCTTGGGACTTCTATATACACTTCAGTATTTACACTTTAACCTTCTCTTCAGCAAAAACACTTACTGTAGACCAGGTATATGCAATTAGCGGACCTCCAGCTGTTGCCAAACTACAAGTCCCATGTGGCATAGCGAGACTCTGACAGCATCAAGCATGACAACCAGAGGCAGAGGCATGATGGGACTTGTAGTTTGGCAACAGCTGGAGGTCCGCTAATTGCATATCCCTGCTGTAGACTGTTCCTCCTCCAGCACTTCCCTTGTTGCAGGCTGTTACTCCACCAGCACTTCCCTTGCTGCAGACTGTTACTCCACCAGCACTTCCCTTAGTGCAGACTGTTACTCCTCCAGGCTAGCTAGCACCACATAGGTAGGTCTGACAGTACTTCAGTCAGGCCTCAATGAACTGCCTGTTGTGGGCAGGGACCTCAGGCCCCTGTGGTGTAGAAATTGTTCAGGTGCTAGCTTTCCTCCATTCAGCTACCACTCCCAGATAGCTCTCTTCAGGTCCTGCCAGCCAGGCTGGCTGCAATGACCTCTTTCCACTGCCCTTCCCACAGTCCTCTCTCCTGGTTCTGCACCCATCTCAAACTGCAGTCTGCCTGTTCTCTCAGGTGTGCCTCCCAAGTCCTCCCAACTGTGCTCACTTACCAGCCCTCCTGGCTGTGACCAGTAGTCCTCACTGGAGACTTATAAGTGTTCTCTCCCGCTGTCCTTTACTTGCTCTCTCATGTGCCTCTCCTTCCAGGATCTCATCACTCCTCCTGGATGCACCTGGGCCCCAGCCCAGGGTCACCTTCCCCCCCCAGACTGGGGAGCTCCCTGTGGGCCTCGACAGCCTCCACACTCTCTCACTCCAGCTCCTCCACCCAACAACTCCTCCCCAGCTGGGCTGACCCCAGGTATTTAAGGAGCCCTGCCAATCCAAGTTGGGGATTGGTCAAGGCTCCTTAAAATACTCCAGGCAGCCCCACCTCTCTTCTCCTCCACTCCTTCTAGCACTTTCTAAAAGGAAGAGGGAGGTGACAGTAAAGTGATGCAGCCTATGAGTCACCAGCTGCTACCCTGAGCCACTCCCAGCCCAGAATGAAAACAAACAGGCCTAGCAACACGCTAGGCCTGCCTAAATTTACCTACTCTGCCAACAAAAATTCTCACTCTAGCACCTTCCTAACTAGAGGGTGTTACATTTACTTAATACACAAAGGGGCATTTGTTATATTTGCCTAAAATTCCACTTTAAGTGCATGACAGTAAAGGCAGAACAAGACAGGTTATCAGACACCGGCAGATCCATTGAGGTGCACTGTGTGTTAAGGTTAGTTGGCTCCGCACACCACAGCACCACTTTAGAGGCACAAAGAATGGGCACATTCCCTTCACTCTCCTATCGGATAAGAAGACAAACTAATGATTTCTTATCATCCTTTTGATAGGATCACTGGAGACTTATGGAAAGCAGGTGTATGAAACAGCTTGTGCTCTCCCACAGCAGTCTCTACATAAATTGCATCATCTATTATATTATCACTCCCAGTTTAACACTTAAGACTGTCTCTAAATATTGCAGAATAGACCTGTGAAGATCGGTAACATGTCTTTATCCAACACATGGAACCTTTATTAAAGCAGAAAATTACTCATTATTTTGCCTGTTGCATTGAAGTGTATTATTACACTAGGGCTTCCTGTGCTGCCTGACGGTAATCAAAGTTCGGTATGAAAAAGGACATTACCAGACGTATAATTTTGGCAGCCAGCGTAAATCTTGAGAGAAAATGGAAAGAAACTGTAGATTCCAGCATGGAGGGTTTGTTAATGGTTGAATGGTAATCTGCTCTTTATAACACTTGGTAATAGGTATTTATTTGTGCACAGATGTGCAGACTTGGCACCAGACGCACACATAGAAGATCTGCAGCTTACTGCATTCTTTATGGAATTATTTCTCAGTAATGAAACTCTTTTTCTCCCCTGACTTCAAATATTTGACTGCTCTCATTGGCAGCTTTAAACTGCAGAGATATACGCTAATTGTCTGGGCTTACTCAAACTCATAAAGATGTGTTTTCCTACACCGGCCTTCGCTGTTTCTGCAACTCCTGTCTACATTTTGGTTGTATGGGGACCAGGCTCCAAATGCTCAAACATTCCAAGAAATAGAAAACAACATAAGCCTTAAAGTGGACTTGTGTTTTGCCAACCAATAGGATCCTGTAAAGGGACATAGCCACCTGAAAATAGTAAGCAAGGAAGAGGCACTTGGAGAGAAAGAATTGAAGGCTATCTAACACAAAAACCGGACATTCAAAAATTCAAAGTGCTGGGTCAGCAACACTATAGAATTTTTTTTTTTTATTGGATTGAAAAACACTTTAACCACTTGACCTCCAGAAGATTTACCCCCCTTAATAAACAGGTCATTTTTTGCGTGGTTGTGAAACACTGTACCCAAATAAAGTGTTTTTTTAGAGCTTTCTTTTGGTGGTATTTGATCACCACTGCGTTTTTATTTTTTATCCTATAAACAAAAAAATTTAAATTTTGAAAAAACTATCTTTTTTACTTTCTGGTATTAAACATATCCAATAAAAAAGGGCTCTTGTCCTGTGTAAATTCATAACAACCGCTGGGTGCCGGCGGTAATCCATTGGCCGGCACCCAGGGATCGACATCTGCTGTGTTTAATCAGAGCACGGCTGGTTTGCCAGCGGCGTGCGCCCCCTACATGGAAGTGTCAGATCACATACTAGGTACATGATTTGACACACTGAGCCACTTTGCCACCGTAAATCTAGATTATACGGCCAGCAAAAGGTTAATTAAGTCCTCCCTAGCAGCTTATATTGACCTTTGATTGCTCCCCTACCACTCCATTCAGCCACCAGGATGGAAGCAAAGTCCTCTGTAGGCTACAAGCTGCTAAAGTCATAGGCTGAACAAGGCTATGGAATCCTTGTTTGACAACACTGATTGTCTCTCCCAGAAAACTTAGAAACAAATACTGTAGCTGCTGACTTTTAATATAAGGGCACTTACCTGTCCAGAGACCCAGCGATGTTATCACCCGAGCCAATTATTCAATCGGCTTTGGGTCCAGGGGTCGGCATCTTAACTAAGGGAAACTGGCAGTGGAGCCTTGCAGCTTCACAGATGTTTTCCTGCCACGCTGCATTTTCTGAATGGTTCAACAGTGTTCTGGGAACTGTGATGTGTCCCAGAAGGCTGCGGTGCGGAAAGAGGGGGGGCAAACTTCCGCTCAGATCACCGCAGCGATCTGACCAGAACTGGGAGCAGTAAAGCCCTGTACACGCGATTGGCTTTACCGATGAAAACAGTCCGATGGACTTTTTTCATCGGACAAACCGATCGTTTATGGGCCCCATCGGTCTTTTTTCCATCGGTGTTAAAAAATAGAACATGTTTTAAATTTATCCGATGGAAAAAAAAACAATAGCAAATTACTATCGTCTGTGGGGAACTCCATCGGATAAAAAACCCACGCATGCTCAGAATCAAGTCGACGCATGCTCAGAAGCATAGAACTTAATTTTTCTTGGCTCGTCGGAGTGTCTTACGTCACGGCGTTTGGGACGATCGGTTTTTTGACTGATGGTGTGTAGGCAAGACTGATGGAAGTCAGCTTCATTGGATTTCCGATGGAAAAATCCATCGGTTTAAAATCCATAGGAAATACGATCATGTGTACAGGGCTTAACTGTCAAAACCAGGTACCAGCTCCCCCCCAAAAAAGTTCCAAATGTGACAGTGGAGGTGGGGGAGGATGCAAATAGGCAGAACTTCCCCCTTTGGGTGAATTTCCACTTCAAAGATGCAGAAGCATCCTTCATTTACACAAAGAAAGTCACATCATCCTCCTGGCTGTGCTGTGTGGTAGGGCATTGTAAAACACTGGACTAAATGGGTAGAAATACAAATCCTTTGGCACAGAAATCAAGATATATGTATTTTCCTGTGTATTTAGATGTTTGCCTGGAGTATAGCATTAAAGGAACTAATAGGTTGCGCAAGTGTTCCATGTCTACTAAAAACTGAAATATCGGTTTCGTATTAATTGATTCTTAAAACTAACAAGCATAATGTATTCTTGTTTAGCTTAATGTTAAAAAGGCAGTTCAGTGCCAGTAATAGCGGATATGTTATAGAATGCTAAAATACAAAATGATTGCAGAGCTAGTTAAATGACTTGCACAGCTGACAACGAGCCATTAGAGGGGCACAGACTCTATTTACCCGGCCTATAAACCTTACTCTGCTGTTTTTAAAAAGTCAGCCATGTAATGAAGAGTTTGCCTAATTATCTACAAATATTGGCAAGGGTAACTACAGTATCAAACAACATTTGGATGGCTGCCTAGGTATTTTTCTTGGAGTGAGTGTTTATTTAGGTCAGTAAACAAAAGACCAAGTGCTAATGTAAAAATCCTCTTGATTCATTGTGCCCAAAGCCAGTGGGAAAAATAACAGAACCGGCTGCCTGTACATTTTGCAATATCTGATAATGATGGGGTGATGAACATGCTGCACATTAACGAGAATGCACTTAGACTGTATTAGACTGAACCGTGCAGACGTGTTTTTGGAATATGCTGTGCCTGATTTGTACTTTTTGCTTGATCTGTAACAAAGATACGTTTGCTTTTTAGATAACATACAATGGTAAACAAAATATGAATACCGTAAAAAAAAAAAAAAAAAAAATATAGCGGTGCATTATTTCCCTAAACAAACAGCTCCATAGCAATTGTATTCCATCACATTTTGAAAGCTAGCGGCCAATTTCCATTTTGTAAAGTCAATATTCACGACTTTTGCTTTACATTTGTGTTGATCCGTTAGCAAGACAATGCTTCAATAGTGAGTAACACTTTTGGTGAAGTAATCCTTTCTTGGCACATAACATAAAACATTGACTTTGGCCAGGTTCATGCATGTACTGTGCGCAAAGTTACAGTATGTCATAAGTTAATGTGCTTTGCATTAAGACAGCTCAGTTATTCGGAAAGCCTAGCATGGCTAAAACCTCTCCCGACTCTTTTTAGGTAAAGCCACCTGCCTTTTATGGGAATGCTCTGCAGTGGAGATTCATTGCCTTGGTGTGTGGGGTGTGAATCAAAATAAGTGGCAAACCACCAATACAATAGTCTCAACAGAACCTTTAAATGCTGATAGTCTACATACTATATTTATATATAAATATATATATTTACCACCTAATATTAAGAAGGTCCCCCTTTTTCCACCAAAACAGCCCTGACCCGTCGTGGCATGGACACCACTAGACCTCTGAATGTATGCTGTGTTGTCTGGCACAAAGCTGTCAGTAGAAGATCCTTTAAGTCCTGTAAGTTGCAAGGTGGGGCCTTCTTAAATTGGATTGTTTTTTCCAGCATATCCCACAGATGAACTGAGATCTTGAGAATTTGTAGGCCAGGTAAACACCTTTGAACTAGTGTTTCTCAAGCCATTCTTGAACCATTTTTGCAGTGTGGCAGGGCACATTATTCTGCTGAAATAGGCCACTGACATCAGGGAAAACAGTTTCCAGGAAGGGGTGTACTTGGTCAGCAACAATGTTTAGGTAGGTGGTATGTCTTAGAGCATGTCATGGGGTTATTTAAAAAAAAAAATTATCTCCGGAACTCCGCTTTAACATCCACATAAATGTCAGGACCCAAGGTTTCCCAGCAGAACATTGCCCAAAGCATCACACTGCCTCTGCCAACTTGCCTTTTTCCAAACTACATCCTAATACAATCTCCTCCCCAGATAAGAGACACACATGAACCTAGCCATCCATATGATGTAAAAGAAAACGCAATTCATCAGACCAGGCCACCTTCTTCTATTGCTCTGTGGTCCAGTTCTGATGCTCACATGCCCATTGTAGGCGCTTTTGGCTGTGGACAAGGGGTCAGCATGGGCACTCTGACTGGTCTGCGGCTATACAGCCTGATACACAACAAACTGAGATGCCCATTGTTTCTGTTTTCAATGAATCAACTTCATGGACAACATGCTTACTTGCTATCATATATATCTTACAGACTTTCAGGTGCCATTCTAACGAAATACTCAATGTTATTCACTTTACCTTAAAGCGGAGTGCTGCCCCCCCAGCAAAAAAATTTAAGTCAGCAGCTACACATACTGTACCTGCTGGCTTTTTATATTAGGACACTTACCTGGAGTCCAGTGGTGTCGGCACTCCAGCTGATGTTTTCATCGGCTCTCGGGTGCTGCCGCCGCCATTCATGGTAAGGGAAACCAGCAGTGAAGCCTTCGGCTTCAGAGCCGCTACACTACTGCGCCTAACTTATGAGTGATCTCGCCATGGCCATGGAAGTGGGGACAGGTACCTGTTGTACTGCAGTGTGGAATGTGTCCTGTTCTGCAAGATGGCTACTCTGCGATTTCCAGTGTTCTGTCGATATGTGCCCGCCTTCGAAAAGTGCCAACGCATGCATTCTGCGCATGCACGGGCACTTTTTGATAGAACACTGGGACCAGTGTGGAGCGCAACCTGCCAGCAGTGACGTCACGCCGCCTCTGTTCGTAAGTAGGAGTCGCTCGCAAGTCGGATGTTCGTAACTCAGGGACTGCCTGTACACTGTATCTGTCTTGAGAAAGATGTACTAAGCTTTATTGAAATGTTGATAATAAAAAGGAGAATCTATCTACTTTGCAAGACCAGTGAGAGCCTCTATACCTGTTTTGGATTATATGGTATACTGTATATATACATGTAGTGGGTATGTACTATTTAGGGGCAGCATCTGGGTGGTAGTATGACCCAGATGCACTAATTGGTAGAGTAGGGCTGTTTTCATTCGTGTAGAGGACATCAGGGGTGCTCAGTTCCCTGCGGCTCAGTAGGTGGCGCTGTCGCTTTGGGCCGGGGTTGAACCACCACTGCAGTGCCGTACCTTTTGTGACCTCTCGCAGCAGCTGTACAGCGGGGTGGAGAACCTGCTGTGCTTGCTGGGAGAGGGGATAAAAGGGGCGGACATCTTCACCACGAGTTCCGAGTCCCAGGCACCTTCAGCCTGAGGGCTGCTGTCCATGATCGGTGTCCAGGCGCCTTTGGCCTGGACACGTGGAGTTCGTGTTCCATCCCAGACACCTTCAGTCTGGGGTGAGGTACTTAACCGAAGGCCTGGGGCCCAGTACCTTCCACTGGGTCCCGCGAGGGAGGGATCGTCCTAAGGTGCCCCTGGTGTCGGGTGCCTGAATCCAGGGCGTAAGGGACCAGAGAGGTGACCTTCCCGTAGCGCTGGTGCAGCATATTGCCGGTGCCGGGTGGGCCTCCGGAGACCATCCGGATGGATGTCTTTCCCTAACAAGGGCCAACTACAAAAGGAAGGTAGTTCATGTTTCACGCCCGGTAGCAGCGGTCCACTTAATCAACCTAGGTCGGTGGCAGAGACCTGCTCCCAGGCCTGTGGCAGAGGCCTCAACAGTTCACCCAGTCGGTTGCAGTGGCCAACCTCACGGTCGGTGGCAGAGACCAGGCGCCAAGCCTATTTGCACTAGAAGGAATAGGAGAGTTCACTGTGCCTGGACCTGCTCGTATCCACACTCCTGTCTGTGCATTTAAAAGTTCAACTGATGCTGTTCACTTGTCAAGAAGAATAAAGGAGTGTTGGACTTTTTATGGTGTGGGGCTCTATTACTGGCATTCAAACCTCCACAGGAGAAGCAGAGGCTCCATCTAGAACACAGGCCCGAAGGTAAAACAAGTGTTGGCTTTCACCTCTGCACATTAGAGGATATAGGCCATAGTGAACCTCACCCTCCTCCCACATACCCCTAGACAAGCCAGCCGTTTCACTGAGAAGGGGGTGAGGCCGCTACATACAGTATGGCTTCTCTTGCATGCTAGAGGTTTTACAGCTAACATAACAAAAATGAACACCTACTTTAAACATATATAAGGTCTAAGAGGAGATCAAATACAGAAAATAAGAGAGACTGAGAGACGTGAGTCAAAGGGAAGAAAGGATGGGGTTTTATGTTCCAATGATATACACATGTACTCCTGTGAGAAAAATATGCCGAGACTGATCACAGACTTCACAATATGGAAAGAAACAAACTTTCACTTCACGCCTTTAACTTTCATTGATTTAAGAAAATATACTGATGCTTTCAACAAGTATTTGGCCATTTTACAGCTTTACCATACTAATTACTTCCTTCCTAAGGTTTCCTAATGTGATAAAACAAAGAACTGGGGGGGGCGTGGTCTGCCGTGAGAGGAGATGGCCGCTTAAACCCTGAGCTCCGTCAAACCAGTGCCTATACTAAACTAGAATAGGGGTCTACTGCTGACAGCTTGACTCACAGGATGGGAACTTCATCCCGCTCGAACTCTGAGTCTCGATCCCGCTCACCGAGGGATGAAAGCAACCGGGTAAGCCCGAATATCCCAGAGATTTTCAGATCTCAACGCACTCAGAGAACCAACATGGTGGCCCCTCTTCCCGCCTCAACTCCGGGCCCTATTTCCAGTGAGATAGTACTGACTCTCACGAATCCAATCCAAAATCTGGCAGGAACCACCCGATCTGAACCCCAGCAACTTAGTCTCACTGACCTCAGAATGGTAGCTGCGGATATTAAAGATATGCTCTCCGCGGCCATATCCGACCTTCGCCACGAACTCCAAGCCATATCGGGACGCGTGCAATCCATTGAACGTACAACGGCTTATCAACAGACCGCAATCCGGAGGATCCACGGCCGAGTGGATACCCACACCTTGCAGCTCCGTGACATCCAACGTCACGTGGAGGATTTAGATAACAGGGGAAGGAGACATAACCTCCGTGTAAGAGGCCTCCCGGAATCGGTCGACCAGGACCAGATACTCCCCGTTATTACCTCCATCTTCAATAGCCTCCTGGATCGCGCTCCCCAAACCCCTATAGCGATGGAGCGCATGCACAGGGCTCTGAGACCCAGAGGCAAGGAAACGGATCCTCCGAGGGACATCATTTGCTTCCTTAATGAATACTCCCTCAAGGAAGCTATCCTTAAGAAAGCCCGCGACAAGGAGGGCTTAGAGTTTGAAGGCCGCATGGTACACATCTTCCAGGACCTGTCGGCAATCACGCTAAAAAATCGCAAGGATTTGCGACCCCTGCTTGAAGTCCTACGTGAAAGAGGCATTCGCTACCGGTGGAAGTTCCCGTTCGGCCTCCTCGCCACCCATCAGAACCGCTCCGCTTTACTTAGGGTCCCCGAGGAAATGGATGATTTCTGCCGGGCCCTAGACATACCTTACGTGGATGTGCCGAACTGGTACGCGGACTTTGATCTCCTCAACCCCCACTTCCACTCACTGAGTGAAGAACCGATGGAGACACAGGATACAAGGTACCGAAGACGCCGCTCCCCTTCGGCCACCAGACCCAGCTCAACGGCGCAACGTAGGCTTCACCCTGCGAGCCCCACAACCGCCCCCTGCCTCGGAGAGCGCGCCGGGACCACTAACTTGGCTCCCGCAGACGGAACACAGTACCACAGCCAGGTGAATACGCTTGATTTACTCTCTGTTACCCCTCCCTTCATTGTCAGGGTCTATTTGTCTGGTGCGGCAACACACATACCCACAACTGCATGATGTACCGCAAAGTTTATATATCACCCTTTTACGGCACCCTGGGAGCCTGCTCAGACCACGTAGGGGAATACTGATATGCCATGGTCCCTGACTCTCCAAGCCTGCCAAGAGGATTTTTTGCGGACACGAGGCTGTCTCCTTTTACAGCAAGCACCCCACCGAACCCACCGATGGTGCGGATATCATCGGAGGAGAGCAAGCAAGGCTAACCGAACAATTCACCTGACTGAAACACCGCACGGCTGCCTAGTTCTTGGGACCTCTCCTTCACTGCGCCCTACAGAACGATGTGCGGACTTTCCCCGGCCCCTGGGACGCTGTCAGATTCCGACACCCCAACTTCTCTCATCCGATTCAGTGATGCCGCTCAATCCAGCTGAAGGGACTCCCTTTACCTCTTATATCCATACAGGTTTACCCATAGCATGATAGACGGAGGCTATACAAAGGTACCTGCATCACTTCTGAACTGTTCATGTGAGTTATCTTCCTCATATACCTGCCTGCTGGTAAAGCTTTAGGGACCATGTTCCCCCTTTATATGTTAGATGCTGTGTGAACATATACCTCTTCCCTTAGAAGTCATAGAGATAAGCCCTCATTTCCAAACACATACAAAACAGTCTCTTTGATTTCCTTGCTTTTCTACCTAGTCTGCTCTCCATGGGTATTATCACAAGCACCCATTGCGACATGATCGTTTTTACCACTGCTCCTAATATTACCTTCTCCAGAGATCCTATAGCGCCACCTAGTGTAATCTCGGGATGTACGCCAAGCTAACTTAGGACCTCACTAATAATTGCTGCCCTAGATAACCCTCTGACACACATATCGCAACGGGGGCTTGTTTTCTTAAACCAAGCAAGGTACACATTGTTCACCTGCATTCTCCACACTACTGCTAGTACGAACCTCATCATACACCATACTCCATGCACCTAATGCATACCCTACCTACTCCCAGGGTGCGAGCAAAACTTTGCCTTGACATCCGTTCAGACGACCCATACCTCCCCCTCCCATAGCTCACCACACCTGGTACACCTGTTGTAGCTGCTGTCCTGCTCTTAGGATCCGGATGTCCAGTTGACAATCATTCCTTTTTACATACTGCAGGGTTTCATCTTACAGGGATTATTCTACACCCTGACTTTAGGATAAGGATGCCATAAGTTTGAAATGGTACGAAGTCTCAGATTGCATCTTTCATGTTTTATGTTTTAGATTTCTCTATTATGTTTCCTCCCAATTGATTGTGCTTGTTGTGGATGCTATATGGATCTGCTACATGGTACCGAGCCTATAGGATACAGATACCATATGAACATGAACTATTCCATGCAGCCCTGTTTACTGTCTCCCTGACAACAGACCTAACCAGGACGGACCCATACAAGCTAACTCACACTAGACTAATCCTCCAACCCGACGCATACTCTATCTATCCCCTTCTACCTTCCCACTACCCCACCCGCTACCACTCTTGCACGAATAGGTCACTGGTTGGGCGGTTCACATGGTATCTCTATACCACTCTATCGTACCCCTTTCTATACTTTTCTACACATTTCTTTCATAACTTGCTGCTCTTCATCGCTCTCTCTCGGCGGACCAACTCCCACACAGTGGCACTTAATATAGCCCTTCTTTTTAGAACTTATCGTAAACAGAACCTGCCACTGACTCTTTTCGGACTACCCGACGACGGGCCACACCCTTTAAAGCAGGAGAGCAGGTACTCCCTGCCACCGGAACTCCCCCCATCCCCTATATCCCCACCGTCCCCTCTACCCTTTACGGCCCAACGCCCACCCTACCCTTGAAATTTTGCCTGAAGACGGCCCTCGACTATACACACTCATTTATAACAGGCAACCCATATTTTGACCCCACTCCCTCCCCTTCGACCCTTGCCTCAGCTCTAAAAAACTACCCGATCAACCGAACAGAAGCTACAGCGACAGACATCAATCATGCCACCAGTCACGCCAACTAACACCACACCTCCTCTAAAAATTGTCTCACTTAACGTAAAAGGACTTAATATCCCAGAAAAACGGTCCCGACTCCTCTTAACCATGCAACGCTCCAAAGCGGACATTATATTTCTGCAGGAAACACATTTCCGCACTGATGATACACCCAAACTCCAAACCCGCCACTTTCCTACAGTGTACCATGCAACCAACCCTTTAGCCAAAAAGAAAGGGGTATCCATCCTCCTACGGAACAACTGCCCTTTCCAACTGACAGACCAACTATGTGATAAACAAGGAAGATACATATTCCTTAAAGGATCCTGCCTCGGTAGGACATTTACATTAGCTAATATTTATGCCCCAAATGTGGGTCAGGTGCCTTTCTTCCGAGCTATCACAGACACGCTGACCACTTTTCATGAAGGTATTCTTATACTAGGGGGGGACTTCAATGTTCCGCTTAGCCCCGTTCAGGATACCTCCAAAGGAACGTCTGCTCTTCCTTATGCAGCTCTACGTAAAATTAGAAACTGCCTACAAAACCTGTTGCTACATGACACCTGGTGTACACTGAACCCGAATGGCAAGGACTATACCTTCTACTCAGCCCCTCACGGGAGGTATTCCAGAATAGACTATCTATTTATCTCCCAAAAGGACCTCCCCCTGCTCCAGAACGCTTCTATCGACCCGATGTTCATGTCAGATCACCATCCCATTTCTGTAACACTGACTGTCCCAGAAACGCTCCCACGCTCGCAGACCTGGAAATTGGACTCCTCCCTACTTACTGACCCAGCTATCGCTGAAGAAGTCAGGACACACATTAAACATTTCTTTTCAGAAAACGACCCCGCGGACACCTCTACCATTGTCACGTGGGAAGCCCACAAATGTGTGATACGCGGCATCCTCATAGCGGTGGCAGCTAGACGCAATAGGGAGAGACGGAAACTATACACAACGCTGTACGAAAAAATACGTAAGCTAGAGAGTACACACAAACATACGCAGGCCCTAGACACTTTAACAGACCTTATCCAAACTAGAAACGAACTGCTAGACCTCCTGGGCAAACAGGTAAGACGTAAATATATTCTGACAAAGAAAACTTTCTATAAATATGGCAACAAAGCCAGGTAAGTGGCTCGCCAGAGCTCTTCAAACGCGGAAAGCTACCACGACAATACATACCTTAACTGACACGTCGGGCCGCAAAATCAATGCAACCCCTGACATTGCCAAACAGTTTGTTCAGTACTACTCTAACCTTTATAACCTCCCCCCGACGGATCCCTCGATAACAGAATCCACGAGGAAACAAATGATTGTAGACTTCTTGAAGCAACATAGCCCTGCCCCTATCTCAGCCTCTATGGCTCAAGATCTAGATGTCCCTTTACAAAAAGAAGAAGTAGAACTTGCGCTTAAACAGTTGAAAATAGGCAAAAGTCCCGGCCCTGACGGCCTAAGTGTAGGATACTATAAATCATATGCTGATATCCTTACTCCCTTTTTTCTCACGGCCTTTAACTCCTTCGAACTCCCATTGAAACCCCCACGTGACCTACTCACTGCACACATTGCGGTTATCTCAAAGCCAGGTAAGGACCCTGCTCTGGTTGCCAGTTATAGGCCTATCTCGTTACTCAACGTCGACCTCAAATGGTACGCCAAAACGATTGCAAACCGGATTCTACCACTCCTACCCCAACTTATCGACCTCGACCAAGTCGGCTTTGTACCAGGTAGAGAGGCGAGGGATAATACCCTTAAAGCTATCAACATACACCATTGGCTTACGCACACTAGACAGCAGGGATTCTTTCTTTCCCTGGATGCGGAGAAGGCATTTGACAGGGTGGCCTGGGACTACATGAAAGACACCTTGGAGGTCATAGGCTTACCTACCAGGATGCTGAACTTTATTGCAGCACTATACTCTAATCCCACAGCCAGAGTCCGAGTGAACGGCCACCTGTCGGATGCCTTCTCCATCTCGAATGGAACTCACCAGGGCTGCCCCCTCTCCCCGATAATTTTCATCCTCACGCTCGAACCTTTACTGAGACGCCTCAGGGGTGCGCAGGACATCAAAGGTATAGAAGTTAAACAAAGGATGTATAAATTAGCCGCATTCGCGGATGATATCCTCCTTTTCCTAAGAGACCCACTGACGACAATCCCTAATCTTCTCAAAGAGTTCCATTCCTTTAAGATCCTCACCAACCTTCAAATAAACTTCGCAAAATCCAACGCCCTAAACATCACTCTACCCCCTAACATTTGTCGACAATGTCAAGAAAATTTCCCGTTCACATGGCAATCTGCGATCACATACCTGGGCATACAACTTCCTACCTCCCTGACTGACTTATACTCCAAAAACCATGCGCCGCTACTACGGTCTATCATAACAGATCTAGGAAAATGGTCCTCTGGAACGTTTTCATGGTTCGGGAGGGCCTCAATCGTCAAAATGACTATCCTGCCTAAGATCCTGTACCTCCTACAGACGATACCTATCGCACTTCCCCAAACATTCTTCTCGACCTATCGGAGATTTTGCACTAACTTTATATGGGGAGCAATTCGTCCACGATTAGGCTACCTTAGACTCACCACTCCCAAACCCAAGGGGGGGATAGGCCTTCCTGACATTCGCAAGTATCAGCAGGCCTGTTTTCTCACCAGAATATTAGATTGGAACATACACGCCAACCGGAAAGATTGGGTTCGATTAGAACAGGCTTTATCTGCCCTCCCACTGGCGCAACTCCCCTGGATAGCCCCTCAACACACTCCTGCGGAAAGCAAACTTCACCCACTCATCTACCCTACTCTTATATCCTTCCGAGATGCGTGCACCAAGCACAAGATTTCCTCGATACATGGACCGATGACCCCACTTAAACACAATCCTGAGTTCTCCCCGGGGACACATATCTCCTTTTTAGCAGAGGGATGGCCACACCCGACTATTAGGGCAGAACACTTCTTCGAAGACGACCGTTTTCTATCCCACACAGACTTATCCTCCAAAATGACCACAGCCGCATTCCCCTTCTGGACTTACGTCCAACTCAGACATTATTTTGACCATCCTAAACCCAGACCAGAGTGGTCTCGGTGTACCACCCCATTTGAATCTCTTTGTTTAAAAGAAGAACCCCAGAGACATCTGGTTTCGTACACATATGCCTTACTTTTTTCAGATCATAATCCCAAATTACACTGGGTCAATCAGACATGGGAACGAGACCTGACAACTGACCTTGCGGCAACGGATTGGGAAAAAATCTACACGCATATACACAAGGGAACGGTCAATGTGAGTGCACAAGAGAATGCATTTAAAATCTTTTTCAGGTGGTACAGAACACCTCTCCAAATACATCGCATTTACCCTTCCCATGCCCAACAGTGCTGGAGATGCAAGACGGAGATAGGGTCTTTCTTGCATATCTGGTGGACTTGCCCCAAACTTCAACCCTTCTGGTCTGAGGTTCACAGGCTCATTGCTCAAGTTTCCACGTACATACTAGATTATACGCCAGCACAATATCTGCTCCACCACTCTCCGACGCTACCCCGCTCCTACCTACGCTCACTGGCCATGCACATGGTGAATGCGGCAAGAATGTGTATACCATCTAAGTGGCGCTCCCCTGACCCGCCATCGTTAACAGATTGGTTTAGGCGTATACATAAAATGTCGGAAATGGAGGACTTAATACATCAGGCACGCGATACCCCAGCCAAATTCACCGAAACATGGTCATGCTGGATTCACTTCACTACCACGGAGGAATACAAAAAAGTCCCGATCTAATCGAACCACAAGAGCTGTAGCAAGGAGGTAGAGGGGGGCTGGTCCCCCTGCCTCCTCCCTCACTTCCCCAGTATCATCCTATCCCAGTCAATCACCAAGTACTTTGACCTACAATATGTTCTACTTTCTTTTATTCTACTCTATTCTATCCTGACCATACATCTTATACCGGATCTCGACTTGACTATGACCAACCCCAAATTAGATGACTGCGAGGTCCAAACAGGTTCTCGAATGTTATGCATAATCTATTTCATAGTTTTCTGTACCGTAATGTTTTTAGGACAAGCTGTTACAGTGAATATTGATACTTTTTTTTAGGTTTTATTCTGTCTTTATTCATTTGATATACACCGTCTGAAATGGTATATTACCACATGTTTGTTATTTTCAGCGGCTGTGCCCGCATTTCTCTGTCGCCTGTCAACTTCTCTGTGACTGTATGACTTGGTTTCTTATTTTCAAAATAAAAGTCTTTAAAATAAAAAAAATAAAAATAAAAAACAAAAAAAAAACAAAGAACTGTATATAATCTATAGTATAATCAATTCTTCTCTAAATGGCTTATTACATATGTTAGTATATATTAAGAACATTAAATTGATATTGGCAAATCACAACTTATTACGTCTGTCAGTTCCTGCTGCAAGTCCAAGCAGTTAACAGATATATTTTGACGAGTCTAGTATTATTTAACCATGGGGAGGTGCAAAAAATTAATCCCAATTCTAGATTTTTTAATTAGTTTAACCTAATGTATTGTACGATACTGAAAGTACAGATGTCTATTTCAGAACACCTTTGTTTTATCATCTTGGGTAACCTTAGAGAGGAAGTGAATCGGAAATTAATGTGTGAATGCTGTAGGGTGCCAATTATATGTTAAAAACATCAGGATGAACATTATAGTTGCAGGAATCATTAGAAAGTTTGTTACCCATGTATTATAAAGCCTCTGTTTAGTATCTAATTTTCACAAGTGTAAAAGTGTATATCACCTTATCACCATAATAAAGATCCCAACGTCTGCCTCTCACAGTACTCTAGTCTTTAGCTTACGTGCATCTAGGTTTATATTTAGGAATGAGTGGAACAATTTCAGCAAAATTGATTTTGCCATCTCTGAAATCCTTTTTGGAAATGGAAACCCCAATATTCACTCATAGAGCTGCTTAGGAGACAATTTGCTTGAAAAAACAAGAGCAATTTATTTTTTGAAATTTTTAAGGGGGCGGGGTATTTAGCCTAGTATTTGTGTCTTTCCTGTTTTTGATTTTTGTGTGTGTGCCTGTGATTTTTATATATCAGGGATATGCAATTAGCGGACCTCCAGCTGTTGCCAAACTACAAGTCCCATGAGGCATAGCGAGACTCTGACAGCATCAAGCATGACAACCAGAGGCAGAGGCATGATGGGACTTGTAGTTTGGCAACAGCTGGAGGTCCGCTAATTGCATATCCCTGATATATATGATCTTTTGTTATACAATTACCGTATATACTCGAGTATAAGCCGACCCGAGTATAAGCCAAGGTACCTACTTTTACCACAAAAAAATGGGAAAACTTATTGACTCAAGTATAAGCCTGGGGGGGGATAATGTGCCCATTGCCACCTCACTGTGCCAATTGCCCAACCTTACTGTGCCTATTACCATCTCACTGTGCCACCTCACTGTGCCCATTGCCACCTCACTGTGCCCCCTAACTGTGTCCATTGCAGCCTCCCTGTGCCCGAGTCAGTCAGTGTACCTGAAAATCTTCTTATTCCGCGGCCGGCGTCCATTGTTTAAATCTCGCGGCTTTCTTCTGGTCCCTTCCGTGACAGGCGTTTCCAGCAAACACTGTGTTGAGTGTTGCGCCTGTCATGGAGATCCTCTCATTCTCGGACTCCGTTTCCCAGCAGGCACTGTGTTCAGTGTTCCGCCAATCACGGACATCGGACAAGAGAACGTCCATCATAGGCGCAACACTCAACACAGTGTTTGCTGGAAACGCCGGCCGCGGAATAACAAGATTTTCAGGTACTGACTCGAGTATAAGCCGAGGGGTATACTTTCAGCCCTAAAAAAGGGCTGAAAAACTCGGCTTATACTCGAGTATATACGGTATTTTACTTTTTTTTATTCCTGTAAAATAAATATTAAATAATTTTCCTTGTGAAATATTGGCATTAAAACAGATTTGTGATAGTTGAAAGTAGTTGTTGTGACACTCAGGTGTCATTAAAAAGCATTCCAAGAAAACCACCTTAACCACTTGTGTACCTGCCTGTATAACCCATGTATTACTTGGCAATCGTTTAGTTTCAGTGCTGTGATAGTTTGACTGATAATTATTCACTCATGCAACACTGTACCAAAAGGAATTATATATAAGTTCTTTGAAACAGATAGCTTTTTTCTTTTGGTTGCATTTAATACCCACTTTTTTGTTAGTTTTTTTATTGTAAAAAGGAGCTGCTGGTTTGTTTTTGGGTTTGCACGTTACCTCTTTAGCTTCGTTGTCCGGGTAGGAAAGTCTGTAGTAAATGAAATGTCCACACAGATGTAAAACCTTCAACAGCCAGGCTTTATTTTCTTCTGCATGTATAACTTTGAGAGAAAGTAGAAAGTAGAAGAAAGCAGGGGAAGGTTCAGGCACTCTGCACAAAAATGCAAAACATCAGTTCAAAGTCATTCACCACTCTCAATGTTAGAGTGGGTATTGGTCACCTGGATAGTCCCCTCTCACATGGTCTAGCAGCCGAGATGACACACGAACCAGCAACAGGGCAGTCTATGCCACAGACTGCCCAAGATGAAGTGGGTCTCTGCCACAGACTGCCCAAGATGAAGTGGGTCTCTGCCACAGACCTTTTTTAAAGTGAACAAAGTCTCTGCAACAGACCTTTTAAAGTTGAGCAAATGGATAGTCCAGGAATCCTCTGCCACAGGATTTCAAAGTCCCAAACTTCCAACTGTGCAGTAAAAGAGCCTTTAAGCCAATCCGGCAAACTGCAGGCCTTGTGGTATAGTGTATCCCTCCTCAACAGAGTCACCAGGCCTCACCCAAGACGTCAGCACTTTGCCAGTCTCCTCCAGGGAAGGTCCTCCCCTGGTTTCCTTCACTAAGACAGCTTCCTTCCCATTTGGACGGACAGCTTGGGATCCCCTCTACAAATGTAGGCCCCAGCCAGACTAGCTGGGCCTACTAGATAGCGATGCAGCCTCGGGCCAACATGGTCCCGAGACCAGAACCACACACAACATACCTCACGTTTGGAGGACCATGAGGCGAAGACCCCGAACAATGGCGTCTACCCCTTAAGTATCCCCTCCCAGCAGGCACAGCGGGTCAACCACTCCCACTGAACTGCCGCCGAGAGGGGTCACTCAGTACAACCATGGTCTTCCTGCGTTCCAACATGAGCCCGAGGTGGCAGCGCCACCCACAGGCAACAAGGGAAAATGCTACCAGGCAGCACCACAGCCGGAACAGAGGCAAATCTCAATATAATTCAACGGTCTGAGCCCAAGTACTGGCCCAGACATCCCTCTAAATTTGAGATAGCATCCCAACCTTTTGGGGAGGGCGCTATATTTGAAAAAAAAATATTTCTGTTATAAAACAAAGCAAATAGAAATCTCTAGAAAGTATAAACAGCCACAAAATGACCCATTATGTAAAGTGGACACCCCAAGGTACATTTTTTTTTGCACAACTCTTGCAAATGAAAAAAACATGCATGTATTGAGGGTGTTCACACAGCTTGGTAATAATGCACTAAGTACATTATTGTACAAGTCATACACAGAGGGAGGAGGTGGTGAAGGGGTTAATACACAGGTCACATACAATGGTAGGATAGGGATGAAGGGGTGACTGAGTAAATATGCAGGATAAAGGAAGCAGAACAGCTTCCAAACTACTGGAAGATCATGTGACAGCAGAATCGGGTACAGTAAGTTAAAACAGGGTACTGTGTAAAGGTGCAGGATAAGGGGGATGAGGGTTTAATATACATGTAGCGCTACCCCTGTAAGGGCCACTAGATCTTCAGGTCTTCCCTTGCACACACACCCAGACAACAAGATTTTTGCAGCTTTCATACAGACTCAGGAATCAGTCCAGGGAACTTTTGTTTTATTTTTGCTTATTGTGGGGTTAAACGTGGATGGGGAATAGAAAGCATGGGATGCACAGAACCGTAGAACTTGAATGAAAACTTGAGGATTTGCTAATCTCTCTCTGGCGGTTAGGCATTAAATGGGAGTTCCAGGCCTTTTTTATGTTTGTTAAAAGTCAGCAGCTACAAAAAGTGCAGCTGCTGGCTTTTTATAAACAGACACTTTCTCTTGTTAAAAAAAAAACAGACACCTGCTGCACTGTCCAGCTACGTGGCCGCCCGGAGCGTCGCTCCTCTCCCCCCCCCTCTCCGCCGGCGCCTCCATTTAAACTGTGGGCACTCGGCCGTGACAGCTTTCAGCTTCATGGCTGGGCACTCACTGCGCATGCGCGAGTCGCGCTGCGCCCTAGGAGTGGACAGGCGATCACCTGGGACCTGTCACGTGTCCCAGGTAATCGCCTACAGGGAGGGGCCGCCTTAGGCGATATGACGAGTCGCCTAAGCGGTCCCTGGGCGGAAGGAGGAAGTGGGACAGGAATTCCCACTCCTACCGAAGCCCCCACTCCCCCCCCAAAAAAAAAATGACATGCCAAATGTAGTTCCATTTTTGGGTGGAACTCCGCTTTAACATCAAAAATTCTGTCCTCCCGTATGACTGATGGCACAGCTAAGCTGATAGCAGAATAAAGTTCCAAATGATGAATGCAGGTGCTACCCCTTAGATAACCGCTGATGCATCTGGATGTCTTGAACCCAAACTAGAGATATAGGATTGCTTTGAATGCTATGAACTAGCATTAATCGGTCCCTCCAGGCTTGGTGAATCCTGGTGAATCCTGAGGTTCAATAGGTTTCTGCACAGGCCCGATCTTGACTGTCAAGATGGCTTCAGCTAAGCCTAGCTAAGGCTGTAAAGGGTGTGAGACTTCAGCTGCTATTTCTCTCATCCACTGGCTCTCACTTGTGCTTCCTTCTGCCTCTGCCAAGGAACAGAGCCCCCCCCCCTGCCACAGGGGTCCCCTCCAGAAAACAGGACCCTGGACTCAGCTCTCTCACTGCCAAGCTTCTGAACATTTATGGCCTTGCCCACCCAGGGATTGGTGGAAATAATTAGGCTTTAGCCTCTGTCCCTCCACCCTCTAAGTTCCAGAACTATCCAGCAAATTCTGGAAGCCAGGGGGAGGTAACATAGACCCAGCAGTTGGAGCTCTGCACAGCTAAACACAAATTAATCCCAGCTCCTCTGTCTACAGAGGAGCCAAACTAAATGTACCTATTCTGTACACTGGGTTTTCTACATACAGTTCACAGACACAGACACAGCATTTCGATCACATGTATAGTAAGTAAGAGTTGGTGAAAGAGAAAAAAAAATATTCCCGCATCAGTGAAACTAAATAGATCCTTGGATCAGCTCAGTACAGTGTCTCCTTGGGTGGCATGGATGCCTACAACTTATTATCCTGTGCTGTTTCTTAAAGGCACTGGGTTATGGGCTGCCAGTCTGCCATTTAAAAATGTATTCCAGTAAAAATGGGATTAAAGTGATATTGAAAATTTTTAAACATTTTAGCTTTGGATATCAACAATTACTGTATGCTGCTTCCTCGTCCTTTACAATTTGCCTTTTTGAAATAGCTTTCTCTATTACAGGTGCTAAAAACTGTAGGAGGAATACAGTAGTCTTCCCCTCCTAACTGCCGACTGGACTCTGAAAGAACAGCAGGACACTGATCAGGTAATCTTTATGCAGTGCAGCAAACTTGGTTGGCCACCATCCCTGCCCCTTCCTCTCCTAGTCTGCTGTGTAAGTAATTGCAAGACACTGATAAGAAATCGATTTTAAAGCGTTTGTTACTTCAACATTTCATATTCCTGATATGTGTCTGCTGTACCATGTACTTGTATAAAAAAGCATCCTGTTCTCTTTGTATTGCTTTTTTGTGTGAAATCCCTGGTGTTCCTGCCAGTCCCTCTGCTTTCCTATTAAAAACTGACCACACTAAGCAGGAGAGCACACTCATGGCCAGTTCTCTAGCTATGCTGGGAACTCAAAAAACTGCGCTATTGGTCAGGATTAAATATGAACATCAGAAAGCAGCAAGCTCTACTGTGAAATATAGCACAGTCCCAAATCATACATCATATTCGTGCCCCAGATGAAGTCATCTCATGATGAAACACATAGGGCGGAGCCACATGCTGACGTCACCTTGCTTCTCGAATCCCAGAAGCACTGGCTGTTGTGATCTTTCCGGCTTATGTGTTTCCAATGCGATTTTATATTCTTCCTGATGTAAGTGCAACAATTTATATGCTCTGAATAAAGCTTTTAAAGATACCATGGCGAGCCTTTTGTATTTTGGAGATCTCTTGTGAGAACGTTACCTGGATGGTAGATCCACATGCCCTAAGAGGTTTCTCGAATGGTTAAAGGCCCTGGCTGGATTTAGAGCCACAAGTGTCACTGACCTTCCATGATAGGAGGTCTGGGCAAGCTGGAAAGTGAACACTTTATTTACGGTTGAGGTGATAGTTGAAGGATCGCACACTATAAGGTGGTGGATGTTGTGGATAACACTAAAGAACCTTTTCCATCACATTTGGACTTTTATTTTCGTCACTGGCGTTTGATTTATTTTTATTAGCACAACTCTGTATATGAATGTATGCTGGGAACTCAGCCTGCTCTCCTCCAATGATCCGACTTGTCCTGACACGCCTCCCCTGTGCAGCCTTTCACTGGGAAGCTCGGTGTCCTGCTGCTTCTACTCCCCCAGCTCCTATGCAGTTGAGAACAGAGGGAATGTGATCACTGATAGAAAAGGAAAAAAAAGGGTATATATATAAATATATATATATATATATATATATATATATATATATATATATATATATATATATTTACATCTATACACAAATCTTTTGCCTTTTCATTTATATTTTAAACTGAATAGGTTGTTTTACAAGGTGATCGTTTACAATCACTTTAACTACTTACACTATATGCAAAAAATATATATATATTTTACAATGTATCTATAAATATCAAGCTGTATTAGCTTGTGTTGTTTATAGTTGCCAACAGTTCAGATGTAATGCCGCGTACACACGGTCGTTTTTAATGTCATTTTTTTTTCTCGATGTGATTTCATGTTTCCTCTCAAGCCTGTCTTGCATACACACGTTCATTAAACAAAACGCTCAAGCAAAGCGCAGTGACGTACAACACGTACGCCGGCACTATAAAGGGGAAGTTGCGTTCGGATGGCGCCACCCTTCATGTTAGTAAAGTTTGTTGAGCGACGATTCGCGCTTTTCAGCCTTGTGCTTTTCAGTCCTTTACAGCGTGACGAATGTGCTATCTCCATTACGAACGCTAGTTTTACCAGAATGAGCGCTCCCGTCTCATACTTGATTCTGAGCATGCGCATTTTTTTCCCCTCGTAAAAGCATACACACTACCGTTTTTTTTTACATCAATAGTTTTTTATTAAAGAATTTTTGCACGTAACAGATAACAGAAGGAAAAAAGAAAAAGGAGAGTACAGGGAGAGATATACACTATAATTGATACACATTGGTGATAAGCATACATTTAGGGCTTTTAAACAGTTTATCAAAAGGTCTTGGGCCAAATAGCCCAGTATTCATCAAACTTCTTGCATGTTAGAGAATTGATTGATAAGAGACGTTCAAAGGTATAATTTCTATGAACAGCTGCCATGACTTCAGAAATGTTCACAGCTTTATTGGATTTCCAATTACGCAGTATCAACAGGCGTGTTTCTAGTAATATGTGCGTTACAACTGGCCTATAAAATTGCGGAAATTTGTCAATTTTTAGGTGCAATAGCGCCAATGCTGGGTCGGGCTGTGATAGTATTCCAGTTAAGGATGAGATCTTTTGGAAAACCTGGTTCCAAAGACTTCTTATACTAGGGCAATGCCAGAACATATGAAGTAAGTTACCTACGTGCCCGCACTCTCTCCAGCAGTTTGGTGACGTACCTGGAAAGTATGTGGCAAGTCGGAAGGGAGTGTAGTGCCATCTGTTTGCAATCTTGATCGTTAGTTCCCAATGTTTTACGCAGTGGGAGGATTTGTGAATTTCTATGAAGGCGCGGTGCCATTGTGCATCCGAGTAAGTGTAGCCCATATCAACCTCCCAGTTTTGCATTGCTGCTGTCTTATGGAATGTCATTCTGTCTTGCATTAGGTTATAGAAAAAGGAGATGCCCTTCGTATCCTGCTTTGCCTTGGAGTAGAATTGCCAGATTTTATTCGGCACCGTCACTAATGGAGGGGCATGATATTTCAAGAAGTGCGTAATTCTAAGGCATTTGAAAAAACCGGGCGAGGAGATACGATATTGTACCATGATTTGATCTATAGTCTTGAGTCTTGGGCCGTCATATAGGTCCGATATGTGGTGGATGCCCTTATTGGTCATGTCTGTGACGTCTAGCATTGGAATCTTGGACTCCAATAGAGTCAAGGGAAGGTTGAAGTCCATAGATTGTACGTCCCCATGGTATTTATCTAAAAGGAGTCTCCAGGCCCTCAATGAGGCCTGTATTGGAGGTGAAAGGGTAGTAATGTTCCAGGGGACCCACCTGTCTCCTATGAGTAGTTGGGTGAGATCCTTCGTTGGAGATAGGTTAGTTTCTATATCAACCCAGAGGGGTAAGTCGGATTTTTGAGTCCAGAATTTAATCTGGTCTAGGCGCACCGCCCATAGGTAGTCATAAATGTCTGCTAGGCCTGCCCCCCCTGCTTTTTTGTGAGAAGTCAAGTTGTTCCTTGAGCATCTAGCTCTTTTCCCCTGCCATATGTACTTCCAGCTCATACTCGCGAGGCTGTTGAGGAAATGAATAGGAATATGTATCGGTAGGGTGCGGAACACATATAAGATTTGTGGTAGTATCAACATTTTATATGCGGATATTCTACCCATCCACAAAATTTCAGTTCTTGAAATATCCCTAAGCTGGGCTTCCAGTCTGGTCACCAGCGGAGTCATGTTAGACTTGGCGAGGGCGGATATCTTACTAGTGAGCGAAATGCCCAAATAGGTAATACTACCTGTGCTCCAGGTATACGGTAAGTTTTCTTGTAGGGATCGTTTCGTTTGGGACTGTACTCCTAGGTCTAGGATAAGGGATTTTGTGAAGTTGACCTTATAATAGGAGACATTTCCAAATGCTGTCAAAAGTTTATGTGCCTCTTTTAAGGACTTTAGTGGGTTAGTCAGGAGCAGGATTACATCATCCGCAAAGAGATTAATGGTGTGCATATTAGAGCCAAACTGGAAGCCCGAGATCAAGGGTTGGGATCTGATTGCTTCAGCTAGTGGTTCTATCATCAAGTTAAAAATAGTTGGAGACAGGGGACAACCCTGTCTAGTCCCATTTGAGATATCAAAAGGCCTAGACAGGAGGCCTGCCGAGTAAACTTGGGCCGACGGGCAAGAGTAAAGGGATAAAATAGCTTTCAATATTGATCCTGTAAACCCAAACTTTTCTAGAACCATTTCCATGTAGGTCCAATGGACCCTGTCGAACGCCTTCTCTGCGTCAATAGAGAGTAGCAGAGAAGGAGTTCGAGTTCTTTCAGCATGATGTATCACATTGATGATTCTCCTAGTGGCGTCAGAGGTCTGTCTCCCCTTCACAAAGCCCATCTGGTCTTGTTTGATAATTAGTGGTATAATATGTGTAAGTCTCTTAGCCAGTAATTTTGCATAAATTTTGGTGTCAGTGTTCAGGAGTGAAATGGGTCTGAAGTTGGCAGGTGTGTTGGGTTCTTTTCCTGGTTTAGGTAATGTGACTATGTGTGCTTGTAGCATTTCTTGTGGAAGCGTCGCAGATTCAGTGGCTTTGGTGAAGACTGTGGCCATGTGGGGTGAGAGTATGTGTTTAAATGTTTTGAAGTATTCATTGGAAAAGCCATCCGGGCCTGGAGACTTCCCGTTCGGTAAAGAGTTAGTTATTTTTTCCACTTCCAGGGCTGTTATGGGACTGTTTAGGTCCTCTAGTTGTGTTTGGGAAAGGGATGGAAGTTTTAGTGTATTTAGGAATGTTTGTATTTTTTCCACTGTCGGTTGGGGTGTATTGGTGTCCCTATGGAGGTTGTAGAGTGAACTATAGTATTCGGCAAATTGATTGGCTATATCCTGGGGGTTAATAATTTTTTGTGAAGTGGAGGGGTGTCTCAAGTATTGTATTCTAGTTTTGGAGCGTATTGCTTTGAGTTTATTAGCTAAATATTTGCCTGCTCTGTCGGCGTTGGCATAGTGTGAGAGTTTCAGGCGTCTGAGATGTTTATCATATTGATGCGATAGGAGTTCTCTAAGTTTTTCTCTAAGGGTGTTCAACTTGCTAGTTAAGGGCACTGACGGTGACTTCGTATTCAGGGATTCTAGGTTGTGTATATCAGCAATAGTTGTTTTTATTAAGTGTGTTTGCTTTTTTTTTTCTCTAGCTCCAATTTGGATTAATATCCCTCTAATAAAGGCTTTGTGTGCATTCCACAGAGTATTCGGGTCAGCAACAGAGCCAACATTTTCTGCAAAGTAATTAGTTAAGTGTTGAGCTATAGATTTTTGGAGATGTGGTTCTTGAAGAATTCTAGTGTTACATCGCCAGGTGTAGATACTGAGACAGTAGCCCCATTGTGGGTGATGACAAGAGTGGCTGGGTATTTCCACTTGTGCGGTATGTTATGATTCCTCAGTGCTTTGGTTATAGTCAGCAGGTTGCGTCGGCGCTGCAGAGTGTGTCTAGACAGGTCAGGTAACATCCTGACGTTAGCGTATTGTGGCGGAACCTTCCCTGGGACACGTGTCGCCTGTAGTATACGGTCTTTGATATGGTAAAAATGTACCCTCATCAGCACATCCCTGGGAACATCATCAGGGAGGAACGAGGGTTTGGGGATCCTGTGGATTCTATCAATGAGGAGATCCTGTGCTGTTGCCTCTGGCAACAGCGTGGAAAACAAAGTCTGTGTATACTGGAGGAGCTGTGCAGGGGGAACATTTTCAGGGATCCCCTCAATTTAAGGTTGTTCCGTCTGGATCTGTCCTCGAGATCTGCCATCTTGTCTTTGAGCCAAACTATATCCTCCCCCTGTGCTTTGTGGGCCTCCACCATCATGTTGTATGCAGAAGTGTGTTCTTCCACTTTTGCTTCTATTAGGTGAACCCTCTGTCCCATGGCCTGTACTTCTTTCTGGCATGCATTGATTCCACTGTATATATCTGACTGCAGGGAGGTTCTCAGGGAGAGGAGCATGTCTTTCAGCATGGTGTCAGACACGGGCCTGTCTGCAGTGGGGAAGTCCGATATGGGGTCCCCCCTCTGTTTACGCTGGTCTGAATGCGGCCCGCTTACCTCCATGCTGGGATCCGGCTGCGGCCTAGCTGGAGAGTCCCTCCGCGGTCTCGATTTGGCCGGGCTTCGCGTTGTGGGGCTAGATGTCCCAGAGGAAGATGCGCTGTGTGCAGTAGCCGAGAAGATGGCGGTGGATGGCGGGCCGCCGTCTGTGTAGTGCTCTCCTGGCTGCAACGTGTGTTGTAGGACTCGCGCGCCGCCGCCATCTTGCTGCATCCCCCTCGCCGCTGCTCCGAAGAAGCTGTCCAACTTCTGGGGCTGTAACGGCTTCTTACGATTTCTGGTCATCACCGGATCAGTCCTCGGATGTTCAGCGATCCGACAGTGGTGCACAGGGGTCTTGCTAACGCCGGCAGGCTCTGGTGGCTGTTAGTATCTCAGGCTGACACGCGGAGCTCCAGAGCTAAGCGTCCATCTTGGAGTCCGGTCGCCACGCCCACCCCACACTACCGTTTTTCACGACGTTAAAAAAAATGACGTGAAAAACGACGTGAAAAAATAGAGCAGGTTCTAATTTTTTAGGCCATTTTTCACGTCGTTAAAAATGCTCTGGAGCCTACACATGATAGTTTTTAATGGCCATTTTTAAAAATGGCATTTTTAACGTCATGAAAAACGATTGTGTGTACGCGGCATAAGTGTTATCCAGTGTTAAATGGCATCTTTACTAGTAATAAGGTCTTCAATGTTGAAGAATTTCACTATAAAGATGTGTTCAGCCAAAATTATTTCAGATGACTTGTACATGGTGCATTTTTCTTTGACAGTTGTTTCTCTCACCTCCTTTTCATCTGCACTGTGCTCCCAGGACCCCACTGTGCTATGTGCATACGCTGTTCTCTTAATCCTGTTACTGTATCTGTCAGATGCTATCAAGCTTTGCAAAGTGTACTGGATATTAGTGGCAGTCTTCAGCCAGCGCCAGGCTCAAAATGATTGATTCTCTAGCCAAGCATATCATTGCATTACACATCGTTTTATATTTAAAGCCAGTTTATCTGTTTAATAGTCTGATTGTTTTGCCCTGTGCCATCAGTTTCAATAACACATGTGAGTAAACAAACGCATTTTTCACTCCTGGGATCAGTAAGTGCTCATAAAGATGCGGGTGCGAGCATTTCAGATTTGTTTTGATGACAGGCGCATCTCAAATTAGCCGAGAATATTTGCTTATTCTGGAATTCGGAATAGCAGTTGGCCAATTTCGAGTTTACAGACTTTTAAGTCAGCATTAAAGTAAATTAGAACGTGTCTGTGCTAAAGAAACCAAAATAACGATGACCAAACTGCTACTAATTTGAGAAAACTTTAGAAGACCTATGGCATTAGCATGCCAATGACAGTGGACCACAGAGCAAACATTTCTTAAAGTGAAACTGTCTAGACTATGCACGCTATAACATTTATAGTAGCAGTAAAACCAATAACCCATTCACCTCTGTAGCTATAGACATTGTGGAGAAACAGAGGCACTGAGATCTTAGCTGTTTTTCTATTCATTTTTGTAGTGGCAGAATCTTGACAATTCTTGCCTTCTAACATGAACAATCAAATATGTTCCTAAGCTGTATGAAACTGAATGAAACTGACTGAAACCAGATCAAAGTCTTTGCTGTGATCACTGAGGATAAACTACTTTAGAGTACAAGCAGCTAGAGACGAGGTTAGTGATGGCTTGTCTTAAAGCTCTTTAATGCTTGTTAAGAATAGACAAAAAGTTTAATATTCATAGTCTGGGCACTGGTGCACTTTAACAATTTTAACTCTCACACTTGTACACCCCACAATATATTTATATAATTTGAAAAATAAAAATAAACAAAAAAATTGCCCAAAAAAATAGCTTAGGAAAAAAAAGGTGAAAAAGTAGTTATTTATGGCCAATCAGAGTAAACTAATGGTCAACAAAAGTTTAAATAGAAACATTAAGGGCCTGTTCATGCTATGTGTGGTGACTGACACTTTTTTGCACTTGAGCAAAGCCAGTCACCTTAAGAGCACATAGAAATCAAATGTTGTCTATGTGCCCTATTCACATTGCAATGCAAAAGTCACATTGACATTTCAATAGGGTTCAGTAAATTTAGTTGTCGGCTCCTTTGTAGCTAGTGGAGCAGAATTTCATTGTTGCTGGCTGTTTCCTGGTTCTGCTGGCTGCAGGCTTGCCTACTGCTCCCTGCATTCCACTAAGTTCTGGAATATAGTGGGTTGGGAGAGACAGACACTGGGCTGAATATTCATGCACCCTCAGCTAATCCCTGGTTGAGAGAGTGACCAGCAGGGTGCTGGGGTGTGCATAAATAGTCTGGAGCCTAGAGCACCAGAGTCCTTTGCCCTGGTGGAGAGAGACCCAGCCTGGAGGGGCTGTCTGCCCTCCTGGACTATCTGTTGAGGCCTGCAGGAGGTTGTAAGAGTCCTTAGCTCAGAGGGAGTTGGAGGTCTACTGCTAAAGTGTGGAGAACAGTCAGGAGAGAGTCTGTTGGAATTCTGGCCTGGAGACTAATGGAGCAGGGTCTGGCTGATACTGGAGGGAGCCATCCATGTACACAGGGACACAGTGAGTAGAGGCCAGAGACTGAGAGATCCTAGAAAGATTAACACTGCTTTACATCTCCTTTGAGAGACTGTTCTAGATTGCTGGCTCAGGGCAGTTTCCCATGTGGATCCTGTATGTCCACATTTTCTGCTTCAGAGGTCTATATTGAGAAAGTTAATTGCTACTTCAAAGAGTCCTCGGTTTTTTGTTTTTGTTTTTTTATATTTTAGGTGAGAACGCATTTAACAATGTCAGAGGCCACAACATTTAAAAGAAAGAAGTGAAAGTGACAATATACGGTTCCTAAAAAATTGTTCAAAAGTAAACTAGTAGAACAGGGCTTAGCAAGGAGTCATAGGGAGCACCAGGATGGACAGCTGTCAGTTAAAAATTGATAGATGGAGATGGAAAGGGGGGAGGCCCTAACTACCAGGGTTTAACAGATATTTCTAATCAAGTGGAGGATAGAGAATCAATTGGAGGATTATTGATCTAATTTGATACCCCTCTCCTACCATTTTTGGACAACTTAATTTTTTGGCGGGGAGTGGGTACATAGTTTTAACTAGGCGATCTGAGAGAAGTTTGCCCCCCCTTATTTCCCTGCTTCCTTCTGGGACACATCACAAGTCCCAGTAAGCTGCAGGACCATTCACAAAGCACAGCACAACTCGCAAATGCGCAGTGGGAAGCTGGCTGTGAAGCCACGTGGAGTCACAGTTGACTTCACTTGGTAAACATGCCAGCACAAGGGACCCAAAGAATAGCAAAGAATGGGCCAGAGTGAGGACGGCACTTAATCACTGGAGAGGTAAGCATCCTTTTGTTTAAAGTCAGCAGCTACAGTGTTTTTAACTGCTGACTTAAAGGAAAAGTCCAGCCTGAGCTTTTTTGGCTGGGCTTCTCCTATGGGTCACAGGAGTGCAATTCGTTTTGCACTCCTGTGACCCGTTTTCAGCAGAGAGTGGACTAAAGACCGCTCTCTGCTGACGTCACAGGAATCAGTCCAGGCACCGCGTCATCAGGACATCAAAGTCTGGATCCACCAGGTGCCTGGACTGATACCCATCTCAGCCTCTCAGTGAGCCACTGAGAGTCTGAGACAGCCACTCCCCATCCCTCCACAGCTCAGTGCTCCAGTGAGCCCGGAGGAGCAGAGCAGAGAGCTGCTGATTGACAGTCAGCAGCACTCTGCTCAGGGAGCTGTGAGAACGAGCCATCGGCGGTGTTCGATCGCTCGATTCTCAGGGGCGGTGGGGGACAGATGCAGCATCAGGCCGATGCTGCATCCACCTAGGTAAGTAAGAATCTAGAAGGTGGCTGAGGATCCTCTTTAATGTTATCGGTACCTGCTTTTTGATTCAAGTGCCAATTCCTTAAGATACAATTAAGCACAGATTTACTTTATCTATGTATCAGGATTACAATAAGTATATCCATAGAATGTTATTTATTTCCAACTCTCACCAATCTATACATGTTTGTCATAAGAAGCTGCATGCATAATGTAAATATTCTGTAGAACATAAAACATACTGAGGCGTTAGATCCCAGAAGAAAGAAGTCAGTGACAGAAGGTTCCTTTAGTTAAAAAAATAACTAAAGATTTTACTAGCGGTAAAGAGAGTTCAAAAACTGACGTGGGAGCACTGAGAGAAGAAAGCAGGAACTTGTTTTTCATAATAAGCATTGATTATACCCTGGCTCAAACAAGTATGCATTTACTTCATTATACACATGACATAATTATCACAGCAATCAACTCCTACGGGCTGTACATTAATTTAGTGAAACCAGGGAAGGACAGAAACTTCCTTAGAAGAGGACAGGGGTACAAGGTCAATCTATAAACCTTGAATCTAATATGGTTTAGCAGGATTTACATAAGTAAAACGCAGAGGGAGAGCTAAGAACACAGTTATAAATAGTTTGCCCAGTATCATGGAAAAAAAGGGATTAATGCATCCAGCAAACAGCATCTAATAACAATTACAATATGATTTTCCAAGGCGGGGGCCATGGCAAAGCTCTTCTAGTGACAAGTCTAGGATCAGAGGTAAGCATACAATGAGAAAGGTTCAGGAAGATGTCACAACAGTTAGAGCTAAGCAGCAATTAAATTCAAACTAAAGTATTTTACATTATATGCTAAAATAACACAAATGCTGCAGATAGGCAAAAACAGGAGAACCATTTGCTCACTATTGAAATAAAAAGTGAATAGTACAGTACTGGGCTTTCAGTATGAGTGAAATGAGGAATATGCAATTCTTCAAATAGTTAATCACAAATGAGCAAAACAAATATAGCAAATATGAACACATTAATAAAAATGAGAAATAAATATTGTGATTATTGTGACAAAGTACAAATAAAGTCTGTGTTGGAAATTGAAGTCCGCTCAAAGTAGATGGAGATAAGGTCAATTCTAACCTTAGGGATTGGCCCTCATTACCAATGCAGCCTTAGGTAATGAGCAGTGGCGTAGCGTGGGTTGTCAGCGCCCGGGCAAGGCAAGTAATTTGCGCCCCCTAACCTGCGGACTTTTCGCACTCCCTGAGTCCCTTCCCTTCCTACAATAGACCTGACCTACCCGATTCCTACACTTACCTACCTGACCACTAATCTACCCGATTCCTACACTGACCACTACACTAACCTCTACACTGACTTACATGATTCCTATACTGACAACTACACAGACCTACCTGATTCCTACATCGACCACTACACTACACTACACACTAACCTACCTGATTCCTATACTGACGACTACACAATACACTACACTAACCACTGACCACTTACACTATACACTGACCTATCGCATTCCTATACTGACCCTTACACTAACCTACCTGATTCTTACATCGACCACTAAACTACACACTGATGACTACACTACACCACACCGACCTACCTGATTCCTAGACTGACCATAACACTATACTACACATTGACCACTACACTACCCACTAACCTACCTGATTCCTATACTGACCAATATACTATACTACTACATAATACACTACACTACCCACTACACTACACCCTGACCTACCTGATTCCTATACTGACCACTACACTATACTACTACACAATACACTATCCACTGACCACTACACTGCACACCACGCTAACTTACCTGATCCCTTTACTGACCACTACACAATACACTGACCTATCTCATTCCTATACTGACCCTTACACTAACCTACCTGATTCCTACAATCGACCACTACACTACACGCTGACCACTACACCACACTAACCTACCAGATTCCTATACTGACCACTACACTACACACTGACCTACCTGATTCCTATACAATACACTATCCACTGACCACTACACTACACACCACCTGATTCCTATACTGACCACTACACTACTACACAATACACTATCCACTGACCACTACACTACTACACAATACACTACGCTACCCACTATACTATACAATACACTGACCACTACACCACACTAACCTACCAGATTCTTATACTGACCACTGCACACCACACTAACCTACCTGACCACTACACTAACCTACCTGATTCCTATACTGACCACTACACAAACTACACAATACACTACACACAGACCGCTACACAATACACACACTGACCACTACACAATACACACTGACCACTACACAATACACACACTGACTTATACACAATACACACTGACCGCTACACAATACACACTGACCGCTACACAATACACACTAACCGCTACACAATACACACTGACCACTACACAATACACACTGACCGCTACACAATGCACACACTGACTTATACACAATACACACACTGACTTATACACAATACACACTGACCGCTACACAATGCACACACTGACCGCTACACAATGCACACACTGACTTATACACAATACACACACTGACCGCTACACAATACACACACTGACTGCTACACAATGCACACACTGACTTATACACAATACACACACTGACCGCTACACAATACACACACTGACCGCTACACAATACACACACTGACCGCTACACAATGCACACTCTGACCGCTACACAATGCACACACTGACCGCTACACAATACACACACTGACCGTTACACAATGCACACACTGACCGCTACACAATGCACACACTGACTGCTACACAATGCACACACTGACCAATACACTATACGTTACAGTACACTGACTTTCTGGCTGCTCCCTTTCCCCAGACAAATACCTACTCCCCCCGGGCCAGCAGCAAAACTCACGAGGGAGTCTCTCACCTTTTTTCTTCCTGCTCTGCCTCTGCACCGCCGGCTGTCACACTGCCCGGCCGCCCCCGGCGGGGACATGATCACGGATCCATTCCAGACTCGGGGAGGAGGAGAAGACAGCGAGCGCCCACAGCTCGCAGCGAAGGCCAGCCCCGCCCCCCGCAATTAAGAATAGGCCAGGCCAGCCCTGCTCTGCTCCCCCATGGTTGAGAATAGGCCACGCCAGGCCAGCCCGCTCCGCTCTCCAGCAATTGAGAATAGGTCAGGCCAGGCCAGCCCCGCTCCCCCCGCGATTGAGAATAGGCCAGGCCAGCCCCGCTCCCCCGCGATTGAGAATAGCCCAGGCCAGGCCAGTCCCGCTCCGCTCCCCGCGTGATTGAGAATTGGCCAGGCCAGCCCCGCCCGCCGCACATGACCACTTCACCCGGTCACAGGGCACCAGGGGCCGGCCTGAAACTAAACATGGCGGCCATCACGGAAATTTAAATTACAATTATGGAGCGAGGGTGACACATATTTTGCCTCGGGATTGCGCCCCCCCAAATGTTGCGCCCGGGGCCTAGGCCCCCCTCGCACCCCCCACGCTACGCCACTGGTAATGAGCCCAGAGCTCTAATGGTAGCTGCAGTTGGATATTCTCAAGGGCACACATGTAGATGACCAGCAGGAAGCCATATTGCAGACCCAGCCTCAGAAGTATGTAACGAGCACCCAACTGCACTAAGCATTTGAGCTTTTGGCATCCCGAAGCAATCCCCTTCTCCAGCAATCCTCCCTGCTTGTCTAGTAAGCATGTGCTCACTAATTTTGAATTTAGGATAGTAATGTTTACGCCTTTTTTTTTATATTTGTTCAGTTCTAATTTTTGGGAAAATTTGTAAAAATATTTTGTATCTTTACTATAAAATTTTGGATCTACAAACAAACATTAGTACAGGGTGAAACCATGCCTAAGGATTAACAGTGGGTTTTCTAATAAAAGAGCACAATATTTTTTTTTTTTAGATATTCTGTCTCTTATTGAAACTGTACAGAGCTGCCTCAATAAAAGGGGAATAATTGACTTATAATGTCTAACATTAGCTTAGACTAATTGGCCCTGCAAAATTTATTTTTTCATAGGATCAAAAATTAAACTGTAAAAAGTATCTGATATGTTTACTGCTGGATGCAAAGTACCACACAAAGTATTTTTAAAGGGGCCATGCAGGAGCATAGTAATAGTGTTTCTGGAAAGGACCCACCCCCTGACCCCCCTAAGCCCACAAGTAGTGTTTACTGAACCTTCCTCCTCTGTATCCTGTATTAGAATAAGTAGTGTTGGCAACCTAGAGTAACAGTGATGTCACTCCCCGATCATGTGACTTGATCCTAGCAATAGCCTGCTAAGCCCCAGCATGGTCACAGGGAGGTGGTCATACACTCCCCAGAACTAGAACTGCAAAGTATTCTGAAGATATTATGAATTACCGTATTTATCGGCGTATGACACGCCCAGGCTTATAACACGCACCCTAACTTCAAGAGGGAAGTTTCAGGAAAAAAAATTCCACAGCCCCCTGCGTATAACATGCAGGCACAGTTTACCCTCTATTTTCAGGGTAAAAAAGTGAGTGTTATACGCCAATAAATACAGTATCTGAAGTAGCAATGAGTGGCAAAGGAAGGAAAGGTAATTATATGGGGAGGAGGTTCCTTTCCAGATAGTACAATATAATTTTTTACTGTGTACACATGACAGCAACAATATATAATAAGCAATATCATCTTAAGCCAATGATCATGTTGCCGGACACTAGTGACTGGATTAAGGTGACTGAATTATATGTTTTTGATATTTATTAGAACATAAAAGCTGCTTGTATGAGCAGTGAACTTTTGTCAGCATTACAGAACAAGTTCAGTTAAATGTGGATAACTACTATCGGCTTATTTATTTATTTATTTTATTTTTTATTTATTTTTTTCAGGGAGACCCGCTTCTCAAAATCTAATTATATATGCTTAATGTTTGTTATGATTGTGTATATGTCTGATGTTTTGTTATTGTAAATGTTATGATAAAGAAATGAGCACTGTTAAAGCCTAACTATTGCCAAAAGTCTTTGAAGATTAGATAGAGTGAGGGGGCATTAGAACCACTTTTTAGCATTTACAATCCAATAAGAGATCCTAACAAACATCCAAGAGTCCAAAGTAATTGAATGATAAAGTTTTTTCATAGCAGAAAAAGGTCAGTGCATTTCAGGGGCAAAACACACTCACCCTTTATCAGGGTTTAAGGATTTTGATTGTGCTTAAATTGACTCAGGTAAGCAGATGTCAACTGCTTGGAAAGGTTACGTCAATGTTAGCGAATGCAGCAACAGCTTTTTGGATGCTTGTTTGGTGCAGTAAGGAAAGGCTGAAAAGACGAGATGACTCCTCTGGAAGGACTTCTGTGCACTGGCTAATACATGTTCCCTGTCATGCTCGAAGGAATTGGCTAATGCATATGCACATTTACACACCCATGCACTTGTGCATTCTCCAGCATGCCGGCGCTCATATGTACCTGTGACAGATGTTGGTGTCAAATGGGCTATTTAAACTTGGCCAGTGCTCAGAATCATTGCTGCTTTGTCTTCAGCTTTCTGTGACTCTGTATCCTGATTCCAACTGTCTTGACCATACTGTGAACTCTGTCAGCACTGACCTCAGCTTGTCCCATGACCTCCGCTTCTGTCTGCTTCATTGGCTCCTGCTTCTCTGATAGGTTCCAGACCCGGCTTGTTTTCTGACCACGCTCCTGACTGTGCCTTGTACCTGATCCATCATGACTGTGTGTGACCCGGCCTGCCTGAATCTGCTTCTCTGCCTGCTGTCACCAGTACCAGCTGCCTACCTGCTCGCCTGCTTCCCGAAGCCATGTGATGACTTCACCTGCCCAGCGTGGACACATTCCCTGCTGCAAGCAAACTTACAAGCACTCATGCCACTCTGACTCAGGGCCCCTGATAGTGTAGACAGGCAGCACAGGAGTACAGAGGTGTAAGAGGCCTTCCTCATTGTATGATGCTTTGCTACCAGGTACGTGATAGGTGCTCTCATTGGATTGTATGTATGTGGATTCCCAGCTCTGGGGCCTTTCCCTGTTCTAGAGGGGAGTACCCATTGTGTGGAGTGCTGCCAAACCAGAACCACTGTGCCCTGTTACAATTTCAGTGACCTATATAAAATCTGAATCCAGCACCCCGTTTGTTCTTGTGATTGGACTTTTTTAGTGATGGCTGTATTACTGAATTTCTGTCACTTACTGTTTTGGAAGTTATAACCCTTCTGCTCTGCATCCAAATCTGGCTATGGCTTGGCTTTGACATTACTAACTCCAATTGTCTACGTAAAACAGTATTCTACAGCTTTTCTCTTATTGTACAAACTAAAAAGGTTATGCACCACATATGATGAGTACTTTTAACTCAACATTTATAACCTTTTGGGAAAAGCATTCTATAACTCCATTTCCTATTGACAGCATCCATCTTCATAATGAAAGCTGAGCAGGCAAGACAAAACAAAATAATAATGTCTTAGTCAATATTTTCCGTTTTAGTGTTGTAAGACTGTTTCAGGGACAATGAAATGATTATTTTTTTCATTAGTAATAAATCTCAACCTTTGTTTTCCTGTGAGAGAATGTTTTGAAGGGCCGACGAAAACAAATTCAGGTCATCACTAGTAGTGAAGGGCTCAATAATCAAACTTTCCAGGCTGACATGAGACCCAAATGATTCAAACTGAAATTATTTTTCATCTTCGTTATGACCAGTGACTGCCCGACTGAAACATAAAGGTAAAGTATCTGTAATAATCTGCCAGTTCTAAAACTACAGGAGGTCTAGTAAATAGTATAAAAACATCTGCCAAGTGAGCAAATATGAATTAGAATTGAAAGAAAGATTACCTTGCAGCCAGAAGACCAATTTCAGCTACAGAGCTAATTTGCTGCACATTTAGAGAACCACATACTCTGGTGCTTTTACCCATTCTGCTGTACTATAAGGTTGACAAGTGAGGAAACGTAAAGCCCGGACCTTCTGTGCCAAAAAAAACCCCCCAAAATATATATATATATTTTTTTACTTTCTGCTACAAAACGTATTCAATACAAATTTTTTTCAAATTCTATTTCTTAATAAAGTCATACATTTTGGCAAAAATGTATTCTGCTACATGTCTTTGGTATAAAAAAAAAGAAAAAAAAATCCCAAAGAGTGTATTGATTGGTTTGCATGTAAGTTTTAGCATCTACAAATGATGGTGTATATATATTGGAATTTTTATTTATTTATCTTTTTATACTATTAATGGCAGTAATCAGCGACTTTAATGGGGCTGCGATATTGGGTGGGCAATCTCACACTAACTGATGCTGACAGTGACACTAATACAGTGATTAGTGCTAAAACTATACACTGTCACTGTACTAATGACACTGGCTGGGAAGGGGTTAACATACAGGGTGATTAAGGGGTTATATGTGTGCCTAACAATGTGTAATGTGTGCTGATTTTTACTAAGCAATGTGCCGGTTTTTCCTCTGCAGGGAGATAGAAATGGCACATCGCTGCTGTCAGAAGAGAGCCCTGTGTCGTTTACCAACACAGGGTTCTCTTCTATTATGCACTTAGCCGATAAATCATTGGCCAGGACCCGCTGATCAGCTTGTGGTGTAGCAAATGACAGCACAGCTTGGGGAACAACTTAGGCACGCACACCCCATGCCCAAGAAATACAAATCACGTATATATATATATATATGTGATACTGCTGAGCCAAGCCGCACTGTAGCAGTAAAGCTACAGAAGGTGGTCAGCAAGTAGATAATAATGGTCACAGCTGTTTGTGCCCTTAGGCTCTGTTTCCACTATTGCAACCCCAAAGTCGAGCGATTTTATTTCAATTTTTTTCCCACGACTTGAAGCAATGCCTGTGTATTCTTGAGGTCTATGGACCTCAAGTCGCATCAAAGTGGGACCAAAGTAGTGCAGGGACTACTTTGAAGTCGCTGTGACTTGAAGTCACACAGATATGAACGGTACTCATTGGAAATCATGGGGTACGACTTGTCATGCGACTTTTCAGTCCCAAGTCGCATGACAAGTCGCACAAGTGGAAACCGAGCCTTAGGAGGGTTTAGTTCCCCTTTTTTTTGTTTACAAACTTTTATTTACTTGCATAAAATACACATTAGTACAAGAATGAGAAAATTAACAGAATCAAGCATGACAAATACAGCCAAAATTCAATGAAAATGATGACGCAGTAAAAAAAATATATATATAAAATGATCCAAAACTAGAGCTAACATATTAGAGTACGTTGTAAAGGATAGGTTCACCTTTGGGAACATGCTACATGCTCCACCCATTTTTGGGGTGGAACATGTAACATGTTCCCACTCTTTCAGCTGTTCCCCTATCCGCAGCCTCTAGTGACAGAGAGCCTGGGATCTTCTCCCCAAACTCACTGTCACGATTTGAAAAGCAGTGAGAACTGTGAATGTGAGGACTACATCTATCGCCAGCCTTTGTGACTGTCAGCTTTTAGTTCTCAATGAACTACCAGGGCACTGTTGAACACTCTTGGTAGACCATTGTCTCTTCCGTTCAGGTATATCCAGTAGATATAGGAAAGTGCCTCCTCAAAGAAAAAGGTGTCTGTGCTCACATCATGGATCCCTTTTATTATCAAAATATGACATTGAGTTATGTAGAGTATAAGATTCTCTCCATAAGCATTATAGAATCTGCTCTGGCTTTAATCTGTGGGATAGGGATATCAGAGGTCCTACAATGAAGTGCCACAACCCAATGAATGGCTACACAGATGTTTAGTTCCACTTTAATGAAATTCTGACCTTTTGATTACCTATGTAATGAGAGATTTCCAGTATTTAGAAACGTTGTGGAACAAAAGTTTTGGCTGGAGTATTTAATAAGCATTTTATGGGCTTAATATAGTCGAAGTTACCCTTTTAGTATGAGCCTTACTTAGTTCTCCCTATTTCCATGCTTTTCTGAGCGAAGTTAGGGGTAGAATCTGAAACAAAAGGCATGAATTTGACTGAATACAGAATATTTCTGTTTTGGGTGGAACCTGCACAGGGTGGGTTTGGGAGACTGTTTTTAACATTGTATTTTTTTAGTAGTGTACAGAACGCCAAGGTTGGGTCCTGGACGGGTGCTATATTGCACCAATATTTGGGTTATGGTCCCTTTAAGGGAAATGTGGTAGTATGCAGGGGGTCACCCAGGATGGGTGAGGAATTCCCGGGAATAGCCTTAATCAAGAGAGGACTGACTCACAGGTCTCTCTGTGTTAATAGAGAGATATTTGGGACCTGGAATTTTGGAGGGTCTGAAGTGATATTCGGGTGGGAAAGAGACTCCACCCCTGACTACAGGGATTCCAGCACACACAGGGTTAAGAGCCTCCAGGAAGCAGTGAAGTGTGTTGGTGAGGAGGAGTTTTGTGGAAGACACCTGTGTTTGGAGAGCTGTAATTCTGCTGGAGGCTGCTAAGATATTCAACAAGGACTGCTAAAACCTTGGGGTGAAGAACCATCCACAAACTGTATGTGCCTTTTTACTTTTACTTTGTGTTGAAGATAAGCGGACTTTATTTTGTATTTTTGTGCTTGTGTGCTGCTGGAAGCCTTATTTTTATTTCCCTGTTGAAAATAAAAGCCCTTTTTGTTTAAAGTTTTACCGGCTTTGCACTCGTCCTGTGGAGCTACAATCCCCCAAACTTTACAGTAGCTATGCTGAAATTAATTCACGGTGGACAAAGCATATTCTGACCATTCTTTAAGGCTAGGTTCACACGTGTCCAGCACAAATTTCTCGTCTGTTTTTACAGCAAGTTTCCAAAGTAACACAAACAAGAGGACTAATGGTTGGGACTTTGAATGAAGCAGGCAGGTGTAAGTATTTTAAATTTATTGAAAATCAATGATAAGTTGCATGAGGGTAGTCATGGGCAAACATAGAAAACCAATATAATTCATTCGGTGGATAACCATACAGCAATTACAATTTACCACTTAATAATACAAATCACATGATACAAGTGATCACTAAATAGATAAAACATATGGTTGGCATAAAAACACGGCATATAGTAGCTCTATGCATTTCTTGGATTCATCCACTCTTCAGGAGCATGCACATGGAAATTGAATGCTGTAGTATAGTAATACCAAGAATATCTGCAAGGTCTGACCCTGTCACGGGAAGGAGATTAAAATGAGATAATTTGATGTAATATTGCCTAGGATAAACCCCCCAAAACCACTCTCAACAGTACTTAATTTGTCTATCTATGCAGTAGCAGTGTGCTGACATGAATCAGAAACCCCAGAGGTGTCGCTGGTGGGAGCTGAGGTGGTTGTGACAGACAGAGACTCAACAAGGATGGTTTCCAAAAAAGGAAATTCAAAGAGGAATGGTCATGGACTGACCATAAGTGCTGGAAACAAAGTGAAATTATAAAATAGATTGGGAACTCATATCATGTGATAACATGGGTCATAAGTCCTATACTTGGTAAAGGATAGGATAATGAGATGCTAATGAGTGTATAGGTAAGGTTAGGTTAGTGAGAGTAGAAAGTAAAATGGATGAAGAGGTGAAATACATAGAAATTTAAAAACCATTACCAAAGGGAAGGTAGAAGTTAAATGAAAGTGCAGCATAGGGATGGAGGTATGTATAGGGATGGAGGCAACTGACCTTACCCGGTCACCGCCTCATTTAAAGTCCAACGTTTTATTTTTCTTCTAAAAAAAAGTTTCCAAAGTAGCTGTTTAACGGTTCAGCTGCGATTTCAGATATGGTTCAAATGCAAATTTTCTGAGCCAGCAGCCACCGGCCTCTTTAAAAAAAACTGGTTGTTAAGGAGTGGGCTGGGAAGCCAGTCGTTACATCCTATCTAAAAGATGATTCATCAGCTGAATGAAAAACCAAAGAATTGCCAGCAATAAAATTTGAGAAAAAAACAGCAGAGGGGTCCTCCCCAATGCTTACCAGGCCCTTCGGGTCTGGTATGTATTTTAAGGGGAACCCCACGCAAAAAAAAATGGTGTGGGGTCCCCTTAGATATGGTATGGGTTTTGAGGGGAACCCTACTTGGGGGCTCCCCAAAATCCATGTCCCCTTGTGATGTCAACAGGTGCATGCTGGGCTTATGACATCCCAAGTGTGCATCGCATACTAGCACATTATGAAACACTCACCTTGGAACAAAGCCCTCCGGGGCTGTATTGTCACCACTGAGAGGACTGATATGTTCCCCCTGTCTTTCTTTCAGTTTCGCATGTCCCAGCTATGTGATTGGCCAGAGCCGCAATGATGTCACTCCTGCGCATGCGCGCAGGACCCATCGGTTCTGGCATGACGCTCTAAAGTTCTGGCAAGGCACGTCGGACCTTCAGAGCGCATGTGTCAGTGATGTCACTGACTGCATGCAGGATGGATAGCTCCTAAATGGAGCACGTTTAAGAGATATTCATTTTAACTACAGGTAGGTAAAAATAACCAAGCAGGGTTTACTACCGCTTTAATATAGGAATTGTCAAAAATGGTGTCTGTGTTTTTATTTTTGACACTTTTTTGGTGAATAAGAAGGGGTATACTCATTCAACTGGGGGAGGTGGAATCTGGGGGCCCCTTGTTAAAGGGGGCCTCTAGATTGCGACAAGCCCCTGCCCACAGATCCCCACAACCACTGGCCAGGGTTGTGAGGAAGAGGCCCTTTTCCAATCAACATGGGGACAAGTTGCTTTGGGAGGAGGGGGCGCTTACTCATCCCCCTACCTTTCCTGGCCTGTCAGGCTGTATGCTCAGATAAGGGTCTGGTATGGATTTGTGGGAGGGGCCCCTCACAGTTTTCTTTTTTCAATTCATGTTCAAAACTGATGACATGTGCGATTCAGATGCGTTCCCATAGAAGGCGATGAGCCGTAAATTTGCATCTGAACAGCACCGCAGTGCTCAGAAAAAGCACAGGACTCTTTTTAAATTTGTATTGAATTAGCACTGCCCCTGCACCACAGACATGGGAACTGGCTCCACAGAAAGCTGGTTTGGTTCACATGTCATGCAAATCGGATGCAGTTCCAAATGCATCCAATTTGCATATATGTAAATGGTGCCTAAATAATTGTACTCTAATGATGCACTAATAGCTGACAAATCACTGTGGCAAGAGGCAAAAAGAAAGTTAGGTCATTAGTCTCTAGCCAAAACTTTAATCAAATAAAATGTCTTCCACTAGGCATAGCTGACGTGAAAAGTTTCTCACATAATAAACCTAACCGTAACCATTGAAAATGAAGCGCATGCAAATTCTGGCAAGTTATAGCTGTCATCAGACGATAAACTATTCAACAATTTATACACCACATGGATGGATGACTTGGAAGAAAAGACAGGAAGAATAGACGATGATTATCTTTTTCTGTCTGGTATGTATACAAAATACACTTATTTCAAGTAGTTCAATTTAGCAGGAGAAAACAGAGGCTGTTAAGTGTGAAGGTGTACAAGGCTCCCTGAATTATAGCTAAAGTTTATGGCTCTACACATGACTACTTTTCTTAGAAAAATCAAAGCACTCATTACAAGAGAAGTCACAATGCACTGATGTGCAATCACATTTTAAAAACATAGTTTGTTCTCTAAATCTCCCAATTTACAAGAGAAATGTTTGTTTAATAAATGTATGGCTTAAAGCAGAAATTTTAAAGTAGAAACTGAGTCTTGTTTTTTCACATAATCTTCAATACAGCTAAGATCTAAAGCAGTGCTTTATAACCCTTTTCCCTATTCATATGGCTTTCATAGCAACACAACATTTTAACTAGACATGTGCAATTCGTTTAATTTTGATTTGTTTTTTTGCCCATAAATTTCATTTTTAGGCATTTGGATGTATCCGAATTTCCGATTAGACATAAACACGAATGGCAACAAATCTGAAACCAAGTTATAATGAAAAAAACAAATAGATTAGGCTACATTTTCATTTAAGAACATCCAAATTCATTGTGAATAGCTGTGGTTGTTAAGGAGCGGAGGGCCGCCGTGTCCGTAAAGGGTAAGCTCACCTGTGAGGTGAACTTACACTGGACCCCCTCCTCATCATAAGAGGGTCCCCCAAATACCCCCCCCCATGTGAATGAGTACCCCTACTCATTCACCAATTTTATTTTATTTTTTTAAGTAAAGAAAAAAAGCAAAGACAGATTTTTTTATTAAAAAAACACCCCAAATAATGAATCCCCCCGAACCCCGAAGTAAATCCAACATCAATTACGATTAACGCAGACTGAAAAATGCCCGCCGCCTGCTGAAAACGACGCGTCCTATGAAGAGACACATTAAGGAGGTAAACAGGGGGGCGAGGTCTTCCAGTGACACACTGGGTGACCCACCCCCCCCCCATGTTTGCCTGCCATTCCGTGAGTGAAGGGACTTATTCCACACTGTTTTTTTTTTTATTCTTGTGTTTACATTCTACTGTCAGCAGGGAATCCCGCTGACAAAAGATGAATCATGCGGTGGCCGACCAGCTCCATAACAACCACAGCTAGTCACAATTAATTTGAATACATCCAAAGTTATACTGGGTGGATTAGAAAACTTTTTGAATCCACCTGGTCTAATGATTATAATAGATGAATCACAAAAAAAGCTAAATGAATTCTGAAAACAAATTGGGCTGACACAACAAATGCGAAAACATGAAATTATCAACGAATACAAAATTTTCCAGAGTGCACATGTCTAATTTTTTTTTCTTCGAAACGTCTATTTTTAAACATGCATCAACCCCGTCTCATGAAAGACAAAAAAAAAAAAATATTCTCATGGAGAACTTGGAGAGCAAGATGTGATGGAATGAAGAACATATCATTGCAAGTGCCTATACACGTATAAGCAAAAAGTAAAACAAAAGAGGTGCCACTTTGATACACAAATAAACCTCTAGCCACAAACCTAACAACACCACAGTTCATAAGTAAGAGATAATCGTTTTAATAGCCCTCTTGTCAAATATTTATGCATACATTTATTCTATTTACTTTTCTTTATGTACCCAATAAGTACATACTCATACCCGCTTCCAGGCACCTGTTTTCCCTCACTCAACATAGCATTCCACAAAAGAGGTCTCACTTTTTCAATGCAAAAAAGAATGCCAGTGACAGTAATTTTGTTCAACATACTGTTTCAAGGTCCGGCCTGACCTCAAAATTATATTTCGGTTGATTGCCATTATAAAGTAAAAGAGCAAAATTACTAGTGGACGGCTGGCTTCTATTTGCACTGTGTTCCTGCTTGTGTACGGGATGCACACCCCTCAGACTACATTGTGAGAAGTATATCTGCAAGATGGACATATACTCATGTAAATTCTCCACATTCAAAAGACTATGTTTGCCAAAAGCATCCTCCCACCTCTATCAGTCTTGTCCCCTTCTTTTAAATAACCCTGCTCTACAGGAACAGGAAGCATTTGTGGATACACGTTGCTGGTATGATTTATATTACACCAGGACATATAAAAAAAATAAACTTACTGGCATTACAGGTACAATGCAACATATTTGGTTTTAGTGTTTTGATTTAGATACACTTGGATGTGCTACTACAAATGTAACATCACAGTGATGTAAACGTCTTTAACCGCTTAAGCCCCGGACCAATACGCAGCATAAAGACCAGGCCCCTTTTTGCGATTCGGCACTGCGTCGCTTTAACTGACAATTGCGCGGTCGTGCGACGTGGCTCCCAAACAAAATTGATGTCCTTTTTTTCCCACAAATAGAGCTTTCTTTTTGTGGTATTTGATCACCTCTGCGGTTTTTATTTTTTGCGCTATAAACAAAAATAGAGCGACAATTTTGAAAAAAATTCTATATTTTTTACTTTTTGCTATAATAAATATCCCCCAAAAAATATAAAAACATTTTTTTTCCTCAGTTTAAGCCGATACGTATTCTTCTACATATTTTTGGTAAAAAAAATCGCAATCAGTGTTTATTGATTGGTTTGCGCAAAAATTATAGCGTTTACAAAATAGGGGATAGTTTTATGGCATTTTTATCCCCAATTTTTTTTTTTACTAGTAATGGCGGAGATCAGCGATTTTTTTTTTCATGACTGCAACATTATGGCGGACACATCGGACACTTTTGACACATTTTTGGGACCATTGTCATTTTTACAGCAATCAGTGCAATAAAAATGCACTGGTTACTGTAAAAATGTCACTGGCAGTGAAGGGGTTAACCACTAGGGGCGATGAAGGGGTTAAGTGTGCCTAGGGGCGTGTTTCTAACTGAGGGGGGCGTGGCTACGAGTGACACGTCACCGATCTCCGCTCTGATTACACAGAGCGGAGATCGGTGACAGTGTCAGTAGGGGAGCGGGGAGATGTTGTGTTTACACTAACATCTCCCCGCTCCATCCCTCCGTGAGACGATTGCGGGGATCCCCGCGGTGATCGAGTCCACGGGACCAGCGGTCCAAATCACGGGGATGACTGCAGGGTCGCGCGCGTGACCACACGGCAGGCAGCTAAAGGGGACATACAGGTACGTGATTGTGCCTGTACGTGCCATTCTGCCGACGTATATATGTTGCGAGCGGTCCTTAAGTGGTTAAAAGAAAAGGAGGTTATAGGCACAGTGGCTTGGTCATAATACCTAATATGCAAGCAGTGTAATTATAAGGTATAAGTCCATGATAAGTCCAAGTTTGCTTGAGAAGGGAGCGCGCATGCCCCTATTTGGTATAGCACATGATCCGAAACGCATTGCATTCTGGTCCTGAACCCTCCATGCGTCATCCTGCTCCTGGCTGCCCACCCGCTTCTGGAAGGACTTTGACCAGTATCCTCCTCCACACGGGGACTTCTGTCACATTTCATCTGGCGGTACCAGCAGCTCCCGTGGCCCGCTCCAACTGGCGTTCCTGGAGCTACACTTATTTATGTGCCTGTTTACCTATCTATTGTAAGTAGCCCTGTTGTGGGGTCCTTTAAAATACAAAGTCTTACTACACTTAGAGGCGCTTCTCTGCTTTTGTTTTTGTCTAAGGAAAGGTCTTTAACCAAAAATGATATTTAAAAAAAAAACTTTTTTGAAACCTAGTCAAAATGGAAACTACTGTACATGGAAAGGTCAAGAACATATCATTTGTTTAATACTCTGAGTTGATAATGTAAGTTAACCAAGGTTTCTTAACAGCCTGTTTATCCATGAATTAATTCAATACATTTTATTGGGAAAGACAAGAGAAAGTCAACGGGTCAACAGAGGTGAGTAATAAAAGAGGACAGATGAAGTCCTGAATGGTTCTACCAAGTCATCCCTGTTTTGAGTGAATATCACAAACCTCATCCCTTAAACAAACCATGCATCTCTAAGTACATTTATACATTGCATTATGACCTGGCTCATTAGGTTTGATAAATCACCTGATATGTTGTATGGTGGGAAGGAGTGACCTGCTTTCACTGTGCCAGTTTGATGAATCCGCTACATTACGTTTTGCTACATGCTGCTCATGTAAGCAGAGCCGTACAAATTGTGCAGATTAAAAAAATATGTTTGGGGAACTAGAAGGTTCGATGGATTGGAAATAAGACAAACATTTCTCACTGTTTACTTGCTTGTTAAATGCAGTTGTGACTGCGACTCAGGAACATTTGAAGTTGTTACGAGATATGTGAGATTAGTTTGCAGCTCCCAGAAGAATTCCAAGTCACATAAACCATAATAAAACTTGTTCTGTTATTCAAAGGCAAAGAAAATTAATGTTTAGCTAAGCAAAGCTTTCAAAATTTCCGAGTATCAATTGCTACTCTGCAAATGCAGAATGTGGCTGTGTCGTAGCTGGGGTAAGATTGTAGTGTTTGATAGGAACCAGGGCCAAATTACATTTCCTTATTTTAGAACACCTAAGGCCCCTTTCACACTGGGGCGGGAGCGGCGGTGGCGGTAAAGCGCCGCTATTATTAGCAGTGCTTTACCGCTAATTTTGCGGCGGTATTCGGCCGCTATCGGTGCGGGTTTACCCCCCGCTAGCGGCCGAAAAAGGGTTAAAAACCTCTGCAGAGGCGCTATGCCAGCGGTATAGCCGCGGTGTCCCATTGCTTTCAATGGGCAGGTGGAGGAGCGTTATACACACCGCTCCAAAGATGCGGCTCCAGTGTGAAAGCCCTCAAGCTTTCACACTGGAGAAACAGCAGCCGCTGTTTCAGGTCGCTTTGCAGGCGCTATTTTTAGCGCAATAGCGCCTGCAAACCGCCCCAGTGTGAAAGGGGTCTAACATACACACACAAATACCACACATACAGTAATATAACAAACTGGCCAATATGAAAGCCTTTTCTAACAAATAACTATAACATGGTGTGGTATTGGTGTGCTTATGCTCATGCAGTAGGTATATCTTTCACAATGAGTTGCGCCAGTCCAAACTGTATTTCAAGGCATGATAGAATTGCACTTTAATTGCACAAAATTGGAAAGTTCAGATAAACATCAGATACCCACACAGGGGTTCTTCAACGTCAACAAGAATAGACAACTGAAAATGCAGAGCCACCTGGCTCCCTTGTTAGTAGCACCTCTGCTCTTTTTTACCAGTCCCTCAAACAAACTGTCCAGCTCTCCTGGTGAACTTAGTTCTCTTAGTTGTAGCGCCCTGCTGCACTGCTCAGTCCTGGCCTCTGGATAGGGGTTCTCCTGATACCCCAATAGAAGTCCACCTGACTCCTGAAATAAGACCTCTGATCCCTGCATGAGACCTTCTGTCCCCCAACTCCTGGCTGGGGCTTCCCTGACCCCTGGGGGAGGCTGCCTGTCTCCAATATGGGAACGGTCTCCAAACTGGAAGCCCTGATCTATCTTCAGATTTTAGTATATAATAACCTAGCACACTTGTGTTCTTACACAGGCTGCAGGCACTTGGTAAATACAGACACAGGATTGGAGGTTCCATCCCACCCAATATACTTTGGAACCTTTAAGCTCCAGGCTTAAACAAAAACACAGCTTTCTCCGCTCAGAAACAGTAATGAGAATGAGCACACCAGCTCCAGCTGATGTCTCGGGTCCTGATTGACTAGAATGATAGCAGCGCAGCCATTGGCTCCCGCTGCTGTCAATCAAATCGAATGACGTGGGAGCTGGGGTGTGGGGCCGAGTCCTGCTGTCTGTGTCAATGGACGCAGCAGCAGGACACAGGAACACGTCTGCCCGGGTGCCCTGAGGGAGAGCAACTCTCCAACAGGGCACTCAAGAAGAGGAGGAGCCAGGAGTGCCGCTGAGGGACCCCAGAAGAGGAGGATCGGGCCACTCTGTGCAAAACCAACTGCACAGAGGAGGCAAGTATGACATGTTTTTTTTTTTTTTTTTTTTAAACAAACCTTTGCATATCCTTTAAGGAACCAATGCATATGGAATTATATATCTTCTGCTATCTTCTACACAACTCAGAGCTTTTGCTACATTAAATTGTAAGAAAAATAACTCAAATATATATGCTGTAAAATGTACACATACTCCTAAAAATATAAAGCTTGTACAATGTTAAAAACAAGCTCTTCATTTACAAAATTCAGAAAACTTGACTGCATGGCATTAACCACTTAAGCCCCGGACCATGTTGTTGCTAAAGGACCGGGCCCATTTTTGCGATTCGGCACTGCGTTGCTTTAACTGACAATTGCGCGGTCATGCGACGTGGCTCTCAAACAAAATTGACGTCCTTTTTTTACCACAAATAGAACTTTCTTTTGGTGGTATTTGATCACCTCTGCGGTTTTAATTTTTTGCGCTATAAACAAAAATAGAGCGACAGTTTTGAAAAAAATGACATATTTTTTACTTTTTGCTACAATAAATATCCCCAAAAAATATATAAAAAAACATATTTTTTCCTCAGTTTAGGCCGATATGTATTCTTCTACATATTTTTGGTAAATAAGCGTTTTGTTGATTGGTTTGCGCAAAAGTTATAGCGTCTACAAAATAGGGGATAGTTGTATGACATTTTTATTTATAATAATTTTTTTACTAGTAATAGTGGCGATCAGCGATTTTTATCATGACTGCGACATTATGGCGGACACATCGGACACTTTTGACACATTTTTGGGACCATTGTCATTTTTACAGTAATCAGTGCAATAAATATGCACTGATTACTGTGAAAATGATGCTGGCAGTGAAGGGGTTAACCTCTAGGTGGCACTGTAGGGGTTAAGTGTGACCTAATGAGGGATTCTTACTGTAGGGGGCGTGGCTTGGCGTGTGACGTCACTGATCGTCGTTCGCTATGACAGGGAACAGACGATCACTGACATGCCACTAGGAAGAACGGGGAAAGGTTTGTTTACACTTACCTCTCCCCGTTCTTCAGCTCTGTGACCCGATCACGGGACACTGGCGGCGATCGGGTCCGCTCGTGCGGTCATGGAGCTTCGGACCGAGTCGCGAGCGCTCCGCCGCCGGCGCGACCCACGGGTGGGTTCTTAAAGGGGACGTACCTGTACGCCCTTGTGCCTGTCCGTGCTATTCTGTCGACGTATATCATGGTGGGGCGGTCCTTATGTGGTTAAAGATGTTTTAGGTTTTAGACTTTAAAATACTGCATTTATTCAGCATTTACACAATTTACAACCTCATGCTTCCTCTTTTTTCTTTTCAATTGTTCTTGTAGCAAGAAGCAGTTTTGTTACTACCTGTAACATCGTGACCAGGCTTGTATACTTTATGTTGAGGCAGCTACTGGGAGCTCCGTTCCTACTAAGGAACGCTGCCAGAACTACATCTCCCTTTCCCTAAACACAGTGGGGTTGATATACAAAAGGCAAATAGACTGTGAGTAAATGAGGTAAGGCTTCACTTTGCAATGAGTACCCAATCACGTGCAAGGGAAATAAAAAAAACAGCATTTTTGCTTGCACATGATTGGATGATGGAAGTCAGCAGAGTTTCTGCTTATTTAGTAAGCTCTGGAGCAACTGGAATTGCAGAGAGCAACTGCACTTTTTAAAGTGCACAGTCTATTTTTCTTTAGTAAATCAACCCCAGTGTTTTTAGGCCCTTGGGAGTTAAAGCAGTGGATTTTTTTTGCGGGCAGGGCTGGTATCATTGCCTGGGATTTCAGTGCAGCAGAAGTGTTTCCAGCTCAAAAAGAAAGTTATGGGTCCACTTGATTTTTAGAAGGTCCGTCAGGTAATTTTCCATATTTGTAAATTAAAAACATGGAGAAATAATCAGGTATTACATATACAGAGGACCTAATTTTTTTTTATTTTTTTATTAGTTTGACCACAACAACATTTTAAGATTGATTTTCAACAATTTCAAGACTGGTCCACTTTAATTCACAGTTTCTTTGTTGCCTGTCAAAGATATCAATAAAGTCAGAACACTTTCTCTCACTTCACCATATATAGGGGTCAGGAATAGTCCTTATGTCAGCTGTTTTGCCGACAATATAAGAAGATATTCTGTATTCTCAAGTTGTTTTTGCCTTATTATTTATTAAAGGAATACAATAGCATGCACATAAAGAACATTCGGCTTATACGATCCGGCCTTTTTGAAATCTCCTTTTCGGTGAGATCTGTAAAAATAAATAACTATGAGATTGTTCCTGCATTGCTGAAACAAACACATTTAGTTTGGCTACTGCATAAACAGAATTTGGCAGGGGAGACATTAAGGAAGCAGATTGATGGTGTGGCAAGGATTAATTTTTTATAGCATGATATATTACAGCAGATGGACATTTTGAATTATGACCTTACAGACCCAGTGACTAAGCTCAGATGATATGACAAAGTTTGACACTGATACAATTTCAGAAAGGATGGAGAAAAGGCTACAGATATTTCCAATGATATGATCTTTTAGAAAAAAAAAATGTGTGAGTAATGCAACTTTTTTTTAGTTTTGGATGTAGTGAGTGGTTACATGGCTTATTATACATCATGATCAAATAGAAGTGTGTGTTAGGGGCCTAGATATAGTAACTCACATTTGGGACCATGTAGGCAGGGGAAATCCAAGGACCCCAAATGTGGTCAAACAATTGTGAATGGCTACTATTTTCAAAAGTGATTCTATATAGAGATAGGATCTCGTCAATCTCTTTTCTCGGGCCCCCAGAGGTTCTTCCACGTCAATAGAATAGTTTTTTTTAATGAGTATTTGTAAGAGCGTTTAGTATGGTGGGTTAACTGAAGATCCTCCATTATCTCTGTATCTGCTCTGGTGACCACTATCACCTGTACTGAGAGTGAGGGAAAATTAAAAAATTGTGTGGTCACCAAAACAGAAAAAGTAGGGAAATCTTCCAACTGGCAATTGTTTTGGTGACATCCATCTAAAAAGGGGGAGGGGGGTTCCCTTGTGTGTCTACTAGATAGGAAGTGAAGAAAAATATCCTCAATGAGACACAGATGTTAAAAGAACACAAAACACGAGAAGGGTTTTAAAAATGCATCTGTGTTTATTGGAATACTGCAATTAATAAGCAGTAAATGAGCTTTAAAACAAGTCCTCACAAGTTCTATATAGATGTAGGCCTTATGGAGAAATCCATCTTCGACATTAATAACAGAGGCATAGAAACCACACCTCCTCTTCCATTATTTTCACTGTCAGCCTTCCATCCCTGTAATGTAAGCATACAGCTGATGCTTTATGCTGCTACTCAACTGCTTTCCTATTGGCTGCAACCCAACTTTAAAGTGTCTGTTGTAATCTTTGAGGATGAATTTCTTTAAGGTACCTGCAGCTGCAGAAGTCAGCGAGTGCTTGCTTTAAATCACTTGCACTGCTTTTTAGGAACATGTTATTGTCCATATAATGGGCACAGGTGCACTTTATTCATTGCCACCCAATTGAGACTTTGTCCTATATGAAAATGCACTTCACCTACTGCCCAAGAATTTAAAATCTATACCATTTTGGAAATATCACCTATTTTTAACTTAGGACATGGAGCTGCACATTTGCAGTCTCAGCTACTTTCTTTTCATATTCGTATGCCCTGTACACACGATCGGATTTCCGATAGAATAAAATCCGATTGAATTTTCCGTCGGAATTCCAATAAAGGTGACTTTCATCAGTCTTGCCCACACACCATCAGACAAAATTCCGACCGTCCAAAACGCTGTGACGTAAAACACTCCGACGAGCCAACAAAAATTAAGTTCAATGCTCCTGAGTACGCGTCGACTTGATTCTGAGCATGCGTGGGTTTTTTCTCCGTTGGAGTTCCACACAGACGATCAGAATTTCCTACCGTTTTTTTTTTTTCTATCGGTAAAAATTTTAAACATGTTGTATTTTATAAGGCCGATGGAAAAAATTATTTATAAAGTCACGTGACAGTGACACAATGCATCGGGAGGAGCTTAGGTGACGCCCTCTTCCGGTTTACGGCCGTGACCGGAAGTCTCTGTTAGTTTGAAGCTGTTTTTATGGCATTTTTTGCCTTTTTATTGTGAATTTTTTATTTCAATAAATGGACGTTTGTACCTTTTTTAAATCTACTACACTATGGGGATTCTTCTTTATTGTCTTTAAACCCTGAATCCGGAGATATACCTTCCAGGAAACCTGTGCTGTGTTTGGAGGCAGTATTGCAGTGGTGCCCTGCTTGGAAGTTACTGAGGAGGAAGGAGCCCTCACTCTTGGCCTGATTCATATCGTTCCATGCTCCATTAGACCCAGTGGGATCTTCCTATGAGGTAAGGGGCCACTGCTACAGGGGGAGGATACGAGAAATCTGCCGTTTTCATCTATATATCTCATAGATTTGGATTATCATTCCTGTTCCTTTATCCATTTGGTCATCTTGGTCATACATGTTACCACCCTGCTGGGACAAGGATTAAGTTGCTCCTTGGATAATTGGATTTCTCTGGATGTACTCTTTTGCAGCAACTTTATATGGACTTGTTTTAGCTTTATTAGTATAACGTTTATGGACTTTTTTTTTTATATCATCATGATGCATCTTAGTATATTTCATTAATTGTTTGTGATACACTTTATTATATTATTTTATTTAGATTGCATATATTCACATATTATTGTGCTTTAAAGTAATTAGCGCTACTTCACATTATTTAAATACTTTATTTGGGTGTGGGACGCACTACAGAAGTTAGCTGCTGTTTACGCCCCATATATATATATACAGTATATATAAATATATATATATATTGTGAGGGGGTTAGCTCGGCAGCGGGTGTGTGTGACCCCCAGGATGGGCTCCCCACACAAAACAGGCCCAGCAAACGGAGGTTGTGGTTTTCAAAATCAAAAAGGTGCGGTTTAATTTCTATTTACAGTGACAAAACACAGCAAAGCAAAAGAAACATAAACAAAATAAATCCTGGTCAAGTTGACCTCTGACTAAACATACAGGTTTCCTAACTAACAACTGGGATCAGCCTAGTGCTGTCCTAGTCCCTAAGTCCCTGGTTTTAAATGTCCAAGCAAATAGCCACACAGGCTTTGTCTCACCGCACAGGGGTTCACTCTCCCTAGACAGTCCACACAGGTCTGGTTCCAGGCATGAGCTAACATCTAATGAAGCTGGGAGTTCTTATAGAGGCCTAAATGAGCTGACAAGCTTCAGCTGGTCTCATCAACTCCCTGTCTGCACGACGCCCAGCACTCTCCCTAGAGGTATGAGTCATCCATGAGCCTACTAGCCTCAGCTGGGCTTATACAACTCTCCACCTAGTTGTATAAGTCGGCGTAAAGCCTGAATCTGGGCGAAATATATCTACCCCCCTGGATGCAACCAGGTGACTTTACCTTCCTGCTGTCACATACCCCCCCCCTCTTGTTTTAACCTCGGGGTTGGAACACCAGCAATCAGGCATTCATGTACTCGAGACAAAGCATCCACATTCCCCATTTGAACGCCAGGGCGATGCTTTACTGTGAAGTTGAATTCCTGGAGGGCCAGGAACCACCTATTCACTCTTCTATTTGTTTCCTTGTTTTGAGCCATCCACTTTAACGGAGCGTGATCCGTAACCATGTCAAAGTGCCTACCTAGCAGGTAGTACCGAAGGGAATCTAGAGCCCACTTCACCGCTAAACACTCCTTTTCAACGGTGGCGTAATTTACCTCATGGGACTTCAACTTCCTGCTGAGGTAAATGACTGGGTGCTCTTCCCCGTTCCAGACCTGGGACAATACTGCTCCTAACCCCACATCTGACGCATCACTTTGTACGACAAAGTCTTTAGAGAAGTCGGGTGAGTACAACACTGGCTGGCTACATAAGGCTTGTTTCAAGAATTGGAATGCTGCCTCAGCCTCGGGGGTCCATTTAATCATGACCGACCCTTTCCCCTTCATCAGGTTGGTTAGGGGCACAGCCTTAGAAGCAAAGTGGGGAATGAATCGCCGATAATACCCAGCGATTCCCAGAAAGGCTCGTACCTGCTTCTTGCTGTTGGGACGTGGCCAACTCTGGATGGCCTCGACTTTGTTGAGTTGGGGTTTTATTACTCCCCTCCCAATGGTGTACCCAAGATATTTGGCCTCCTCCTGCCCAATGGTACACTTCTTGTTGCGAAGCACAAACTCCTTAACCTCCTGTTGTTGGGGTTGTGACAAGGTGGCTGCTATTCCAACCTCAGGAATCACGCAACCAGTTTGAGCTGGTGACCAAGTGTCTGCGACTAGGGACTCTCTATCCCTCCAGGCTTTCAACAGATTAACGTGATAGATCTGTTCGGGCTTTCGCCTTCCTGGTTGTCTGACCTTGTAATTCACTTCGCTCACTTTTTCCATTATCTCGTAGGGGCCTTGCCATTTGGCAAGGAATTTACTTTCAACCGTAGGGACAAGTACCAGTATCCTATCCCCCGGGGAAAAGGTACGGGTCTTGGCTCCACGGTTGTACACTCTCTGCTGTGCTAACTGCGCTTGGGCCAAATGTTCCTTCACGATGGGCATTACCTGTGCAATTCGGTCTTGCATCAGGGCGACATGCTCAATCACACTCCTGTGGGGAGAACTCTCACTTTCCCAAGTTTCCTTGGCAATATCCAACAGCCCTCTTGGGTGTCTCCCATACAGTAACTCAAAGGGGGAGAATCCCGTAGAGGATTGGGGCACCTCCCTAATAGCAAACATCAGATAAGGAAGTAGACAGTCCCAATCCTTTCCATCTCTATCCACCACTTTCTTAAACATTTGTTTTAGGGTTTTGTTGAATCTTTCAACCAGCCCATCGGTTTGGGGGTGATACACAGATGTACGTAATTGCGTCACTTTGAATAATTTACACAGCTCCTTCATAACCCGGGACATAAAGGGTGTACCTTGGTCCGTAAGCAGTTCTTTACAAATACCCACCCGGCTAAACACAAGAGATAGCTCTTTGGCTATGGTTTTGGCCGAGGTATTTCGGAGAGGGATCGCTTCTGGATAACGGGTGGCATAGTCCATTATAACTAATATGTACTGGTGCCCCCTAGCGGACTTGATTATAGGACCTACCAAATCCATGGCGATCCTCTCAAACGGGACCTCAATGATGGGTAGAGGGACCAGCGGGCTACGGAAATGTGGCATCGGGGCCGACCTCTGACACACAGGGCAGGAGGAACAATAATTTTCTACGTCCTTCATCACCCCCGGCCAATAGAATCTCTGTAATACCCTCTCTCGGGTTTTCTCTATCCCCAGATGACCTCCAAGAATGTGCCCATGGGCCAACTCCAACACCAACTTCCTGTAAGGTTTGGGCACCACAAGCTGCTCAACGGTTTCTTCTGCCCTTTTTGCCACCCGATACAGTAGGTCCTTCTCTACGCTGAAGTATGGGTAAGTGCAGGTATTATCTGGGTTCACTAACTCGCCATCTATTTTCACTACGTTTTCCCGTGCCTTTATTAGGGCGGGGTCTTTCAACTGTTCTGTGGCAAAGTTTTCCCTGTGAACCTCAAGATCAGAAAACTCCACAGACGGTAGGTTTTCGTCTGAGGAGGTGGGCTCCTCTCCAGTTTCTTGAGTCTCCCCTGCCAATACTGATAAGGGAAATTCCGGAGAGTCCTCACCACTCTCAGGGGAGTTCTGGCTATCACATTCCTGGTACATAGGGGCACCAGTGAGGGGCTCAGGATCATCCCACAGTTCCCAGAACTTCGGAAAATCCCTTCCCACAATGGCGTCATGCGGTAACTGAGATACTAAGCCCACTGGATGAGAGAGGGTACCTTTGGGGGTCTCGAAACACACTGTAGTCACTGGATACTCTCGGGTGTCCCCATGCACACAAATAACAGCTACCTTGCTATTCCCAGAGACCTCTGTTTTAACTAACTCAGCCTTTATCAGGGTCACAAGGCTACCTGAATCCAGCAATACCACAACATTTCTACCATTAACACACATTTTGCATAAATGTTTCTCAGTTCCTCGAATGGCAGTGCATGCGACTGTCGCACACAGCGACTGACGTCTGCCCGTCAGAAAGTCACACTGCATGGGTTCCTCCACAACCGGGCAATTGGCTGCAATATGTCCCGCTTGCCGGCAGCGGTAGCAAACGATCCTTCTTGCCGCCTCTTGAGCCGCTGATTTCCCAGGCTGTTCTCGCCAAACTTGGGGTAGAGCTCCCACCCTCTCACTCTCTCCACCCTCACCCCTTGGAATCCTCTTATCCGCCCCTGGGGATGGTCTGGTCTTAGGGTGGAAAGTCCGAGTGTCTCTGGAAGAGGCCGTCAGGTTCTCTGTAGCCAAGTATTTCTCCACACGATCCACAAGACCATCGGCCGTCTCTGGGTCTCCATGGCTTACCCACTTTTGGATGGCAGTAGGAAGAGCTCTCAAAAACCGATCCATTACAACACGTTCCACAATCTTTGGTGCGGACAAAGTCTCTGGCTGTAGCCACTTTCTGCTCAGGTGAATGAGATCATACATTTGAGACCTGGGGGGTTTTCCAAGCTGGAAAGTCCAGTTATGCACACGCTGAGCCCGGACAGCCTGGGTGACACCCAGCCTTGCCAATATTTCAGCTTTTAGCATCACATAGTCTTTTGCTTGGTTAGGCTCTAGGTCATAGTAAGCTTTCTGCGATTCACCAGTTAACAGAGGAGCCACCAGTCCAGCCCACTGCTCCTCAGGCCACTTTTCTCTTTCAGCGGTCCTTTCAAATATGTTCAAAAATACCTCTGGATCATCCTCTCCAGTCATTTTTGTCAATAAACGACTCACCCCAAAGGACGCGGTATTAGTGGGACGGCTTTCCTCACTGGTCTGCGGACGTTGCTGCATTACTGCTTCCATCTGTTGTTGTAGTCTCTGCTCTTGCTTCTGCAACAGGTCTATGAAGCGGGCCTCAGATTGCTGCTGGGCTCGTTGCTGAGCCTCCAGACTCTGTTGCAAAGTTGCGTTTGTCTGCTGCTGGGCTGCAAGGCTCTGTTGATGAGCTTGCTGCTGGGCTGCGAAGTTCTGTTGTTGAGCTGCAAGGCTCTGTTGATGAGCTGCAAGGCTCTTTTGCAAACCTGCATTTGTCTGCTGTTGATTGGCATTTGCTAGAGCCAGCTGCTTCAGTATCTCCTCCATGCTGGCTTAAAAAAAAACTGCCACTGGTTCTCCACCAACTGTGAGGGGGTTAGCTCGGCAGCGGGTGTGTGTGACCCCCGGGATGGGCTCCCCACACAAAACAGGCCCAGCAAACGGAGGTTGTGGTTTTCAAAATCAAAAAGGTGCGGTTTATTTTCTATTTACAGTGACAAAACACAGCAAAGCAAAAGAAACATAAACAAAATAAATCCTGGTCAAGTTGACCTCTGACTAAACATACAGGTTTCCTAACTAACAACTGGGATCAGCCTAGTGCTGTCCTAGTCCCTAAGTCCCTGGTTTTAAATGTCCAAGCAAATAGCCACACAGGCTTTGTCTCACCGCACAGGGGTTCACTCTCCCTAGACAGTCCACACAGGTCTGGTTCCAGGCATGAGCTAACATCTAATGAAGCTGGGAGTTCTTATAGAGGCCTAAATGAGCTGACAAGCTTCAGCTGGTCTCATCAACTCCCTGTCTGCACGACGCCCAGCACTCTCCCTAGAGGTATGAGTCATCCATGAGCCTACTAGCCTCAGCTGGGCTTATACAACTCTCCACCTAGTTGTATAAGTCGGCGTAAAGCCTGAATCTGGGCGAAATATATCTACCCCCCTGGATGCAACCAGGTGACTTTACCTTCCTGCTGTCACAATATATATATATATACTTATTTTTAGATCTTATTGCACCTTTTTTGCTCAAGCACCTTTTGTTGGCGCATTAGTACCTTTACTTGCACAGTCCTTTCTATGTTTTTAATAGTTTTATAGAATGTTTCAAATTGGGACAACACCATAATGTATGTAAGTTTGTTTGAATATTTTTTTACTGTACAGTATATTGAATTGGTGTATGTGTGCGTGTGTGTATATATATATATATATATATATATATATATATTGTGAGGGGGTTAGCTCGGCAGCGGGTGTGTGTGACCCCCGAGATGGGCTCCCCACACAAAAACAGGCCCAGCAAACGGAGGTTGTGGTTTTCAAAATCAAAAAGGTGCGGTTTATTTTCTATTTACAGTGACAAAACACAGCAAAGCAAAAGAAACATAAACAAAATAAATCCTGGTCAACTTGACCTCTGACTAAACATACAGGTTTCCTAACTAACAACTGGGATCAGCCTAGTGCTGTCCTAGTCCCTAAGTCCCTGGTTTTAAATGTCCAAGCAAATAGCCACACAGGCTTTGTCTCACCGCACAGGGGTTCACTCTCCCTAGACAGTCCACACAGGTCTGGGTCCAGGCATGAGCTAACATCTAATGAAGCTGGGAGTTCTTATAGAGGCCTAAATGAGCTGACAAGCTTCAGCTGGTCTCATCAACTCCCTGTCTGCACGACGCCCCACACTCTCCCTAGAGGTATGAGTCATCCATGAGCCCACTAGCCTTAGCTGGGCTTATACAACTCTCCACCTAGTTGTATAAGTCGGCGTAAAGCCTGAATCTGGGCGAAATATATCTACCCCCCTGGATGCAACCAGGTGACTTTACCTTCCTGCTGTCACATACCCCCCCTCTTGTTTTAACCTCGGGGTTGGAACACCAGCAATCAGGCATTCATGTACTCGAGACAAAGCATCCACATTCCCCATTTGAACGCCAGGGCGATGCTTTACTGTGAAGTTGAATTCCTGGAGGGCCAGGAACCACCTATTCACTCTTCTATTTGTTTCCTTGTTTTGAGCCATCCACTTTAACGGAGCGTGATCCGTAACCATATCAAAGTGCCTACCTAGCAGGTAGTACCGAAGGGAATCTAGAGCCCACTTCACCGCTAAACACTCCTTTTCAACGGTGGCGTAATTTACCTCATGGGACTTCAACTTCCTGCTGAGGTAAATGACTGGGTGCTCTTCCCCGTTCCAGACCTGGGACAATACTGCTCCTAACCCCACATCTGACGCATCACTTTGTACGACAAAGTCCTTAGAGAAGTCGGGTGAGTACAACACTGGCTGGCTACATAAGGCTTGTTTCAAGAATTGGAATGCTGCCTCAGCCTCGGGGGTCCATTTAATCATGACCGACCCTTTCCCCTTCGTCAGGTTGGTTAGGGGCACAGCCTTAGAAGCAAAGTGGGGAATGAATCGCCGATAATACCCAGCGATTCCCAGAAAGGCTCGTACCTGCTTCTTGCTGTTGGGACGTGGCCAACTCTGGATGGCCTCGACTTTGTTGAGTTGGGGTTTTATTACTCCCCTCCCAATGGTGTACCCAAGATATTTGGCCTCCTCCTGCCCAATGGTACACTTCTTGGGGTTAGCCGTAAACCCCGCTTCCCGAACAGAGTCCAGGACTGCTTGCACTTTTGGCAGATGCGAGGCCCAATCTGTGCTATGGACAATTACGTCATCCAGGTAAGCCGCAGCATACTTCCGATGGGGCCTCAGCATCTGGTCCATTTTCCGCTGGAATGTGGCCGGCGCATTCTGTAACCCGAACGGCATTCTTTTATATTGGAACGCCCCGTCTGGGGTTACAAATGCGGTTTTCTCTTTGGCCGACTTGGCCAGGGGGATTTGCCAATACCCTTTTGTGAGGTCAAGAGTCGTCATGTATCGGGCTGTTCCCAGCCGGTCGATCAACTCATCTATACGTGGCATGGGGTAGGTGTCAAATTTTGTAACTTTGTTCAACTGACGAAAATCGTTACAAAATCGCCAGCTCCCATCCGGTTTAGGCACCAACACAATGGGACTAGACCAATCACTTTGGGACTCCTCTATCACCCCTAAGTTCAGCATTTTCTGTACTTCCTCCCGTATTGCCTCCCGTCGGGCCTCTGGGATCCGATAGGGTTTTAACTTCACCCTTTCACCGGGCGGGGTAATGATGTCATGCTCTACCCCAGATGTTTGTCCCGGCAGCTCAGAGAATACCTCCTTGTTGCGAAGCACAAACTCCTTAACCTCCTGTTGTTGGGGTTGTGACAAGGTGGCTGCTATTCCAACCTCAGGAATCACGCAACCAGTTTGAGCTGGTGACCAAGTGTCTGCGACTAGGGACTCTCTATCCCTCCAGGCTTTCAACAGATTAACGTGATAGATCTGTTCGGGCTTTCGCCTTCCTGGTTGTCTGACCTTGTAATTCACTTCGCTCACTTTTTCCATTATCTCGTAGGGGCCTTGCCATTTGGCAAGGAATTTACTTTCAACCGTAGGGACAAGTACCAGTATCCTATCCCCCGGGGAAAAGGTACGGGTCTTGGCTCCACGGTTGTACACTCTCTGCTGTGCTAACTGCGCTTGGGCCAAATGTTCCTTCACGATGGGCATTACCTGTGCAATTCGGTCTTGCATCAGGGCGACATGCTCAATCACACTCCTGTGGGGAGAACTCTCACTTTCCCAAGTTTCCTTGGCAATATCCAACAGCCCTCTTGGGTGTCTCCCATACAGTAACTCAAAGGGGGAGAATCCCGTAGAGGATTGGGGCACCTCCCTAATAGCAAACATCAGATAAGGAAGTAGACAGTCCCAATCCTTTCCATCTCTATCCACCACTTTCTTCAACATTTGTTTTAGGGTTTTGTTGAATCTTTCAACCAGCCCATCGGTTTGGGGGTGATACACAGATGTACGTAATTGCGTCACTTTGAACAATTTACACAGCTCCTTCATAACCCGGGACATAAAGGGTGTACCTTGGTCCGTAAGCAGTTCTTTACAAATACCCACCCGGCTAAACACAAGAGATAGCTCTTTGGCTATGGTTTTGGCCGAGGTATTTCGGAGAGGGATCGCTTCTGGATAACGGGTGGCATAGTCCATTATAACTAATATGTACTGGTGCCCCCTAGCGGACTTGATTATAGGACCTACCAAATCCATGGCGATCCTCTCAAACGGGACCTCAATGATGGGTAGAGGGACCAGCGGGCTACGGAAATGTGGCATCGGGGCCGACCTCTGACACACAGGGCAGGAGGAACAATAATTTTCTATGTCCTTCATCACCCCCGGCCAATAGAATCTCTGTAATACCCTCTCTCGGGTTTTCTCTGTCCCCAGATGATCTCCAAGAATGTGCCCATGGGCCAACTCCAACACCAACTTCCTGTAAGGTTTGGGCACCACAAGCTGCTCAACGGTTTCTTCTGCCCTTTTTGCCACCCGATACAGTAGGTCCTTCTCTACGCTGAAGTATGGGTAAGTGCAGGTATTATCTGGGTTCACTAACTCGCCATCTATTTTCACTACGTTTTCCCGTGCCTTTATTAGGGCGGGGTCTTTCAACTGTTCTGTGGCAAAGTTTTCCCTGTGAACCTCAAGATCAGAAAACTCCACAGACGGTAGGTTTTCGTCTGAGGAGGTGGGCTCCTCTCCAGTTTCTTGAGTCTCCCCTGCCAATACTGATAATGGAAATTCCGGAGAGTCCTCACCACTCTCAGGGGAGTTCTGGCTATCACATTCCTGGTACATAGGGGCACCAGTGGGGGGCTCAGGATCATCCCACAGTTCCCAGAACTTCGGAAAATCCCTTCCCACAATGGCGTCATGCGGTAACTGAGATACTAAGCCCACTGGATGAGAGAGGGTACCTTTGGGGGTCTCGAAACACACTGTAGTCACTGGATACTCTCGGGTGTCCCCATGCACACAAATAACAGCTACCTTGCTATTCCCAGAGACCTCTGTTTTAACTAACTCAGCCTTTATCAGGGTCACAAGGCTACCTGAATCCAGCAATACCACAACATTTCTACCATTAACACACATTTTGCATAAATGTTTCTCAGTTCCTCGAATGGCAGTGCATGCGACTGTCGCACACAGCGACTGACGTCTGCCCGTCAGAAAGTCACACTGCATGGGTTCCTCCACAACCGGGCAATTGGCTGCAATATGTCCCGCTTGCCGGCAGCGGTAGCAAACGATCCTTCTTGCGGCCTCTTGAGCCGCTGATTTCCCAGGCTGTTCTCGCCAAACTTGGGGTAGAGCTCCCACCCTCTCACTCTCTCCACCCTCACCCCTTGGAATCCTCTTATCCGCCCCTGGGGATGGTCTGGTCTTAGGGTGGAAAGTCCGAGTGTCTCTGGAAGAGGCCGTCAGGTTCTCTGTAGCCAAGTATTTCTCCACACGATCCACAAGACCATCGGCCGTCTCTGGGTCTCCATGGCTTACCCACTTTTGGATGGCAGTAGGAAGAGCTCTCAAAAACCGATCCATTACAACACGTTCCACAATCTTTGGTGCGGACAAAGTCTCTGGCTGTAGCCACTTTCTGCTCAGGTGAATGAGATCATACATTTGAGACCTGGGGGGTTTTCCAAGCTGGAAAGTCCAGTTATGCACACGCTGAGCCCGGACAGCCTGGGTGACACCCAGCCTTGCCAATATTTCAGCTTTTAGCATCACATAGTCTTTTGCTTGGTTAGGCTCTAGGTCATAGTAAGCTTTCTGCGATTCACCAGTTAACAGAGGAGCCACCAGTCCAGCCCACTGCTCCTCAGGCCACTTTTCTCTTTCAGCGGTCCTTTCAAATGTGGTCAAAAATACCTCTGGATCATCCTCTCCAGTCATTTTTGTCAATAAACGACTCACCCCAAAGGACGCGGTATTAGTGGGACGGCTTTCCTCACTGGTCTGCGGACGTTGCTGCATTACTGCTTCCATCTGTTGTTGTAGTCTCTGCTCTTGCTTCTGCAACAGGTCTATGAAGCGGGCCTCAGATTGCTGCTGGGCTTGTTGCTGAGCCTCCAGACTCTGTTGCAAAGTTACGTTTGTCTGCTGCTGGGCTGCAAGGCTCTGTTGATGAGCTTGCTGCTGGGCTGCAAGGCTCTGTTGATGAGCTTGCTGCTGGGCTGCGAAGTTCTGTTGTTGAGCTGCAAGGCTCTTTTGCAAACCTGCATTTGTCTGCTGTTGATTGGCATTTGCTAGAGCCAGCTGCTTCAGTATCTCCTCCATGCTGGCTTAAAAAAAAACTGCCACTGGTTCTCCACCAACTGTGAGGGGGTTAGCTCGGCAGCGGGTGTGTGTGACCCCCGAGATGGGCTCCCCACACAAAAACAGGCCCAGCAAACGGAGGTTGTGGTTTTCAAAATCAAAAAGGTGCGGTTTATTTTCTATTTACAGTGACAAAACACAGCAAAGCAAAAGAAACATAAACAAAATAAATCCTGGTCAACTTGACCTCTGACTAAACATACAGGTTTCCTAACTAACAACTGGGATCAGCCTAGTGCTGTCCTAGTCCATAAGTCCCTGGTTTTAAATGTCCAAGCAAATAGCCACACAGGCTTTGTCTCACCGCACAGGGGTTCACTCTCCCTAGACAGTCCACACAGGTCTGGGTCCAGGCATGAGCTAACATCTAATGAAGCTGGGAGTTCTTATAGAGGCCTAAATGAGCTGACAAGCTTCAGCTGGTCTCATCAACTCCCTGTCTGCACGACGCCCCACACTCTCCCTAGAGGTATGAGTCATCCATGAGCCCACTAGCCTTAGCTGGGCTTATACAACTCTCCACCTAGTTGTATAAGTCGGCGTAAAGCCTGAATCTGGGCGAAATATATCTACCCCCCTGGATGCAACCAGGTGACTTTACCTTCCTGCTGTCACAATATATATATATATATATATATATATATATATATATATATATATAAAACATGGTCTATTGCTACATACTCATTCTGATCTTTTGTAATAGATATATGATTGACCTCCTCATAACACCCCTGAAGAAGGAGACATTGAAACTGTGAAACACGTCGGGTGAACTGAGAGGATTTCATTATAGTATCATGAATGTGGTGTTTTTGTACACAGATATGTAACCATTCCATTTGCATTGTGTTTTTATTCTGATAAAATATGTTTCAATAAATTACACTTTTCAACTAATTACCACTGTAGTGCCTTAAAAATCAATTTAGGGGTAGTTTTCTATTGTCTAAACTTACTAATAAACGAATTGTAATAATGGTTTGACATACTGTACATATTAGTTTGGCATGGAGCCTGTGGATGCAACGTGAGCTCTTTTTTTATAGAAATAAAGTTAAAAAAACAAACATTGGAAGGTGATTTTCCATTGCCACATAAATAGGATATCAGGATGATATACACCATTGTGGGTACTGCATCATTGGGTGAGGGGCCTTGGAAAGGAGAAGGGCTTAATGTTTCTAGAATGCTTTAATGATGCATGCACACATGCAATATATATTAATGATGCACATATTTTTGTGTTTTTTTTTCTTTTTTCTTTTTTCTTTTCAAAGGCTGCTGCTAAAAACAAAGGTCATTAAAATATTAATATCTTCTAAGATAAAAATATATATGTACATCTCTATTTCCTTTAGCATAAAATAAGTACAAAAACATGTTTCCCATCTGCAGACAGCTTGTTATCTCTCCTGGCTTTATTAAACATAGGAGGGCAGATAAGGAGACTGCTTTGCAAAATGATCAAAAGTAAAACACAGTGAATTTCTGATTGGAATAGAATTAGTTATCCATTACAACCGTGAATTAAAAGTCAGAGATTGACTTTGTAAAAACAAATTATTTTAATATCACAGAAAAATGCGTGACCAACTTTTTATCAGGTTACAGAGAGTATAAGGCGGCTTGGAAACTCCAGCTATGATATACTGTACAGTACTACAATCTTTTTCTCTTTCTAGCATTCTAATAAGAGAAATAAAAGCTGTAGACATTTTTAACATTAACCCTGTAAGGAAGAAGATCCAAACAAATCTCAATGCCTAAAACCAGTTTTGCAACATATCTTTGCAATGACTTGGTGTATCCTGGTGAATTATACCTTGTTTATTTAGGACAAATTGGCCCTTCATTAAATGGTAATTGTTAATGGTGATAGCCTGATTTTTGTTATTGCCAAAGGAAAAAAGACCCAAATAGTAAAATATATATTTGATTTAATTTAGTTCTGTATTTTTTGCCATGGCCTACCACCAAAGAACAACCCAGCATAAATTCTGGTACTCCTGATGATAGCAGCAATACAACATAAGTACATTATTTGGGTCTGTAGTAGGGCCCAGAATCAATGGTGCACATTTTTTAACGCTACTTTTTTTTTTAATCTTACCTAAAACAGACTGACTCTGACCTTTACACTGACATTCATACTGATCGTGAGCATACTTAATTTAGCCTTTTTTGTATTGTGCATTTTTTTTGTTTACATTCTGCTCCTCTAGCAAGGAGAAAACAACAGAAAGTATATTTTCTCTCCTAAAGCAGAGAGAGTGTCTAGGGGTGAGTTTTAGGCCTCATGCCCACGGACGTTTTTACAGCCGCGTTTTTGAGCGTTTTTTACAGCTTAAAAACGCCTGTCCATGTTAGTCTATAGCTTCATGCCCACCTAGACGTTTTTGAGCTGCAAATAGTATAGACGTTTTTAAGCTGTAAAAAAAAAACAGGACCAGTGCGTTCCTCAGCGTCAAAGTTAGGCAGAAAAAAACGCGAGCGTCAAAAAACGCTCAAAAACGCCCAAAAACGCGCGGTCGCGTTTTTTTTCCTCAAAAAAATAAAAATATTGCTACAGACGATCGGAATTTCCGATTGGAATTTTTTCCGTCGGAAGATCTGAGAACCAGCTCTCAAATTTTTGCTGGCGGAAATTCCATCAGGAAAAGTCCGATGTAGCCTACACACGGTCGGAATTTCCGACCAAAAGTTCACATTGGACTTTTCTTGTCGGAATTTCTGATTGTGTGTACAGGGCATTAATCTCTTCAACCACATGACACCATGTGGAAAAGCCTTTAAAACATTAAATTTTGCTGCAGAGGGATGCATGCTATTGTAGCTGCATTGCCTTGTAGATGAAAAGTCCATCTAAAGACTCTAATTTATTTATTTTTTCTTTCAGAAGAGATAATTATCTTGTGCAACCTACTAGACAGTTCTGGAAGGGACTGATCAGGGCTTTTACACAAGACCCCTGAATTCCTCTAGGCGTAGCAATATGCTGATCAATTTAAAGGGGCATGGACCAGAGTGTGGATGTCCTCTGATAGGGCCACCAGAGAGACTGTTCTTACTTGTATGAGCAGTCTATATCACATACAGTGCCTTGAAAAATTATTCATACCCCTTGAAATTTTTCCACATTTTGTCATGTTACAAACAAAAATGTAAATGTATTTTGTTGGGATTTTATGTGATAGACCAACACCAAGTGGCACATAATTCTGAAGTGGAAGGAAAATTATAAATGGTTCTCAACATTTTTTACAAATAAATACGTGAAAAGTGTGGCGTGCATTTGTATTCAGGCCCCCGGAGTCAATACTTTGTAGAACCACCTTTCATTGCAATTACAGCTGCAAATCTTTTTGGGTATGTCTGTACCAGCTTTGCACATCTAGAGAGTGACATTTTTTCCCATTCTTCTTTGCAAAATAAGCTCTGTCAGATTGGATGAAGGGCATCTGTGAACAGCAATTTTCAAGTCTTGCCACAGATTCTCAATTGGATTTAGGTCTGGACTTTGTCTTGGCCACTCTAACACATGAATATACTTTGACCTAAACCATTCCTTTGTAGCTCTGGCTGTATGTTTAGGGTCGTTGTCCTGCTGGAGGGTGAACCTCGGCCCCAGTCTATAGTGTTTTGCAGACTCTTCTAAGATTGCCCTGTATTTGGCTCCATCCAGCTTCCCTGTCCCTGCTGAAGAAAAGCATCCCCACAACATGATGCTGCCACCACCATGTTTGACGATAGGGATGGTGTGCTCAGGGTGATGTGCAGTGTTAGTTTTCCGCCACACATAGCATTTTGTTTTTAGGCCAAAAAGTTGAATTTTGGTCTCATCTGACCAGAACACCTTCTTCCACATGTTAGCTGTGTCCCCAACATGGCTTCTCGCAAACTGCAAATGGGACTTCTTATGGCTTTCTTTCAACAATGGCTTTCTTCTTGCCACTCTTCCATAAAGACCAGATTTGTGGAGTGCACGAGTTGTCCTGTGGACAGTTTCTCCCACCTTAGCTGTGGATCTCTGCAGCTCCTACAGAGTTACCATGGGCCTCTTGGCTGCTTCTCTGATTAATGCTCTCCTTGCCTGGTCAGCAGGTTTAGGTGGACGTCCACGTCTTGGTAGGTTTACAGTTGTGCCATACTCTTTGCATTTTCAGATGATGGATTGAACAGTGCTCCGTGAGATTTTCAAAGCTTGGGATATTTTTTTATAACCTAACCCTGCTTTAAACTTCTCCACAACTTTATCCCTGACCTGTCTTTTTGGGTTCCTTGGCCTTCATGATGTTTGTTCACTAAGGTCCTCTAACTAACCCCTGAGGGCTTCACAGAACAGCTGTATTTGTACTGAGCAGGGATGAGCCGAACACCCCCCTGTTCGGTTCGCACCAGAACCTGCGAACAGACAAAATGTTCGTGTAAACTTTAGAACCCTATTAAATACAATGGACTCGAACGTTCGAAATCTAAAGTGTTAATTATAAAGGCTAATATGCAAGTTATTGTCCTAAAAAGTGTTTGGGGACCTGGGTCCTGCCCCAGGGGACATGTATCAATGCAAAAAGAAGTTTTAAAAACGGCCGTTTTTTCGGGAGCAGTGATTTTAATATTGCTTAAAATGAAAAAATAAAAGTGAAATATTCCTTTAAATTTCGTACCTGGGGGGTGTGTATGATATGCATGTAAAGTGGCGCATGTTTCCCGTGCTTAGAACTGTCCCTGCAAAAAATGTCATTTTTGAAAGAAAAAAAATGCATTTAAAACTGACTCGCGGCTATTAATGAATTGTCGGCTCCTGGCAATACATACAAAAGTCATTGATAAAAAAAAAAAAAAAAAGCGTGGGGGTTCCCCAGAATTCAATTACCAGGCCCTTCAGATCTGGCATGGATTTTAAGGGGAACTCCACCCCAAGTTTAAAAAAAAAATGGCGTGGAGTCCCCCTAAAAATCCATACCAGACCCCTTATCCGAGCACGCAACCTGGTCGGCCGCAGGGGAAAAGGGGGGGGACGAGAGAGCGCCCCCCTCCCTCCTGAACCGTACCAAGCCACATGCCCTCAACATGGGGAGGATGTCCCCATGTTGATGGGGACAAGGGCCTCATCCCCACAACCCTTGCCCGGTGGTTGTGGGGGTCTGCGGGCGGGGGGCTTATCGGAATCTGGAAGACCCCTTTAACAAAGGGGACCCCCAGATCCCGGCCCCCCCCCCTATGTGAATTGGTAACGGGTACATTGTACCCCTACCATTTCACGAAGAAAGCGTAAAAAAATGTTTAAAAAAACACACAAACACCTTGAAAAAGTCCTTTATTTAAAAAAATAAATAAATAAACATTCCAGCGGTGAAATCCAGTGTCCCGCGGCGATCCCGATGTCCAGCGCTGTCCTTCATTGGTTGTGCCTGAGCGGACCTGATGGGGAACTCCCTCTCAGTATTTTAAATGTATAGACCCGCCCCTTCTAATGTTCCCCATCAGGTCCGCTCAGCGGGCGAGATGCAGAACATGAGAAGGGGCGGGTTTATACATGTATTACCAAAGTGAGAGCAGTTCCCCATCAGGTCCGCCCCCTCGGTATGTCGGACCCGCCTATGTCATTGGCTTGAGCGGGGAACTTCCTTCACTATGTAAATTTAAATTACACAGTGAAGGAAGTTCCCCGCTCAAGCCAATGACGTAGGCGGGTCCGACATACCGAGGAGGCGGACCTGATGGGGAACTGCTCTCACTTTGGTAATACATGTATAGACCCGCCCCTTCTCATGTTCCGCATCTGGTCCGCTGAGCGGACCTGATGGGGAACTTTAGAAGGGGCGGGTCTATACATTTAAAATACTGAGAGGGAGTTCCCCATCAGGTCCGCTCAGGCACAACCAATGACGGACAGCGCTGGACATCGGGATCGCCGCGGGACACTGGATTTCACCGCTGGAATGGGTTTTTTTTTTTTTTTTTTTTTTTTTTTTAATAAAGGACTTTTTCAACGTGTTTGTGTGTTTTTTTAAACATTTTTTTACGCTTTCTTCGTGAAATGGTAGGGGTACAATGTACCCCTTACCAATTCACATAGGGGGGGGCCGGGATCTGGGGGTCCTCTTTGTTAAAGGGGTCTTCCAGATTCCGATAAGCCCCCCGCCCGCAGACCCCCACAACCACCGGGCAAGGGTTGTGGGGATGAGGCCCTTGTCCCCATCAACATGGGGACATCCTCCCCATGTTGAGGGCATGTGGCTTGGTACGGTTCAGGAGGGAGGGGGGGGCGCTTTCTCGTCCCCCCCTTTTCCCCTGCGGCCGGCCAGGTTGCGTGCTCGGATAAGGGGTCTGGTATGGATTTTTAGGGGGACTCCACGCCATTTTTTTTTTAATTTGGGGTGGAGTTCCCCTTAAAATCCATGCCAGATCTGAAAGGCCTGGAATGGATATTTGGGGGAACCCCACGTCAATTTTTTTTTTATTTGCGGCGGGGTTCCCCTTAATATCCATTCCAGACCTGAAGGGCCTGGTAATTGAATTCTGGGGAACCCCCACGCTTTTTTTTTTTTTTTTATCAATGACTTTTGTATGTATTGCCGGGAGCCGACAATTCATTAATAGCCGCGAGTCAGTTTTAAATGCATTTTTTTCTTTCAAAAATGACACTTTTTGCAGGGACAGTTCTAAGCACGGGAAACATGCGCCACTTTACATGCATATCATACACACCCCCCAGGTATGAAATTTAAAGGAATATTTCACTTTTATTTTTTCATTTTAAGCATTATTAAAATCACTGCTCCCGAAAAAACGGCCGTTTTTAAAACTTCTTTTTGCATTGATACATGTCCCCTGGGGCAGGACCCGGGTCCCCAAACACTTTTTAGGACAATAACTTGCATATTAGCCTTTATAATTAGCACTTTAGATTTCTCCCATAGATTTTTCGAATTTGCCGCGAACACCCCAATTTGTTCGCTGTTCGGCGAACGGGCGAACAGGCAATGTTCGAGTCGAACATGAGTTCGACTCGAACTCGAAGCTCATCCCTAGTACTGAGATTAAATTACACACAGGTGGAATTCTATTTACCAATTAGGTGACTTCTAAAGGCAATTGGTTCCACTAGATTTTAGTTAGGGGTATCAGAGTAAAGGGGGCTGAATACAAATGCTCGCCACACTTTTCACATATTTATTTGTAAAAAATGTGGAAAAATATTTATAATTTTCTTCCCACTTCAAAATTATGTGGTTAATCTATCACATAAAATCCCCAAAAAATACATTTACGTTTTTGGTTGTAAGGCATTGTATGTGATTTTATAGTTGAACCTTAGTTCTACTTTAGCATAACTCATGAGATAACAGGACCTGTATTTATCACACACAGAACACAGTGCCAGACCCCAGCAGTCACAAAGAATGTTGCTGTAGGTCACACCTACTAAAATCAAATTATTGTTCAGGGATGCAAAATAAATTACAGGGTCAGAGAAAATTGATATTGAGGTTTTCATCATTTTTAGAGAATGCCTTTAAAACACAATGGGAAATATGAATAGGATAAAAAAAACAGTATCATGTAGAAAACTATAAACACCATGCTTTGCTTATTAATATCCTATGTGGACTGGAGATGGAAAAATGTTCCATAGACCTGTTGCGCATATTGGGTTTTGTTTTACAGAAAGCATTGATCCTTGTAACAAAAGATATTTAAATACTTATCAGAATTGTGTACCAATGACCACATCTAAAGGTGAACTACTGCATAACATTATCACTAGTGTATGAACTTCTAAATCCCAGAAAGTATTTAACTGGAATGAGGTTCTGACAATTATTTCAAGTTCATGATAAATTTGAGGTTATTCTGATGACCAAATAAATAAGGTCTTAAATCTTCATACTGTATTAAAATTACTAGCAGAAATATTTTAGGCAATACAAAATTAAAGTGCCCAGAAGGAGATTTCTGGGGGTGCCTCTATTTAGATATGGGCTTGTAACTGATTGCCTTAACCCAATGGATGTTTTTTTTTATTTTTAACAATAGATTTTTATTGAAAGTATTTGCTTAACAATACAGATTGACATTGTCACGTTAGTCATTTGTAACAAACAGTGTGTTGTGCAGCCGGAGTTACAATATTTGATAGTCTGTACCAGCCTACCCCTAATGAGTTCAAACTGTAGGCATGAATAGGCCACCAATTGAGTTAAAGTGGAGTTCCACCCTAAAAAATAAATTCACAAAAAACCTGCAAAAAAAAAAATGTTTTACGCCCTAATCTGCCTCTTCCTTATCCGCGGCTGGTCTTCTCCCGCATCCTCCTCGCGTTGTGTTCTGGTGAATGGGGCGCGCTGCCTTCTGGGAACTGTGTTTATCCCAGAGAGCAAGCCGCCCATTCAGAAAACAATGCGAGACTCACGCATGTGCAGTAGGAAACGGGCAGTGAAGCCGCACGGCTTCACTGCCTGTTTCCCTTACTAAGGATGGCGGCGCCGGGAGCTGCCAGGATCGAGGGATCGGCCTCGGGGGGGGGGCTGACATCGCGGGCGAGTAGGACAGGTAAGTGTCCTCATTAAAAGTCAGCAGCTACAGTGTTTGTAGCTGCTGACTTTAAAAAAAAAAAATCGCGGGTGGAACCCCTCTTTAATTAGTTGAATACAGAAAATTCTAAAAAAATATATATATCTAAAAAATATATAATTAAAATAACTAAACAAAACTTGCTACATAGATTAATAAAGTGGGTCCAGGATGATATACTACATCTGGGGTATGCACATATATAACTTAAATGTACTTCAAACTTGTGAATAGATTATAGATTACACTCTTTTGACACGTACACACGATCAGATTTTTCGTTGGAAAAACCTTGGATGTTTTTTTTGACAGAATTCCGCTCAAGCTTGGCTTGCATACACACGGTCACACAAAAGTTCTCTGAACTTTCGACCGTCAAGAACGCGGTGACGTACAACACTACGACGAGCCGAGAAAATTAAGTTCAATGGTTCCGAGCATGCTTCGAATTGTTTCCAAGCATGCGTCGGAATTTTGCGCGTCGGAATTGCTACAGTCGGAAAATTTGAGAACCAGCTCTCAATCTTTTGTTGACAGAAATTCCGACAGCAAAAGTCCGATGGAGCCTACACACGGTCGGAATTTCCGACCAAAAGCTCACATAGACTTTTCTTGTCGGAATTTCTGACCATGTGTACGCGGCATTTTAAGTATTTGGATGCTCTGGGATGGAAAAACCAAGCAATCCATTTCTTTCTGAATGTAATGATGGAGTTTTTATAAACCTAACCCAATGGATGTTTAAAGCCATCACGTGTAGCGGGGTATCGCTTTAAATGAGCACAAAGACTACCATACCCAGTGTGCAGCGGGGCACCCACAGTGCATTACCCGGCGCAAGGTCTGCTGGGGAAGGACTATTTAAGGAGGGAGGAGCAACACGCGGGTCTCTTCGGACACCGCCCTCCTAGCAAGTGGAGCCTACGTTGGGGCCTGTTGTTTTGGACTAGGCCGGAGAGCCTGGGCCTAGGGGATCCGGAGAGCTTGCCAATTGTCACTGGAGAACCCAGAGTCATCTCATCCATCAATCTCTCCCCAGGATGGTCGAGAGGATCGGAGACTACGGGTATCGTGAGACTGTGTTCTGGGACATCAGTTACTGAAGTCGGTTGTACGGACTGGTCCGGTCGGGTGAGAGAGCACTTGCTCAGTATACTTTGACTACCTTTTAGGCCCAGTATCCTTTGGTCAGGGCCCACTGTTACCGGAGTATTTATACTGCACCCCAGAGAAACAGTGTGTTGTGCAGCCGGAGTTAAGTTGTCTTATTGCTTGCTGAGTAACCAACAGTTTAATACCATTGGATTACAAATAACCTACAAAGTGCACTACCATTGCTAGCGAAGAACCTTCTCAACGAACTAACTGTGTGTGAATTAGTCAGGCCTTACTGTTCAGTAGGGAGACATTGTTTGGCCGCCATATTGGCCACGAGGGGAAGGCTCGCGAGCGTAGTTTATTAAGAGACATTGAGTGCGCATAAGACTGTTAGAACATAATACTTGTTATTTGCTTGACTATTGATATTACAAGGCCCTGCATAGATAAATGTACCATTGTCTAACTTTATATTTCTATTCAGTAAAAGTATTTGTGGTTAAGCAAGCAAGCGTGTGGCGTACTGTTTATCCCAGATGAAGCAGTCGGCTCAGGTAATTTGATATTAACCATTGTGTATGCTTTATTGCGGAGTGTTGATTCCTATAGCCTAGTGGGTTTCACACTTCCATTTGTGCTAGCTGTGCCAAGGGAGGTTAGAGCCAGTTCCTGGGGGTTGACAGCAGTGTGTTACAGGCCCAAAACTATACCTGCAGCCCTCTTAGCTGGGGATATTGCTACACATAGCTCATTGATCCATAACCCTTTCTACGGACAGTAACATTTCCATCTCTCTGGCTCTTTACTATGGTGTTGGTGACATAACCCAAAGCACCTGCTTTTTTGGTGAATAGTGCTGATGGGTGCAGGTGAAATGGGGCTTCAATTCATTACTACCTTGCAATATAGACAGTGTATGCAGCTACTCTGATTCACAGCCCTGACCACCAGAAGCCCTAATGAGGGAGATGCATATGACCCCCGGAAAGCATTAGTCTGGAATCAAACCTAATATCAATAGGATTTACGCTGGTTGTCTCAGATTGACTATTTGCACTCATATACCTATCTTGATTCACTAACTGTGGATATGAAGAACCCCCTTTTCTTGAGAAACCTTTATTAAAATGTCTACTAGCAAAAAAAGCACCATTAGTGACACAGTGCCACCATACTTGCTACAGCCATTGAAAACGTGGATAAATACAAACAGCATTATTTGTGTATAAAGAACGGCTATTCAGTTGTAATACAATCTAAAATAGAACAAATCAACAGCTTTGTGTTAATGTTTTCAAGAGTGTTTTATATTTTACATAACATTATTTTACTAAAAACACAATTAGAATTGACTGTGGTCTAACAGGACTGGCAAAATAATTGAGTGACGCTTTTGATTAAATTCTTTTGATTAAGTCCAAATGAAAATCTGTGTACGTTACAAGTGAAGAATGTATAGTGAGATAACATTAGACATAAAGCAAACACTGTGTCAAAACTAATATCAGCTCATATTTTTCAGCCACATAGGTTTTGTAGAAACACAGTTAAAAAGTATTTGAGATAATCCCAGAGAAAATGTATGTGTTAAAACATCATTAGGAGAATGTATTGTACATCAAGCAAGAAATGGATTTCTTTATAACAGGTAAAATTCAGAAAACTGTGGCTGAGAATTTCACTTTCAGACATTACAAAAATAATTAAATTCTAATGTATACATTTACACATTTTCAGATAGAAATAAAAGTAAAGTTGAGTACCTCTTTGCTCCAATGGAGATTTTATATATATATATATATATATATATATATATATATATATATATACACACACATACACACATACATATAGTGTGTGTGTGTATATATATATATATATACTGTATTACCAAAAGTATTGGGTCATCTGACTTTACATGCACATGAACTTTGATGGCATCCCAGTCTTCGTCCGCAGGGTTCAATATTGAGTTGTCTAGCCATGTTAAAGTAAAGGTACATGCCAAGTAGTCACAGTACACAGGGCTAGCCTTTTGAATTACATTTTTGTTTGTGTTAAACCCACAGCGGGTCCCCTGAGCTCTTGCCACAACGTGATGACATGCACAACATACACTATATTGCCAAAAGTATTCGGACGCCTGCCTTTACACACACATGAACTTTATGTTATGTAGGTATGTAATGTATGGCCAGCCTTAGTTTGTAGGGTTCAATATTTAGTTGGCCCACCCTTTGCAGCTATAACAGCTTCAACTCTTCTAGGAAGGCTGTTCACAAGGTTTGACCATTCACCCAGAAGCGCATTTGTGAGGCCAGGTACTGATGTGAACGAGAAGGCCTGGTTCGCAGTCTCCGCTCTTATTCATCCCAAAGGTGTTCTATTCGGTTGAGGTCAGGAATCTGTGCAGGCCAGTCAAGTTCCTCCACCTCAAACTCGCTCATCTATGTCTTTATGGACCTTGCTTTGTGCACTGGTGTGCAGACATGTTGGAACAGGAAGTGGCCATCCCCAAACTGTTCCCACAATGTTGGGAGCATGAAATTGTCCAAAATGTCTTGGTCTGCTGACACCTTAAAGCCGTATACACACGATAGGTTTTACCGATGAAAACAGTCCGATGGACTGTTTTCATCGGACAAACCGATCGTGTATGGGCCCCATCGGTCTTTTTTCCATCGGTGTTTAAAAATAGAACGTTTTAAATTTTTCCAATGGTTAAAAAACCGATAGCAAATTACTATCGTCTGTGGGGAACTCCATCGGATAAAAAACCCACGCATGCTCAGAATCAAGTCGACGCATGCTCAGAAGCATTGAACTTCATTTTTCTTGGCTCATCTGAGTGTTTTACGCCACTGCGTTTGGAACGGTCGGTTTTTTGACTGATGGTGTGTAGGCAAGACTGATGGAAGTCAGCTTTATCGGTTTTCCGATGGAAAAATCCATCAGTTTAAAAACCATAGGAAATCCGATTGTGTGTACAGGGCTTTAAGAGGAACTAAGAAGCCAAGCTTAACCCCTGAAAAACAACCCTGCACCACAATCCCCCCTCCACCAAATGATTTGAGCCAGTGCACAAAGCAAGGCCCGAAAATAAATGGATGTGTGAATTTGGGGTGGAGTTCTGACCTCAACCTGATAGAACACTTTTGAGATGGATTAGAGCAGAGATTGCAGGCCAGGCCTTCTCAACTCAACATTGAACCCTACGGACTAAGACTGGGATACCATTAAAGTTCATGTGCATGTAAAGGCAGGGGTCCCAATACTTTTGGTAATATAGTGTGTGTGTGTGTATATATATATATATATATATATATATATATATATTCTCCCATCACCAGGGGTGTAACTAGCATTGGGTACATTGGGCACTTGCCCCACATCTCCCACATGTTGCCCTGGGTGTAGTACAATGATTATGATCTGCAATGAAATTAGACAGCACAGATCATAAGCAAAAGCACAATCAGCTTCTGTTTACTGTAAGAGCCCACCCATTCCTCCTTTGCTGCCAATCCTCTTCCTGATTTCTTTGTACTCTGTGGACATGTAAGTAATGACGCTCCCACTGACCACCAAGGGGAGCATCTTGATGACAAATTTAATGGGGGACACTGAATAACAATGTAAGGTGGGTACTACACTGACCACCAATGTAACGGGGACACTGCACTTGCCAACTATGTGAGGGTGGGCACCATGAACACTAATGTAATAGGGCACACTGCCCACCAATGTAAGGGAGACACTGCACTGACCACTAGTGCAAGTGTTTTGTGTAGTGTAATGACCATAGATGTAAGAGAGGCACAGTGACCACCAATGTAAGTGGGTCACACTGATCACCAATGTACAGGGGTATAAAGGTATTGCCAATGCAAGGGGACATAGACACTGACCGCCAATGTAAGGGGGCACAGACACTGACCACTGCACTGAGGATTTTTTCCTCCCAATAACCACCAATACTGGGCATTTTTCCCTGCTCTTAACCACTGATACAGATTTTAACTCTTCATGACCATCAATACAGGGCATATTCATCGACAACCATTGACATTGGCAACTTTTTCATCCCATTGACCACAAACACTGGTCATCTTCTCTTGCTGCCCAGCAATTAAAGGGGCACAAAGACATATTTTGCTGACCGTTGCACTCTACACATTCTGTAGTATGTAACAATGTGCTTACTGTTGTACATTACATACCCCTGAATAAAATGTTTGTCTCAACAGTTCTCCTTCCACTGTTACTGCAATTAGGTCACTCTAACTATTCACCACACTGCTGCATTTTTTCTTTCCTTGGCATGCCCTAGAGTGCCACAGGTACTTCACAATCCTAGTTATGCCCTGCCAATCACCTACAGTACCAAATGTTGCTTATTTAGGTATAAACAAGTTACTCAAATAAAGTAGAACATATCAAATGTTGACAAAAGACAGAGGAAGTACACCCCCAAGATAAAAATTATATGAAGATGCTCATTTTTGGAGGTTTTTGTTTTTGTTTTTTAGAAGAAAATACTTTGTATTTTTTTTATGTTTTGCAGTGCAGTGCACATTCTTGGAGGAAATCCTATTGGTTTCTCTACATCCTAGAAATAAACAGATTCTCTATAGGAATACAATGGATATGTTCATGCCTGTGCTAAAAAAGCAGAAGACTGGCCATAAAGTTTGCAGTGGCAACTGTTTACAGTGGAACCTCGGATTACGAGCATAATCCATTCCAGGAGAATGCTCGTAATCCAAAATACTCGCATATCAAAGCGAGTTTCCCCATTGAAGTCAATGGAAACAAAAATAATTTGTTTTGCATTGACTTCAATGGCATGCAATACCGCATGTGGCCAGAGGTGGGGGGCGCCAGAGAGCCTCGGAAATGCCCGGAAAGGCCTGAGGACAGCTCGGCTGACCTTGGCAAACCTCAGAAAGGCTCGGGAACGGAGTATGTCTGAGTCTTTCCAAGCATTTCCGAACGGCTCCGCTCGGCTCCGGCGCCCCCCCACCTCAGGCCAAACGCGGTACTGCACGCTGTGGCTTGAATCCTGCTCGTTTTGCGAGACAACACTCGCAGACCGAGTTAGGATTTTTAAAAATACAGTACTCGCATTGCGAAACGCTCGTTAACCGTGTTACTCGCAATCCAAAGTTCCACTGTACTTGCGAACCCCCCACTCAACAACTACTTCTCATTTAAGTCCATTCTTCTTTCAGAGTTCTTCAGCCTTAGATTTTGGTAGTGGTTTACATACACATCTGTAGAGTTGTGACATGGAAGCTCTTATATCTGCAATGTGTAAAGTGCCGCCACGGCTTGCCTTTATTGTCCATCGTTAGGTAAAAGATCTTCTTTTTCTTCCAAGCTAGGTAAGCCGTTTCCACTGGTGTGCTTTTACCTCTGCATTGTAGCTTGGAGCTAGTGGATATAATCTCTTCATATATAGCTTTATAGACACATACTTTATTTGTATCTGGATGCAGAGTTTTGTTACCCCTTTGAGACTAACAATAGCTGCCAAATATACCTTCTTTAGCACAAAGTTCCAATTTTGTAGGCTTTTCTTCAGGAATGTATGTATGTATGCTTTGCTTCCTAAGATTTTAATGTCTTTCAGATCAGGCTTCTTTTCATTCCGTAGCTCATATGGAGTATGCCTTGTTGCTTTTCCAAGCCAGTGGTTTTGGAGATTATAGACTGCCACAATTGCCTCTCCCCAGTTTATTGTTGGTATATCTGTATCAAAAAAGCAGGCTTCTACCACATTCACATACAGTGAGGAACATTCTCTCTCTGCAACACCATTTTCTTCTCTAAAGTAGTCTTGAACATAATTCCATTCTTCCTCAGAATGGCTGTTGATTTACCACTTGTGCACTCTGTGCCATTATCTGTGCTGCATATTTTAATCATTTTACCAAACGTGTTGCTTACTTTGGCGTGATATTGTTCAAGTTTAACTGAAACCTCCTCTTTGCTGTTTAACAAGTAGAGCATAGTATACCCTAAAGTGTTACTAAACCCAGGACCCTGTATTCACTATATCTGGTCTCCCACAGTACACAGAACATGGAAATGTAATCTTTTAGAAAAATATAAACTGCTAAATACCTTTTCTCATCAGCAGTTAAAACGGTCTTGTGACTTGTATCAGTATCTGGATAAAGCTTGTAGGAGGAGTTTTCATTTCCCCCTGATTGTCTTATAAAGCTGCAGGACCTCTGACTCTCTGTGTAGACAGTGCTGATTGGCCCTGTGCTGATCATATGCACTCTCCCAAGGAAAAAAAACTCTCTAGCAATACACATCAAACTGAGCATGTGCAGCGTGCCCCCTAAGGTTCTATCAGGAGATGGATCGGAGTCAGTGGTGGAAGAAGAGGAGGATCAGAGAGACAGGATCACACAGCCTTTATACACAATGCAGAGGATTAACCCCTTTAATAGACATGTGCAATTTGTTTTGTTCCGAATTCGTTTTTTAATGAATTCAGAAATATCCGAATTAACGAAACCTGTTTAAGATTTTTTCTGAATATTCATAAGTTTGAATATTTGAAAATTCGTAAATTCGAAAATTCGTAAACCCGAAATTTTTTAAATCTGAAATAACTAACTAATAACTACTTAACTTTTACTAACTATAAAACTATAGGTATTGGAATTTCCTTTCAAATTTTGCTGTTGGTGAATGTAACGAATACAAATTTATTCGAAGTTACGAATTATCCAAAATAAGGAATGCCGTATCTAAACGAATGGAACGCAACAAATTAATAATAATAAATAACAATATTATTAATAAAAACTTTTTATTATTATTAGGTATTTGTTCCATTCCATTTGTTTAGATGCGGCATTCGTTACTTTGGATAATTCGTAACTTCGGATAAATTTGTATTCATTACGTTCACTAACAGCCGAATTTGACAGGAATTTCCAATACCTACAATTTAACCACTTCCCTACCGCCCATAGTCATATGACGTCCACAGATGGGATCTCCCATCCTGGGTGGGCGTCATATGACGTCCTCGGTTTTGTGGGGGGATATCTGAATGATGCCTGCAGCTAGAGGCAACATTCAGATATCTTTTTGTTGTGCCGGCGATCCTGCGCACCATAAGAATGATCATAGCGGCGGTTCCACCGCTTGATCGTTCTTATAGGCGGCGGGAGGGGACACCCCCCCTCCCGCCGCCATCCTGTGCTTCTCCGGGCTCTCCCGTGCCAATGGGAACCCGGAGAGAATCGTCCGGCGCCGGTGGTAGGTCACGTGATGAGCATAGAGATGACTGGTGACCAGATGGTCACCAGTCATCTCTATGATCGTCGGAGGCCTGGGCGCGATGTGATGACATCACGCCCGGGTCCTCAGATGTAAACAAAGCCGCCATTGTGGCTAGTAAGTATGAGATCTGTAAAAAAAAAATCACGATCTCATGCTTTCCAGCCTGGAGGAGAGATGTGGGGTCTTATTGACCCCGCATCTCTCAATAAAGAGGACCCGTCACACACATTCCTATTACAAGGGATCTTTACATTCCTTGTAATAGGAATAAAAGTGATAAAAAAAATAAAAAAAATTAAAATAAGTGTAAAAAAAAAAATAAGTCAAATAAAAAAATAAATAATAATAAAAAAAATTAAAACGCCCCTGTCCCCGGTAGCTCGCGATCAGAAGCGAACGCACACGTAAGTCCCGCCTACATATGTAAACGCTGTTCAAACCACATATGTGAGGTATCGCGTTAGAGTGCGTGCAACAATTCTAGCACTAGACCTCCTCTGTAACTCTAACCTGGTAACCTGTAAAAAAATTAAAGCGTCGCCTATGGAGATTTATAAGTACCAAAGTTTGGCGCCATTCCATGAGTGTGCGCAGTTTTAAAGCGTGACATGTTAGGTATCTATTTACGCGGCGTAACATCATCTTTCATATTTTCCCCAAAAATTGTGCTAACTTTACTGTTTTGTTATTTCTTAATTAATGAAACCATTTTTTTCCAAAAAAAAGGCGTTTGAAAAATTATTGCGCAAATACCGTGCAAGAAAAAAAGTTGCAATGACCGTCCCTAGGGTGTCTGCTAAAAAAACATATATAATGTTTGGGGGTTCTGAGTAATTTTCTAGCAAAAGAATGATGATTTGTACATGTAGGAGAGAAGTGCCAGAATAGGCCTGGTATTGATGTGGTAAAAAAAGCCCGGTGTTGAAGTAGTTAAAAGTTAGTTATTAGTTATTAATTCTTTTGAATTTTCGTATTTTCTTTCTTATTTTTTGATTTTTCTAATTTTTTAATTTTCGAATTTACAAATTGCGATCATAACGAATGACCCAAAAAAATAAAATAAAAAAAACAGAATAAAACGAAAACAAAAAATAAATACATTTTTGTCAGTGCACATGTCTACCCCTTAGGTTCCACAGAGAGTATAACAAGCATGCTTTACTGCATATACACACTGATTTTACTGTTGTGGGTTTAGTAACACTTTAAGTAATCATTAATGAGTGTGAGGAAATACCTTCCATTTCCTGGAGCCTGAGCTTTCATAGGACCACACGGAGGGTAACTTAGTCCAAGCACTGTACTACACTGCTTTTGCTACTTTTAGGAAAAAGATTTCCTGGTAATATGTCTAGTACATTTAATTATTTGACTGCATGGCTCAATTTTTATGCTACTGGCAAGCTGATCTTCAGTTCGTTTCAGGATTCCTGTGTCCAAGACAACAGTGCCAGGTGTAAGTACAGTTGAATTATTCTTCCTCTTTGAAAGTGTTAACCATTTCACTGTACTTCAACCAACAGAATTAATTTGTGATATTTCCTTTAGGTAGTATGTTCTTTTGTGATAATACAGCTTTTACTTTGGAATGTCATTACATATCCTTGCTCAGTGAGCTTTTTTACTGACAATGGGTTACTTTCAAGCGTAGGAACATATAGTACATCTTTTAGAGTTATCTTTATGGTGAATAAGGTAGAACGCAGTTTATATAACCTTCCCCTAGTAATTTTGAGACCAAACATTATCTTTTTAGCTATTTTAATTCTTTCTTGCTTGCTTTTACTAAGCTGAGTGAAGAAATTTCTTATAATTGGTCATATACATAGCTCCAGAGTCAATGTATCATGTGAAAAATGGATTTTCTCATTTAACATCACATTCCATGTATTTAACCACTTGCCGCCCGCCCTATAGCGGATTGACGGCGGCAAAGTGGTTTTAAAATCCTGACTGGACGTCATATGACGTCCTCAGGATTTTAAGCCGCTGCGCGCCCCCGGGGGCGCGCATCGCGGCGATCGTTGTTGCAGGGTGTCAGTCTGACACCCCTCAACACCGATCTAGGTAAAGAGTCTCCGACGGAGACTCTTTACCACGTGATCAGCCGTGTCCAATCACGGCTGATCACATGTAAACAGGAAAAGCCGGTAATCGGCTTTTCCTCACTCGCAGCTGTCAGACGCGAGTAGAGGAGAGCCGATCGGCTGCTCCTCTGACAGGGGGGGTTTGTGCTGATCAATTATCAGCACAGCCCCCCCGAGGATGCCCACACTGGACCACCAGGGATGCCACTGGACCACCAGGGATGTCCATTACAAGGTATGCCTCCCTAGACCACCAGGGATTGAAATCAGTGCCCCCTAATGGATGACAATTAGTGCCCCTAATGGATGCCAATCAGTGCCCACAATGGGCATCACTGATTGGCAGGCATTATTGTTTGGCACTGATTGGCATCCATTAACACATTACAGTGCCACCTATCAGTGCCCATCCATGCCACCTATCAGTGCCCATCCATGCCCATCTGTGCCACCTATCAGTGCCCATCCATGCTGCCTATCGGTGCCCATCCGTGCCGCCTATCGGTGCCCATCCGTGCCGCCTATCGGTGCCCATCCGTGCCCATTCGTGCCGTCTATCTGTGCCCATCTGTGCCACCTATCTGTGCCCATTCGTGCCGCCTACCTGTGCCCATCCGCGCCGCCTATCGGTGCCCATCCACGCTGCCTATCGGTGCCCATCCGCGCTGCCTATCGGTGCCCATCCGCGCCGCCTTATCAGTGCCCATCCGCACCGCCTTATCAGTGCCCGTCAGTGCAGCCCCATCAGTGCCCATCAGTGAAGGAGAAAACTTACTAATTTACAAAGTTTTGTAACTGAAACAAAAAAAATATGTTTTTTTTTCAAAATTTTCGGTCTTTTTCAAAATTTTAGCAGAAAATAAAAATCGCAGAGGTGATCAAATACCACCAAAAGAAAGCTCTATGTGTGGGAACAAAATGATAAAAATTTAGTTTGGGTACAGTGTAGCACAACCGTGCAATTGTCATTCAAAGTGCAACAGTGCCGAAAGCTGAAAATTGGTCTGGGCAGGAAGCTGTATAAGTGCCCTGTATGGAAGTGGTTAATGTATGCTAATGTATTGTATTTCTTTCATCATTCCCTAATTACCATGATTGTAATATGCCTTGTCCCCATGCATGCTGTAAGCTTTTAATGCTCCTTTTTTGGCCTACATGCATATTTCCCTTCACTAACCGCTCCAACATGCTATCCTTGGCCCATACACACCTAGCCTAGTCACTTAACAATGTATTTTGTCAGCTCCATTGTAGTGCTTTGCCCTAAACACCCCCTAAAATGTGTACAAATGTTTTTGTTCTCATTAAATTCAGGCAGAGTGGCAGAGGCTTTTTTGGGGGGTCCCAAAATCAGCTAGAACCCTCCCCCCTAAAATGTGTACAAATGTTTTGTTCTTATTAAATTCAGGCAGAGTGGCAGTGGCTTTTTTTAGGGCCCCAAACTCAGCTAGAACCCTCCCCCCCTAAAATGTGTACAAATGTTTTTGTTCTCATTAAATTCAGGCAGAGTGGGAGAGGCTTTTTTGGGGGGTCTCAAACTCAGCTAGAACCCCCCTAAAATTTTTACAATGGGCGACCAGAGGGGGTGAGGAATCTGATAAGTGGGCCTTATATTTTTTGCTTTAAATACTCCTTCAAATAAATATACTGATGTTGGCCAAGAATGTTTTTGTATATTCTGCTTGCAATGTTATGTGCAAAAGTACTAATATTATTTTTTATGCTTTGACTCCACAGTTTCCTTCAACGCCAGAGGAATGGCAGACTGTGGCATCCCATTTTGCCCAGCGGTGGGACTTTCCTAACTGTGGAGGTGCAATAGATGGAAAGCATGTCCACATCGTGCCACCACCCCATTCGGGGTCATACTATTATAACTATAAGGGGTTTAATAGTATAGTGTTGATGGCGGTGGTGTCAGCACAATATGAGTTCTTGTATGTGGACGTAGGGAAGAATGGCCGGATGTCGGATGGTGGAGTCTTCGCCCAGACTGAGTTTTTCTGACATCTCCAGAGTGGTAGCCTGGGATCGCCACCTGATGTAGACAACGTGGAAGGACTCCCATTTGTGTTCGTTGCAGATGAAGCCTTTGGTCTGGGAGACTATCTGATGAGGCCATTCCCCCAGAGGACCCTCACCCCTGAGAGGAGGGTTTTTAACTACCGGCTGGCCAGAGCCAGAAGAGAATGCATTTGGCATAATGGCCAGCCGGTTCCGCCTGTTCCTGACAGCTATAAATATGGCGGAGTAATATAAACTCAACCACATCGTGCTTGCATGCTGTGTTCTGCACAATTTTCTATGCAAAAATTCACTAAATTATGTGGCCACAGTTGGGCCAGAGGCCAGACTTACAGAAAGTACCCTGACGGCCCTGGAAGCTGGCCGTCCTGGCTTGCCCCCCCAAAGACGTGATGTAAGACAAAAATATCTAGAATATTTTACAGGTAGGGGGGCCATTGCTATGCCAGAAAATATCTCATAATTGTAAAAAATAAAAAAAAATTATATCTGAAATCATCTTGAATTTGATTTATTGCTCGTGTTCTTTTTAGCTGTCTCCTAGGTTCTCCTAGTGCACTTGTTGTGCCAAGTGGTTTTTCCATTATTAAATAACCCCCATTGTCACTGTAAACACCAAATTACTACAAACAATGGTATTGAGCATTGAAATAAGAAGCCACACATTGTTGAATTTGAAAATTTTTACTCTGTGCAAATTCACATGTGCGTTATAAAATTTTTGGGTCAAAAAAAAATTGTAAACTTTTACATAAATGTATTTTCATTTTTTCATAAACAGGCATGTTTCAAAACAGAACATACACAACTCTGGAACTTACAAAGTTTACCATTGAAAAACTGAGGGCAATATCAGTCATTATAGTGTGTCAAAACTGTCTTGATCCTGCCTTCATCAGATGGGGGATGTCACCCCTGAAAAAGCCAAATTTTGAAGATGAACAAAAATTGAGATGCAAAATGGGGATTTCCCTCCTGATCCCATGCCTAATGTCAAAATGTGCCATCTCCCATCATGAGGGATCAATGGACGTGTTTTGGGGGTGCAACCCCTTCCTCTCACCTACTTGATTTGCGAGGAAGGGGCACCCACCAAACGCGTACATTGATATCCCCATATGGCAGATAGCACATGTTGACACACTGTGTGCATCCTCAAAATTTGGCTTTTAAAATGAAGAAAAATATGTGCAAATAGGGCAAAACAAAACAAAAGGGGGGGAATTTTGTGGTTATTTAGATTCGTCCCAATACATCAATCATGTTCTTAAATTTTTGGTCAAGAACATTGAGATTATTCCTCATGATGTCTATTTCCCGACTACACACCATGATTTCCTTGATTAGGATTTGTGCACCAGCACTTGTGAAATGAGGAGTTTCTTCTTCCACAACATGCACATCACCTAAAAAACAAACAAAAAAAACCATGTATTATAAATATGCAGGCCTACATCTCTTGCCTGAATCTGTGGTGTCAGACTCTGACCTGTTGTGGTGACAAATTTAACTACTTCCTCTACCTCTCCTTCCTCCACATCTTCAGGTTGGGGTTCTCTCTGGTCCCCTTCTTTAGGAGGTGTGGGGTTCCTGGTGTCTTCAGATGTCCAGAGTCTTCTCTCCCCTTTGGGAATGAAACAAAAGGTATACTTAGCACAGAGATATTTCCCGCCAGAAATAGGAATATGAAACATTGCTCCGAAGTGGAGTACAATTGTGAGTTTTGGCAGAGTTCCAAGCTGAAGACATGATTTTTTCCCCTTACCAAAGATGGAAAACTTACCTTTTTCTGCCAAGTTTCACACATGGAGACACCCCAAGTATCCACTGGAGCACCTGTGTGGGACACCCTAAAAAGGTTGTTCTGGTGTCCCACACTAGAGCTCCTGAGTCCAGATGTGTAAACAGCTGCTGAGTGTCCTCTCCTTTACACTGAATCAAGTTTGCATTTCATTCTAGTTACAAACACATCTAGACAACAATGTAATAAACTTCTTTTAATACAAATAGGCATGACCAAATGTAGTTAACCCTGTCCTGTATCTGCCAAAAACATTGTATGTAGTGACCGAACAATGTTTACCAAGACCGATTACTGTGCCCACTAACCTGAAAGTTGCCATTTTAAACTGTCCAACGGTAAAGAAAAGCACATGCAAGTAATAATAATAATCTGAAAACAAGACAAATACTTACTTTTTTGAAGCATTTTCTTGATCCTTCTGTACTGGTCATGCTCCCTCAATTTCAGGTCTGACCAGCGTTTCCTCAATTGCTCCTTGGATCGTCGTACCCCGAAATTCCTGTGCAGACTCCTTACAACTTTAGTCATGATCTTGGCCTTTCTCACATTGGGGTTGAGGTACGGTCCGTGCTTCCCATCATAGTCGGTCCTCCTCAAGATGTCCACTATCTCCACCATCTCTCCAAATGACATATTTGAGGCCCTATATCTCCTCCTGGATCGGGACGATTCTTGCTCCGGGCTTTCCTCCTCATTAGTGCTATTATCACGCACCTGCTGTGCCTCCGCCATGTTTATCTCCCACTGTGTCGAAAGAGAAGGGGCGGGGAAAATACTAGAAAGAACATCAGGGGCGGGCAACGTGTGCAGAGTTTCACACATGCGCAGTGTATATAAAGCTAACACGCATGTGTCGTACCTACGTTCTGTGTGCGGAGGAAGGAGTAAGCGCCGAACGTGAGACCGAAGGTAAGATTTTAACTTGGGTCATCAGTGGCCTATACTGCTTCGAGGCCTATATTGGGTTAAGATTAGGAGAGTTTAGACTGACATTAGTATTTTTGTCTTGTGTTTTGTCTTGCAGAAATAATGAACCCAGAATTCTTAAGCGAGTTCCTTGAGAGGTACAGGGAGCTGCCTGTTTTGTGGGAAATTAAAAACCCCCTCCATAAAATTAAAACAGCAAGGAGGGCAGCGCAGGAGAAACTGCTGCAATTTGTAAAGACGGAACACCCCAACACAGACATCGAGTTTGTGGACAAGAAAGTTGGGAACTTGAGGGGCACATACAGGAAGGAGCACAATAAGGTCGTGGAATCACAGAAGTCAGGAGCAGCAGCAGAGGATGTTTATGTACCCAGTCTGTGGTACTACAACAAATTGCGCTTTCTAGACGACCAGACTGAAGTGAGGGAATCACTTTCTACCCTTCCCTCCACCCTTCCCTCCAGCCTTCCCTCCAGCCCAACTGAGGCTTCTGAGGACCAACCTGAGCCTTCCATCCTGGAAAAAGTGGATGCGCCCAGCTGGAGTCAGGTACAGTATTTTTTAAAATATTTTGTGTTCCTAAAATTAATGATGTAAAATAGATGTTAATATTGATAACAAATTAATGATTGAACAAAAACAGTTTTACATATCAAAAGACAGTAGTGGCCAAAAATGATTGGGACAAGAATGAAAACTGCTGGGGTCAGAATGATAGTCTTTTGTATTTATTAACATTCAATTTGCAACAGTCATGAGCTGAAAATTGTGCGTGATTGATGAACCAAAAACTAAAACTATGTCCCTTTTTTATGCACAGGAAGAGAACAGCCAGGATAAGGGTCTGGAATGTGGCAGGCAGGAGGAGGCAGGGGGAAGTGGCAACCAGGAGGTGGCTGGGCCCAGTGGCAGCCAGAAGGTGACCGGGCCCAGTGGCCTCACCCAATCCCAGGTGGCTCCCCTCCGCCTTCAAACAAAAAGGCCCAGGAAGGGGAGGAACCTGGAGGAGGCAGCACTTGCCCTCATTCGGGATGCACATGTGACCCTCAGAGACCCCCAACCGTTAAAGAGGGCTATGCCTGCCTAGTCGCTGCCAAAATGCAGGAAATGGAGAAGGGCCAACACCTCCTCTGTAAGTCCCTGATTTTAAAAAGCCTAAATAAGGGGTTGATGAGTCAACTACTGTAACACAAAATACTGACCTTTATGAGTTCGCCCATCCTCCTCCACCTCCTCCTCCTCCTTCTCCTCCTCCTGCCACAAGTCCACCTCCAGAGCCACAGCCTCCAAGGAAGCGTGCAGGGAAGTCTGCAGAGAAGACTGCAGGGAAGGCTGCAGGGAAGGGTGCAAGGAAGGGTGCAGGGAAGGCTGCAAAGAAGACAAGAAAGTGATTGCCTGGCTTCAGTCTGGTCTGACAGAAGACACAGGCTGTTGTAGTACTACAAACTGGGGACATACATGTTTTTTGCTGCTGTTCCTGATCTCTGGGAGTCCTGGACCAGATTGTGCTCCCTATTGTATGGACTTCTCAAGCTACCAATTTTCTTTTTCAAATACTTGATGTCTGCCCTGGGGTCCAAAGACTTCGCAAATTGCAGCGGTTTCTCCAGCTTTGCCTTACTTCCTCTTTATTTTGTTATGAGCCAGAATAAATGGATAATTATTTTTTATGAAAAAACTTGCCTATGTGTTTTTCTTAAAAAAGGACAGTTTGTTTGTGAGTAGGCAGGTACATTTCAAAAATACAATGTCAAATTAACAAGGGACACCAACCAACCTCCTTGAGGTAAAAAAATACAAGATGATAATGTTGTTATGGTAACTTGACACACCAAAATAACAAAAAAATATATATGGAGATCACTAGAAAATATTTTTGAAAAAAAAAAACAGGAGATCTTGATTAAAATTAAAAAAAATAAAAAAACAATAAAAAAATATTCTTAACATTATTATGGAGATCTGGCTTTAAAAACCAATAAGAATATTCATGAGATCACGAGAAATAATAAAGAAATACGTTTGTCAGAACTCTGTGTGAATATCAGCAGCAAAAACAACTTCATTATTGTAGCATTATAAAGAAGAAAAAATGCGCTGCATTAAACGATGCAATAATTTGCAGCATGACGAATGTGCTATCTCCATTACGAACGCTAGTTTTACCAGAACGAGCGCTCCCGTCTCATACTTAATTCTGAGCATGCGTGTTTTTTTTGCGCGTTGAAATTGCATACAGACAAACGGTTTTCCCGCTAGGATTTTTTCTTAACGGGAAAAAAGAGATCCTGCTCTTTTTTTCTGGCAGTTTTTCTGTTGGAAAAAGTCAGATGGAGCATACACACATTCGGGATTCCCGGCCAAAATCTAAAAATCTCAAAATCAGACGGGAAAACCACTCATGTGTACAGGGCATTACATGTGTTGGCCTTTCTTTTTCTTTTTCTTTTTTCATCACAAATTTATGTTGGCCTTTTATCAAATCAGCCTGGTATAGCTTTGTAATTGGGTTCAATTTGCTTGCTTGTGTACTTTCTGTAGCTCTTCTCACATTTCTTTTGCAGTTTCTCACTTGCATATGTGCACAAATTGATCATTATCTGTACTCAAGGTTATAGAAATGTTTTTTTTCTATCCACTCGCCTGTAGGTGGTTTTGGACTGGACTGTATACACCTCAATGTACACTTTCTTATCAGCAGCATCTTCATTTTAAACACCAAGGACTTATATAAAAAGTATAGGAGGAGACAATTCCCCCATAAGTGTCCAAGAAAACAACTTCTAGTTCTGGTGCGTCAGTTCAGCACACTTTGAGGTAGCACTGTTAGTAGTGGTCACATGTGCTTTCTGACCTTTTTCTTTTTCGTAGATTGTCTTGCTGCATTTCTGAGCTTTATCTGTATCTGCAGCAGTATTTAGTAATTTGGCTGTAGCTGGGTCAATAACCTGTTGGAAAGCTGCTGCAAATATGACCGTTACCAGTCAGTAGGTGCTGGACATATGGCTGAGCTCTTCTTGTTTTATTGGAAAAGAAAAGGAACACAGAGACTGAAAATGGCATCATAACTATGTAGTTTCACTAGAAAGAACATGATATTATACAAGGATTAAACATTATACTACCACCTAGTTGCAGAAGCAATAATACCACTAAGAATGATAAGAAGATAGGAATGGTTGTTGCACCTATGTCTGCATTAACAGCATGCTAACATAGCTGGTCCCCCTCCCACAGCAATGTTTAAAGTACATGTAAACCCTCAACTTGTGTTACAGTGGGGCAAAAAAGTATTTAGTCAGCCACCAATTGTGCAAGTTCTCCCACTTAAAAGATGAGAGAGGCTTGTAATTGTCATCATAGGTATACCTCAACTATGAGAGACAAAATGTGGAAACAAATCCAGACAATCACATTGTCTGATTTGTAAAGATTTTTTTTTGCAAATTATGGTGGAAAATAAGTATTTGGTCACCTACAAACAAGCAAGATTTCTGTCTCTCACAGACCTGTATCTTCTTCTTTAAGAGGCTCCTATGTCCTCCACTCATTACCTGTATTAATGGCACCTGTTTGACCTTGTTATCAGTATAAAAGACACCTGTCCACAACCTCAAACAGTCACACTCCAAACTCCACTATGGTGAAGACCAAAGAGCTGTCAAAGGACACCAGAAACAAAATTGTAGACCTGCACCAGGCTGGGAAGACTGAATCTGCAATGGGCAAGCAGCTTGGTGTGAAGAAATCAATTGTGGGAGCAAAAATTAGAAAATGGAAGACATACAAGACCACTGATAATCTCCCTTGATTTGGGGCTCCATGCAAGATCTCACCCTGTGGGGTCAAAATGATCACAAGAACGGTGAGCAAAAATCCCAGAACCACACAGAGGGACCTAGTGAATGACCTGCAGAGAGCTGGGACCAACGTAACAAAGGCTACCATCAGTAACACACTACGCCTCCAGGGACTCAGAGCCTGCAGTGCCAGACGTGTTCCCCTGCTTAAGCCAGTACATGTCCGGGCCCGTCTGAGGTTTGCTTGAGAGCATTTGGATGATCCAGAAGAGGATTGGGAGAATGTCATATGGTCAGAGAAAAACAAAGTAGAACTGTTTGGTAGAAACACAACTCGTCATGTTTGGAGGAGAGAGAATGCTGAGTTGCAACCAAAGAACACCATACCTACTGTGAAGCATGGGGGTGGCAACATCATGCTTTGGGGCTGTTTCTCTGCAAAGGGAACAGGACGACTGATCCGTGTACATGAAAGAATGAATGGGGCCATGTATCGTGAGATTTGATCGTGAGAGTGCAAACCTCCTCCCATCAGCAAGGGCATTGAAGATGAAACGTGGCTGGGTCTTTCAGCATGACAATGATCCCAAACACACCGCCTGGGCAACGAAGGAGTGGCTTCGTAAGAAGCATTTCAAGGTCCTGGAGTGGCCTAGCCAGTCTCCAGATCTCAATCCCATAGAAAATCTTTAAAGGGAGTTGAAAGTCTGTGTTGCCCAGCGACAGCCCCAAAACATCACTGCTCTAGAGGAGATCTGCATGGAGGAATGGGCCAACATACCAGCAACAGTGTGTGACAACCTTGTGAAAACTTACAGAAAACGTTTGACCTCTGTCATTGCCAACAAAGGATATATAACAAAGTATTGAGATAAACTTTTAATATTGACCAAATACTTATTTTCCACCATAATTTGCAAAAAAAAAATATTTCCAAATCAGACAATGTGATTGTCTGGATTTGTTTCCACATTTTGTCTCTCATAGTTGAGGTATACCTATGATGACAATTACAGGAATCTCTCATCTTTTTAAGTGGGAGAACTTGCACAATTGGTGGCTGACTAAATACTTTTTTTCCCCACTGTATATAGACTCATTGGACACTTTATTTGTGTAGCACTACCCCCGTAGGAGCTGCTGGTTTAAAGTTTTGGGCCTACCGTTACCTTTTCTGTTGACCGCATTTGTGTCAGGGATCCTCCTTGAAGAGCTTTATAAATGTTCACACCAACACCTGGATACGTTTTCTTCAAGATGCTTTATTTTACCAGTTCCAACAGAGGGATAGAGGGAGAGGGGAGTTTCAGGCACCTTACTTTGCAGATCACGGGCACAATCTCAGATCCAGAAGACAAAACAGTTCCACGCTGGATTCAGCAACCATCGGATAGGCCTACTCTCACTGGCCTAGCAACCGGTGCGAAGCTCGCTCAAAGTCTCTGCCACAGACTCGATGAGTGTCGTCGCGTCATTCCACAACCTTCCGCCACAAGATCGTTTAACCACACTGACACTTTGCAAAAAGTTCCTTCAAAAGTACATAGCTCACGGTGCCAGAATCTTTCAGGCATCTGGCAGCACCGTGAGGCAAACTGGCCAGGATGCGTCCCTGAATTGTTCCGCTTCTTCCCGCAGGCAAGACCGCGTAGGACCATCCCTGGACTAGTAGTCCCAGCAACTCATGGGCCTACTTCTCAGTTGCAGAGCCTCCGGCCAGCAGGCCCGAGGCCGAAAATGGCTCGCACATCCCTGAGGCCAGGAGGGCCCTCAGGTCAGGATCCGGCAACGACCCCCGGCAACAAACCTTGATAGAGCGGGCTCCGTCTCTTAAGTACCCCCTCCCAGAATGCACAGCTGGTTGACCACGCCCCCTGAGCCACTTCTGGGAAAGCAATACCCAATACACCTAGCCTGCTGCATTTCCAACTCTGACCCGTGATGACAGTGACACCTACTGTCAGGTGGAAATCACGCAGCCCAGCTAGACCGAAACAGAGCAAACAATTTACATAATTTTTTCTGAGCTGAACTACAGCTCAGATAACTAAATTTAACATATAGCGTCTACCCAACAGGAGAAGGGCGCTACATTAGGTACGCCTGTTCAATTGTATATATGAAAAATTGCACTTAGTGATCTAATTGTAATTGATAATATGTGACACAACAGCAAAATAAAAAAATGTTGCGCTGTCAAAATAGTGATATAAAATAAAGTCTTTCCTTAATATATTATCAGAGGACATAAACCGTTAAAGTCCTTCACATAATCCAAAATACATTATATGTTTAAAGTAATAAAAGTGTCCAAACATCAGCTAATCCTTAGGTGAAAAAAGGATGGTGTCCTTCCAATTAATGACAGGTGTATCACCTCGTGCTCCCCAAGGGATAGATAAGAAATACAAAAATATCTTCTTACCAGATATTAAGACCTTTTAAGGCCTACACATGCATTAGTTGGCTCAACTGTTCAGCCTGTTAAGGGACTCCATCGATGCATATATCGATCTCATAGGCGCCTCAGACCCGATCATGTAGTAAACCAGAATGAAGAGGAAATAAACTCATTGCGCAGCATTCAATTAAAAGGACAAGAGTTTAATAGCAAATCTACTTACAGCAAAGATAAGTTACACAGGCATATCGGAAAAACATCAGTCAGATATTCTCCAGGAATGCTAAGACATCATCGCTATTACTTGCCTTGCCTTGGCTGACGTACGTTTCGCTCAACAGAACATCTTCTGTGAGGCAGTAGGGGCCTTTATCAAGCAATTGCTTGATAAAACAAATTGCTAATCAGCCAAACACATGGCAGCAACTCAATGCATTTAGGCATCTAGACATGGTGAAGACGACTTGCTGTAGTTCAAACCGAGCATCAGAATGGGGAAGAAAGGGGACTTAAGTGACTTTGAACCTGACATGGTTGTTGGTGCCAGACTGGCTGGTCTGAGTATTTCAAAAACTGCTGATTTACTGGGATTTTAAGGCACAATCATCTCTAGGGTTTGCAGAGAAAGTTGTGTGGATGAAAATGCCTTGTTGAGTTCAGGGGGAAATGGGCAGACTGATTTGAGATTATAGAAAGACAATAGTAACTCAAATAACCAGTCGTTACAACCAAGGTATGCAGAATACCATCTCTGAACGCACAACACATCGAACCTTGAAGCAAATGGTCTACAGCAGCAGAAGAAGACCACACCGCGTGCCATGCCTGTCAGCTAAGAACAGGAAACTGAGGCAAATTCGCGCAAGTTCCCCAAAATTAGACAAAAGAAGATTAGAAAAACGTTGCCTGGTCTAATGAGACTTGATTTTAGCTGTGACATTCAGATGGTGGGGTCAGAATTTGTCATAAACAACATGAAAGCATGGATCCATCCTGCCTTGTATCAACAGTTCAGGCTGGCGGTGTAATGGTGTGGGGGAAGGTTTCTTGGCACACTTTGGGTCCTTAGTACCAGTTGAGCATCATTTAAATGCCAAGGCCTACCTGAGTATTGTTGATTAACATTTCCATCCCTTTATGACTACAGTGTACCCATCTTCTGATGGCTCCTTCCAGTAGGATAATGCACCATGTCCCAAAGCTCAAATCATCTCACCACTGGTTTCTTGAACATGACAATGAGGTCACTGTACTCCAATGGCCTCCACAGTCACCAGATCTCAATCCAAAAGAGCACTTTTGGGATGTGGTGGAACGGGAGATTCACATTATGGATGTGTAGCTGACAAATCTGCAGCATGATGCTAGCAACGTCAATATGGACCAAAATCTCTGATTGTTGAATCTATGTCTCGTTCTCATCTGCATGAGGGGCTCAGAAACTGCAGAACACTGATCTTCCCAGTTAATGGTTGTGCAGCTGGGGGGGATATGTCAGGACAAGTCTGATCATTGGTGAAGAGAAGGCTGAGTTCCCAGCACAGCCAGAAAACGAACCACTCTGTGCTATCATGCCTAGTGTTATCAGTTTTTTATAGGAAAGCAGAAGGACTAGCAGGATCACCAGGAATTCCACACAAAGTAAGCAATACAAGAGAACGGGATACATTTTCATACAAGCACATATCAGGAATAGTGATGAGCCGAACACCCCCGGGTTCGGTTCGCACCAGAACCCGCGAACGGACCGAAAGTTCGTACGAACATTAGAACCCTATTAAATACAATGGATGCGAACGTTCGAATTCTAAAGTGCTAATTATAACAACTATTATGCATGTTATTGTCCTAAAAAGGGTTTGGGAACCCGGGTTCTGCACCAGGGGACATGTATCAATGCAAAAAGAAGTTTTAAAAATGGTCGTTTTTCGGGAGCAGTGATTTTAATGATGCATAAAGTGAAAAAAAAAAAGTCAAATATTCCTTTAAATATCGTACCTGGGGGGTGTCTAAAGTATGCCTGTGAAGTGCCACATGTTTCCCGTGTTTAGAACTGTCCCTGCACAAAATGACACTTCTAAAGGAAAAAAAAAACATTTAAAACTGCTTGCGGCTTTAATGCACTGTCTGGTCCCGGTAATATGGATGAAAATCTTTAAGAAAAATGGCATAGCTACCCCATGACCCCCCCCCCTACCCCAGCCCATTACCAGCCCCTTTGGGTCTTGTATGGATATTAAGGGGAACCCCGCACATAAAATAAAAAAGGCCCTATATACTCTGAACAGCCGTATACAGGCGGTGCATACAAGACAGGGACTGTAGGTTTGTTCTTATGTAGAATCTGTTTGTAATTTTGAACAGGTACATTGTTTAAGTGTAGCTCCAGCCCAAAAATCTATTTTTAAACTTTTTGGAAAACATAGGTAAGGGTTATCACCCCTGTAACATGTGTTTTGCTGTCTGTGCCCCTGTTCAGAACATTTCACCTCACTTTCCGTCCCAATGTCAACTGTTTTTGAAATGTGGTGTTTTTCTTGAAACAAGGATTGGTGATAAAGCATCAGTACAGAGGAGACACCTTTCTCCCATATTTATTCTTACAGGAGAGAATTTTCCTTCCTAGGGGTAGATTTCCTCTCACTTCCTGTTGTCTTCTTGCGTTTGCAAGTAGGAGTCGTTTGTAAGTTGGATGTTTGAAAGTAGGGACCTGCCGTATATACTCTGCAGAAATAGGCCCCTTAGTTGTTGGTGTTGGCACAACACTGTAAGCACTCACAGTTACTCTTGGTTGGTGCTGGAACGCCCTGCTGTCAACTATTATATCAGGAATTTTAATTACATATAATTGTTGAACAGTGGTAGTAAAAAATGGGGCTTTGATGGTGGTGCTGGTGCCACAACACTGTAAGCCCTGACAGTTACTCTTGGTGGGTGCAGCAATGGGCCCTGCTGTGAATTATTAGATCAAGAATTGTAATTGCATGCCCCTGTTGAACAGGGGCTGAAAAATTGGGCCTTTCGTGGTGGTGGTGGTGGTGGTGGTGTTGCCACAACACTGTAAGCCCTCAGAGTTACTCTTGGTGGGTGCAGGAATGGGCCCTGCTGTGAATTATTAGATCAAGAATTGTAATTACATGCCCCTTTTGAACAGGGGCTGAAAAATTGGGCCTTTCGTGGTGGTGGTGGTGGTGGCGTTGCCACAACACTGTAAGCCCTCAGAGTTACTCTTGGTGGGTGCAGCAATGGGCCCTGCTGTGAATTATTAGATCAAGAATTGTAATTGCATGCCCCTGTTGAACAGGGGCTGAAAAATTGGGCCTTAGGCACTGGTGGCACAACACTACAACCCCTCACAGATACTGTACTTGGAGCACAGCAATGAGCCCTGTTGCAAAGTATTGGTTCAAAAATTGTAATGACACGCCCCTGTTAAACAGGGGCTGAAAAATTGGGCCTTAGGCACTGGTGGCACAACACTACAACCCCTCACAGATACTGTACTTGGAGCACAGCAATGAGCCCTGTTGCAAAGTATTGCTTCAAAAATTGTAATGACACGCCCCTGTTAAACAGGGGCTGAAAAATTGGGCCTTAGGCACTGGTGCCACAACACTCCAACCCCTCACAGATACTGTACTTGGAGCACAGCAATGAGCCCTATGGCAAATTATTGCTAAAAAAATTGTAATTACACGCCCCTGTAAAACAGGGGCTGAAAAATTGGGCCTTAGCCACTGGTGGCGGCACCCATAAACAAAAATGAACTTCCAAGCTATCATCAATCGTATCATTGAGGACTCGGAGGAGGAGGATAGCCAGTCAACATAACAGCACAGGCACTCAGCATCAGCATCAGTCTTGAAGGGATGTGACATGTTAAAATCAATTAGTCTGTTATATCAGCATCAGGTGTGTGGTAGCTGGTGGTGATCCAAGACTGGTTCATCTTGATGAAAGTCAGTCGATCAACCGAGTCGGTGGACAGGCGCACCCTGTGATCCGTGACAAATCCTCCAGCAGCACTGAATGTGCGTTCCGAAAGAACGCTGGATGCAGGACAGGCCAGTAGCTCAATTGCATACTGTGCAAGCTCTGGCCAGTGATCCATCCTCAAGACCCAGTAAGCCAGAGGATTTTCGGTGGGGAAGGTGTCCAAGTCTGACCTTGCCCCTAGATATTCCTGCACCATGTTTATCAGACGCTGGCGATGGTTGCTGGAACCGATCATACTTTGGGGCTGCGGACTAAAGAATTGTCTGAACGCATCGGTCAGACGGCCACCTTCCCCACCGCTCCTTCTTTGACTGGCCGAAGCCTCAGCAACTCGTTGTCCAGGACCAGGAGTTTGTAACCTCCCAGTCTCTGGGAACGCGTTGCACAGACCTTTCTGCAAGGCCTCCCGGAGTTGTCTCATCCTCTGCTCCCTCTGCGACGGTAACATAAGGTCCGCAACCTTACCCTTGTACCGTGGATCAAGGAGAGTGGCCAGCCAGTAATGGTCCCTCTCCTTGATCCGAAGAATACGAGGATCCTTCCGCAGACTTTGCAGGATCAGGGAGGCCATGCAGCGTAGGTTTGCTGAGGCATTCGCTCCGGAGTCCTCTGGGTCACTAAGGACGACATGATCCGCAGTCACCTCCTCCCAGCGACGTACAAGTCCACTGGTTTCTTGGGACTGTAAATCATCCCTAAAAGACTGCTGCTGATGATGCTGAGTGCCAGCCTCCACCTCCATGCTGACACAATCCTCCTCCTCCTCCTCCTCTTCCTCTTCCTGTGCGATGGGTGGGACAGAAGGAACACTGTCTGGGTAAAGGGGGCCTTGAGAGGCAAGGAAGTCCTCCTCTTCCTGCCTCTGTTCTGCCTCAAGTGCCCTGTCCATTATTCCACGCAGCGTGTGCTCCAACAGGTGGACAAGAGGTACAGTGTCACTGATGCATGCACTGTCACTGCTCACCATCCTCGTGGCCTCCTCAAATGGTGCCAGGACAGTGCATGCATCCCTGATCATGCCCCACTGGCGTGGAGAAAAAAAACCAAGCTCCCCTGACCCTGTCCTGGTGCCGTAGTCGCACAGGTACTCATTGATGGCCCTCTGCTGCGTGTGCAGCCGCTGCAGCATGGCCAATGTTGAGTTCCACCTGGTGGGCATGTCACATATAAGGCGGTTCTTGGGCAGGTTCAACTCCTTTTGCAGCTCAGCCAGGCGAGCACTGGCATTATAAGATCTGCGGAAATGCACACAGACTTTCCTGGCCTGCCTCAGGACATCCTGTAAGCCCGGGTACCTGCCCAAGAACCGCTGCACCACCAGGTTAAGGACGTGAGCCACACAGGGCACATGGGTCAGTTGTCCCTGTCGAAGGGCGGAGAGGAGGTTGGTGCCATTGTCGCAAACCACCATTCCTGGCTTAAGCTGGCGTGGCGTCAACCACCTCTCGGCCTGGCCCTGCAGAGCAGACAGGACCTCTGCCCCAGTGTGGCTTCTGTCCCCCAAACACACCAGCGCAAGCACGGCATGGCATCTTTTTGCCTGCGTACTTGCGTAGCCCCGTGAACGGCTACGGAGCACCGCTGGTTCATAGGACAAACCACAGGAAGAGGCCATGGAGGAAGAAGAAGAGGAGGGGGTGGAGGAGAGAGGTGTGTCACAACCAGTAGTAGCATTTTGGAGGCGTGGCGGTGGGACAACCTCCAACACTACTGCACCTTGTCCTGCATCCTTCCCAGCTGCCAAAAGAGTGACCCAATGGGCCGTGAAAGAAAGGTAACGTCCCTGTCCATGCCTGCTGGACCATGAGTCAGCGGTAATATGCACCTTACCGCTGACCGCCCTGTCCAGCGAGGCCAAGACATTGCCTTCCACATGCCGGTAGAGAGCCGGAATAGCCTTCCGTGAGAAAAAGTGGCGTTTGGGAACCTGCCACTGAGGAACCGCACATTGCACAAACTCACGGAAGGGGGCCGAGTCTACCAACTGAAAAGGCAGCAGTTGAAGCGCTAGCAATTTAGCCAAGCTAGCATTCAACCGCTGGGCATGTGGATGGCTGGGAGTGAACTTCTTTCGACGGTCCAGCAGCTGGGGCAGGGAAATTTGCCTGCTAGAATCGGACGTCGGTGTACTGCTAGCAGAGTGGCCGCAAGTACTTGGCTGTGACACACCTAATTCTACACCTTCATTCCTCTCAGTGCATGTTTCAGAGAGGACTGAAGTTATAGTGGGGTTGGAGATCCCAGCTGATGCGGTGCAAGGAGAGGTCCGATTTGTTCTTTGGTGTGGGTCTTTGAGGTAGGCTTGCCAACGAGCTGCATGGCAGGTCAACATATGTCTGGTCAGGCATGTGGTACCCAAGCGGCTGATGTTTTGGCCACGCGATATACGCTTGAGACATATGTTGCAAACAGCAGCTGTGCGATCTGATGCACTAGCCTCAAAAAAGGCCCACACCAAGGAACTTTTTGAATGACGGGCAGAGGCAGCGCCCTGCACAGGCGGAGCTCTGCGGTGTGATTCCGTCGGTGTACTGCCCTTACGCTGGCCACCAAAGGGCATCCTGCCTCGTTGGAGATGTGCCTCCTCCTCATCCTCCTCCTCCTCCTCTCTCCTATTAGGCACCCACGTGGAGTCAGTGACCTCATCATCCCCTCCCTCCTCATCACTGGAGCCAATCTGGCAGTATGCTGCAGGTGCTGGAACATGACTGCCAGATTGGTGTCCTTCTTGAGCATCCCCTCTGTCTGCTCTCACCCTACTGCCTTCCTGTAGCTGGGTTTCATCATCAGACCCTTCGAAACGCTGGGCATCCTCCTGGAGCATGTACCCAACACTGTGCTCAAACAGTTCGGGGGACTCCTCAGGAGGAGGACATGGTGGGTCTAGGGAAGGAGTGACTGATGATGAGTCTGACATTGATACCAGGGAAGAGGACGCTTTGGCAGCTGCTTTGCCAGTACCCTGAGCCTGGGTGAGAGAGGATGAGGAGGAGGAGGAGGGCTTGGTCATCCACTCTACCAAGTCTTCGGCATGATGTGGCTCAACATGTCCAGCTGCCGAAAAGAAGGACAAGCGTGTCCCATGGCCATGTGCTGATGACAATGCACCGCGTCCACGACCAGCACTGTTGCCCCCAGACACAGAGCCTGCTTGCCCTCTTTTATTGCCTCCTGACTGTCTGCCTCTCCTTGTTTGCCTTCCAGACATTCTAATAGATGGCCTGCAGGGAGATGGGAAAAAAGCAATAAGGGCTACCTTCAGGTGTCCTTCTCTGTCCCTTTACTTAAGGATTTCTAAATATGGTTGAGGATGATTGCTTTTGCACAGAATAGCACAACGACAATTTCCCTGACTGTCCAAAAAACAAGGATTTCAAAGATAGCACAAGGAGAATTCCCCTCACTTTCCTTCTTTGTCCCTAGAAACAAGGACTCGCACAGTGAAAGAAACTGACACTCTCCCTACCTAGAGTTTTCTGTCCCTAGAAAAAATGTTTTTTTAAAGCACACTATAGCACAAGGAGAATTCACTCACTGTCCTTCCCTGTCCCTAGAAACAAGGACTTGCACAGTGAAAGAAACTGACACTCTCCCTACCTAGAGTTTTCTGTCCCTAGAAAAAATGTTTTTTTAAAGCACACTATAGCACAAGGAGAATTCACTCACTGTCCTTCCCTGTCCCTAGAAACAAGGACTTGCACAGTGAAAGAAACTGACACTCTCCCTACCTAGAGTTTTCTGTCCCTAGAAAAAATGTTTTTTTAAAGCACACTATAGCACAAGGAGAATTCACTCACTGTCCTTCCCTGTCCCTAGAAACAAGGACTTGCACAGTGAAAGAAACTGACACTCTCCCTACCTAGAGTTTTCTGTCTCTAGAAAAAATGTTTTTTTAAAGCACACTATAGCACAAGGAGAATTCACTCACTGTCCTTCCCTGTCCCTAGAAACAAGGACTTGCACAGTGAAAGAAACTGACACTCTCCCTACCTAGAGTTTTCTGTCCCTAGAAAAAATGTTTTTTTAAAGCACACTATAGCACAAGGAGAATTCACTCACTGTCCTTCCCTGTCCCTAGAAACAAGGACTTGCACAGTGAAATAAACTGACACTCTCCCTACCTAGAGTTTTCTGTCCCTAGAAAAAATGTTTTTTTAAAGCACACTATAGCACAAGGAGAATTCACTCACTGTCCTTCCCTGTCCCTAGAAACAAGGACTTGCACAGTGAAAGAAACTGACACTCTCCCTACCTAGAGTTTTCTGTCTCTAGAAAAAATGTTTTTTTAAAGCACACTATAGCACAAGGAGAATTCACTCACTGTCCTTCCCTGTCCCTAGAAACAAGGACTTGCACAGTGAAAGAAACTGACACTCTCCCTACCTAGAGTTTTCTGTCCCTAGAAAAAATGTTTTTTTAAAGCACACTATAGCACAAGGAGAATTCACTCACTGTCCTTCCCTGTCCCTAGAAACAAGGACTTGCACAGTGAAAGAAACTGACACTCTCCCTACCTAGAGTTTTCTGTCCCTAGAAAAAATGTTTTTTTAAAGCACACTATAGCACAAGGAGAATTCACTCACTGTCCTTCCCTGTCCCTAGAAACAAGGACTTGCACAGTGAAAGAAACTGACACTCTCCCTACCTAGAGTTTTCTGTCCCTAGAAAAAATGTTTTTTTAAAGCACACTATAGCACAAGGAGAATTCACTCACTGTCCTTCCCTGTCCCTAGAAACAAGGACTCGAACAGTAAAACACACTGACACTCTCCCTACCTATCCTTCTCTTTCCCTAAACTAAAGGAATCCAGGTTAAGCAAGAAAGAAATAAATGTCACTGTCCCTGCCTATGCTGCTCTTTCCCTGCTCCGGAACACACTACACTAGGCCGCCGTGCTGGCGGCCTTTTATAGTGTGGGGCGTGTACTAAACACCCTCAGCAATAATTGGCCACAGGCATCCTGCCTGTGGCCAATCATTGCTCTCCTCGCTGCCGGCGCTGTGATTGGCCAAGCATGCGGGGTCACAGTGCATGCTTGGCCAATCACAGCGCCTGGATGACACTGCGATGGCGTAGTGCATTGTGGGCCGTTCGCGTCACTCGAATTTGGCGCGAACTGCCCAAATCGTTCGATCTTCGTCGAACGATTGAACAGCCGATGTTCGAGTCGAACGTATGTTCGACTCGAACACGAAGCTCATCCCTAATCAGGAATATGAAATGTTTGGTTTACATACTCTTTAACTGCTCATTTTGCCTAGGGGATAATGAATGAGGGGGTATGATTTAGACATGTGCATTCATTTTTGTCCGAATGCATTTTCGTCCGAATTTCGGGGATTTTCGTGTTCGTTTTAACAAACGATAACGAACGTGCAGAATCGTAAATCCGAAAGATCCGACATAAAAAATGCTTTATTTTCGTTTCGTTGTGACAACAGTTCGATATAGATAGGAGATTCAACATGACGGTGACCATAGCTATCTGTGTCTATCGAACCTGCGGTCGAATGTACCTAACCTAAAGCCCTGTACACACGATCGGATTTCCTATGGATTCTAATCCGATGGATTTTTCCATCGGAAATCCGATGAAGCTGACTTCCATCAGTCTTGCCTACACACCATCAGTCAAAAAAACGATTGTCCCAAACGCCGTGACGTAAAACACTCCAATGAGCCGAGAAAAATGAAGTCCAATGCTTCTGAGCATGCATCGACTTGATTCTGAGCATGCGTGGGTTTTTTCTCCGATGGAGTTCCACACAGACGATCGGAATTCGCTATAGTTTTTTTTTCCATCGGATAAATTTAAAACATGTTCTATTTTTTCTCACCAATGGAAAAAAAGACCGATGGGGCCCACACACGATCGGTTTGTCCAATGAAAAAATTCCATCGGACTGTTTTCATCAGTAAAACCGATCGTGTGTACAGGGCATAACTCTATTAGTCCAAGATTATTCGACATAGAGAGAAAAGATTTGACATTATAGAGACATGAAGATTCGACGAAGCAGCTAAAAACATACGATCGACACGAGCAGACATTTGTGGTCAAATGCTCGGCCCATAGGCTATAGAAGAATTCTAATGTTGGTTGACTAGTAATAATAATTAATAAATATAATTATTACTAGTCATAATACATTAGAATTCTACTATATCTTGTGGGCAAAGCATTCTACCGGAAATGTACGATTGCGGCGTCGTACAGTTTAGCTACTTTGTCAAATCTTCTTACATTCGACAGACACCATAAGCCTTCAATCCGACCTTAATTCTGATTTTCGGACAAATGCATTTTTTAACGAAACAAAATAAATAAAAACGAATTTCGGGAGTAACTAAATAAATTTATTTTTCGGACAAAAACTAAATTTCCGAAACAAAATATTTCAGTGTGCACATGTCTAGTATGATTATCATATTCCTCACTCCGCAGGCAGCCAGCACTCTCCTCCACAGTCCAATGGAAAGAAATGTAAGCAAGCCCTCAAATTTCTCCTGTACATTGTAGTAAAGTGAAGTAAAAAAGCTGCAACTGGTCGGGCAGCAAGTTACTGTCTGTTTGAAGAGGAAGAAGTCAGCAGGAGCCAGAAATAAGGCATGTATTTTACCTTATTCACCATTCCCTAGAAACAATGAGAAGTCAACACTTGCACTGGAGTGATGGACCAACAAGGGTAACTTTTTTTCCCCCGGAGACCAGCTGTAACTAATAATAATTATTAATGTAAAATAAATGAAAATGTAATACTTGGAACCTAAGTTAAGTAATCCTTATCCCAAGGAGAGTGGAGATGTGTGCCTTTGCCATAGGCAAAAACTAACTTTCAGAAGGCTAATATTTTGATATGATCCTCGGGGAACTATAAGATAATAATGGGGCAGCTGTTGGAGCATATTAAATGTAATATATGGCCCTGGTAAATGAATGCTATGCACTTGGCTTTGTGTGACTCTGCAACAGGTTTACTTTAAAGGGGTTTTCTATTTTACCTGTAGACATATCCTATACCCTCTTCATCAAATTGAAATGAAAAATACTAGTGTTGCAGGATACAGGTTTTTGTGCTATTACTCATCCAGCGTTTATGCTTTTCTTGGAGGTTTGTAGGAAGTAGAACACAATGGTTTCTCCTTGAGCTCAGTATGGACTTGAGTGACAAGCACATTCTGAACCAATGAATTTTGCCCACTGAGCCTGCTAACTTCCATTTGTCCTGCATTAAATGGAACTAAACACAAATGGGACCTAGAAGACTGAAAATACCTGAATACATGTAGAGTAAGGCTTTCAAAGAAAAAAAAAAGGAACAGAAGCCCAGTGGTTTAAAATTGGATTTATAAAAATAGCGTAACAGGAGACAAAGTTAAAATTGCCAATTTGCCTTAATAGCAAAGTCTTCCCAGATTTATTCTGTATTTTGTATCAAATATTGGAAGAAAAGGCACTTTAGCCAAAGCTTCAGCTTGTAGTAAGAGCCCTAAGGCCTCCTTCCAGAATGTGCAATGTAGTGACACTTTGAAATGTATTCTTCCCTGTAATTCAAGGAACAAAGTTAGCTTTCAGTCAGCAGCATTTCATTATTTAGCCTCTAATGTAACATGTAGAGTCTGTAGACTTTATAAAAGATGTTTGTAATTAGAACAGCTTCTACTTAAAGCAAGTCATAATAGCACAGTGAACGGCACGCCATGCTAAACATTGTTTAACAAATTAAACACATTACAATAATGGTGGAATAAGTTCAGAATATTGATATAATAAGGCATGCCATTAGCATTCTCATTTAAATACTTGATTAACACCAAGTTTCATAATGCACATCATCTAAAGTCTGGCTTCTATAGAATTTAATTTCAATTTAAATCTGTTCATGTTTTCATGGAAACAAAACTTTTAATAAAAATTATATTTTGTCTGATTATAATGACTATCCTTGTCAACCTACTTATAATTTTAGTGGAGGTCACATTTACAAGCAAAGTTAAGCATGTAAGCCTTACATTGTACTTGCAGGAGGAATCCAAAGTGATTCCATGATAAATAATCTTCACAGCTTGATCTGGTTCTATAGAAAAAATTACATTAGATACTAACTAGAGTTGAGCGGACACCTGGATGTTCAGGTTCGACGGGTTTGGTCGAACTTCGGAAAAAAGTTTGAGTTCGGGATCGAACTTGACCCGAACTTGAACCCGAACCCCATTGAAGTCAATGGGGACCCGAACTTCTGAGGACTATTTGCGCTTGTTTCCTGTGCTTAGAACTGTCCCTGCACGAAGTGTCATTTCTGAAGGAAAAAAAGTCATTGATAAAAAAAAAAAAAAAAAAAAAAAGCGTGGGGGTCCCCCCAAATTCAATTACCAGGCCCTTCAGGTCTGGTATGGATATTAAGGGGAACCCTGCCGCAAATTTAAAAAAAAAATGCATGCAAATCCCCCAAATATCCATACCAGGCCCTTCAGGTCTGGTATGGATTTTAAGGGGAACACCACCCCAAATTGAAAAAAAATGTCGTGGAGACCCCCTAAAAATCCACACCAGACCCTTATCCGAGCATGCAACCTGGCAGGCCGCAGGAAAAGAGGGGGGGACGAGAGAGCGCCCCCCTCCTGAACCGTACCAGGCCACATGCCCTCAACATGGGGAGGATGTCCCCATGTTGATGGGGACAAGGGCCTCATCCCCACAACCCTTGCCCGGAGGTTGTGGGGGTCTGTGGGCGGGGGGCTTATCGGAATCAGGAAGACCCCTTTAACAAAGGGGACCCCCAGATCCCGCCCCCCCATGTGAATTGGTAAGGGGTCCCTGTAAGATCACACCAGTGCCCCAGGCTGCAAAGGGAAAACAGGACCCTAAATAGGACGTTTATGAGACTCCAGGACTGGCGATTTTCCCCACATACTGAACTCATCTAATTTAACCTGTGAGTTACTACTTGTTTTTTTTTAAATATATGATTTATACTGCACTCAGTCTGGCGCCCCTCTGTTCCCATTTGTACACAGAGCCCATCACTTCACTCTAAGGGAGCTGCCTCCAGGTGCTAATCATACAAGATCTCGGATCATTTATGGACATTATGTTTTAAACAAATGTTTTAATATTATGTGTGCTTACTCACACACACATTTTATGTATACCTATATTCCAGTTGCTATATAATTTTATGTTATCACCATATCTAGCGCCGCTGTTCACCCCTGTTTTTACAAAATGATTGCCACCTAGTTTGTGCTTCTCCAGCATTTGGATCATTCATGCAGATATTATAAAAAAAATATTCTTATCTGTCCATTTTTATCAGGTCACGTGATTGACACGTGATTGACTTGGTGTCATGGATATGCACTAATGTCTGTCTGCCATCTTACCTTTTCCTCTTCATGTGTTCATCTTAGAGGCTGGACTCCTTCACCTGGCTTCCTTTATAATCTCCTCCCAGCCTGACTCCACCCCAGGCCCTATCACAGAACACTATATTAACCTGTGCACTGCAAGCCTGCCTTGCTGATCAACATGTTTGTTTAAGCATTGTGTGTTTGGGTTCCTGCCTGCCGTGTGCTACGTCTGTCTCTCTGTTTCGATAATGGCTTGTTCCTGACTATCCCTGTCTGCTTGTGACCCTTGACCTTCGGCTTGTCCTTCGTTTATCCTTGCTTGCTTGTGACCCCGACCTTGGCCTTTCCCCTCACTATTCTTGTATCCTGTGCTGCTGCTCCCCCTCTTTCCTCCTTACCCTACGAGGCGTGAGCTAGGAGACTCTAGGGGTCGTGACCTGGACCTAGCTGCAGCGTAACATCCTCACCACTAGAGGCTCTGGAGAAGACCTGCTGGGTCTTAGACTCCGCGTCCTGGGGTATCTTGGCTCTAGCCTCCTGTGGATCCCGGTTGTGCTCCTCTGGTCCCGCTTTCCACAACTACTTAGTATCCTATCCGCAGCAGTCAGCCATAGGTTTCACTACCTTGTGGTGCACTCCTGACCCCCTACGGTGTGCATCTGTCACCTGGCCACAGGTGACCTGACACTTGGCCATTGCATTAAATTCCACTTCTTTCCCTTAAAAAACTCTTTGGTTGCTTTCGCAGTATGCTTCAGGTCATTGTCCATCTGCACTGTGAAGCGCCGTCCAATAAGTTCTGAAGAATTTGGCTGAATATGGCAGATAATATTGCCCGAAACACTTCAGAATTCATCCTGCTGCTTTTGTCAGCAGTCACATCATCAATAAATACAAGGGAACCAGTTCCATTGGCAGCCATACATGCCCACGCCATGACACTACTACCACCATGCTTCACTGATGAGGTGGTATGCTTTGGATCATGAGCAGTTCCTTTCCTTCTCCATAACCTTCTCTTCCCATCACTCTGGTACAAGTTGATCTTGGTCTCATCTGTCCATAGGATGTTGTTCCAGAACTGTGAAGGCTTTTTTAGATGTTGTTTGGCAAACTGTAATCTGGCCTTCCTGTTTTTGAGGCTCACCAATGGTTTACATCTTGTGGTGAACCCTCTGTATTCACTCTGGTGAAGTCTTCTCTTGATTGTTGACTTTGACACACATACACCTACCTCCTGGAGAGTGTTCTTGATCTGGCCAACTGTTGTGAAGGGTGTTTTCTTCACCAGGGAAAGAATTCTTCGGTCATCCACCACAGTTGTTTTCCGTGGTCTTCCCGGTCTTTTGGTGTTGCTGAGCTCACCGGTGCATTCTTTCTTTTTAAGGATGTTCCAAACAGTTGATTTGGCCACACCTAATGTTTTTGATATCTCTTTGAAGGGTTTGTTTTGTTTTTTCAGCCTAATAATGGCTTGCTTCACTGATAGTGACAGCTCGTTTGATCTCATATTGAGAGTTGACAGCAATAGATTCCAAATGCAAATAGCACACTTGAAATGAACTCTGGATCTTTTATCTGCTCCTTGTAAATGGGATAATGAGGGAATAACACACACCTGGCCATGGAATAGCTGAGCAGCCAATTGTCCCATTACTTTTGGTCCCTTAAAAAGTGGGAGGCACATATACAAACTGTTGTAATTGCTACACCGTTCAACTGATTTGGATGTAAATACCCTCAAATTAAAGCTGAAAGTCTGCAGTTAAGGGACATCTTGTTTGTTTCATTTCAAAACCATTGTGGTGGTGTATAGAGCCAACAAGATTATAATTGTGTCGATGTCCCAATATTTATGTCTGACTGTATAAAAAATATTTAGTTAAGAAAACTGCATACAGTGGGACATGATGCAAAACATACCAAAAAATTGATTTTGTGTTTACATATACAATAATTACACTTTAACATCGTTAGTCAGGTTGAAAAAAGACACAAGTCCATCTACCTCGACCAATAGAGAAAACAAAACTAACAGAAAACCTCGGTATACATGATCCAATACCCACAGTTTATCCAGAGGAAGGCAAAAAGAAATTCAGTAAGCATGATCCAATTTTCAACAACAAGGGTGTGTGCTGGCATTGAGGAGATTTCTCCTAACTTCCCATCCCACAGATTCAACAGGATACAAGTGGAAATCTTCTTACTGTAAGTGAGCTGAGTGCTTAAAGAATCCATGACCTATATTCAAAAAAAGAACAGGACTACTCTTCTCAAAAAATTACATAGCCTGGTATTTGGCTGGAGACAGAGAGCGATTTAGGACACTGTGCTGCAGTGCTCTTTGTGCTCCCAATGGACTTGGACAGCAGAATGGGTTAACACTACCTCACCTCCATCCACGAGGGGGAACCACCTCCATCCACCAGTGGGAGCTGACAAGCAGAAGGACTGCAAGAGACTTGATTGTTTTCAGCATTGAATTATGGGAGATTAGGTTCAGAAAAAAAATGTTACTATGGCATTTAATGGACGATTAGACTACAATTCCCAATGCAAGCCAGGTATAAAGAGAAAGAGAGAGCTTTATTTTCACAGGATGAATAGCAAGGGATTTAATTTTTGGCTGGAGCAGGCTGAGGTGTGCACATTACTGCTGCTGCGTGCACATCAACCTGCTACAAGCCTGTGGCTCTGTGCTGAGGACTAGAGTTATTCTATAACAGAGGGACCCCATTGCTGTATCGTTGGGAGGACACTGCTGCCATTAGCCTGTTGCTGCTAGCAGAGACTGAGCACATAGGAACTGGCTATCTAACTAGCATTATTTATGGCACGTAGACTTTACTGGAACTGTGCTCATCTGCGCCACTGTAAAGACTGGGCCCCAATGCTAGCCAACTGAAGAACTAGGGCTAAAGACTACTCACTCAGATAGCTGCCTCACAAGAGTCATGCAACACTGTACCCAAATTAAATGTTTTTATATATTTTTTTTCACACAAATAGAGCTTTCTTTTGGTGGTATTTAATCACTACTGGATTTTTTATTTTTTGCTAAACAAAAAAACATGGAAAATTAAAAAAACAACTGTTTTTATAGTTTATTATAAAACTTTGCAAACAGGTAATTTTTCTCCTTCATTGATATGCGCTGATGAGGCTGCACTGATGGGCACTGATAGGCAGCACTGATGGGCACTAATAAGGCGGCACTGATGGGCACTGATAAGGCAGCACTGATGAGGCGGCCCTGATGGGTGGCACCGATGGGTGGCACAGATGGGCACTGAATGGCATTGATAGATGTTACTGATAGGTAGCACTGATGGGCACTGATAGGTGGCACTGATGGATACTGGTAGGTAACACTGATAGGCAGCACTGGTGATGATGCACTGATAGGTGGCACTGATGAGCATTGATAGGTGGCACTGTGGGCACTGATAGGTGATGCTGGTGGGCACTGATAGGCGGCACTGTTGGGCACTGGTAGGTGGCACTGGCAGGTGGCACAGGTGGGCACAGATGAGGCGGCGGCTGCTCTCCTTTATCGGGACCGATGTCCCTCTGACAGCCACCGGTGATAGGCTTTTTTTTCTCCTCACACCATCAGCTTGAGGAGAAAAAATAGCAGCTTACCGGCTCTGTTTACATCACATGATCATCTGTCATTGGCTGACAGCTGATCACATGGTATGGGGTCAGGATCGACCCCTTACTCCGATCTGTGATCAGCCAAATCTCATTGACTCGCTGATCACAGGGCGCGTCGCGCACGCCCTACAGGGGCGCGCAGGTCGCTCGAGCACGGGAGGACGTCATCTGATGGCCTCCCGGCAAAGTCGTTCCGCCCTGTAGCCGTCATTCGGTTATAGCACGGAAGGGAAGTGGTTAACCACTTCTGCTCTGGAAAAGATTTACCCCCATTCATGACCAGGCCATTTTTTGCGATACAGCACTGCGTTAAGCTGTCAATTACGCAGTCGTGCGGTGCTGTACCCTAATAAAATTGATGTCCTTTATTTCCCACAAAAAGAGCAATCACTTCTGTGGTTTTTATTTTTTGTGCTATAAACCAAAATAAGACTTTTACGTTTTGCTATAAAACACATCGAATAAAAAAAAAGTAAAAAATTGAATTTCTTCAAGGCCAAAATGTATTCTGTTACATATTTTTGGTAAAAAAAATAATCCCAATAAGCGTATATTGATTGGTTTGTGCAAAAGTTATAGTATCCACAACCCATAGGATACATTTACGGAATTTTTACTAGTAATGGCGGGGATTAGCGACTTATAGCAGGACTGTGATATTGCGGTGGACAAATCGGACACCTGTCACTTTTTTGGAGAACCAGTGACACCAATACAGTGATCAGGGCTAAAAATATGCACTGTCACTGTACTAATGACACTGGCAGGGATGACAACATCTAGGGAAATTAAGGGGTTAAATGTGTGGCCAAACATGTGTTACTGTGTGTGCTGTGTGCTGTTTTTACTAAGTAATGTCCTGTTTTTTATTTCCTGCTTTGCAGGAAGAAAAAAACGGCACATAGCTGCTGCCAGAAGAGGCCCTCTTCGTTAATGTCGGGAGCCATTCGGTGGATGCCAGCAATCAATCAATGATTGTCACTCACTGATTGGTTGGCGCTGCAGCCAATCGCAGCACCTCTGGGGTGGCGCGGGTGCGCGCTTCCTAACCTGACGCGTCGATAACATACTAGGTACGTGATCTGGCGCATAGCATTCGCCTTGCTGCAGTATATCTACGGTGGGCAAGCAGTTAAAAATAAACGGTTGCTGTGGCAGTTGCTGTTTTGTTAGGTTAACCTGTTATACTGTAACACAATTGTTATTAGCATGCTATAATTTAGTCGACCTTTTGACTTACTTTTGAGGGATAGCCAAATCCTTGGTTTGGCCAATAGGAGAGGCTTTTAATTCAATTTATTTACAACAAAAACACTCAGATATTGGAATTCATAATCCATTATTTGTCTATTACCAGTTTGGAACTGCTGACAACTTAGGACTGACTCCCAGTAATGTTTTACTTTCGGAAATGTAAATAGTAAAGGTTGAATATCTAGGATCGTAATCTATAAATTGACATAATATCATAACACTACCCATGCAGTTTTAATAGGTTTCATATCAGGAATTCAGTAATTGCAATGCAGACGAATTCCAAAGGTGAAGGGAGGTGGAGTTGAAATGTCAGTTTGTTTATTTAACAATGTCATTTGGGGATGCACCTAGAAGAAATGTTTAAATTAGTGTTGACTTAGTAAACATTGCCTTTGATTTAATGCCATTCTTCCTGTTTGACTTCTAATCTCCTAACAATTCAAACAACTCCACTTAACTAAAACGCTTCATAAATATCTGGAATTAAACACAGCCAGTTATAATTGATTGTGTATGGAAGAAACCTGTGTTAAAATGAATTTCTCCTGCACTAATTTGTTCCAGATCATAACTATATAGAATATTTATGAAGCCAGCACCTGGAGCTGCAATTTCTACCAAACTGAATAAAGTAAGAAAAGGCATTTTTATTTTAGGAGATTTGGGGTTTCCTCAAAAACCTTGGTGCTAAATATCAGAATATCTGGATTGTAAAAAACAGTATGTCATAGAAAAACAGTACTGTCATTAATGTGACCTATATTCTGACCCTAAATAATATTATATTACCCAACACCCTCCCATTAAAGGGGTTGTAAAGGTTTGTTTTTTATTTTCTAAATAGGTTCCTTTAAGCTAGTGCATTGTTGGTTCACTTACCTGTTCCTTTGATTTACCTTCTAAATGTTTTTTTTTCTTTGTTTTCTTTGTCTGAATTTCTCACTTCCTGTTCCTCCTCAGAAAGCTGTTCAGTAAGCTGTTCTGGCTGACTCCACACCACTCGGATGATGGTGTGAAGTTTAGTGAGGAGAAACAGGAAGTGAGAAATTCAGATAAAGAAAAAAAAACATTTAGAAGGTAAATCAAAGAAAAAGGTAAGTGAACCAACAATGCACTAGCTTAAAGGAACCTATTTAGAAAATAAAAAACGAACCTTTACAACCCCTTTAAGTGTGTGCTGGTTAAAGAAGATCTATCATTATACATTTTATTCTACAGTTCTGTCATATGTCCCTTTGTGTGCCTCATGTGGCCACTTTGGTTGTTTTGGCATCATATGAATATCTTTGACCTTTGACTTAAAGCGGAAGTAAACTCATCCATAAAACAGTTTCATTTCCGACATGTGCCGGAAAAGTAACACTCCCATTGGTTGTGCTCTCAACCAAACCGTCAAACCATCCAATGGCTGGTGTCTAAACTGATCATATGTGCATCATCATGCAGTTGTAGATTAAACAGAGGCAAAGATGGCAGCTTCCTTGGCTGAAAACAGTAGGAGGGTTTACTTCCACTTTAAGTGACACGGTGAGTCTATGGGGTGAGTCCGAGGGTTCAGTATTGATGACACACACGTGTATATTTTGAAAAATAAGTTTTCCGTCATTGTATGTTTATGTGATACTTACAATCTATTTTTATCTGTTACAAGGCTTTTACTCAAAGCGGATGACATCCCCTGAGGAAGCCATATTTCAGGGTGAAACATGTCGGAATCCACCATTATACTGCTATAAAATATGGACCTCAAAAGCTGGGTAATATATGCATATTTTATTTATATGGATGTATGATTTTATACTATTGTGTAAAATAAATATTGAACTTTTTAAAGAAACCTATTGGCAAATCAATATGCTGCACCTACAAAATATCATAGAAACTTTCACATTGTCCTCATATATTAAGAGATGTGGGGCTATAGCCAAATGGCGATCCATCCACAATAATTTAATTCTGTCCTATGGGACAGTACATGTAATATTCTGTCTCGAGTTTCTAAGAGCTTTCTAACCCTAGTTATGAGGTCCGACATGCCCTCCCTCCCCTCCTGCTATGAAAGAGATGGTTGATTCATAGCTGCATTTTATCATAGCTGTGAACACTTTCCAAAGACAAGCAACGGCAAGAGGAATGCAGAGGAAGGAGGTGTGTCAGCCTCTGCATTTCTCTTGTCCTTTATCTATGGGAAAAGTGCTCACAGGCAAGACAAGATACCGTTATGAATTAGACTTGTGCACAACGGAAAAATTTGTTCCGTTTCGGTTCGTTTCTTTCCGGTCCTGTTGATTCGTAATCATTCGTAATTTTGCTAGACGGGATTTTTCGTGTTCGGACTCATTCGTATTTTTGCAAGCGACATTTTTCGTTGAATTTTTTGTTGCTTTATAATTCGTACTTTCGGTAGAGTACGTTGTTTTTCGTTGATTCTGGACACAACTCCTACTTTCGTAACTTTTTTTGGGTTCGTACTTTCGGTAGAGTACGTTGTTTTTCGTTGATTCTGGACACAACTCCTACTTTCGTAACTTTTTTTGGGTTCGTTGATTCGTAATTTTCCGTGTCTCTCTCACAACGACGCTGCCTATTATGCCTAATGTGCTTCGAATGGATTTGTACTTTTCTAAATACATTGCGGTTATTTGTAACGATTCGAAATCTCGTATTTTACTTTCGTTTTTAACATGCGGCTATAGGCTCCGCCCCTGTACACCATTTTGAGAGGGTTCAGCACGGTGAGGGAGAAGCAGAGAGCAGAGCAGAGTGTTATTGTGCTTCGAATGGATTCGAAATCTCGTATTTTACTTTCGTTTTTTACATGCGGCTATAACCTCCGCCCCTGTACACCATTTTGAGAGGGAGTTCAGCACGGTGTGGGAGAAGCAGAGAGCAGAGCAGAGTGAGTGTTATTGTGCTTCGTATGGATTCGTACATTCGTAACTTTTTCATAACGAATTATGCCGAAGACATTCGGGCATTCGCTATTTGCGGTATAATTTATTTCGGATTCGGTCTTATTCGTAATTGCTTTGTTCGGAAATTCGAATGCTTCCGAATGTCCGAAAGTTGCTAAATTCGGACGAATTTCAATTCGTTACGAAACGAATTGCACAAGCCTATTATGAATCAACTGTCTCTATCACAGCTGTTTTCGACACAATGAATGTTGCACTTGAGCTTTTAATGTTTGGGAAGAAGGGGCATTTTAAAGGAAGTAGAAAAATAGGAGATAAAAATGTTATAGGGTATATTCAGATAAATAAAAACTACAATAGTAAATAGCGGTCTGAAGTCACACCTCAGAAATTTAGAGAGAGATGATGGATGTCTGAGGCAGCCTGGGAGCAAAAACTCTAGGTGAGACCATCGGCTGATTAGAAGTGTATGAATAAGAGGAGAGTGGTGAAATTTTCCCATTGGATTCCTGTTCAGAACTTGTTTTTATACTGCTTGTCTGACCTTCCTTGTGTGGGGTCCACACCTGATGGTAAGAGACAGTGCAAGGCTTCACTGCCAGTTTCCCTTTCAGGCAATGGCGGTGGTAGCGCCCGAGAGCCGATAGAAACATCAGCTGGGGTGCCAACATCGCTGGATTCCAGGACAGGTAAGTGTCCTAACATTAAAAGTCATCAGCTACAGTATGTGTAGCTGCTGACTTTTAATTTTATGCTAGTGGGGGGGACGGAACTCTCCTTTCAGTAGAGCCGGGTCAGTGGTCTAAATGGCACAGCGAGTTTTTGGTACATTTCCGAGTCGGACTGGTTAGTCATTATTATTTGTGGGTTCAGCTGGATATGAAGAGCTGTCGCACTGCATGAATTGTGAAACTGCCTTTTCAATTTAATATTGCTAAATCACAGAGAACTCTTTTAGTTTGGCTGATGTATGGATTCATTGCTTGCTAAATTGGAATCAGAGGGAAAAAATGACATCTTTGGGGGAGTTTGTCATAAGTATTGACAAATATAATAAAAGTGCAGCGCTAAAACAATAATCAGATTGTGACATCCAATTCCAGGTAAGACAAACAAGTCCTTTCAATAACGTTCCAAAGCTATTTCCAAAATGCTCATAGAATGTGGTCAGCAAATGCAATAGGCAAAGTGCATCAGAGGAAAGATAGAACCATCACAGCTTCACTGCCAGAAAATAATGATTTTTACTTGTAAGCAACAAATGTCAGAAAAGGTTTGGTCTTTAACCACTTAAGACCCAATACGCAGCATAAGAACCAGGCCCCTTTTTGCGATTCGGCACTGCGTCACTTTAACTGACAATTGCGCGGTCGTGCGACGTGGCTCCCAAACAAAATTGGCGTCCTTTTTTTTCCCACAAATAGAGATTACTTTTGGTGGTATTTGATCACCTCTGCGGTTTTTATTTTTTGCGCTATAAACAAAAATAGAGCGACAATTTTGAAAAAAATGCAATATTTTTTACTTTTTGCTATAATAAATATCCCCCAAAAAATATATAAAAAAACATTTTTTTTCCTCAGTTTAGGCCGATACGTATTCTTCTACATATTTTTGGTAAAAAAAAAACGCAATCAGCGTTTATTTGATTGGTTTGCGCAAAAGTTATAGCGTTTACAAAATAGGGGGTAGTTTTATGGCATTTTTAATAATTTTTTTTTTTTTTTACAAGTAATGGTGGGTTGCACTGGTTACTGTAAAAATTACACTGGCAGTGAAGGGGTTAGCCAGGAGGGGGCGCTGTAGGGGTTAAGTGTGCCCTGATTTGTGTTTCTTACTGTGGGGGGGCGTGGCTTAGCGTGTGACGTCAACGATCATCGTTCCCTATTACAGGTATAGTGATACCCCCAGTTAAGAGGGCAGCCTTGATTGTTTAGGGCCCTGTAGTGCACCGCTGTCAACCCCTGGCAATCGGCTCTAACCTCTCGTGGCACAGTTAGTAAAGGGGATGATAGAATTCCAATCACTCTAATATTCTCTATGACACAATCCCACAGTAAGGCACACAGTAATGGTATAAACCAGTAAATGACACTGACAACCAATATACTTAACTATTATTTTACTGTTAGTAAAGGTTAAAATGATAAAACAGTATGCAATGTCACATGCAGAGCTCTGCAATATGGGTATAGTTACTCAAACATTCAACGTTCAGCAATATGATAGACAGTTTAACAGACCCCGCTGCAGCTATCCTCCCTCGTGAGCAAAAAATGGCACCCAGCAATGTCCTATACTACCCAGTCAGGCCCCACTATGATTTGGGTATAGTTCTGTGGAAGAAATCTTCACTAGCAAACACGGTGGTGCACTTTCAAGAACAATTGTAATCCAACAAAGTAATGATGATCGGTAACTTTGTAATGCCAGGGAGACTAATAACTCAGTTCAGCAGATAGTCTCCCCAGAGTGTAACTGCAATCACTGTGATGGCCCTGAATAAAGGTAATAGGCCTAGAGATACTGTGGTGTAGCTCTGAGCAGGTGCTCTCTCACCCGACCGGACTAGTCCTTGTTCGTTACTTCCATTACTGTGACGCGCTTCACAATGTCCACGACACCCGGGTCTTCGATCCTCCTGATGATAGCACTCAGCAACAGGATCAGACGCTCCGCAGGCTCCTCGGTGGAGCGGAAGGCTCTTTGGAAAAGCACAAGGCCCAGGCTCTTGCTGGGAGGGCGGTATCCAAAGAGAGAGAACTGGGGCCCACCTCCCTCTTATAAAGTCCACCCCAGCAGCCTTTGCACAGGGCAGTGCACCCTGGGTGCCTCAAGGTGTACTGGGTAGTGTAGTCTCTGGGGAATTAAAGGACAATACCCCGCTACACAGGGAACAGACAATCAGTGACAGGCACACTAGGAAGCACGGGGAGAGGTTTGTTTACACTTACCTCTCCCCGTTCTTCCTCTCTGTGACCCGATCGCGGGACACCAGCGGTGATTGGGTCCGCTGTTCTCGCGGGGACGGTCACGGAGAAGAGGACCGAGTTGCAATCACGCCGCCGGCGGCGAGCTCACGACCCACGGCTGGGCTCTTAAAGGGGACGTACCTGTACGCCCATGTGCCCAGCCATGCCATTTTGCCGACTTACATCGGCGTGCGGCGGTCCTCAAGTGGTTAAATTGTTAAACTTCCTTCATCTACACGCCGTAGTTCTTTTCTTTGATAAAAGAACTAAGGCCCCTTTCACACGGGCGGACCGTTCAGGTCCGCCTCTGAGTTTTTTAGGCAGACCTGAACGGACGCTCCGTGCACCTCTATGGAGCCACGGATGTCAGCGGTGACATGCCCGCTGACATCCGACCCGCTCTGATCCGCCAAAGTGTAACGGAGGAAAACCCTACTTTTCCATCCGTCTGGCAGATCGGATGACAAGGGACTCTACGGTCCGTCATCCATTCCCCCATAGGGGAGAGCGGCGCTCTGACAGGTCGGTCCCTGCACAGTGTCTGGAGACAGACTCGTCATCTGCCTGCTCAGCGGGGATCAACGGAGCGATCCCCGCTGAGCAAAGCGGAGCCCGCACACGGACACGCCCGTGTGAAAGGGCCCTAAGAGATACTTTGTTTTACTTATTAGCGTGTTGTTATAAAACTTGGCAGGCTGCCTGGATTTTTTTTCCCCAGCTGTGAGAACTCTATGCACTTGTTAGAAAGATCGTGTCATGCTGTTTTGAAGATCGGGAAGGAAAAAAGATCGCGATTTCGATTCTTTTTTTTTTTTCATTCAAAAACTTTTTTTTTATTTAAAAAAAATTATTCTCATAATACATACAATTCAATACAATTCAATTTGTGCATTTTGTTCGGTAAAACCTTACTCATAAGAAAAACATGTCTACTCTTACATCCATATAATATTTTGTGTCAATCTTGTGTATTTACATCTGTATTAAAACACTCTATCCTCTTTTCCCTTTTTCTCTCTTTCCACCTCCCCCCAACCCTATACTACATCCATCACCTATACCTTCTAATGTCTGATCACCCCAAGTCGTTTCTTCCACCACCAATGTTCTCTCCTATCTAGATGTTCAACCTTTACTCCTTCAAGCTATTCTTTCCTTCTCCTCTCTGCCCCTCCCTCCCCTACACCTCCCCAGGATCTCTACATCTGGAGTCTTTCCACTACCAGTTGAGCTGGCGCTAGATCGGCATCCCCCAGCCATGGTTGCCATATAGTATCAAATTTACCCACTTCTCTTCTATGACTATACGTCAATCGTTCTCTAAGAAGCAAGGAATTTACGTAAGAGATCCACTGCTTCCCCCTGGGTACCGCTGGTGCCATCCAGTATTTTGCGATGAGTTTTCTAGCTAAATACATCAGTCTAGTTAACATGTAGTACATTCCTCTTGGGAACATTTCTACATCTATGGCTCCAAGCAGGTACACTACAGGGCTTAAAGGGACAGGGACCTGTGCTAGTCTAGTAATGCACTGGGAGACTTCCTCCCAGTACCTATGTAGTTTTGGACATCTCCAAATTAGGTGTATGAAGTCCCCCTTATGTACTTTACATTTTGGGCACAAGGGGGAGTCTCTTCCTCCCCATTTATACAACTGTACTGATGTTCTATATGCCCTATGCAAAATAAATAATTGTGATAATCTGTGGGATGCAGATACCGATACCACTGGAATAGATTCAAGGGCCCTTTCCCACTGATTTCCATCTATCTCCCCTATGTCTTCCACCCATTTGCTTCGGCATTTTAGGGAGGCATGGTCCTGTATTGAGGAAAGCAATTCCCTATAAATTTTTGATGTTAATCCTTTTCCTAGTGTCTGCCCCAAGAACCTCACTCAACATCGGTGATGTTGATACTGTCAATGAATGTGTTGTTTGTTGGGCCTGCAACTCATGACGAAGTTGGAGATATTGATAGAAGCTCTTGGGGTTTAACTGGAATTCCCTACATAGCTGTTCGTATGTCTTCAACACCTCCCCCTCATATAGCTGTACAAAATACCAGATCCCCCTTTCTTTCCAAGGGGTAAAACCCTGCAATTCCTGTACCTCTGGGTATCTCTGAGTATGCCAAATTGGAGTAAAGGGCAACACACCCGATATCTTCAGAGCTTTCCGGACCTCCCCCCATACCCTTTTGAGAAGGACACCCGTAGGTGCCGAACCTGGGATGCTTGGCAGGGCCATTTCCATATGGGAGGCCGCCTCTAATGCTGGGACCGATGCAGTCACCAATTTACATATATGGTTCTCATTTCCCTCCCGCCCCCACTCTGCCATCTGCTGGAACTGTGAGGCCAAAAAATACATTTTGGGATGGGGTACTGCCAGTCCTCCTCTGTCCTTTCCATATTGAAGTGTGGCTAGACTAATCCTGGCTGCCTTTTTCTTCCATATTAATTCCCTCATCAGAGTATCAATCTGTTTAAATCATTTGTTCGGGATCCATATAGGGGAATTTTGGAAAACATACAATTGCTGCGGGGCCCATACCATTTTTATTAAATTTGCCCGTCCTACTACTGACAGTGGAAGCTTACACCAACTGTTACATTTCACTTTCTGCCTAGCCAACAGTGGACCCAGATTCAGCTGAAGATACTCAGCCGGGTCCGGAGATACCACCACTCCCAGATATTTAAAACTATTGGCTATAACTATTTGTTCTGCCCCCTCTGGTAACTGTTCCTTCAACTGATCTATGGGCATTAAGGTTGATTTTGACCAGTTGATGGTGAAGCCTGAAAATCTTCCAAAATCCCCTATTATCCCCATCACTGCTCGCAACGAAGATCGGGAAGGGAAAAAGATTGCGATTTCGATTCTTAACGATTAATCACGCAGCTCTACTCAGCGGGCGAAAAATGTAACAAAGCGGATTCCAATTAATTTCTCAACAGATTGTGAAATGCTGGCCCCACTGAAGTGAGCGCAATAGGCTCTCAGGAAGAGATCATCAGGGTCAACATATGAGGCCTTATGCACACATGGCATTTGCCCTGCTCTATTAAACGCCTTTCCACCTGGCAGCTGCACTTTGGTAGAAAAAGCCGCTTAAACGCTGTGAATGCGTGTGGCGCGTTTAGGTGCATTAAGCGATTGGGCAATAATTAATTTCATTGGACAGAATAATCATTTATTCTGCCCATTGAAATGAATTGATGCTCAAGTGCTAAACGAGCCTAGTGTTAACTCACGTTTAGACTTGTTTACACTTGTCAAGCATTTTTTTTTGGCCAAAACGGCAGGGTTTTTCTTTCTGCCTTTAAATGAGACAGCCTCTAAACACCTATGTTTGCATGGACAATAGGCTAACATGCAGGGGCATTTAGAAGCAGAAAATAAATGCCTCTAGGTGCAGCGTTAGAAATGTCCAGTGTGCATGAGGCCTTAGAAGCCCACCCTGGCCCCTGTTTGTCCATCTTAAACTGCAGCATAATCTCTTTAGTTTTTTTTTTTCCCTTTCTATTCTAAATTAAAGAACTCTATAAAAGCCATTACAAAACTGCTGATAAATCCTGAGTGTTCTTTCCAGGCAGCCAAATGAAGTCTATGAAGCAATGATACTCATTAAAACAATAATGTAATATTGAACTTTGAATCACTGCCAGATATTTTAATATAGATATTGTATTATATACCCATTATAAAATTGATGCAGTAGCTCAGTCTTGCAGAACAAGAATGGCAAACTGTATAATAATTTGTTATATATTATAATTACTACAAAGGTGGTTTTATTAGAATTACAGTTAAAACATAAACTCTCCTGCTTGCAGACTTGCTCCCTTGGGCATATTTGAGTCAAATTCAAATTGAAATCCTTGGTGTCTGTATAGGAAGGGACAAAAGCACCGCTAGTACCTACACAGTACTGCCTCCAGCCTTGTGCCTATACAACCAATGGAAAGCTGCAGACAATCGAAAACGTCTAGTAATAAGTATGCAATATGAATATATATATATATATTTTTTTTTCTTTTCTTTATGTACTGTGTGCAAGAGAAACTAGAACTCCACAAAGCTGTTGGTCTATCCTCCTACTGAAGTCTAAATCACCATTAAGCATAGGCAGAAATAGTTAGACGTTTCCTTTTATTTTTTTAAGTTGTTATAAAGGTTCAAGGTTTTTGTGTACGAGAGCCTTGTCTCTCCCGGAACTCTTCTTTTTCATTGGCTGAGGCAGCAGCAAGAGCCATTGGCTCCGGTTGCTGTCAATCACAGCCATTGAGCCAATGAGGAGAGAGAGGGCGCGGGCCCAAGCTACGGCACTGTGTGCGAATAGACACAAAGAGCCACGGCTTGCGAATGAGTCTGCTTGGGTGCCCCCATTTTAAGCTACTTGCTCTGGAGGCACTCGGCAGGAGGGAGGGGCCAGGACCATCGGGGAGGGACCTGAAAAGAGGAGGATCATGGCTGCTCTGTGCAAAACCAACTGCACAGATAAGTTAAGTATTACATGTTTGTTTATAAAACAAGAAAAAAGAAGAATAAGAAAGCCTTTAATATCACTTTAATACTTGTATAAATTTAAAAACAGTACCCCAGACTCTTTTTGTAGCAACATCTTCTATTGCCCTGCATATCAGATCTGGGAGGGGAAGGGGCAGCAAAGCAAGGTAAAGATATTTAAAGTGGTTGCAAACCCTTACAGACCACTTTAACCTACAGGTAAGCCTAGATTAAGGCTTAAGCCCCGTACACACGATCGGTTTGACTGATGAAAACCGTCCGATGGATGGTTTTCATCAGACCAACCGATCGTGTATGGTACCCATCGGTCTTTTTTCCATCGGTTGTAAAAAATAGAACCTGTTTTAAAATTTTCCGATGGATAAAAAACCGATGGGAATTTCCGATCATCTATGGGCAAGTCCATCGGTTAAAAAACCCACGCATGCTCAGAATCAAGTCGACGCATGCTCAGAAGTATTAAACTTAATTTTTCTCGGCTCATCGGAGTGTTTTACGTCACCGCGTTTGGAACGGTCGGTTTTTTGACTGATGGTGTGTGGCCAAGACTGATGAAAAACAGTTTCATCGGATTTCCGATGGACAAATCCATCGGACGAAAATCCATAGGTTATCCGATCGTGTGTACGGGGCTTAACCTGTAAGTACAAGAAATATCTCCTTAACCTACACGGTTAAGGAGATATTTTCCAAAAAACGGGCACCGATGTCTACAGCACTTGCGGTCCCGTAGACAACGGCGCAAGCGCGCTGAGCGTGCCGTTAGTGAAGGCGATCATGCCGTCACTGCCGGCTCCCACGCACATGCGCGGGAGTGACGTCATCGCTGCTCCGGCCAGTCACAGCGCCGGAGCAGCGATAACCGGAAGTCACTCCAGGAGATATGGCGGCGACGGAGGTGCACGAGGATCGCTTCGGGGGCTTTGATCTCAGGTAAGAAATTCATAATGAGCTAGAATGCTATGCATACTAGCTCATTATGCCTTTGTTCTGCAGGGTGTTTTTTTTCCTCTTCCTCTTTAAGGCTTTACTGCATTGCGCAGTGCTGTCTATCTAACAAATTGGGTTTGCTTATAGTATGAGAGAACACAGAAAGCAACGTAATCTGTAAGCTGCTACTCTTTTATTCAAAATGATATTTTGGATAAATAAAGCATTCCAAACACATACAGTACATTTCAACGCTGTCTGCATACACTTACACAGATAAAAGACACAAGTAATGCAAGCTGTGTAAGTATCTGAATTTGACTTGGTATCAGCCTTTAACAGTTCTTGAATCACATAGCTCTAATGCCGCGTATACACGATCAGAATCTCCGACAACAAAACTGTTTTTTTTTCCGTCGGATGTTGGCTCAAAACTTGTCTTGCATATACACGGTCGCACAAATGTTGTCAGAAATTCTGATGGTCAAGAACGTGGAGACGTACAACACTACGACAAGCCGAGAAAAATGAAGTACAATGATTCCGAGCATGTGTCGAATTGATTCCGAGCATGCGCAGCACTTTTGTGCGTCCGAAATGGCTACACACGGTTGGAATTTCCGACAAGAACTTTTCTTGTCGGAAAAATTGAGAACCTGCTCTCAAACATTTGTTGTCGGAAATTCCGACAGCAAATGTCCTATGAAGCCAACACACGATCGGAATATCCGGCCAAAAGCTCACATCGAACATTTGTTGTCGGACATTCCGATTGTGTGTATGCGGCATAAGATGGAAAAGAAGATGTGGGCATGAAAGCCAAGCAATTAACCACTTGACCTTGATTTACCCCCTTCCTGACCAGGCCATTTTTTGCGATACGGCACTGCGTTACTTTAACTGACAATTGCACGGTCATGCGACATTGTACCCAAATAAAATGTATGTCCTTTTTTTCCCACAAATAGAGCTTTCTTTTGGTGGTATTAGATCACCTCTGGGAATTTTATTTTTTTGTGCTATAAACAAACAAACAAAAAAAAACAACAATTTTGAAATAAACAAAACAATATTTTTTAATTTCTACCTTAAAACACATCCAATAATAAAATGTAAATAAACAAATTTCTTCATCAATTTAGGCCAATATGCTACATATTTTTGGTAAAAAAAAATCCCAAAAAGCGTATATTGATTGGTTTGCGCAAAGGTTATAGCGTTTACAAACTACGGGATGTTTTTACAGGATTTTTATAAAAATTTTTTTTACTAATAATGGCGGTGATCAGCGACTTATAGCGGGACTGCGATATTGCGGCGAACAGTCAGGACACTGACACTTTTGACACTTTTTTGGGGACCAGTGACATTATTACAGTGATCAGTGCTAAAAATATGCATGGTCATTGTACTAATGACTCTGGCTGGGAAATGGTTAACATCAGGGGTGATCAAAGGGTTAACTATGTTCCTTGCTAGTGATTTACTACTGTGGGGGAGGTGCTTTTAGTAGAGGAAGGCATAGATCCATGTTCCTGCTTCGCAGGAACACAGGATCCATGCCTTCCTTACTGACAGAACGGTGATCTGCCTTGGTTACATAGGCAGATAGCAGTTCTGCCTGTGTACAGAACGATCAGCGGGTACAAGTGATCATCGGGTCCATGGTACTCGTGCCCGATACCCGGAAGTGCAGGATCACGTACTGTATATATACATGATCCTGCGCAGAGCAGTCTCTCTGTAGCAGTAAAACTGCTATGGGGCAGTGGGCAAGTGGTTAATGTACAGGCAAGAGGCATTCTGATAGAAGGAGAAAGCAGAGTGGCAGAGAGATGTCCCCATCACTGCGCTGCTTTACCTTCATTAATCAGCCATACACAGGGAGAATATCCATGACAGCCTGGCTTTAGAAAAAAGTGGGTCGAATAAAGCTGGCCATCATTCATTAAAAAAAAAAGACATCTGTTGATGAAAAAGAAGAACTACAGAAAACAACTTTTGAACTGAAGTGAATATTGCAACAAATGCTGCTTTTATATTATATAATTTAATGAAAGATTCATTTTTTTTTTTTTTTTTTTACACGAGTTCTGCTGTAACTCTTCAACTTAACCACTAAAATGCTGAAAATAATGTTATTTGTTTTCACATGCCTGACAAACCATGAGTGGATGAATCAAAGAAATCAGAAAAGAGACCAATGTATCTATGACCTTACTGTCCTAATCCTTCAAGTAGAAAAAAAAAAAAAATTATTTTCAATATGAGATTTCTATTTGAGACATTTGATGATGTCTATTATTGTGACAATTCTGTGCCATTATAACCAGGGCTATCCTAAGGGCAAAGTGATTTAGATGGTTGCCTTGGGCCTCAAGCCTCGTACACACGGCCGAGATTCTCGTCAGGAAAAAAACATAGTTTTTCCTGATGAGAATCTTGACAAGAAACTTGTTCCGGCCGAGTGTACACACGTACGATTCAAAAGAACCGCTGTTCTTTTGAATGGCGCGAACGCGGTGACGTCATCGACTACGACGGGCGTGCGCTAGTCACATTCGATGCCGTCGCCGCCATCTTGCTACACCCTATGCCTATGCCTAGGAAGCTACCGCGCATGCGTCAAAGTCATTTTGAGCATGCACGGGTTTCCACGGCGACGGGTAAGTGTACACATGCTCGGGTTTCTCGTCGAGAAACAGGCCGACGAGATTCTCGACGAGAAAAAAGACAGCAGGTCGTCTTTTTTCTCGTCTGGGAATCTAGGCAGTTTTCTTGATGAGAAAACTGAAACCCGTGTACACACAGCCGGTTTTCTCAGCAAGAAAGCTCTCCCGGCAGTTTTCTTGTCGTTTTTTGCCGAGAAAACCGGTCGTGTGTACGCGGCCTCAGAGCAAGCAAAACCCAAAAACTGCTCATTGCTTTCAAAGATTTTTCAAGCTGAAGGCACTTTGTGTGAAAGTTATAACAGGGTTACTAGCAAATGGCTGGCAAAATGGTTAAAACATCAACAATGTAACCACATTAAGCAGCTTAAGAGCACTTGATTAAAAAAAATAGCTCTAATAAAACACACAACAGTGAAGTGCTCCAGTATATCACAAATAGCAGTGCACTAGTAGGATCAAAATGTACAAAAACGAAATAATAGTAGATGATGTAGATACTGTAAAGACAAACTGAGTGCGGCTTAAAAATAATTATATGAATACATCTAAAGCAGCTAGGTGGACAAAGAAAAATAATAGAAAAACCAAAAAGATACATTAATGGTAAAGGTCTAAATACAAGATATATGCTTTGTGGGGATAGAAAGATACAACCGAAGCCTGTTAATGATATAGAGTGCAGAGACCATGCAATATAACCCACTCGCTGTAACAACAAGTCCTCAAAATAGAAAACACACAGAAATAAAAAATAAAAAAAAGATAATAACATTTCAAACTCCTCAACAGTCATACAAAATTAGGGAAAATAAATTGGCCCAGATTTCTATTGTAATAGTTTATATATTTTCCTTCCTTGAGTTAACCACTTGACCTCTGCAAGATTTACCCCCTTCCTGACCAGGCCATTTTTTGCATACGGCACTGTTGTATTTCAACTGATAATTTTGCAGTCGTACAACGCTGTACCCAAATAAAATGTATGTCTTTTTTTTAATCTCAAATAGAACTTTTTTTTTTGGGTGATATAAACAAAAAAAGACAGACAATCTTGAAAAAAACTAAAACATTATTTTTTTACTTTCTGCTATAAAACATATCCAATAAAAAAATGTAATAAATCTAATTTCTTCATCAATTTAGGCAAATATGTATTATGCTACATATTTTTGGTAAAAAAATCCCAATAAGTGTATATTAATTGGTTTGCATAAAAGTTATAGCATCTACAAACAATGGAATATATTTATGGAATTTTTATTTATTTTTACCAGTAATGGCGGCGATCAGCGACTTATAGTGGGACTGCGATATTGCGGCGGACAAATCGGACACTAAACTGATCTTGCGCAAATTTCATTCCCGCATGTCAGTGTCGACTTCGCCCCCCCCCGAAATCTCCAAAAGTAGTACAGAAATTAGAAATGACCACTTTTGGAAATCAGTGCGGCGTCCCACCGATTCGGACGCTGCCATTGCTGGCAATTGCTGCTGATTTGGCATGCTATTTGACATGTCAAATCGCATCAATGTGAACCAGGGCAAAGTGACACTTTTGACACTTTTTGGGGACCAATGACACTAATACAGTAATCAGTGCTAAAACAATGCAGGGTCACTGTACTAATGACACTGGCTGGGAAGGGGTTAACATCAGGGATGATCAAAGGGTTAACTGTGTGCCTAGCCAGTCCTTGTGTACTGTGGAGGAGGTGCTTTTACTAGGGGAAGGCATTGATCCGTGTCCCTGCTTTGCAGAACGGCAATCTGTCTTGTTTACATAGGCAGATCGCTGTTCTGGCTTTCTGCCTAATGATTAGGGCTCAAACAACTAAATGATATAATCGATTATGACAATAGACAACTATTTTCATAATTGATTAGTTCATCAGCCAATTAGTTGGCCTGCAAACAGAAAGCATTATTTGTTTACATATCAGAAAACAACAGTGCAGCACACATACGGCTCAGTACACCGCCCATACATGTCAGTAAGTGCCTGAGAACTTGTGAATGTGTGAGGAACAATGCCTCGTGGGACATGTAGTCCTGGGCAGGAGAAGGAAGTGATTTAAAGTGATTCTAAAGGCAGAAGTTTTTTTTTACTTTGCTATAGGGGCACTATACTAAACTTTGCAGCTTTCTATTGGGGCACTCTGAAGGCAGGAGCAGCCAGTGGGGGACCCCAGAAGAGGAGAATCAGGGCTGCTCTGTGCAAAACCATTTGATGAAGCAGTGAATGTCATTAGAAAATGTCACTTGCTTTTAACATTCAATTTTAAAATGAAAGTAATTTCCAAACAAAAACCACATACATAGGTGTGCGCACAGGGTGTGCTGGATGTGCCTTGCCACACCCTAATCACCCCCTGTGCATTAGCCATTATCCAGGGGAAGCACCAAGTGGGTGGTTGGGGGTGCCAGTGTAAATGTCCCCATTTTATTAAATGCTAGGTTCAACTTTAAGAACATATTACACACTGTATTTATATGCTCCCAATCAACTGTCTCCCACCACCAGATCCTCCTCCCTGTGACAGCAGCTGGAGTTTATGTGTGTTTGAGATTTGGGGTGAACACCCTAATATAATAGGCTTCGCACACCTAATGACCACGTACACTGTCTGAAAACTGATTTGATCGAGAAACGTTTCCTATTCTGCTCTTTCAAATTTTCCCATCACTGTGGTTGAAAACGTCGATCTGACCCCATTAACGATTAGAAAATCAAACAAACATTCCTAAAATATTTGAAGGAAAATTTTGTGTATGGCTTGTGTGAAGCTACCTGCCTATAAAAAAGGGAGTCTGCCATGCATACTTTTTTACTACAATCCTGTCTGAAAATCTGCAAAACAGCATTTTTCTTTAAAAATTTTGACCCCTGAATCCGATGATATATACCAGATTATTTAATAGTATATACAGTATACTGTAGCACTTTAGTTTGTTATTCTCAGTGGATTTGCGATTTTGTTCCCTAACCTCATAGCTGGTTATTTATATTTACCACTTCAACTAGATATTCAACAATAAATAGTTATTTTTTTATACTTTACATACTAACTATACACCAAACTTTTAGGTTTTTATCCGATTATTCAATTAGTTGAAACAATAATCGGCCAACTAATTGATTATGAAAATAATCGTTAGTTGTAATCCTACTAATGATCGGCGGGTGCCGGCAGACATCGAGTCCACGGTACCCGCAGATCAGCTCCTGTTGTGTATAATCACAACAGGAGCAGGTCGCCAGCGGCGCACATGTGCGCCCAAGACCCGGACGTGCAGGATCACATACTAGGAACGTGATCCTGAGCAGCAGAGCTGCCTTGCTGCTGTATATGTAAGTTATACGGTTAAAAAAACACAGTTCAACCAATGTCAGAGTGAATATTGAAAACTTTTAAAAGACATCTGAACAGACACCAATATGAGCTGCTATTGCTTACCTCCTGCAAATGCTATCTGCCTGGCTGTTTCTGGCTTGAATGCTTTTTGAGACATTGGCCTGGCACAAACATACACCCAATGAAGTCAGGACTCCAGATTTGCATACTGTTCTCAAAGTCTTAAAGCATATTAAAAAAACAATAACAAAAATGTTGAGTATTGAACGTTACCAGTTCTTAGATCTGGTAGCTGCGTTCATTTTCCCTATTCAGGCTTTTTCTCTTTATTTTTACCAGGTGATCCAACTTTAAACACATTTCCTGCTCAGGGTGACAATGCTCACTCACTGTATTGTATGTAGGGAAAGTCAGTATTGTCATCCTAGGATAGGTATACAAGCACCCCCAGCTTTTTTTCTCTCCATACCATAAGGCCTGATTCATACTTGTGCAGGTTGAAGTTTGCATATTGCAGGTAAACCATTAAAGTCTACGGAAGGAAAAAACTGAAAAAAAACCTGGCCCTCTCCATAAAATGCACAGATGTGAACTACACCCATAGGAAACCATGTTAAATGGACTGTAGTGTGTTTCTGCAAAACTGAAAATGCACTAAAAAATGCATAGGCAGGCCTAAACAAAAGGGGTTCTGAAGCCCTCAGAGATAGCTAATCTAATAATAACACCACAGTGATTCACTCAATGAAGTGTGTCACCACCTATAGAAAAACTTGCTTACCAGATGGCAAGCAAAACCAGGCATGTGGCTATAGCCCAGCCAAGACCTTTGCTTGCACAGAAGATCATGGAAATAAGCCCAGGGTAATCTGAGATTGTTAGTTCAGCAAAAAAACTCAGCAGTAAACCTTGGGGTTTGCAGAGATGTGCGGCTCATATGGACATTTTCTTCCCCACATCTGGCACCCTTTCTGGGAGATATTGCAATATCAATTCAAGCAATGAATCTCGGATTGAACGGTGGTATCGGTGTGTGGATATACCAATGCAGCCATCTTCCCAGGGCTTATTTCCATGATCTTCTGTGCAAGCAAAGGCCTTGGCTGGGCTTTAGCCACATGCCTGGTTTTGCTTGCCATCTGGTAAGTGAGTTTTTCTATAGGTGGTGGCACACTTTATTGAGTGAATTACTGTGGTGTTATTATTAGATTAGCTATCTCTGAGGGCTTCAGAACCCCTTTCGTTTAGGCCTGCCTATGCATTTTTTAGTGCATTTTCAGTGAATCACTGTGGTGTTAATATTATAAGATTCCATCCTATTATCTCACCATTTTTATCATTTGAAGCATGAGATATATATTTCTACAATCAAATACATTTATTGAATTATTTGGACTATATTAGCGCGGCTTCTCCTATTTATTCGTATTTTGTATATATCTCACATTAATCTGCTGCTTCCTGGATTATTATTGTTTTTAACTAATACATTAGCACGGTTTTTCTTCCCTTCAAATGGTATATTTAACAGACCAAAAACATCCAAATAAGAAAAGTTCATTGTTAGGGTTTTTAAGGCTCTATGCATACTGGCTTAAAAAACGTTGCAGCGCAATGTTATCCCATGTGTCCATGCACTTTAGAACGATTACAGGCATATTTTGAGCTCAACATTTAGAGGCAGGAGTAAAAAAAACCTTCTGGATCGCGTTTCTGATCACTGGTAGAAAAAAACGTAAAACTCTCCTAAACTCGTCTAAACTTTGTACAAAAAATGCTCTATATGAGCGTATTTTACTGCCAGGAGAACAGACATTTTTTTTAAAGTGGTTGTAAACCCACTTTGAAAAAAAAAACTAACACTTGCAAGACAAAGGCATAATGAGCTAGTATGCATAGCATACTAGCTCATTATGTAATACTCACCTGAGATCGAAGCCCCCGCTGCGGTGGCCGTACACAGCACCGGCCGGCGACATCACTCCCGGGGGTTACTTCCAGGTATTGCGGCTCCGGCGCTGTGATTGGCCGGAGCCGCGATGATGTAACTCCCACGCATGCTTGCGGGAGCCACCAGTAATGGCACACTCACTGAAGCAACGGCACGTACGTCCCGTTGCTTCAGTGCGCATGTGCCGATTACGTCGGCACATGCAAATACAGGGGATATCTCCTAAACTGTTCAGGTTTAGGAGATATCCGGGGTATCTACAGGTTTACAACCACTTTAAGCCCAGTGTGCATGGAGCCCTATGCCCTTTAAACCAAATTAATCAGAAAAACAGCCAGGCAATCAGCATTTTTCAGTAGGAAATCAGCATGGCAGCCCCCATTTCTTACAGTGTTTAAATGTAGTCTGGTATTATACATTTATACAAAGACATATTTTATATAAATTTTAGTCTGGTTGTTATAAAACCTCTCTGGGATTCTGGGAATGAGATTTCACATAGTTCAAATACAGCAAATGTATAATGTGCAGATCTGTATTATCTGTGCATTTTAAGCACAAGTAGATATAGTACTTTTCAGAAAAAACAATGAAGCATGTAATATGATTACAGAAATAATAAGACATGACTGACGGCTGGTTTTAGACAAAAGTATCCTGCATGAATAATAGCACATTGAATGTAGATTTTCATTAGCTCCACAAAAGCAATTACATGTTTTAATATTAGAATATTGTGGCAGGAGATACAGCCATTGATTTATTGTGCCAATATGATGATATAATAATGTCTTGTTTTACTGTCATACTGTCCTGTTTCAATCAATCTTTATCTTACAACTTTGAAATACACATCGCTGATATGCCAGTACAACTAAAAAGAACTGCAGGCACCTTTAATAGTCCAATTCATTAGGTCTGTGGAATAAGCAACGCACATTATCATGCGGTAATCCATAGCAACCATAAAGGACTTTAGTTGGGGGAAGTGAGAAAAATTCTGAGAATAGTTGTGATAGGTTGTCTAGCCTTTATTTTTGCATAGTTTCTTTAATCGTTCTTTATGATACAACATTTATTAGATCCACCAAGACATTGGAATCTGTTTAAAAAGTAGGACTTTGATGACCTAGGAGCAGAAGATTTCACCAATGAAGTTCTGAAGGGATATAAGAAATTGCCAGGAGGTTTAACTCTGCAGGATCTACCAAAAACTAGACTGGGGGGGCTAACCTTTTAATTTATTTGGAAGAAGTTATGGTCCATCCAGCCAATCAAGCCACAGTCTTTTCACCTCAGCACCTTGAATGCCCTTTGAACCAGCTAATGAGAGATCCAGGCTGTTTATAGACAATTCAGACAGTACTGTTGATCAGGTTAAGATAAGACTGTATATACCAGGTCCTTTAATGTCACAAACACCGGTATAACATAACTATTGAGATGCATAAGCTTGTGTAGCACCCTCCTAGTTACGGTATAGGGTGTCAGGCAAATTTAGCTTGGCTCCTTTGTAGCCAATGGAGCAGTGGATGAATATTTTAGCCTGCTCATGGTTTCACAGGCTGCTGGTCTGATTATTTCCCCCTGTAATCTAGAAGGTTCAGGCAGAAGGACAGTCTTAATATTCATGGGGATCCAGCCAATCCCTTAGTAGGTGGCTGGAGAGCTCATAAAAGTTCTGAAGACTGGAGCAGGAGTTCAGTTGGTCCTGGGTCAAGTCCTAAAGTGGGAACCACCTTGCCTAAGGGTCTTCACGCTCCTAGGGGGTTGGCTGGCATGCAGTTGGGTGTTCATCGAGGGCCCAGCTGTAGCATAGCTGGGGGGCCTACTTCAAATGTTCTAGTCTGGGAGTTTGGTCTGGAGAGCTTGCTAAAGAGTGCCTGGTGGACATTGGAGGAGGGTGACCAGCTGTCCTGTAGTATTGTGGCTTTTACTCCTCCCTCGCTGAAGAGAGCTTGGGGGATATAGAAAGGACACAACTGATGATCCTGTGGCATTGTGAGTACTTAGCTAAATCCTGAGCTCTAGGGACTGTGAGCTGGTTCTCTTTTTCTTTGGAGGGCTCTTTTAACTGTTCAGCCTGCAGTGGCCCTTTAGAGAACTTAACTTCAGCTGCCTTTCCTGCCCTGAGGTACAAAGACTGTTAACTAGTAGACATGTGCATTCGTTTTCGTCCGAATGCATTTTCGTCCGAATTTCAGGTATTTTCGTTATCGTTTTAACAAACGAAAACGAAAATGCAGAATTCGAAAACCGAAAGATCTGACATAAACAAATGCTTAATTTTCGTTTTCGTTACAACAGTTCGATATAGATAGGAGATTCGACATGAGGCTGACAATAATAATCTGTATCCATCGAACCTGTGGTCGAATGTGGCTAACCTTAACTCTATTAGTCCAAGATTATTCTACATAGAGAGAAAAGATTCGACATAGAGAGAAAAGATTCAACATTATAGAGAAAAGATTCGACATAGAGAGAAAAGATCGCTGCTGGAATTGGGTGGGGGAAGTAAAATAAAAATAATGATGATGATGAATGTTATTGGCTGATTGTAACCAAAGAGGAGGAGCAGTGAAATAGCTAGAACTAACTTGACAATTCAACGTGAACGACGAAGATTCGACAAAGCATCGAAAAACATACAAACGTCGAATCTGTCATTGAAGGCTTATGGTGTCTGTTGAAAGTTCTAAGAAGATTCGATGGAGCAGATAAACTGTACGACGCTGCAATCGTACATTTCCAGTCAAATACTCTGCCCATAGGCTATAGAAAAATTCTAATGTTGGTTGACTAGTAATAATAATTAATAAATATAATTATTACTAGTCATACAACATTATAATTCTACTATAGCTAGCTTGTAGGCGGAACATTCGACCGGAAATGTACGATTGCAGCGTCGTACAGTTTCGCTGCTCCGTCGAATCTTCTTTGAACATTCGACAGACACCAAAAGCCTTCAATGACAGATTCGATCTTAATTAATTCAGATTTTCGGACGAATGCAATTTCTAACGAAAATAGAAATAAATAAAAACGAATTTCGGGAGTAACTAAATAAATTTATTTTTCGAACGAAAACGAAATTCCGAAACGAAATATTTCAGTGTGCACATGTCTATTAACTAGTAGAAGGGGTGTCCTCAGATTATTCAGTGTTCTTGGGGTATCATATGTCATCCCCCACGCCATCCAAGTTTAATCTGCAATACAAAAAAAACATAAAAGGGCCAGATAGAGAGGGAAAGAGGTGGTGTTCCTGACTGCCTCTGTACCAGAAGTGGGGAATGAGCCATTCGATCTATAATGGCTCTTTTGGGGATGTGCAACACGTGAAAACATGTATTAAACTCTTAACAGCTAAAGATAACTTGCCCATTTACCACCCAATCTTACATGGAAATTACTTTGTTGGAAGGACAAAGCCAGAGTGTTGATATTCGACACAAGAAGGCAAACAACAAATAGCCTCAAAAAGAGTCATGCCGCGTACACACGACCGTTTTTAATGTCAGTGAAAAAAACTGTGTTTTTTCCCGACGTGATTCTTCTCAAGCCTGCCTTGCCTACACACTATCGTGGAAAAAAATGCTCGAGTAAAGCGAGGTGACGTATAACACGTACGACGGCACTATAAAGGGGAAGTTCCATTTGGATGGCGCCACACTTTGGGCTGCTTTTGCTGATCCTCGTGTTAGTAAAGTTTGTTGAGAGACAATTCGCGCTTTTCAGCCTCGTGCTTTTCAGTCCGTTACAGCGTGACAAATGTGCTATCTCAATTACGAATACTAGTTTTACCAGAACGAGCGCTCCTGTCTCATACTTGATTCTGAGCATGCGCATTTTTTTTTCACGTCGTTAAAGCCTACACACGGCCGTTTTTCATGACGAGAAAAACTACGAGGTGAAAAACGATGAGAAAAATTAGAGCATGTTCCAATTTTTTCATGGCCATTTTTCACATTGTGAAAAATGCTCTGAAGCCCACACACGATCATTTTTAATGACCATTTTAAAAAATGGCTTTTTTCTCGTCATTAAAAAAGGTTGTGTGTACGCGGCATAACAACTGTACCAGTCACAGCTGAGCTGTAAAAACCTAATCAGCATAGTGTAGCAGAATAGCCTTTCCTTACCATAGGTTGAAGACACTCATCTGACTATCCACCCACTGAAGGCATTCCTTGCATACAATTTGACCTCAGGCAATGCAGGCCCAGCTAATAAAGCTGTGACATTAGCAAGCAAAATCAGTTGGGAAAGTACAGTATATTCTGGCCATGTAGGTGCAGGCGTTTCAGGGCAGTGTAATCATCCTTTGGACCTGTATAACTAGCCCTATATCTGTCCCACCCCTCTCAGGTGAGGATATCCAATTAATGTAAATGCTTATGTTAAAGCATATTCAGTCAAAAACACACTATGGCTTCCATCAGCCAAGAGTACCTTTCAACATGGCTCAAGGGTCCATTTATTAGGCCAATGTTCAAACAACAGGTAGGGGTAGGACACCTAAAATTATATTTCAATAAAAGGGGAGAATTAGAAATGTGAAAGAGCATGTCTTGGAAATGTGCTCCGATGCTCTCAAAGTCCTGCTGGCTGACCTGATTTGCATGGTGTCACTGATAAATGGCAGGTAGTTTCCAATGTTGATTGCTCAGACAGAATTCAAACATGGTACTATGCATATATGAAAGTACATGTGTCATATGGCTGTTCAACCTTCATAGATTAAATTCTGGGGTGAACTTCCACTTTAACTGCCGTAGAAAAAAAATGGCTCACCAACCTAACACTGCTTTTGGGCAGGGGTGCCTGAGATTTCATATTGGCTGCACACAGACTCAAATAATTTAGAACTATGGTTACCAGCCTCTGTCCTTAAAGGGGGTTGTAAAGGTAACATTTTTTTAACCTATAACTAATCTCTGTTACATACTGATATCGAATAAGTTTATGATTTTCTTTTAAAATATTTAATTACCTGTTAAAATAGTATGTATTTATCATCCACCTGCTTTCCTCTAGCGATTCTGTCCTCTACTTCCGGGTTTTTGGTGCGCGTGCATTAAAGCGACGTCACGGCAACAACGGAACTACATTTTCCATTAGGCTTAGCAGCATCGCGCATGCACATTGCCGTTTTTTCTCGATCTCACCTAACGAGAACAAGCAACGTTCTCGTTCACACGCCGCCCATTTTAAACGCCCATTCCCACCTCCCCAGCACCCAGATATTAACAGCTACAGCATCGTAGACATGCCCACTTATCCCCTGCCTCCATGCCCGTGAAACGTAGAGAGCATCTCCACGCAGGGCTGTAGTCCAAGGGAGGGGGCGAGCACAATCACTTACCACCAGGCATAATGGCTCGAATGCTGGTGGCAAGCTCCAGGAACAGGGATAGGAAATTGTTTTGTTAAACAAGGATTAATGACATTTAGAAGGCAAATCGAAGGAATAGGTAAGTGAACTAGCAATGCACTAGCTTATAGCAAGCTATTTATTCTTTAAAAAACAAACATTTACAACCCCTTTAAAGCAGAGTTCCACCCGCGTTTTTTTTTTTTTTTTTAAAGTTAGCAGCTACTAACACTGTAGCTGCTGACTTTTAATAAGGACATTTACCTGTCCTAGGCGCCTGCGATGATGGGCCCCCGACAGTGATCGCTCGGTCCTGGCGCCTCCATCCTGACTAAGGGAAACAGGCAGTGAAGCCTTACGACTTCACTGCCCGTTTCCTACTGCTCATGCGCGACTCGCACGGCGCTTTGTGAATGGGCGGCTGCCTCCTGGGATACACACAGTTCCCAGAAGGCAGCGCGCCCCATTCCCCAGAAGACACCGCAACGGAGGACGAGGAAGAAGACCACCGCGGTGGATGAAGAGGCAGAAGAGCTACTTCCGCATAGCAACCGCCCTTTCTGGTGAGTATAAAATTATTATTTTTTTCAATAAATTTTTTTCTATTTCTTTATGATTTTTATGAAAAATAAATAAATCAGGGTGGAACTCCACTTTAAGTACCCCCAACAGGTCAGATTTTCAGGATTTCTTTCACTTTGCACAGGTACTGTATATCAATTTCAATAGCTTGGTATTTATGAGATCTATTTGGTCTAAGGCAAATTCCCATAACATGGCCTGTTGGGGGGTACATGAGGACTGAGTTTGGGAATCACTGCTTTAGAAGGTAACCTACTGGAACTGTAGTTCCAAGATACAGTATGCACTTCAAATTAGTATTTAGCTGTTTGCCTGGGGTGCGACTTTAAATTAATTTCTCTATGGAAAATTACATTTTTCATATTGTATGGCAAAGCTGATGTAAACACAGTTTTCCTTTGTTATCATATTTCAGGAATGTACAAACATCCAAACATCTGAGCTCATCACATATGAGAGATACCATCTTTGAAACCTGGAGATAACTAAAGTAAAAAAAAAAAAAAAAAAGCAATTTTACTTTCATCAGCAGCGACTTTGTATGATCAAAGTGTTGCCACATTCGTATTGATGGGCCAGTAAAACATAAGATACTAGGTACAAAATGAGTTTTCACTTGTGTTTAACCTTTTGTTCCATCTCAAAGTGCTTGATTTTCTCAAAACACTGACACCATGCATCGAAAGTTGACACCGCTTGAATACGTAAATAAAAAAGTTTCTGTTCCTTAACATCTGGTGATGATAAGAAATTTATTTTGCGTGTTTATTTTTGCAAAAAATTTCTTTAAAAAGGAAAAGGACATTGAGGCAATAGATTCATTAGTAAATGAAACATAAAGCGGAGTTCCACTCATAAAAAAAAAAAATTCATTACTGTGCGGCAAATAATATAATAAATTACATTTGGAGATTTTTTTTTTTAACTTACGTTTTCATGCCTGTTGCTATGTTGTCCCTTGAAATCTTCCCCTTCCTCACCGCGGCTCCTTATGTCACTTCCCTCGCTATTGCTCCTGGGAGATGTGTGCCATCATTTCCCAGGAGTCAATGGGCAGCGCCGAGGGCTTCGTTGCCATCACAACAGGGCGGCCACTTCCGATGACGCCGCCTGTTGTAAAGGCAACCTAAAAAGTTGGCGGCGCTGCGATACTGTGAAAATGCTCGTGCGCGAGAACGGGCGGTGCTTGCTGGTTGCTCAGCTGTACCGTATCCTGGAAAATTATGATTGTGGGCTTCACGTGCCCAAAAAGCAATATGGGAACGGCCAGGAAGCAATTTTATAAGTTGATTTTTTATATCAAACCGGACATCGGGGGACAAATTTTTCTAAAGACGTGAGTGTTAAATGTCTATGTTATGACCTTAAATTTATTTTTTTTTAAATATAAAAAAATATTACATGTTGTTGGAACTCCGCTTTAAAGCACAATTCATTGTTTAACATTTTCAGATGCTGATGATACGACTTTCCTATTTTTTCTACATTACTTCTTCTGATCTCTATGTCTGTCTTCCCTCCCTTTTCATCCAGTTCCCTGATCGTCGGTCCCAAATTCCATTTTAGGGTGACTTTTTGGCTTGCAATGTCTTATGGAGCCCTGCCATAGACACCCTTTAATAGACACATGCACAAAGGCGCAAGTATTGATGAGACATGTGGTCCCAAGGAGGGTAATCAGCAGACTTGTTCACATTCAGAGTGTGTGCTCCTTGACCAGAAGTTCAGGAGAGCTGCATGGAGGAGGCTGGAGTCAGTGGTAGTAAGAAGAAGAAAATGTGAGTGTTTAGTGGCATCATTGTAATCAGTTATACAGACATCCGATAGTGAAAATGGTTAAGTGTAAATAATACATTTTATTATAGGGCAGGACAAGCCACTAGTAGGTGGGATTTATACCAAGAGGAGGGGTACTACCTGAAGTTTTGCAATGAAGTTGAAGGCACTGTGGAGTTGCAGACTTTCCCTTATAGTGCCTAAGATATGTACCACATAAGCAGAGAAAGCCTCAAGCCTTCAGCATTCATACAGTGTTAAAAGCCAAAAGAAATTATTTGGAAACACTGCGCTAGAGAGTGAGCAAAAATATAAAAATAGATAACCACAAGTGAAGTGAAAAAAAGCTGCCAGTACCAAAATTCAGACACAGAATTCAAAACACATGAAATAAAAATAAAGTATGGCGCTAATAAGTGAACATGAACCTTATGTGATAAAACATATGAAAAATATGACCAATAATAATTGATAACTAAGGTGCATGTGAAATGTGGTAAAAACACAAATTGATGAGAAAAAACCATATAAAAGAACCATCTAAAAGAAAATAGTCCCGATCACAATAGTGAAATAAGTGTATCTTGCTGGCAATCAGCAATGAATATAAAAGAAGGGAAACATATCCTTGAAGTATGGTGTCTTGATATGAAGAGATATGAAGGAATACTTTGAACAGGAGAAAATTCCATCCACCATTAGAGACACCGCAGGAAGTGATATCAAAATCTCCTTACCAGATAGAATAGACCACTATTACGGCGGTCAATGTGAGCACAGGGATTTTAGGTCTCCCTTCAGACCCACTGCCGGTATCAGGATACAGATATGGACCGTAGTTGGTATCTCAGAGGGAAAGAAAAAGCTACATAGTGTGATATTGCATACACATTTATTGTAGAAATAAAACGTAATGCACTTACAATGTGTTGGTAAGTATAGGGCGGTTGGTATACAGATAGGACACGTTGTCTCACGGCGTCTCTTCCGGGCTTCCTCCGCTCTATGCACCTGTTCGCACTCGTGTATCCCCTGTGGAGAGGGCGTAATGACGTATCTGTATCCTGATACCGGCAGTGGGTCTGAAGGGAGACCTAAAATCCCTGTGCTCACATTGACCGCCGTAATAGTGGTCTATCCTAACTGGTAAGGAGATTTTGATATCACTTCCTGCGGTGTCTCTAATGGTGGATGGAATTTTCTCCTGTTCAAAGTTTTCCTTCATATCTCTTCATATCAAGACACCATACTTCAAGGATATGTTTCCCTTCTTTTATATCCATTGCTGATTGCCAGCAAGATACACTTATTTCACTATTGTGATCGGACTATTTTCTTTCATATGGTTCTTTTATATGTTTTTTTCTCATCAATTTGTGTTTTTACCACATTTCACATGCACCTTAGTCATCAATTATTATTGGTCATATTTTTCATATGTTTTATCACATAAGGTTCATGTTCACTTATTAGTGCCGTACTTTATTTTTATTTTATTCATACAGTGTTGACAAGCATTGTGTTAAGGCAGCCCATTAAAATTAATGGGCTGCCAATCCACCAGAACACACCAAAAAAATTACATGCACCAGATTATTTGGACCGCAGCCTGTCACAATGCATGGTATTGCATTACTGAACATTGTGGTGCACTGGAAGTGCATTGCATTGGGGACAATGAATGGCACCACTGAACCCATTTAAAATATTTTCTCTCACTTCCTGTCCCAGTATAGTTGTCACTGGAACAAAAAGTGAGGGGAAATGTATGTAAGAAGCACACACAATGGCAATAAAAAAATTTTGGGTTATTTTAACTTATCCCCACACTATGCAAAAAAAAAAATGGCTGCAGATGCAATTTAAGCTTGTCATTGTAGGGACCCTGCTTTAAGCAGGAGTGTCCCTATTCTAGATTTAGGGATACAGCTGTGCCGTAGTCATCCTGCGCTCTGAATTGTTATTGTTTCTGCATTGTTAGTTTCCCCTAAGTTCAAGATATCATTACTATATTACTGGGTGACCTCTGAGAAGGTTCCTTTGCCTTCCAAGGCGCTGCCAAGAGATCTCTGCTTCCAAGTCCTGCTGCTTGGGGAGGGTGAAGCTAAGAGTTGGCCTATTTTTTAGGGGCTGTAAAAATTGTACACTGCTTTTTTGGAGGGTATATCCAAGAAGATAAAAAAAATTGAAAATACTCATAATAGGACTTTGAAGGCAACCTACTACCAAAATTTAATTACAAGATCAATATTTATTTTGTACAATTAAAATTATATCCAGTAATAGTTTAATTGTACAAAATATATATTGATATTTTAATTCAATTATGATAGTAGGTTGCCTTCAAAGTCCCATTGAGTATTTTCATTTTTTTTATAAGATGAAGGGATGGTGGCAACCACACCCAGAGCCACACAAATTTGTTTAATAACCAAGAGGATTAGAGCAGGAAGATGTCTACCTATATGGAGAATCTTGAAAAGTAACTTCACTACTTAAGAGTGTCATTGAGAGCTGGGTATAAGCTGCTGCCAGTGTTCTTTGCAGGATGTCAGAGCTGCCCAACGTAAGGGTAGCTGTGTTGCCTGGTGGTGTTTTACAATCTAAGGAATACATATTTATTGTTTCAGCTTAAAAGCCATTATCTTGGTATTGACTATGATTAAAAGTTTGGAGTTGCAATTTTGTCCCTTTTGGGTAACCTGTGCCCTAACCTTCTCTCTTTGAGTTTTCTAAACTGTAATAAAATTTCCTCATCGTTGACTGGCACCCAATGTATTCCACCCTACAAACAGTCAAAACACTACAACAAAACGTTGCACAAAATAGTCCCACAGAATCATTCAAGGGTTTTATTTATAGTGAGGTCAAAATTTGGAGAGAAGTATCCCCCAGATTTGCCAATTGTTATTTGAAAATAAAGCTCCCAATGTCTTAACATAGACTGGTTCTGAGGAACTATGTTTCAAATTATTCAAATAGCAGCAATTAGCTAGACTACATTAGCACAGTGCAATGATAACCAGGCAGTGAAATATAACAATGGAATTTAAACAGTATTGTTCCTATTATTTAAAATGCAGATTGTCTTTAGTTTCTTACAATAAGCATCAAGTAACAAAAACTAATAGCAGCACTGTTTCATTCAAAGCCTTTGCAAGAAGGAAAAGGAAAAGATAAAAATCTAAAGTAAAAAGTAGTATTTTATGCACAATTTCAAAAACATAGTCAGACATAAAGGAAGCCTGCCATGACAGAGATGCGTTTTTGAGGCTGAGTGTTATAGAGCTGTCTTGTCCTAGCTCTACTAATTACATCAAACAAGCAAGCCTCGTAGAATATATATGCTTGTTCTAGGTCAATGATGTACCAAATGGTAATGGGAAGGATACGATTGTCAGACCTGGAACATGCACATTTAAAAACAAGTCAGCAATAACAGCCTCTACATTTCTTTACTTACAGGTTCATTAAACCCCTTCCTGCTGCCGACTCTTGGCCCTTTATGAGCTTCTAAATGCCGGGAGGCAGAGGTGTCACAGTGGTCACATGATCGGAAAGCTCCCAATCGCAAGTATTCATCAGGAGCTTTCCTGTCCCCACGGGTAACTGTAGTGGGAGCGCGCAGGGCACTTACTCTCTGAACTTTAAAGTGTTTATATACGGCTGCATATATGCGGCCTCTCTGCATTAAAGCCCACCCACCGAGCGGCCGCATATATGCACCATGTTGGCAGGAAGAGGTTAGGGTAAGGGGATTCAAATGGTTTATACCTGAGGGTTTGTGTGTTCTAAAATATAAACTAATAGCAAACTAAGTAACTAAAAAATATAATATTACAGCTTACCAATTTTTGCATTAGTTTTCCTTTTTTTATGCTTTTTTTTTTAATTTAAATTTCACTTTTTAAACCAGTAAGGCCAGTAAGTCTGTTTTTTTCTAACTTCAGACCATGCTGTATAGCAAAAAGGCAGTTAGAAGGTTGAGACAAACCATCTACCACTGATAGAAGAGCTTGCAATGATCAGTTTTTATTCATTTATATAAAAGTTTAATCCCAAAAGGAGAAAAATCTTTTGTTCTCCGCAGTGACTGATGTGCAGGGAGCTCAGCGGATCACACTCAGTTGGTGGATTACCTTACATGCAGTACTTTTTTTGACAGTGGTGTGTGAATCAGGCAGATAGGAGACAAGGCACTTTGCCTGGAATTGCTGCCCAACCCTGTCCCACCGTATCTGGTGTGAATCTACCCTAAGGCAGTTAAAGTGTTACTGGCTAGATCAATGGGTGAAAAGAAATGGAAAAAAAAAGCCTTAAAATCAAAACATGCAGCCATAACATCTAAAGTATGCTGCAACATAGTACATTTTTGTGTTTGGATTTAATACCGATTTAACTTCATAGTGTTAAATTAATTACCAGATACAGTTCGATTTCATCCTTGATCCAGCAAGCCACACCAACCCGTCTACTACTCATGTGAAATTGGGTGGCATTTCCTCTGGATGTGGTTTACTGTGTAGTTGAAAGACATTTAATTAATACCTTGATTACAACCTTCAGACTATATAAAAAGCATATTCTGAAATCAGCATACAGCATTTTAATGGAAAAAACGTAGCGTTACAACAATGATAATTGTATAATTTGTAGTTTGACCTGGGAATATAAACTGCCACCATTCATTTAAACAGTAAGTCACTCATTACCTCCATTGCTCAGTAGCCATAGTTGAAATAATCTGCTTGCTTTACTATGACATGCAAACAATGAGCGTGAGACGTCTGCTTACTAACAAATCTAATAATACAGGAAAAAAAAACTGTCTAATATGCTTGGTACACATTTGCTAAGAGCATTTCAATTTACTTTATGGCTTTACTGTACCATAAACGTGCCCATTTAGTCCCAAGACAGCACTATTACAAAACAATAAACTCTGAGGTTTTACTGGAGTATTAAATATATCATGTGCTGGAAGCGTTGATGTCATGTAAGACGGGGCTTTCTTTGTGAACGCTTACTTGACACAATGCAATAATGTTAATTTTCCTTCCCAACAATGCACAGCCAACATCATTTGTTACAAGAAAACACGTTGTATGAGAAAGGACCAGTTTCATCAATCATGGTGAAAGGCCTAAGCTCCCTTTTCTGCCTCCAAACACAACAACCGATTCTGTTTCTTCTATCCTTCAATGAAAAACTTAAGTCTTGTTTAATCTCCTTAAATATCACAAGCTGCTGTCTTGTTTGTTTCTGCTTGTTAATGAAAAATTGCACATAGAGATGTTAAAGTAAAAGCAAGTTACTAAAGCACCGGATTGATGTGCAAATAAGTCACTATTCTAAATTAACTCTTCAATAGGAGTGGCATTGATGCTAGTGATATTAGCAGCTGGAAGCTAGAAATGTGAACCCTGGGGCGATACTGTGATAAAAAGTGACAGGTGCTGATAATGGAAGTTCAACATAAAATAATAAAATAATCAGGGGACAGTTTGCTTATGAAAAAATAATTACCTGGGTGGCCGTCTGAGATGAGAGCTCCAGCAATGGGAATCCTCCAAAATCGAGGTTAGACACAGACCCATTACCACCACAACTGTCTCCTAACCACCCGCACCACCCTCCGCTATGGCCCACAAATGGCACACTTCCTCCCAGCCGAGCGGGAGAAGGACCAAAATGCCGCTTGCCGACTGTCTTCAGCGAGTCCCCTGCCTCGTCACAAGGGACTGGATCGCGGTCTAATTCCAAGCGGGGATCGCCTAATATCCCCACTCCCACCTCAGGCAGCCCTGCAAAATCCAGGCCTTGGATGGATGCTAACCCCTCTCCTGCTGCATCTGCCAGTACACAGCTCACTCTGGATGACACAATAGATCTTATAGATCCTATCAGCTCCTTTCCTACTACTAACTAACCCATCCTTGATACAACTATGAAGGATATGCTGGTCTCCATCCACAGCTCCCTTCATACAGATACAATGTCCTGTATGCAGAACTTTAAAACTGAACTGGGTGCAATGGGAGAACGAATGGGGAAATTTGCCTCTTCGCACAAACGTCCTTATTGACGCACACAACGACCAGACAGACGAAGTAGCCTGGCTTAAAGCCAAAGTAGTGGATTTAGAAGATAGATCACGTAAAAATAATGTGAAAACCCGTGGTGTCCCTGAAACTATTACTCCTGCTCAGTTCTGAGAGTATGCATGCAAACTTATGAAAGAATATCTCCCCTACACTCCAGACACTGAGCTCTTGATAGATAGAATTCATTGCCTACCTAAGCCTTCTTTCCTTGCTGATTATGTCCCTAGGGATGTACAAATGTGGGTGCATTTCTTCCATGTCAAAGATGAATTCATGCTGGCATTCCGCAAAAACTCGCACCCTCCAGCCAAATACGCATCCATACAAATTTTCGCAGATCCTTCTAAATACACTATGCAAAAATGCAAAACCCTGTTACCAATAACCAATGTTCTGCAGAACCACAGCATTAGTATCGCTGGGGATACCTCACCAAACGAACTGTTACGAAAGATGGTACCTTCTTCAGTGATCTTCTCTCTAGACAAAGGATTGAAACTACTTTGTTCCTGGGATATATTCCCTGAGCAGGAACCCTCTTCCCAATCCTCTCCTTCCCGCCTAGAGGACCAAAATGATTGTCATCTGGTCCCAAAAAAAAATTGTTGTAACAAGCAACACAACTTATGATCACCTCAATATCTACATCATTACTCAACAACTTGATTCCCAAGATACTATGGAGCTCTTAACCCACAAACTAACCCCTCACATAAATGTGCAGTTCTATTGCCAATGGATTCCCATTGGAATCCCCCTTTTTATACTGTTACCATCAACTGGTTCTCATGTTTTTTCTTGCTAAACTTTTTGTTTCTCTAACTTTACCTTTAATGCTCAAGGTCCAGCTCTATCTACAAGACCATATCTCACTGTACACCTTATCCGCTAACCACCAGCAAATCACAAGCTTTCCCTTCTGGAGTTCTTCGTTTCTGGTATGCTTGCACCCCTGGACTATCCACAAGTATAACAGGTACTTATTAATCACTTGCTCACCCAGTGACAATGGCTCTTCATGTTGTATCGTTTTTAATGTCAATGGACTAAATCACCCAGGAAAAAGGTGGCGCTCAGGCTTAAAGCTGACATCTTGTGTATCCAAGAGACCCACTTTCATGCTGATCATATTTAAAAAATACACCATAAGCTCTTTCCACACATATATATGGCCTCTGCGCCCTCAAAAGCAAAATGGAGTCCTTGTAGCTTTTAACCCTTGAGGATCCAGAAGGTAGATATCTGATTATTATTTGCGATCTGAACAGCAAACTCTATACAATTGCTACTTTGTATACACCGAACAATCATCAAACCCGCTTCTTGCGGAAAATCTTTTGCAACATCCTCACCTTAAAAAAAAGGTGCCATAATGATATGTGGGGACTTTAACCTTACAGCCCATCACCATTCAGATACCACTTCTAAAGCCAAAAGGGCTCCACCATCCTTACAACCTCTCTTACATGATGACTTATACGACACTTAGAGGTGCCAGCACGCAAAACGAGCACGATTATACCTTTCACTCTCCCAGGCACAATACTTATTCACGTATAGACTTTATTTTGGTGGATAGAACCTTGTAACAATCAGTATCTTCTTCCTCCTCCATACACACTATTTTGTGGTCCAACCCCTGCCTCCGATCTCTATTGTTGATGCCGTCTGCTAAATTCCCTTCTGAAATGCTACAAGCATATATTGTTACAATTCCGAAACCTGGGAAAGGACCCACCCCCCCCCCCCCCCTAACTTTAGACCTATATCATTACTCAATTCCGATATAAAAATATATGCCAAAATTCTAGCTCTCAGACTCCTCCCCATTTTACCAACCCTAATCAACCCTGATCAGACAGGATTCATCTCAGGCAGACAAGAATCAGATGCGAAAACATTATGCATTATCCTGAACACTGTCGGACCCCTTCTCTGCTCCTCTCTTTGGACACAGAGAAGGCGTTTGACAGAGTACATTGGGGGTACATGACTAAGACACTCCAAAAATGTGGCTTCTCTGGCCAAATCTTCTCTGCTATCCTGGCCTTATATTTTACCCCATGTGCTCAAGTCTATACCTCCAACACTCTCTCACGACCATTCCCTATAACCAATGGGACAAGACAGGGATGCTCTCTTTCACCTTCCATATTCAATCTTCTCATGGAACCCCCTGGGAGAAACAATAAGATCCCACCCTAACATACCAGGCCTAACTTTTCTCAAAAGAACCCACATTATAAGCCTTTTTGCGGATGATGTCATCCTCTGCATAACTGACCCATTTATTTCCTTACCCGCCGCCCATACTGTACTCTCGCCCTTCAGGGATATTTCCTACTACAAGGTCAACTTTTCCAAATCACTTATCCTGCCTCTAAACTTACACCCCTCCCTCATAACTATGCTCCAAATGTCCAAACGTCTTTTTCTTACACATGGACTAACTCCAATATCCCATAGCTAGACTTATCCTCACAGTGGATCCTGCAAATCTATTAGACACAAACTACCATCCACTAATAGATAAACTATCAAAAGAGACCAAATGACTAGCCGAGGTAGAGCTTTTCTGGTCTGAGCGCCAGGCCTCCTTTAAGATGCTATGCCTTCCTCAAATTCTTTACATATTTCATACCCTACCCATCCCCCCTAAAACTAGTCACATTAGAGACCTTCAGAATATCCTTAAGCAGTTTCTTTGGCAATAAAAACGCCTTAGATGCTCCCAAGCTCTTCTTACCAAACATAGAAATGCAGGAGGGATTGGAGATATTGATCTCCAGGATTATTTTTATGCATCAATGCTCACACAACTTAAAGGGGTTGTAAAGGTTAGTTTTTTATTTTCTAAATAGGTTCCTTTAAGCTAGTGCATTGTTGGTTCACTTACCTTTTCCTTAGATTTCCCTTCTAAATATTTTTTTTCTTTGTTTTCTTTGTCTGAATTTCTCACTTCCTGTTCCTCCTCAGTAAGCTGTTCAGTAAGCTGTTCTGGCTGACTCCACACCACTCGGATGATGGTGTGAAGTTTAGTGAGGAGAAACAGGAAGTGAGGAATTCAGACAAAGAAAAAAAACATTTAGAAGGTAAATCAAAGGAAAAGGTAAGTGAACCAACAATGCACTAGCTTAAAGGATCCTATTTAGAAAATAAAAAACAAACCTTTACAACCCCTTTAAACACTGGTTCTCTCCTTCTCCTGACACTCTTTGGTGAAAAATAGAAGCAACCATTAGCCCATACCCAGAGCTCTTCTCCCTACTAATAACGGACATTCTGAAACCCTACCCTCTACACCAACAATATAAGCCTCTTTTTTTTAGCTTGGAGGGCACTGAGGGAAATTAAATGCCTTCTCTCTACACTAACCAACATCCCTCTTGCCATTAGCATACTAAAAAATTTAATTCCAAATATTTCCCTTACAAACTGGCAACGTAAAGGTATCATTTTGATCACAGACATCCAAGATAAAGACCGAATCAAACTGTTCGAAGACTGTTTTGTTATATTCTGTAAAAACAATTGAAAAACCTTAATAAAGAAATAAAGTATAAAAAAAAAAAAAAACAGTTTGAAGACCTGGCTAAAACACTTAACCTCCCACCCTCGAACTACTAACTATACCTCCAAATATCTCACTTTCTCAAGACCTCTCAGAGCTTTGAATTTTCTATATACTCCAAGGCCTGGACTTTCCTAAACTCTAATCTACCCGGACCCAAATGCATTTGTATATTTTACAATTTATTCCAGGATAAACTTACTTATGGATTGTTAGTACAGCAGCTCCGACCGGAGCTGTCAGTTTTTTTTCATTCAGCCCGTTGGCCTAGACGTAAAAACAAAACTAGTGGTGTGTACTTGGCTTTAGTCTGATCTCTGCTGCATCAAGTACTTTAACCACTTATGGACCGCCCGCCGCAGGAATACGTTGCTATTTTGAAGAGGAATACCGTTGTTATGGTAGCAGCTACTGTAGCTACCATAACCCTGGTATCCTCTTCTTCAGCGGGCGGTCCTCTTTCAGATAAAAGTGGTCTCTGTGGTGGAGTCACCATGAGATAACTTTTATCAGTAGTGGGAGAGGGTCCCCCGCCGCTCTCCGGTGCCCTACGCCACTTACCGGAGCTATCGGCAGCGGCGGAGGCGATCGGGTCTGCTCCCTGGGCTGACATGGAGACGAGTGAGGGGATGATGGCCCCCACCTGTCTCCATATCATTGCAGGGCAGAAGCGACGTCAAAACTTCACTTTCGCCCGATGCTTGTAAAGGGACATTTTATTTTTTATTTTTATTGCATTTTAGTGTAAATATGAGATCTGAGGTCTTTTTGACCCCAGATCTCATATTTAAGAGGTCCTGTCATGCTTTTTTCTATTACCAGGGATGTTTACATTCCTTGTAATAGGAATGAAAGTGACCCAAAATGTTTTTTTAAAATAAATAAGAAAAAAAAAGCGAATGCATGCGCCCGCATTTGAAAACGGCGTTTAAACCACACATGTGAGGTATCGCCACGATCATTAGAGCCAAAGCAAATAATTCTAGCCCTAGACTTCCTCTGTAATGCAAAACATGCAACCTGTAGAATTTTTTAAATGTCGCCTATGGAGATTTTTAAGGGTAAAAGTTTGTCGCCATTCCACAAGCGGGCGCAACTGTGAAGCGTGACATGTTGGGTATCAATTTACTCGGCGTAACATTATCTTCACAATATAAAAAAAATTTGGCTAACTTTACTGTTACTTATTTTTTAAATTTAAAAAAGTGAATTATTTCCCCAAAAAAGTGCGCTTGTAAGACCGCTGCTCAAATACGGTGTGACAAAAAGTATTGCAACGACCGCCATTTTATTCTCTAGGGTGTTAGAAAATAATATATAATGTTTGGGGGTCCTAAGTTATTTTCTAGCAAAAAAAATAATAATTGTTTTAAACTTGTAAACACCAAATCTCAGAAAGAGCCTCGGTCCTTAAGTGGGCCGGGCGGTGGTTACCGTTATCCTGACTGGACGTCATATGACGTCTTTCAGGATAACAGCTGGCGCGTGCCTGTCCAGGCGCGCAGCATGGCGATCGGTGGTGCGGCGTGTCAGTTTGACACACCACAACACCGATCTTGGTAAAGAGTCACTGACGGAGACTCTGTACCACGTGATCAGCTGTGTCCAATCACAGATGATCACAGTGTAAACAGGAAGAGCCGTGTGTCGGCTTTTCCTCACTTGGGCCTGACAGACGCGAGTCGAGGAGAGCCGATTGGCTGCTCTCCTGACAGGGGAGGTCTGCGCTGATTGATTATCAGTGCAGCCCCCCAGAAGATGCCAACCCAGGACCACCAGGGATGCCACCATGGATGACCACCACTGATGACCACCAGATATGCCACCCATGGCCACCAGGGATACCAATCTGTGCCCAAAAATGATGCCAATCTGTGCTCAAAAATTATGCCAATCAGTGCCCATTAGTAATGCCTGCCAGTGCCTCCTTTACAGTGATTCCCATCAGTGCCCCCCATCAGTATCCATCAGTGCCACCCATCAGTGTCACATATCAGTGCCCATCAGTGCCACCTATCAGTGCCACCCATAAGTACCCATAATTGCAGCCTTTCAGTGCCCATCAGTGTCGCCTATCAGTGCCCATCAGTGCCACCTATGAGTGCCCATCAGTGCAACCTATGAGTGCCCATCAGTGCTGCCTATCAGTGCCCATCAGTGCTGCACATTAGTGCCCATCAGTGCCACCTCATCAGTGGCCATCAGTGCAGCCTCATCAGTGCTCATCAGTGAAGGAGAAAACTTACTTATTTACAAAATTTTCTAACAGAAACAAAGAAAAACTTATTTTTTTTGGTCTTTTTTTTATTTGTTTAGCAAAAAATAAAAACCCCAGAAGTGATCAAATACCACCAAAAGAAAGCTCTATTTGTGGGAACAAAATTATAAAAATTTTGTTTTGGTACAGTGTTGCATAACCGTGCATTTGTCATTTAAAAAGTGACATCGCTGAAAGCTGAAAATTGCCTTGGGTAGGAAGGGGGGAAAGTGCTTGGTATTGAAGTGGTTAAAAGGCAGTCTTAAAAAAAAAAAACACCTCTAAGGATGTATAAAGAATAGAGATGCATTAATTTGTGTCCCACAAATCTTTCAGGAGTTCTGCTTTAAAGCTCAACTTCAGAATGCTACAATCTATATTTTTTATACTTGCATCAGCTTGCTGGGCAGCTTTTTTGTCCTTATTTTAGGTCCTCATGCACATGATTGTATTAAAACACTCCTATCTGTGCTAGATTTTTCTCCCGGGAAACAGCAGGAAAAATCAAGCGTAAAAAGTGTGTTTTTGAGTGTAATTATGCGCATTTACAGGTGTATGGCATTGAGAGTGAACTCATTCTACTGGACAGAATATTAATTTATTTTGGCTTCTGTATTTTGGCTTCTGTTACTCACATTTATGCAATCGGTGTACACAGGAGAAGGTGTGGCTTGGTAGCTTATCCTTTCTCATCCAGATGAAATTGCCTCTATGTAAGCTGTATGCATCATAGAGGTTGCAGCAGCTTTTATTGACACCTCCTGTAGCCCATGGGGAGGATCTATGACAATAAGTTTTGTGGGAGGCTGAGCATCACACAGACAAGAATTCTACCTGTTGAAATGCTCTTAAATTCAAATTCAGAAGTGCATAGTGGGGATGGCTAGGGGAGAAGAATAAAGTGGTTTTAAAGGCTTAAGGTTTTTACCTTCATGCATTCTATGCATGAAGGTAAAAACCTTCTGTGTGCAGCGCCCCGCACCAGCTCTCCCTAATCCTCAACTGAGCCCCGTCGTGACCCAGTAATGTGCACAAGAGCTGAGCTTCTCCCAGGTATCTCATTCCTTATTGGCTGAGACAAAAGTGGGAGCCATTGGCTCCTGCTACTGTCAATCAATGCCAGTGAGCCAATGAGGAGAGAGGGGGGCAGGGCGAAGTTGTGTGTCTTATAGACACATAGCGCGGGGCACCAGTGCCCCCAGAGAAAGCGGTTTGCTATTGGGGGCAATGGCTAAAGAGGAGGAGCCAGGAGCACTGGGGGGAGACTCGAAAAGAGCAGGATCGGAGCTGAGCTTCTACCAGGTCTCTCATTCCCTATTGGTTGAGACAGAAGCGAGAGCCATTGGCTCCTGCTACTGTCAATCAATGCCAGTGAGACAATGAGGAAAGATTGGAGCAGGGAAAAGTTGTGTGTCTTATAGACACATAGAGCAGGGCACCAGTGCCCCCAGAGCAAGCGGTTTGCTATTGGGGGCACTGGCTGAAGAGGAGGAGCCAGTAGCACGGGGGGGCTCAAAAAGAGCAGGTTCGGGGCTGTTCTGTGCAAAACCAGTGCACAGAGCAGGTTAGTATGACATGTTTTTTTTTTTTAAACCACTTAAGCCCCAGACTTTTTTGTTGCTAAAGGACCAAGCCCCTTTTTGCGATTTGGCACTGCGTGGCTTTAACTGACAATTGCGCGGCCGTGTGACGTGGCTCCCAAACAGAATTGACGTCCTTTTTTCCCCACAAATAGAGCTTTCTTTTGGTGGTATTTGATCATCTCTGCGGTTTTTATTTTTTGCGCTATAAACAAAAATAGAGCGACAATTTTGAAAAAAATTACCCATTTTTTACTTTTTGCTATAATAAATATCCCCAAAAAATATAAAAAAAAGTATTTTTTTTCTCAGTTTAGACCGATACGTATTCTTCTACTTATTCTTGGTAAAAAAAAGTGATTGGTTTGCGCAAAAGTTATAGCGTCTACAAAATAGGGGATAGTTTTATGGCATTTTTATTAATATTTTTTTTTTACTACTAATGGTGGCGATCTGCAATTTTTATCATGACTGCGATATTATGGCGGACACATCGTACACTTTTGACACATTTTTAGGACCATTGTCATTTTTACAGCGATAAGTGCTATAAATATGCACTGTTTACTGTGAAAATTACACTGGCAGTGAAGGGGTTAACCTCTAGGTGGCGCTGTAGGGGTTAAGTGTTCCCTAGTGAGTGAATCTTACTGTAGGGGGGGCGTGGCTTGGCGTGTGACGTCACTGATCGTCGTTCCCTATGACAGGAAACAGACAATCACCGATATGCCACTAGGAAGAATGGGGAAAGGTTTGTGTACATTTACCTCTCCCCGTTCTTCAGCTCTGTGACCCGATCGCAGGACACCGGCGGCGATCGGGTCCGTGGGTCCCACGGGGGCGGTCATGGAGCTTCGGACCGGGTCACGAGAGTGCCCCCGGCGGTGCGCGCGCGACCCACGGCTGGGATCTTAAAGGGGCCGTACCTGTACGCCCTTGTGCCCAGCCGTGCCATTCTGCATATCGTCGTGCGGCAGTCCTTAAGTGGTTAATGAACCTCTAAAGTCACTTTAAGGAACAGCACAGTTTTCCACCAAGCACTGGGAATGAAGCAGATCGAAACAGCTGAGGCCCACCTCCCATAATATAGATGCAATTCCTCCACACTTAAGCCTCGTACACACGATCAGATTTTCTGCAGACAAAGTGTAGGACTTTTGTCCGAAGGGCGTTGGCCAGGAACTTGTATTGCATACAAACGGCAAAGAATTGTGGGCCAACAAACACAAAACTACATGGATTTTTCAGCTCTTTAGCGCCACCCTTTCGGCAACTTTTGCTAATGTTGTGTTACATTGGAGTTTTGTCCGACGGACTTGTGTACACATGATCAGAAAATCCGACAACACACAGTTGTTGGCAGACAATTTTAAAGCATGCTATCCCACATTTGTCCACGGAAAATCTGACAACAATTGTCTGATGGAGCGTACAAACGGTCGGATTTTCCAACAACAGCCTGTCATTACACAATTCCCGTTGGATAATCCTATCGTGTGTTAAAAATGGAAAGGAAAAACTTAAATTTCCCTAATATACTTTAAAAAGCATCTAATGTCTTGAGAACATGTACCAGTGTCAGAAAAATATATCCATTGCAAACAAACAGTGAGTGACTGTGAAAAATGAATAAAACTGATTAGCATAATTGTAAAGAATTGACTTTATGTTAATCTACAGATGTTTTTGAGTTTGTGTACAGCACCAAAATCAATTCTGGCTATTTTTCTTTTTGTAACTGTCAGTCTTCAATGTAGATTTCAAAGTACAATGGAAAAAGGAAAAATTAGGATTTTTCGTTATAAACAGTAATGGCAGTGGCGATAATTGCCTACTTACCTTCCTTGAATGTAAATGGTAACATAATGATTATTCTACTTTTTTTCTGCAAAATTACAGGTTTGGCAGGTTCTATGCAAAAAAAAAGATTTCTAGGTCACAGAGTAGACAGAGTTGGACCTAATCATTATACAGAAAGCTTTAAGCTGAAGAGCACATTAAGACCTTAGTAATTTTCTGACCTAATTTACCCATCACTAGAACAAACCCAGCAGAAAGACAATGAAACATTTTTATTTTATGATTGAACTTTTAAAGCGGAGGTCCACCCAGAATTTTTTTTTTACATTAAAAATCCTATAAAAAAAAGAAAAAAATTAATATAATTTTTAATTTTTTTTTATACTCACCCGAAATGCCCGTTGCTATGCGGAAGTCCCCTAATCTGCCTCTAATGTGCCTCTTCTAATCTGCGGTGGATCTCCTTCCTCTTCCTCTTCTTGTGAATGGGGCGCGCTGCCTTCTGGGAACTGTGTGTATCCCAGGAGGCAAGCCGCCCATTCACAAAGCGTTGTGCGAGTGGCGCATGCGCAGTAGGGAAAGGGCAGTGAAGCCGTAAGGCTTCACTGCATGTTTCCCTTAGTCAGGATGGAGGAGCTGGGACCTGCCAGCAGCGATCGATCGCCCTGGCGGGACCGACATAGCGGGCGAGTAGGACAGGTAAGTGTCCTTATTAAAAGTCAGCAGCTACACTGTTAGTAGCTGCTGACTTTAAAAAAAAAAAAAATCTGGCTGCACCTCCGCTTTAAGAATAATGTATGAGAAAAAGCCAAGAGTGACGGTAGCCAGGTCATTTTCCATGGGCTCATAGGAGTTAGTCACACCACAGCAATGAATGCTTAACTGAGCAGATCATAAAAAAAATCTATACGTGGACCTATTTACACAGTGCAAAGTAAATCTAAATCTTTAACCACTTGCCGACCAGCTGCCATCATTATACTGCATCAAGGTGGCACGATCCCACAAATCGCCGTAAGTGTACGTCGGCTGGGGAACTCGATTTTGTGGGCGCGCACACTCCCATTGGCCAGCGGGGGAGCCAATCAGCAGGTCCGGCGGACTCGATGTCCACCAGACACCCGCGATTGTTCCCCGCAGTGACAGAACGGGGATCTGCCTGCGTAAACAAGGCAGATCTCTGTTCTGACAGGGGAGATGACACAGATCCTGTCTTTCTGCTAGGCAGGAAGATGGATCTGTGTGTTTCCCCAGTCACACAGTCCCCCAATACAGTTAGAAAACTCCTGGAAGGAACACATTTAACCCCTTGATCGCCCCTGATGTTAACCCCTTCCCTGCCAGTGTCATTAGTACAGTAACAGTCCATATTTTTAGCACTGATTACTGTAATAATGTCACTGGTTCCCAAAAAAGTGTCAACAATGTCAGTTAGGTGTCCGATCTGTCCGCCGCAATGTCGCAGTCCTGTTAAAAATCACTGAACTATTACTATTATTATTATTATTACCATTACTAGTAAAAAATAAATAAATAAATAAAATGCCATAAATCTATTGACTATTTTGTAGACGCGATAGGGAGTAAACAGAGAAATCTCAAATACAACTGTTGTAGACATCATCGGTTACCAGAGTGCTGGGTATCTTTAAAAATGATCTGTATCTGGTTTATGTTCTGTATCCTTATTTCTAAGAATATTTTCAGATTTATATATTTTTTTTATAAGTTATTGATGTTATAGTAATGGTTTCATACATTTCTATATTTTTATGCATGGTGCAGTTAAATGATATGAAGAAAAAAAAAGGGGTTATTGATTAAGTGAATTTGATTATTGACTTGCTACAAACATTTGTGGGTGTGGACTATGGCATTTTTTAAGAAAGTACTGCCATTTAGCACAAAATATGTCAGATTATTTCTGCTGGCTAAAACATAACTTTATTGTATTCTGGTTTTGCAGTGATCCTTGGAAACAAAAGCGCAATAGTTGGGTGTTGCCACAGTCAGATCTCCCATTAAGCCGTTAAAAGCAATGAGAGAATAGAGATACATCAATGGTAACAAATGTAAAACATGCTATGGTGCATAAGAAGCTCACTTCCATTTTGAACGGCACCCATGCCACATTTTTGGAGGTCCATGGATCATATATAATGACAGCCTGAATCTTGACCATACCCTGCTCTCGACTTGATGGGCCCTTCTCTAGCCCCGTAACATGCAAATATTGATGAATCTTGTGAGGATTTCCCATTCTCTCTCTCCTTATTCCAATTCCCTCCCTTTATTTTCTCTCTACCCTTTTCTGCTTTCTTCTCTACTCTAGAGCCTCTGTGGCTCTTCTTTTCGCACTATGGTTTGACCGGAGGCATTTAGGTCACTTTTCTCCATTTGTTGGAGGCCGCAGTCAGTATTTATGAGGAGAAGGCCTAGCAGGCTATTTTGTTTTTGAAAAATGTACCATTTTGCTAAATTATATCCTCATGACATTGTTATGATACTGACCTCCTTGCCTTACTCTTTTCTTGTAAATGACTTGCCTACTTGCTCACCATTTAACCAGTTCCCGACCAGCCATCGCAATTTTACTGCGGCAGGTTGGCTCTCCTGCGTGAATCACAGTCATTGTACTTCGGGCGCGTACACAGCGATCTGTGGTTGTGCCCATTCACTAGCGGGGGAGCCAATCAACGGTCCGGCGGACTCGATGTCTACTGGCCACCCGCGATTGCTCCACAGAGAGGCAGAGCAAGGATCTACCAGTGTAAACAAAGCAGATCCTGTTCTGTCAGGGGAGTAGAGTGCTGAGAGCGCAATCACTGGGCTTTCCCTGTACAAAAATAGAGGTATCAAAGACAGCTCTGGGCTCCCAACAAAACATCAGTAGGCAGTGAAACCTCCTCCCAATCATGTACACGCTTTGACAGCCAGTCACAGTGAATATTAAGAAAAAGCTAAGCACACCAACGCAGGATAGCACTGCGCCACATCCTATAATAGCTCAAAGCTTCATATAATTCATACTTTGTAATTAGCCGTCATGACAATACTTGGGGTCGTCACCAATATACCCCTAATGTAGACGACTCTCTTGGAGACATATATTCAACTATTGTGTGTTTTCTCAATTTAATTTTTTTTTTTATTCTGTTTTTATATTTATGTGGTGTGTTTAAAAAGTTTTATCAGTGGTGCCTTTAAAGTCAATTTTTCCAGTTCTATTTTTTCTTAATTTCTCAGCCAGTAACAGTGGTCACATGATCTCTGATCCTTCCCACGCCGCAACCACCCCCTTCCCCTCCAACCCCAGGCATTAAAAACTTTTTATAGGGATGCTGGGATGGGCTGGAAAAGGGTTAAACAATCATACCTTAAAAGAGAAACATGAAAATTCTGCCTTTAAGACCATCAAAGATAGCTGATCGCTCGGTTCTCAATCCTCAGTAAGCAGAGAGCCGATGACTGTCAATCACCATCTCTCCGCTCTGCCCCTCCAGTGAAGCACTGGACCGTGCAGGGAGCAGGAATTGCTGGCTCAGGCTCTCAGCAGCTCACTGAGAGGCTGAGCCAGCTGCCAGTCCAGGCATCTGGGTGGATCCCGCCATTAATGTCGGAATTGCTACAAAGCCTGGACCGGCTGAATGATGTCACCCAACAGCAGACTTTAGCCCACTGTCGGCTGAATACAAGTCACAGAAGTGCAGAACTAAGGCTGCTTTCACACTGCCATTAGCACCGGCCATTAGCACTAAAGAGCTGCTTATTTTAACAGCACTTTACCGCTGTTTAATCTGCTCTTTTGCACAGCTTTTCTGCTGCTAGCGGACTCTTTTAACCCCAAAGAAGGAGTTAAAAACTCCTGTGTTGTGGCACTTCCAAGGCACATTTCAGGCGCTTTGAAAGCTCTGGCCACTCATTGCAATGGGCAGGGGCATTTTGGGAGCGCTGTATACAGTGCTCCCAAATCGCCCCAAAGATGCTGCTTGAAGAACTTTTTCTAACGTCCCGCAAGCGCACCGCCCGGATGTGAAAGCACCCATTGCAATAAATGGGAGGCAGTTTTTAGGCACTTTACAGGCGCTATTTCTAGCCATAAAATGCCTGAAAGTGCAGCCTGGTGACCCACAGAGGGCTGCACTTAGACTTCTTTAACATTTCTAAATGTTCCCTACAACATAGCAAATCATCACTTGTTGAGGTCAAGTTCACTTTAAATACTATATACAACAAGAAATGGAAATAACATAATAAAAAAATAAAAAAAAAGACATACAAATCTCAACAATATTTCAAAGATAAAAATATACACACAAAAAAAGAAAACCGATATAACACACTCATGAATTCCTGCCGGATTCTCCCTTTATGACTTTTGCTAGTACTTTGTAATTGGTCGAATTCTAGCCACAAAATTGATAAATTAAACCCTTTCCCATGCCTGTTTGAGAGTAACATGAAGTTGTAGAAGAGGGAGTTCATGCAGGATCAAGGCAATGGTAGAGTATGACATCAGTTTATTTTATTATGTGAAAGTAGATATTATTAGGAACTGCCATTAAAGTGAAAAATTGTTGTCATAAGTAGAGTAGCAATCTGCCATACAGCATTCTGCCAAAGTAAACAAAGAACACTATCAGCGCAGATAACATCTGGATGTATGCAATTTGAATTTATTTCAAATCCCTGTGTAAACAATTTCACTGATATCAGAGGGGTCTTTAAACATTCCTCAGCCTGGATAATTGAAACCATCAAGCAGAAAAGTTACCTGCGATTATTAAACATTTAAAAGAAACTAGCAGAACTCTTAAGATAAAAACATTTGGTGGAAAATACCCTGAGAAAATGGCCATTTTTTCTTTTTGCACGTATTCTTTAAATTTTGGTAAACATATTTTGAAATCTAACATAGCAATATGTAAATGCAATAAATAGAAATGTTGCACGTGTTAGCATGAATCAAGTGTTCTCCAAGGTGACCAGTACAATAGCTTCATTTTTTTGTGAAATAAAAATTGCCCACTGATTATGCACAATGCATGCTAACAAGAACATTTCTTAAAGACTAATGCCGCGTACACACGATCTATTTTCTCGACGGTGAAAACACCGTTGAGAAAATCGACGTTAAAAACGAGGGAACGGCTTGGTTCCCTACACACGTCCGTTTTTCCCGACATTTTTTTTTGGGTCGAGAAAAAACGACCGTGTGTGGGCTCCGCGGCAGTGTTTCCCTATGGGAAAACTGCCGCGGAAAAAAACGACGGGAATCACAACGAGAAAAATTAGAGCAAGTTCTAATTTTTCTCGTCGTGATTAATGCCGTTTTTCCCGTCGAGAAAAACGACAAAAAGCCCACAGACGATCGTTTTTCTCGTCCAAAGGAAAAAATTTCATTTTTCTCGACGGGAAAAACGGTCGTGTGTATGCGGCATATAGCAGCCTTTCCCAACCTCTTTCACATGGAGGAACCCTTTAAAAAAACATTTGGGCTCTTTCAGACAGGTGTTGACCTCTAAAGCAGGACTTTTCTCATCAGACAAACCGATCGTGTATGGGCCCCATCTGTCTTTTTTCCATCGGTGAGAAAAAATAGAACATGTTTTAAATTTATCCGATGGGAAAAAAAACGATAGCAAATTCTGATCGTCTGTGTGGAACTCAATCGGACAAAAAACCCACGCATGCTCAGAATCAAATCGATGCATGCTCAGAAGCATTGAACTTCATTTTTCTCAGCTTGTCGGAGTGTTTTACGTCACGGCGTTTGGGACGGTCAGATTTTTGACTGATGGTGTGTAGGCAAGACTGATGGAAGTCAGCTTCATCGGATTTCCGATGGAAAAATCCATCGGATTGGAATCCATAGAAAATCCGATCGTGTGTACAGGGCTTTAAAGTGCATTAATGCACCTATAGCATTAACAATGGTTTTGGATTTGTTGTACAGGCATCCATGTTGTGTCAGGCAATAACGCCCTGTGAGATGTGTTTTTTTTTATTTTGTACAAGGTTAAAATGATAAATGATCACTTTTGACGCTTTGCAACCGCACCTGAAACGCACTGTAAACACCATAGGCGCGGTAAGTTTTAATAGAATCGAATGGAGGCAGTTGCAACGCATCAATGCCTGCCAAACTCTGCAGCCTACTATTTGCCTCACTGCAATAGTGTCAAGACCTTGTTCCCTATTTTCCCAAGTGGCATCGATAGGCGTTCAAAGCGTGTTAAAAGCACAACCCAGCTGCCTATTTTCAATGCCCGTGTGAAAGAGCACTTTGGGTCTCAGGAAACCCCTAATAATCATTTTATAACTGCAGCTTAGGGTACATTGGCATGAACAGTAAGCTGATATATGAGAATAGAGAAATGAAATGTGGCCTACTTAAAGTATGTGGCATCCAGAGCTACTATACCAAAATAATTTTCAGTAAAAATAATAAAACAAAACAATTATTATTAATAATGGCCAGAAAAAAATGAAGGCAATTTTTTTTTTTACTGTTCCCTCACATAGGTCATCCGTGAAGTAACCAGTTAAGTTGGTGGTCAGTAAAAAACGGGGGTCAATACAATGTTAATGACACCCCCAGATCGGTTCGCAGATCACAGTCCGGACCTCAACCCGATAGAACACCTTTGGAATGAATTAAAGCGGAGACTGCGAGCCAGGCGTTCTCATCAAACTTCAGTGCCTGACCTCACAAAAGCACTTCTTTGCAGAATGGTCAAACATTCCCATAGACACACTCCTATACCTTGTGGACAGCCTTTCCAGAAGAGTTGAAGCTGTTATAGCTGCAAAGGGTGGGCCAACTCAATATTGAACCCTACAGACTAACACTGGGATGCCATTAAATTTCATGTGCGTGTAAAGGCAGGTGTCCCAATACTTTTGGCAATATAGTGTATATAGTGCATATCATCAGGTTATGGCAAGAGCTCAGGTGACCCACTGTGGGTTTAACATAAATAAAAATGTAATTCAAAAGGCTGACCCTGTGTCTTGTGACTACTTGGCATGTACCTTTCCTTTAACATTGCTAGTCAGGCATATAAGAACAAGATAAAAAGGATACCATTTTAAAAATGTGATTTCTTGTTCATACATCACGGGACACAGAGCAGCATAGTCATTACTATGTGGGTTATATAGAATTACCTTCAGGTGCTGGCACTGGCAACTTCCAAAACAGGAAGTACCCTCCCCTATATAAGCCCCTCCCATCCGGGAGTACCTCAGTTTTTTTGCCAGTGTCTAAGGTGTTGGCCAAGGTTAACATGTATTCATCTGGGCTTGTGTACAGGTTCTCTGGGCCTTAGCAAGCTATTCCGGATCCGACCAAAAAAGCTTCATAGCTAAACGGTCGGTACCCGGGCCTTGCAGAGAAGAGCAGGGTTTTGCCTGTAATGCCTCTCTTAGGAGGGCTGGACCCTGGGATCCAGAGCTCTGGTCATACCCAAAACCAAGAGGCTATCTGTGCAGGGTGCTATACAGGTCCAGGGGAGTGGAATCCTTGGGAACCCGGTCCCTGAAGGTCTAGTACAATGCCTGCCGTGAGAGGTGAAGTTTGGGCTTCTGTGGACCAAACAAAGTCCTGCGGCGGGGAAAAGGTAAGTGGGGGCCCCTCAGGAACTTGGTTCTATTGAGGGGACCCCCAAGCCTAATATGTCTTTCTGCCTGTTACCTAAAGGGTATTCCCGCTAATAGCTGTATATGCCTAAGAAATCCTAGAAATGTTTTTTCATAAGGGAAGTTTTAAAAAAACTGTAAACCTGGAAATGTTTTTCATAAAGGAGGTTTAAAAAAAAAAAAAGACAAAAGTGCGGTACCTGTGTTTGTCCACTAGAGGCCGCTGTGGAACGTCTTTTTTCTTGGGACTATTCCTTCCATGGTGAAAGTCCAGGCAGATGAGTGAGCTCTCTATCAGGGAAGCTGCATTCCTCTGTCATGCTGCCAAGTAGTTTCCTTCCATCCCCGAGTCCTGGTGAAACAGGGACCCTGGCTCCTCTCCCTACATGGCGCCAAGAGCGCACACGTGCACGCGCGCGCGCACACATGCTTTCTTTTTATAAGGTTTAGCTTCAAAAAAGGGGGCGGAGCCTGGCGGATGACGCGCTCTGTGCGCCCAGCGCTTCTGCGCATGTGCGGGCGTCCCAGCAAGATAAAAGGACTCAGTCCACGCTGCTTGCTATGGACACAGAGCATGAAAAGGAGCTGGTAGCATGGTATAGGGGCTTACAGCGGGCGGTTGATACAGGCATCCCCAGAAAGACGCATTAGTAGACACCCACTGATGTACATAGCAGCAAATTGCATTAGACTATTTCAGTAAGGGGTGTATTGCGGCTGGAATACCTCAGCTTTGAACTAAGGAATATGCCGCCTAAAAAACTCAGAGATATACCTCTCAGGAAGTGTAGGGGGTCTCCATCGGGCTCTGAGGATCTGGAGCAGTCATCTGCACCCTCCTCCCCTGAGAAATCAGAGGTTAATACCCATAAGGAACCCCCGGGAGTGCCAGGTACTGCGGCTGTCCTCAGTCCACCTGCTCCTGCATATATAACAGAGGAGGTTTTTTCCTCAACTCTGGAGGGATTGGAGCAGAGATTGGCTGCATTGATCGCTTCTTCTCTACAGAAAAGAAAGCGCACCAGATCTCCATCACCTCCATTAGAGTGCCTGTTGGCAGAGCAACAGTCCCAGGAAGGGACCGACCTACCTGAAGGGGATCAGGAGGAGGTTAGCTCTGTTTTTGAGGAATCGACAGTAGATGAACCATTTTCAGCATCACAGACTGAAAGATTGTGGGTCCAGACCCTAACTGACATGGTTTGATCTGCATTTAAAATGCCTCTTGTTGAACCATCAACTACTGCTGTCTCCTCATTGGGGTCGCTAAAAGCTCCCCAGGTTAATTGCTCCTTTCCAATACATCCATTATTGGAAGGACTTATATACCAGGACTGGGAACATCCTGATAAACTATTTGTTCCGCCTAAAAGGTTTCCGGTGATCTATCCCATGGCGGAAAAGTTCACCCAGAGATGGAATGTTCCTACGGTGGATGCAGCCATCTCTTCTGTGAACAAATCACTGACATGTCCAGTAGATAATGTTCAAATGTTCAAAGATCCAGTGGATAAAAAATTGGAATCTTTATTAAAATCTGCTTTTTCCACAGCAGGGGCTGTTACACAGCCAGCAGTGGCAGCTATTGGAGTCTGCCAAGCTTTAAAGGATCAAATGAAAATGGTCCTGAGGGATTTGCCAGACCAACAGGCCCAGGCTCTGGCTGATCTGCCTAGAGCATTATGCTTTGCGGTTGACGCCATCAAGGATTCTATCCATCAGGCCTCCCGCCTCACGCTGTCTTTGGTACATATGCGTAGGCTTCTGTGGCTCAAAAACTGGTCTGCTGAAGCTCCCTGTAAGAAGCTCTTAGTTAGCTTCCCATTTCATGGGGAACGCCTTTTTGGCGAAGACCTGGGTAAGTATATCCAGAAGATTTCCAGTGGTAAAAGTACTCTCTTACCGAGTAAGAAGAGGTCTAGGGGTCCATCTTTTAAGAGGACTACCTCTCCTATCCCTGCAACGTCTGCTACTAAGCAGTTCCGACGGCCTCCTCGGTCAAACTCAGGAGGTAAAAATCAGGGACAGCCACAGGGTAATAAAAAGCCCTGGATCCGAAGAGGTACTAAACCAGCCTCCAAGTCAAGCCTATGAAGGGCTGCCCCCACTCAAACGGGTGGGGGGAAGACTTCAGTTGTTCGCAGAGACCTGGCGGGAGACGATCAAAGACAGATGGGTGCTCTCCGCAGTAACTCTGGGATACAAGTTGGAGTTAAAAGAGTCTCCTCCGTCCCATTTTATGTGGTCAGGCATGCCAAGAGACCCTCTGAAAAGAAGGTGTCTCCTATTGGCGTTAGAACAACTATTGCTCCAAGGAGTAATTATGGAGGTTCCTATGGAAGAGTGGGGGTTGGGTTTCTACTCAAACCTTTTCACAGTCCCGAAGCCAAACGGGGACATAAGACCCATATTGGACCTAAAGAGTCTAAACAAATTTCTAAACGTCCGGTCTTTCCGGATGGAGTCGATCCGATCGGTCACCGCTGCCCTACAAGGGGAGGAATGGTTAGCCTCGATCGACATCAAAGATGCTTACTTGCATGTTCCCATCTTTCCAGGTCATCAAAAATTCCTACGCTTTGCAGTAGAAGGGTGCCATTTTCAGTTCAGAGCCTTACCATTCGGTCCGGCCACAGCACCACGAGTGTTCACAAAAATTCTGGCCCCACTGTTGGCCGATCTAAGAACACGGGGTGTAACGATAATGGCATACCTAGACGACCTGTTGTTGATGGACCACTCAGTTGCCAAGCTAGAAGTGGTAATTGTCGATACAATCAAGTATCTAGAATCTCACGGTTGGGTCATCAACCTGGACAAGTCAGCCCTACAGCCAGTGAAAAACCTGGTATATCTAGGGCTACGGCTGGATTCAGACCAGAGGAAGATTTTCTTACCTCTAGACAAGGTATCCTCTTTGAGGGGCTTGGTCCGTCTGCTTTGTGCAAAAAGACAGCCGTCCATACGCCTGTGCATGAGGCTGCTAGGAAAGATGGTAGCATCATTCGAAGCTGTGCCATACGCCCAATTCCACTCAAGGAATTTACAAAGGGCCATATTGTCAGCCTGGAACGGAAAAGTTCAGGCTCTAGACTTCCAGATGGCTTTGTCCCCTTCCGTTCGGAAGAGTCTCTGCTGGTGGTTGATCCCCCAGAATCTCCAGAAGGGAAAACCCTTCAGCCCGATATCTTGGAAGGTGGTCACTACAGATGCCAGCCTTACAGGCTGGGGGGCGGTACTGGAGCAATGGTCTCTCCAGGGCAGATGGTCAAATGTAGTAAAAACCCTGCCCATCAATCTCTTAGAGATACGAGCAGCCCGGTACGCCCTAGTAGCCTGGACATCCAGACTCCAAGGGTCCCCTGTCAGAATTCAATCAGACAATGCCACAGCAGTGGCATATATCAATCATCAGGGAGGCACCAGGAGTCATGCAGCCCAGAGGGAAGTAAGTCACATCCTGGAATGGGCAGAAAAGCATGTCCCATGTATATCAGCTGTCTTCATTCCAGGGGTGGAGAATTGGAAGGCGGACTTTCTGAGTCGCCAACAGTTATGCCCAGGGGAATGGTCCCTTCATCCCGAGGTCTTCCGAGCAATATGTCAGCGGTGGGGAACACCGGATGTAGATCTGCTAGCATCCAGATTCAACGCAAAGGTGGACAGATTTGTCTCCCGGACAAGGGATCCCCTCGCTTGCGGCTCGGATGCTCTGGTGTTCCCTTGGGATCAGTTCAGACTGATATATGCATTCCCTCCGCTACAATTGTTGCCTCGACTCCTTCGCAGAGTCAGGTTGGAGAAGAAGCCGGTGATCCTGGTGGCTCCAGCGTGGCCCCGAAGGGCCTGGTACGCGGAGATCATCAAAATGTCTGTGGGGAGTCCTTGGACCCTTCCACGTCGTCCGGACCTGCTTTCGCAAGGACCGATATACCACCCTTCCTTACTAACTCTAAGTTTAACGGCCTGGCTATTGAGTCCCACATCCTAAAGAAGAGAGGTCTCTCTAACTCTGTGGTATCAACTATAATCAATGCCAGGAAGCCTGTATCCAGGCAGATCTACTATAGAGTTTGGAAGGCATACATCACTTGGTGCGAGGCCAGAAAATGGCATCCACATAAGTACGTTATAGGCAGAATTCTGGACTTCCTGCAGTGGGCTGTAGACAGGAAGTTTGCCTTAAGTACTATCAAGGGCCAGGTTTCGGCCTTGTCAATACTATTTCAAAGGCCCCTGGCTATGCATTCACTTGTCAAATCCTTTATGCAAGGTGTGACTCGTATTATTCCACCGATTAAGGCTCCCATATGCCCATGGGATCTAAATTTGGTTCTGTCGGTTCTGCAGAAGCAGCCATTTGAACCTTTGCGGCACATTTCCTTGGTTCTACTCACCAGGAAATTGATATTTTTAGTAGCCATATGCTCGGCTAGAAGAGTGTCGGAATTAGCCGCCATGTCCTGTAAAGAGCCATATCTGGTTATCCATAAGGACAGAGTAGTATTACGTCCTCACCCAGCCTTTCTTCCTAAGGTGGTAACGAGGTTTCACTTGAACCAGGATGTGGTTCTTCCTTCTTTTTTCCCCAAACCAAGCTCGGTAGAGGAAAAGTTATTGCATTCTTTGGATGTAGTAAGAGCAGTTAAAGCTTATCTAAAAGCCACTGCTCAGATTCGTAGAACGGATTCTCTGTTTGTTCTGCCGGAAGGCCCCAGAAAGGGTCAGGCAGCATCAAAATCTACTTTAGCCAAGTGGATTCGACAGGTCATAATACAAGCCTATGGCTTGAAAAGTAGACCGCCTCCGTTCAAAGTTAGGGCGCACTCCACGAGAGCAGTTGGAACTTCATGGGCAGTGCATCACCAGGCCTCCCTGGCGCAAATTTGTAAGGCCGCAACATGGTCTTCAGTACACACGTTTACTAGGTTCTACCAGGTGGACGTGAGAAGTCAGGAGGATGTCGCCTTTGGGCGCAGTGTGTTGCAGGCCGCAAAAGAACCTCATGCCTGATGGCACCCAGCTTATGTATGGTGTATCCCCCCCCTCATGTGGCATTGCTTTGGGACGTCCCACATAGTAATGACTATGCTGCTCTGTGTCCCGTGATGTATGAACAAGAAAGTAGGATTTTTAAAACAGCTTACCTGTAAAATCCTTTTCTTGGAGTACATCACGGGACACAGAGCTCCCACCCCTCTTTTGGGGACACGTATTGCTTTGCTACAAAACTGAGGTACTCCCGGATGGGAGGGGCTTATATAGGGGAGGGTACTTCCTGTTTTGGAAGTTGCCAGTGCCAGCACCTGAAGGTAATTCTATATAACCCACATAGTAATGACTATGCTGCTCTGTGTCCCGTGATGTACTCCAAGAAAAGGATTTTACAGGTAAGCTGTTTTAAAAATCCTACTATTTAACTTTCTCGCTTTATACAACATCAAATTTGCTTTTACCCAAATCTCAGCACTTTTTAACAAGACACAGAAACACTATCATATATACTTCTACTAGACTTTTATTATTTTTAGACTTCTGAAATCTCAAACTTTCCTGATCATAGATATTATTCTGGATAATATACAGTTAAAGCACTTAGCTCTAAATTACCAGACTTTGAAGGGCTGCAAGATAAAAGTGAATGTATCATGTTACTGCAGACTAATTATATACTGCACCAGTCAACCCTGATGTCAGCGTATGACATTAATATATTATCATTGATAATAAAGCTCTGACAGTAATATGAGCCATCTGCAAGAAAAAAAATATGTGAGGTAAAAAATAGAGACAGTTAAGGACCAAAAAATAAAGCTGATGTAATTAAGTACACCACACACAAATTGTGGTACACAGCTAAATAAAGTATAACCCCAAACCAACAACACTATACTGAACATAGTTTAAATTAACACATATTGGGGGCGTGGCCTGACGCATGAGCCGGATGGACGCATAGCTCCGGAGCTCCGGATTCACGGGACACATAGCGGCTCAAATCGAACCCATCTGAGGGATCTTTTCACCCCAACATACTGGGACGGTACCCCCGTCCATGCCAGGCAAGCGCCGAGGAGATAGGACGCCTAAACGGCTCACGGACTTCTATCCGGTCGTTCCCGGCGGTGACATGAGGCAAGATGGCGCTGCGGCCTGCTCTCCTTCTCCTGCATCCGCTCATGGCAAAGGCTCCGGCAAAGGTAAAAGTCAACCAAAAAACACCTCTCCCTCTAGCCAGCGTCCCTGCCCTCCCTCTCCATCCACCAGCAGCCCTGCCAAATCCAGGCCGAGGATGGATGGCAACAGATCCAGCCCGGCGTGCAGCCAGGCCTCAGACTCAGGGGAGGACACCAGGGAGCTGCCAGAGCCTATAGAAACATTTCCTACCATGAATCAACCAGTGACACTGTTTTGAAGGACATGTTACTATCCCTTCAATCTGATATGGCTTCATATATGCATACGTTTAACAGAGAAATTCAAGCAGTGGAGGGCAGGGTGGACCATATAGAAACGAAAATGGGGGAGTATGCGGAGACTATAAACGATTTGGTAGATGCTGATGAAGCGAGAGAGGGGGATGTAGACTGGATCAAAGCTAAACTCGCAGAAATGGAGGACAGGTCCAGGAGGAACAACCTAAAGTTAAGTGGATCCCCGAATCGGTTCAGCAATCTGATCTGAACAGATACTACGCTGCAACACTGTTTAAAACGCTTTTACCAGATCTGACCTAACTGGATGTTACCATCGATAGGATCCATCGCCTTCCTAAGCCCCCACATCTCTCTGAGCACGTGCCGAGGGATGTCCTAATGCGCCTCCACTTCTTCCATGTCATGGAGCTAATTATGTCAGCCATGAGGAAGCAAGACCAGGTCCCCTCGCAATACCAAAACCTGCAATTCTACTCTGATCTTTCCCAGTATACTCTACAAAAAAGGAGGAACTTAAACATGGTGACAAAGGTTCTCAGGAACCACAAGATCTTGTATAGATGGGGCTATCCAATCAAACTCACTGTGACAAGAGATAACCACACGCATACAATCACTTCTTTGGAGAAGGGAATAGCCTTGCTGAGGGATTGGGGCATTCTCCTGGAGCAATAAGAAAATGTTCCTACTGCTAGCACCCCGCGCCCTATTGAAAATGAGTGGAAGAAGGTAACGGGGAGGAATGCCAAGTCCCATGCTTAAATTACCTCAGATGTTACTGTTAGATGGATAAGTCCCTGTGAAACCTAAGGTCGAACTTATCCCCCAAACAGATCTAGCAGCCTATGCTGCCTATGACTGTTCTTTCTGTTTTAATCTCTGAGCCCTGCTTACAGAGAGTAATTTTGTTTTTGTTTTTCCAGTTACTGCTATGTTTTTCTTCTTTTTTTGTTTCTACCTTTCTACGCCGAGTCTTTAAGATTAATAGATCTCGTCACGAGATTGAAGAGCCTTCCTTAACCGGAACTGACAGAGTGAATAACATGGAGCATTCCTCTCTGCAGCACATACCTTCCATACAGTTGTTCTTCTATCTACAACTAGTGAGTATTTTATCTTTTTCTGACATTTGGAATCACTCCCGTATCTGCTTTCTGCAGGGGTGGCAGAGACTGGGACGAAAAACCCCACTGCACCACGAAAAATGTACCCAGGATGTTTACTTATCAGACTTATCCAGCTTCATGGCTCTGAACATTCTTTCTATTAATACTAAAGGACTGAACCACCCGGCGAAGCGCAGCTCGCTGTGGAAGGAAGCACTTACACACAGGTGTGACATAGTTTGTACTCAAGAGACTCATTTCAAGATTTCTAACCCACCCAAGTGTTCCCATAAAAATTTCCCCCATGTTTTTTTGCGAATGCAGATTCCAAGACCAAAGGGGTACTAATAGCTATCAGAGACACTGTAGCATTCAAACTGCATGATATTATGTATGATCCCTTGGGTAGATTCCTTGTCATGATATGTGATTTGAATTCCTCCACGTACACCATAGTGAATGTTTACTCGCCAAATAGTCATCAGATTCAATTTTTCAACAAATTAATGAAGAAAGTGTCCCGTATCTAAAAAGGCCTACTAGTGGTGTGTGGGGATTTCAATATTACACCTGACCCCTCCCTAGACTCCACCTCCCGTTCTAAAAGAGTAATACCCTCCCTCATGCCTTCCATCCTAGCACACAATCTATTTGATGCCTGGCGTTGCCTTTATGCTGATGAGCGTGACTTCACTTTTTTCTCCTCTCCACATCTAAAGTACACTAGAATTGATCTATTTCTGGTTGATCAGCAGGTTTTATTGAGGTCTTCTAAGGTTTCAATTAATAACATCACTTGGTCGGACCATGCGTCCGTTGTTCTTTCAATAGCGGACCCGTCGTCTGTTAACGCGAGGCCGATATGGAGAATGAACTCCTTTCTCCTCCAAAAGGAGGAGCATACTAAGGCCATTCAAACTCAACTGTCTGAATTATTTTCAAATAATGTAGGATCTGTGAAAGGTCCTTTTATGTTATGGAACGCACATAAAGCATTCATAAGAGGGATATGCATCCAATTGGGAGCAAGGGTAAAGAGACAGAGGCAGAAGCAACTCACTGATATTACACGCAAAATTTCTTCTTTGGACAGGCAAAATAAACTTAATCCTTCCCCCTTATTGTCTCAAACTATTTCCAAACGGCGTAGTGAACTTCAAATTTTATTGTTGGATCATTTTTAAAAGGCAAGCAAAAGACTGAAAATGTCATATTATGCCAATGGAAATAGAGCTGGGAAATTATTAGCGCAAACTATCAGAGGCCACAGGGGTAAAACAAAAATTCCATTTCTTATTCACCCAGAAACAAAGCAGAAACTTTTTCATCCTCAACAAATAGCAGATGCTTTTAGCTCGTATTATAAATCTCTATATAATTTAAAAGAGGATCCTGCAACCCATCAACCTACCAAGGAGGGCATTAACAGATTCTTATCACTACTGTCCGTACCTCATCTAACTCCTGACCAATTAGCCTCCTTGAACGCCCCGTTTACTGTACAGGAGATCCAGAAAATAATTGATTCTTTACCTACAAATAAGTTACCGGGCACTGATGGGCTCTGTAGTGAATACTACAAGGTGTGTAAAGACATTTTATCCCCACATATGAAACAATTTTTTTGACATGGCCGCTGCCTCTTTCCCTCCTGAGATGCTGGAGGCACTCGTAGTCACTTTGCCAAAACCAGGGAAGGCTTCCGAATTCCCCCGCAAACTTTAGACCGATTTCTCTTTAAACATTGATCTGAAGGTTTATGCCAAATTGTTAGCGAACCGTTTGGTAGATATTCTGCCCACCATTATCCATCCTGACCAAACGGGCTTCACCAAAAATAGACAAACATCTGATGCCACTAGGAGGCTAATTAATATTATACACCTGGCTGAGGTGAGGAAAAGTCCTTCTCTGCTTCTTACTTTGGATGCAGAGAGGGCCTTTGATCGTATACATTGGCAGTACATGGTCGAAGTTTTGCAGAAATTTGGATTTAGTGGACCCATACTGTCGGCCATCTTGGCCCTATATTCTAAACCCTCAACTAGGGTATATTTATCAGGAATACTGTCCTCTCCTTTTCCTATAACTAATGGTACTCGTCAGGGGTGTCCACTATCCCCTTTAATTTTCAATCTATTGATGGAACCACTACGCTGTATTAGTTATGCTGGCGCCGATAGGTAGCCAGTTATTTTTTTTTAGGTTCGCCGCAGGCTTTTATAGCGTCAGGTACCCCCATATATTATCTAATAAAGGTTTAAACCCCCTAATTGCCCCTAGTTAACCCTTTCACCAGTGATCACCGTACAAGTGTTACTGGTGACACTGGTTAGCCAGTTAGTTATTCTGTTATTTAGGTTCCCCGTCAGGTTTTTATATAGCGTCAGGTACCCCCATATATTACCTAATAAAGGTTTAACCTCCTGATTGCCCCTAGTTAACCCTTTCACCAGTGATCACCATATAAGTGTTACGGGAGACGCTGGTTAGTTAGTTTGCTTTTTATAGTGTCAGGGCACCCGCCGTATATAACCCAATAAAGGTTTAACCCCCTGATCGCCCGGCGGGTGATATCAATTAGGTTTTAGTGTCAGAGAGGGTCTTTGTCGCCCCAGGCAGCGTCAGGTTTGTGCCAGTAATGCTAACACCCACGCGTGAAGCATACACCTCCCTTAGTGGTATAGTATCTGAACAGATCAATATCTGATCTGATCAGATCTATACTAGCGTCCCCAGCAGTTTAGGGTTCCCAAAAACGCAGTGTTAGCGGGATCAGCCAAGATACCTGCTAGCACCTGCGTTTTGCCCCTCCGTCCAGCCCAGGCCACCCAAGTGCAGTATCGATCGATCACTGTCACTTACAAAACACAACACACATAACTGCAGCATTCGCAGAGACAGGCCTGATCCCTGCGACTCCAGTGCTGTAGGAGGTGATTTCACCACCACAGTTAAAAAAAAGAGCATATATGCATGGGGGCAGCAGGGGCTGAGGAGCGATTTTGCTCCTAATGCCGCGTACATACGGTCAAAATTCCGACGGAGGCATGCCCGTGGAAAAGTCAGACAATGTGTGTGCGGCATAACTTTTGCGGGAGGATGCCCCCATGCTTCGGCATATATAAATGGTGCATGTATGCCCATCATTAGAAGTGGGTGAATGAAGGGAGGTATTCTAATGGTGGGCATACCCACCGATCAATCTCTTTTTTTCGTTCAGCCAACAGGCTGCATGAAAAAAAAGATTACAATACATGTCCAACAAGGACCAGCAACGTACTGGTATGTTGCTGGACTTTGAATGGTTATACCAGATTGATGCCTGCGGGTTTAGGTATCATCTTGGTATCATTCTTTTCAGCCAGCGGCCGACTTTCATGAAAAAACAAATCTAGCGGCTAATTAGCCTCTGGACTGCTTTTACAAGCAGTGGGAGGGAATGACCCCCCCGGATATAAAAAGCGCCATTGGGAAATTGGGAAAGCATTTTATCACGCCGATTTTGGTGTGGTCAGATGCTTTGAGGGCAGAGGAAAGATCTAGGGTCCAATAGACCCCAGTATTTTTTTTAAAAGAGTACCTGTCACTACCTATTGCTATCAAAGGGGATATTTACATTCCCTGAGATAACAATAAAAATGATAAAAAAAAAAATATGGAAAGAACAGTTTAAAAATAAAATAAAAAAGCAAAATTAATAATAATAAAAAAAAAAGCACCCCTGTCCCGCCCTGCTCTTGCGCAATGGCGAACACAAGCGTCGGTCTGGCGTCATATGTAAACAGCAATTGCATCATGCATGTGAGGTATCACCGCGAAGGTCAGATCGAGGGCAGTCATTTTAGCAGTAGACATCCTCTGTAAATCTAAAGTGGTACCCTGTAAAGGCTTTTAAAGGCTTTTAAAAATGTATGTAGTTTGTCGCCACTGCGCGTTTGTGCGAAATTTTAAAGCATGTCGTGTTTGGTATCTATGTACTCGGCTTAAGATCATCTTTTTTATTTCATTAAACATTTGGGCAATATAGTGTGTTTTAGTGCATTAAAATTTAAATAAGTGTATTTTTTCCCCCAAAAATGCGTTTGAAAAATCGCTGCGCAAATACTGTGTCGAAAAAAAAAATGCAACACCCACCATTTTAATCTGTAGGGCCTTTGCTTTAAAAAATATATATAATGTTTGGGGGTTCAACATAATTTTCTTGCAAAAAAAAATAATGTTTTCATGTAAACAAAAAGTGTCAAAAAGGGCTTTGTCTTCAAGTGGTTAGAAGAGTGGATGTAAGCTTCCTAATGTTGTGTATAAAATGCCAGAACAGTTCAAAACCCCCCCAAATGACCCCATTTTGGAAAGCAGACACCCCAAGCTATATACTGAGAGGCATGTCGAGTCCATGGAATATTTTATATGTTGACACAAGTTGCGGAAAAAAGACAATTTATTTATTTATTTATTTATTTTTGCACAAAGTTGTCACTAAATGATATATTGCTCAAACATGCCATGGGCATATGTAGAATTACACCCCAAAATACATTCTGTTGCTTCTCCTGAGTACGGGGATACAACATGTGTGAGACTTTTTGGGAGCCTAGCCGCGTACGGGACCCCAAAAACCAAGCACCGCCTTCAGGCTTTCTAAGGGTATAATTTTTTTATTTCACTCCTCACTGCCTATCACAGTTTCGGAGGCCATGGAATGCCCAGATGGCACAAACCCCCCCCCAAATGACCCAATTTTGGAAAGTAGACACCCCAAGCTATTTGCTGAGAGGTATGGTGAGTATTTTGCAGATCTCGCTTTTTGTCACAAAGTTTTGAAAATTGAAAAAAAATATATATATATTTTATTTCTTCATTTTCAAAAACAAATGAGAGCTGTAAAATACTCACCATGCCTGTCAGCAAATAGCTTGGGGTGTCTACTTTCCAAAATGGGGTCATTTAGGGGGGGTTTTGTGCTATTTTGGCATTTTATGGCCTTCGAAACTGTGATAGGTAGTGAGGAGTGAAATCAAAAATTTGTGCCCTTAGAAATCCTTAAGGCGGTGCTTGGTTTTCGGGGTCCCGTACGCGGCTAGGCTCCTAAAAAGCCCCACACATGTGGTATCCCCGTACTCAGGAGAAGCAGCAAAATGTATTTTGGGGTGCAATTCCACATATAACCATGGCATGTGTGAGCAATATATCATTTAGTGACAACTTTTTGTAATTATTTATTTTTTTGTCATTATTCAATCACTTGGGACAAAAAAAAAATATTCAATGGGCTCAACATGCCTCTCAGCAATTTCCTTGAGGTGTCTACTTTCTAAAATGGGGTCATTTGGGGGGGGGGGTTTTTGTGCTATTTTGGCATTTTATGGCCTTTGAAACTGTGATAGGTAGTGAGGAGTGAAATCAAAAATTTGCTCCCTTAGAAATCCTAAAGGCGGTGCTTGGTTTTCGGGGGCCCGTACGCGGCTAGGCTCCCAAAAAGTCCCACACATGTGGTATCCCCGTACCCAGGAGAAGCAGCAAAACATATTTTTGGGTGCAATTCCACATATAACCATGGCATGTGTGAGCAATATATAATTTAGTGACAACTTTTTGTAATTTTTTTTTTTTTACTCATTATTCAATCACTTGGGACAAAAAAAAAATATTCAATGGGCTCAACATGCCTCTCAGCAATTTCCTTGGGGTGTCTACTTTCCAAAATGGGGTCATTTGGGGAGGTTTTGTACTGTCCTGCCATTTTAGCACCTCAAGAAATGAGATAGGCAGTCATAAATGAAAAGCTGTGTAAATTCCAGAAAATGTACCCTAGTTTGTAGACGCTATAACTTTTGCGCAAACCAATAAATATACGCTTATTGACATTTTTTTTACTAAAGACATGTGGCTGAATACATTTTGGCCTAAATGTATGACTAAAATTGAGTTTATTTGATTTTTCTTATAACAAAAATTAGAAAATATCTTTTTTTTTCAAAATTTTCAGTCTTTTTCCGTTTATATCGCAAAAAAAATAAAAAATCGCAGAGGCAATCAAATACCATTAAAAGAAAGCTCTATTTGTGGGAAGAAAAGGGCGCACATTTCGTTTGGGTACAACATTGCATGTCTGCACAATTTCCAGTTAAAGCAGCGCAGTGCCAAATTGTGAAATCACCTCTGGTCATTATGGTCCGTATTGGTCCGGGGTTTAAGTGGTTAATATTGCCTCAATTTATATATCTGTTCAGAGCTTTACCGATTCCAGTTCCTGAAGCTTTCTTCAAGAAAGCGCAATCTACACTTAATTCATATCTGTGGCAGGGTAAAAAAATTAGGTGTGCTTTTCAGAAATTAATCAAATCCAGAAGAGCTGGAGGGGTGGGTCATATTGTGCTGAAGGACTACTATACCGCAGCTATTCTTGCCCAAGCTAGACAATGGTTTGGACATACTCCTACCCCCAGGTGGATAGAGCTGGAAGAAAAACAATGCATTAACCGTAACACATATGATCTTCTCCTGACAAGCACCCTCCATGCGCTTAACACACACAATAGCTCGCTCTTAGATAGTCCTTCCTCCCAATCCATAACTAAAACTATACCACTCCCTATCTCCAGTTTACAGCTATTTATCCCTGACTTGCGCATTGGTTCTTGGAAGTCAAGGGGTATTGCCACTGTAGAGGACCTAGCTATTGACCCTACATTGAAAACGTTTAGATCACTACAGATTGAATTTGGCCTAGACACAAATGAGATTTATACCTACAAACAAATAGTGCATTTTTTTGCACCTACTCCCTATAGATCTATTTCCATACCAATTAGGAGCTTCCTTTATTTCACTAACCCCAATACCTCTATCAGGGGTATATCTCATTTCTACAACTATTTAAATCAGAAAACTGACTTCCATGTCCACCTGGGAACTGGATTTATTATCTCGGTATTCTCCAGAGCAATGGCAATACTCCCTTAGGATAACTTTCACCTCCACCAGATGTGTTAACTTGTGGGAGTTCCATAACAAAATTCTTCTGAGATGGTACTTGACACCCACCAGGCTGGCGGGATTTGTGGCCCACTCATCCCCCCTATGCTGGAGACAGTGTGGGCTTAGGGGTTCTCTGATTCAGATATTGTGGGCTTGCCCATCGTTGACAGCTTTTTGGGTCCAGATCTTTGATCTTCTGAGTAAGATTACACATACACTTATCTCTATGACTCCAGGTCTAGCCATACTATCAGTAGGGATAGAGGAGATTCCCTCCAATTTTAGATGTATAGTTTCTCATATCCTTATGAGCGCTAGATGAAATATAGTCAGGAAGTGGAAAAGCTTAATAACACCAAACCTTACCGAAGTAGTCAGAACAACTAACCTACATATTAATTATGAGTTAATGTTTGCAGGATCACAAGGGATGTATCATTCTAAACTCCCCATTTGGCGCCCTTGGATTGAAAGGTTTCGAGCCCATAGTAACCAATTTGGATTGTTTTAGTTACTCCCTTGTGTATGTTTCGATACATTCCAGTTTGATTCTAAATATCTTTATAGTTAGGTCTTCATTTTGGCCTTGCCCATTTAGGGCACTTAAGATACACATAAAGTCAGACTCGGCAAAGTTCTATGTTTTTTTTTTCAAAGTTCAATGTTGTTTTTCTTTGTTCTTATTTTTTGCCTATTGACTTGCACTTCTATTATTGCTCTGTACTGGTTTTACCTTGCTTGTCGTTATTTTCTTATATACTATGTCCTGTAATACCATTCTCATATATTGACATTCCGATTGAGTTTTTCTTCTGTATGTAAAACTGTACCTATGTCATTATCTATACTGGCAAATTTCAATAAAAAAATAAAAATAAAATTATTGACACTAATTTAACATATATTTATAGTTTTACCTGCTGAACAAATATGTCATTGTGTTCAGCCAGTCTTAAGGCATACCTCTGCCACAAAACACAGCCAGGCAGGTGACACATGTATTTCCAAATTCAGCAATGCCACTTCCTGTATGATCTGTAGCTTTTTCATTAGACACCTCTATTGGCTTTATCACAGTAATTCTGCATCAGGTAGTAGCAAAGTAGGCTTCCTGGCTGTGTAGTTTAGTGGCAGTGTGCAAACTGCAAGACTGGCTGATCAGAATTAAAAATCATTTGGAAGTTAAAACAGTAAGCATAAATGTAGAGCAACTGGATGCCGGATATCTACTGCAGAAGCTTACCAGCGCTAAAGCTTAGAGAAGCCTTCCAGCAACTTGTTTAAAGTGGCAGTGTGTACTCCCAGTAAATTTGGATATTTGTCTTACCTGTAAAATAATTTTAGTGGAGTACATAAAACGAGACAGGGCACTTCATATTCACAACTACTTGGGTTATATTGCCACCTTCAGGTGAATGGACACTGCACAAAAATGGGAAAGAATCCCCTTCCCAGGCATAACCCCCTAGCTCGGATAAGCCTCAGTTTTTATCAAGCAATAGGGAAACAGAAAGGGGAGGAATCGCTGTGTCATATGCCTACTTGGTATGTAGCAAGGCATTGAACATGAGGGCCGGGCAACATGGCAACAAGTCCAACACACCTAAAACCCCAAAACAGAATAGAGGAAACATCCACTGCAAGACCTTTCATCCAAAATTGGCATCCACAGGAATGAAACATCTACCAGGTAGAACTTAGACCTTGAAGAACAGAAGATTGAGGTTATATAGTCCATAAAGCACTGACACTTCTAGAAAAATGTGCCTTGACCGAGAACAGAGGAACATTGCCTTTGATACTATGGGCCTGAGAAATAAGCGGATATACAGTATCTCACAAAAGCGAGTACACCCCTCACATTTTTGTAAATATTTTATTCTATCTTTTCATGTGACAACACTGAAAAAATGAAGAAATGACACTTTGCTACAATGTAAAGTAGTGAGTGTACAGCTTGTATAACAGTGTCAATTTGCTGTCCCCTCAAAATTACTCAACACACAGCCATTAATGTCTAAACTGCTGGCAACAAAAGTGAGTACACCCCTAAGTGAAAATGTCCAAATTGGGCCCAATTAGCCATTTTCCCCGGTGTCATGTGACCCTCTAGTGTTACAAGGTCTCAGGTGTAAATGGGGAGCGGGTGTGTTAAATTTGGTGTTATCGCTCTCACTCTCGCATACTGGTCACTGGAAGTTCAACATGGCACCTCATGGCAAATAAATCTCTGAGTATCTGAAAAAAAGAATTGCTGCTCTATATTAAGACGGCCTAGGCTATAGGAGATTGCCAAGAATTTTAAACACCAGGATTCCGTGGGGAAATTATGTTGGTACCCTGTCAGAGGATGAATGGTACACTGCACTCCAAACCATTCTACTGGTCTTACTTAACCACCCAAAACGACTGACGCAATTGTATATTTTGTAACAGGCCCATTATACACCATCTAGGCTCTTTAAAATGGGTATTCTATCAGAACCCACATGTAGCAGGTGCCAAAGGGAGCACGGAGATCTCATATACCTCTTATGGCGCTGTCCCAAATTGCATTTATATTGACTGGGGTAGTTAAAACTTTGAATAGAGTATTTAACGTCGCTGTATCCATAGATCCTAAACAATGTCTTCTGGACATCTTAGACTCCCTAGATCTCCAGGATTTCACGAAAGAGGCCATTTTGCATGCTCGTAAGCTCACTCTTTGCCACTGGAAGTCTGATATACCACCCACCATTAATGAATAGATTAAACAAATGGGGGGTACTTTAAAGGCTGAAACATATTATTTACCAACATAGGGGTTGCCCAGCTAAGTTTGATTAAATTTGGTCAGCCTAGATAGATACCCCTGGGCTCTGCCCACTGGCCTTGTTAGCTGGGAGGCTTGGAATCCCGGGAGTACACCCTATGTAAAATTCATTATATACCCTGTTTAATTACTCTGATGCCCTGTACATATTTCCGATGGAATAAAATCCGATCGATTTTTCCATCGGAAATCCGATGAAGCTGACTTCCATCAGTCTTGCCTACACACCATCAGTCAAAAATCCGACCATCCCAAACGCCGTGATGTAAAACACTCCGAAGAGCCGAGAAAAATAATGTTCAATGCTTCTGAGCATGCGTTGACTTGATTCTGAGCATGCGTGGGTTTTTTCTCTGATGAATTTCCCCACAGACGATCGGAATTTGCTATCGTTTTTTTTTCCATCGGTATAATTTAAAACATGTTCTATTTTTTTAATACCAATGGAAAAAAGACAGATGGGGCCCACACACGATCGGTTTGTCCAATGAAAAAAGTCCATCAGTCTTTTTTCATCAGAAAAAATGATCGTGTGTACGCGGCATTAGATCCCTCCTAGTTTTGCACCACAGGGCTACTCGGAGATGATCTACGGAGGCTCCTATTGCTGATTTTATATAATAGGAGTATACATTAGATCTGCATATATTGCTGGATGTATCACAATGGTACCTGTATGTTTATTATTGTTTTTTACGTATGGTGTTACATGCATACGTTTTCTAATAAACATTTTCTGATTCAAAAAATAAATAAAAAAACACCAGGATTCCATTAGGTCCTAATCATAGTTTTTTCTAAATAATTTTTAATAAATTATGTTTAATATGTATGTTAATAATATTCCATTTGAGCAGTAGTTCTTTGACTTTCTTCTTCTTGGTGTTATTTTAGTGTTTGTTTTTGATTTAATGAGAACCACCTCCTTAAACATTAATTGGGAATCAAACATTTGTTTTAATAAATGTTGTGATTTGTTCACTTGTACTAATGCTATGAAGAAGACCTTTGTGGCTAAAACACATTAGCTGCTCTCACTGTGCTGTTTTAAAATATAGCCTAATAAAGATTTTTGACTTTACCGGGTTTGTGGCTTACACTTCTTATGTATTCATGCTTTGGGGCTCACACTCCTGCCAGGAGCACCGATCCCCAGCAACTGATATGTCTAAATACCAGTTGTACCCATATACTGTATGTATTTCTTCTGTTTATTTAACTATTACAATATTACTGGCTTGGAGTAATTCATACTATTCTTTCTTCTGTCCCTCCTTCTGTCTCAACTAGTACCTCTGCATTAAAGCGGAGCTCTGCCTAAAAAAAATAATAATTAAAATTCAGCAGCTACAAATACTGTAGCTGTTGACTTTTAAAATAAGGACACTCACCTGTCCAGGGAGCCAGCAATGTACTCACCCGAAGTCGACCCGACCCTTGGCCTTGCGGCTTCACAGCCTGGTTCCCTACTGTGCATGCGTGAGTCGCGCTGCACATTCTGAGTGGTCCCTGCTGTCTTCTGGGACCTATGTGTTTCCCAGAAGACACCGGCGGGGGAGCAGAGGAGAGACCAGACATGGCGTAGATCGCCATGGATACTGCGGTGATCTTTCGCCAGAAGTGGGTGCAAATACCTTTTATTAGACAGGTATCCGCTCCCCTCCCCCCTGAAAGGTGCCAAATGTGACACCGGAGGGGGGGGGGGGAATCCGGACAGCGAAAGTTAAATTTTTGGGTGGAACTCCACTTTAAAGTGTTACTAAACCCACAGCAGTAAAATCAGCCTGTATATACAGTAAAGCATGCTTGTTATACTCACTATGGAACCTATGGGGTTAATCCTCTGCATTGTGTAAAAAGTCTGTTTCATCCTGTCTTCTCTAATCCTCCCCTTCTTGTACTGCCCCAAATCCATCTGCTGATAGTACAGAGCTTTGGAGGCACTCTGCACATGCTCAGTTTGGTGTGTATTGCTACAGTGTTATTTTTTTTGTGAGGGGGTATGTGATCAGCACAGAACCAATGAGCACTATCCAGATAGAGGGTCGGGGGTCATGCAGCCTCATAGGACAGTCAGAGGAGAATGACAACTCCTTCTACAAGCTTTAAGCAGTGCTCGGTCAGACACTGATAGAAGTCACAAGACTACTATACTGCTGATGAGAAAAAGTATTTAGCAGTTTATATTAACTAAAATAATTGCATGTTCTGTCTACTGTGGGAGACCATATATAGTAAATGCAGGGTCCTGGGTTTAATAACACTTTAAAGCTCGATATTTCTCCCTTTCTCATCACACAGCTCTTTAACAATCTCTAGATAGCAGCTGTGATAACTCAAACTAGATTTAAGACTTTTGAAGACTGTGTGGCTAGAGCATTTTTTTTTTGCTATTGGCTGAGGTTAGTCAATAACAAACAACAAGAAAAGAAGAGATGCGTGGAATTAAAAGACAAGTAAAGTGGATTTTTACACAGTTTCACAGCTGCTATCTTGAGATGTCTAAAATTGTGCCAGGAGAGAGGAATCGTTAAAGAGATTATATCACTCTCTATAACAGATTCTAGAACAGGAAGAGGAAGAGGAATGATAATAGTCACTTTAAATACACTCAAACAAAAGTGTAATTATTAGTTAATGTAAGGATATATAAAGGCTTACTAGATCAAACAATGCAAACAAGCTAAAACTGAAATATATTTGTTTACTGGTTTGCTTGCTAAAGGATTTGTAATTCTGTAAAGCAGGGGTGTCCAGCCTTCAGTCCAAGACAGCTATGAATGAAGCCCAACACAACATTTTAAGCTTTCTTATTTATTTATTTTTATTGGGGTGTATTTTTGTGAAAATCTGTTTACACTTAGAGGACACATGTGGCTGGATTTTTTTTTTACAGTGTCTCTTTACTGGAGTTTTATAGGTTTTATCTTCTCAAAGACAAATATCACACTCTTCACAATCACGCCTTATTCATGTCATCAGTTTTCAGCAGCACCTATATTTGTGAGCAACGATCTTTAACCACTTAACAACCACCTGCCGACAAATAACGGCGGCAGGGTGGTTGCTTAACTCTGGGAGGACGTTATATAACGTCCTCCCAGAATCGCGCTCCCGCGCGCCCCCTGGGGCGCGCACACGGGAAACTCCGTGACCGCCGGGTCCAGAGGACCCGGTGGATCACGAATCGCGGTAAATCGCTGCTGATAGCGGCCGTTTACCACGTGATCGCTCCGTCAAATGACGGAGCAATCACTTGTAAACAGACCGGCGTCATTTGATGACGCCGGTTCCTCCCTCCCCTCTCTGTACCGATCGGTACAGTGTGAGAGGGGAGGGGGAGGGAGCGGATGGCAGCAGCAGCACTGTGGGCTGGATCTGTGACAATTGCAGTCACAGATCCATCCATCCATCCATCCCTGCTCAGCCATCCCTGTGCTATACCCTGCCAATACTCTGCAATACACCCTGCCAATACTCTGCAAAATACCCTGGTGCAATACTCTGCAATACCCTGGTGCAATACTCTGCAATACCCTGGTGCAATACTCTGCAATACCCTGGTGCAATACTCTGCAATACCCTGCGAAATACTCTGCAATACCCTGCGAAATACTCTGCAATACCCTGGTGCAATACTCTGCAATACCCTGGTGCAATACTCTGCAATACCCTGGTGCAATACTCTGCAATACCCTGCACAATACTCTGCAATACCCTGCACAATACTCTGCAATACCCTGCAAAATACTCTGCAATACCCTGCAAAATACTCTGCAATACCCTGCGCAATACTCTGCAAAATACTCTGCAATACCCTGCACAATACTCTGCAATACCCTGCACAATACTCTGCAATACCCTGCACAATACTCTGCAATACCCTCCACAATACTCTGCAATACCCTCCACAATACTCTGCAATACCCTCCACAATACCCTGTGCAATACCCTCCACAATACCCTGTGCAATACCCGTGCAATACCCTGCCATACACCGCAATACCCTGCCATACACCGCAATACTCCGCAATGCCCTGCAATACTCCGCAATGCCCGGCAATACTCTGCAATGCCCGGCAATACTCCGCAATGCCCGGCAATACTCTGCAATAACCACTTCCCGCCCTCCGGCCGTCATATGACGTCCTTGACTTTGTGCGGGGATATCTGAATGATGCCTGCAGCTACAGGCATCATTCAGATATCGGCTTTTTCAGCCGGCGATTCCCTACACCATAAGAACAATCATAGCGGCTGTTCCGCCGCTTGATCATTCTTACGGGAGGCAAGAGGGGATGTCCCCCCCCCGCCGCCCTCCGGTGCTTCTACCGACTCACCGCTACGATCAAAGCCAGGATTGTTGTTTTTTTTTTTTGTTTTTTTTTCAGGCTTCCCAGCCTAGAGGTGAGATGTGGGGTCTTATTGACACCCCCCCCCCCCTCATATCTCACTGTAAAGAGGACCTGTCATGCCATATTCCTATTACAAGGGATGTTTACGTTCCTTGTAATAGGTATAAAAGTGATCAAAAAAATGTTTAGGGCGGAAAAACATGTCAAACTAAAATAAATAAAGTAAAATGAAGAATACAATTTTTTTTTTTTTTTAAAGCGCCCCTGTCCCCGTGAGCTCGCATACAGAAGCGAACGCATACGTAAGTCCCGCCCACATATGAAAACGGTTTTCAAACCACACATGTGAGGTATCTCTGCGAACGTTAGAGCGAGAGCAATCATTTTGGCCCTAGACCTCCTCTGTAACTCAAAACATGTAACCAGTAAAAATATTTAAAGCGTCGCCTATGGGGATTTTTTAAGTAGCGAAGTTTGGCGCCATTCCACGAGTGTGTGCAATTTTTAAGGGCGACATGTTAGGTATCTATTTACTCGGCGTAACTTCATCTTTCACATTATGCAAAAACATTGGGCTAACTTTACTGTTTTTTTTTTTTTAAGCACAAAACATTTTTTTTCCGTAAAAAACGCGTTAAAAAAATTGCTGCGCAAATATCGTGCGAGATAAAAAGTTGCAACAACCACCATTATATTCTCTAAGGTCTTTGCTAAAAAAACATATATAATGTTTTGGGGTTCTATGTAATTTTCTAGCAAATAAATGATGATTTTTACATGTAGGAGAGAAATGTCAGAATTGGCCTTGGTGCTCCAGAACGCCTGAAGGTGCTCCCTGCATGTTGGGCCTCTGTATGTGGCCACGCTGTGTAAAAGTCTCACACATGTGGTATCGCCATACTCGGGAGTAATAGCAGAATGTGTTTTGGGGTGTAATTTGTGGAATGCATATGCTGTGTGTGAGAAATAACCTGCTAATATGACAATTTTGTGAAAAAAAAAAAGAGAAAAAAAAAATCTTGATTTTGCAAAGAATTGTGGGAAAAAATGACAACTTCAAAAAACTCACAATGCCTCTTTCTGAATACCTTGGAATGTCTTCTTTCCAAAAAGGGGTCATTTGGGGGGTATTTGTACTTTTCTGGCATGTTAGGGTCTCAAGAATTGAGATAGGCCGTCAGTACTTCAGGTGTGATCAATTTTCAGATATTGGCACCATAGCTTGTGGACTCTATAACTTTCACAAAGACCAAATAATATACACCAATTTGTACTTATTTTTACCAAAGATATGTAGCAGTATAAATTTTGGCCAAAATCTATGAAGAAAAAATAGTAATTTGCTAAATTTTATAACAGAAACGAAAAAAAATCATTTTTTTTACAAAATTTTCAGTCTTTTTTCTCTTATAGCGCAAAAAATAAAAAACCCAACAGTGATTAAATACCACCAAAAGAAAGCTCTATTTGTGTGAAAAAAAGGACAAAAATTTCATATGGGTACAGTGTTGTATGACTGAGTAATTGTCATTCAAAATGTGAGAGCACCGAAAGCTGAAAATTGGTCTGGTTATTAAGGGGGTTTAAGTGCCCAGTGGTCAAGTGGTTAAGGATGAAACACACAAAGGGAAAAATTGGAACCAAAATATCTGATTAGCACCTTGAGTATTCATTAAGAATTGCTGCTATATCCATCGAACCAGATATTGATGGTTAGTTTATCAAAAACAGTGTCAAATAGTCACTAATATGTTGCCCACTTACTTATAATAAAAACAATATAGAAAAAAGTGAAGTTTTATTACTCAGATAGGTACATTATCTATATCAGTGATTGTGTAAATGGATAGAAAACTGGCTAAAAGACAAAGTTCAGAGAGTAGTCTTTAATGATTCTTACTCTGAATGGTCTAAGGTTATCAGTGGTGTACCCCAAGGTTCAGTGCTGAGACCCTTACTTTTTAATATCTTTATAAATGATATAGGGTCTGGGATTAAAAGTACCATTTCAGTGTTTGCAGATGACACCAAGCTATGCAGTAGAAAAACGTCCTTACAGGATGTCTCCAACTTACAAGCTGACCTCAATGCACTGTTTAAGTGGGCAACTATGTGGCAAATGAGGTTTAAAGGGGTTGTAAACCTTCATGTTTTTTCACCTTAATGCATCCTATGCATTAAGGTGTAAAAACACCTTGCAGTGTCCGGCCCCCCAGCCCCCCCGTTTTACTTACCTGAGCCCCGAATTTCCATGGGCGCGATCCTATCTCTCCATGGCTTCTCTGCTCTTCATTGGATAGATTGATAGCAGAGCAGCCATTGGCTCCCGCTGTTGTCAATCAAATCATATAACGAGGGCGCCTGGGGCGCGGGGCCGAGTCATACACTTGGCGGCTATGGCAGAGTGCATGACATGGGAGCGTGCCCGCAAGGTAACCCCCTCAGGAGAGAGCTTCCCAGAGGGGGTTATCTATTGTGGGGAGGAGCCGCGAGAGCCTCTGTGGGACCCCAGAAGAGGACGATCGGGGCCACTCTGTGAAAAACGAACTGCACAGTGGAGGTAAGTATGACATGTTTGTTATTTTAAAAAAAACTGAACCTTTATGCCGCGTACACACGATCGTTTTTTCTGATGAAAAAAGATCGATGGACTTTTTTCATCGGACAAACCGATCGTGTGTGGGCCCCATCGGTCTTTTTTCCATCGGTATAAAAAAATAGAACATGTTTTACATTTTACAGATGGAAAAAAAACGATAGCAAATTCCAATCATCTGTGGGGAACTCCATCGGAGAAAAACACACGCATGCTTAGAATCAATTCGACACATGCTCAGAAGCATTGAACTTCATTTTTGTCGGCTCTTCTGAGTGTTTTACGTCACAGCGTTTGGGACGGTCGGATTTTTGACTGATGGTGTGTAGGCAAGACTGATGGAAGTCAGCTTCATCGGATTTCCGATGGAAGAATCCATCGGATTTTATTCCATCGGAAATCCGATCCTGTGTACAGGGCATAAGTGTCACTTTAATGTTGATATATAGTATGTAAAGTTGGGGGCTAAGCATATGCATGCATCATACATACTAGGGGGAGTGCAACTGGGGATGTGGCTCAAGAAGGTCAAAAGGCTGGACACTCCTGCTGTAAAGCCAGTCTTGTATGTTACACAACTCTCCTAAACTACACAGCTAGGATGTTGAATCGTCTACTTTCTGTTTCAGCTTGATCCTGGATCACTTCCCTGCCATATGGAATAAGGTGTTGTTGCTGTCAAAAACTGGATAGTGGACCCTGTGGGCTATCTGTATGCTTGTACATGACACCAGATCTTGACCAGAGTACCCCACAAGGAGTGATGGATTTTCCTGGTGGGTGTACTAGGGTTGCGGCCCTGGGGCACAGCTGTACAGATGGTAACTGAGTGGGTATTGACCCAGAGGATGAAACAAAGTGAACAGGCAATTTGGAAATGGGGAAAGACATTAGTCAGTAACCAGAAAAACAGAAATGCCAGAGCAAACACAGACTGGAGCCATAGGCTAGAAAATTAACCTATTTTTCAGGCAATGGGTGTTGGCCTAAGCACAGCTAAATGGTCAGGTAGGTAAATGGCCAGAGTGGCTTTGTATCTGCTATTTATAAATCAGCAGGTGGGATCAAAGGACACCTATACCTTCCAGTCCTGTGCAGCAACAAGGTAGGAAAGACCACATGGTGGTAGAACCACATGTAGAATTTTATTTTTGCTGCTGATAGGATGACTATTGCTTGTTTTATGAGTCCAGTGAACACGCTGGTGGTTGAGGGGTAACACAAGAAGAAGCTGAATTACTGAACCAGGAATAATGTGTATCTACTAGGGACTGTATGATATGGTGGAACTGTATAAATCACAACATTAGCTCTACAGACTTCCCAAACTTTTGCCATGTACAACAGTAACTGTGTATTTAGCGGTTTGCCTGAGGTACCACCTAATTATAATGCAAAACAAGCTGGCAGGTGGATCTGAGCTATCCTGTAGGAGATATGGAGTACACTTTGGGCACATCTACTGTACATCAAGGCCAAAAGATAATTATTTTACAGTTGCAAGAGAGTTAAGGCTCAGCATGCCATAATGAATATCTGTCCCAATGCATTAAAATGTAAGTCCGTCTTTGCATCACCCATGCTGATATAGATCATTTAAATATTTTCTGACTTTTCCTTATACCATCCCCTTCAATATTTCATACTTTGGCTTTACAATTTTCTTTGATTCTATTTTCTAGAAAATGTAAAAGAATAATACTATCACAATTCTGTACATGCATTGCTTTTCTCCTGAGGACATTGCAGATTTCACTGTGCAGCCCTAGGCATGACTATCAGGTTTGAGGGATTCTAGCTGCTGTTTTTTTCTATACATATCATAGCTTCATAAATAAATCGACTGTCACGTTGTTACTGCACCACATCTCTAATTCAATATAAGATCACCATTAAGAAACATTCTGGGACCTTTTTGACAGTTGCTGGGAGTTAGCTTCTCCCTATATATGAAGGAACCTGCGTAGGGCTGCTGGATTCTAACAGCTGGGGGGGGGGGGGGGGGGCTTTTAGGATATGCTCCTATTATTGCACACTGATTATTTTAATTAAGCTTTGGCACTAATTTATATTATTGTTTTATATGGGCTGTCTTTTACCAACACCTTTTGTACATGTCTTATAACAACTATTGGGGGTTACCTATATTTTCCATCTTGTGAAACCTTACTATGCTGGTCAGCTCCATCTAATAGCCATAATGCTGAACTTTGCTGGAAGATCTCAATCAGGATACCTCATTATTGCTACTAAATGGAGCTGACAGTCATAGGAAATAAACATATAAGACACATTTAATAAAAAGACCTGTACACACGTTCGCAATTTCCGATGGGATAAAATCCGATGGAATTTTCCGTTGGAATTCCGTTCAAGCTGTCTTGCATACACACTGTCAGATCAAGAACGCGGTGACGTACAACACTACTACGAGCCGAGAAAAATTAAGTTCAATGCTTCCGAGCATGCGTCGACTTGATTCTGAGTATGCATGGTTTTTTCTCCGTCGGAGTTCCACACAGACGATAGGCATTTCCGATAGGATTTTTTTCCAAAAGTCCGATGGGGCCCACACACGGTCGGAAATATCCGATGAAAAAAATCTGTCAGCCTTTTTTCATCGGAAATTCCGATCGTGTGTACAGGGCATAAGTGTCCATGGATGGACAATTAATTCAAATTATTATTAATTTACATGATTTATATAGCGCCAACAGTTTGCGGAGCGCTTTACAATCTAAATGGAGACAGTACAGTTAATAACCGGTTTTCCATTTAAATTATAAAGGATTGGGATTGAGATGGAATATAGTTTTCCTATGTGTAATATTCATTTGTATTACATACTACCGGTAATTTTTAGATTGGATACTGTGGTTGGCTCCAGCAGCTGTAGACCCTGATTGCTTCCCATTTTATCTTCCTTTAAATGGGAACTTGATGCATGATGTAAGGTTCTACACATAATAATGTTATTACACAATCTTGATATATGATGTAACAATATGATACATATGTATATTTAGAGGTAATTAAAGTCATATATTGTTCATACTGTAGATACAGTATGCTCCTCACATTTCCTGATGAATCAAGCCTATTGATCAAGGAAACACAATGAATATCACCCCCGCCACTAATCAACAAAAATCAGTTCCAGTCCAGATAAAGTGGAAGAACCTTCTAATATTGGAAATATGCTGACTGGTGAGGCATTGAGGGTATTTCATGTGAAAGTAGCTGATGTTACTACTATCAATTTTTTTAAGTGTAGTATATCAATTTAAGCACCAGAAAAATCACGGAATTTTCCGACACACATTTAGGCTAATGTATAAAAGATAGAACTTTGGAGCATTTTTCCAAAGCAAGATTTAATTTCCCAGTAAATAATGAAATTTGATTGGTGGCTGTGAGTTACCACTATACTTATTTCCAAATAATTTTTGTCTAGCTTACCTAGTTTGGCAACATGAATAGAATATTTTAGACATGTGCATTCGTTTTCGTCCGAATGCATTTTCGTCCGAATTTCAGGTATTTTCGTTATCGTTTTAACAAACGAAAACGAAAGCGAAGAATCCGAAAACGAAAAGAATTTTGTTTTCGTTGCGACAACAGTTCGATCTGGATAGGAGATTCGACATGACGCTGACAATAACAATCTGTGTCTATCGAACCTGTGGTCGAATGTGCCGAACCTTAACTCTATTAGTCCAAGATTATTCTACATAGAGAGAAAAGATTCAACATTATAGAGAGAAAAGATTCAACATTATAGAGAGAAAAGATTCAACATAAGCCCACGTTCACACTGGGGCTGCGGAAGTGAAGCCTGCGAGTTCAGCTGAACTTGCACGATTTCACTCCCGCTGGCAGTCCCGGATTCAGCCACGATTTCAAAGACTTCTTAAACAGATGTCAATGTAAATCGCGGCTGAAATCGCAAAAAGTAGTACAGAAACTACTTTTTGTAATCAGTGCAGCGCCGCAGATGCGGCGTTGCACTGATTAGGACGGTGCCATTGCCCGCAATCTGCGGCAAATTTCGCCGATTTGACATGCGATTTGACATGTCAAATCGCATGTCAAATCGCACCAGTGTGAACCAGGGCTTATAGAGAGAAAAGATTTGACATTATAGAGAGAAAAGTTTTGACATTATAGAGAGAAAAGATCGCTGCTGAAATTGGGTGGGGGGAAGTAAAATAAAAATGATGATGATGAATGTTATTGGCTGATTGTAACCAAAGAGGAGGAGCAGTAAAATAGCTAGAACTAACTTGAAAATTCAACATGAACGATGAAGATTCGACAAAGCATCGAAAAACATACAAACGTCAAATCTGTCATTGAAGGCTTATGGTGTCTGTCGAAAGTTCTAAGAAGATTCGACGGAGCAGCTAAATTGTACGACGCTGCAATCGTAAATTTCCGGTCAAATGCATCTGCCCATAGGCTATAGAAAAATTCTAAGGTTGGTTGACTAGTAATAATAATAAATATAATTATTACTAGTCATACAACATTAGAATTCTACTATAGCTTGTAGGCGGAACATTAGACCGGAAATGTACGATTGCGGCATCGTACAGTTTCGCTGCTCCATCGAATCTTCTTTGAACATTCGACAGACACCATAAGCCATCAATGACAGATTCGACCTTAATTAATTCGGATTTTTGGACGAATGCAATTCTTAACGAAAAACAAAATAAATAAAAACGAATTTCGTTAGAAAATAAATACATTTATTTTTCGGACGAAAACGAAACTCCAAAACAAAATATTTCAGTCTGCACATGTCTAGAATATTTTAACAATTTTTACCTCCTTTTACCCAAATAAAAAACGGATACAGATAATTCAGCTCTGTATTCATTAACACATCATTAAATACATTTATTTCAATTCAAGCAGTATGGGCACCTGAATTTGACCTGATATTGGCCTCTTGCAATCACCTGTAAAGCAGAACTCAGGCCTCGTACATACGGCCGATTTTCTCGGCAAGAACCAGCAAGAAACTTGCTGGCAGAGAGGTCTTGCCGAGTAAATCGGTCGTGTGTACGCGGCTATCGGGTTTCTCGTCGAGAAAACCGACAAGAAACCTCAACGAGAAAATAGAGAACCTGCTCTCTATTTTCTCGTCGAGATTCTCCTTGGCATGTTTCTTGACGAGAAAAGTGAGTGTGTGTACACTTACCTGTCCTCCCGGAAGCCCGCGCATGTTCGAAATGAATTCGACGCATGCGCGGTAGCTTCCTAGGCATACGTAGGGTATACCAAGATGGCGGCGACGGCATCGAATGTGACGAGCTCATGCTCGTCGTAGTCGATGACGTCACCGCGTACGCTCCATTCAAAGAACCGCGGGTTCTTTGAAACGAGCGTGTGTACACTCGGCCGGGAAAAGTTTCTTGTCCAAGAATCTCGTCGAAAAAAACGGCATGTTTTTTTCAACGAGAATCTCGGCCGTGTGTACGAGGGCTCAGAGTGGGAGAGGGAGAAGCACCACAAGAGGGAGTCATTTGTGCTGCAGTTTTCATGTGCTAACATGGATTAGGAGAGAGCAGAATTTCAGATAGATGAGCTCATCATTGTATTTGCTTTCATTCTTCAATGTAATGCTGTGTTGTATTACTTAAAGTATGAAAGTATTGTTTTGTTTTTTTTCGTTTAAAAATAACAAACATGTCATACAGCACCTGCTCTGTGCAGGTGTTTTGCACAAGCTGAGCCGCTGCTCTTTGTGTCTATTCTGCCCGCCTCTCTCCTAATTGGCTCACAGACTTTGATTGACAGCAGCGGGAGCCAATAGCGTCTGCTGCTGACACTCAGCCAGTCAGGAGGGAGAGCCGAGGCTCTCATGCAACATCGCTGGATCGAGATGGGGCTCAGATAAGTATTAGTGGGGCTCCTGCACACTGAAGGTTTTTTAACTTAATGCATGGAATGCATTGAAATGTAAAAAAAAAATAGAGCCACTTTAACTACAAATGAGAAAAAGGCCTCCTGCCAGTGGCGGAATTATCAGGGTTGCAACAGTTGCAGTTGCGACTGGGCCCTGTAGTTCTGCCAAGTCCGGGGGGCCCGCCCGCCGCCCGTGTGAGGGGCCCGCCCACTGCCCACCAGTGTGAGGAGCCGTTCCGCCGCGGGGATCGGGTGCTTTTGCCCGCTGAGGGACAGAGAAGGCAGAGGCTGGGCCGGATTCCTGACAAGGCAGTGGATGCAGCCGGGGGCGGCACTGCGGCAACCCCCCAAAGACCCGGCATCTCCCCCTGCACCTCTGGCTGGCCATTTAGAGTGCAGTGGGGAGATGTGGTAGGAGGTGGAAGGCGGCTATCGGCAGCTCTATGGTACCTGTGTGGGCAGCAGAATCTCCCTGGGGCTTATATTAGTCTCGAGTGTCAGTGAGTGTATACCAGTGTTTCTCAACTCCAGTCCTCAAGGCGCCCCAACAGGTCATGTTTTCAGGATTTCCCTCAGATGAAAAAGCTGTGGTAATTACTAAGGCAGTGAAACTGATCAAATCACCTGTGCAAAATAATGGAAAGCCTGAAAACATGACCTGTTGGGGCGCCTTGAGGACTGGAGTTGAGAAACACTGGTGTATACAGTGGAGAGGAGAGGGGAGGGGCCTCTGACCCAGGCAGGTATCAGTTTCACTTTCACTCTGCTTGTACACTGTTGCTGATGCCCGGGTCAGAAGCCCCTGCTTCCTCTGCTGTATACATTTGGATATAGAACTACTTGCCCCAGCGAGATCCCCTGCCTGTGGACACCATAGAGCTGCTGTTAGCCGCCTCCCACCTCCACCAGCCAGGTACAGGGGAACCTCTGCAAGGGGGAGTCAGCTGTTTGGGGACCCTGATGTAAGAGGGGGGGCTTTCTGGCGACACTAATGTAAGGAAGGGGGCCTCTGGGGACACTAATGTAAGAGGGGGGCTCTCTGTGGGCACTAATGTTAGGGGGGCTCTCTGGGGATCCTAGTTTAAGGGGGGCTCTCTGGGGACCCTGGTGTAAGGGGGCTCTCTGGGGACCCTGGTGTAAGGGGGGCTCTCTGGGGACCCTTATGTAAGGAGGGGCTCTCTGGGGACCCTGATGTAAGGATGGGCTCTCTGGGGACCCTGATGTAAGGAGGGGCTCTCTGGGGACCCTGATGTAAGGAGGGGCTCTCTGGCGACCCTGATGTAAGGAGGGGCTCTCTGGGGACCCTGATGTAAGGGGAGGCTCTCTGGGGACCCTGGTGTAAGGAGAGGCTCCCTGGGGACCCTGATGTAAGGGGAGGCTCTCTGGGAACCCTAATGTAGGGGGAGACTCTCTGGGGACCCTAATGTAAGGGGAGGCTCTCTGGGGACCCTAATGTAGGGGGAGACTCTCTGGGGACCCTAATGTAAGGGGAGGCTCTCTGGGAACCCTAATGTAGGAGGAGACTCTCTGGGGACCCTAATGTAAGGGGAGGCTCTCTGGGGACCCTAATGTAGGGGGAGACTCTCTGGGGACCCTGATGTAACGGGGGGCTCTCTGGGGACCCTAATGTAGGGGGAGACTCTTTGGGGACCCTAAAGTAGGGGAGACTCTTTGGGGACCCTGATGTAGGGGGAGACTTTCTGGGGACCCTGATGTAAGTAGGGAGGCTCTCTGGGACCCTGATGTAAGGAGGGGCTCTCTGGGGACCCTGGTGTAAGGAGAGGCTCTCTGGGGACCCTGATGTAAGGAGAGGCTCTCTGGGGACCCTGATGTAAGTAGGGAGGCTCTCTGGGGACCCTGATGTAAGGGGAGGCTCTCTGGGGACCCTAATGTAGGGGGAGACTCTCTGGGGACCCTGATGTAAGGGGAGACTCTCTGGGGACCCTAATGTAGGGGGAGACTCTCTGGGGACCCTGATGTAAAGGGAGGCTCTCTGGGGACCCTAATGTAGGGGGAGACTCTCTGGGGACCCTGATGTAAGGGGAGACTCTCTGGGGACCGTGATGTAGGGGGAGACTCTCTGTGGACCCTGATGTAAGTAGGGAGGCTCTCTGGGGACCCTGATGTAAGGAGGGGCTCTCTGGGGACCCTGGTGTAAGGAGAGGCTCTCTGGGGACCATGATGTATGTAGGCAGGCTCTCTGAGGACCCTGATATAAGGGGAGGCTCTCTGGGGACCCTAATGTAGGGGGAGACTCTATGGGGACCCTGATGTAAGGGGAGACATCTCTGGGGACCCTGATGTATGTAGGGAGGCTCTCTGGGGACCCTGATGTAAGTAGGCAGGCTCTCTGGGGACCCTGATGTAAGTAGGGAGGCTCTCTGGTGACCCTGATGTAAGGAGGGGCTCTCTGGGGACCCTGGTGTAAGGAGAGGCTCTCTGGGGACCCTGATGTAAGTAGGCAGGCTCTCTGGGGACCCTGATATAAGTAGGGAGGCTCTCTGAGAACCCTGATATAAGGGGAGGCTCTCTGGGGACCCTAATGTAGGGGGAGACTCTATGGGGACCCTGATGTAAGGGGAGACATCTCTGGGGACCCTGATGTAAGGAGGGGCTCTCTGGGGACCCTGGTGTAAGGAGAGGCTCTCTGGGGACCCTGATGTAAGTAGGCAGGCTCTCTGGGGACCCTGATGTAAGTAGAGAGGCTCTCTGGGGACCCTGATGTAAGTAGGGAGGCTCTCTGGGACCCTGATGTAAGGAGGGGCTCTCTGGGGACCCTGGTGTAAGGAGAGGCTCTCTGGGGACCCTGGTGTAAGGAGAGGCTCTCTGGGGACCCTGATGTAAGTAGGCAGGCTCTCTGTGGTCCCTGATGTAAGTAGGGAGGCTCTCTGGGGACTCTGATGTAAGGGGAGGCTCTCTGGGGACCCTAATGTAGGGGGAGACTCTCTGGGGACCCTGATGTAAGGGGAGGCTCTCTGGGGACCCTAATGTAGGGGGAGACTCTCTGGGGACCCTTATGTATTGGGAGGCTCTCTGAGGACCCTAATGTAGGGGGAGACTCTCTGGGGACCCTGATGTAAGGGGAGACTCTCTGGGGACTGTGATGTAGGGGGAGACTCTCTGTGGACCCTGATGTAAGTAGGGAGGCTCTCTGGGGACCCTGATGGAAGGAGGGGCTCTCTGGGGACCTTGGTGTAAGGAGAGGCTCTCTGGGGACCCTGATGTACGTAGGCAGGCTCTCTGGGGACCCTGATATAAGTAGGGAGGCTCTCTGAGGACCCTGATATAAGGGGAGGCTCTCTGGGGACCATAATGTAGGGGGAGACTTTATGGGGACCCTGATGTAAGGGGAGACTCTCTGGGGAGCCTGATGTAGGGGGAGACTCTCTGGGGACTCTGATGTAAGTAGAGAGGCTCTCTGGGGACCCTGATGTAAGGAGGGGCTCTCTGGGGACCCTGGTGTAAGGAGAGGCTCTCTGGGGACCCTAATGTAAGTAGGCAGGCTCTCTGGGGACCCTAATGTAAGTAGAGAGGCTCTCTGGGGACCCTGATGTAAGTAAGGAGGCTCTCTGGGGACCCTGATGTAAGGAGGGCCTCTCTGGGGACACTAATGTAAGAGGGGAGGCTGTCTGGGGACTCTAATGTAAGGGGGGGCTCTCTGGGGACCCTGATGTAAGTAGGGAAGCTCTCTGGGGACCCTGATGTAAGGGGAGGCTCTCTGGGGACGCTGATGAAAAAGGAGGTTCTCTGGGGACCCTAATGTAGGGGAAGGCTCTCTAGGGACCCTGATATAAGTAGGGAGGCTATCTAGGGACCCTGATGTAAGGGGAGACTCTCTGGGCACCGTGATGTAGGGGGAGACTCTCTGTGGACCCTGATGTAAGTAGAGAGGCTCTCTGGGGACCCTGATGTAAGTAAGGAGGCTCTCTGGGGACCCTGATGTAAGGAGGGGCTCTCTGGGGACACTAATGTAAGAGGGGAGGCTGTCTGGGGACTCTAATGTAAGGGGGGCTCTCTGGGGACCCTGATGTAAGTAGGGAAGCTCTCTTGGGACCCTGATGTAAGGGGAGGCTCTCTGGAGACCCTGATGTAAGTAGGCAGGCTCTCTGGGGACCCTGATGTAAGTAGAGAGGCTCTCTGGGGACCCTGATGTAAGTAGGGAAGCTCTCTGGGGACCCTGATGTAAGGGGAGGCTCTCTGGGGACGCTGATGAAAAAGGAGGTTCTCTGGGGACCCTAATGTAGGGGAAGGCTCTCTAGGGACCCTGATATAAGTAGGGAGGCTATCTAGGGACCCTGATGTAAGGGGAGACTCTCTGGGCACCGTGATGTAGGGGGAGACTCTCTGTGGACCCTGATGTAAGTAGAGAGGCTCTCTGGGGACCCTGATGTAAGTAAGGAGGCTCTCTGGGGACCCTGATGTAAGGAGGGGCTCTCTGGGGACACTAATGTAAGAGGGGAGGCTGTATGGGGACTCTAATGTAAGGGGGGCTCTCTGGGGACCCTGATGTAAGTAGGGAAGCTCTCTTGGGACCCTGATGTAAGGGGAGGCTCTCTGGAGACCCTGATGTAAGTAGGCAGGCTCTCTGGGGACCCTGATGTAAGTAGAGAGGCTCTCTGGGGACCCTGATGTAAGTAGGGAGGCTCTCTGGGACCCTGATGTTAGGGGGGCTCTCTGGGGATCCTAGTGTAAGGGGGGCTCTCTGGGGACCCTGGTGTAAGGGGGGCTCTCTGGGGACCCTTATGTAAGGAGGGGCTCTCTGGGGACCCTGATGTAAGGATGGGCTCTCTGGCGACCCTGATGTAAGGAGGGGCTCTCTGGGGACCCTTATGTAAGGGGAGGCTCTCTGGGGACCCTGGTGTAAGGAGAGGCTCTCTGGGGACCCTGATGTAAGGGGAGGCTCTCTGGGGACCCTAATGTAGGGGGAGACTCTCTGGGGACCCTAATGTAAGGGGAGGCTCTCTGGGGACCCTAATGTAGGGGGAGACTCTCTGGGGAACCTAATGTAAGGGGAGGCTCTCTGGGAACCCTAATGTAGGAGGAGACTCTCTGGGGACTCTGATGTAAGGGGAGGCTTGTGACGGACCTGGCTGGGACAGGGGCTTTTGGAGGGGACTGAATGCAAGCCTCTTGCCCTGCGACCATGGGCCCTGGCATTTGGGGGAACGGTGCTCTTTGTGAGCTGTATGCCTGGGGACCCTTGTCGGGGTGTTACTTCGGATTCAGGTCCATGTCCCCCCAAGACACACAGACTCTGGGGACCCTGTATATGCCATATTAGAGTGACTAATTCATACTGTTGGGATTTTCACACATTCCCTCTAAGGATATGCGAATGCAATCACCTCCAGCCATCTGTCTGTCCTCTGTGCTATTTTGACCCTGCTAAATGTGTGATGTTTACACTTAGGATAATGTATATTGTATAGCAGGTGAGACAGGTAGGAGCCGGGATGTCTACCCTGAACGGTCATATCTATGAGTCACCTTGGCTGGCTAAAGGATTTAGTTAATTAGCTCATGTTAATTATGCTTTTGGTTACCCCCTCTGTTACTGTATATAAGACTTGATTTTTGGTGCTAATAAAGTCTCTCTTGGTTAAACTTACATACAGCCTGCCTGGTGTTTGTTCTGACCGACCACAAATGGATTCGAATGGCACATAGCGGTAGTTTGAATCCTGGAGCACCGGATGATCCAATAGAGCAGAGGAGTGTCGGGAGAGTGGAGCCGAGCGATCAAAGGGGCTCGTTACAAGGCTCTCTGGGGACCCTAATGTAGGGGGAGACTCTCTGGGGACCCTGATGTAACGGGAGGCTCTCTGGGGACCCTAATGTAGGGGGAGACTCTCTGGGGACCCTAAAGTAAGGGGAGACTCTTTGGGGACCCTGATGTAGGGGGAGACTTTCTGGGGACCCTGATGTGAGTAGGGAGGCTCTCTGGGACCCTGATGTAAGGAGGGGCTCTCTGGGGACCCTGGTGTAAGGAGGGGCTCTCTGGGGACCCTGATGTAAGGAGAGGCTCTCTGGGGACCCTGATGTAAGTAGGGAGGCTCTCTGGGGACCCTGATGTAAGGGGAGGCTCTCTGGGGACCCTAATGTAGGGAGAGACTCTCTGGGGACCCTGATGTAAGGGGAGACTCTCTGGGGACCCTAATGTAGGGGGAGACTCTCTGGGGACCCTGATGTAACGGGAGGCTCTCTGGGGACCCTAATGTAGGGGGAGACTCTCTGGGGACCCTGATGTAACGGGAGGCTCTCTGGGGACCCTAATGTAGGGGAGACTCTCTGGGGACCCTGATGTAAGGGGAGACTCTCTGGGGACCGTGATGTAGGGGGAGACTCTCTGTGGACCCTGATGTAAGTAGGGAGGCTCTCTGGGGACCCTGATGTATGTAGGCAGGCTCTCTGAGGACCCTGATATAAGGGGAGGCTCTCTGGGGACCCTAATGTAGGGGGAGACTCTATGGGGACCCTGATGTAAGGGGAGACATCTCTGGGGACCCTGATGTAAGTAGGGAGGCTCTCTGGGGACCCTGATGTAAGTAGGCAGGCTCTCTGGGGACCCTGATGTAAGTAGGGAGGCTCTCTGGTGACCCTGATGTAAGGAGGGGCTCTCTGGGGACCCTGGTGTAAGGAGAGGCTCTCTGGGGACCCTGATGTAAGTAGGCAGGCTCTCTGGGGACCCTGATATAAGTAGGGAGGCTCTCTGAGAACCCTGATATAAGGGGAGGCTCTCTGGGGACCCTAATGTTGGGGGAGACTCTATGGGGACCCTGATGTAAGGGGAGACATCTCTGGGGACCCTGATGTAAGGAGGGGCTCTCTGGGGACCCTGGTGTAAGGAGAGGCTCTCTGGGGACCCTGATGTAAGTAGGCAGGCTCTCTGGGGACCCTGATGTAAGTAGAGAGGCTCTCTGGGGACCCTGATGTAAGTAGGGAGGCTCTCTGGGACCCTAATGTAAGGAGGGGCTCTCTGGGGACCATGGTGTAAGGAGAGGCTCTCTGGGGACCCTGGTGTAAGGAGAGGCTCTCTGGGGACCCTGATGTAAGTAGGCAGGCTCTCTGTGGCCCCTGATGTAAGTAGGGAGGCTCTCTGGGGACCCTGATGTAAGGGGAGGCTCTCTGGGGCCCCTAATGTAGGGGGAGACTCCCTGGGGACCCTGATGTAAGGGGAGGCTCTCTGGGGACCCTAATGTAGGGGGAGACTCTCTGGGGACCCTTATGTAATGGGAGGCTCTCTGGGGACCCTAATGTAGGGGGAGACTCTCTGGGGACCCTGATGTAAGGGGAGACTCTCTGGGGACTGTGATGTAGGGGGAGACTCTCTGTGGACCCTGATGTAAGTAGGGAGGCTCTCTGGGGACCCTGATGGAAGGAGGGGCTCTCTGGGGACCTTGGTGTAAGGAGAGGCTCTCTGGGGACCCTGATGTAAGTAGGCAGGCTCTCTGGGGACCCTGATATAAGTAGGGAGGCTCTCTGAGGACCCTGATATAAGGGGAGGCTCTCTGGGGACCTTAATGGAGGGGGAGACTCTATGGGGACCCTGATGTAAGGGGAGACTCTCTGGGGAGCCTGATGTAGGGGGAGACTCTCTGGGGACTCTGATGTAAGTAGAGAGGCTCTCTGGGGACCGTGATGTAAGGAGGGGCTCTCTGGGGACCCTGGTGTAAGGAGAGGCTCTCTGGGGACCCTAATGTAAGTAGGCAGGCTCTCTGGGGACCCTAATGTAAGTAGAGAGGCTCTCTGGGGACCCTGATGTAAGTAAGGAGGCTCTCTGGGGACCCTGATGTAAGGAGGGCCTCTCTGGGGACACTAATGTAAGAGGGGAGGCTGTCTGGGGACTCTAATGTAAGGGGGGCTCTCTGGGGACCCTGATGTAAGTAGGGAAGCTCTCTGGGGACCCTGATGTAAGGGGAGGCTCTCTGGGGACCCTGATGAAAGGGGAGGTTCTCTGGGGACCCTAATGTAGGGGAAGGCTCTCTAGGGACCCTGATATAAGTAGGGAGGCTATCTAGGGACCCTGATGTAAGGGGAGACTCTCTGGGCACCGTGATGTAGGGGGAGACTCTCTGTGGACCCTGATGTAAGTAAGGAGGCTCTCTGGGGACCCTGATGTAAGGAGGGTCTCTCTGGGGACACTAATGTAGGAGGGGAGGCTGTCTGGGGACTCTAATGTAAGGAGAGGCTCTCTGGGGACCCTGATGTAAGTAGGGAGGCTCTCTGGGGACCCTGATGTAAGGGGAGGCTCTCTGGGGACCCTAATGTAGGGGGAGACTCTCTGGGGACCCTGATGTAAGGGGAGACTCTCTGGGGACCCTAATGTAGGGGGAGACTCTCTGGGGACCCTGATGTAACGGGAGGCTCTCTGGGGACCCTAATGTAGGGGGAGACTCTCTGGGGACCCTGATGTAACGGGAGGCTCTCTGGGGACCCTAATGTAGGGGGAGACTCTCTGGGGACCCTGATGTAAGGGGAGACTCTCTGGGGACCGTGATGTAGGGGGAGACTCTCTGTGGACCCTGATGTAAGTAGGGAGGCTCTCTGGGGACCCTGATGTATGTAGGCAGGCTCTCTGAGGACCCTGATATAAGGGGAGGCTCTCTGGGGACCCTAATGTAGGGGGAGACTCTATGGGGACCCTGATGTAAGGGGAGACATCTCTGGGGACCCTGATGTAAGTAGGGAGGCTCTCTGGGGACCCTGATGTAAGTAGGCAGGCTCTCTGGGGACCCTGATGTAAGTAGGGAGGCTCTCTGGTGACCCTGATGTAAGGAGGGGCTCTCTGGGGACCCTGGTGTAAGGAGAGGCTCTCTGGGGACCCTGATGTAAGTAGGCAGGCTCTCTGGGGACCCTGATATAAGTAGGGAGGCTCTCTGAGAACCCTGATATAAGGGGAGGCTCTCTGGGGACCCTAATGTAGGGGGAGACTCTATGGGGACCCTGATGTAAGGGGAGACATCTCTGGGGACCCTGATGTAAGGAGGGGCTCTCTGGGGACCCTGGTGTAAGGAGAGGCTCTCTGGGGACCCTGATGTAAGTAGGCAGGCTCTCTGGGGACCCTGATGTAAGTAGAGAGGCTCTCTGGGGACCCTGATGTAAGTAGGGAGGCTCTCTGGGACCCTAATGTAAGGAGGGGCTCTCTGGGGACCCTGGTGTAAGGAGAGGCTCTCTGGGGACCCTGGTGTAAGGAGAGGCTCTCTGGGGACCCTGATGTAAGTAGGCAGGCTCTCTGTGGCCCCTGATGTAAGTAGGGAGGCTCTCTGGGGACCCTGATGTAAGGGGAGGCTCTCTGGGGACCCTAATGTAGGGGGAGACTCCCTGGGGACCCTGATGTAAGGGGAGGCTCTCTGGGGACCCTAATGTAGGGGGAGACTCTCTGGGGACCCATATGTAATGGGAGGCTCTCTGGGGACCCTAATGTAGGGGGAGACTCTCTGGGGACCCTGATGTAAGGGGAGACTCTCTGGGGACTGTGATGTAGGGGGAGACTCTCTGTGGACCCTGATGTAAGTAGGGAGGCTCTCTGGGGACCCTGATGGAAGGAGTGGCTCTCTGGGGACCTTGGTGTAAGGAGAGGCTCTCTGGGGACCCTGATGTAAGTAGGCAGGCTCTCTGGGGACCCTGATATAAGTAGGGAGGCTCTCTGAGGACCCTGATATAAGGGGAGGCTCTCTGGGGACCCTAATGGAGGGGGAGACTCTATGGGGACCCTGATGTAAGGGGAGACTCTCTGGGGAGCCTGATGTAGGGGGAGACTCTCTGGGGAGCCTGATGTAAGTAGAGAGGCTCTCTGGGGACCCTGATGTAAGCAGGGGCTCTCTGGGGACCCTGGTGTAAGGAGAGGCTCTCTGGGGACCCTAATGTAAGTAGGCAGGCTCTCTGGGGACCCTAATGTAAGTAGAGAGGCTCTCTGGGGACCCTGATGTAAGTAAGGAGGCTCTCTGGGGACCCTGATGTAAGGAGGGCCTCTCTGGGGACACTAATGTAAGAGGGGAGGCTGTCTGGGGACTCTAATGTAAGGGGGGCTCTCTGGGGACCCTGATGTAAGTAGGGAAGCTCTCTGGGGACCCTGATGTAAGGGGAGGCTCTCTGGGGACCCTGATGAAAGGGGAGGTTCTCTGGGGACCCTAATGTAGGGGAAGGCTCTCTAGGGACCCTGATATAAGTAGGGAGGCTATCTAGGGACCCTGATGTAAGGGGAGACTCTCTGGGCACCGTGATGTAGGGGGAGACTCTCTGTGGACCCTGATGTAAGTAAGGAGGCTCTCTGGGGACCCTGATGTAAGGAGGGTCTCTCTGGGGACACTAATGTAGGAGGGGAGGCTTTCTGGGGACTCTAATGTAAGGGGGGCTCTCTGGGGACCCTGATGTAAGTAGGGAAGCTCTCTTGGGACCCTGATGTAAGGGGAGGCTCTCTGGAGACCCTGATGTAAGTAGGCAGGCTCTCTGGGGAGCCTGATGTAGGGGGAGACTCTCTGGGGACTCTGATGTAAGTAGAGAGGCTCTCTGGGGACCCTGATGTAAGATGGGGCTCTCTGGGGACCCTGGTGTAAGGAGAGGCTCTCTGGGGACCCTGATGTAAGTAGACAGGCTCTCTGGGGACCCTGATGTAAGTAGAGAGGCTCTCTGGGGACCCTGATATAAGGAGGGGCTCTCTGGGGACACTAATGTAAGGGGAGGCTGTCTGGGGACTCTAATGTAAGGGGGGCTCTCTGGGGACCCTGATGTAAGTCGGGAAGCTCTCTGTGGACCCTAATGTAAGGGGAGGCTCTCTGGAGACCCTGATGAAAGGGGAGGTTCTCTGGGGACCCTAATGTAGGGGGAGGCTCTCTAGGGACCCTGATATAAGTAGGGAGGCTCTCTGGGGACCCTGATGTAAGTGGATGGTGTGGTGTGTGTGGGGGGGGCAGCATTGAAGGACCTGGCGACAAAGGGAGTAAATTCGGGCCTGAGCAGAGGCAGCGCTGACACTGGGAGCAGACACTGAATAATTAAGTCAGCAGACATGCTGACACCAATGAGAGAAGCCGGGGGAGGAGCTTTCCTCTCTGCATGGAGTACCTGTACCGTCTACCCATGAGGCAAAAATGCATCCTGGCGGGAGATTAGAAGGCACAGTGACCATGATCAAACGGAATTCCCGGGGTATCAATTGATTGACGGTAAGTGACATTTTGTGCAGAGCTGAGCAATCAATGCCAACCTCCACCACCTGTGCCTCTTACTGATCCCATCCCCCAACCACTGATCTCATACCTATCCCCCCCATTACTTCTACAACAGAGGTGATGGGGGGGATAGGGATGAGATCAGTGGTGGGAGGATGGGATCAGTAAGAGGCACAGGTGGTGGTGGGAGAGGATGGCACCACCACTGCCACCGCAGCCACCCCCCCTCAAGTACCACCGCAGCCACCCCCCTCAAGTACCACTGCAGCCACCCCCCCAACACCACCACTGCCACCCCCCTCAACACCACCACTGCCACCTCCCCCTCAAGTTACACCGCTGCCACCCCCTCAAGTACCACTGCTGCCACCCCTCCTCAACTACCACCGTTGCCACCCCCCTCAAAAAAAAAGTATCAAAATCATGCTTTGTGATTTCTTGCACCGGGCCCAGAAGTTTCTAGTTATGCCTCTGCCTCCTGCCCAGTCAGACAGGATCAACTTAAACTTGTAACTTAACTGCTTAACTTAAAGAAGACAGTGACATGTTCTGTTCTTATTGAAGTTAATAAATACATAAAAGGACAATGCGATGGATAATAATGGCTTTAAAAATATACTTTATTACTGCATTGGACTTTGTCCAATAAAAGGCCAAGTAAGGATATCAAAAAGCAATAGCTGTTATTTAATATGTGTAAAAGTTACAACAACGCAAGTCAGATCAATCTCTTTTTACACAAAAGGAAAAGACATTAAGTTAGGGTTGGTGTTGTGTCCAAACAAAACAACAGAGCACTGGATTCAGATTTTGTAAGAGTCTCTAAAATGGTCTCTGGGCACACTAGCTCCAGTTCACCTGAACTACACAAAACGGGACTCCCCTTTGGAACAGGGAAATGACCAAGAGTTCTTTACCCAGTTGAAAAAAAAATAAAAGTCAGCAGCTACAAATACTGTAGCTGCTGACTTTTATTTAATAAAATGACACTTACCTGTCCAGGGATCTAGCGCTGTCCTTACCCAGGCTGGTTCTTCAATGGTCTTTGGGTCCCCAGTGCCAGCATATTAAACTGTGGGAAGATGGCTGTGACTCCCTGCGGCTTCACAGCCAGCATCCCACCACTCTGCACTTTGTGATTGGTCCTACAGACTTCTCTGACCTATGACTTGTCCCACAGGGTTGCGGGCCTGGGAGGTGGTGAGGGGGAAGGGCGGTAATGATTTCTTTATATCCATGGGTAGCCAAGTCCTTCCTCCACTGTATCTATGGAGGGAGTCATGGTTGTCACCCAAGGCTGCTCCCCTGATATGGACTACAAACCGTATCTTTATTACATGGGTATTGGTAGTGTGAGGGGGTTAGCTCGGCAGCGGGTGTGTGTGACCCCCGGGATGGGCTCCCCACACAAAAACAGGCCCAGCAGACGGAGGTTGTGGTGTTCAAAATCAAAAAGGTGCCGTTTATTTTCTATTTACAGTGACAAAAACACAGCAAAGCAAAAGAAACAAACAAAATAAATCCTGGTCAACTTGACCTCTGACTAAACATACAGGTTTCCTAACTAACAACTGGGATCAGCCTAGTGCTGTCCTAGTCCCTGGTTTTAAATGTCCAAGCAAAATATAGCCACACAGGCTTTCTCTCACCGCACAGGGGTTCACTCTCCCTAGACAGTCCACACAGGTCTGCTTCCAGGCATGAGCTAACATCTAATGAATCTGGGAGTTTTTATAGAGGCCTTAAACGAACTGACAGGCTTCAGCTGGCCTCATCAACTCCCTGCCTGCACGACGCCCAGCCCTCTCCCTAGAGGTATGAGTCATCAATGAGCCCATTAGTCTCAGCTGGGCTTACACAACTCTCCACCTAGCTGTATAAATCGGCGTAAAGCCTGAATCTGGGCGAAATATATCTACCCCCCTGGATGCAACCAGGTGACTTTACCTTCCTGCTGTCACATACCCCCCCCTCTTGTTTTAACCTCGGGGTTGGAACACCAGCAATCAGGCATTCATGTACTCGAGACAAAGCATCCACATTCCCCATTTGAACGCCAGGGCGATGCTTTACTGTGAAGTTGAATTCCTGGAGGGCCAGGAACCACCTATTCACTCTTCTATTTGTTTCCTTGTTTTGAGCCATCCACTTTAACGGAGCGTGATCCGTAACCATGTCAAAGTGCCTACCTAGCAGGTAGTACCGAAGGGAATCTAGAGCCCACTTCACCGCTAAACACTCCTTTTCAACGGTGGCGTAATTTACCTCATGGGACTTCAACTTCCTGCTGAGGTAAATGACTGGGTGCTCTTCCCCGTTCCAGACCTGGGACAATACTGCTCCTAACCCCACATCTGACGCATCACTTTGTACGACAAAGTCTTTAGAGAAGTCGGGTGAGTACAACACTGGCTGGCTACATAAGGCTTGTTTCAAGAATTGGAATGCTGCCTCAGCCTCGGGGGTCCATTTAATCATGACCGACCCTTTCCCCTTCGTCAGGTTGGTTAGGGGCACAGCCTTAGAAGCAAAGTGGGGAATGAATCGCCGATAATACCCAGCGATTCCCAGAAAGGCTCGTACCTGCTTCTTGCTGTTGGGACGTGGCCAACTCTGGATGGCCTCGACTTTGTTGAGTTGGGGTTTTATTACTCCCCTCCCAATGGTGTACCCAAGATATTTGGCCTCCTCCTGCCCAATGGTACACTTCTTGGGGTTAGCCGTAAACCCTGCTTCCTGAACAGAGTCCAGGACTGCTTGCACTTTTGGCAGATGTGAGGCCCAATCTGTGCTATGGACAATTACGTCATCCAGGTAAGCCGCAGCATACTTCCGATGGGGCCTCAGCATCTGGTCCATTTTCCGCTGGAATGTGGCCGGCGCATTCTGTAACCCGAACGGCATTCTTTTATATTGGAACGCCCCGTCTGGGGTTACAAATGCGGTTTTCTCTTTGGCTGACTTGGCCAGGGGGATTTGCCAATACCCTTTTGTGAGGTCAAGAGTCGTCATGTATCGGGCTGTTCCCAGCCGGTCGATCAACTCATCTATACGTGGCATGGGGTAGGTGTCAAATTTTGTAACTTTGTTCAACTGACGAAAATCGTTACAAAATCGCCAGCTCCCATCCGGTTTAGGCACCAACACAATGGGACTAGACCAATCACTTTGGGACTCCTCTATCACCCCTAAGTTCAGCATTTTCTGTACTTCCTCCCGTATTGCCTCCCGTCGGGCCTCTGGGATCCGATAGGGTTTTAACTTCACCCTTTCACCGGGCGGGGTAATAATGTCATGCTCTACCCCAGATGTTTGTCCCGGCAGCTCAGAGAATACCTCCTTGTTGCGAAGCACAAACTCCTTAACCTCCTGTTGTTGGGGTTGTGACAAGGTGGCTGCGATTCCAACCTCAGGAATCACGCAACCAGTTTGAGCTGGTGACCAAGTGTCTGCGACTAGGGACTCTCTATCCCTCCAGGCTTTCAACAGATTAACGTGATAGATCTGTTCGGGCTTTCGCCTTCCTGGTTGTCTGACCTTGTAATTCACTTCGCTCACTTTTTCCATTATCTCGTAGGGGCCTTGCCATTTGGCAAGGAATTTACTTTCAACCGTAGGGACAAGTACCAATATCCTATCCCCCGGGGAAAAGGTACGGGTCTTGGCTCCACGGTTGTACACTCTCTGCTGTGCCAACTGCGCTTGGGCCAAATGTTCCTTCACGATGGGCATTACCTGTGCAATTCGATCTTGCATCAGGGCGACATGCTCAATCACACTCCTGTGGGGAGAACTCTCACTTTCCCAAGTTTCCTTGGCAATATCCAACAGCCCTCTTGGGTGTCTCCCATACAGTAACTCAAAGGGGGAGAATCCCGTAGAGGATTGGGGCACCTCCCTAATAGCAAACATCAAATAAGGAAGTAGACAGTCCCAATCCTTTCCATCCCTATCCACCACTTTCTTCAACATTTGTTTTAGGGTTTTGTTGAATCTTTCAACCAGCCCATCGGTTTGGGGGTGATACACAGATGTACGTAATTGCGTCACTTTGAACAATTTACACAGCTCCTTCATAACCCGGGACATAAAGGGTGTACCTTGGTCCGTAAGCAGTTCTTTACAAATACCCACCCGGCTAAAAACAAGAGATAGCTCTTTGGCTATGGTTTTGGCCGAGGTATTTCTGAGAGGGATCGCTTCTGGATAACGGGTGGCATAGTCCATTATAACCAATATGTACTGGTGCCCCCTAGCGGACTTGATTATAGGACCTACCAAATCCATTGCGATTCTCTCAAACGGGACCTCAATGATGGGTAGAGGGACCAGCGGGCTACGGAAGTGTGGCATCGGGGCCGACCTCTGACACACAGGGCAGGAGGAACAATAATTTTCTATGTCCTTCATCACCCCAGGCCAATAGAATCTCTGTAATACCCTCTCTCGGGTTTTCTCTGTCCCCAGATGACCTCCAAGAATGTGCCCATGGGCCAACTCCAACACCAACTTCCTGTAAGGTTTGGGCACCACAAGCTGCTCAACGGTTTCTTCTGCCCTTTTTGCCACCCGATACAGTAGGTCCTTCTCTACGCTGAAGTATGGGTAAGTGCAGGTATTATCTGGGTTCACTAACTCGCCATCTATTTTCACTACGTTTTCCCGTGCCTTTATTAGGGCGGGGTCTTTCAACTGTTCTGTGGCAAAGTTTTCCCTGTGAACCTCAAGATCAGAAAACTCCACAGACGGTAGGTTTTCGTCTGAGGAGGTGGGCTCCTCTCCAGTTTCTTGAGTCTCCCCTGCCAATACTGACAAGGGAAATTCGGGAGAGTCCTCACCACTCTCAGAGGAGTTCTGGCTATCATATTCCTGGTACATAGGGGCACCAGTGGGGGGCTCAGGATCATCCCACAGTTCCCAGAACTTCGGAAAATCCCTTCCCACAATGGCGTCATGCGGTAACTGAGACACTAAGCCCACTGGATGAGAAAGGGTACCTTTGGGGGTCTCGAAACACACTGTAGTCACTGGATACTCTCGGGTGTCCCCATGCACACAAATAACAGCTACCTTGCTATTCCCAGAGACCTCTGTTTTAACTAATTCAGCCTTTATCAGGGTCACAAGGCTACCTGAATCCAGCAATACCACAACATTTCTACCATTAATACACATTTTGCATAAATGTTTCTCAGTTCCCCGAATGGCAGTGCATGCGACTGTCGCACACAGCGACTGACGTCTGCCCGTCAGAAAGTCACACTGCATGGGTTCCTCCAAAACCGGGCAATTGGCTGCAATATGTCCCGCTTGCCGGCAGCGGTAGCAAATGATCCTTCTTGCCGCCTCTTGAGCCGCTGATTTCCCAGGCTGTTCTCGCCAAACTTGGGGTAGAGCTCCCACCCTCTCACTCTCTCCACCCTTACCCCTTGGAATCATCTTATCCGCCCCTGGGGATGGTCTGGTCTTAGGGTGGAAAGTCCGAGTGTCTCTGGAAGAGGCCGTCAGGTTCTCTGTAGCCAAGTATTTCTCCACACGATCCACAAGACCATCGGCCGTCTCTGGGTCTCCATGGCTTACCCACTTTTGGATGGCAGTAGGAAGAGCTCTCAAAAACCGATCCATTACAACACGTTCCACAATCTTTGGTGCGGACAAAGTCTCTGGCTGTAGCCACTTTCTGCTCAGGTGAATGAGATCATACATTTGAGACCTGGGGGGTTTTCCAAGCTGGAAAGTCCAGTTATGCACACGCTGAGCCCGGACAGCCAGGGTGACACCCAGCCTTGCCAATATTTCAGCTTTTAGCATCACATAGTCTTTTGCTTGGTCAGGCTCTAGGTCATAGTAAGCTTTCTGCGATTCACCCGTTAACAGAGGAGCCACCAGTCCAGCCCACTGCTCCTCAGGCCACTTTTCTCTTTCAGCAGTCCTTTCAAACGTGGTCAAAAATACCTCTGGATCATCCTCTCCAGTCATTTTTGTCAATAAACGACTCACCCCAAAGGACGCGGTATTAGTGGGACGGCTTTCCTCACTGGTCTGCGGACGTTGCTGCATTACTGCTTCCATTTGTTGTAGTCTCTGCTCTTGCTTCTGTAATAGGTCTATGAAGCGGGCCTCAGATCGTTGCTGGGCTTGTTGCTGAGCTTCCAGACTCTGTTGGTGAGCTTGCTGCTGGGCTGCAAGGCTCTGTTGATGAGCTTGCTGCTGGGCTGCGAAGTTCTGTTGTTGAGCTGCAAGGCTCTTTTGCAAACCTGCATTTGTCTGCTGTTGATTGGCATTTGCTAGAGCCAGCTGTTTCAGTATCTCCTCCATGCTGGCTTAAAAAAAAACTGCCACTGGTTCTCCACCAACTGTGAGGGGGTTAGCTCGGCAGCGGGTGTGTGTGACCCCCGGGATGGGCTCCCCACACAAAAACAGGCCCAGCAGACGGAGGTTGTGGTGTTCAAAATCAAAAAGGTGCCGTTTATTTTCTATTTACAGTGACAAAAACACAGCAAAGCAAAAGAAACAAACAAAATAAATCCTGGTCAACTTGACCTCTGACTAAACATACAGGTTTCCTAACTAACAACTGGGATCAGCCTAGTGCTGTCCTAGTCCCTGGTTTTAAATGTCCAAGCAAAATATAGCCACACAGGCTTTCTCTCACCGCACAGGGGTTCACTCTCCCTAGACAGTCCACACAGGTCTGCTTCCAGGCATGAGCTAACATCTAATGAATCTGGGAGTTTTTATAGAGGCCTTAAACGAACTGACAGGCTTCAGCTGGCCTCATCAACTCCCTGCCTGCACGACGCCCAGCCCTCTCCCTAGAGGTATGAGTCATCAATGAGCCCATTAGTCTCAGCTGGGCTTACACAACTCTCCACCTAGCTGTATAAATCGGCGTAAAGCCTGAATCTGGGCGAAATATATCTACCCCCCTGGATGCAACCAGGTGACTTTACCTTCCTGCTGTCACAGTAGTTTACAGAAGATCACTAGGAAGGAAAATATTCTTCAGTGAAGCTTACGTGAATTGACAAAGTAACTGCATTTCTGGCAAGCTCAACCGATAATTTTTGTATTTGTATAAGTGGTGATTAGGTGGATCTCCCCCTTAGAAGTAACTATGTGATTATAAATAGTGCAATACTATTCTTACTATATAAAGGGAACTTATATAAAGGGAACTTATAAGCAACATGAATCATTAAAATAATAAAGTAAGAATGACACTCAGCATAGATGTGAACATCAAGTAATAAGATCAAATCATCCGTGATAAAGAAAAAAAATGTTGATCAAATCATCCGTAACATAACAAATAAAGTCCATAGGAGTATGACAGAAAGCTTATTCAAAACAAGTCCCGATGTGGAGAGTCCACAAACTCCACCGCTGTGTGCACCAACTTTCTAGTATTTATCACCGTCATGCAAATGTGATCCCACCACCTTTACTACAATGCACTCACCTCAGGGTGTGGACCTAAGGTCTAGGTCAAATGCACGTAGTCCCCCCTGAGGGTGTGGATAGGCTTCTGTCTTTTTCCACTGGTCTCCTCAGGATAGTTTCCCCTTCCTTGGTGGTGGTAAATAATTTGTACCGTTTTAAGAGACCCTCGGACTCTGATACTCTCCTTTTTATATGCTCAAATAAACACAAAGTGGGTCCATATTGTGTAGTATGTAATAGAATGCCAATTTTAATAAAAATAATGCACTTACATGAAAACTGATAACATATGCCTTTAAAAGTAAATAGGCAGCCGCAATCCAACTCTCGGCTTCTAACGACTTCACTGACTCCTCCCATACGTTACATCACCGCTCACGTGACTTCCTCAGGGGGTTGGATCACATTTGCATGACAGCGATAGATACTACAATGTTTGTGCACACAGCGGAGGAGAAGTTTATGGGGACTCTCCACTTTGGGACTTGTTTTCAATAAGCTTCCTGTCATACTTCTATGGACTTTTGTGTGTTATATACTGGATGATTTGATCAAATTTATTTTTCTTTTTTTTTATCACGGATGATTTGATCTTATTACTTGATGTTCACATCTATACAGAGTGTCATTCACACTTTATTATTGTAATGATTCATGTTGCATATAATTCACTTTATATAGTAAGAATATTACTGCACTATTTATAATTACATAGTTACTTCTAAGGGGAAGCGCTGCACAATCACCACTTCTATAATTCGGCATACATGCGGGCCGGGAACATATTAGTATGTGAGCAGCACCCACCACATACAGCATATAAAATTTCACAATAAGGTAGAGGTAGCGCAGAAGTGTACACAAAATCACAATTCCTGTATTTGCTGAAAATGTTCTTAACTTAAAAAAAAAAGAAAACTAATGTAGCCACCACATCTAAAGCACTGTGATGCCGCGTACAAACGATCGATTTTTTCGACGGTGAAAACACCGTCGAGAAAATCGACGTTAAAAACGAGGAACAGCTTGTTCCCCCCACACACGGCCGTTTTAAATGTCATTTTTTTTTTGGTCGAAAAAAACGACCGTGTGTGGGCTCGGCGCCAGTGTTTCCCTATGGGAAACACTGCCGCGGAAAACATGTCGAAAAAAACGACGAGAAAAATTAGAACATGTTCTAATTTTTCTCGTCGTTTTTAATGCCGTTTTTCTCGTCGAAAAAAACAACAGAAAGCCCACAGACGATCATTTTTCTCGTCGAATGGGAAAAATGTCGTTTTTCTCAACGAGAAAAACGGCCGTGTGTACGCGGCATAAGTCGCAATATCACAATGTTGTTTTGAGTTTAGTTATCCTTCAATCAATTTTGTCATTGGAAACCTCAGACTCTTGGATGTTTTGTTTGGCGCTCCCTTTGGATTATATGTAAGTTTGTGCTGTATAAATCTCAGAACTGAAAGGACAGAAATACAAATCCTACAGCAAGTAAAACAGCTCTTGTATCATTTGTATATCTGTATTAGGCCATTTACCTGGAGTTCAAGACAGTTGGGATCTCATCAATAGCTATTGGAAACATAGAGCTTTTATTTTGTTATGTATGTAAAGCCCATTATATTTTTTCAAACACCAGGCTACTTTGTTAACAATATAAACTGCCAACCTATTCTGAAGCAGCTCAAGATCAAAATGAAAAAAAGGAAGTGAAAAGTAATGTCATTCTGTCTCAAAAATATAACCACTTAAAGGATGTAATTTAGTTTTTCATACTAGCAATGTAAAGTATTTAGAGAGATGCTTTTATGAAATGGTTGTAGCTAAAAGGATATAGAGTAGACTTGTGCCTCTCTATAAATACTCAACTAAAAACAATACAGCAGGCATGTTGGATCAAATGTCTCTCTGTCTCTGGTTAATTGTTTTTCTTCTCAAGCATAAAACAGTGTTGCTTTAAGGAAACTCTAGAGAACAGTTAATCTATTAGAGTGCAGGCAAGTGGCCTTGGGCAGTTCCAGCGCTGGGAGGTATAAAGCCAGATGGAGATCCTGCTTCCATTGCATTGTCTGAACTTTCAACCCAGTGAAAGAAGTCGTCCAACATGCTCTATAGAAATATATACTGACCACACAAAAAGTCTAGAAAAATTTCAGAATACATGAAGTACTTTCAGTGAAAATATAATGACCATTTATGGAGCCCCTAAACCACTAGCCGTTAAACCAGAATTTGAATACATTGGATGTGGGTAGCCACCCCCACTTCCCAACTTGCTGAGCAGTTCTAAATCAAGAACAGAAAAAACTCTGCTCCCATGAACCAGTGATGAGGATGGGCACAGATGGCCTATGGCATGACACCAGGCATTGAGCTTCTTCTACAAAGCCTGCAGAAAATGCTCAGTGGATTCCGCTGACATCACATCAGGAGGTCCCTAAGCTGCTTTGCAGACAGCATGGCTCCTGCACCTGTTAATCAAACTGTGGTGGGCTGGACGGGGGCATAGTAGCTGAATCTGACTACAGGCATGCCGTGCGTAGGCATGGCAGGTTGTAGCTCACAAATCAGGAGAAAAGACGAAAGCTTACCACACTAGGATGGTTCTGCTTCCATGCCTAGTTTGAAATAGCAATCTGGGAAACCAGCAGGATCACCATTTATTACAAATATAGGTTACATTTAATAGGGACATTAAGGTATAAGAAAACACATGTACTCTTTTTTGTTTTAAACTTTTAAAAGGTACATACAGATGATGCTATTTCAACAGGCGATCAGATAACAAGCCATAAATATAAAAGCCCTTCATATTCAGGGTTCTCAAGCTCCTTGATAAAGAGCCAACTTCATAGCAACAATTAGTCTGGACAGTGCATTGACTGTACAGACCTAAAAAAGGTTTAATCAGTGAGCACTAGTACGCCAAACTGTCAAGCCTCAAGAAACCTCATATATGCCCAGAACAGGGCAAATACTAAAAACAGAGAATAGAGAAAAACAAAAGGGGGGGGTGGACTAAGGCCTAGATTAAAGAGTAGCCGTGGGGGTGGAGACGGTAAAGGGAACTGTGTGGTATCCAGGTGGTGGATGCATAATTGAGGTCAGGCCCGGACTGGCCATAGAGCATACCGGGCAAATGCCCCATGGGCCGCGGCGCCCCGCAGCGGCTCGCGGCCTGCGGCGGCCCGCGGGTCGCCGGACAGCATGTCACGTTTTCCCCATCATCTCCAATGTCTCTGGAGGCAGCCGGAGTTGGTGGGCGGAGCTGGGGTGTGCCTCATTCACTCTGGCTGATCCCACAGCTGAAGGAGAAAGAAAAGAGGACACAACAGCCAGAGTGTCTTCATCTCCAGGCATGCTGTAAGTTACTGCACTGCTGCACATGTCACTACATAGAGTCCTAACCTGGCGCCATATCACCCCAGCCTGCCCTATGCCACCGCACCCTGCCCTATGCGTGCCACCCCAACCTGCCTTATGCCACATCACCCTGCCCTATGCCACCGCACCCTGCCCTATGCCACCGCAACCTGCCTTATGCCACTGCAACCTGCCCTATGCCACCGCAACCTGCCCTTTGCCACCGCAACCTGCCCTATGCCACCGCAAACTGCTCTATACCACCCCAACCTGCCCTATGCCACGAAAACTGCTCTATACCACCGCAACCTGCCCTATACCACCGCAAACTACCCTCTACCACCCCAGCCTGCCCTATGCCACCGCAACCTGCCCTATGCCACCGCAAACTGCTCTATACCACCCCAACCTGCCCTATGCCACCGCAAACTGCTCTATACCACCCCAACCTGCCATATGCCACCGCAACCTGCTCTATGCCACCACACCCTGCCCTATATCACCCCAACCTGCCTTATATCACCCCAACCTGCCTTATGCCACCCAGCCTGCCATATACCACCGCAAACTGCCCTATATTACCCCAACCTGCCCTATATCGCCCCAGCTGGCCCAATACCACCCTATACGTTAATTTACAGGGGTCATTTGGGGGTGCGCCTCGTGACCATGCGCTGCCTGCAGGGCGCTGGGCAGGATAGACAGGAGGGGGGTGACACCATGTTTTGCCGCACCCGGTGACACCAACCCTAGTGACACCAATACCCCAGTGCACTCTCAGCTGCAAGTCAGAGCCGCACTCGAGTAACAGTGACACCCGTCGGCACATCAGGGGGCCGGGACCCACAACAATCCCCTTCTCTCTGGCAAGGTGGCCGCAGCACTGATGATCTGATCAGTCTCGGCTCGGCTGTCTCACACAGCCGAGCAGAGTGAAGCCGCCTCCTCCTCCTTTATGTCCACACAGGGGGAGGGGACCCAACATACAGTCCTGCGCTGATCTGAGGTACATTATGGGTCTGTAGGGGGGGTTTCTGTATTGTAGGGGTGGTCGGAAATGTAGGGGGGTTCTATATTGTAGGGGGGTCTGTAATTTAGGGGGGGTTTTGTATTGTAGGGGGGTCTGAAATGTAGGGGGGTTCTGTATTGTAGGGGGGTTCTGTATTTAGGGAGGTTCTGTATTGTAGGGGGGTCTGTAATGTAGGGGGTTCTGTATTGTAGGGGGGTCTGAAATGTAGGGGGTTCTGTATTGTAGGGGGTCTGAAATGTAGGTGGGTTCTGTATTGTAGGGGGTTCTGTATTGTAGGGGGTCTGTAATGTAGGGGGGTTCTGTATTGTAGGGGGGTCCTGTATTGTAGGGGGGTCTGTAATGTAGGGGGGTCAGTATTGTAGGCATAGGCATGTGCACAGGGTGTGCCAGGTGTGCCCAGGCACACCCTAATCACACTGTGCAGCACAGATTCCCCCTACTGCCCTGGCTCCCCCCTCCTTCCCCTCGCAGCGCTTCCAGCTTCCCTACTCTCCTCTCCCACAGGCTGTTGCTGCTGGGGATGTTTTAGGATGAGTGAGGGAAGGGGCAGGTAAATATGTAACTTACCGGCCCCTTCCCTTTCATCGTGAGTGATCGGTAGTATGTGTTGAGCTTTGGGGTGCACACCCTAATGCAATAGGCTGCGCACACCTATGATTGTAGGGGTGGTTCTGTATTTTAGGGTGTCTGTAATGTAGGGGATTCTGTATTGAAGGGGGTCTGAAATGTAGGGGGGTTCTGTATTGTAGGGGGGTCTGAAATGTAGGGGGGTTCTGTATTGTAGGGGGGGTCTGAAATGTAGGGGGAGTTCTGTATTGTAGGGGGGTCTGTAATGTAGGGGTGTTCTGTATTGTAGGGGGGGTCTGAAATGTAGGGGGTTCTGTATTTTAGGGGGGTCTGAAATGTAGGGGGGTCTGTATTGTAGGGGGTCTGTATTGTAGGGGGGTCTGTAATGTAGGGGGTCTGTATTGTTGGGAGGTTCTGTATTGTAGGGGGGTTCTGTATTGTAGGGGGGTCTGTATTGTAGAGGGGGGTCTGTAATGTAGGGGGTCTGTATTGTAGGGGGGTCTGTAATGTAGGGGGGTCTGTATTGTTGGGGGGTTCTGTATTGTAGGGGGTTCTGTATTGTAGGGGGGTCTGTATTGTAGAGGGGGGTCTGTAATGTAGGGGGGTCTGTATTGTAGGGGGGTCTGTAATGTAGGGGGGGGAGTCTGTACTGTAGGGAGGGGGTCTTTAATGTAGGGGGGTCTGTAATGTAGGGGGGTCTGTATTGTAGAGGGGGTCTGTACTGTAGGGGGGTCTGTACTGTAGGGAGGGGGTCTGTACTGTAGGGAGGGGGTCTGTACTGCAGGGGGTCCAGAACTGTTAGGGGGTGTCTGTGTAACAAACTGTGGGGTGCTCTGTAATGTAAAGGGGTCCAGAGGTGCAGTGCTATGTAATGTAAACGGGTCCAGAGGTGCAGGGTGCTGTGTAATGTAAAAGGGTCCAGAGGTGCAGGGTGCTGTGTAATGTAAAGGGACCCAGAGGTGCAGGGTGCTGTGTAATGTAAAAGAGTCCAGAGGTGCGGTGCTATGTAATGCAAAGGGGTCCAGAGGTGCAGGGTGCTGTGTAATGTAAAAGGGTCCAGAGGTGCAGGGTGCTGTGTAATGTAAAGGGACCCAGAGGTGCAGGGTGCTGTGTAATGTAAAAGAGTCCAGAGGTGCGGTGCTATGTAATGCAAAGGGGTCCAGAGGTGCAGGGTGCTGTGTAATGTAAAAGGGTCCAGAGGTGCAGGGTGCTGTGTAATGTAAAGGGACCCAGAGGTGCAGGGTGCTGTGTAATGTAAAAGGGTCCAGAGGTGCGGTGCTATGCAATGTAAAGGGGTCCAGGCCAGGGTGCTGTGTAATGTAAAGAGTCCAGAGGTGCAAGGTGCTGTTTAATGTAAAGGGGTCCAGAGGTGCAGGGTGCTGTGTAATGTAAAGGGGTCCAGAGGCACAAGTGCTGGAACCCCACATCCCATCATTAACCGCTGCCATGATGCGCCGCCACTGCGCACCCCCCCCCCCCCCCCGGGCTGCTCAGTCTAAAATGCCCGGGCCTATTTTTTGTTCCAGTCCGGGCCTGATTGAGGTTAAAGCTCGGAAACCTCAATGGGGCTGGGTGAGGATAGAACATGTCTGATGCTTGAGAGCACATGATGGCTCAATAGTTGGGGAAGCATGTGAACTCCATCCAGTAAAATTAGGTGAAACACATGTAATTTTATTTTTGGCGGGTAACATACAGTGTAAAGCTAAACTCTTTGTACTTATAAAGTTTTTTTATGAAGATAATCCACGTTTAATTTCCCCTGACATCATCACAGGGCTCACTTCTAGATTTTTGCAGTAGCAACAATTGGGAGGAGTCAGTTTGTATCTTTTTGTACACAATAAGTATGCACTGCCAGATTAAGGAGCTATCTATTCCGGGCAATCCCTATTGTCCTGTTAGTGTTCCAATTTAGCAAAAAACAAAAGTATTTTCACACTGCTTGTAAAAGTAACTGCAGGGTTCGGCACTGGCTGAGAAAAGCAGACTTAGGGCCTATTCAGCTGTGCTGATCTGCATCGATCAATGCAATATCTATGCAATAATGCAAGGACAAACAGAAAATGATTGTTATGTGCCCTGTTCACCCCATAACGCTGACTTGAGGTACGTAGCATGTCACACCTCACCACTTGTCAAAGCGCCACAAGGCACCGCAGTGCATAGTGTTCAATTAAGTACCATTTTGTGACCTCTCAAAGTTAAAAAAGAAGTAAACCATGTCATGCATTGTAACAATGCATTGGACTGCCCCTACACAACATACACTAGTGCATGCATTTCAGTTTAGGGGTTGGTGCAAATGAGTCTTTGTCTTTCCTCATATTTCCACTGTGCTTCACTGACAGTGTCTGTAGCTTGCTGTATACAAAATGTATGACACTGATAGCTCCATCAAAGTCTGTGCAGAGAAGTGATCTGGCAGAAAACAAAGCCAACCTTTCTCCAAAATGACTTGTCCAGAGATTAATTTCAGAGAGCCCAGTGAAGCAGAGTTGTAGCTGGAGCAGGTGGAGAGAAAGGCAGGCTTTGAATTCTGCCAGGTTGCTACTCTGTTGTCTCCGATGGAGCTGTCAACTCCTTATAATGATATACAGCAAAATACAGATGCTGAACAGCTCCTTTAAGCATTATAAAAAATAATCAACGGGTACAACAATGCAATATTCCTTCTCCGATGTTTAACTTTGTACAATTAGGAACTTGTATGCATCTGTCACTCGGCAGTTCATACATACAACATAAAGGAGGATGCTCTAGGCTTGTTTCCTTCAGCGTGTCCCATGAGGCTTCACAGAGATGACCTCCCTGAAAGGGTGCTTTCCTAGCTAGTGCAGTGCCCAGAATTGCCCCAGACCAGAGGAGTAGAAATGCTCTTAATGCCCTGTTCCAAGACTCCAGGTAAGCTCCACAGATGTCCAGGAGTGTCCCTAACTACCCCAATTTAACAGGAACCTGTCTCTAATGCGAGGCCCCCCTGTGTCTATACATGAAACTTTACACACTATAGGGAACTCTAAATTGACACATCTGGGGTTATATAAAACTGCTCTGATTCAAAGATGGCCACCCAAATCTTTAGAGAATGCTGCATCGAATCAGTCACAGGCTCCCTCAAGTGGCACTGGGAAACCATGGTGGAGGACACACTGGTGCCACTCCCGATCCCCCCCCCCCCACCCCTGCCTAGAACAAAAGGGCAGAACTTCCCCCAATGAAACTATTTCAGCAATTAAGAACAGGTAGAAATGTTTAGTGGTAGATAGTGAGAGCCACACCAAAATCTCATTGGAAGGGAACAATAGGAGGCTACCAACCTATTATAAGTTTGCTTTTTGTCTCGCTATTCACTAATCCTACCCAGAGCAAAACAAACCCCCAGTCAGTGCATTTTGCATTGCCATCCCCACTGATACGAATGCATTGCAATCTTTGGTGCACTCTTAGCCTTGGAAAACATAGTAGCAAGAACCTTAAAGTGATATTAAACCCAAAACCAAAAATTGTATATATTGCAGCTTACCAAAAGGTAAGTATACAGATCTTTTTTACACAGGGTAGGCAGGATAGGTCAGGGGAGCCGACATTTTTAAGCATACAGTTAATCTGGTTTAAAAAAGACACAAGTTCATCTAGTTCAACCAATAAAAGCATAGTTAATGTTAGGCTGGAATTCTTGCATAATTTATTGTGTGAAGATTCTTAAAGGAGTTGTAAAGTCTCAAGGTCTTTCACCTTAATGCATTCTATGCATTAAGGTGAAAAACCTTCTGTGGTGCAGCTCCCCCCTTTTACTTACCTGAACCCAATCTTTTCAGCAACGAGAATGAGCCCAGCAGCTTCAACCACTGTCTTGGGTCCTCATTGGATAGACTGATGGCTCTCACTGTCGTCATTCAAATCCAGTGACACAGGAGTCGGGGGGCAGGACCCAATCCTGCTGTCTGTGTCAATGGACGCAGCAGTAGGACTCGGGAGAGCTCCCGCACAGGTGTCCCCATTAAAATCGGCTCTCCATGGCGGCACCCAATGAAGAAGAGGAGCCAGCAGAGCTGCCAGGGGACCCCAGAAAAGAAGGATCGGGGATGCTCTGTGCAAAACTCTTGCACAGAGGCGGTAAGTATGATGTTATTATTTTAATTTTATTTTTTAAAACAAAGCATTACAATCACTTTAACTCCTTTAGTATATCAGCCCAAATGTCACATTTACAATTTAAACCTATTTTATTGGTGGCTAGCTATACATGGTTCATAACATCATACTTTATTTTCTGATTGATCGCTTCCAATAGGAATAATCAATCTACACCCAGAGGCCACAACATTATGACCACCCAGCTAATATTGAGTACGTCCCCCTTTTTCTGGCAAAGCATTCCTGACCCATCGAGGCATGGACTCCAAATTAACATCCACATGAATGGCCAAGGTTTACCAACAGAACATTTCCAAAAGCATCATCCTCAAACTGCTTCCTCTGGCTTGTCTTCTTCCCATATTGCATCCTGGTGCCATTTCTTCCCAAGGTAAGTGACGCACGTGCACCCAGCTATCCACATGATGTAAAAGAAAACATGTTTATCAGACCAAGCCACCTTCTTCCATTGCTCTGTGGTCAGTTCTGATGCTATCATGCCCATTGTAGGCACTTTTGGATGTGGACACGGGAAGTAGATTTCAATTGCTTGTTAGGACATGAATATAACTTATGATTGAAAGTTAACACAATGTAAATTTAATCAATCAAAATATGATCATATTGATGAACAAAGTATTTCAGTGCTGCCAATTGAGTTAGAGTGGTTTTATTTTACAGTCAAAATGGAGTCCAAATCTATCAGAGGGGAAGTCATGGCTATTGTGTTTACAGATTTAATAATTTTATCAAATCGCACATCAGTCGGATAAGAAACTCAAAGTGTGTGTCACCACTTAAGATCCCTGAGTTGCATGCTACTCGTGCCTTTGACACAAATTGCAGAATAAGCCACCCAAACTGAATATTATGATGCTATGTTCCATTTTCATCAATCCATCAGTTTGATATTAGCCAACGAGCTATGAGCAACAAACAAGTTTGTATTTCTACAAGTCCAAAAGCGAGTTTGTCTTGTAATAATTCAATACTATTTACTATTAGACTGTGAAATGGAGTTATAAATAACGTATTCTCTAAAGCGCACAGCCTATAGCAGTCAGGCTCCGTGTCTATAGGCATGTGTGTGAAACATTTAAAAGACATCTTCAATCCATTATCACTGTTGGTGTATTTCACCCTATATTTTATTCGGATGTGTCAGTCATTCGAAGTGCCGCAGGGTTTTTCCCATTTAACAAAAGCCACAGTTGTTCTTTATGTTTTTTAGACATCAAATATTCATTTTATGATGAAACCTGCCTCACCGTACTCAAGACAAGAGGATATTGGATGTCTAAGTCTCTTCTCTACCTCTTGACACCAGCTGGAAATACTTTGTAAGCCATGCTGCCAACATTTGACCCCCGCTGGCTTTCTTTGGAAGCTGAAACCAGTATGGGTCAACCATGGATAAGCAATCCTCCAGTGAAGGCATGTCATCTTGATGCACAACTTCCTCTCCCCTTTTGCTTAGACTGAAATACAGCAAGAGAAACTATATAGAATAAACATCTGCTCAGATTAGCACACAAACAGTACATCGAATTACCAAGTGTGCCAAAATAATACATTGCAGCAGGCTTAATTCTCAACCTCATCTTGAATCGTTTAAAGTCAAGAAAACAAAGTTTACTATCTGGAACGTGAGTTCTATTAGGAATAATGGTAATGTGATTTATTTAAGTAACAGTCTATCACATGGCATCGATATTACATTCTGAAACACTGACTGACAAGGCCATTTGGAAACAATTTGTATTTGGTCAGGAGTTGAAAAAGATGATTGGCACTAATTCTGTTGATGGAGTGTGACTGTTAATTGGAGAAAATATAATCACAAAGAAGTACACAAGTCACTTAAAAAAGAATTCAAAATATGTTTTTTCTCTGTGACTTTAAATATTATTGTGCATTGCATACAGTATGTGTGTTGCAATCATTTCAGTATTATTGTGCAATGCTTACCGTATGTTAATTTCAGTGGCACTTGTGTGTAGTACATTGATATAAAACTGACAGACCTCTGATTTCTAACTTGTGATCCTGTATTTTGTTAATGCAGGACATAGTGACTGGTTCAGTTAAAAATTGCCTACTCATGCTTCAAATATCATTTCTCCTCTCCATCGCCATTTTTTTACTCACCGAGAGTGAACTCCTGTACTACCTGGTATGGAGGATCAAACGACTAAAGCTGGCCATTGATGAAGCAAATTTAAACTGAATGAAATTCACTTTATGGGTGGCCCTGTTGGTGCCCTCTCGCCCAACATCCTTCGATTGTCAAGCCAGGCAGAAAATTGTAGGCTGAACAGCATCTGCATCCAAACAGATGCACGCAGTGTTCAGGTATTTTGATAGCCAGCAGTTCCAGCTGTCAGAATGCAATAGCAGTAGCGGGAAAGTCGCCCTGCCACAATTTTTAGAGTGAGTGGAGAAATCTGCTAAATTGTTTCCTTCAGCCCACAACCTGAACAAGAAAAAGTCAATATGATAAGCTTGTAGTAAAAGAACCAGACAGCGCAAAACCAACCTATCACAATGCTGCTGAACACTGAAGGTCAATATAAAAAATCCTTAAATGAAACGTATATGAAAAAAGCAGTGCAGCGCTAAAATCGCATTATAATAAAAACGTCCAAACAGTACAAGAGTTCAGAATATGTAGGAAAATATTGATGAGTAAAACATCAAGAAGATAGAAGGATCTTCTGTCTCGAGGTACAGACACACACACCAGGGAGAGGAGATTTTCTGACACACCACGATTAGGACAGGCAGGCGAGTGAGGCACTCGTAGGATACTCTGCATCTGTTTCCACATATTATGTGAGTGTTTGATATTATGTTTTTTAAATAAAGTACATTTTGTATACTGGATTATGCGATGTCTGCCTTATCTTTTTTGTTGCATTAATTGCTGCAATCTACCGAGATCCCCTGCTGCCTGGAAAGTCACACAGAGCCACTGACACTTTGAGGGACGACGAGTTCCGTGCTCGTGGAGACGGGTCCTTATTGTCTCTCTTCCAGTGAGTGTTTCTCTGGTGTGTGTCTGTACCTCGAGACAGTAGCGGAACTACACTATATGTTTTTTTCTTTCCTGCATCTATGTGTGACGTGTATGACGTGTATGACGTGAGAGGATTACAGCTATAGGAAGGAGATCAGCACTGCTTTAATCTCTGCTCATCAGCCTACAGTGCCCCAACACCCTGTGACCTGCCTATGCTAAGCTTTATTAGCAATAAGGTAAGCTGCTTGCAGACACTGAGGTGGAGCACAGAAGAAAGTTCTCTATTTGGAATGTCACACGGATGTGTATGCCAGTCTGTTAGCGCATGTACTGGTTTACTTTGGTGATGGGAATCACTTTAAATTCACTTTAAAATTGTATGGTGCAAATTGGACTTTCATTGGACTTTTACACATATTTATATTTCTTTTTGTTAATTGTACTGTGTACTTCATGTGGATCATTTCATATATCAGTGCACTTGTTTAAATAATTAACTTTTGAACACACATTTTTTCTTTTTCTTTTTATTTTGGAATATTCATAATTGGCTAGGATGGATAGATGTTGATAGTAGAGGATTGGAGCTTTTTAGCCTACCTAGCCAATTTATTTGTATTAAGGTCACATCACAGATATGTTTTGATTAAGTGTGTTATCAGTCACACTATTCTCACTTCTCCCCCGCTCCTTTGTCTCTTCTATCTTCTTGATGTTTTACTCATCAATATTTTCCTACGAATTCTGAACTCTTGTACTGGTTGGACGTTTTTATTATAATGCGATTTTAGCGCTGCACTGCTTTTTCATATACGTTTCATTTAAGGATTTTTTATATTGACCTTCAGTGTTCAGCAGCATTGTGATAGGTTGGTTTTGCGCTGTCTGGTTCTTTTACTACTGTTCTGTTTTTCAATATATTACAGTCTAGCAGCATTACCATGTAAATTTTCCAATATTTGGAAAAGAGGGAGGTTAAAATTGGAGATATTTTCTCTAGGAATCAAACTACTGGGGAAGGAAATGAACTCACCCATACCTTTAGAAAACTAGGGCACGTTTTTGAAAAAAAGGTTAAGGGCTCTTTCACACGGAGGTCCGTTCAGGTCCGCCTGTCAGTTTTTTAGGCGGACCTAAAACGGATCCTCCATGTACCCCTATGGAGGCACGGATGTCAGCGGAGACATGTCCGCTGACATCCGCTCCGCCAAAGTGTGACGGAGGAAAACCCTATTTTTCCTTCCGTCGGCGGAGCGGATCGGATGACAACGGACTCTACGGTCCGTCGTCATCCGATTCCCCATAGGGGAGAGCGGCGCTCTGACAGGGCGGTCCCTGCACAGTGTGCGGGGACCGCCCAGTCATCCGTCGGCTCAGCGGGGATCAACGGAGCAGGATCCGCCCCGTGTGAAAGGGGCCTAAGACTTGGTGGGATATTATTACCTTTGAACAATACCTAGTAGCGAAAATTATCCTGAGACGTCTGCGGTGGGATGTCCCACCTAATGATGGTCTTATGGATGATGAGGCCAATACAGAATGGGGGAATTTCTTCATTAAAAAAGGTTTGGAATTAGTAGAATTTCTGTTATCAAGAAAACAAAGAAAAATGAAAATGCTAGAGGCCCAAATTAGGGACCTGAGGACTACCCTGGAACCTTTCAAGGAGTCTGAGGAGTTCGTGAGACTATCTACGGACTTGAAAAATAGATTAGTCAAATGGGACACCGAGACTCAAAACAAAAAGAAGAAAAAGTTTATTAGAGACTTAGATGACTTTGGGAAAAATAGTGTGTTCAAGTGGCAAGTGCTATCCACAGATATAAATTCCACACAGGTGAATCCTGACCCTTCTAATGTGGATATGGCCAACACCCCACTCCCTACCCCCAGGGGGGGGGGGGTCTATGTCTATGACAATTTGGAATATCCGGGTGCAGGAACTCCCATTAATGATGGTCAGTACCAAGAAGTCTTCAATAATAAAAAGGGCAAAAACAAAAGAGGACGGGGTAAGAGAGGCGGCTACCATCATTCCCCATATCGGCAACAGGCATACAATGCACCTCCAAGGGGGAGTGATACTTATGGTGGCTACCAGCAACAGCAGCCTAATTACTCACATATGAGTGAGGGTAACGGCCCCTATGTGGACAGAGGTAATCAATCTTACCCTTATCAGAATGGTTATGCACAGAATAATTATGATACTTTCTCCTATGCAGGTCCCGTTCCGTCACAACACACTAACCAAGTACCTATACATAATCGCTTCTCGCCCCTGGCATACAGGGGTTCCCGTGGGGGAGGGGATTTTTGCGGAGCCTCGAGAGGTACAGGGAGGGGTGCCCCCTTCATTCCTCCCAATCCGGGAGGCTGGCGGGGGACTCAATCCCAACAACTCACTCAGGAAGGGGTGCCCCTGCGAAAAAGAAAAGCAAGAGAGGAAGGAGAGGAGGCAGGCGAACTCAAAAGAGTAAAGCCCCAATAGGTGCAGGGATATTAAATTTAAGTGGAACACCCCTTAATGAAGATGAAATTAAAGTATTAGATAAGGGTCTTAAATATGCCCCTACCCGCAATTTAAACAAATTTCAAACGTATGTTAACTTGCAGAAGTTTATTCGCAGTTTGAACATTAAGAAGTACTTCCTCAATACTCCTTCCACTAGGACGCTTAGTGCGCCAATTAGCCAGACTGGTCATTCTTCTTTGCGGAATAAATCAGTTTTCAATCCCCTTACCTCAGACACCAAGCATCTTGAGGTGTTTAAGAATATGGTGGCGAGGGATTTAGAGGCGTTAAAAATCCGTAAAGTGAATGATCCTGTCTATATCCAGAACGGTATACAATCACTGACGGAGAGAAAGGACCTAGTTATACGACCTGCTGACAAGGGGGGGGGGGGGGGGGCTCGTGGTACTAAGCAAGGCTTACTACAAGAATGAAATGGACAATCTCCTTAGTGATACCAACACTTATAGCATTATGTCTAGAGATCCTATGCTGGAATTTAAAGGAGAACTCCACTTTCTAGTAGAGAGGGGGAAACATATAGGAGTGTTAACTATAAAAGAGGCACTCTACCTGGATCCTCTTTTTTGCCGTACACCAATAATTTATTTTCTTCCAAAGGTCCACAAAGACAGTATAAATCCCCCCGGAAGACCCATAGTGAATGGGATAGACTCTGTCACCTCCAGACTTGGTCACTATATAGATACCTTTCTCCAACTGTTGGTGACAAAGACGAACTCATTTCTCAAAGATACCAAACATGTTATACAAATTCTGGAGTCTCTAACCATTACGTCCTCTTGCCTTCTGATTTCGGCCGACGTCAGTTTGTTGTATACGATTATCAGCCATGAGGATGCCTTATTCTCGGTTAATTGGGCATTAGCATCTTCTGGTTTGTCAAGACGACATCGTAATTTTCTGATTGATAGTCTTAGCTTTTGTTTATCAAAGAACTACTTTTGGTACAACAGGCAATTTTTTCTTCAGACAAGAGGGGTAGCTATGGGGGCACGGTTTGCTCCCAGTGTTGCCAATTTATTTATGGCACACTGGGAGGAAGAGGCCGTCTATAAGAATAAACCCCCCGAATTGATATGCTACCAGAGGTATATTGACAACCTCATTATGGTCTGGGATGGAGATAGAGCAAGCTTTGATAGGTTTGCTACTAAGCTGAATACCAACAGTAAGAACATTGTTCTGACATGGAACATCAGTTCAGATAGATTGGTGTTTCTGGATCTTGACCTAACTAAAAGTGGGGATAGGATCAATATGATCACCCACTTTAAGGTCACAGACAGAAACGCCTTTATACCTATTGAAAGCTGCCACCATTCTAAATGGTTGTGCAATATACCGAGAGGTCAATTTATCCGCCTAAGGCGCAATTGCACCAATGTAGATGATTTTGCTACACAATCTCAGGTGTTGGCCTCAAGGTTTATTGAAAAAGGATATGATATGAACAACCTAGGTATAGAAATTGAGAATGTTCGTAATCTGGACAGAAAAGCACTTGTGTCAAATGTCCCTAAGAATAATCAGAATGATCCCATTAAGACAAGAATGATTCTTGAATTTAATATCCAGTATAGAAAGTTCGAGAGGATCGTACATAAGCACTGGCCAATCCTCAAGCATGACAGGATTTTAGGCCCCCTACTTCCTGATCGTCCACAATTTATTTACAAAAAAGCACCTTCATTAAGGGATAAGTTAGCCCCTGGGGTCATCGACCCCCCCTACTCAATCTGAGAATAGGATCTTTGATTTTCTGACTGGCTTTCATAAATGTGGTCATTGTCCACCATGTCGACAGGCCAGAAAGAATTTAAAGAAGCGGAAGGAATTTGTGGCATCAGCAACTGGAAAAAATTATAAGATCAAGGATCTAATTACCTGTGATACAACTGGGGTCGTGTATATGCTACAGTGTGACTGTGGCTTACAATATGTTGGCAGGACATCCAGGCCCCTTCATGTCAGGATAGGGGAACATGTCAATAATATAAAAAGGGGGTTGGTTACACACAATGTTTCGAAACACTTCCGGCTCCACCATAACCGTAGCCCAGTTGGGCTGCAGTTCTGGGGGATAGAGAAGGTGACGAACCACTGGAGGGGAGGGAACTTCATTCGGCATCTCAGCCGACGAGAGTCTTTTTGGGTGTATGAATTAAAAGTGGGGGTCCCATTGGGGTTAAATGTTGAGTTTGACCTCAATTGTTTTATTTCTGACCGCTAGTATTTTTACTTTGTTTTAGTGTTTTCTATATGTTACATTTGTACACAGGTTAGATGGTTGTGCTGACGTCTATATTAATTTTACAGGTCTATTTATGACCGTTTTATTACTCTCAAAGCAGAGGTTGTCCTTTTTGTCACCATTGTTGGTATTATTAAGAGGACCTACCGGTCCCTTAAAGTAATTACTAGAGGGGGGATGTTGCAGAATCTCCATAGTTATTGACTATTGTGCCCTATATATGGTCGGATCATTTGGTCCATTTATATGTTGATCGCAATAATTTTATATTAATTTTCATATTGGTATAGTACCCCCATTCGTTTTTAGACATTAATGGACATCAGTGCTTTTTACTTTATTTTTATTTTTATCTTTATTTGATTTGTAGTGCTGACTTTGGACACTTGATGGCAGCACTGGGTGTATAGCACTGGTGATATGCCATTAATTACAATGTCTGGTTGCAGCAATACATGCTCCTTTCTATATATTATTTATGTTAGTGATTGGGGGATGTTCCTTAGATGTTTGACCTTTTCTGATGTTATAGTCAGCGGTTATAACACTCTGCGTATAAGGGGATTTTTCCCCTGCATCCCTTGCTGACACTCTGTCATCACGTGATCAGTGCGCCCCGCCCCCTGCTCCACGGAGATGCGGCGGGCGAAAATGAATATAGTTTGTTTGTACCACTGTCATGGCGACGGCGGATCACGTGGGGAGCGCCTACCCAGAAGTAATTTGAATGGGAGGTGTTATCCCCTGTGTACTCGCAGATGATAGGCACAGTGGTTGATCAGATGGAGGCTTCCTCCTGGAAGCACTCTGTATCCCATATGCTCTTAAGCCAATTGTGGTCAGCCTATGTTTTTGGTTCACTTGATAACATCCAATAGGGGCGCTTGTCTCATAATCATTATAGAAGGGGCTGGATATTATTCCCATGTTTTAGATATTGCACACACCTGGTATATGGCTTATATAAAGAAACTGATATGCTGGCTCCATTACATTTCGCTGAGGAAGTCCTTGCCTACGGACGATACGCGTGCGAGGGGCCATATGTCGTCAGGACAGCCATCTACCTGGTTTTATACTTTTGTTACATGAACATCAGCTTGGCACAGGGCTATCTGTGCATTGCTTGTGAGTAACCCATTTTATATTCAAATAAATCAAGTGTTTTATATGGAGAGCACTATGTATTTCTTTTGGAATTTTGCATGTAACTACGCTAACGTATGAGTTCGTTTTGGAAATTACCGAGTGAGTGAGGACTGTGATTGAAGGATCGTATGAGGACTACCCTCTCATCTTTATTATTACCCTTGCTAAGGGACTGCATTTTTGACCTTCTGGTAAAACAGAGGTCCATGCTTTAAGGTGAGCGGCCTGTACACCTGGTGGCGGTTATACACGAAAGTGACTTCACTTATGATCGTTTTCAATCACCCTGTTTCACGATTAGAGGATCCTTCTGTCTTCTTGATGTTTTACTCATCAATATTTTCCTACAAATTCTGAACTCTTGTACCGTTTGGATGTTTTTATTATAATGCGATTTTAGCGCTGCACTGCTTTTTTCAAATATGATAAGCTTAACTCCCTTTCCATCAATGACACAGTTCTAGTGCCTGTTGATTGATGACCCAGGCACCTAGTTTTGTCACATGGGGCAGAGAAAAAATACTTAGCCCAAGCTCTAAATCATACATAAGATTTACTCTTCATTCTTGACAGTCAAATGTAGCTGTGGAGGAGTGAAAGGAAGGTGAGTATGTGAGGTTGTGGAAAGCAGCATTTATAGCTGAAGTATACTCACCTCCACCTTCCAGAGATGTGGTGATTACACCGCTTGCTTGCCACTCTCACCTTCTCCCCAGGTGCCAGGAATGCATGCTGAACTGAGAAAACTTAGAGCAGGCAGATACGTTTGTTTTATTCCAGAAGAGGCATAGCATGTCTCTTCTAAAAAAAAAATCTGCCTGTTCACAGTTTTCTAAAAGTTAGGCTTAGTTCCATTAAGTATATGTGTTTCCTTGCCCTGCATGGGCAAAGCACAGTTCCACTTAAAGTACATCAATACAAAGTTCCCAGTAATAACAGTATATTCATCTAAGTACCGTATTTTAGAAATACCACATCCAGATTGCAACAGAATGACCACACCATTTTGTTCAAGAAACAATTTTTTTGTACTTATTATTGTACATTCTGTATTGGGTACTAGGAAACTTTAGTAAATGCCAAGGCCATTATCTCAAACAATGTCACCAAGGAGCATTTCATAACAGGATTTTAGCTATGTGGGGTGTTTTACAGAAACTCCTTTGCCTCTGGTCCACCAATCAACTCGTTTAAAGACCTGCATGATGTAATTTCAGGTGTGAGACCCATGTAATTCTACTGGAAACCTTTAAGATACCCAAGTAAACGGAGTTAACTGTTAAATGGAACGAAGACCGATAGACACAAATTTGTAAGTCTCTGAATCCATCTGCCAGGAATACATAGTTTGTATACCTAGATTGTAAGCAGGTCCCTCTGTTTTCTTCTGTTTTGAATTGTACTGTAACTGTACTGTCTGCCCTCATGTTCTAAAGCGTGCACAAACTCTTGGCGTTATAAAAAAAATCCTGTATAATAATAATATACATTAAATTCAAGACCTTCTAGTAGTCTTTACTTTCATTGAAGAACAGTGTTCCCCTAAGTTCAGTCTTAACCCCAACAGGTCAAGATTTAAGGTTTTTATTAATTTTCGAAAAGTGATTTTAATAAGTAACTCTGGCTCAATAATTACAACTGCGATTTCATCTGAGCAAAATTCCTAAGTTGTCATCTGTTGAGGATTCTTGAGGACTGGAATTGAGAAACTTTGGTTCAGACATTTCAAATATGTCCCATTGTGTAGCAGTACGCCTTCCAAGTTGCCTTAATTTATGACTTACAGAGAATACTTTTTAATTGGATTTTAGAAGCAGATTTTAATTAAGTTACATTTGATGACTGGCAGCACAGAGTATTGGGATATTAGTTTTCTGCACTTGTACTGATGTTTTTCTCTAACACACACCTTTCCTATCTAGTCATAAAAGAATGAGCTACTTGCCATTTTCTCTCTTTATAGAACCACGGAAATAAATGATGCCCTCCACTACATTTGTGTTGTTTTGGTGGTGTTTTTGTGATGTTTTCCTGAAGGCATATTACATTTTGGTGTAACCAGAACTACTGTTACTGAGTTATACAGAGCCTTAAGTATACTATGGTAGTAATTTCTGAGTGCAGATCTTCTTTTCTGCCACAAGATGGCAATAGTGGTTATGTTCTATTACTGAACTTTAAACACAGAATATTGGACGCTGGGAAATGTGCCATAGGTGAAGTATGAGCCAAAGGTGGTGCCATTACAATTGCTGGAAAAGAGCTACCAGACCCAATGTAATTCGATGTAGGAGAAGCCAGAGAAGAGGGGTATAAAGTAAAAATAGCTGCCAACCAGAGAGTTGTTGTTATCGAGAGTGAGGAGAGCTGTTTGCAGTTTTACTACTGCACAATCTAGAGAGACACTAGTTCCCACTGCGGATCGCTGGACCAAACCTGTCAGGGTAACTGCACTATCACACTGTTCTGGCTGTAACCTGCAGCTGTACATCTGCCACTGGGGGGGGGGGACCTTCCTGTGTAGCACAGCATAGGGATCTGGTCCGCTTGCCATTTGGGGCCTGTTCTGGGATTGCTGAATGTCTACTGTTATTACAGCCTGGATCACCTGTCACCAGACTGCTAGAAGACCTCGATGAGCACTATCAGCACACAGAAAGGGGTTACTCCTACCACACAGACTGCCACCAGGGAATAGCTGAGGGTGAGAGCAGGACTTTGACCCACAGTTATTCTGGTTGCTGACAGTGAATATATCCCTTTTTGAGAAACTTGCACTTCAGTTGCAATCCTCATGTTTAAACTCAATCACATTAAAGCATCACTTGTTCTGTTTAACCAGGCCTAAAATGCCAAGCTGACTTGCAACTTAGGCTTCTTTCATAGTGCCTGTCCTAAAGACTCCTATTACCCTTATCTCACTGGGTGCAGGACTACAAATATCTTGCTACATAGAAAAAAATCCATTACACGCACCAGTGTCTTCAATGGCCCCAACATAGCCAACAGAGTAACTTCGGGGTCTATTTAGCAATATGGGCTACAAGCGTAAAGCACCATACCTTTCAGTGTCCCAAAACATTGCTTGTCCTTTTATTGATCAGTGTATCAGGTGACATCATAACCTTGTGCCAAACAAAAGGATTGTGGGATGCATAGTCCCTACGTCAGATAATTGCTTTGCACAATCGAGAGGATGCTGGGAGTATAAAGGAAACAAAAGCCTGCGCAAAGCTCTCTTCCTCCTGGGCCTGATGCAAGATGGACCTCTCTGTGCAACAGGGAGAGAGAGGTTGCGGCCTACCACACGGAATACCACCTTCCACCCATAACCTGAGAGGCCTAACTCCGCTGTCTGTTGTCGGACATCTTTCCAGCACCACTCCGGTCGCCTGCCTGTCGGTGTGTATTAAGATTCATGTCGGGAGAATGAGACGGCGGATCCGCTGTAAGAGTGTCGCTATACGAGTTCCCTTCCGGAAGACATCGGAATGATCTGGTTGTTGGCGAGAGGGCAAATTGTTCGATCTTTACCCATTCTTGTCACTGCTACTTCGAGACACTTTGCACAGACATCTTTAGTCCAGGAATATTTTACTGCATTTATTTGAACACTGTGCTTAAACACCTTTAGCCTTCTGCATTACAAGATAACTTCTGTTCCCACTATACCTAATTGGAATACAGTTAACAAGCTCTAACAAGCTGGTGAAGAACATCAGATCTGCAACGTGGACTTTATTGCTATGTAGATATATAAAAGAGGTCCCTTATATTATCCCTTTTAGACCTGCTCTCCCTTCTTAGTAGGGATGAGCAGAACACCCCCCAAATTCGGTTCACATCAGAACATGCGAACAGGCAATAAATTAGTTTGAACATCCGAACACTGTTAAAGTCTATGGGACATGAACATGAAAAATCTAAAGTGAAACAATAAAAGTGAAATATTCCTTTAAATTTCATACCTGGGGGTGTGTATAGTATGCCTGTAAAGTAGCGCGTGTTTCCCGTGCTTAGAACTGTCCCTGCACAAAATATCATTTCTGAAGGGAAAAAAAATAAAAAAAATTACGTGGGGTCCCCCCAAATATTCATACCAGACCCTTCAGGTCTGGTATGGATTTTAAGGGAAACTCCGCGCCAATTTTTTAAAAAAAAATGGTGTGGAGTTCCCCCCAAAAATCCATACCAGACCCTTATCCGAGCATGCAACCTGGCAGGCCGCAGGAAAAGAGTGGGGACAAGAGAGCGCCCCCCCTCCTGAACCATACCAGGCCACATGCCCTCAACATGGGGAGGATGCAATGGGAAACCTGCGTTACATCAGAGGGGGGCGGGGTCACCCGTCACGTCACTGGGAAAGCCAAGGTTTCCCCTTGCGTCAGAGGGGGATGGGGTCACGTGACGGGTGGCCCCGTCCTCAGCTACATAAGACCTGTCAGGCTGCCGCAACGTCATTCCCGGGGTGTCTCCGGTGGAGACAGGACCGTGTGCTGTTCCTCGCTGGACATCATCGCTGGAGCCTGCAGATCATCCGTCGCTGGATACCGACATCACTGGAGTGGAGATCGAGAGTGGATTACCACCGCTGGAATCTTTTTTAATTTAATTTTTTTATTTTTAATAAAGGACTTATCCCAACTGTATCTGTGTGTTTTTTTTTACAATTTTTTAAACTTTCTTTGTGAAATGATAGGGGTACAATGTACCCCTTATCAATTCACATGGGGGTCCCCTTTGTTAAAGGGGTCTTCCAGATTACGATACGCCCCCCGCCCGTAGACCCCCACAACCACCGGGCAAGGGTTGTGGGGATGAGGCCCTTGTCCCCATCAACATGGGGACATGGTGCTTTGAGGGGTCACAGACCCGCAAAGCATCCTTCCCATGTTGAGGGCATGTGGCCTGGTACGGTTCAGGAGGGGGGGCATTCTCTCGTCCCCCCCTCTTTTCCTGCGGCCTGCCAGGTTGCGTGCTCGGATAAGGGTCTGGTATGGATTTTTGGGGGGAACTCCACGCTATTTTTTTTTAAATTTGGCGCAGAGTTCCCCTTAAAATCCATACCAGACCTGAAGGGCCTGGTAATTGAATTTGGGGGGACCCCCACGCATTTTTTTTTTTATCAATGACTTTCAATGAGTTTTCTCTGTATTGCCGGGAGCCGAAAATTCATTACAGCCGCGAGTACTTTTTTTTCTTCAGAAATGACATTTTGTGCAGGGACAGTTCTAAGCACGGGAAACAAGCGCTACTTTACAGGCATACTATACACACACCCCAGGTATGAAATTTAAAGGAATATTTCACTTTTATTGTTTCACTTTAAGCATTATTAAAATCACTGCTCCTGAAAAAATGGCAGTTTTTAAAACTATTTTTTGCATTGATAAATGTCCCCTGGGGCAGGACCCAGGTCCCCAAACACTTTTTATGACAATAACTTGCATATAAGCCTTTAAAATGAGCACTGAGATTTCTCCCATAGACTTTTACAAGGTGTTCCGCGGCTTTTCGAATTTGCAGCGAACACTCCAAATTGTTCGCTGTTCGCCGAACGGGCGAACAGGCAATGTTCAAGTCGAACATGAGTTTGACTCGAACTCGAAGCTCATTCTTATTTGTCACACAGGTTTCCCATTAAAACTACAAGTGGCCATTTCAAGGCATGGTCCATTGTTATCACTACGAGAGAAATTGCCCTGAGAAATGCCATGCAACCATCACTAGTGATTGCACATAGAAAGAAGGGGGCTGCAGAGACCACAGGCGATCAGGAGCACAGAGATGCAGCAAAGAATAAAAGAATGGTAATTGTTAATGACTCGCAGGGCCACCCGTCACGTGACATGCAGGTGACCCCGCCACCCTCTGATGCAACACAGGTTACCCGTTGCATCAGAGGTGGGCAGGGTCACCTTCACTGGGGAAGCCCAGGTTTCCCCTTGCGTCAGAGGGGGACGGGGTCACGTGACAGGTGGCCCCGTCCTCAGCTACATAAGAGCTGTCACTGGCTGAAGCCGCGTCATTCCCGGGGTGTCTCCGCTCCGGTGAAGAAAGGATTGTGTGCTGTTCCTCGTCGCTGGAGCCTGGAGAGATCATCCATGGCAGGATACCGACATCGCTGAAGTGGAGATCGAGAGTGGGTTACCACCGCTGGAGTCTTTTTTTTTTATTATTATTTTTTTTAATAAAGGACTTATCCCAACTGTGTCTGTGTGTTTTTTTTTTACAATTTTTTACACTTTCTTTGTGAAATGGTAGGGGTACAATGTACCCCGTTAACAATTCACATAGGGGGGGCTGGGATCTGCGGGTCCCCTTTGTTAAAGGGGTCTTCCAGATTCCAATAAGCCCCCCCGCTCACAGACCCCCACAACCACCGGGCAAGGGTTGTGGGGATGAGGCCATTGTCCCCATCAACATGGGGACATCCTCCCCATGTTGAGGGCATGTGGCCTGGTACGGTTCAGGAGGGGGGCGCTCTCTCGTCCCCCCCCCCCCTTTTCCTGCGGCCTGCCAGGTTGCGTGCTTGGATAAGGGTCTGGTATGGATTTTTGGGGGGGACCCCACGGCATTTTTTTTTTAATTTGGCGTGGAGTTCCCCTTAAAATCCATAGGGTCTGGTATGGATATTTAGGGGGAACCGCACGCCATTTTTTTTTTATTTGGTGCAGGGTTCCCCTTAATATCTATACCAGACCTGAAGGGCCTGGTAATTCAATTTGGGGGGACCCCCACGCTTTTTTTTATTTTTATTTTTTATCAATGACTTTTAATGATTTTTCTCTGTATTTCCAGGACCGGCAATTCATTACAGCTGCGAGTACTTTTAAATTACTTTTTTTCCTTCAGAAATGACATTTTGTGCAGAGACTGTTTTAAGAACGGGAAACAAGCTCTGCTTTACAGGCATACTATATACACCCCCCCCCCCCCCAGGTACGAAATTTAAAGGAATATATCACTTTTATTGTTTCACTTTAAGCATTATTAAAATCACTGCTCCCGAAAAAACTGCCATTTTTAAAACTTTTTTTTGCATTGATACATGTCCCCCTGGGGCAGGACCCGGGTCCCCAAACACTTTTTATTATAATAACTTGCATATAAGCCTTTAAAATTAGCACTTTTGACTTTTCATGTTCATGTCCCATAGACTTTAACGGGGTTCGGATGTTCGAACAAATTTATTGCCTGTTCGCAAGTTCTGGTGCAAACCGAATTGGGGGGTGTTCGGCTCATCCCTAGTGACAAAGTGACAACACAGGAGCAAAACAGGGACAGTGTGTTGTCACCCTAAAACAGGAAGTGGCCAAACAAAGACCAACATGGCAGGATCACCTGGTATTTATTTTTTCTGAAAGCTGCAGATTTAAAAGGATTAAAAATGACTTTTGAAATGGTTATAACCACGTTAAATCTTCTATGATATTTTAGTGATTGGGCTTACATATACTGTAAATGTAGATGCTCTGTATTTATTAAGGCTATGAGGAGGCAGAATACATTTTTTTTATAAGGGGTCAAAGTTGTGTTTATGTTTCTCACTGATAGACTGGGTGGAGTATATTGTAGAGGAATCAGCAATAATAATGTGATTAAAGTGGCCTGCTTTACCATCAAAGACCTCACACCCAGAAGGAAATAATACAAGGGAATTATCAGATGTTTATACCATTGCTATATTAACATTTATTACATAGTCACTGACCCTTCTTGGAGTCCATCCAGCTAAACGGAACTGCCAGCCTTTTTTTTACGTGTATATAATATAGTTTTAAACTAAACACTGTAACAGGCGAAAAGACAAGAGCTTGGAGAAAATCCAGAATCGTTTTCAGAAATCATTATGGCAACTTACAAAAAAGGGTCTGGCTTGAATCCATTAGGACAGCATTATCCAGTGATCTGGCGTTAGATAATGTCATAAAAGATTGAAAATGGGGGATTTGATGACATTTATGTAATTTCTTCCTTTTTTATATTCCCATATTAAGGTAATTTAAACCAGTACTATTTTATTTCAGAAGAAAAATTGCACGGTTGACTTCTTTTTATGGAATATACAGGAACTTCATGTGTAATGCAATAAGTGATTTAAAGTCAACCTGTCGTGGCAGAGATATAAAGCCTGCCATGCTAATTGCTGTTTTCTCCCCTGAAAATGCTAGTTGCCGAGCTGTCATGCTGACCATAATACATTCAGTCACAAGCATGCAGATCAGGACCTCTGACTTTTCTGATCTGCAGACTTGTTCCAGGTTAATGGGTTAAATCAGACAGGGACACATAGGGGTATTTACAGGTTAACAAAGGCAATGTTTACCTTGTGATGTCTGTTCCCGGGCAGGGTTTTTAATTCTTAAAGCGGAGGTTCACCCACATATTCGACTTTAAATACATTACTTGCGCTTAGCAAGTACATAACCCGATCACTAACCTTTTTTTTTATCCTTATTAGTTTAGCTAATAAATGTTTTAGAAGATGCTTCTTCCGGTATTTACTCCCGCGGGAGTAGGCGTGTCCTTTCCTACCTCCTATTCCCGCAGTGCCTCCTGGGATCAACTTGCCCAGCTTCGGATTACTTAGATGTACCCTCCTTCCAGTGAGATCTCACGATAATTGTATCGTCACGTGACTCGTCTAGCCGGTCACGTGACGGGGGCGGATCTAATTCCGCCATTTTAGATAAGGGCACGCGGGTGTATTTTGCCATTATACACCTGCGGACACGAGGTTAAGGACGGCATACCAATCATCTCATCGAAAAATTCGATAATCGATTTCTCTTCGCAAATTACTTGAAAGGTAAGCAATTTTATTTTTATACATATATGTTTAATGTCTATTTATGTTTTCATTCATTGTAAAAAAAATTTAACTTTAATTTTTTTTAAAAGGTAATTTTTATTCGTTTTCAAAGAAAGGAACAGATCATCAGTTTCTTCCACGTTTACTTGCATATATTTACAGGTATGTATATTGATCACATTTATATAAATTTATAATCTAAAATATATTAATAAGTGTTCTAAATTCAATATTTTTTATGTGTGTGCGTTTATATTCAATTTTTTTATGCTTAATCCTAAAAAAACAAATAAATAAAAAAAAGTTTTTTATTAATAAATAATTGTTAAAAAACATTCTATCCTTCTCCATATTTTGTGTTTTTTTTAAAAATAAAATTATTATTATTATAGATCTAATTTACCATTTTATTTTTATTAATAATTTTATATTAATTTTTTAGGTCTTTGTCATGTGTTGAATGTGTGCATGTGTGCATATCTCTTTTAATGTCTATAAATACAAATAACTTAAAACTAAAATAATTTTTTATTTTTTTATTTTATATACTTTTAGAAGTTATATTTTTGGTGTGTGTGTGTGTGTGTGTATGTATGTATGTATGTATGTATATATATATGTGTATATATGTGTATATATATAAATATATATATATATATATATATATATATATATACTTCTCACTTTGTTTCTAATATAACAAACATATTAAATTTCACATCTTGTAAAAAAAAAACATATATTTTAATACAACATTTAATTTTATTATATTTTTTTTATTATTTCCTAGATTACACAAGACAAGTTGTTTTGAATTTTTCAAACCCATGCAAGATTATCTTATTAGTACTCTTGGTATATATATATATATATATATTTTTTTTTTTTTTTAATTCTTTCTCTCTCATTCCCTTTCTTTATCAATCTATCACTCTTTCTCTCTCTTGCTCTCTCTTCCCCTCATTCCCTCTTTCTCTCCCTCTATCCCTCTTTCTCTCTCTTCCTCTACCTTTCTCTCTCTCTCTCTCTCTCTCTCCCTCTCTCTCTCCCTCTCTCCCTCCCTCTCTCTCTCCCTCTCTCTCCCTCTCTCTCTCCTTCTCCCTCTCTCTCCTTCTCTCTCTCTCCCTCTATCCCACACTTCAACTTTCTTTCCTTATATCACTCCCTCTTTCTCTCTCTCCCTTTCTCTCTCTTCCTCTACCTTTTTCCCTTTTTTTCTCTTTTCCTCTCTCTCTCTCTCTCCCTCCCCCTCTCTCTCTCTCCCTCTCTCTCTCTCCTTCTCCCTCTCTCTCCTTCTCTCTCTCTCTCCCTCTATCCCACACTTCAACTTTCTTTCCTTATATCACTCCCTCTTTCTCTCTCTCCCTTTCTCGCTCTTCCTCTACCTTTTTCCCTTTTTTTCTCTTTTCCTCTCTCTCTCTCTCCCCCCCCTCTCTCTCTCTCCTTCTCCCTCCCCCTCTCTCTCTCTCTCTCCTCCCTCTCTCTCCTTCTCTCTCTCTCCCTCTCTCTCTCCTTCTCCCTCTCTCTCCTTCTCTCTCTCTCTCTCCCTCTATCCCACACTTCAACTTTCTTTCCTTATATCACTCCCTCTTTCTCTCTCTCCCTTTCTCTCTCTTCCTCTACCTTTTTCCCTTTTTTTCTCTTTTCCTCTCTCTCTCTCTCTCTCCCTCCCCCTCTCTCTCTCTCCCTCTCTCTCTCTCCTTCTCCCTCTCTCTCCTTCTCTCTCTCTCTCTCTCCCTCTATCCCACACTTCAACTTTCTTTCCTTATATCACTCCCTCTTTCTCTCTCTCCCTTTCTCTCTCTTCCTCTACCTTTTTCCCTTTTTTTCTCTTTTCCTCTCTCTCTCTCTCTCTCTCCCTCCCTCCCTCTCTCTCTCCTTCTCTCTCTCTCTCTCCCTCTCTCTCTCCTTCTCCCTCTCTCTCCTTCTCTCTCTCTCTCCCTCTATCCCACACTTCAACTTTCTTTCCTTATATCACTCCCTCTTTCTCTCTCTCCCTTTCTCTCTCTTGCTCTACCCTTTTCCCTTTTTTTATCCCTCATTCACTCTCTTTTTCTCTCTGCCTGTACCTCTTTTTCTTTCCCTCTGTACCTCTGTTCCTCCATCTATACCGCTCTCCCTCTTTCCCTTTATGTAACCCTCTCTCTTACTCTCTAGTAGTGATGAGCCGAACACCCCCGGGTTCGGTTCGCACCAGAACCCGCGAACGGACCGGAAGTTCGAACGAACATTAGAACCCTATTAAATACAATGGATGCGAACGTTCGAATTCTAAAGTGCTAATTATAACAACTATTATGCATGTTATTGTCCTAAAAAGGGTTTGGGAACCCGGGTTCTGCACCAGGGGACATGTATCAATGCAAAAAGAAGTTTTAAAAACGGTCGTTTTTCGGGAGCAGTCATTTTAATGATGCATAAAGTGAAAAAAAAAAAGTCAAATATTCCTTTAAATATCGTACCTGGGGGGTGTCTAAAGTATGCCTGTGAAGTGCCACGTGTTTCCCGTGTTTAGAACTGTCCCTGCACAAAATGACACTTCTAAAGGAAAAAAAAGCCATTTAAAACTGCTTGCGGCTTTAATGTAATGTCTGGTCCCGGTAATATGGATGAAATTCTTTAAGAAAAATGGCATAGCTACCCCATGACCCCCCCCCCCCCTACCCCAGCCCATTACCAGCCCCTTTGGGTCTTGTATGGATATTAAGGGGAACCCCGCACATAAAATAAAAAAGGCCCTATATACTCTGAACAGCCGTATACAGGCGGTGCATACAAGACAGGGACTGTAGGTTTGTTCTTATGTAGAATCTGTTTGTAATTTTGAACAGGTACATTGTTGAAGTGTAGCTCCAGCCCAAAAATCTATTTTTAAACTTTTTGGAAAACATAGGTAAGGGTTATCACCCCTGTAACATTTGTTTTGCTGTCTGTGCCCCTGTTCAGAACATTTCACCTCACTTTCCGTCCCAATGACAACTGTTTTTGAAATGTGGTGTTTTTCTTGAAACAAGGATTGCTGATAAAGCATCAGTACAGAGGAGACACCTTTCTCCCATATTTATTCTTACAGGAGAGAATTTTCCTTCCTAGTGGTAGATTTCCTCTCACTTCCTGTTGTCTTCTTGCGTTTGCAAGTAGGAGTCGTTTGTAAGTTGGATGTTTGAAAGTAGGGACCTGCCGTATATACTCTGCAGAAATAGGCCCCTTAGTTGTTGGTGTTGGCACAACACTGTAAGCACTCACAGTTACTCTTGGTTGGTGCTGGAACGCCCTGCTGTCAACTATTATATCAGGAATTTTAATTACATATAATTGTTGAACAGTGGTAGTAAAAATTGGGCCTTTGATGGTGGTGCTGGTGCCACAACACTGTAAGCCCTGACAGTTACTCTTGGTGGGTGCAGCAATGGGCCCTGCTGTGAATTATTAGATCAAGAATTGTAATTACATGCCCCTGTTGAACAGGGGCTGAAAAATTGGGCCTTAGGCACTGGTGGCACAACACTGCAACCCCTCACAGATACTGTACTTGGAGCACAGCAATGAGCCCTGTTGCAAAGTATTGCTTCAAAAATTGTAATGACACGCCCCTGTTAAACAGGGGCTGAAAAATTGGGCCTTAGGCACTGGTGGCACAACACTGCAACTCCTCACAGATACTGTACTTGGAGCACAGCAATGAGCCCTGTTGCAAAGTATTGCTTCAAAAATTGTAATTACACGCCCCTGTTAAACAGGGGCTGAAAAATTGGGCGTTAGGCACTGGTGGCGGCACCCATAAACAAAAATGATCTTCCAAGCTATCATCATCAATCGTATCATTGAGGACTCGGAGGAGGAGGATAGCCAGTCAACATAACAGCACAGGCACTCAGCATCAGCATCAGTCTTGAAGGGATGTGACATTTTAAAATCAATTAGTCTGTTATATCAGCATCAGGTGTGTGGTAGCTGGTGGTGATCCAAGACTGGTTCATCTTGATGAAAGTCAGTCGATCAACCGAGTCGGTGGACAGGCGCACCCTGTGATCCGTGACAAATCCTCCAGCAGCACTGAATGTGCGTTCCGAAAGAACGCTGGATGCAGGACAGGCCAGTAGCTCAATTGCATACTGTGCAAGCTCTGGCCAGTGATCCATCCTCAAGACCCAGTAAGCCAGAGGATTTTCGGTGGGGAAGGTGTCCAAGTCTGACCTTGCCCCTAGATATTCCTGCACCATGTTTATCAGACGCTGGCGATGGTTGCTGGAACCAATCATACTTTGGGGCTGCGGACTAAAGAATTGTCTGAACGCATCGGTCAGACGGCCACCTTCCCCACCGCTCCTTCTTTGACTGGCCGAAGCCTCAGCAACTCGTTGTCCAGGACCAGGAGTTTGCAACCTCCCAGTCTCTGGGAACGCGTTGCACAGACCTTTCTGCAAGGCCTCCCGGAGTTGTCTCATCCTCTGCTCCCTCTGCGACGGTAACATAAGGTCCGCAACCTTACCCTTGTACCGTGGATCAAGGAGAGTGGCCAGCCAGTAATGGTCCCTCTCCTTGATCCGAAGAATACGAGGATCCTTCCGCAGACTTTGCAGGATCAGGGAGGCCATGCAGCGTAGGTTTGCTGAGGCATTCGCTCCGGAGTCCTCTGGGTCACTAAGGACGACATGATCCGCAGCCACCTCCTCCCAGCCACGTACAAGTCCACTGGTTTCTTGGGACTGTAAATCATCCCTAAAAGACTGCTGCTGATGATGCTGAGTGCCAGCCTCCACCTCCATGCTGACACAATCCTCCTCCTCCTCCTCCTCCTCCTCCTCTTCCTGTGCGATGGGTGGGACAGAAGGAACACTGTCTGGGTAAAGGGGGCCTTGAGAGGCAAGGAAGTCCTCCTCTTCCTGCCTCTGTTCTGCCTCAAGTGCCCTGTCCATTATTCCACGCAGCGTGTGCTCCAACAGGTGGACAAGAGGTACAGTGTCACTGATGCATGCACTGTCACTGCTCACCATCCTCGTGGCCTCCTCAAATGGTGCCAGGACAGTGCATGCATCCCTGATCATGCCCCACTGGCGTGGAGAAAAAAAACCAAGCTCCCCTGACCCTGTCCTGGTGCCGTAGTCGCACAGGTACTCATTGATGGCCCTCTGCTGCGTGTGCAGCCGCTGCAGCATGGCCAACGTTGAGTTCCACCTGGTGGGCATGTCACATATAAGGCGGTTCTTGGGCAGGTTCAACTCCTTTTGCAGCTCAGCCAGGCGAGCACTGGCATTATAAGATCTGCGGAAATGCACACAGACTTTCCTGGCCTGCCTCAGGACATCCTGTAAGCCCGGGTACCTGCCCAAGAACCGCTGCACCACCAGGTTAAGGACGTGAGCCACACAGGGCACATGGGTCAGTTGTCCCTGTCGGAGGGCGGAGAGGAGGTTGGTGCCATTGTCGCAAACCACCATTCCTGGCTTAAGCTGGCGTGGCGTCAACCACCTCTCGGCCTGGCCCTGCAGAGCAGACAGGACCTCTGCCCCAGTGTGGCTTCTGTCCCCCAAACACACCAGCGCAAGCACGGCATGGCATCTTTTTGCCTGCGTACTTGCGTAGCCCCGTGAACGGCTACGGAGCACCGCTGGTTCATAGGACAAACCACAGGAAGAGGCCATGGAGGAAGAAGAAGAGGAGGGGGTGGAGGAGAGAGGTGTGTCACAACCAGTAGTAGCATTTTGGAGGCGTGGCGGTGGGACAACCTCCAACACTACTGCACCTTGTCCTGAATCCTTCCCAGCTGCCAAAAGAGTGACCCAATGGGCCGTGAAAGAAAGGTAACGTCCCTGTCCATGCCTGCTGGACCATGAGTCAGCGGTAATATGCACCTTACCGCTGACCGCCCTGTCCAGCGAGGCCAAGACATTGCCTTCCACATGCCGGTAGAGAGCCGGAATAGCCTTCCGTGAGAAAAAGTGGCGTTTGGGAACCTGCCACTGAGGAACCGCACATTGCACAAACTCACGGAAGGGGGCCGAGTCTACCAACTGAAAAGGCAGCAGTTGAAGCGCTAGCAATTTAGCCAAGCTAGCATTCAACCGCTGGGCATGTGGATGGCTGGGAGTGAACTTCTTTCGACGGTCCAGCAGCTGGGGCAGGGAAATTTGCCTGCTAGAATCGGACGTCGGTGTACTGCTAGCAGAGTGGGCGCAAGTACTTGGCTGTGACACACCTAATTCTACACCTTCATTCCTCTCAGTGCATGTTTCAGAGAGGACTGAAGTTATAGTGGGGTTGGAGATCCCAGCTGATGCGGTGCAAGGAGAGGTCCGCTTTGTTCTTTGGTGTGGGTCTTTGAGGTAGGCTTGCCAACGAGCTGCATGGCAGGTCAACATATGTCTGGTCAGGCATGTGGTACCCAAGCGGCTGATGTTTTGGTCACGCGATATACGCTTGAGACATATGTTGCAAACAGCAGCTGTGCGATCTGATGCACTAGCCTCAAAAAAGGCCCACACCAAAGAACTTTTTGAATGACGGGCAGAGGCAGCGCCCTGCACAGGCGGAGCTCTGCGGTGTGATTCCGTCGGTGTACTGCCCTTACGCTGGCCACCAAAGGGCATCCTGCCTCGTTGGAGATGTGCCTCCTCCTCATCCTCCTCCTCCTCCTCTCTCCTATTAGGCACCCACGTGGAGTCATTGACCTCATCATCCCCTCCCTCCTCATCACTGGAGCCAATCTGGCAGTATGCTGCAGCTGCTGGAACATGACTGCCAGATTGGTGTCCTTCTTGAGCATCCCCTCTGTCTGCTCTCACGCTACTGCCTTCCTCTAGCTGGGTTTCATCATCAGACCCTTCGAAACGCTGGGCATCCTCCTGGAGCATGTACCCAACACTGTGCTGAAACAGTTCGGGGGACTCCTCAGGAGGAGGACATGGTGGGTCTAGGGAAGGAGTGACTGATGATTTGTCTGACATTGATACCAGGGAAGACGACGCTTTGGCAGCTGCTTTTCCAGTACCCTGAGCCTGGGTGAGAGAGGATGAGGAGGAGGAGGAGGGCTTGGTCATCCACTCTACCAAGTCTTCGGCATGATGTGGCTCAACATGTCCAGCTGCCGAAAAGAAGGACAAGCGTGTCCCATGGCCATGTGCTGATGACAATGCACCGCGTCCACGACCAGCACTGTTGCCCCCAGACACAGAGCCTGCTTGCCCTCTTTTATTGCCTCCTGACTGTCTGCCTCTCCTTGTTTGCCTTCCAGACATTCTAATAGATGGCCTGCAGGGAGATGGGAAAAAAGCAATAAGGGCTACCTTCAGGTGTCCTTCTCTGTCCCTGGAAACAAGGACTTGCAGAGTGAAAGAAAAAAAACACTCTCCCTACCTACAGTTTTCTGTCCCTAGAAAAAATGTTTTTTTTAATCACAATATAGCACAAGGAAAATTAACTCACTGTCCTTACAGGTCCCTGGAAACAAGGACTTGCAGAGTGAAAGAAAAAAAACACTCTCCCTACCTACAGTTTTCTGTCCCTAGAAAAAAATGTTTTTTTTAATCACAATATAGCAAAAGGACAATTCACTCACTGTCCTTCCAGGTCCCTGGAAACAAGGACTTGCAGAGTGAAAGAAACTGACACTGTCCCTACCTAGAGTTTTCTGTCCCTGGAATAAATGTTTTTTTCAGCACAATATAGCACAAGGACAATTAACTCACTGTCCTTACAGGTCCCTGGAAACAAGGACTTGCAGAGTGAAAGAAAAAAAATACTCTCCCTACCTACAGTTTTCTGTCCCTAGAAAAAAATGTTTTTTTTAATCACAATATAGCAAAAGGACAATTCACTCACTGTCCTTCCAGGTCCCTGGAAACAAGGACTTGCAGAGTGAAAGAAACTGACACTGTCCCTACCTAGAGTTTTCTGTCCCTAGAATAAATGTTTTTTTTAATCACAATATAGCAAAAGGACAATTCACTCACTGTCCTTCCAGGTCCCTGGAAACAAGGACTTGCAGAGTGAAAGAAACTGACACTGTCCCTACCTAGAGTTTTCTGTCCCTAGAATAAATGTTTTTTTTAATCACAATATAGCAAAAGGACAATTCACTCACTGTCCTTCCAGGTCCCTGGAAACAAGGACTTGCAGAGTGAAAGAAACTGACACTGTCCCTACCTAGAGTTTTCTGTCCCTAGAATAAATGTTTTTTTTAATCACAATATAGCAAAAGGACAATTCACTCACTGTCCTTCCAGGTCCCTGGAAACAAGGACTTGCAGAGTGAAAGAAACTGACACTGTCCCTACCTAGAGTTTTCTGTCCCTAGAATAAATGTTTTTTTTAATCACAATATAGCAAAAGGACAATTCACTCACTGTCCTTCCAGGTCCCTGGAAACAAGGACTTGCAGAGTGAAAGAAACTGACACTGTCCCTACCTAGAGTTTTCTGTCCCTAGAATAAATGTTTTTTTTAATCACAATATAGCACAAGGAAAATTAACTCACTGTCCTTACAGGTCCCTGGAAACAAGGACTTGCAGAGTGAAAGAAAAAAAACACTCTCCCTACCTACAGTTTTCTGTCCCTAGAAAAAAATGTTTTTTTTAATCACAATATAGCAAAAGGACAATTCACTCACTGTCCTTCCAGGTCCCTGGAAACAAGGACTTGCAGAGTGAAAGAAACTGACACTGTCCCTACCTAGAGTTTTCTGTCCCTGGAATAAATGTTTTTTTCAGCACAATATAGCACAAGGAAAATTAACTCACTGTCCTTACAGGTCCCTGGAAACAAGGACTTGCAGAGTGAAAGAAAAAAAACACTCTCCCTACCTACAGTTTTCTGTCCCTAGAAAAAAATGTTTTTTTTAATCACAATATAGCAAAAGGACAATTCACTCACTGTCCTTCCAGGTCCCTGGAAACAAGGACTTGCAGAGTGAAAGAAACTGACACTGTCCCTACCTAGAGTTTTCTGTCCCTGGAATAAATGTTTTTTTCAGCACAATATAGCACAAGGACAATTAACTCACTGTCCTTACAGGTCCCTGGAAACAAGGACTTGCAGAGTGAAAGAAAAAAAATACTCTCCCTACCTACAGTTTTCTGTCCCTAGAAAAAAATGTTTTTTTTAATCACAATATAGCAAAAGGACAATTCACTCACTGTCCTTCCAGGTCCCTGGAAACAAGGACTTGCAGAGTGAAAGAAACTGACACTGTCCCTACCTAGAGTTTTCTGTCCCTAGAATAAATGTTTTTTTTAATCACAATATAGCAAAAGGACAATTCACTCACTGTCCTTCCAGGTCCCTGGAAACAAGGACTTGCAGAGTGAAAGAAACTGACACTGTCCCTACCTAGAGTTTTCTGTCCCTAGAATAAATGTTTTTTTTAATCACAATATAGCAAAAGGACAATTCACTCACTGTCCTTCCAGGTCCCTGGAAACAAGGACTTGCAGAGTGAAAGAAACTGACACTGTCCCTACCTAGAGTTTTCTGTCCCTAGAATAAATGTTTTTTTTAATCACAATATAGCACAAGGAAAATTAACTCACTGTCCTTACAGGTCCCTGGAAACAAGGACTTGCAGAGTGAAAGAAAAAAAACACTCTCCCTACCTACAGTTTTCTGTCCCTAGAAAAAAATGTTTTTTTTAATCACAATATAGCAAAAGGACAATTCACTCACTGTCCTTCCAGGTCCCTGGAAACAAGGACTTGCAGAGTGAAAGAAACTGACACTGTCCCTACCTAGAGTTTTCTGTCCCTAGAATAAATGTTTTTTTTAATCACAATATAGCAAAAGGACAATTCACTCACTGTCCTTCCAGGTCCCTGGAAACAAGGACTTGCAGAGTGAAAGAAACTGACACTGTCCCTACCTAGAGTTTTCTGTCCCTAGAATAAATGTTTTTTTTAATCACAATATAGCAAAAGGACAATTCACTCACTGTCCTTCCAGGTCCCTGGAAACAAGGACTTGCAGAGTGAAAGAAACTGACACTGTCCCTACCTAGAGTTTTCTGTCCCTAGAATAAATGTTTTTTTTAATCACAATATAGCAAAAGGACAATTCACTCACTGTCCTTCCAGGTCCCTGGAAACAAGGACTTGCAGAGTGAAAGAAACTGACACTGTCCCTACCTAGAGTTTTCTGTCCCTAGAATAAATGTTTTTTTTAATCACAATATAGCAAAAGGACAATTCACTCACTGTCCTTCCAGGTCCCTGGAAACAAGGACTTGCAGAGTGAAAGAAACTGACACTGTCCCTACCTAGAGTTTTCTGTCCCTAGAATAAATGTTTTTTTTAATCACAATATAGCACAAGGAAAATTAACTCACTGTCCTTACAGGTCCCTGGAAACAAGGACTTGCAGAGTGAAAGAAAAAAAACACTCTCCCTACCTACAGTTTTCTGTCCCTAGAAAAAAATGTTTTTTTTAATCACAATATAGCAAAAGGACAATTCACTCACTGTCCTTCCAGGTCCCTGGAAACAAGGACTTGCAGAGTGAAAGAAACTGACACTGTCCCTACCTAGAGTTTTCTGTCCCTGGAATAAATGTTTTTTTCAGCACAATATAGCACAAGGACAATTAACTCACTGTCCTTACAGGTCCCTGGAAACAAGGACTTGCAGAGTGAAAGAAAAAAAATACTCTCCCTACCTACAGTTTTCTGTCCCTAGAAAAAAATGTTTTTTTTAATCACAATATAGCAAAAGGACAATTCACTCACTGTCCTTCCAGGTCCCTGGAAACAAGGACTTGCAGAGTGAAAGAAACTGACACTGTCCCTACTGTGACAGCAGGAAGGTAAAGTCACCTGGTTGCATCCAGGGGGGTAGATATATTTCTCCCAGATTCAGGCTTTATGCTGACTTATACAACTAGGGTGGAGAGTTGTATAAGCCCAGCTGAGGCTAGTAGGCTCATGGATGACTCTTACCTCTAGGGAGAGTGTGGGGCGTCGTGCAGACAGAGTTGATGAGGCCAGCTGAAGCTTGTCAGCTCATTTAGGCCTCTATAAAAAACTCCCAGATTCATTAGATGTTAGCTCATGCCTGGACCCAGACCTGTGTGGACTGTCTAGGGAGAGTGAACCCCTGTGCGGTGAGGCAAAGCCTGTGTGGCTATTTGTTTGGACTTTTACTAAACCAGGGACTTAGGGACTAGGACAGCACCAGGCTGATCCCAGTTGTTAGTTAGGAAACCTGCATGTTTAGTCAGAGGTCAAACTGACCAGGATTTATTTTGTTTATGTTTCTTTTTGGCTTTGCTGTGTTTTTGTCACTGTACATAGAGAAATAAACCGCACCTTTTGATTTTGAAAACCACAACCTCCGTCTGCTGGCCCTGTTTTTGTGTGGGGAGCCCAACCAGGGGGTCACACACACCCGCTACCGAGTTAACCCCCTCACAGTTGGTGGAGAACCAGTGGCAGTTTTTTTTAAGCCAGCATGGAGGAGATACTGAAACAGCTGGCTCTAGCAAATGCCAATCAACAGCAGACAAATGCAGGTTTGCAAAGGAGCCTTGCAGCCCAGCAGCAAGCTCATCAACAAGCCCAGCAGCAATCTGAGGCCCGCTTCATAGACCTGTTACAGAAGCAAGAGCAGAGACTACAACAAATGGAAGCAGTAATGCAGAAACGTCCGCAGACCAGTGAGGAAAGCCGTCCCACTAATACCGCGTCCTTTGGGGTGAGTCGTTTATTGACAAAAATGACTGGAGAGGATGATCCAGAGGTATTTTTGACCACATTTGAAAGGACTGCTGAAAGAGAAAAGTGGCCTGAGGAGCAGTGGGCTGGACTGGTGGCTCCTCTGTTAACTGGTGAATCGCAGAAGGCTTACTATGACCTAGAGCCTGACCAAGCAAAAGACTATGTGATGCTAAAAGCTGAAATATTGGCAAGGCTGGGTGTCACCCTGGCTGTCCGGGCTCAGCGTGTGCATAACTGGACTTTCCAGCTTGGAAAACCCCCCAGGTCTCAAATGTATGATCTCATTCACCTGAGCAGGAAGTGGCTACAGCCAGAGACTTTGTCCGCACCGGAGATTGTGGAACGTGTTGTGATGGATCGTTTCTTGAGAGCTCTTCCTACCGCCATTCAAAAGTGGGTAAGCCATGGAGACCCAGAAACGGCCGGTAAACTTGTGGATCGTGTAGAGAGATACTTGGCTACAGAGAACCTGACAGCCTCTTCCAGAGACTCTCGGACTTTCCACCCTAAGACCAGACCATCCCCAGGGGCGGATAAGAGGATTCCAAGGGGTGAGGGTGGAGAGAGTGAGAGGGTGGGAGCTCTACCCCAAGTTTGGCGAGAACAGCCTGGGAAATCAGCGGCTCAAGAGGCCGCAAGAAGGATCGTTTGCTACCGCTGCCGGCAAGCGGGACATATTGCAGCAAATTGCCCGGTTGTGGAGGAACCCATGCAATGTGACTTTCTGATGGACAGACGTCAGTCGCTGTGTGCGACAGTCGCATGCACTGCCATTCGGGGAACTGAGAAACATTTATGCAAAATGTGTATTAATGGTAGAAATGTTGTGGTATTGCTGGATTCAGGTAGCCTTGTGACCCTGATAAAGGCTGAATTAGTTAAAACAGAGGTCTCTGGGAATAGCAAGGTAGCTGTTATTTGTGTGCATGGGGACACCCGAGAGTATCCAGTGACTACAGTGTGTTTCGAGACCCCCAAAGGTACCCTCTCTCATCCAGTGGGGTTAGTATCTCAATTACCGCATGATGCCATTGTGGGAAGGGATTTTCCGAAGTTCTGGGAACTGTGGGATGATCCTGAGCCCCCCACTGGTGCCCCTATGTACCAGGAATGTGATAGCCAGAACTCCTCTGAGAGTGGGGAGGACTCTCCAGAATTTCCCTTGTCAGTATTGGCAGGGGAGACTCAAGAAACTGGAGAGGAGCCCACCTCCTCAGACGAAAACCTACCGTCTGTGGAGTTTTCTGATCTGGAGGTTCACAGGGAAAATTTTGCCACAGAACAGTTAAAAGACCCCGCCCTAATAAAGGCACGGGAAAACGTAGTGGAAATAGATGGCGAGTTAGTGAACCCAGATATTACCTGCACTTACCCATACTTCAGCGTAGAGAAGGACCTACTGTATCGGGTGGCAAAAAGGGCAGAAGAAACCGTTGAGCAGCTGGTGGTGCCCAAACCTTACAGGAAGTTGGTGTTGGAGTTGGCCCATGGGCACATTCTTGGAGGTCATCTGGGGACAGAGAAAACCCGAGAGAGGGTATTACAGAGATTCTATTGGCCTGGGGTGATGAAGGACATAGAAAATTATTGTTCCTCCTGCCCTGTGTGTCAGAGGTCGGCCCCGATGCCACATTTCCGTAGCCCGCTGGTCCCTCTACCCATCATTGAGGTCCCGTTTGAGAGAATCGCAATGGATTTGGTAGGTCCTATAATCAAGTCCGCTAGGGGGCACCAGTACATATTGGTTATAATGGACTATGCCACCCGTTATCCAGAAGCGATCCCTCTCAGAAATACCTCGGCCAAAACCATAGCCAAAGAGCTATCTCTTGTTTTTAGCCGGGTGGGTATTTGTAAAGAACTGCTTACGGACCAAGGTACACCCTTTATGTCCCGGGTTATGAAAGAGCTGTGTAAATTGTTCAAAGTGACGCAATTGCGTACATCTGTGTATCACCCCCAAACCGATGGGCTGGTTGAAAGATTCAACAAAACCCTAAAACAAATGTTGAAGAAAGTGGTGGATAGAGATGGAAAGGATTGGGACTGTCTACTTCCTTATTTGATGTTTGCTATTAGGGAGGTGCCCCAATCCTCTACGGGATTCTCCCCCTTTGAGTTACTGTATGGGAGACACCCAAGAGGGCTGTTGGATATTGCCAAGGAAACTTGGGAAAGTGAGAGTTCTCCCCACAGGAGTGTGATTGAGCATGTCGCCCTGATGCAAGATCGAATTGCACAGGTAATGCCCATCGTGAAGGAACATTTGGCCCAAGCGCAGTTGGCACAGCAGAGAGTGTACAACCGTGGAGCAAAGACCCGTACCTTTTCCCCGGGGGATAGGATATTGGTACTTGTCCCTACGGTTGAAAGTAAATTCCTTGCCAAATGGCAAGGCCCCTACGAGATAATGGAAAAAGTGAGCGAAGTGAATTACAAGGTCAGACAACCAGGAAGGCGAAAGCCCGAACAGATATATCACGTTAATCTGTTGAAAGCCTGGAGGGATAGAGAGTCCCTAGTCGCAGAAACTTGGTCACCAGCTCAAACTGGTTGCGTGATTCCGGAGGTTGGAATAGCAGCCACCTTGTCACAACCCCAACAACAGGAGGTTAAGGAGTTTGTGCTTCGCAACAAGGAGGTGTTCTCTGAGCTGCCGGGACAAACATCTGGGGTAGAGCATGATATTATTACCCCGCCCGGTGAAAGGGTGAAGTTAAAACCCTATCGGATCCCAGAGGCCCGACGGGAGGCAATACGGGAGGAAGTACAGAAAATGCTGAACTTAGGGGTGATAGAGGAGTCCCAAAGTGATTGGTCTAGTCCCATTGTGTTGGTGCCTAAACCGGATGGGAGCTGGCGATTTTGTAACGATTTTCGTCAGTTGAACAAAGTTACAAAATTTGACACCTACCCCATGCCACGTATAGATGAGTTGATCGACCGGCTGGGAACAGCCCGATACATGACGACTCTTGACCTCACAAAAGGGTATTGGCAAATTCCCCTGGCCAAGTCGGCCAAAGAGAAAACCGCATTTGTAACCCCAGACGGGGCGTTCCAATATAAGAGAATGCCGTTCGGGTTACAGAATGCGCCGGCCACATTCCAGCGGAAAATGGACCAGATACTGAGGCCCCATCGGAAGTATGCTGCGGCTTACCTGGATGACGTAATTGTCCATAGCACAGATTGGGCCTCACATCTGCCAAAAGTGCAAGCAGTCCTAGACTCTATCCGGGAAGCGGGGTTTACGGCTAACCCCAAGAAGTGTACCATTGGGCAGGAGGAGGCCAAATATCTTGGGTACACCATTGGCAGGGGAGTGATAAAACCCCAACTCAACAAAGTCGAGGCCATCCAGAGTTGGCCACGTCCCAACAGCAAGAAGCAGGTACGGGCCTTTCTGGGAATCGCGGGTTATTATCGGCGCTTCATTCCCCACTTTGCTTCTAAGGCTGTGCCCCTAACCAACCTGACGAAAGGGAAAGGGTCGGTCATGATTAAATGGACCCCCGAGGCTGAGGCAGCATTCCAATTCTTGAAACAAGCCTTATGTAGCCAGCCAGTGTTGTACTCACCCGACTTCTCTAAAGACTTTGTCGTACAAAGTGATGCGTCAGATGTGGGGTTAGGAGCAGTATTGTCCCAGGTCTGGAACGGGGAAGAGCACCCAGTCATTTACCTCAGCAGGAAGTTGAAGTCCCATGAGGTAAATTACGCCACGGTTGAAAAGGAGTGTTTAGCGGTGAAGTGGGCTCTAGATTCCCTTCGGTACTATCTGCTAGGTAGGCACTTTGACATGGTTACGGATCACGCTCCGTTAAAGTGGATGGCTCAAAACAAGGAGACAAATAGAAGAGTGAATAGGTGGTTCCTGGCCCTACAGGAATTCAACTTCACAGTAAAGCATTGCCCTGGCGTTCAAATGGGGAATGTGGATGCTTTGTCTCGAGTACATGAATGCCTGATTGCTGGTGTTCCAACCCCAAGGTTAAAACAAGAGGGGGGGGTATGTGACAGCAGGAAGGTAAAGTCACCTGGTTGCATCCAGGGGGGTAGATATATTTCTCCCAGATTCAGGCTTTATGCTGACTTATACAACTAGGGTGGAGAGTTGTATAAGCCCAGCTGAGGCTAGTAGGCTCATGGATGACTCTTACCTCTAGGGAGAGTGTGGGGCGTCGTGCAGACAGAGTTGATGAGGCCAGCTGAAGCTTGTCAGCTCATTTAGGCCTCTATAAAAAACTCCCAGATTCATTAGATGTTAGCTCATGCCTGGACCCAGACCTGTGTGGACTGTCTAGGGAGAGTGAACCCCTGTGCGGTGAGGCAAAGCCTGTGTGGCTATTTGTTTGGACTTTTACTAAACCAGGGACTTAGGGACTAGGACAGCACCAGGCTGATCCCAGTTGTTAGTTAGGAAACCTGCATGTTTAGTCAGAGGTCAAACTGACCAGGATTTATTTTGTTTATGTTTCTTTTTGGCTTTGCTGTGTTTTTGTCACTGTACATAGAGAAATAAACCGCACCTTTTGATTTTGAAAACCACAACCTCCGTCTGCTGGCCCTGTTTTTGTGTGGGGAGCCCAACCAGGGGGTCACACACACCCGCTACCGAGTTAACCCCCTCACACTACCTAGAGTTTTCTGTCCCTAGAATAAATGTTTTTTTTAATCACAATATAGCAAAAGGACAATTCACTCACTGTCCTTCCAGGTCCCTGGAAACAAGGACTTGCAGAGTGAAAGAAACTGACACTGTCCCTACCTAGAGTTTTCTGTCCCTAGAATAAATGTTTTTTTTAATCACAATATAGCAAAAGGACAATTCACTCACTGTCCTTCCAGGTCCCTGGAAACAAGGACTTGCAGAGTGAAAGAAACTGACACTGTCCCTACCTAGAGTTTTCTGTCCCTAGAATAAATGTTTTTTTTAATCACAATATAGCAAAAGGACAATTCACTCACTGTCCTTCCAGGTCCCTGGAAACAAGGACTTGCAGAGTGAAAGAAACTGACACTGTCCCTACCTAGAGTTTTCTGTCCCTAGAATAAATGTTTTTTTTAATCACAATATAGCAAAAGGACAATTCACTCACTGTCCTTCCAGGTCCCTGGAAACAAGGACTTGCAGAGTGAAAGAAACTGACACTGTCCCTACCTAGAGTTTTCTGTCCCTAGAATAAATGTTTTTTTTAATCACAATATAGCACAAGGAAAATTAACTCACTGTCCTTACAGGTCCCTGGAAACAAGGACTTGCAGAGTGAAAGAAAAAAAACACTCTCCCTACCTACAGTTTTCTGTCCCTAGAAAAAAATGTTTTTTTTAATCACAATATAGCAAAAGGACAATTCACTCACTGTCCTTCCAGGTCCCTGGAAACAAGGACTTGCAGAGTGAAAGAAACTGACACTGTCCCTACCTAGAGTTTTCTGTCCCTGGAATAAATGTTTTTTTCAGCACAATATAGCACAAGGACAATTAACTCACTGTCCTTACAGGTCCCTGGAAACAAGGACTTGCAGAGTGAAAGAAAAAAAATACTCTCCCTACCTACAGTTTTCTGTCCCTAGAAAAAAATGTTTTTTTTAATCACAATATAGCAAAAGGACAATTCACTCACTGTCCTTCCAGGTCCCTGGAAACAAGGACTTGCAGAGTGAAAGAAACTGACACTGTCCCTACCTAGAGTTTTCTGTCCCTAGAATAAATGTTTTTTTTAATCACAATATAGCAAAAGGACAATTCACTCACTGTCCTTCCAGGTCCCTGGAAACAAGGACTTGCAGAGTGAAAGAAACTGACACTGTCCCTACCTAGAGTTTTCTGTCCCTAGAATAAATGTTTTTTTTAATCACAATATAGCAAAAGGACAATTCACTCACTGTCCTTCCAGGTCCCTGGAAACAAGGACTTGCAGAGTGAAAGAAACTGACACTGTCCCTACCTAGAGTTTTCTGTCCCTAGAATAAATGTTTTTTTTAATCACAATATAGCAAAAGGACAATTCACTCACTGTCCTTCCAGGTCCCTGGAAACAAGGACTTGCAGAGTGAAAGAAACTGACACTGTCCCTACCTAGAGTTTTCTGTCCCTAGAATAAATGTTTTTTTTAATCACAATATAGCAAAAGGACAATTCACTCACTGTCCTTCCAGGTCCCTGGAAACAAGGACTTGCAGAGTGAAAGAAACTGACACTGTCCCTACCTAGAGTTTTCTGTCCCTAGAATAAATGTTTTTTTTAATCACAATATAGCAAAAGGACAATTCACTCACTGTCCTTCCAGGTCCCTGGAAACAAGGACTTGCAGAGTGAAAGAAACTGACACTGTCCCTACCTAGAGTTTTCTGTCCCTAGAATAAATGTTTTTTTTAATCACAATATAGCACAAGGAAAATTAACTCACTGTCCTTACAGGTCCCTGGAAACAAGGACTTGCAGAGTGAAAGAAAAAAAACACTCTCCCTACCTACAGTTTTCTGTCCCTAGAAAAAAATGTTTTTTTTAATCACAATATAGCAAAAGGACAATTCACTCACTGTCCTTCCAGGTCCCTGGAAACAAGGACTTGCAGAGTGAAAGAAACTGACACTGTCCCTACCTAGAGTTTTCTGTCCCTGGAATAAATGTTTTTTTCAGCACAATATAGCACAAGGACAATTAACTCACTGTCCTTACAGGTCCCTGGAAACAAGGACTTGCAGAGTGAAAGAAAAAAAATACTCTCCCTACCTACTGTTTTCTGTCCCTAGAAAAAAATGTTTTTTTTAATCACAATATAGCAAAAGGACAATTCACTCACTGTCCTTCCAGGTCCCTGGAAACAAGGACTTGCAGAGTGAAAGAAACTGACACTGTCCCTACCTAGAGTTTTCTGTCCCTGGAATAAATGTTTTTTTCAGCACAATATAGCACAAGGACAATTAACTCACTGTCCTTACAGGTCCCTGGAAACAAGGACTTGCAGAGTGAAAGAAAAAAAATACTCTCCCTACCTACAGTTTTCTGTCCCTAGAAAAAAATGTTTTTTTTAATCACAATATAGCAAAAGGACAATTCACTCACTGTCCTTCCAGGTCCCTGGAAACAAGGACTTGCAGAGTGAAAGAAACTGACACTGTCCCTACCTAGAGTTTTCTGTCCCTAGAATAAATGTTTTTTTTAATCACAATATAGCAAAAGGACAATTCACTCACTGTCCTTCCAGGTCCCTGGAAACAAGGACTTGCAGAGTGAAAGAAACTGACACTGTCCCTACCTAGAGTTTTCTGTCCCTAGAATAAATGTTTTTTTTAATCACAATATAGCAAAAGGACAATTCACTCACTGTCCTTCCAGGTCCCTGGAAACAAGGACTTGCAGAGTGAAAGAAACTGACACTGTCCCTACCTAGAGTTTTCTGTCCCTAGAATAAATGTTTTTTTTAATCACAATATAGCAAAAGGACAATTCACTCACTGTCCTTCCAGGTCCCTGGAAACAAGGACTTGCAGAGTGAAAGAAACTGACACTGTCCCTACCTAGAGTTTTCTGTCCCTAGAATAAATGTTTTTTTTAATCACAATATAGCAAAAGGACAATTCACTCACTGTCCTTCCAGGTCCCTGGAAACAAGGACTTGCAGAGTGAAAGAAACTGACACTGTCCCTACCTAGAGTTTTCTGTCCCTAGAATAAATGTTTTTTTTAATCACAATATAGCACAAGGAAAATTAACTCACTGTCCTTACAGGTCCCTGGAAACAAGGACTTGCAGAGTGAAAGAAAAAAAACACTCTCCCTACCTACAGTTTTCTGTCCCTAGAAAAAAATGTTTTTTTTAATCACAATATAGCAAAAGGACAATTCACTCACTGTCCTTCCAGGTCCCTGGAAACAAGGACTTGCAGAGTGAAAGAAACTGACACTGTCCCTACCTAGAGTTTTCTGTCCCTGGAATAAATGTTTTTTTCAGCACAATATAGCACAAGGACAATTAACTCACTGTCCTTACAGGTCCCTGGAAACAAGGACTTGCAGAGTGAAAGAAAAAAAATACTCTCCCTACCTACAGTTTTCTGTCCCTAGAAAAAAATGTTTTTTTTAATCACAATATAGCAAAAGGACAATTCACTCACTGTCCTTCCAGGTCCCTGGAAACAAGGACTTGCAGAGTGAAAGAAACTGACACTGTCCCTACCTAGAGTTTTCTGTCCCTAGAATAAATGTTTTTTTTAATCACAATATAGCAAAAGGACAATTCACTCACTGTCCTTCCAGGTCCCTGGAAACAAGGACTTGCAGAGTGAAAGAAACTGACACTGTCCCTACCTAGAGTTTTCTGTCCCTAGAATAAATGTTTTTTTTAATCACAATATAGCAAAAGGACAATTCACTCACTGTCCTTCCAGGTCCCTGGAAACAAGGACTTGCAGAGTGAAAGAAACTGACACTGTCCCTACCTAGAGTTTTCTGTCCCTAGAATAAATGTTTTTTTTAATCACAATATAGCAAAAGGACAATTCACTCACTGTCCTTCCAGGTCCCTGGAAACAAGGACTTGCAGAGTGAAAGAAACTGACACTGTCCCTACCTAGAGTTTTCTGTCCCTAGAATAAATGTTTTTTTTTAAGCACACTATAGCAGAAGCACAAAACACACTGACACTCTCCCTACCTATCCTTCTCTTTCCCTAAACTAAAGGAATCCAGGTTAAGCAAGAAAGAAATAACAGTCACTGTCCCTGCCTATGCTACTCTATCCCTGCTCCGGAACACACTACACTAGGCCGCCGTGCTGGCGGCCTTTTATAGTGTGGGGCGTGTACTAAACACCCTCAGCAATAATTGGCCACAGGCATCCTGCCTGTGGCCAATCATTGCTCTCCTCGCTGCCGGCGCTGTGATTGGCCAAGCATGCGGGGTCACAGTGCATGCTTGGCCAATCACAGCGCCTGGATGACACTGCGATGGCGTAGTGCATTGTGGGCCGTTCGCGTCACTCGAATTTGGCGCGAACGGCCCAAATCGTTCGATCTTCGTCGAACGATCGAACAGCCAATGTTCGAGTCGAACGTATGTTCGACTCGAACACGAAGCTCATCCCTACTCTCTAGGTCTCTCGCTCTCTTGCTGTATTTATATATTTATTTTTTTTATATATTTTTATTGACCTTGTTTTATTTTCATAAATTTTTCGACTCTCTATGTAATAATAATATATTTGTAAAAACTATTATTTTTTAATGTCACTACATAAATTAAAATAAAGATATATTATATTATGAAATTAAAGCGTTGTTGTCTTTTGTTTATATTTTTAAAATAAATCTAAATTTTGTTCTTCACTAACTCTGATTTTTTATATAAGCAGTAGAAATGCCAGGATGCATGGCAAAATTTTGTTCAAACTGCACTACTCCCGGAAATAAAGAAAGCAAAGTAAGTTATTTTGCTTTTCCGAAAGAGGAACAGAAAATAAAATTATGGCTGCGCAATGCTGGAATGGACCAAGGAATGGTAGATGAATATATACCAATTATCAAAGCGGACATTCGTTCAGATATTTATCGGATGTGTTCTTCACATTTTGAAAGTGAGTGCTTTATTATGAGGGGAAGTCAAAGGAGATTAAGTCCTGAATCTGTTCCTACCATATTTAGCGAAACAGGAACTACCGAAAAATCGGGAAATAAATGGCTTAATCGATTGAAAAAAATATGGATGACACAACACATGAAGGCTGGAACCTCTCAGACAGCCATGGACAGTGCTACATGTACTTGCCAATGTCATGCTAGTAGTCAATGTAAACAAGTGTCAAACAACGATGCCAGCACACAAACTGGCCGTGGACATTCTGAATTTCTGGAATCTGAGGTTAGAAGTGATACTATTTTTTTAGAACATTCATATAGTATTAAAGAGGATCTTTTAATGACACCACTTCTAGTGTCAACACCAAAAAGTCATCAAAAGACAAAAGAAGTTCAATCGGTGATCTCTTTTTCGCCCGCTTTACCTGTCTTGTCTACCCCTTCGATAATACCAGGAAATAGTCAATCAGCCTTCAACCCGTATGTTGAAAGTCCAGAAGTTGGGACTAAAAGAAAATTGGCTTATCTGGAGGATCCGAGCTTTCACGAGTCAGATTGTGATACACCCCAAAAAGGTGATCATAGTCTTTGTGAAAGTGAGGTGGAAATTGAAACAGAAGATGCACTTCCTCATCCCTTGAATTTGGTGAAAGAGAAAAAAAAAATTGTTTTCGAAAGCTGCCTTGATAAACTACTTTATGCGATGATTTGCCCTGAACCTGGCTGTTTTTCAAAAATCAGAAAGATTGAGAAAAAAATTATTGCCACAATGATTTCTGTTCACTCGATCTGTACAGATTTTCACCGGTCAAAACTTTGGGAAAGCCAGCCCAAAATTAAACATTATTCGGCTGGTAATATTTTGCTTTCTGGGGCTATAACTTTAACTGGAGGAAGCTACGCCAAAGTTAGAGAAATGTTTGATCTCTGTGGCATACAAATGTTTGGAAAAACTTCTTTCCACAGATCACAAAATGCATTTGTTTTTAAAGCAATTGACCATAGTTGGCAAACTATGCTTTCTAATGTCAATGAGGAATTGTTAGGAAAACCAGTCTTCTTGTTAGGGGATGGGCAATGTGATAGCCCAGGGTTTTCAGCAAAGTATTCTACATACACGTTCATGGATTTTAGTTCAAAGAAAATTGTGGACTTTAAACTAGTGCAGGTGTCACAGACCACTTCTTCTGTTGCGATGGAGAAGTTTAGATTTACCAAATGTTTAGATCGCATAATTGACAATGGATTGGATGTTCAATTTGTGGGAACGGATCGGCACACTGGTATTCGTAAACTACTTTCGACAAACGAAAAATACAAAAACATAAACCATCAATTTGATATGTGGCATTACGTGAAAAATATACAAAGAAAATTGATGCAAATTTCAAAGAAAAAAATAAACCGCGCAATTTTACCATGGATTGGACCCATTTTGCTGCATTTCTAATTTTGTAGTAGACGTTGTGAGGGAGAAGAGGCGCTTTTCAGAGAGCTTTGGCAATCTCTACTATATCATGTAGTAAATGTTCATGAATGGGAAAGTGACGGTGTACAGCACAAATGCTTACACGATCCACTCAGTGTGGATTATCATCCTGTTCCCTGGATAAGCAAAAACACACCTGCATTTCATTCATTGTCCACAATTGTCTTGGATAGTCAATTGGATAAAGACATAAAGCATCTAACTTATTTTTGTCAGACAGGGGTTATTGAAACATACCACAGTATGATTCTTAAATATCGGCCCAAAAGAATTCATTACAGATTTGATTCCATGGAAGCAAGGACAAAATTGGCTGCTTTATGCCACAATCACAATGTGGTACGAAACCCCGCTCTGACAAAAAAAAAAGATGAAAGCGGACAAGAATTTGTTGTTGAACGTAAAAATCTTGAATTTCCAAGAGGTAGAAAAAAATGGGTTGTGCGTAATGTTTTTGAAAACATGAATAACGAACATCTTTACATTATGCTATCCGACATGATTAGCATTGTTGAGGGTACACTAATTTCTTCTTGGGAATCCAAAAACAAACTCATGCCGAGAAACATTGCCCCAATTGAAAGGCCTGAAACAAGTGTGGCAGTAAAGGAACACATGTCACGATTTCCAAAAGTTGCTAAATAAGCCTACAATTATGGAATTTTTGGTGTACATATCTGTATAGTTTTCTGTGTTAAAATAAAGAATATAATATAAATGTAAATAATTTTTTTTTATTAAAAATGTTTTTATACACTTTACATATTTTTTGTATTTTTAAAGAAATAAATATTTTTCCTTTTGAAAATTTGTGTGTTTATTTTCAAGATTAATACTTATATTTAAGAAGTCTGTACAAAGTGTATAACTGTAGCAAATTACATTTTAAAAATAATTAAACAAATTTCTAAACTATAAATGTTTTTTTAAATTTAACAAAATTTTTTTTATAATAATTTAACAAATATTAAACATTGAAACACAATAAAAAATTTTTTTTTAATGAAATGCCATTTCTCAATGTAAGATGAGTGGCAGCTAACAAAACATTTAAAGGTCAGGGCTTAGTGGAGTCAAATATCAATGTATTGATCATGAAATTCAGGAAAGCACACACACATTATATATATATATATATAGGTGTGTACGTGTGTATATATATATATATATATATTTATATATATATATATACACAAACACACATCTAATTAAATATATATATATAATTTAATATATTTATATATATAAATAATTCTCTATATATATATATATATATATATACATATACACACATACATAATTTAATCCAAGTTTTATATACGTGAATATATATATATATATATATATATATATATATGTATGTATATATCTATATATATCTATATATATCTATATATATATATATATATATATATATATACACACACACATACATATATAAACATGTATTAATTTATTATGTGTATATGTACGTATATATATATATATATATATATATATATATATATATATATATATATGTATGTGTATACAAATATCCTCACCAAAAATAAAATTTTTATGTGACAATCTTTTTGTTATATATAAATATATACTCTTACACACACACATAATAAATTAACACATGTTTATATATGTGTATATATATATATATATATATATATATATATATATATATATAAATACATATATGTATATATATATATATATATATATATATATAAATACATATATATAAATACATATATAAATATATATATGCACATACACAAATATACTCACAAAAATACATTTCTTTCTTTAATATCTATATATATGCTCTTAATTATATAATAAAATTTTAGAATTGCTTTGCCAGAGAGGGAGAAATAAACATTACCTGCACAGCTGTGTCTCAAGAGTGTTGTGATCCGTTCATGCTGTTTATTTTTCTTTGCCTTGCATCACATCTGGGCGTGTAGTGGGTGTGAACTTTAAATGTTTATGCAGGTTGTCATGGCAATCTGCAAGTGTTGACGGCGCTGCTCGCCGTCAACACTGCGCGTGCGCGAGATCAGCGCTGAATGCCGGGAGAGAGAAATTCTTCTCTACCCGGAAGGATATGCTTGTGGGCTTCAAGATGCCCACAAGCAAAATGGCAAAATCAGGAAGAGTTTTATAAACTCTTTTTTAAACGGAAAACTGACGTGGAGTGTTTTAAAGAGCCGCGGACGTGAGTACATACACTGCTAATGATTTTACATAGAATGATTATATAAAAAAAAAAGATGCACCGCAGAACCTCCGCTTTAAGGTTTGAAATTGAGTACGGGGTCACATTTAGGGATCATTCTCAAGGCAACCTATGCAATTGCCTATGGTCCTGTGTTGTCCAGGGAATGGGGAGGCTGCAACCTTGATAATCCTACAGTAAACCATATGGATAAGGTCAGGCCTGTTCAGACACAAGTCCCAACCCTCCTAAGCTATCCAGCCAGAAAGTTGTTAAAGCAGAGAGTCAATCATAAGGGAAAGAGGAATACCCTACCCTGTAACCGCACATATACAAGGGGCATGTATAGCCTCCTAAACCTAAACATCTCCTAACTAGGGATGAGCTTCGAGTTCGAGTCAAACTCATGTTCGACTCGACCATTGCCTGTTCGCTGAACAGCGAACAATTTGGGGTGTTCGTGGAAAATTCGAAAAGCCGCGGAACACCCTGTAAAAGTCTATGGGAGAAATCTAAAGTGCTAATTTTAAAGGATTATATGCAAGTTATTGTCATAAAAAGTGTTTGGGGACCCGGGTCCTGCCCCAGGGGACATGTATCAATGCAAAAAAAAGTTTTAAAAACTGCAGTTTTTTCAGAAGCAGTGATCTTAATAATGCTTAACCACTTAACGACCGCTCACTGTATATATACGTCGGCAGAATGGCACCGACAGGCACAATGACGTAGAGCATACGTGATTGCCTTTGTACAGTTGGGGGGTCCGATCGGACCCCCCTCCTATACAGTGAGCGGTGGCTAAGTGTCCAGGAGCGTTCCGGGATGAGGGGGCAGCCATTCGTTTCTGGCCACCCCCTCGCAATCGCTCCCGGTGAATGGAAATGCCCCCTCTGTCTGTGTCAGACAGAGGGAGCAGGAGGAAGTGATGTCATCTCTGGTGCGGCGCTCACATATACCGAGCGCCGTACAAGAGAAGATATCAGGTTAGTGCACACAACACTACACTGACACCAGGACACATAGGGACATAAATCGCCCCCCCAGGCCCCCCAGATAGCCCCAGATCACCCCCCAGATCACCCCCCCCAGCCCCCAGTCACAGTGTCACTGATTGCAGTGACCATTTATTTAGTGATCACTGCAATCAGTGACATTTGTGACTGTAAAAGTGTCACCAAAGTTTAGTCTTAGGTCCAGTGTAGCCCCCTAACCCCCCCTAATAAAGGTTTAACCCCCTGATCACCCCCCAGATAACCCTTTCACCGCCTATCACCACTGTCGCTTAGCGATCATTTTTCTGATCGCTGTCTTAGCGTCAGTGATGCCGATCGGCAGCCAGTAAATTTTTTTAGGTTCGCCGCAGGTTTTTATAGCGTCAGGTACCCCAATATATTATCTAATAAAGGTTTAACCCCCTTGATCGTCCCCCAGGTAACCCTTTCACCCCCTATCACCACTGTCACTAAGCAATCGTTTTTCTAAACGCTGTCTTAGTGTCTGTGATGCAGATCGGTAGCCGGTAATTTTTTTTAGGTTCGCCGCAGGTTTTTATAGCGTCAGGTACCCCAATATATTATCTAATAAAGGTTTAACCCCCTTGATCGCCCCCCAGGTAACCCTTTCACCCCCTATCACCACTGTCGCTAAGCAATTGTTTTTCTAAACGCTGTCTTAGTGTCGGTGATGCAGATCGTAGCCAGTAATTTTTTTTAGGTTCGCCGCAGGTTTTTATAGCGTCAGGTACCCCAATATATTATCTAATAAAGGTTTAACCCCCTTGATCGCCCCCCAGGTAACCCTTTCACCCCCTATCACCACTGTCACTAAGCGATCGTTTTTCTAAACGCTGTCTTAGTGTCTGTGATGCAGATCGGTAGCCAGTAATTATTTTAGGTTCGCCGCAGGTTTTTATAGCGTCAGGTACCCCAATATATTATCTAATAAAGGTTTAACCCCCTTGATCGCCCCCCAGGTAACCCTTTCACCCCCTATCACCACTGTCGCTAAGCAATTGTTTTTCTAAACGCTGTCTTAGTGTCGGTGATGCAGATCGTAGCCAGTAATTTTTTTTAGGTTCGCCGCATGTTTTTATAGCGTCAGGTACCCCAATATATTATCTAATAAAGGTTTAACCCCCTTGATCGCCCCCCCAGGTAACCCTTTCACCCCCATCACCACTGTCGCTAAGCAATCGTTTTTCTAAACGCTGTCTTAGTGTCGGTGATGCAGATCGGTAGCTGGTAATTTTTTTTAGGTTCGCCGCAGGTTTTTATAGCGTCAGGTACCCCCATATATTATCTAATAAAGGTTTTAACCCCCTGATTGCCCCTAGTTAACCCTTTCACCAGTGATCACCATATAAGTGTTACGGGTGACGCTGGTTAGTTAGTTTGCTTTTTATAGTGTCAGGGCACCCGCCGTGTATATAACCCAATAAAGGTTTAACCCCCTGATCGCCCGGCGGGTGATATCAATTAGGTTTTAGCGTCAGAGAGGGTCTGAGTCACACCCCAGGCAGTGTCAGGTTAGTGCCAGTAACGCTAACACCCACGCGTGAAGCATACACCCCCCTTAGTGGTATAGTATCTGAACAGATCAATATCTGATCTGATTAGATCTATACTAGCGTCCCCAGCAGTTTAGGGTTCCCAAAAACGCAGTGTTAGCGGGATCAGCCCAGATACCTGCTGGCACCTGCGTTTTGCCCCTCCGTCCAGCCCAGGCCACCCAAGTGCAGTATCGATCGATCACTGTCACTTACAAAACAAAAACACACATAACTGCAGCATTCGCAGAGACAGGCCTGATCCCTGCGACTCCAGTGCTGTAGGAGGTGATTTCACCACCACAGTTAAAAAAAAAAAGCAAATATGCCGAAGCATTGGGGCAGCAGGGGCGGAGGAGCGATTTTGCTCCTAATGCCGCGTACATACGGTCGAAATTCCGACGGAGGCTTGCCCGTGGAAAAGTCTGACCATGTGTGTGCGGCATAACTTTTTTGCGGGAGGATGCCCCCATACTTCGGCATATATAAATGGTGCGTGTATGCCCATCATTGGAAGTGGGTGGATGAAGGGCGGTATTCTAATGGTGGGCATACCCACCGATCAATCTCTTTTTTCGTTCAGCCAACTGGCTGCATGAAAAAAAAAAGGTTACAATACATGTCCAACAAGGACCAGCAACGTACTGGTATGTTGCTGGACTTTGAATGTTTATACCAGAATGATGCCTGCGGGTTTAGGTATCATCTTGGTATCATTCTTTTCAGCCTGCGGCCGGCTTTCATGTAAAAGCAATCCTAGCGGCTAATTAGCCTCTGGACTGCTTTTACAAGCAGTGGAAGGGAATGCCCCCCCCCGGATATAAAAAGCGCCATTGGGAAATTGGGAAAGCATTTTATCACACCGATCTTGGTGTGGTCAGATGCTTTGAGGGCAGAGGAAAAATCTAGGGTCTAGAAGACCCCAGTTTTTTCAAAAAAAGTGTACCTGTCACTACCTATTGCTATCATAGGGGATATTTACATTCCCTGAGATAACAATAAAAATGATTAAAAAAAAAATACTTGGAAGGAACAATTTAAAAATAAAATAAAAAAGCAAAATTAATAATAAAAAAAAAAGAAAAAAAAAAAAAGCACCCCTGTCCTGCCCTGCTCTTGCCCAATGGCGAACGCAAGCGTCGGTCTGGCGTCATATGTAAACAGCAATTGCACCATGCATGTGAGGTATCACCGCGAAGGTCAGATCGAGGGCAATCATTTTAGCAGTAGACCTCCTCTGTAAATCTACTGGGGTAACCTGTAAAGGCTTTTAAAGGCTTTTAAAAATGTATGTAGTTTGTCGCCAATGCGCGTTTGTGCGAAATTTTAAAGCATGTCGTGTTTGGTATCTATGTACTCGGCCTAAGATCATCTTTTTTATTTTATCAAACATTTGGGCAATATAGTGTGTTTTAGTGCATTAAAATTAAAAAAAGTGTATTTTTTAACCCAAAAAATGCGTTTGAAAAATCGCTGCGCAAATACTGTGTAGAAAAAAAAAATGCAACACCCACCATTTTAATCTGTAGGGCCTTTGCTTTAAAAATATATATAATGTTTGGGGGTTCAACATAATTTTCTTGCAAAAAAAAAATGTTTTCATGTAAACAAAAAGTGTCAAAAAGGGCTTTGTCTTCAAGTGGTTAGTAGAGTGGATTTAAGCTTCCTAATGTTGTGTATAAAATGCCAGAACAGTTCAAAACCCCCCAAATGACCCCATTTTGGAAAGTAGACACCCCAAGCTATATACTGAGAGGCATGTCGAGTCCATGGAATATTTTATATGTTGACACAAGTTGCGGAAAAAACGACAATTTTTTATTTTTTTTTGCACAAAGTTGTCACTAAATGATATATTGCTCAAACATGCCATGGGCATATGTGGAATTACACCCCAAAATACATTCTGTTGCTTCTCCTGAGTACGGGGATACCACATGTGTGAGACTTTTTGGGAGCCTAGCCGCGTACGGGACCCCAAAAACCAAGCACCGCCTTCAGGCTTTCTAAGGGTGTAAATTTTTGATTTCACTTCTCACTGCCTATCACAGTTTCGGAGGCCATGGAATGCCCAGATAGCACAAAACCCCCCCAAATGACCCCATTTTGGAAAGTAGACACCCCAAGCTATTTGCTGAGAGGTATTGTGAGTATTTTGCAGATCTCGCTTTTTGTCACAAAGTTTTGAAAATTGAAAAAAAACAAAAATATAAATATATATATTTTCTTTCTTCATTTTCAAAAACAAATGAGAGCTGTAAAATACTCGCCATTCCTCTCAGCAAATAGCTTGGGGTGTCTATATTCCAAAATGGGGTCATTTGGGGGGGTTTTGTGCGATTTTGGCATTTTATGGCCTTCGAAACTGTGATAGGTAGTGAGGAGTGAAATCAAAAATTTGTGCCTAGAAATCCTGAAGGCGGTGCTTGGTTTTCGGGGTCCCGTACGCGGCTAGGCTCCTAAAAAGTCCCACACATGTGGTATCCCCGTACTCAGGAGAAGCAGAAAAATGTATTTTGGGGTGTAATTCCACATATAACCATGGCATGTGTGAGCAATATATCATTTAGTGACAACTTTTTGTAATTTTTTTTTGTTTTTTGTTTTTTGTCATTATTCAATCACTTGGGACAAAAAAAAATATATTCAATGGGCTCAACAGGCCTCTCAGCAATTTCCTTGGGGTGTCTACTTTCTAAAATGGGGTCATTTGGGGGGGTTTTGTGCTATTTTGGCATTTTATGGCCTTCGAAACTGTGATAGGTAGTGAGGAGTGAAATCAAAAATTTGCGCCCTTAGAAATCCTGAAGGTGGTGCTTGGTTTCCGGGGTCCCGTACGCGGCTAGGCTCCCAAAAAGTCCCACACATGTGGTATCCCCGTACTCAGAAGAAGCAGCAAAATGTATTTTGGGGTGAAATTCCACATATAACCATGGCATGTGTGAGCAATATATCATTTAGTGACAACTTTTTGTAATTTTTTTTTTTTTTTTTTTTAGTCATTATTCAATCACTTGGGACAAAAAAATAAAAAATTCAATGGGCTCAACATGCCTCTCAGCAATTTCCTTGGGGTGTCTACTTTTCAAAATGGGGTCATTTGGGGGGGTTTTGTACTGCCCTGTCATTTTAGCACCTCAAGAAATGAGATAGGCAGTCATAAATTTAAAGCTGTGTAAATTTCAGAAAATGTACCCTAGTTTGTAAACTCTATAACTTTTGTGCAAACCAATAAATATACACTTATTGACATTTTTTTTACTAAAAACATGTGGCTGAATACATTTTGGCCTAAATGTATGACTACAATTGAGTTTATTCGATTTTTCTTATAACAAAAAGTAGAAAATATCATTTTTTTTCAAAATTTTCGGTCTTTTTCCGTTTATATCGCAAAAAAAAAAAATCGCAGAGGCAATCAAATACCATTAAAAGAAAGCTCTATTTGTGGGAAGAAAAGGACGCAAATTTCGTTTGGGTACAACATTGCATGTCCGCACAATTTACAGTTAAAGCAGCGCAGTGCTAAATTCTGAATTCACCTCTGGTCCTCTAGCTACCAAATGGTCCGGGGCTTAAGTGGTTAAAGTGAAACAATAAACGTGAAATATTCCTTTAAATTTCGTACCTAGGGGGTGTGTATAGTATGCCTGTAAAGCAGCGCTTGTTTCCCATGCTTAGAACTGTCCCTGCACAAAATGTAATTTCTGAAGGAAAAAAAGTAATTTAAAAGCACCCGCGGCTATAATGATTTGTCGGCTCCCGGCAATACAGAGAAAAGTCATTGATAAAAAAAAATAAAAAATGCGTGGGGGTCCCCCCAAATTCAATTACCAGGCCCTTCAGGTCTGGTATGGATATTAAGGGGAACCCTGTTTTAAATTTAAAAAACAAATGATGTGGGGTTTCTCCCAAATATCCATACCAGACCCTTCAGGTCTGGTTTGGATTTTAAGGGGAACTCCACGCTAAATAAAAAAAAATGGCGTGGAGTTCCCCCCAAAAATCCATACCAGACCCTTTATCCGAGCACGCAACCTGGCAGGCCGCAGGAAAAGAGGGGGGGACGAGAGAGCGCCCCCCTCCTGAAACGTACCAGGCCACATGCCCTCAACATGGGGAGGATGCTTTGGGGGTCTGTGACCCCTCAAAGCACCATGTCCCCATGTTGATGGGGACAAGGGCCTCATCCCTACAACCCTTGCCCGGTGGTTGTGGGGGTCTGCAGGTGGGGGGCTTATCGGAATCTGGAAGACCTCTTTAACAAAGGGGACCCCCAGATCCCGCCCCCCCCCTGTGTGAATTGGTAAGGGGTATATTGTACCCCTACCATTTCACAAAGAAAGTGTAAAAAAAAATGTAAAAAAACACACAGACACCGTTGGGAAAAGTCCTTTATTAAAAAAAAAAAAAAGATTCCAGCGGCGGTAATCCACTCTTGGTATCCTGCGATGGGTGATCTCCTCTCCGGGGGCCAACGATGGATGATCTCTCCTCTCCGGGGTCCAGGCTCCAACGATGATGTCCAGCGCAGCGAGGAACAGCACTCTTCATCGGAGCGGAGACACCCCGGGAATTACGCGGCTTCAGCCAGCGACAGCTCTTAAGTAGCTAAGGGCGGGGCCACCCGTCACGTGACCCCGTGCCCGGGTTTCCCCTTGCGTCAGAGGGGGACGGGGTCACGTGACTGGTGGCCCCGCCCTCAGCTACTTAAGAGCTGTCACTGGCTGAAGCCGCGTCATTCCCGGGGTGTCTCCGCTCCGGTGAAGAGTGCTGTTCCTCGCTGCGCTGGACATCATCGTTGGAGCCTGGACCCCGGAGAGGAGAGATCATCCATCGCTGGACCCCAGAGCGGAATTCACCCATCGCAGGATACCGAGAGTGGATTACCGCCGCTGGAATCTTTTTTCTATTTATTTTTAATAAAGGACTTTTCCCAACGGTGTCTGTGCTTTTTTATATTTTTTTACACTTTCTTTGTGAAATGGTAGGGGTACAACGTACCCCTTACCAATTCACATAGGGGGGGTGGGATCTGGGGGTCCCCTTTGTTAAAGGGGTCTTCCAGATTCCGATAAGCCCCCCCGCCCGCAGACCCCCACAACCACCGGGCAAGGGTTGTGGGGATGAGGCCCTTGTTGAGGGCATGTGGCCTGGTACGGTTCGGGGGGGGGCTCTCTCTCGTCCCACCCTTTTTTCCTGCGGCCTGCCAGGTTGCGTGCTCGGATAAAGGGTCTGGTATGGATTTTTGGAGGGAACTCCATGCCATTTTAAATTTGGCGTGGAGTTCCCCTTAAAATCCATACCAGACCTGAAGGGTCTAGTATGGATATTTGGGGGGTACCCCACTTAACTTTTTTAAATTTGACGCATGGTTCCCCCTAATATCCATACCAGACCTGAAGGGCCTGGTAATAGAATTTGGGGGGACCCCCACGCATTTTTTTATTTTTATCAATGACTTTTCTCTGTATTGCCGGGAGCCGACAATTCATTATAGCCGCGAGTGCTTTTAAATAACTTTTTTTCCTTCAGAAATGACACTTTGTGCAGGGACAGTTCTAAGCACGGGAATCAAGTGCTGCTTTACAGGCATACTCTAGACACCCCCTAGGTACGAAATTTAAAGGAATAGTTCACTTTTACTGTTTCATTTTAAGCATTATTAAAATCACTGCTCCCGAAAAAACAGCAGTTTTTAAAACTTTTTTATGCATTGATACATGTCCCCTGGGGCAGGACCCTGGTCCCCAAACACTTTTTATGACAATAACTTGCATATTAGCCTTTAAAATGAGCACTTTAGATTGTTCATGTTCGAGTCCCATAGACTTTAACGGTGTTCGGATGTTCGAACAAATTTATTGCCTGTTCGCAAGTTCTGGTGTGAACCGAACTGGGGGGTGTTCGGCTCATCCCTACTCCTAACAACTAAATCCTCCAGTCCTGTGCAGCAAGGAGATGGGTGATTGTTTTTATGCAACTAAGAGAGAGGTGACCCAGCTGTAATGATGGAGTTGTTGCCCCTGGAAGTTGCCATTTGATTGTCCCCTTGGAAGTTGCTAAGTAAGTGTTTCCCTATTGATGTATGTTTATATCGGCCTGCTTGACTCAGCACCACAAACTTTGGTAAGCGTATTTAACCCCCTATGGTGGCAGATAATCATCACTGTGGTGATCTACACATGAATTTCGTAATTGACAATCACAATTACTGGAGTATTATTTGATCTAAATATTGGGACTTTTGCACTATATTTTTGGACCGTCACTTTTCTTTGTATCCTGCACTTTATTTTTGCACATGGCACTTTGTTATATTATCACATAAAACTATTCTAATGTTTTCTATTTTTAATATGCAATTTGAATGTCAATGGTTGTTAGACTGTATCCTTTACTATTAGCAAAGCACGTTTACTATATAGTTTCTTACACAAATGTCTTGTCCTTTGTGGTGCTAGCAGTTGTCAATTTTAGAGACCAATAGCGCAGTATTTTTTAGAGAAATGGGCATGTATGCATGTGGCTGCAAGTCAGGGAATGCCTTTGCTGCCTATAATTGATGACTCATGTCCGAACGTGCCTGAGCTCATCCCCAGCAATAACACACTGGCCAATTTGTGTCGGTTACATCACAAGGGAGGATTCGCTTGATGGCTGTTAGGGGGGCATGCCTGTAAAAACAGCTCAAATTGGATGACCTTTCACTTCCTATTGCAATACTTCATAAAGCATGACTACAGTACAGAGATACTCACCTCTGTTCCAGAATTTGATCATTGGATCCCCCTCTGGTCACTGACATTTTCTCTCCAGGCTTGTCCCAGGCAACTTGGCCTTTGGCATGTGCAAAGCTCAGTGTACATTCAATAGACAATTGAAAATGGGTAGGTACGTTTGTTTTATTGCAGAAGAGACATAGCATGTCTTTTCTGTAAAAAACAAACAAAAAACAAAAAAAAATATTAAAATGTAGGTTTAGTTCTATTTTATTGTAAATGGAAGGGATGGGGGCCAAAGCTGTTACTCTGCCTGGAGACCCAATTTGCATCAATCCATCTCTCACTTAAGTAGTGGAAGTATTAATTGTTGTGATATACATAGGGGTTACATTTTCATTGTTTTTACCTAAATATAAGATATGTGTAAATTGTGGGTGAAAGTTGTGTGAATTTTGGGTGAAAACGGTTATAATTAAAGCTGTGTAGGCTGACATCTGTCAACTGATTGCATTTGCGTACTGTACACTGTGGTTTCCTGAATAAAAGCAAGATTTTAGAGCAAAAATGGTTATACAGATCATCTTTATGGTGATTGATTGATTGATTTATTATTTGTAAAGCGCCAAATACAGTTCATGGACTGCGCCTAAGCATTGATACATAGATTCTACTGCACTTTGACAGTAATATTGCAGGTCCATTCTATTCTGGCATATAAACACTGTTTGTATCTTAGCTGACTATACAGCATAACAAAACAGTGTGTGGTCACTGCTGCTCTTAATGTAAAGCCACCAGGACAGACATGGAGTCATAAAGACTCCTAATGTGAATGCTGCATGGAATACTGGTGCCTGTAGTGTCTGGCAGGTAGTGTTCCTGTGATTAGTTCCCCCTTTCCAGGCTTCCATCTTGCAGGAAGAAACAGGGCTTTAGTTAAATACAGGGACAGGGCCTATGGCATGTGGGTTAGAAGGGTCAGAAGTAAGATTCAAAAATTTACTCATTTTTCCTCATTTTATATTAGACAACAAACAAGAATGGTACAAAGGGCATGTATAGTTCACTACACAGAAAGAAATCAGAAGTTCATAAAGTCCATACTGGGCATATAAAGGGTTTAACTTTGAACTGTTTCCATAACCTCAGGGCAGCTCCTCAGAGACTGAAGATAATCTCTGAATAACAGTAAACAAAGAAAACACCAGAGGGCACACTCTGATTGTAGTATTAGGTGCATTTATTGAAAAAAACTGTTGCCAAATCATATTTACATGGCAAGAAGCGCTTATCATTAGGCTTCAGCTGGGTGTTGTCTCTCTCTCTCATAAGGGCTGTAGTAGCTGGGGGCAGTAGAGTATCCGGACAAAAGTGTATTGGACTCCACCGCTGGCTGAGCTGGAGATGAAAGGAGCCTGCGTGGGGGGCAATAGACGATGATGTCACACGCCAGTAGGCATGTTGGGGGCATAGTTGGAATGAACATTACACTTGGCTGAAGCCACACGATAAGCACTTTCCATGCAAATGTGAGTTGCCAATTGATTTTTTTTTATGGTTTTCAATAAATTTGTCTAATACTACACCCAGAATGGACCCTCTGGTGTTTTCTTTGTTTATACACATTTCGTTTTTCTCTTTTGGCTGCTCGTAGACATTTATGGCAAAGTTTGGCAAGAAAATACAAGGAAGAAGGGAGTACAAGGAATGTTGAGGGGAGTCATATCTCTTTATATTTTAGGAAACATGAAACCATCTGTCCTTTCTATTGATGGTGGTATGAAAAGTATTTCTGCATATAAAGCAGATTGCATGCTCCTGCCAACCCTCTCCATCCATCTACCTCATTCTAACTGTAGTTTTTACTAAATTAATCACATGACACTAAATTAATCACATGACACAAGAGGCGGAGCTTGTACAAAAGGGCAAAGTTACTGAGGTGTGCCTATGGCAGCATATTGTCTAAATACGGCACTGGGAACAAAGCTGGCTCAGCTTGTGTAGATGGTTTGAGACCTTCTTTCCACCCAGATGTTTCAGTTGAGGTGCATTGTATGCACATCTTATGGAGTATGTAGGTGGGAAAAGGTCCTCGTATTTAGGATGCAATGTTTACTTCCAAATATCCTTAGAAAAGTAAATCAAAACCAACATTTTGAGGACTTGCATATCCCCTTTATCAAGCTGATAAAACATGGACCAAGGGAAGTACAGATACATTTCTCTAGATTGTGCAACAGCTAAGCATGTGCACCTAATTCTACTTTGGCTCTAGAGATAGGTATGCAGTATGGACTTGTGTCTGCAAGTTTTATATATGTCGACATCTTATTTACATGCATAACCATTTAACTCAATGTTAGACCCGTTAGGCTGGAATCCACATCCGTGATGGAACAAACAGGGTTTTTTTTTAATACACCTAACCTGGAACACCACTAAAATGTGGAGATGTGAATGGGGTGTAAAGACAAAACCATATGTGACTAACTGGCTCTGTGTTTGGACAGGTTAAAGTTTAGAACAGGACTAATATTCCTAGTTTTCACGTGTAAACTTGATCATATATACTGTATATCCTTTACAGCCTTTTTTAATTAAAATATATTTAACTTCTCCCTTATGTGTAGAGCTTAATTAACTTTAAATACTGTTTAGTTTTCCTTGCCTCTTTTACATGTGATATGTGCAGCTGCAAATTTCTCCTACTTAAGTGGAAAAATGAACAAAATAAGACCACAGGGGAGGTGCCATTTTGTATTCTTAGCACCTGAGAGCTATTAGTTCAGATGAGAGATACAACACTTACAGCTCTAATGACTGAAGTGCAATGGGTTCATGGCTGGTATGACAGAAAAGAGTTGAATTTACTTTTACAAATCAAGAGGAATTCAACGTGAGCGTTTAAAGAGATTCAAACAACTCTTATCGCTTGATCGATCCATCTACAAACAGCAATGCATGATAACTAGTATTCTTTTTATAATAACCTTCCAATATACTCTCACGATCCATTGAGAACCAGTTTTCCATCAAAAAATGAGAAAGAAGACAGACACCAGATGTGAATGATTCTTACAATCTTTGCCCTTCTCCGAGTCCCTTCCCTCTTAGACCTCTCCTCACTGAGCTCTGCAGTAAGTAATTTCAGCTCTCCGCCCTCTGTTTTCTGATAGCTCAGACAAGCATTATAAATTCTGGACTTTGAACAGATGTAGAAAAAATAAGACTTCAGATTAATGGGTAAAACTTACGTAGGGACTTTTTTTAATTTAAAGGGGGTCTTCCAGATTTCGATAGACCCCCCCCCCCCGCAGACCCCGACAACCACTGGCCAGGGTTGTCGGGAAGAGACCCTTGTTCCCATCAACATGGGGACAAGGTGCTTTGGGGGGCACCCCAAAGCAACCTCCCCAAGTTGAGGGCTAGTGGCATGGTATTGTTTGGGGGGGGTGCTTGCTCATTTTTTTTTTTACATTTTGGTGTGGAGCTCCACCTAAAATCTATGCCGGACCCAAAGGGCCTGGTATGGATTTTAGGGGGACACCACGCCGTTTTGTTATATTAATTCTGTCATAGGGTTCCCTTTAACCACTTAAATACAGTGTATTATATACTCTGCACTGTATTATATATACTACACTAACTGCACTATATACTCTGCACTGTATTCTATATACTACACTGACTGCATGCTCAATCCACTGAATAACCTGTCTAATCTCTCTCTTAATTCACACTATACACAGCCACCGTGAAAGCAGTTTTATATAGTGTGGGGCATGGACTTAGCCCCTGAGCCATGATTAGCCATGATTATTCAAAGGCACTGGGGTAAAGTCATTTTCGCTGATGAATCCCCTTTCCGATTGTTTGGGGCATCCGGAAAAAACCTTGTCCGGAGAAGAAAAGGTGAGCGCTACCATCAGTCCTGTGTCATTCCAACAGTAAAGCATTCTCAGACCATTCATGTGTGGGTTTGCTTCTCTGCCAAGGGAGTGGGCTCACTCACAATTTTGCATAAGAACACAGCAAAGAATAAAGATTGGTACATCCTCCAAGAGCAACTACTCCCAACCATCCAAGAACAGTTTGGTGACCAGGGATGAGCCGAACACCCCCCTGTTCGGTTCGCACCGGAACCTGCGAACAGACAAAATGTTCGTGTAAACTTTAGAACCCTATTAAATACAATGGACTCGAACGTTCGAAATCTAAAGTGTTAATTATAAAGGCTAATATGCAAGTTATTGTCCTAAAAAGTGTTTGGGGACCTGGGTCCTGCCCCAGGGGACATGTATCAAAGCAAAAAGAAGTTTTAAAAACGGCCGTTTTTTCGGGAGCAGTGATTTTAATAATGCTTAAAATGAAAAAATAAAAGTGAAATATTCATTTAAATTTCGTACCTGGGGGGTGTGTATGATATGCATGTGAAGTGGCGCATGTTTCCCGTGCTTAGAACTGTCCCTGCAAAAAATGTCATTTTTGAAAGAAAAAAATTAATTTAAAACTGACTCACGGCTATTAATGAATTGTCGGCTCCCGGCAATACATTCAAAAGTCATTGATAAAAAAAAAAAAAAAATTACCAGGCCCTTCAGGTCTGGAATGGATATTAATGGGAACCCTGCCGCAAATTTAAAAAAAAATTGACGTGGGGTTCCCCCAAATATCCATTCCAGGCCCTTCAGATCTGGCATGGATTTTAAGGGGAACTCCACCCCAAATTTAAAAAAAATGGCGTGGAGTCCCCCTAAAAATCCATACCAGACCCCTTATCCGAGCACGCAACCTGGCCGGCCGCAGGGGGAAAGGGGGGACGAGAGAGCGGCCCCCCCACCCTCCTGAACCGTACCAGGCCACATGCCCTCAACATGGGGAGGATGTCCCCATGTTGATGGGGACAAGGGCCTCATCCCCACAACCCTTGCCCGGTGGTTGTGGGGGTCTGCGGGCGGTGGGCTTATCGGAATCTGGAAGACCCCTTTAACAAAGGGGACCCCCAGATCCCGGCCCCCCCCTATGTGAATTGGTAAGGGGTACATTGTACCCCTACCATTTCACGAAGAAAGCGTAAAAAAATGTTTAAAAAACCACACAAACACCTTGAAAAAGTCCTTTATTTAAAAAAAAAAAAACATTCCAGCTGTGAAATCCAGTGTCCCGCGGCAATCCCGATGTCCAGCGCTGTCCTTCATTGGTTGTGCCTGAGCGGACCTGATGGGGAACTCCCTCTCAGTATTTTAAATGTATAGACCCGCCCCTTCTGAAGTTCCCCATCAGGTCCGCTCAGCGGACCAGATGCGGAACATGAGAAGGGGCGGGTCTATACATGTATTACCAAAGTGAGAGCAGTTCCCCATCAGGTCCGCCCCCTCGGTATGTCGGACCCGCCTACGTCATTGGCTTGAGCGGGGAACTTCCTTCACTATGTAAATTTAAATTACACAGTGAAGGAAGTTCCCCGCTCAAGACAATGACGTAGGCGGGTCCGACATACCGAGGGGGCGGACCTGATGGGGAACTGCTCTCACTTTGGTAATACATGTTCCGCATCTGGTCCGCTTAGCGGACCTGATGGGGAACTTTAGAAGGGGCGGGTCTATACATTTAAAATACTGAGAGGGAGTTCCCCATCAGGTCCGCTCAGGCACAACCAATGAAGGACAGCGCTGGACATCGGGATCGCCGCGGGACACTGGATTTCACCGCTGGAATGTTTTTTTTTTTTTTAAATAAAGGACTTTTTCAAGGTGTTTGTGTGTTTTTTTAAAAAAAAATTTACGCTTTCTTCGTGAAATGGTAGGGGTACAATGTACCCCTTACCAATTCACATAGGGGGGCCGGGATCTGGGGGTCCCCTTTGTTAAAGGGGTCTTCCAGATTCCGATAAGCCCCCCGCCCGCAGACCCCCACAACCACCGGGCAAGGGTTGTGGGGATGAGGCCCTTGTCCCCATCAACATGGGGACATCCTCCCCATGTTGAGGGCATGTGGCTTGGTACGGTTCAGGAGGGAGGGGGGGCCGCTCTCTCGTCCCCCCCTTTTCCCCTGCGGCCGGCCAGGTTGCATGCTCGGATAAGGGGTCTGGTATGGATTTTTAGGGGGACTCCACGTCATTTTTTTTTTAAATTTGGGGTGGAGTTCCCCTTAAAATCCATGCCAGATCTGAAGGGCCTGGAATGGATATTTGGGGGAACCCCACGTCAATTTTTTTTAAAATTTGCGGTGGGGTTTTCCTTAATATCTATTCCAGACCTGAAGGGCCTGGTAATTGAATTCTGGGGAACCCCCACGCTTTTTTTTTTTTTTTTTATCAATGACTTTTGTATGTATTGCCGGGAGCCGACAATTCATTAATAGCCGCAAATCAGTTTTAAATGACTTTTTTTCTTTCAAAAATGACATTTTTTGCAGGGACAGTTCTAAGCACGGGAAACATGCGCCACTTTACATGCATATCATACACACCCCCCAGGTACGAAATTTAAAGGAATATTTCACTTTTATTTTTTCATTTTAAGCATTATTAAAATCACTGCTCCCGAAAAAACGGCCGTTTTTAAAACTTCTTTTTGCATTGATACATGTCCCCTGGGGCAGGACCCCGGTCCCCAAACACTTTTTAGGACAATAACTTGCATATAAGCCTTTATAATTAGCACTTTAGATTTCTCCCATAGATTTTTCGAATTTGCCGCGAACACCCCAATTTGTTCGCTGTTCGGCGAACGGGCGAACAGGCAATGTTCGAGTCGAACATGAGTTTGACTCGAACTCGAAGCTCATCCCTATTGGTGACAGACAATGCCTTTTCCAGAGTGATGAAGCACCTTGTCATAAGGTAAAAGTGATAACTAAGTGGCTTGGGGACAAAAACATCAACATTTTGGGTTCATGGCCAGGAAACTCCTCAGATCTTAATCCCATTGAGAACTTGTGGTCAATCCTCAAGAGACGGGTGAACACAAATTCTGACAAACTCCAAGCATTAATTATGCAAGAATGGGCTACCATCAGTCAGGATGTGGCCCAGAAGTTCATTGACAGCATGCCAGGGCGAATTGCAGAGGTCTTTAAAAAGCAGGGTCAACACTGCAAATATTGACTCTTTGCATAAACTTAATGTAGTTGTCAATAAAAGCCTTTGACACTTATGAAATGCTTGTAATTATACTTCAGTATGCCATAGGAACATCTGACAAAAAGATCTAAAAACACTGAAGCAGCACACTTTGTGAAAATTTATATTTGTGTCATTCTCAAAACTTTTGGCCATGGCTGTAGTCTAATATGCACTGTCTCAGGAATTTATTTGCCAATAAAAAGCTTTGCATTTACCACATCCCGGGGAATCGCTGAAGTTCAGCATCTGCTGTACACACAGCTGTGCAAATTGCAGGTCAAACCATCTTTAGAAAATATACATAATAATTTTTTACTACAGAATGGAACGTGGGAAAATGTAGAACAATGCTCCAAATGTGCTCACCAAGGAAGCAAAGCAGTCCCTGCTGTAGAAAAGTACTGCTAATGGCGATAGTTTTACCACGGTCTTAAATTAGAATTTGATGAAAGTATTAGCACCATAAGCTATGTTGAAGGGAGACGAGCTGCTGATTTTACGAATTCAGAGATGTGAACAGAAAGGCTAGGTTTAACAGTCTGTCTGACTTTCCATGTCAGCTCTGCCACTGTTTTTTTTAATTCCTGGTATCTATACGATAGTGTTATCCATCAACACTAAGCCTGACATAAGTGGACAATTTTCTGATGTCCATTTGTAGCAATGCTCAGTAGAGGCAGAGGATTTTTTAGTATACAGAAAATGTCTCTGTGAAGTCCAACTTTCCTTTTTGTCTGTCTATACTTCTCTCTAGAGTTTTCACAAAAATGTTCTGGGGGAAGTGGAGATGCAGACAACTGTGTGAACCAGCTTTTAGTTTGTATTGCCAGTAAGATTCTAAAGTAAGATTATTTAATACTAATCAATAAAGTAAGGCGCTAATCCCATATATCAAAAGAAAATTGTAGTAAAATCTAAAAGGTGTATTCTATAGTTATAACTAACCTTCATATGCTCAAAATGTAAAAACCTGAGTGGTAAATTCCATGTAACAACGTGTACCATATAGTGTTACAATAAAAGCAGACGTATGAAATTGTTAAATGAAAAAAAAGAAAAAACGTGCACATCAAAAATATACAAAAAAGAAAAATCTAAATATATATATATTTTTTTTGTATATTTTTGATGTGCACATTTTAACAATTTTCACTCAGGCTTTTACATTTTGAGTATGGAATGAATGCATATGAAGGTTTGCTATAACTATAGAATACACCTTTTAGATTTCACTACAAAATTATTTTGGTATATGGGATTAGCGCCTTACTTTATTGATTTCTATTCAAGTGTAACTTACACTTAAAGGGGCAGCTGTCACACAAACGCATGTAGGTTTATATGGTGAGCGCAATTTATTTTTGGATATTAATAATTTAATACTACTATATGCAGTGAGAAACTATGATGACCAGTAACCTACAGCTCAACTCCAATCAACAATTCTCATCCTCTTTACGCTTGTGGTCCGTCCTCCACATCCTCCATGGGTCCCGGCTGCAGGGTGCTGTCATTACGAGTTGAATGATGCCCAGCATCATTATTCCACTTGCTGTGAGTCTAGCACATCAAAAACGTGTCCTGGGAAGTGGGAAGAATGATGCACAGAACAGTTCCCATATCATTACAGGTACTGTTCACTGCATCGAGGACCAACCACTCCCCACAATTTGGCAAGTAATTCCTCACATTCCCTTATGGAGACACACAGCATATTCTTGGGAGCTCAACTTCTTGTTTCCTCTCTCTGCATTGCATTTTCCCTATATTCACACTAGAAGAAGTATGGAAAGGAAGCAGATGAAAAAATAAAACTGTGCTTGTGTTCAGAAAACTTAAAGAGGTTGTAAAGGCTGAAGGATTTTTTACCTTCATGCATTGTATGCAGCTCCCCCCCCTAATACTTACCTAAGCCTGATCCAGGTCCAGCAATGTGCACGAGACCCGAGGCTCTCCCAGGTATCTCCCTCCTGGCACTAGCCATTGGCTCCCGCTGCTATGAATCACAACCAGTGTGGCAGAAGCAGGTGGCTGGACTGAGCCTTGCTCTCTGTGTCTTATGGATGCAGAGAGCTGGCTCGTGAGCGAGTATGTACAAATCCTATAGGGACACTGGACAAGGGGGAGGGGCCCAGAGCGCCGATGGGGTACCCCAGAAGTGGAGGTTTGGAGCTGCTCTGTGCAAAACCACTACACAGAGCAGGTAAGCATGACATGTTTGTTATTTTTTTTTTTATTTGTTTTTAATTTCCTTTAGAATCACTTTAAAACCCAGTTGAACTTGAATTGCAGTTATTACTACTTAAGCTACTACATGAACTAAACACATTCCAGGTGTATTAAAACAGGGACCCTTGCACCTTGTGTGGAAGGAGTGATCTCTCTGCAGCAGTCAGACACGCCCCCAAACTAGGGTTGCCACCTCATCCCTTTAAACCCAAACACATATTAATTACACAGGTTATAAGGGCTAATTTCATGCAGATAAGGCACTAAGTGAGTTTATCACCTTAATCAGCCACAGAACCTATGTAATTAATAGGCAACCCTACCCCCAACAGAGTAAAACCTATAGCTCTGCAATCAGCAAAGCTTGTGCCCTGTGTGGTCAGGAAATCTCTAGATCTCCAGCTCTGACTCAGAAGGGGTTTTTACTTAGGAGGTCAGAAAAACTGTACCTCCAAGTACCTCATACCTATGTTGTGACATTGCAATATTTTGCATCAGTAGGAAACAGAGTGGCCTTAAAGATGGGGGATGCAGGTGCACGTTTCATATGTACAGGGAAGAGCAGCTTAATCGCAGCAGCTCTCAGGTTTCTCAGTGGTGGGCACAGGAAGACTGGCCCATAATAAGTGTCATGACATTTTATACATGTGTACATCAGAGGATAGCCTGTGCAATGACAGTATTTTCATAATTCTGCCCCACTGTGAGAAGCATGCTAGCTAGAGGCTTATCCCACATCAACAGTTTGTGAGACTTTGTAACATTAAATGATTCATGTTAATAGACGTGCTTCCAGATGGTATTTTGTTCTATAGTCAGGAGTCTACCCTGGAAGATACCCTATAAAGGGTAACTTTTCATTAAGAGAAGGTGTAGCTATACAAACAACGGCCTATAGCTTATAACACAATACAAACTAATACACATACAGTAAAACAGAATACCACTTTCTATAACCAATGCCAGCATAACTAGGTTAATAGCAATGGATGATCAGAATATATAATTATCAACCTCAAGGATGCATTTAAAAACATTCTAGTAAAATCATGTCTACCTAAAGCATTTTTTTTTTAGTTTGAATAGAGATTAAAAACTCCTTCCATTTTTTACTGCTATCAAAGTCTTCATTAGAGAGATTTTCCCTCACTTACTGTCATAGTGATAATGGTTTTATTCAACAAGAAGAGAGAGAAAATTTGCAACAAAAACAGAGATGACAATAAACATAAACCAAAACAGAAGCAGCCCAGTACTGCAACGTACACACAATGAAAATGTCGGATGCAAAATACCGCTTTTGAAGCGAACGTACGATAATCTAATCATTAGTACACAGCTTTCAAGAGCCGATTGCGACAGTTCATGCGAAATTATCCAAACGGACAAACACAAAAAAAATTATTGTTTGATACCAGAATGTACGATTTTCTTTTAATCAGTACAGTATTCATCCGGGAAGAAAATTGGAAGACCAAGACCACGCATGCTCATAAACGACAGAATACATTACAACACACTACATCACTTCCGAAGTTGTATTCTGTCATATCAGAATCTTTGTGACTTTAGTACCCTCTTCATTTTCAATATGAGACTTACATGCAATAAAAAAAAACACAGACGGTCATTCATCTGATCGTCCCATTGTGTGTACGAGGCATAAGAATCTGCTTCTATCCCCATACAACTCTATTGTCAATTCTAGATCAGCTGCACCAGCAATGAATTCTAAATAGTTAGACCCCTTTCACACTGGGGCGTTTTTTATGCGCTTTTGGGCTAAAAATGGTCTGTAAAACACCTCCCCTGCAGTCCCAGTGTGAAAGCCTGAGTGCTTTCACACTGGGGCGATGCTCTGGCAGGACGTTAAAAAAAGCCCTGCAAGCAGCATCTTTGGAGCGGTGAAGGAGCAGTGTACACACCGCTCCTCCACCGCTCCTGCCCATTGAAATGAATGGGCACCGCTAACAAAGCGCCTGCAAAGCGCTTCGGCAGCAGCGCTACACAGGCGCATTTAAACCTTTATTCAGCCGCTAGCGGAGGTTAAATGCACCCCACTAGCGGCCAAATAGCGCCGCTAAAATGGCGGAAAACGCAGCTAAAACTAGCGGCGTTTTATGGTAAACGCCCGCCTGCCCCAGTGTGAAAGGGGTCTTAGAGATGCTTCTGAGACCAATGTCAAACAAGTGCTCAACACAGGCCGTTATTTTATATGGGAATGCAGACAATCCTGAGTTAATCAGTGCACTCTAAATAATAATCACTCTAGTCATGATAAAATATAATCACCAATTACACTTCATGTTCATATTTATAAAGCAAAAACATAACTGCTATCTTCCAGGCTGGTGAGAGACGGGGTGCTGTCTTGTTGGCAGGATTGGCACTTTCCATCCACGTCACATAAGGAAGGAGTAGGAGGTTTGTTTCCAACTAAAGCCTTCAGTGGAATGATATCAGAGTCATCAGGTTCCCTGCCAATGTATCCAAAACAGCATTGCTGGGTAGGAGTATGCCATGTGTTGGCATGGCATTCTGTAGCGCAGGGAACTGAAGGACACAAACTGACCACGCTAACATGGATTTGCTTCCATGCTTGGAATAGTCAGAAAGCTAAAGCAGGGGACCACTGGTAGAAACATAAGACATTTTGCAGCTACAGGATAAATAAAAACATTACCATTTGGGTTTAAATTGGACTATATGCATACATAAACACATATATTACGTTTTATATTTTGCCGTATAAAGCTTCTGAGAGTTTGAACATTCCTTTAAATCACCAAATAAAGCCCCATACACACGGTCTGACTTTTTGCCAACAAACTTCATTTTGAGCAAGTTTGACAAAAAATCCGACCGTGTGTACGCTCCATCGGACAAACTTTTTGGGTTTTCATCGGACAAATGTTCCGTCTGCAAACGGACAAACTTTTCGCCAACAAAAGTCCGATTGGGCAAAGTCCGACCGTGTGTACAGAAATCCATCAGACTTTTGTCCGATGGACAAAACAAATAATGTTAAAATCAACCAACAATAGCAGAAGTTGACCAAAGGGTGGCAGTAAAGAGCAGAAAAGAGAAGAAAAACCACGTGATGTTGGAAAAAATTTGGGAAAGTTTGCAGAAAAGTCAGAGCGTGTGTATGCTATGGGAGTTCCCGACCAACTCCCTTCGGACAAAAATCCACGGAAAAGTTTGTTTGAAGTCCGACCGTGTGTACGAGGCTTAAGAGACCACCAATTGTCTGCCTGCAAGCCCCAGTGCTCTACTTGGAGACTTCGCAATCACAGCATAGGCAGATGAAACTTATACTGGCCGTATATAGGGCAATCTTCTAGCAATTTTAAACAGCTTTTAATCAAAACAATCAAATAGATAAAGGAATCCTGATTGATGAAATATGCTTTCAGGCAATGTACAACAGGAAAGGGACACAGGAAGGACTTTTTAGGTGTTGATACACAATTACAGTTTAATTAACAGGCAGGTGACAAAGGAAGATGCAGCTTGGTAATACCAAGAGTGGTGAATATGCAGAATGCCATAGGTATGTGAATCACAGGACACGCTGAACAGCATTAAATCATATAGGAAAAACTCACAATATGTGCAGTTATGTATTTAGCTTTTGCACTGGAGTTCTGACTTCTGTTACAAGACCATTTCTAATTTAAGAAAAAAGTGCCTAGTGAAAGTTATTCTCCAAACCAACGCTGTAACTTTGTAATTAAAATACTGCCTGCCCCTTTCTATACCCATAAGTGAAAAAAGTATTACAGCAAAGTTGCGAAGTTTATTTACAGTAAACAGTGATAATGTAAATGTATTTATATTCAAGTCTATCAGTATGCGTCAGAACCTCTTCCAATGGTCCCAAAGGTCCCACAACTACAAAAGAGTAGCAAACAGTTATTAAGCTTAGCCTAATTATATTACTCCCTGGTGAGATGTGTGCTGAAAGTGTAAAAATACAGTTTTAACTTGTAGAGAGGGCCAAGATCAATGGCAGACACAGCTCATCTGCATTTTAAAATACACATAGGCAAATCCCAGTGGTGTTTCCAGGAAAACGCAGGCGCTCATTGCCTTGCAGTTTTATTTAATTTCTCTCCTGGAGTTTATGGTGCTAGTAAGACACAGGAGAGAAAAACTCAATATGTATCTAGTTCAAACTGCGTAAGCTGAAAAGCTTTCTGGATGGCACCACACAAAACAACTGCAATGTTTATAAAAAAATAAAAGACTTCCTTTAAAAAAGGAAGTTTGAGCTTTAAACTTTTATTCTTATTATTATTTTTATTATGCTAAAAAATGTAGCGTCCTCTTTGCAGGCTAAAGTGAATCTATCAATACAAAGCATAAAGTTGTCATACCTTGGTAACAGCAAGAGTCAGGGTTTAGAGCCTCCTGCATAACCTTGGAGTCTCCAAACTCAGGAATGTAGTAGATTCAAAACTCAACTTTACCTCTAAGCTGGAGCCAACAATGCAATGGGAATGCTTCATTATAGGATGAAATGATAAATTGGGTGCAGAGATTGTATCAGAACTCAGAAAGGGATGGGAGGCTAAGGCTTCATCTGTTCTTTGATCCTGTTACAGGAAACAGTTACAGGTCTTCTGTATGTTCTAGGTCTATTATACCTACCTTCTATTATCAAATTATACAAGTATGCTTTATGTTTTCTACTCAAAGAATGACTTTAAATGATCCTGTGACCAGGCTATGGGCATTCAAATATATACAGTCATAGCCAAAATTGTTGGCACCCCAGAAATTTTTCAAAAAAATCAAGTATTTCTCACAGAAAAGTATTGCAGTAACACATGTTTTGCTATACACATGTTTATTCCCATTGTGTGTATTGGAACAAAACAAAAAAAGGGAGGAAAAAAAGCAAATTGGACATATAGCGATACCCCCAGCTAAGAGGGCTGCTGGTATATTTTGGGCACTATAGTGCACCGCTGTCAACCCCTGGCAATCAGCTCTACCCTCCCTTGGCACAGTTAGTAGGAGATGATAGGATTGTGTGGCCTGCAACTCACGGTGACACAATCCTATGACAAGAACACACAGCAATAAGTTAAAACTATATTTAACCGGCACTTCTGCTGAGTAAATGACACCAACACCAGTATACTTGACCCTTATGTGTTTACTCAAATTAGTGGGTAAGCAAAAGAACAACAGTGTACATATCATGTGCAGAGCCCTGCAATAAGACAGTATTTAAATAAGCAGACAAGTATACAGTACTATGCAACCCTAACTGTCCCCACTGCAGCTATTGTCCCTCGTGGACAAGATGGCGCCCGCAATGTCCACGCCACCCAGTCAGGCCTGACTGAACTAAGTGAAAGTCTTGCAGAGAAATCTTCGCTAGCAAATGGTGGTGCACTTTGAAGAATAAACTGTAATCCACAAGGGTAACAGGGATACTGTATTTGTCTCTGAGCAGGTGCTCGCTCACCCAATCGGACCAGTCCGTGTCCGTTTCTTCCGCTGCTGTGTCTAGGTACACAGGTCTCTCGACATCTGAGTCTTCGGTCCTCCTGCCAACGATTCAGCAACAATGGAGAGACGTTCCTCAGGTTCCTCGATGAGAGCGGAAGGCTCTTTGGAGAAGGGTCCAGGCTTCAGGCCTAAAGTCACAGCAAACTCAGACAGGAGTTCCACTTGCTGGGCGGGCCGTGTCCAAAGAGAAAGATTTCCGCTCCGCCTTCTCTTATAAAGTCCACCCCAGCAGTCCCTGCGTGGGGCAATGCACCCTGGGTGTCTCAATGTCTACTGGGTAATGTAGTTTCTGCGGGATTGAAGAGCAATACCCTGCTACAGACATAATGTCACACAAAACTCCAAAAATGGGCTGGTCAAAATTCTTGGCACCCTTAACTTAATATTTGGTTGCACACCCTTTGGAAAAAATAACTGAAATCAGTCGCTTCCTATAACCATCAATAAGCTTCTTACACCTCTCACCCGGAATTTTGGACCACTCTCCCTTTGCAAACTGCTCCAAGTCTCTCTTATTGGAAGGGGGCCTTTTTCCAACAGCAATTTTAAGATCTCTCCACAGGTGTTCAATGGGATTTAGATCTGGACTCATTGCTGGCCACTTTAGAACTCTTCAGCGCTTTGTTGACATCCATGTCTGGGTGCTTTTTGACGTATGTTTGGGGTCATTGTCCTGCTGGAAGACCCAAGATCTCGGACGCAAACCCAGCTTTCTGAACACTGGGCTCTACAGTGCGACCCAAAATCCTTTGGTAATTTTCAGATTTCATGATGCCTTGCACACATTCAAGGCACCCAGTGCCAGAGGAAGCAAAGCAACCCCAAACATCATTGAACCTCCACCATATTTCACTGTAGGTCCTGTGTTCTTTTCTTTGTAGGCCTCATTCCATTTTCGGTAAACAGTAGAATGATGTGCTTTACCCAAAAGCTCCATTTTGGTCTGTCCACAAGACATTTTCCCAGAAGGATTTTGGCTTACTCAAGTACATTTTGGCAAACTGTAGTCTTGCTTTTTTATGTCTCTGTGTCAGCAGTGGGGTCCTCCTGGGTCTCCTTCCACAGCGTTTCATTTCATTTAAATGTCGACGGATAGTTTGCGCTGACACTGATGCTCCCTGAGCCTGCAGGACAGCTTGAATTTCTTTGGAACTTGTTTGGGGCTGCTTATCCACCATCCAGACTATCCTGCTTTGCAACATTTTAGCAATTTTTCTCTTCCGTCCACGCCCAGAGAGATTAGCTACAGTGACATGGGTTGCAAACTTCTTGATAATGTTGCGCACTGTGGACAAAGGCAAATCTAGATCTATGGAGATGGACTTGTAACCTTGAGATTGTTGATATTTTTCCACAATTTTGGTTCTCAAGTCCTCAGACAGTTCTCTTCTCCTCTTTCTGTTGTCCATGTTTAGTGTGGCACACACAGACACATAATGCAAAGACTAAGTGAACTTCTCTCCTTTTTATCTGCTTTCAGGTGTGATTTTTATATTGTCCACACCTGTTACTTGCCCCAGGTGAGTTTAAAGGAGCATCACATGCTTGAAACAATCTTAATTATCCGCAATTTTGAAAGGGTGCCAAGAATTTTAACCAGCCCATTTTTGAAGTTTTGTGTGACATTATGTCCAATTTGCTTTTTTTCCTCCCTTTTTTTGTTTTGTTCCAATACACACAAAGGGAATAAACATGTGTATAGCCAAACATGTGTTACTGCATTGATTTTCTGGAAAAATTTCTGGGGTGCCAACAATTTCGCTATGACTGTACTTATTTCTAATAAGACCACATTGTAGCTGTAGGCACTGTGAAGCAATTGAACCTCAAATTTCCCAGCAGAAATTAAACTGTTCAAATCCATCTCAGTGCACCCCAGCTTACCTTACTGTCCTTCCCAGCAGTGACTCAGCAGCCTTTCAGCCTTCATATCACTATGTAAAATGTTGGCAGGTGCTCAGGAAGGGGGGATCAAGTTGCTTAGCTGCCAGAGAGAATGACTTCTGAAGCAGATCTGTTCTAAGATGTTAGGTAGGTTCATTAGCAAACACAATATCAATTGTAAGTGAAAATTTGAGATTTTTTTTTTTAAGGAGATCCCATCAAAAGCAAATATTTATATGTAAAGAAGAGAGGGAAAACGTATCTTTCCCTCTTTTTGCGCTGCTAAACGCCACTCTATTCATAAGAAATGTTCCCCAAAGTCTACTGGAAAACACTTCTGGGAATGTCTTTGTCCTGTGTCCACCACAGCTCTAGCTCATTTCTCCTGCTGACCTGCACATCACTGTTGTATCTTATAATGAGGTCAGCAGGAGGAATCAGTGAGAATTGTGAGTGATCCAGGAGATTGTCAAACACAGGTGTAAATTTTTCAGAGGACTTTTGGGGACAGCCAGTCACTTATAGCCACGAAGCACATTACAATTTTTTTTTCTGAACTACCCCATCCCTCCATTTTCCTCTTATCCTTATTATTTTATCTGTGCTTTCCCCTCTTTTCTACCTTTTTACTATACAGACATTACTTTTGGTTTTGCAATAACATTGGCTTTTCCTGATAAAATGCACCTTCATACCAGCAAAATAAACTCAACTTCTCATTGGGCAGAACTTTTGTTGGCAATATGATATATTAGCAGTACACTAATGTATGTTGGCAAAAAATAATATTGTTCTATGTCCCCATTTGTGAACTGCTGCAGCACCCAGCCACCAAGGGTCCAGTCTTTCATGAAGTATTGTATGATACTTTAGGAGTTGTTTTCTGGCACTCAAGCCTTTATTTCACTTTTACTCTACTTAGAACGGAAGCCGTTCCTTCTTTGAATAAGCCACCTACCAACTTAGTTCTCCCACCACTCACAATGGACCTATTCAATTTTCCACCTCCACTGGCCACCCAAAGTCCAAAGCTCTAATGAGAAACTCCAAAAACCAAACTGAGCAGTGTACCCCTCTTATTATATTCAACAACAAAATTGTTTGCTATCCCACTATAAACAAGCCTGTTAGATGGGTTTTGAAGGGTTCTACAATTATAAAATGCAAATATTGATGCTGCAGCTAGATCATTATCAGGCATACATCTCAATGTCAGACAACACCTCAGGCCTAAGCATTGATGGTCATACTGGGCCTGTTCAATCTACCCCCACCACCCACTTCTTCTTTAAGACATTCTGCAACAAATTCATCATGCAACATCATTCAACTCGCTACTGACACCTCAGCTGACACACTAAAACTGATTGACGAGATGCATTTAACTGGCAGAGTGAGAGTCCATATTAGTTTACTAAAAGATAACAATTGCTGCAAATTGATACCAGCTGTTCTCAAATAACCTGCATGTGAACAATTCTACCACTAAGTGATTTCAAACATTTTCGTTAAAGCAGATGGTGTCCATTGAAGCAATTTTGTCATAAAAAGCTGTTTGCACTGCAAACTCAAAGTTAGAATTGGCAATCTCCTGAAAAACTTATTCCTGTTCTGGGTCATTTACTTTTAATTTAAAATAGGCATATGAGCAAAAAACAATAAATTGGAAGAAACTATTCTAAACAAAATAAGGTACTCTGGAAAACTATATTAGATAAACTTTTCCTGTCCACTTACTTCCTATTTTGTACTTTTATCTTTTGCGACTGCACAGTTGCCAACATCTCGTATAAATAAATATGTGTATAGTATGCTTTACCTGAAACAATACGTATTACTGAATGTTTTCATGGGGATGAAATATGGAATATTTGCAAATCAGTCAAAACTAAAAATTGCCTCTTGGCATGCAAAGATGGAGAACAGCCGGCCTACTAAGTATTTGAGTTCATCATTCAGGCATAGCTGTAGTGCATCAATCTGCTTCATCCCCATTTGGACAACATGATGATGTGAGAACCTCTGCTTATGATGCAGCACAAGTGCCACAATGAAAGTCCAGTGCTTTTACTTACCCTTGAAAGTAAAGGAGATCAGATCACATCTGTCACACTGGAGCAAATAAATATAATTTAATAATCAGGTCCTGAGATGCAAGGCGCGATATAGGAGAATAATTGAGGATATTGATGAAATAGCTCTGCTGGCCCTTTTGCAAGCAGGGATTGGTTGTAGGACTTATTCGTTGTGGAATGATGTGTAATGTAACAGGCTAGGATGTATTTGTATAAAAATTCTGAAAAATCGCTCATCATGCATTTGATAGTACCACTATGGATTTGCAACTTTCATAGAAAAACCCAGATTTTTTTTTTTCGATTGCCATGCCAATGTTTAGACTTCTACGTTCAGTTTCAGGATGCACATTACAATAAGCATGATTTTTCATGAACTAAAACCATTTTTACAGCTAAAATGTCCTTATCACTATAATTGCAGGTTTGACCCCATGAACAATTTTAATACTCTCCCAATTTCCTTTTGGGATTAATAAAGGATTCTGTATTGTGTATGAACCATCAGAAAACTGAAAAACATTCTGCTAACAAAATTTTCCAAACAAAAATTCTACTGATGTTTGGCCAACTTCAGACTGGCCAGAGTATGATGATACTTATTTCTTTTTTGTTTCTATTGTCTATTTTGGATGTCTTATTTAATTTTCATGTCGTCCTCAAAATTTACAGCACAGTTTATGTATTGGTTAGAATCCATATCACGTATTGCTTTGAGTTAAACATATTCACATGCACATCAAGGTGGCTGGCATCCAGTTAGAACTTGGTTCTTTTCCATTTGTACTGAATCGTAAGTGTGAGTGTAGGCAGATAAAAAGCGGTTATGTAATAATGAAATGTATTTTTAACAGTAGCTCTGTATCTATAATCTATATTTGTATTGGCTTCCTGTAATTCCCTGACCAACAGTATTTAGACTAAAAAAAGGGGCAGCGATGTAGGCATATCAGGCTTTAATGCATTGAACAATACAGTGAATGTAACAAATGACGTTTGTGGATTGGAGGAGAGGACCCACAGATGACTTCATTAGTAAGTGAAAGTTCTTTCGATATCCAATCATAGTCTTGACCAATTTGTATTGCTCTAACAGCAGAAAAGTATATAGTCAGGACATTGGATGGTGTTTATCAGGCGTGTTTAGATTAGCAAACTGGCTAATTACAAATCTTTTGGCAGGGAACGCCTGATGCATATTGGTACCTAGCATTGTACAATGTAAAATTCTGATGTGTATCCACATCCAGGAACCAGAGGTGCTGTGTACAGCTGACCAAAAAAACAATAGCTGTACGCAGGTATACGCTTGCACAGGTGAAAACACATGCATATGTACATACCTACATATGACCCTGGGCGCAAACAATCTGATTTATATGGGAGACTGTACATAGCACCTGTAGCTCCCAGGCAGGTAAATATTCCCAAATTGTATGCTGTGTGGCCCAAGGCCTCTAGTGTGGCATTAGGCTTAAAGCGCAGCTCCACCCAAAAGGGGAAGCTCCATTTGTTCGCACCCTCCCCCCTCCACTGTCACATTTGGCACTTTTTGGGGGGGAGTGGTTACCTGGAGGGTACCTGGATTTGAGAGGTACCCGCTACCTCATCCGAGTAAGATCGCTGCACTGCGATCTATGAGATTTCAAGCCCCTCCTTCTTCCCCCGCTGCCTTCTGCGACACACAGAGGTCCCATAAGACGGCAGGACCATTCAGAAATCGTAGCGTGATTCGCGCATGTGCAGTAGGAAATAGGCTGTGAAGCCGTAAGGCTTTACTTCCTGCTTCCCTTACTACAGATGCCAGTGCCTGCACCCCAAGCCAATTACCAAATTGCCTAGGGGTGCCGACATTGTGGGATCCCTGGACAGGTAAGTGCCCTTATATTAAAAGGCAGCAGCTACAGTATTTGTAGCTACTGACTTAAATTTTTTTGTTTTTACAGACTGGAAACTCTGCTTTAACCAGTTAACAACCACCTGCCGACAAATAACGTTGACAAGGTGGTTGCTTAACTCTGGGAGGACGTTATATAACGTCCTCCCAGAATCGCGCTCCCGCGCGCCCCCTGGGGCGCGCACACGGGAAACTCCGTGACCGCCGGGTCCAGAGGACCCGGCGGATCACGAATCGTGGTAAATCGCCGCTGATAGCGGCCGTTTACCACGTGATCGCTCCGTCAAATGACGGAGCAATCACTTGTAAACAGACCGGCGTCATGTGATGACGCCGGTTCCTCTCTCCCCTCTCTGTACCGATCGGTACAGTGTGAGAGGGGAGGGGGAGAGAGCGGATGGCAGCAGCAGCACTGTGGGCTGGATCTGTGACAATTGCAGTCACAGATCCAGCCATCCATCCATCCCTGCTCAGCCATCCCTGTGCAATACCCTGCCAATACTCTGCAAAATACCCTGCCAATACTCTGCAAAATACCCTGCAATACCCTGGTGCAATACTCTGCAATACCCTGGTGCAATACTCTGCAATACCCTGGTGCAATACTCTGCAATACCCTGGTGCAATACTCTGCAATACTCTGCAATACCCTGCAATACCCTGGTGCAATACTCTGCAATACCCTGGTGCAATACTCTGCAATACCCTGCACAATACTCTGCAATACCCTGCGCAATACTCTGCAATACCCTGCGCAATACTCTGCAATACCCTGCGCAATACCCTGCAAAATACTCTGCAATACCCTGCGCAATACTCTGCAATACCCTGCAATACCCTGCGCAATACTCTGCAAAATACTCTGCAATACCCTGCGCAATACTCTGCAATACCCTGCACAATACTCTGCAATACCCTGCGCAATACCCTGCACAATACTCTGCAATACTCTGCAATACCCTGCACAATACTCTGCATCACCCTGCGCAATACTCTGCAAAATACTCTGCAAAATACTCTGCAAAATACTCTGCAATACCCTGCGCAATACTCTGCAATACCCTGCACAATACTCTGCAATACCCTGCACAATACACCCTGTGCAATACTCTGCAATACCCTGCGCAATACTCTGCAATACCCTGTGCAATACCCCCTGTGCAATACCCCATGCAATACCCTGCCATACTCCGCAATACCCTGCCATACTCCGCAATGCCCTGCCATACTCCGCAATGCCCTGCCATACTCCGCAATGCCCGGCAATACTCTGCAATAACCACTTCCCGCCCGCCGGCCGTCATATGACGTCCTTGACTTTGTGCGGGGATATCTGAATGATGCTTGCAGCTACAGGCATCATTCAGATATTAGCTTTTTCAGCCGGCGATTCCCTACACCATAACAACAATCATAGTGGCTGTTCCGCCGCTTGATCATTCTTACGGGAGGCGAGAGGGGATGTCGTCCCCCCCCGCCGCCCTCCGGTGCTTCTACCGACTCACCGCTACGATCAAAGCCAGGATTGTTTTTTTTTTTGTTTGTTTTTCAGGCTTCCCAGCCTAGAGGTGAGATGTGGGGTCTTATTGACCCCATATCTCACTGTAAAGAGGACCTGTCATGCCATATTCCTATTACAAGGGATGTTTACGTTCCTTGTAATAGGTATAAAAGTGATCAAAAAAAATTTTGGGGCGGAAAAACATGTCAAACTAAAATAAATAAAGTAAAATGAACGATAAAAAAATATATATTTTTTTAAAGCGCCCCTGTCCCCGTGAGCTCGCATACAGAAGCGAACGCATACGTAAGTCCCGCCCACATATGAAAACAGTTTTCAAACCACACATGTGAGGTATCTCTGCGAACGTTAGAGCGAGAGCAATCATTTTGGCCCTAGACCTCCTCTGTAACTCAAAACATGTAACCAGTAAAAATATTTAAAGCGTCGCCTATGGGGATTTTTAAGTAGCAAAGTTTGGCGCCATTCCACAAGCGTGTGCAATTTTTAAGGGTGACATGTTAGGTTTCTATTTACTCGGCGTAACTTCATCTTTCACATTATGCAAAAACATTGGGCTAACTTTACTGTTTTTTTTTTTTAAGCACAAAACTTTTTTTTTCCGTAAAAAACGCGTTAAAAAAATTGCTGCGCAAATATCGTGCGAGATAAAAAGTTGCAACAACCACCATTATATTCTCTAAGGTCTTTGCTAAAAAAACATATATAATGTTTTGGGGTTCTATGTAATTTTATAGCAAATAAATGATGATTTTTACATGTAGGAGAGAAATGTCAGAATTGGCCTCGGTGCTCCAGAACGCCTGAAGGGGCTCCCTGCATGTTGGGCCTCTGTATGTGGCCACGCTGTGTAAAAGTCTCACACATGTGGTATCGCCATACTCGGGAGGAATAGCAGAATGTGTTTTGGGGTGTAATTTGTGGTATGCATATGCTGTGTGTGAGAAATAACCTGCTAATATGACAATTTTGTGAAAGAAAAAAAAAAGAGAAAAAAAAAATCTTGATTTTGCAAAGAATTGTAGGAAAAAATGACAACTTCAAAAAACTCACAATGCCTCTTTCTGAATACCTTGGAATGTCTTCTTTCCAAAAAGGGGTCATTTGGGGGGTATTTGTACTTTTCTGACATGTTGGGGTCTCAAGAAATGAGATAGGCCGTCAGTACTTCAGGTGTGATCAATTTTCAGATATTGGCACCATAGCGTGTGGACTCTATAACTTTCACAAAGACCAAATAATATGCACCAATTTGTACTTATTTTTACCAAAGATATGTAGCAGTATAAATTTTGGCCAAAATTTATGAAGAAAAAATAGTAATTTTCAAAATTTTATAACGGAAACGAAAAAAAAAACATTTTTTTACAGAATTTTCAGTTTTTTTCTCTTATAGCGCAAAAAATAAAAAACCCAACAGTGATTAAATACCACCAAAAGAAAGCTCTATTTGTGTGAAAAAAAGGACAAAAAATTCATATGGGTACAGTGTTGTATGACTGAGTAATTGTCATTCAAAATGTGAGAGCACCGAAAGCTGAAAATTGGTCTGGTTATTAAGGGGGTTTAAGTGCCCAGTGGTCAAGTGGTTAAAGACAGTTTACACATATGCATGTCAGCTCTTTTCCTACATTAAAACATGAATTTTTTTACAGATTTTTTTTGTATGTTATAAGTAATACTCAGTAACAGGTAATTCTAGCAGGAGAGGAAATGTCTAAACTCCAGTTAGCAACCTAAAAGAATGAAGGTTCTTCATGTTATATTTTAAATGAAGAATGAGTATAGTAATTTTATCTTTATAACCCTTGTCAGCTCTTTGCTAGACAGATACTTCATGTTCTACATAATTTACTGAAAGAAATAATAACTTTAATTTGCAGATGGTGCTCTTCCAATAAATAGTACAAATGCACTTCAGAATTCCTTTTTATGGTAGAATAAGTTAACGCAGAAAAAATGTAAAGGTTGTTGACTTATTTTCATTCTCTAAAGGGCTTTTCTACTTTAGCTGCAGATTTACTCAATTCTCTCTTCAACTTCATGATAAATAAATGATAGTATTTTCACATTCAGCTGAATGTATCTCTTTGTGGTATATTTTACTCCAACTGAACCTTTCTTCCATGAATGTTTAAATTTTCTGCATGTGAATGGCAGGTTTCTTGAGTTTTTATACCAAAGTATTAATGGGTTTGAGACTTCACTGATCATCAGATAATTCTTCACCCATTAGAGAAGTTGCTTTGGTGAGCGACTTCTAAAACTTTATACTCATACCAATGGACCTGAAGACAGTGACAAATGGGTTCCTGATATGTAGTTTATTTTACACTTTTATATGCTTATGTAAACCCAATCACTACAATCACATATAAGTGTTAACATGTTAATGTAATTCCACTTGACTAAAGTGGCCATTTCAACACACTTTATGACCTTGTGCTGTCACCATCAAGAAACCCACCATAAGAAATGCCATGCAATATCTCTGGAGTGTATGAATGTATACAGGACACATAGAGGCTACAGTAGATCAGCAGCTCTGAGATGCAACAAAGGAAGAAAAAAAACAAAAGGTTAAAATAGTATTTAATAAAAAATAAAAAAAAAGCAATTGTGTATGGTACACTGTGATTTAGCACACTAAACAACATTTATGTACTATAACAATCTGTGCATTCCACATACATTAATAATAAAAAAATTGTATTTGTTAATAACATGGTTTTAGTTGGAATTATCATTTAAAATTGAATTGAAATTTAGAGTAAAACTTTCAAACCAAGGGTAATTCCAAATTATAAATGTGTCGTGAAAATGCATAAGTAGAGGTGACCTTTATTAAAAATTGCATCTCAAACTGATTAGTAGTGCCAGAGATATAAGCAGCTGAATTGTTTGCAAGCTTCAACCTCTCCTGTAATGTTGAGATTTTGGCGTTGATTTGCTAAAAGCAAATAGATTTTTTCAAGCTAAAGAAAATTCCCTTGTAAAGTAAACAGCCTATTTCATTTTTATTTATTTATTGCTTGCACTTAATTGGATGATGGAAGTCAGCAGAACTTTACTCCATTCACTACTGTAACTAAGGGAAAATTGCAAAGCGAATAGTGTATTTGTCTTTAATCCAGTGTAAATCAGCCCCTTTAATTTCTTTCCTTTCTGCTTTCTGATCTAACAAAAGTAGCCACGTTAGATTTCACCTGAATCGCCATCTGCTGGTAAAGCATGGCTTCACAGGAGGACTATTCAGAAAATAATAATATCCTATCATAGAGAAAAGGACTGGATTTGGTTACTGCAAAATATTTTAGAGTCATTTTCTAGTGGCTACCACATCCAGGAGAAACACTATTCTCTGCACCAATATACTGTAGGTCCACTATAAGTAGCTTTATAGTAGAAAAGTTTTAATGGGCCATGAATTCTAAATTTTAATTTATTAGGTGCATTATTAGGTATAAAAATTTGGGGGGCGTGGCCAAGACCGGCATGTGAGAAGACGTGTGTCTCACAGCTCCTCCACAGCACAGCCTATTAATCCTCTCCCAGCAGCGATCTGACGGCTCCAAACGGCTATCCCGCTGGCCACCAACTCGGTCACCCTCCCGGTCCACCCGCCGGCTCTCTGCACTCGCAGAATGGCAAAAAAAGGATGATTTCACGGGGCCCAAAATCCAAGATGGCGCCGCCGCGGCCCTGATTCAGCGCACACTGCGCGGAGAAATACAAGGAGGGGACCAGCAAGAAGGCGCTGAAGGCTCAGGGTAAGGACTACCCGAGGGACATGACATATTACACCCAAAAGCTGGGGGGTCCCCAAGATCAAACCGAGGGGGGACCACAGAGCACCCCCACACGGCAGCACAAGCCTCACAGGAGCAGTCGGCGGGAGGGGCGGGGAGTCATGGAGCTCAGGCCAGTACAGTGGAGCGATCTGTTCCCCCGCACACAGACACAGTCAGAGGACACTAAACAACCGACCCTGGCTGAGATACTCAGGGCGGTACATGTCTGCACTGCCTCAGTGAGAGAGGATGTATCTCTGCTGCGACAGGATTTACAAAAGATCCGTGAACGCACGACAGCGGTGGAAAGCCGGATGAGTGAGATTGAAGATAAGCTGACCCCGGTTGCTCGGGAGGCCCATGCTGCACATCAGCTAGCCAGAGACGTTAATAACAGAGCTGATGATATGGAAAACCATTTAAGGAGAAACAACGTACGCATAGTGGGGCTGCCCGAGAAGACTGAAGGCCGGTACCCTACCACCTTTGCTGAAGGGTGGCTGTTGTAAGTTTTTGGAAAGGAAGCCTTCTCCCCATTCTTTACGGTAGAGAGAGCTCACCGCACACCAGGCCGCCCACCTCAGCCGGGAGCCCCCCCTAGGCCCATCCTTTCTCGTCTCCTGCATTACAGGGACAGGGAGGCGGTGCTGCGACATGCCAGGGAGAAAGCCAATGTCCAGGTGAATGGAGTCCGGGTGTCTTTCTACCCGGACTTCTCTGCGGAGGTGCAGCGATGCCGAGCCAAGTTCTCTGATGTTAAGAGGCGCCTACGTGCAATACAACTACCCTACGCTATGTTATACCCCGCCAAACTGAAGGTTACCGCCAATCGGTAAACCCATTTTTTTGAATCAGCCCAAGATGCTGCACTATGGCTGGATCGCAATGAACAGGCCCTGCGACACTGTGACAGAGAAGAGGAAGGTGATTAATTTGATGGCTGCTGATACAAGGCGCTACGCTGTATTTCTACTGCACCGTCTGCATGTTCTTTTATGGAAAGCTCACTGTGTGTTCATTTTTTACCCCCCTTCTTTATTTTGTTCTGCTGGGAGACAATATTTTTGCATGTGAACCTTGAGCTATCTTTGTAAAGTTGCAAGAAAAATGCGATTTCTCTACGCAAGCCATAGAACAAAAGTGCCTTTTTGGTTTCTGCTCCTTGTTGGAGCTATGTGGCCTGCTCTGTTGGCGGCCCGGACTTATGTTTTTTCAAGACCAGTGTGCTGTTTTTTGTTTCCAGATTACATACAAGGGATCCTCCTGTTGACGGTCTGGTTCTTTGTTTTTTTGCACTTACTATACATGTACCGAGAGCTATGTCTACTCACTACTACATTCTGGAACTGTGACTCTGCAATCCTGGACTCTACTGAAGTTTCTGCTGTCTGCCTTAGACTTATCTCTTAAAAGGGGATTGCCCTTGCTATTATTGTCTCTTGTGCACTTCTGCAGAGGGAGACCCCTGAGTCTACCTACCTGCAGACCCCCAGATCTCTTACTCACCTTTTTAGACACTGTGTTGATGGTCCACCCCCCATTAAGAATATGTTTACTCTGCCCCAATGGCTGAATTACCAATTGTTTCTTGGAACGTGAGCGGCTTAGGCTCCCCACTTAAGCGCATGATGGTATCCTCCTGTCTAAAGAAATATCACCCTATGATTTTATGTATGCAAGAAATGCAATTAACCACTGAAACACAATGCTGTCTTAAATATGTATGGGTGGGTAGAGCCTATCATTCCACGCACACCTCATACTCTAGGGGTGTGAGTGTTATGATTCATTGCTCCGTAGATTTCCAGGAAATTGATGTGTGTATTGATGCTGAGGGCCGGTTTATATTTTTACATTGTCGGGTGGGTAAGGTGTACTGTATATTGGCTTGTGTGTATATACCCTCGCCATTTACGGTGGCCGTGCTCCGGCGACTGCTGGCCTACTTGGGTGGCAGGCCGGATCTCCCGCTACTGATAGTGGGTGACTTTAATTGCTGGTTGAGTCCCTCCATGGACAGACACTCCAGCTCTGGGGTCTCTGCCACATCGAGGGAGTCTTCATTGCTGAGACTGCTCAATGAAGTGGGTTGGATTGATATATGTAGGTTCAAGCACCCTTTGGAAAAACAGTTCTCCTGCTTCTCCAAAACTCATGGGATGCTGTCCAGAATTGACCTAGCTGTTGGTAACCCTGCCATGCTCCCATCTGTCTCAGACGTTATGTATAAGCCCCGCAGTGTGTCGGATCACTCACATGTAGTGATCACTTTGATTGTCTCCCCACCTTCCACCCTTCGGAGAGCCCCCATGAAATTGAATGCCTTTTGGCTGAAACTATTTTTGACTCACGAGGAGGTGGAGCGGAGCATGGGGGATTTTCTTGATGGCAGGGACTTTGCCGACTCCCCGATGTCTCAGTGGGATGCCTTTAAAGCATATCTGAGGGGGTTACTTATCTCCAAAATTGATAAGGTAAAAAAGAACTCTTCTGGGCTCAAAAAGGACCTTGAAAAACAGGTAGTGGCCCTAGAGGAGGCATTTGTTCAAACCCCCACGGATTCTGCCAGGGAGGCATGGCAGTCGGCTCAATCAGCTTATGAGCGGCTGTTGTCCTCCACGGCAGAAAAAAAGGTATAAAAAATTGGACTCATTTTGGCTTTTAATTGTAGAATGTGGACATTACATGTTACTACACTGCCACTACAGTGAAAAATACTCTTTCAAAGAGCACTGTGTATTGTCGAGTCCCAAAGAGCTTATAATCCTTAATTTTTTCCCCCGTTATATAGGTTGTCCTGAAGGGTCTGGTATGGAACTAAAGGGAACCCAGCATTGTTTTGTTTTTTTTTGGGTCTCCTTTGACATCAATACAGACCCTTATCAAGGATAAGGGTCTGGTATGTACTTTTAAGGGGAACTCCATGCCATTTTTTTGTATGGGGGCCCCCCATTGAAATCTACTCCAGACCCTTATCTAGGACCCTTATCTAGGATAAGGGTCTGGAATAGATGAAGGGAATCCCTGGGTGCTTTTTTTACATAGTTAGTGGGTTGCATATATTGTATACAAGGCAGGAAGTAAGTTGTATACAAGTCAGGTTCAGGATATGCCCCCAGACACACTGTTAAAATAAATTATGAAAATTGCTACTCACTTAGGTACATATCCTCCAGAGCAGTGCCCAATACCATTAGTTTGATAATGCCTTGCTTGATAGCCTTGAAAATGGCCATTACTCTTTTTAACGTTAGGCTCCCATTGATTTCAAAGGGGTTCAAATTTGGCACTTCAACTTTAGTCATGTTCTGTAAACACGCCTCAAGCTGAACCCAGGTACATTTGGCTCATCCCCAGCCATAAAAGTACAAGAACTTGGGAGAAATTTCCTATTAAGAACACAATAAACCTGGCATTTTTATTTAGAGCAGCCCTTTTAAAGCAGGGTGCCTTCAGGTGTCTTCTGGGATGCTTTGGCAAATTACCTAGAAATTGCCCAAAAACTGTACACAAGCCAGCGGATGGATCAAGCCTGCCTATTAGTTACACAAAGCCATGGGTTTTCATTGTGCCCCATTCAAACCTTCTAGCCACCAGTGTCTTAACAACCAATGATGTCATTGGTTAATAAGGAGGACGTCGGGGGGCCCAACCCTCCCCTGCTCCTCTCCTTCAGCACCACAGTCACATTGGTGGAGTGAGGGAGAGAAACCGAAGGAGAAGAGAAACTTCTTTAAATTTTAGAATAGGTGCCTTGAGATTGTGTGTAATTTTAAAGTGTGCCTGGACTGAAAAAACATTTGAGAAATAGAGCATGCTTTTCCCTTATTGCTAAATTTGTGAACCAGTTATGGCATAAACATAGCCCAAAAAATCTGCAGGAGATCTTAGTACCCGAATGCCCTGCAGATTTGTAGGCTTATTTGATAGTAGTTGTAGTTCTCGAGCAACTGAAACAGAAAAAGATTGTCTGAACTTGGTATAGAATATTTCCATAAATGCGTAACCCAATTATTACAAGCAAACATTTCAGTATGTGCAACACAAAAAAAATATCAAAATATTTTTGTGACAAACACAAAATTATGCCACAACTGACAGTGTCTGTGTTTGTCATGTGCTTATTCACACTTGATCCCAACTTGTCAATCTTGTCACCTGTTGTGATCACACAGTTGTCTAATTCCACATAAAACCCCTAAGTCCTCGTGATTATGTCACACATTAACTGTAAAGCAGTCAAACTTCTGAAAAGACAAGTGTAAAATTTAGCTACAAACTATCAAACACTAATTAGTCTGGAAAAAAGACCGACTGTCTCAGATTATCTGGGTACATTGCATGTAACAGTATGACATGAGTTTTGCCACCATGGCAAACGTTTCAAAATAACACATTCAAGTGACTAGTAGTAATCATAGCGATTGGTGTTTATTAGTGCCTATTAGGCAGTGTAGCTGGAAAAGTTAATGAAAAAAGAAAAGTGTTGCAGTGTTCACTTGGAAAAAAATATGTTGTAGTTTAAGGAGGTTTACTTGTTAAATGTCCATGGAATCAAAACCCCTTAAAACACAGTGGAATCTTAAATCTTAAATCTGGTAACTTAAAGGGGTTGTAAAGGTTTGTTTTTTATTTTCTAAATAGGTTCCTTTAAGCTAGTGCATTGTTGCTTCACTTACCTTTCCCTTCTAAATATTTTTTTCTTTGTCTGAATTTCTCACTTCCTGTTCCTCCTCAGTAAGCTTGCCCCCATCATCTGAGCCGTTCTGTCGGGGGGTTAGTCAGCGTGCTCGCCCCCTCCCTTGGGACTACATCCCTGCGGGGAGACGCTGTGAACGTTCACACGATCGGATTTTCTGACAACAAATGTGTGATGGCAGGGTTTTTTTTTCGGAAAATCCGACCGTTTGTATGCTCCATCGGACAATTGTTGTCGGATTTTTCGACAACAAATGTTTTATAGCATGCTTTAAAATTGTCCGACAACAAATGTGTGCCGTCGGATTATCACACAAGTCCGTCGGAAAAAATCAAAAGTACAAACACGCATGCTCAGAAGCAATGCTAACCATAGCACAACATTAGCAGAAGTTGCCCAAATGGTGGGGCTAAAGAGCAGAAAAAAACACGTAGTTTCTGTTTGTTAGCTGACAAAAGTTTTGCCGTCTGTATGCAGAAGAAGTTCACGGCCAACGCCCTTCGGACAAAATTCCACTGATTGTTTGATGGAAATACGATCCTGTGTACGAGGCTTTAGTCTGAGCCCTGGTTCACATTGATTTGATTTGGCTGATTTGACACTTGCCGGCAATGGCACCGTCCTAATCGGTGCAACGCCGCATTTGCGGCACCACACCGATTCCCAAAAGTAGTTTCTGTACTACTTTTGGCAATTTTGGGGTGCAATTTCCATTGACATCTGTGCAGAAACCCACACAGATGTCTCTGAAAGTCGGGAATGACAGGCGGGAATGAAATCGTACGAGTTCAGCTTAACTCGCACAATTTCATTACCGCAGTCCTTGTGAACCAGGACTTAGGCCTATATTTTACAGGGTAAGTATCCATGACAGCCGCCTCATCAGCCCCACGCAGGGGTTAAAAAGAACTGGAAACACAGAAGAAGGCAAGGGCACCTCCAAAGGTATCAAAATATCAAGCTTTGAACAGTCAGAGGAAATAGAGCTTCTCTTCTTATGTGACCAAGTCTGCCTTCAGACAAGGCTGGTGAAACAGTCCCCTTAAATATATTTAATGTATATGTGAACCCTCACATTGTACAACAACCCATTCAGCTTAAAATGGAAATGAAAGATAAACTTTTGCGTATAGATAAAAAAGAATAATAAAGCTGCGCTACCAATAGTTGAAAATTCTGTGAAAAATATATAAAATGCAGTGAAAAATATATAAAATGCTCAAAATGTGCAACATATGAATTGCCCAAACTTGTGCACATTCACAAATAATGCTGTGACACAAATGTACAAATGAATAGACTTAAGTGAATGAAAAAATGTCCCAAATTAAAATCCAAAGAATATATCCTCGAGTCTTCCTCAAGATATTGTGACAGAAGGCAGGTAAAGTCACCAGGTTGCATCCAGGATGGAAGGTATATATGTCCTAGATTCAGGCTTTATGCCGATTTATACCACTAGGGGGAGTGCTGGGAGTCTTGCAGGGGAAGAGTTAATGAGCCCAGCTGAATCAAGTGGCTCATTGAGCCCTCTACAAGAACTCCCAGCATGCTAAGAGAGATGCTCCATCCTGGAACCAGTTCTGTGTTGTGTAGACTGGGGAGTGTCCTTTCTGTCCTGTGCGGTGAGACAAAGCCTGTGTGGCTAAAACTTCCAAAACAGGGAGATAGGGGCTGGGGCAGCACAAGGCTGCGCCTAGTTGTTAGACAGGGAAACTACGTGTGTAGTAAGCGGTCAAGCTGACCAGGATTTATTTTTTATGTTTCTTTTTGTTTTGCTGTTATACTTTTCACTGTAAATAGTTTAAAATAAACCGCACCTTTTGTTTTTTCAACTACCACTCTGTCTGCTGTGCCTGTTTTTGTGTGGTGAACCCATCCAGGGGGTCACACACACCCGCTGCTGAGCTAACCCCCTCACAGTCTGTGGAGAACCAGTGGCAGTTTTTTTTAAAGGCCAGCATGGAGGAGATACTGAAACAGCTGGCTCTAGCGAATGCCAATCAGCAGCAGACAAATGCAGGTTAGCAAAAGAGCCTTGCAGCTCAACAACAGACAAATGCAAATTTGCAACAGAGCCTGGCAGCCCAGCAGCAAGCTCATCAACAGAGTCTGGCAGCCCAGCAACAAGCCCAGCAGCAATCTGAGGCCCGCTTCATAGACCTGTTGCAGAAGCAAGAACAGAGACTACAGCAACAAATGGAGACATTAATGCAGCAACGTCCGCAGACCAGTGAGGCAAGTAGTTTCACTAATACTGCGTCCTTTGGGGTGAGTCGTTTACTGACAAAAATGACTGGAGAGGATGATCCAGAGGTGTTTTTGACCACATTTGAAAGGACTGCTGAAAGGGAAAAGTGGCCTAAGGAGCAGTGGGCTGGACTGGTGGCCCCTCTGTTAACTGGTGAATCTCAGAAAGCTTATTATGACCTAGAGCCTGACCAAGCAAAAGACTATGTGATGCTAAAAACTGAAATATTGGCACGGCTGGGTGTCACCCTGGCTGTCCGGGCTCAGCGTGTGCATAACTGGACTTTCCGGCTTGGAAAACCCCCCAGGTCTCAAATGTATGATCTCATTTACCTGAGCAGGAAGTGGCTACAGCCAGAGACTTCGTCCGCATCAAAGATTGTGGAACGTGTTGTGATGGATCGTTTCCTGAGAGCTCTTCCTACTGCCATCCAAAAGTGGGTAAGCCATGGAGACCCAGAAACGGCCGATAATCTTGTGGATCGTGTGGAGAAGTACTTGGCTACAGAGAACCTGACTGCCTCTTCCAGAGACTCACGGACTTTTCACCCTAAGACCAGATCATTCCCAGTGGCGGGTAAGATGATTCCAAGGGGTGAGGGTGGAGAGAATGAGAGGGTGAGAGTTCTCCCTAATGTCTGGCGAGAACAGCCTGGGAAGTCAGGGCCTCAAGAGGCAGCAAAAAGGATTGTTTGCTACCGCTGCCGGCAAGAGGGGCATATTGCAGCAAATTGCCCGGTTGTGGATGAACCCATGCAATGTGACTTTCTAAGGGACAGACGTCAGTCACTGTTTGCGACAGTCGCATGCACTGCCATTCGGGGAACTGAGAAACATTTATGCAAAATGTGTATTAATGGTAAAAATGTTTTTGTGTTGCTGGATTCAGGTAGCCTGGTGACACTGATAAAAGCTGAATTAGTCACTACAGAGGTCTTAGTGGATAACAAGGTAGCTGTTATTTGTGTGCATGGGGACACCCGAGAGTATCCTGTGACTACAGTGTGTTTTGAGACCTCCAAAGGTAACCTCTCTCATCAGGTGGGGTTAGTGTCTCAGTTACCACATAATGCCATTGTGGGAAGGGATTTTCCAAAGTTTTGGGAACACTGGGATCGTCCTGAGCCCCCCACTGGTGCCCCTATATACCAGGAATTTGATAGCCAGAATTCCTCTGAGAGTGGTGAGGACTCTCCAGAATTACCCTTGTCAGTATTGGCAGGGGAGACTCAAAAAACTGGGGAGGAGCCAACATCCTCAGACGAAAACGTGCCGTCTGTGGAGTTTTCTGATCTCGAGGTTCACAAGGAAAATTTTGCCACAGAACAGTTAAAAGACCCCACCCTAATAAAGGCACGGGAAAACGTAGTGAAAATAGATGGCGAGTTAATGAACCCAGATGAGACCTGCACTTACCCGTACTTCATCGTGGAAAAGGACCTACTGTATCGGGTGGCTAAAAGAGCAGAAGAAACCATTGAGCAGCTTGTGGTCCCCAAACCTTACAGGAAGTTGGTGTTAGAGTTGGCCCATGGGCACATTCTTGGAGGTCATCTAGGGACAGAGAAAACCCGAGGGAGAGTATTGCAAAGATTCTATTGGCCTGGGGAAATGAAGGAAACAGAAAATTATTGTTCCTCCTGCCCTGTGTGTCAGAGGTCGGCACCGATGCCACATTTCCGTAACCCGCTGGTACCTCTTCCCATCATTGAGGTCCCCTTTGAGAGGATCGCAATGGATTTGGTAGGTCCGATAATGAAGTCCGCTAGGGGGCATCAGTACATTTTGGTTATATTGGACTATGCCACCTATTATCCGGAAGCGATTCCTCTCCGAAATACCTTGGCCAAAACCATAGCCAAAGAGCTATCTCTTGTTTTTAGCCGTGTGGGTATTTGTAAAGATCTGCTTACAGACCAAGGTACACCCTTTATGTCCCGGGTTATGAAAGAGCTGTGTAAGTTGTTCAAAGTGACACAATTGCGTACATCTGTGTATCACCCCCAAACAGATGGGTTGGTTGAAAGATTCAACAAAACCCTAAAACAAATGTTAACGAAAGTGGTGGATAGAGATGGAAAGGATTGGGACTGTCTAATTCCCTATTTAATGTTTGCTATTAGGGAGGTACCCCAATCCTCTACGGGTTTCTCACCCTTTGAGTTACTCTATGGGAGACACCCCAGAGGGCTGTTGGATATCGCCAAGGAAACCTGGGAAAGTGAGAGTTCTCCCCACAGGAGTGTGATTGATCATGTCGCCCTGATGCAAGATAGAATTGCACAGGTAATGCCAATCGTAAAGGAACATTTGGCCCAAGCGCAGTTGGCACAGCAGAGAGTGTACAACCGTGGAGCCAGGACCCGTACCTTTTCCCCGGGGGATAGGGTATTGGTACTTTTCTCTACGGTTGAAAGCAAATTCCTCACCAAATGGCAAGGCCCCTATGAGATAATGGAAAAGTGATCAAAGTGAATTACAAGGTCAGACAACCAGGAAGGCGAAAGCCCGAACAGATCTATCACGTTAATCTGTTGAAAGCCTGGAGGGATAGGGAATCCCTAGTCGCGGAAACTTTGTCACCAGCTCACCCTGATTGCGGGATTCCTGAGGTTGGAATAGCAGTCACCTTGTCAAACCCCTAACAACAGGAGGTTAAGGAGTTTGTGCTTCGCAACAAGGAGGTTTTCTCTGAGCTGCCGGGACAAACGTCTGGCGTAGAGCATGATATTATTACCCCGCCCGGTGAAAGGGTGAAACTAAAACCCTATCGGATCCCAGAGGCCCGACGGGAGGCAATACGTGAGGAAGTACAGAAAATGCTAAAGTTAGGGGTGATAGAGGAGTCCCAAAGTGATTGGTCAAGTCCCATTGTGTTAGTGCCTAAACCGGATGGGAGCTGGTGATTTTGTAACGATTTTCGACAACTGAACAAAGTTACAAAATTTGACACCTACCCCATGCCACGTATAGATGAGTTGATCGACCGGCTGGGAACACCCCGATACATGACAACTCTTGATCTCACAAAAGGGTATTGGCAAATTCCCCTGGCCAAGTCGGCCAAGGAGAAAACCGCATTTGTAACCCCAGACGGGGCGTTCCAATATAAAAGAATGCCGTTTGGGTTACAGAATGCGCCGGCCACATTCCAGCGGAAAATGGACCAGATACTGAGGCCCCATCAGAAGTATGCCGCGGCTTACCTGGATGATGTAATTATCTACAGCACACATTGGGCCTCACATCTGCCAAAAGTGCAAGCAGTCCTAGACTCTATCCGGGAAGCTGGGTTTACGGCCAACCCCAAGAAATGTACCATTGGGGAGAAGGACGCCAAATATCTTGGGTACACCATTGGGAGGGGAGTAATAAAACCCCAAGTCAACAACGTCGAGGCCATACAGAATTGGCCACGTCCCAACAGCAAGAAGCAGGTACGAGCCTTTCTGGGAATCGCTGGTTATTATCGGCAATTCATTCCCCACTTTGCTTCTCAGGCTGTGCCCCTAACCAACCTGACAAAAGGGAAAGAGTCGGTCATGGTTAAATGGACCCCAGAGGCTGAGGCAGCATTCCAATTCTTAAAAAAAGCCTTATGTAGCCAGCCAGTGTTGTACTCACCAGACTTCTCTAGAGACTTTGTCGTACAAAGTGATGCATCAGACGTTGGGTTAGGAGCAGTATTGTCCCAGGTCTGGAACAGGGAAGAGCACCCAGTCATTTACCTCAGCAGGAAATTGAAGTCCCATGAGGTAAATTATGCCACGATTGAGAAGGAGTGTTTAGCGGTGAAGTGGGCTCTAGATTCTCTTCGGTACTATCTGCTAGGTAGGCACTTTGACATGATTACTGATCACGCTCCTTTAAAGTGGATGGCTCAAAACAAAGAGACAAATAGAAGAGTGAATAGGTGGTTCCTGGCCCTACAGGAATTCAACTTTACAGTAAAGCATCGCCCTGGCGTTCAAATGGGGAATGTGGATGCTTTGTCTCGAGTACACGCATGCCTGATTGCTTGTGTTCCAACCCCAAGGTTAAAACAAGAGGGGGGGTATGTGACAGAAGGCAGGTAAAGTCACCAGGTTGCATCCAGGATGGAAGGTATATATGTCCTAGATTCAGGCTTTATGCCGATTTATACCACTAGGGGGAGTGCTGGGAGTCTTGCAGGGGAAGAGTTAATGAGCCCAGCTGAATCAAGTGGCTCATTGAGGCCTCTACAAGAACTCCCAGCATGCTAAGAGAGATGTTCCATCCTGGAACCAGTTCTGTGTTGTGTAGACTGGGGAGTGTCCTTTCTGTCCTGTGTGGTGAGACAAAGCCTGTGTGGCTAAAACTTCCAAAACAGGGAGATAGGGGCTGGGGCAGCACAAGGCTGCGCCTAGTTGTTAGACAGGGAAACTACGTGTGTAGTAAGCGGTCAAGCTGACCAGGATTTATTTTTTATGTTTCTTTTGGTTTTGCTGTTATACTTTTCACTGTAAATAGTTTAAAATAAACCACACCTTTTGTTTTTTCAACTACCACTCTGTCTGCTGTGCCTGTTTTTGTGTGGTGAACCCATCCAGGGGGTCACACACACCCGCTGCTGAGCTAACCCCCTCACAATATATATATACACAATTGATGAAATCCACCCGTGCAGAAGATCTAATAATGGTGACAGTCCACACTCTGTAGCAATAGAGTAGTAAACGAAAAAATTATCCACCACCAATGAAGGGGATCCGCTTACCAGAACCTCGTGGTCCCCTACTACGGAGGACCCAGGGAAGCGTTGAGTACAAGTACTGCTGGGCTGCTGTGCTGGATGACTCCAAACTGCTCCACACCTGCTATACGCCACCCTTCAGGGCAGTGGGTCCCGATGGATAATGGATATATGGAACAAACAAAGGCCTCTGATAGTGTAAAATCCTTGAGTTTATTCCAAAAGCAAATACAAAAATACACTTACAGGGTTGCTGTAGTAGGTAGGCCTATAACCTGGTGCGCCGGCCGAACGCAAACAGGTCACCCTTCCATGCAGGGGTAACAAGCAAAATAGGGGGGTGACAACAGTACACCGCTCGTTCCGCCTGACTAGTTTCGTGACAGAATCACTTCTTCCAGGGGCACGGGAGGCACACTGCATCACCCCCCTAAATAGACAAACAAATCAAACCAAGCCTCCTTCTCACATTTCGTGCACATGCGCACCAGAATCCTTACCTCACCAGGCCTCACTTTGAGTCATCACCCTAACCAAACGCGTGTCCAAGACACCGCATAGTATCATGGGACTAGGTGGGCAGGTGCGTAATTAAGGCCTCAATAGCCTAAAGCGCCGAAAAACAATTGTGCCGCATCTCATTCGCGTGCGCATGCGCACCGCGGACCACACGTAACCAAGCCTCATTCTGGGATCTCACATCCCATAATAGACTACCTCATGTCTGAATAGTCTCGCGGGATTTCAGCGCTGACAAGCGAGACCCAGGAAGATCAGGCTTGGGACTTGAAAAACTACAAACATGGAGGTGCCTGTGATCACTCCACGTTCTCGCAAGATCAGCGCAAGGACTGGAGGACCCAGGCCAAAACAAAAGACGACACTGACACTCAATGAGGAACCGCAATTTAAACTGTCAATAGACAGAAAAAAGTCACGGGTGTCAGTTATTGCTAAAAACTTAATATGCATACATAATGACACTCATAGGAGCGAGAGAGATGTGCATACCAATGAACATATAATAATAATTAAATTTAAGGGTAAAAATAAACCTAGATTTTATTTAAAATTATGGGTAGTTTAAAGAGGGCTCTCCGAGGACAACACTGGTCTGCATTAGTCCAAGGAAGGAGATAGAGACACTCAAAAAAAACTTTTGGGAAGCTCATTGGCAAACAGGAAATCCACATAAATCTCACATGGTGTCACTATACTGGAGACCTGCGCCATCTTATGGACAAATATAAAATTATCAACCAAGATAATTCAAATAAATTTGAAATTTGAAATTTAAAATTCCATAGGACCTAAAATCCTTGAAAAAATAAATAAACAGACTGGGTTAGTAACGCATGGGTGGATGTCCAAACAAGCATCACACCTCAAACCTCCAATCCAGCCCATTCAAAATATAGGACTAATTAAAGTCCATGAACCTTATTTGCAAAATTCTCAAATGGGAAGAACTGCAAATGTGGGGCAACATAGCCCCGGGTTAAATAAAAAATATGTAATAAAGTGTAAATATGAATTAAAAATATAAAATATAAAACCACCTGAGCGGAAAAAATATATTAGAGATTATATTAAATCTAAAAAATTCTGTTGGTTCAGATGAAGACCCAAACTAAGGCTGGCGACATGCAGAAAAGTCGATAACCTCTTGATTGATTAACATGTAGTCGATTGGTAACATTGTTATTATTGGCCAATACATATCACAAAATCCTGTCCAAATACAATATTACAGACAATATCATCAAGAATTATTAATGAAGGCATTAATATCTGTGTCTACATTAAGCCCAAAAGGTACATAAGTTTTTAAACGGTAGATCCAGGCCATCTCCTGTTTCGAAATCTCCCGGACCAGGGAGCTCCCTCTCCAATGAGGTCTATATTTATCAATCCCTATGAACAGGGTGTTGGAGGGGTCCCTATTATGTACCTGGTTATAATGTTTCGACACCGAGTGCTTGTCAAAACCCTTACGAATATTAGCAATATGCTCATTCAATCTCACCCGGAGTGCCCTTTTGGTCCTCCCGATGTATTGTAATCATCATGGGCACTGAATGAGATACACCACCCCTTCGGTCGAGCATGATATAAAGGGCTCAACATCATAGGATCGGCCAGTGCTGGTAGAAGAGAAACTGCATATTTTTATGTCCTTACATATGTTAAGGGAACAAAGCTGACATCTTTTACATCTAAAGTAACCTGTCAAATGCTGTAAAAAAGTCCTATTTGCTTTAGGAGGATCCTGGATACTGGGGGAAATCTGATTTGACAACGAGGATGCACCCCTAAATACAATCGTTGGTCTCTCGGGCAACACAGGAGCCAAAACTTGATCTGTTGCCAAAACATGCCAATGTTTCTGAATTAACTTTTATATATTTTGATGCTGCACAGAAAAAGTGGTGACGAATGGCAGTGAAAATCTACCATCATCACTAGATCTGACTCTATCGCTCAAAAGAGATTCTCTCTCTGTATCCCTCGTAGTTTGAACCAGCTGTGTCAATGTAGTTTGGTCATAACCTTTTTCTATGAATCTACTGGAAAGAACCAGAGCCTGGCTATCAAAGGACTCAATCTCAGTGCAGTTACGCCGCAGACGCGTAAACTGCCCCTAGAGTACTGCTTTCAGCCATGGTCCATAGTGACAGCTGTCAAGAGGGATATATGAGTTACGGTCAGTAGATTTAAAAAAAGTGGAGGTCAAAAATTGACTTCCCTTGACAGAAATCTTTAAGTCCAGAAAGTGGACCTCCTCCTGACTGGCTTCAAAACTAAACCTAATACCCCTATTGTTCTCATTTAGATCCGACATGAATGTCTTCAGATCAGACTCACTGCCATCCCATAGGAGGAGGACGTCGTCGATGTACCTGGACCAGAGAAGAACTTCCGGTCTGTGGCAAACATCGACGATGTCCTCCTCCCACTTGGCCATAAATAAATTGGCCAAGCTGGGGGCATATTTAGCCCCCATAGCAACACCCCTATCTTGGCGGTAGAACTGGTTGTCAAACCAGAAATAATTGTGACTGGCTGCGTATTGAAGAAGCTCCATCAGAAAATCAATCTGCAATGGAGCTAACCCCGAACCTCTGTTTAGATACAAGCTGACAGCTTCAAAACCAAGCTGGTGAGGGATTATGGTATAGAGATTCGGCACAATTGTTTTTCGGCGCTTTAGGCTATTGAGGCCTTAATTGCGCACCTCTCCACCTAGTCCCATGATACTATGCGGCGTCTTGGACACGCGTTTGGTTAGGGTGATGACCCAAAGTGAGGCCTGGTGAGGTAAGGATTCTGGCGCACATGCGCACGAAATGTGAGAAGGAGGCTTGGTTTGATTTGTTTGTCTATTTAGGGGGGTGATGCAGTGTGCCTCCCGTGCCCCTGGAAGAAGTGATTCTGTCACGAAACTAGTCGGGCGGAACGAGCGGTGTACTGTTGTCACCCCCCTATTTTGCTCGTTACCCCTGCATGGAAGGGTGACCTGTTTGCGTTCGGCCGGTGCACCAGGTTATAGGCCTACCTACTACTGCAACCCTGCAAGTGTATTTTTGTATTTGCTTTTGGAATAAACTCAAGGATTTTACACTATCAGAGGTCTTTGTTTGTTCCATATATCCATTATCCATCGGGACCCACTGCCCTGAAGGGTGGAGCAGTTTGGAGTCATCCAGCACAGCAGCCCAGCAGTACTTGTACTCAACGCTTCCCTGGGTCCTCCGTAATAGGGGACCACGGGGTTCTGGTAAGCGGATCCCCTTCATTGGTGGTGGATAATTTTTTCGTTTACTACTCTATTGCTACAGAGTGTGGACTGTCACCATTATTAGATCTTCTGCATGGGTGGATTTCATCAATTGTGTATATATATATCTTGAGGAAGACTCGAGGATATATTCTTTGGATTTTAATTTGGGACATTTTTTCATTCACTTAAGTCTATTCATTTGTACATTTGTGTCACAGCATTATTTGTGAATGTGCACAAGTTTGGGCAATTCATATGTTGCACATTTTGAGCATTTTATATATTTTTCACTGCATTTTATATATTTTTCACTGAATTTTTAACTATTGGTAGCACGGCTTTATTATTCTTTTTTATGTTGTTCACTGGTTTATGTATCACAGAAAGCCGCAGCTCTGCACTGGTATTTATTTACATTTCCTACAGAGTAGGAATCTTTTTTTATAATTTCACTCTTAGCGCAGTTTCTTTTATTTTTCTTATTTGTGTATAGATATTTATAAGTGATTAAACAAACTCAGCTCTCAGTTCTTAGCTACATAAGAAGCTCAAAGAGCTGGGGTGGAGAAACAGCATCACACTGAACTTCCCAGTGAATGGCTGTGCAAAGGGGGAGGGGGTGTCAGCAGAAGTATGATCATTGGAGGAGAGCAGAAGCAGGCTGAGTCTTTAGCACAGCTAGAAAACTGACCACGTTGTGCTCTTATGCCTACTGTGGTTAGTTTTAATAGTAAAACAGGAATAGGAAACACCAGGTATTTCAAACAAAGAAAGCAATACAAAGAGAACAGGATACTTTTCCGTATATGGTACAACAGGCATATACAGTATCATGAATATAAAATGTTGGGTTTACATATTCTTTAAATTATATATATTTTGCAGTTTGCCTGGAGATCAGATTTAAAGTTAGTATTTGGTTTCTGTGCTTCTGGAGTATGCTAGAAGAAGAAATGAAGAGTTGGGAGAAGCCTGTGATAACACCCTAAAGGCAATTTGTTAACCTTAAAATGTGTACAAATACATTTAAAGCGGAGTTCCGCCGACAAAAAACAAACATTAAAAGTCAGCAGATACAAATACTGCAGCTGCTGACTTTTATTTTAGGACACTTACCTGTCTAGGGCGCCCGCGATGTCGGCACCCCAAGCCAATCTTTCCCTCGGCTCTCGGGTGCTGCTGCCGCCATCTACGGTAAGGGAATTAGGAAGTGAAGCCTTGCGGCTTCACTTCCTGGTTCCCTACTGCGCATGCGCGAGTCGTGCCGTGCTATTCCACTGGTCCCTGCTGTCTTATGGGACCTGTGTGTCTCCCAGAAGACAGTAGGGGGGCGGAGAACTCGCCGGATGTGACATAGGTCACCGCTCCGACCTATGCCCGGAAGTGGGAGCAAATACCTGTATTACACAGGTATCTACTCCCTCCTCCCCCCTTGCCACGTTACTGCCACAGGTGTGGATTGCTGCTTGCCACGTCACCTGCCACCAGATGTGGATTGCCATGTCACCTGCCACCAGATGTGGATTGTCGTTTGCCACGTCACCTGCCACCAGATGTGGATTGCCACTTGCCACGTCACCTGCCACTAGGTGTAGATTGCCACGTCACCTGCCACCAGGTGTGGATTGCCATGTCACCTGCCACCAGATGTGGATTGCTACTTGCCACGCCACCTGCCACCAAATGTGGTTTGCCACCTGCCATCAGATTTTTTTGTCACCTGGCACCAGATGAGGTTTGTCACCTGCCGTGGTGGCAGCACAGGTCAGTGAGGGAGAAAAGCGGTGATCCGTGCGGGCGGTGAGAGATGATCTCATCTCTCTGCTCCCCCGCCTCACCTCCAGCAGTGTAGCTTCCCCGATGTGTGGGCGGAAATGCGGTGATCCGTGCGGGTGGTGAGAGATGATCTAATTTCTCTGCTCCCCGCCTCACTGCACTGTAGCGGCCCCGCTGTGTGGGCGGAAGAGCGGTGACCAGGCCGGGTGGTGAGAGATGACATATATCTGCTTGCCCGCTGCCACACATCAGACCTTCGCGGCCCGTCTGCAAATAGGCCACGGCCCGGCAGTGGCCCGTGGCCCGGGGGTTGGGGAACCCTAGTTTAAACGATGCTCAAGTGGTACTAAGGGGCCCAAAGTGTGCCAGGAGAATATCCCCCACACCATTACACCACCACCACCAGCCTGAAAAGTTGATACATCCATGCTTTCATGTTGTTTATGACAAATTCTGACCCTACCATCTGAATGTCGCAGCAGAAATAGAGACTCATCAGACCAGGCAACATTTTTCCAATCTTCTATTGTCCAATTTTTGTTGAGCCTGTGCAAATTATAGCCTCAGTTTCCTGTTCTTAGCTGACAGGAGTGGCACCTGGTGTGGTCTTCTGCTGCTGTAGCCCATCTGCTTCAAGGTTCTATGTGTTGTGCATTCAGAGATGGTATTCTGCATACCTTGGTTGTAACGAGTGGTTATTTGCGTTACTGTTGCCTTTCTATCATCTCAAACCAGTCTGCCCATTCTCCTCTGACCTCTGACATCAATGAGGCATTTTCCTTCACACAACTGCCGCTCTCTAGATTTTTTTTTTTTCAGACCTTTCTCTGTAAACCCGAGAGATTGTTGTGTGTCAAAATCCCAGCAGATCGGCGGTCTAGTGTATAACCTTTACATATTATTATTATTATTATTATTATTATTTACAAAATGAAAATGATAAAGGGATTCAAGGGGCAATAGCAAAAATCTACAAATAACACAAAAAGTTCTTTACTATTTTCAGAAGATCGGGACACAGTAGGATCTAGCAATTAAACACAAAGAAATTCACATTAAATTTGCACTTAAATAACAATGAGAACTAAATGCAGCTAATTATATACCTTTATCAGATGCATTAACTGATACCGTAAAGTTTGTATCCAATTGCTATAATTAAGCCACAACTTTTCTAAATTATAGATTTCAACGAATGCAAGCAACGGTCCAATATTATCTATTTTATAAAATAAATTTGTTCACTTCCTGAACATTTAACAAATAATAGCATTTTGCTTATTCAACTGAAAAAGCATTCCCTATGATGCAGACAAAAACATAGCATTTGTTATATGTTGGCACTTTAAAAAATGCTAATAAAATATTATTTATATTATTATTATAGCACTGCGGACTGCTTTTAAAAACAGAAGGGAAGAGAACATTTAGTTGACACCAGTAGCATCCAGATTGAAGCTGACATTTTCTAGTGCGGGTTAGGACATAAAAACAAGCGGCTTGATTGCTATAGATGACGCCTCTACTTTTTCATGTCTTTTCAAGGTTTAAACAAAACACTAGGCAGATATAAGAGGCACACATTTATATAGCTCTATATCCATTAATTCATATATTTTTTTTTTTTTTTAAGTGCAAGCAGTTGAATTTAACTTGATATCAGTCTCTTACAGTCCCCTATACAACAGAGTTTAGACTAGGAGAGAGAAACAGCACAAGAAGCCAATGAGTTGTGTTGCAAAGAACAAATGCTAATAAGGAACATGCTGATAGGTGCTCTTTCACTGTCCAGTCACAGTCTAGGGGAAGGACAAGACCTGTAAGTGTTATGCCCTGTACACACGACCTGTTTACCCGTCGGAATAAACTCGGATGGAATTCCGCTCAAGCTGTCTTGCATACACACGGTCACACCAAATTAAGAACGCGGTGACGTACAACACTACGACGAGCCGAGAAAAATGAAGTTCAATGCTTCCGAGCATGCGTCGACTTGATTCTGAGCATGCATGGTTTTTAGTACGTCGGAATTGCATCCAGACGATCGGAATGTTCTCTATCTAATTCCGTCAGAATTTTCGACGGAAAAAGACAGATGGGCCATACACACGGTCGGAATATCTGATGAAAAACTCCCATCGGAAATTCCGACCGTGTTTACGCGGCATTAGTGAATGGCAGCAGAGAAAAATCAGGTCTAGTGCTCTCCAAAATGGGTGGTGCTGGATGAGTATGGACATAACGAAAAATCTATTGGCAGATAAAACAGCTTTCATAAATGTATTGTATCTGTGTATTTAGCTGTTTACTTGGAGTTCAGCTTTAATACATAAGCCATACTATTTGGTGAGTGAAAATAACTGTCTAAACAACAAAGCTTTGCTTGGTAAACCCAGTTACTTTAACGTAAAGCTGAGTTCCACCCAAAAATGGGACTTCCGCTTTTCAGAAATCCTCCCCCCCTCCGGTGTCACATTTGGCATCTTTCAGGGGGGAGGGGGGAGAAGATACCTGTCTAATACAGGTATTTTGCTCTCACTTTCGGGCATAGATAGCCGAGCCACCCACGGCTATCTACGCCACGTCTGGCGCTTCCTCTGTCCCCCCGCTGTCTTCTGGGAGACACACAGGTCCCAGAAGACAGCAGGGACCAGTGGGATCGCGCAGCACGAGTCGCGCATGCGCAGTAGGGAACCAGGCTGTGAAGCCGCAAAGCTTCACTTCCTGATTCCCTTACCGAAGATGGCAGCGCCTCCACCCGAGAGCCAAGGGACAGATCGGCTTCGGGTGCCAACGTCGCGGGCGCCCTGGACAGTTAAGTGTCCTTATTTTAAAAGTCAGCAGCTGCAGTATTTGTAGCTGCTGACTTTAAAAAAATAAAAAATTAGCAGAACTCCGCTTTACAGTAATAAGATAATAATGTTGGAAAGCACAGGTTATCCATATAAACTTTATATTAAACCTTTATGATGAGTTAGGGGGAGACTCAACATGAATGTGAGTGTCCCCCCCCCCCAACTGAACACCACATTTTGCAGTGGTGGAGAGCCCACTGCATGTAAAATCTGGGATAATCACCATGGACTGCTCTGCCTGGAAAACAATTGAAATAGCATGTAGGTCAAGCAAGCACTAGTTGTACTTTAGGTCCATTCCACACCACTCCACTGTGGTTTCCCCGCAGTGCAGGTGCAACGCTGTGTACCCATGGTTTTCGCATGGGTTAGCCGCACTTTGCTATAGACTTCCATTAGATTGGCCGGTTTTGGTGCCATTTTTGTAATGCATACAGAACTTTTGGTGTGATTTCAGAAAATGCACCAAAACTGCCCTATCTAATAGGAGTATATGGCAAAGCATGGCTAACCCAAACAAAAAAAGTGAATCATGCCACGTACACACGATCGGAATTTCCGACAACAAATGTACGATGTGAGCTTTTGGTCGGATATTCCGACCGTGTGTAGGCTCCATCGGACATTTGCTGTCGGAACGCACAAAAATCCTACGCATGCTCGGAATCAATTTGACGCATGCTCGGAATCATTGAACTTAATTTTTCTCGTCACGTCACAGCGTTCTTGGCGATTGGAATTTCCAAGCAACATTTGTGTGACCGTGTGTATGCAAGACAAGTTTGAGCGAAAATCCGTCTGAAAAAAAATCCACGGTTTTGTTGTCAGAATGTCCGATCGTGTGTACGCGGCAATAGTTTGAAGTCCCTGTAAGACAAGTGTAGCGCCCTGCCCCCATTGATTGGGGCGCTATTGTAAATTTAGGAGGTGTCTGAGCCAATAGTTGGGCTCAGAAATTGTGTAATTATATACAAATTTCCTCTGTCCTGGCTATGGTGGGGCCTGATAGTATTTTCCCTTGTTGCCTGAAGGTGGCGGTACCACCACAGGTCCATGTTGGAACGCAGGCAGACCATGGTGTATTGGGTGTCCCTTCTCGGCAGCGGTTCAGTGGGGGTGGTGCCCCGCTGTGCATGCTGGGGAGGGATACTTAAGGGGCGGACGCCATTGTCAGGGGTCTTTTTCGCCTCGTGGCCCTCCTGGCGCGAGGTATGTGTGTGTGATTTCGGTCTCGGGGCTACGTTGGCCCGAGGCTGCATCTCTTTTTAGTAGGCCCAGCTATGCTGGCTGGGGCCTGCAAAGAAAGGAAGAAAGACAAGGGATTCCCAGCTTTCTGTCCAAGTGGAGGAAGCTGCTTCACGAAGGAGACCAAGGGAGGAGACCGGCAAAGTGCTTGTGTCTCGGGTTAGGCCTGGTGGCTTTGTTGAAGAGGGATCCATAACTCTATTCGCCTCCCAGCTCGCCGAGTCGGCCTAAAGGTTCGTTCGCTGTTTGGCTGGAAGTTTGGGACTTTTAAATCCTGTGGCAGAGGATTCCTGGACTATCCATTTACATGTTCATTTAAACGGTCTGTGGCAGAGACCCTACTGACACAGGTTCGTGTATCATCCCGGCTGCTAGGCCAAGTGAGAGGGGACTTTCCGGGTGATCAATACCCACTCGATCGTTGAGAGTGATGAAAGACTGATTGGAGGTCTAGATAATTTTTGTGAACTCTGTACCGCGTACCTGAATCCTCCCCTTATCTTTCCTACCTTCTACCTGCTACTTTCTCTACAAGTTTTACTGCAGCAAAAATAAAACCACAGTTGAAGGTATTACATCTTGTGTGGACATTGAAGTTACTGCAGACTTTCTCCCCTGACACCGAACTTAGAGGTAACGTGTAAGGCCCAAATTTAAACCAGCAGCTCCTACGGGGGTAGTGCTACACAAGTAAAACTGGATGGCCTGTGGCATGCACGTATGTGTAAACTACCATCATTGGAAGCTGCTATTTTATTATTAACCACTTGCCGCCCGACCTATAGCAGATTGACGGCGGCAAAGTGGTTTCAATATACTGACTGGACGTCATATGATGGGGATGCGCATCGCGGCGGTCAGTCTGACACCCCGCAACACCGATCAAGGTAAAGAGTCTCTGACGGAGACTCTTTACCACTAGGGTGCCCACTTGTCCCTGATTGCCCTGGATTGTCCCGTAATTCGCATTTGTGTCCCTTGTCCCGGGCACCTTCATTCCGGGACAATACATTGTCCCGGAATGAAATGAGGACACACAGCCACCCTAATAGACAATTGCCAAACTGGTTGATAGGGCCGCCCCGCCTGGCGTCTAGCAACCAGTGACGTCACATTCGCAGAGTCTCTCAGAGCGAGGCCCGAGAGGAGCAAGACTTTTGCCCGGTGCCTGACTCCTCCCGTCCCAACTCCCACAGCGCATTGCCCGAGCCGCCCGACTGCCTGAGGGGGGCCCCCCAGCCTGGACCAGGGAAAAAAGACTGGCGCTCAACCGCCCACCACACCGGACCAGTCCAGATTAGAAGGTGAGCAAATGGAACCTGATTGGAGCAGGTCAGGTGACAAGTCGGAGCCCTGGGGCTGGGGACAGTACAGTAATAAATGAGGCTTACAAAGTGGGACCCTGCCCTGGGGGGCAATAAAAATGAAGCTGACAAGTGGGTAGCAATAAAAAATGAAGCTGACAAATAGGGGGAAATAAAAAATGAAGCTGACAAGTGGGGTCACTAAAATGAGGCCGACAAGTGGGAGGCAGTAAAAAAATTAAGCTGACAAGTGGGGGCAATAAAAAATATATATGTAAAAAATGTATATCACCTATCTAAACTGGTGACCACTGTTTGCTTTTGTTTTTCCAAAAACTGGCAAAAAAAAAGTATCAAAAATCATCTTTTTTGGGGCTGGCGTGAGGGCGTGCACGGGGGGTGTCCCTGAATGGCAGTTCGGAAATGTGGTCACCCTATTTACCACGTGATCAGCCGTGTCCAATCACGGCTGATCACGATGTAAACAGGAAAAGCCGGTCATCGGCTTTTCCTCACTCGCGTCTGTCAGACGCGAGTAGAGGAGAGCCGATCGGCTGCTCCTCTGACAGGGAGGGTTTGTGCTGATCCATTATCAGCGCAGCCCCCCAAGGATGCCCACACTGGACCACCAGGGGTGCCACCCAAGACCACCAGGGATGCCCAGCTTAAGGTATGCCACCCAAGACCACCAGGGATGCAAATTAGAAATGGCTAATGGATGCCAATCAGTGCCCACAATGGATGCCAATCAGTGCCCACAATGGGCACCACTGATTGGCAGGCATTATTGTTTGGCACTGATTGGCATCCATTAGTACAACACATTACAGTACAGTGCCACCAATCAGTGCCCATCCATGCCGCCTATCAGTGCCCATCCGTGTCGCCTATCCGTGCCGCTTCATGCCGCCTATCTGTGCCCATCCGTGCCGCCTATCTGTGCCCATCCATGCCGCCTATCTGTGCCCATCCGTGCCGCCTATCTGTGCCCATCCTTGCCGCCTACCAGTGCCCATCCGTGCCGCCTATCGGTGCCCATCCGTGCTGCCTATCGGTGCCCATCCGTGCCGCCTATCGGTGCCCATCAGTGCCGCCTCATCGGTGCCCATCAGTGCCGCCTCATCGGTGCCCATCAGTGCCGCCTTATCAGTGCCCGTCAGTGCAGCCCCATCAGTGCCCATCAGTGAAGGAGAAAACTTACTTATTTACAAAGTTTTGTAACTGAAACAAAATAAAAACTTTTTTTTTTCAAAATTTTCTGTCTTTTTTTTTTTTAGCAGAAAATAAAAATCGCAGAGGTGATCAAATACCACCAAAAGAAATCTCTATTTGTGGGAACAAAATAATAAAAATTTAGTTTGGGTACAGTGTAGCACAACCGCGCAATTGTCATTCAACTTGCAACAGCGCAGAAAGCTGAAAATTGGTCTGGGCAGGAAGGTGTATAAGTGCCCAGTATGGAAGTGGTTGATTAGCCAAGAGAACTTCATAAGAGCCACAGTAATATTGCTCTTCTGCTACATTACCAGGAGCCCACATTTTACAGAAACTATAGCTAGTAACAGACAATTGCCTTCCTGACACACAGGGGGAGATTTACTAAAACTGGAGAGTGCAAAATCTGGTGCAGCTCTGCATAGAAACCAATCAGCTTCCAGGTTTTATTGTCAAAGCTTAACTGAACAAGTCAACGTTAGAAGCTGATTGACTAATACGCACAGTTGCACCAGATTCCAAGTGATCCAGTTTTAATAAATCAATCCCAAAGAGTCCACTCTTGGAGCTAACTTATGGTTGAAACTTCCCAAGTCTCATTACAATGTTCAACTAAAACATGTCAGTCCAGGAAACTTCAAAAACTTCTGCTCTACTGTACCCCAATTATAACTTTGCTTGTGTAGTAACTATCCAAGTTGAAAAAGCAAACGTATTTTCTCTATAATGGTAGTGGGTGCTGCTGTACTGTGCTGGGTACTGCTACAGCCACAGTAATAGTTTAGCTGCTATAATAACAATAATATATTTGAAGAGTGATGAACATTTGAGATTAAATACATATTTTCTACTGGAACATTGCGTCCTGTCTTTAATTTGAAAAAGTACTGTTTTGCCCATTGTTTTTCAAAAGCTGTAACTGATGGCAGTATTTGAAATATACAATGTATAGTTTATCTTTACTCTGTATGCAGCCATGGTCCTTCATTGTACATCCATTAACATCAGTCACACACATATGGTTTATAGCAGCGTAAGTTCACTTGTGGCATGCCCTTTTACTAGTCTTCTCTATTTCAACTAATATGAAACATGCTGATTGCCATGGACACTTTAACGTGCTTAGAAGACATACAGATCAGAGGAAGCCTACAGAGCTCTTAGTTCTATACAGTGGTGGCTGGTGCTCCATTTTTTTGGGGGGGTGCAACAAAACCCCAACCAATGCCCCCCCCCCCCCTCAACGTCACTCGCAGACAATGGGACCTGCAGACAGACAGAGGGATAGATTGGATAGGACAGAGACAGATACATAGATAGATATACAGATATGTAGATATGTAGATAGATAGATAGATAGATAGATAGATAGATAGATAGATAGATAGATAGATAGATAGATAGATAGATAGATAGATAGATAGAGAGACAGATAGACAGATATGCCGATAGATAGATAGATAGATAGATAGATAGATAGATAGATAGATAGATAGATAGATAGATAGATAGATAGATAGATAGATAGATAGATAGATAGATAGATAGATAGATAGATAGATAGATAGATAGATAGATAGATAATCAGATAGATAATCAGATAAATAGATAATCAGATAGATAGATAATCAGATAGATAGATAGATAATCAATCTACCTATCCATCTGATTATCTATCTGATTATCCATCTGATTATCCATCTGATTATCTATCTATCACGTGGCCTGGTACGGTTCAGGAGGGGGGCTCCTCGTATTTTCCTGCGGCCTGCCATGTTGCGTGCTCGGATAAAGGGTCTGGTATGGATTTTTGGGGGGAACTCCACGACATTTTTTTTTAAATTTGGCGTAGGGTTCCCCTTAATATCCATACCAGACCTGAAGGGCCTGGTAATGGAATTTGGGGGGACCCCCACGCATTTTTTTTTTCAATGACTTTTCTCTGTATTGCTGGGAGCCGACAATTCATTATAGCCGTGAATGCTTTTAAATGACTTTTTTTCCTTCGGAAATGACACCTTGTGCAGGGACAGTTCTAAGCACGGGAAACACGCGCTGCTTCACAGGCATACTATACACCCCCCCCAGGTACGAAATTTAAAGGAATATTTCACTTTTATTGTTTCACTTTAAGCATTATTAAAATCACTGTTCCCTTTGTTTTGCATTGATACATGTCCCCTGGGGCAGGACCCGGGTCCCCAAACACTTTTTATGACAATAACTTGCATATAAGCCTTTAAAATTAGCACTTTAGATTTCTCCCATAGACTTTTACAGGGTGTTCCGCGTCTTTTCGAATTTACTGCAAACACCCCAAATTGTTCGCTGTTCGGCGAACGGGCGAACAGGCAATGTTCGAGTCGAACATGTGTTCGACTCGAACTCGAAGCTCATCCCTAGTGCCAATATATTTGCTAGTTCATCAAATGTGACTATGAAAAACAATAGTGTCTCCAAAAAAAAAGTGCGTCTCCTTTCACCAGCTCCTAGGTAAGTATCCTACTCACCGGACGAAATTGACACCCTTGACAGGTAGTCAAAAACAGCAAACGGCCAAGGATCCAGAGACAGCAGCTCAAGGCAAATATGTTCCCCGAATGGATATGGTATATTCAACCTGTCTAGTGTTCTCCGACATGAGACCGACCGTCCAGACCTCTGACAATACTGGTCATCCTCCCCGATCTACTCAGACACCGAGCCTGGCCTCCTATTTGAAGCCTTTGAGCTTTTCTACCTGCTGCTTCACTTACACACTGTATTATATTATATTGTTTAGTAATTTTCCAGGGTGCGCAGGAGGAATGGGTTTGTAGATACCTTTATTTTTCTTTCAGACTTCTATTTAGCTTTTCCGCAGCAAATGGATCTGTCCTGACAATTCAGTTATTCAATATTACTCTAACTGGAGTTGTTTAAAAAAAAAGATAAAATAAATATGCAATATAAAAGAATTTTAGCAATGTGTATCACCTGTTTGTGAATACTCTGTTGGGAAGGAGAACTACTGCGTCACACATACAGGTTTCTAGCAGAATATGGTTTACTGAGGTGTGGACTACAAACTGTTAGGCCTCGTACACACGGCCGAGATTCTCGTTGAGAAAAACATGTCGTTTTTTTCGACGAGATTCTTGGACAAGAAACTTGTCCCGGCCGAGTGTACACACGCTCGTTTCAAAGAACCCGCGGTTCTTTGAAAGGAGTGTACGCGGTGACGTCATCGACTACGTCGAGCATGCGCTCGTCACATTCGATGCCGTCGCCGCCATCTTGGTACACCCTACGTATGCCTAGGAAGCTACCGCGCATGCGTCAAATTCATTTCGAACATGCGCGGGCTTCCGGGCGGACAGGTAAGTGTACACACACTCACTTTTCTCGTCGAGAAACACGCCGAGGAGAATCTCGACGAGAAAATAGAGAGCAGGTTCTCTATTTTCTCGTCGAGGTTTCTTGTCGGTTTTCTCGACGAGAAACACGCTAGCAGCGTACACACGACTGATTTACTCGGCAAGACCTCTCTGCCAGCAAGTTTCTTGCTGGTTCTTGCCGAGAAAATCGGTCGTGTGTACGAGGCCTGACACTCAATTCACCTTGCCATCCAAGTCAAAAAGCCTGTGTGCCTGCTAGGAGCTCATTTGTACAATTCAGCAGAGGCACGGAAGTAAAAAATACATTCAAGCACACGTAACCTGGCATTATGCGAGTCTGCTATACACGCAAGTTATTTTTGTGGATGTCGTCTAACAGCAAGATACATTTATGATTTATATATTATTCTGCATCTGTCTGTATATCCTATATTTCACAAAATAATGTTCTGCCTATAAAAGAAATGGCATTTTTTAGTATTCATAATATTTATTTATTTATTTATACATTTATTAGTTATTTATATAGCACAGACAATGTATGCAGCACTTTAATATTGTGCATTCACATCTGTCCCTGCCCACAGGGAGTTTACAATCTTAGGTCCCTATCTCCCATACATATATGCATACACATGGGACAATTTTACACGGCATGAATTCAAAACTCGAAACTTTGGAATTCAGAAGTCAGAATTTAAAATTCAGAAGTCAGAATTTAAAATTCAGAAGTCAGAATTTAAAATTCAGAAGTCAGAATTTAAAACCCAGAAGTCAGAATTTAAAACCCAGAAGTCAGAATTTAAAATTCAGAAGTCAGAATTTAAAATTCAGAAGTCAGAATTTAAAACCCAGAAGTCAGAATTTAAAACCCAGAAGTCAGAATTTAAAATCCAGAAGTCAGAATTTAAAATTCAGAAAGTCAGAATTTAAAATTCAGAAATCTGAGTTTGGTGCTCGGAGTTCGGGACTCGGAATTTCAAATTCTGAATTCATACCAGCATAGCTTAAGTGTGAGAGGAAACCTACACAAGCACGGGAAGAACATGCAAACTCCATGCAGATAGTGTCTTCAGTGATTCTTCTTCCCTGTATATCACTGTAGTAGGCACTGTATTACTAAACACAGAAGGTTGCCCCCTCAGCATAGGCACCATTTAGAGAACACTTTCCATTCTCCTAATAAATACAAAGCAGTCCCTAATTGGATGAGGTGGAGATAATGATGCCACTTCCCAGCCTCTCCAACTCATCCAATCAGAGAACGCTTGGCATTCAGTGAGAAAACGCAAAGTGTTCCCTGAATAGTGCCCATGCCGAGTGAGTAACCTCCCGTCTTTACAATGCAGTAAGGCAGATGCTCGGCACGGGGACCCAGAAGCTACGGGCAATCACTGTAGTAGTAACGGTGCCTACTATAGTGATTTTCAGCATTCACAGGTATACCATGGGAATGGCTCATACATACTTACATTGCTCCAATCTGAACCAATGTAAATATTGCCATACTTGGAACTCATCTTTAAATATATTTTCAAATAGTACCTTATAATGTCTTTATATTAGTCTCCTAAAAACCCCTGCACACCAAGACTCCCAACACTGTAAGCCAGTCAGATTCTACAACATTGCACAATGTTATTATTACTATAAAGTAGAGGCTTTCTGACAGACGAAGAGAGTACTGGGATGACTTCATCAGTGAACTGCTGACCCATCCCAATTCAAGCAAAGGCTGGGTGGTTCTTGACAAAGTTGTATTGCTTTACCTGTAGCAGGGCAAAGTCAGTGACCTAGCTATGCTGTCTGGCAGTGGCCTAGCTTTGCTGCATGGCTAAACAGAAATACCAATTTTTTTTGGACAGGTGTGATATTTCGCATATATTTATTTCAGGTGTGAATTTACCTTTACATCAGCAGCCAAAGACCGAATACACGCTATTAGATTTTCTGCAGATTTTTGTCTTGAGATTGACCAAAACCATGTAGTGCAAGGGCCTGCCTGATTCCATACAAATTGAAACTCTTATGCCCTGTACACACGATCGGATTTCCGATGGAATAAAATCCGATGGAATTTTCTGTCGGAATTCGGATGAAGCTGACTTCCATCAGTCTTGCATACACACCATCAGACAAAATTCCGACCGTCCAAAACGCTGTGACGTAAAACACTCTGACGAGCCGAGAAAAATGAAGTTCAATGCTTCTGAGCATACGTGTGTTTTTTTTCTGTAGGAGTTCCACACAGACGATCGTAATTTCCTATCGTTTTTTTTTCATCGGAAAAATTTAAAACATGTTCTATTTTTTTACACCGATGGAAAGAAGTCAGATGGGGCCCACACACAATCGTTTTTTCCGATGAAAAAAGACCATCGGATTTTTTTCAGCAGAAAAACCGATCGTGTGTACAGGGCATTAAGGTTTGACCTCATATTATATGGTTTTGGTAAATCTGAAGACAAAGATCTGCAGAAAATCTAATAGTGTGTATGGGGCTTTAGTCTAAGAATGTGGGAAACAGACAGCCATTTTACCAACGATCTGTCTTCCAGAAACCTATAGAAATGATTGTATTTTTTTTTTTATTTCCATTCATATTCCATTCCTAGGTTAGAAAAATATTCCTCTAAGCAATATGTAAGAATTCCGATTAATTTACGTATACAATACAGCTACAGTCCGTGTCACACCTAATTAGCTTTCCCTGTTAGTTTTCCCATTAGCGATGGACGTTCTAAACAATTACCAAGCCACAGAGTGGCACCATAATGGGACTTCACCAAAGAGCCTAATCTAGTGTGACACCAGCATCCCTTCCTGTATCACCACACATGCCATGTAATCGGATGCCTAGAGGGGTCCCATTAATATGCCATGTTTGGTGTAGCCCTGTGATTGCTCATACAACTTCACAATTGTATTATTTTACATTTGTTAAAAAGCAGGCAATTTTCACCCTGTCATAATCATTAGTCTCCCGATGGCTTGATTACATTTATTGAGATGTCACAGGTACTGGCTTGTCACCATCTGCCACATTAAATAAGCATCAGGCATGATTGCTTTTTACAGGTCACATTATGGAAGCTTGTGTGATCTGAATGCTGCATGTGGCTCTGCAAGAAGACAGGGGTGACAATGACTGTCTATTAAGGTAGATCCTAACCCAGTCACTCAAATACCATATAAGCTTTAAAGTGGAAGAAAAAGCCTACCTATAACTACTCCTAAATATGTTCCCTCCCCCTCTTCTCCTACCTAACCTGTATACAGGGGGTCCCCAGGTTACGAACCCGTTAGGGACTTTCCTCCTGTTTGTAGGTCGGAAATGTTCATAAGTCGGCAGCGCATGCGTGGCCAATTACGGACATTTCCGACATTTCCTGAGGCTCTGTCTGGCCGCGCATGCGCACAACAGCAGACGGTCCACCCAAAATGGCAGAGGGTCCCTGCAGCGCCCGGTTCATAAGTAGGAGAAGTTCGTAACTTGGGCGTTCGTAAGTCGGGGACCCCTTGTAGTGTATATGTGTACACAGGAAATGAAAACCTAAAGTGTAGCGCTAGTCAAACATGAATAAATAAATGCCTATAAACATAGGTAAAAAAAGTGCTCAAATAGTGAATATGAACAATGAAAAAAATGTTGATGCACTCATAAGTACACAGTTTAAATGTCTGTATAAGGCCTCATACCCACGGATGTTTTTACAGCCGCGTTTTTGAGAGTTTTTTATTGTTTTTTATGGTTTATTCCATCCTGCTTGTGTTCGGTTATTCCCGGTACAGCAATTTTGAGTGTACAGGATTGTCCAGGCCCCACTGTGGTACCACCACACAAAGCCTGTTTGACCCATAGAACGTATGTTCTCTTGGGTTCAAACGTTCCGGTAAGCTTTCTACCTATTGGTGGTGGTTTTCTTCACTTCCTCACCTTCACCGCTTTGTTTCTTTTTGAAGCCATCACCAAGTTTTGAACTCTTGTAAAGATTGAAGTTTTGCCACTATATGGACACACAGTTGTGCATTTGTGCACCAGTAACATGTTTTCTTAATACAGACATTTAAACTGTGTACTTATGAGTGCATCAACATTTTTTTCATTGTTCATATTCACTATTTGAGCACTTTTTTTTCCTATGTTTATAGGCATTTATTTATTCATGTTTGACTAGCGCTACACTTTTGGTTTCCATTTTCTTGCTATTTGTCTATTTTGCTGTGTTAGCTGCTTATCTGAAGAGCGTTATTCTTTATACCATATATGTGTACACATGGCTTTTTTCAGGAATGTGGGGGAACGCAGTTCCCACACCTCTAGCACTGAATGGCAAGGGGTGTGGGGTGTGCTGAAGGGTCTATTGATGCTGGTGGGGTCTATTGTCACCGGTGGGGATCTCTTTTTGTGTGAAGGTCTATTTTGCTGGGGGTCTTATGTTGCCGGTAGATGATCTACTGTTTAGGGAGAGGTCTATTGCTGCTAGCTGCTGGAGGGTCTATTGATGCAGGCTGCTGGGAGATCATTGTTTGCTGCTAGGGGGTCTACTGTTGCTGGGGGTGGTTTTTTGTTGTGGGTGTTTCAGTGCTACTAGGGTGTGGAGGGTCTATTGTTGTATGGGGGAACTATTGTTACTAGGGTGGGGCCTATTGTTGCTGGAGGGACCTATGGATGCTGGTGGAGTCTATTGTTGTATGGGAAATCTATTGTTGCTGGAGTGGGGTCTAATGTTGTTGACTGCAGGTGATCTATTTTCCTCCTTTCCTTGTTATTAACAAATTCCTTACACATTATTTAGCACCACAAAATGATACTTGGTCCTGTATTCTCTGAAAGGGGCAGTACTGGGTGGTAGGTAGGGGGGTGGAACCAGGAGACAGTGCTCTGGTGGGGGGCAGAGAAAAAAGGGGGGTTCCTGCACCTATTCTCTGAGAAAAAAAAAAGCCCTATGTGTACATACCTATATTTAATGTACTCTAGTTTGGTCATGTGATCCCGCAGCTCCAAATCCCCTGTCTCAGTGAGCAGCTGCCGCAGGGGAGAGGATAAGAGCCATCAATGGCTGGCTATGGGAGCCTATAGGTAACATCACAGCTCCAAAAATTCCCAGCTTTTGTCAAGCGCCCCCTTACACAGAGGTGCATGATCACATGACTGGACCAGAATAACAACAAATAGGTAAGTGCATGGATTTTTTTCTTCGGGTTAAGCAGGATAGGTTGGGTTGTAGGGCAGAGGACAGATCAAACTATCCAGACAAAGTGGCAGTTGGAGGATCGAGACAAACCATTTACCACTGAAAAGTGCTTACAATAGTTGGCTTTTTTTCATTTATGTAAAAGCTTTATAAAAAAAAAAATCTGTTGCTGTAACTGTTAAAAAGTGTTTTCTGGAGTCAGGCTTTAAAGTGGTTGAAAACTCTGACAATCCACTTTTTTCTACAGGTAAGCCTATAATAAGGCTTACCTGTAGCTACCCCGGATATCTCCTAAACCTGCATGGTTTAAGAGATATCCCCTGTATCAGTATATGCTGACGTCATCGGCACATTCGCACTGAAACATTGGCTCGTTCGTGCCATTGCTTCAGCTAGTGTGCCGTTACCGGCGGCTCCCATGCACATGCGGGAGTGACGCCATCGCGGCTCAGGCCAATCACAGTGCCGGAGCCCGCGATACCCGGAAGTAACTCAGGGAGCGATGTCGCCGGCCAGAGCTGTATGGGACTGGGACTGGTGCGAGGGCTTCCATCTAAGGTGAGTATTTCATAATGAGCTAGTATTCTATGCATACTAGCTCATTAAGCCTTTGTCTTGCAGGTTCTTTATTAATTTTTTGTGGGTTTACAGTCACTTTAATTTGTTAGTCACTGATCTAAAGCCCATCTAAATGTACTAGCCCATTCAACACTACCCCCTCCACAGTTTAAAAATATTGTTGTCTAAGGGTGGCTATCTTGTACCTCCATAGATACAGTGGGAGAGTGAGTGTAGACACCCTAATGCCACGTAAACACGTACGTTTTTAATGCCATTTTTTAAGCCGACTTTTTTTCTCTTCGTTTTTTTTCTTGTTTCCTCTCAAGCCTGTCTTGCATCCACACGATCATTAAAAAAAACGCTCGAGCAAAGCGCAGTGACGTACAACACGTACGACGGCACTATAAAGGGGAAGTTCCGTTCGAATGGCGCCACCCTTCATGTTAGTAAACTTTGTTGAGCGGCAATTCACGCTTTCAGCCTTGTGCTTTTCAGTCCGTTACAGCATGACGAATGTGCTATCTCCATTACGAACGCTAGTTTTACCAGAACGAGCGCTCCCGTCTCATACTTGATTCTGAGCATGCGCGTTTTTTTTTAAAAAACGACATGAAAAACTACGTGAAAAAATAGAGCATGTTCGAAATTTTTAATGGCCGTTTTTCACGCCGTTAAAAATGCTCTGGAGCATACACACAATCGTTTTTAATGGCCATTTTTAAAAATGGCATTTTTAACGGCATGAAAAACGATCGTGTGTATGCGGCATAAGACAATAAATATGTTCCTGGCTCGATACCCCGGTGAAAATACAGGAAACAGAGTCTGAAATAAGAAAACTAATGTAGCCATTACATCTAAGGATTGGCAATAAATTACATTTTTATTTTTGAGTTTAGATATACCTTACCTAAAGGGGTTATCTACATTAGCCAACCCTGGGTCGTGATCTTCATATTCTTGTTCATAGATAAACAACGCACACTCTGCAGATTGTAATGTATTACCATCACTCGCTGTAGCACTAAATGCTTTTTCAGATTGTCGACTGAGCTGCAGTTTTATGCCACATGAACTGTCCCAATATATGCAGACGGTGTTGTACACCTCTTGCAGTTGTGATTCTTTACTTAGCGGCTGCAGCATTTTAAACTCGGGTGCAGAGCTTGACAGGCAATACCGCCTGTCAAACACATCCTTTGAGTTTAATGGGGCCATGCGGTAACCGCGTACAATGCTTGCAATTGTGGCAAGGTAATGCAGCATTATAGGGTTAAATCTGGCAGTGAGGAGGCGTTATATCGCAAATCGATCTTCAGAGGCCACTGCAGGGCAATGCAAGTCTGAAAGGGCCATTCCATTTTTGCTGAGCATTAGGGATGAGCCGAACACCCCCTGGTTCGGTTTGCACCAGAACATGCGAACAGGCAAAAAATTTGTTCGAACACGCAAACACTGTTAAAGTCTATGGGACACGAACATGAAAAATCAAAAGTGCTCATCTTAAAGGTTAATATGCAAGTTATTGTCATAAAAAGTGTTTGGGGACCCGGGTCATGCCCCAGGGGACACGTATCAATGCAAAAAAAAGATTTAAAAACTGATGTTTTTTCGGGAGCAGTGATTTTAATAATGCTTAAAGTTAAACAATAAAAGTGAAATATTCCTTTAAATTTCGTACCTGGGGGGTGTGTATAGTATGCCTGCAATGTAGCGCATGTTTCCCGTGCTTAGAACTGTCCCTGCACAAAATGTAATTTCTAAAGGAAAAAAAGTCATTTAAAACTACTCGCAGCTACAGTATTATTAAATTGTCGGATCCCGGCAATACAGATCAAAGTCATTGAAAAAAACGGCAGGGGTTCCCCCCCCCCCCAGTCCATTACCAGGCCCTTCAGGTCTGGTATGGATTTTAAGGGGAACCTCGCACCAAAAAAAAAAAAATGGCGTGGGGTCCCCCCAAAAATCCAAACCAGACCCTTATCCGAGCACGCAACCTGGCAGGCTGCAGGAAAAGAGGGGGGACGAGAGCGCCCCTTCCTAAACCGTACCAGGCCACATGACTTCAACATGCCCGGTGGTTGTGGGGGTCTGCGGGCGAGGGGCTTATCGGAAACTGGAAGCCCCCTTTAACAAAGGGGACCCCCAGATTCTGCCCCCCTATGTGAATTGGTAACGGGGTACATTGTACCCCTACCATTTCACAAAAGAAAGTGTCAAAAATGTTAAAAACCACACAGACACAGTTGGGATAAGTCCTTTATTAAAAATCAAAAAACCATTCCAGCGATGTAATCCAGTCTGTCCAGCGTTGTAATCCATTCTCTATGTCCCGCAGTGATCCATTCTCCAGCGATGCTCCAGTCTTCACTCCACACGAAACCCTCATTACGTTTAGGAGAGGGCGGGGTTTCATTCCTCGCTGGAGAATGAGTGGAGACTGCAGCGTCGCTGGAGAATGGATCATCGTTGGACATCGAGAGACAGGATTACATCGCTGGAAACTCATTTTTTTTATTTATTTTTTTAAATAAAGGACTGTGTCTGTGTGTTTTTTTACAATTTTTTACACTTTCTTTGTGAAATGGTAGGGGTATAAGGGGGGCCGGGATCTGGAGTTCCCCTTCGTTAAAGGGGGCTTCCAGATTTCAATAAGCCCCCCGCCCGCAGACCCCCACAACCACCGGGCAAGGGTTGTGGGGATGAGGCCCTTGTCCCCATCAAAATGGGGACATCCTCCCCATGTTGAGGGCATGTGGCCTGGTATGGTTCAGGAGGGGGGGCACTCTCTCGTCCCCCCTCTTTTCCTCTGGCCTGCCAGGTTGCGTGCTTGGATAAGGGTCTGGTATGGATTTTTGGGGGGGACCCCACGCCATTTTTTTTATTTTGGTGCGGGGTTCCCCTTAAAATCCATACCCAACCTGAAGAGTCGGGTATGGATTTTTGGGGGAACCCCACGCCATTTTTTTTTTAAATGGCGCGAGGTTCCCCTTAATATCCATACCAGACCCAAAGGGCCTGGTAATGGACTGGGGGGGAACTCCTGACATTTTTTTTAATGACTTTGATCTGTATTGCCGGGACCCGACAATTCATTAATAGCCGCGAGGAGTTTTAAATTACTTTTTTTCCTTCAGAAATGACATTTTGTGCAGGAACAGTTCTAAACACGGGAAACATGCACTACTTTATAGGCATACTATACACACCCCCCAGGTACGAAATTTAAAGGAACATTTCACTTTTATTGTTTCACTTTAAGCATTTTTAAAATCACTGCTCCCGAAAAAAAACATTAGTTTTTAAAACTTTTTTTTGCATTGATACATGTTCCATGGGGCAGGACCCGGGTCCCCAAACACTTTTTATGACAATAACTTGCATATTAACCTTTAAAATTAACACTTTTGATTTCTCCCATAGACCTTTAACGGTGTTCCGCGGCTTTTCTAATTTGCCGTGAACACCCCAAATTGTTCGCTGTTTGCCGAACGGGCGAACAGCAAATGTTCAAGTCGAACTCATGTTCGACTCAAACATAAAGCTCATTGCTACTGAGCATCGGTTGGCAAGCAATTCAAGCAGAGCAATGTGTCTTCTGTAGTTTTTCTCCAAAATTTAGGAATAGAAATACCTTATTATGATCTCACCCAAGCAAAAAGAAATCACTAATCACTGGTCTAACCATAAACGACTGTTTTACCATTACAATGACTCACATCGAGGGATGGATGCGGCAGCCTGAGGCCTGCAGATAACAATTTTTTTATTTAGGAGAAAATGATACCCTTTTTTTAAGGTCTGAAGCTGATTCTGAACTCGCAGGGCCATTTATTTTTTCCTCTGCTAGCACAGATCTTATATGTACAATGTAGTATACAAATGCCACAGGACCAGACTGCACAATTCAAACCATCTGCGCACCGGTTTATGCCTTCTAAAATCATTCTTTGGATTCAGACTCAGCAGCACGTTTGTGCATTTACAGCTCATACTTTTGCATGACAGATGCCTTTAAAGCCCAGGAGGTTTAAATCAATATTTTCCTTTATGTTCAGAAGGAGCGAGCACTATTTATTTTACCTGTTTGATTGACATCAATAAAAAATGACGGAGTCGCACAAGAGGTGGCAGAAAATACCTAGACATTTAGCACGCTGAGTAAGGAGGCTATAAATCCACTACATCACCGCAGGCTTCAATTTAATGTAAATTCCCTGAGCAGCCCATAATAGAAGCACATCCACTTACTGTTTATTTAAGCTATTGTGTTTGCAATTCACTTGTGCTTTGGGGCAGTCAATGTAAGTCATAAGATGGCATTAAAGTAGTTTGGCTCTCTAAATCTCTCTTACCTCTAAGACAAAATATATACAGATTGTTGTACCCTGGGCTCCAACTGCTTCCTAAATACTGTAACCTAAAATATTTCAACGTATCCATAGCGCCTAACTAAAGTAAAAAGCAAAAAAATTGTAAAGAGCAAGGGCCAGCTCACATTTTTAATATGCTTCATTACATTTTAGAATTTTTACGTTTTTTTAAAATTTTATATCCTGCTTGCAATTTTAATTTTTTTATTGTCCTGTACCAGACTTCATAAGGAACACTTAAATTGTATCATTTTACAAAGACTGAGCCCTCCCCCCCTTCCAAAAATACAAGTGTAGCGGGTATATACTTTTAAATTCTGGTGAAGACACCAGTGATGTATAGTTCCCTGCGGCCCAGCAGGTGGCGCTGTCACTTTGGGCCGGGGTTGAACCATGGCTGCAGTGCCGTACCCTTTGTGGCCTCTCGTAGCGGTTGTACGGCGAGGCAAAGGAACCCGCCGTGCATCCTGGGGGAGGGTATAAAGGGGGCGGACATCTTCGCCACGAGGTGGAGTCCCAGGCACCTTCAGCCTGAGGGCTGCTGTTCGCGGTCGGGTGTCCAGGCGGCCTAGGCCTGGACACCGGGAGTTCGAGTTCCATCCCAGACACCTTCAGTCTGGGGTGACGTACTCAACCAGAGGCCTGGGGCCCAGTACCTTCCGCTGGGTCCCGCGAGGGAGGGATTGTCCTAGGGGGCCCCGGGTTATTGGGGCACCAGAATCCAGTGGCGTAAGGGACCGGAGGAGGGACTCATCAGAAGACCTGGTGCAGCAGATTGCCAGTGCTGGATGAACCTCTGGAGACCGCCCAGAGGGATATCTCCCCAAACAGGGGCCAAGTTCAGAGAGGAAGATGGTTCATGTTCTATGACCGGTGGCAGCGGTCCAGCTATTTAACTCAGGTCAGTGGCAGAGGCCTGCTATTAGGCCTGTGGCAGGGGCCTCAATGGTTCATCCGGTCGGTGGCAGCGACCAAAATTCACGGTCGGTGGCAGAGACCGTGCGCCAAGCCTATTCGCTAGCAAAGGAATAGGAGAGTACAGTTGTGCCTGGGCCTACTCGTATCCACACCCCTGTTTGTTCATTGCTGAAAGTTCAACTGATTGTGTTCACCCTGCTATCAAAGAAATAAAGGAGTGTTGGACTTTCGATTGGTGTGGGGCTCTATGTTATTGGCAGACACATCTCCACGGAACAACTAAGGCTTCGTATGCAGTGAACAGACCCGGAGGTAATTCAAGTAACTCTGCTCAACCCTCATACACATACGAGGGGAGAGCTTGGCGTAGTGTTCCTGCACTCTCCTCTCTCAGATACCCCTAGACACAAGTCATTCACAATAGGCGAGAGAGGGAGTGAGGCTCCGCTACACAAGCAAAAAGGACAACCAATTTATTAATTATGGGCACTGGACAGCATTTAGTGCTAATAAAAGTGATTGTAAAGGGGTACATTTAAAAAAAATATCAAACATTCTATACGTACCTGCTCTGAACAATGGAATTGCACAGAGCAGCCGTGAACCTTCTCTTCTCGGGCCCCTTGCCGGTGCTCCTGACCCTCCTCTGTCCAGTGCCAGTATCAGCAACCAATCACTTTACATCTTCTTTGCTCTGAAAATATGAAATTTATTATGGACAACAAATCTGCACAGTAAGTTCGGTATTAGCCCCATTGCATGTAAGCATATTGGGCACTTATAGTGGTTGTAAAGCCTAAACATGTTTTACCTTAATTCATTCCTTGCATTAGGTTAAAAAATATTTAGGTGTCAGCATCCCCCCTCACCCCCTCCTTTTTTACTTACCTGAGCCTTCATTCGATCCAGTCGCGTGCGCATTAGCAGCTTTTCTCATGAGGTATTAGTGCGTGCTCGCACCCGAGGCCTGCTGCTGCATCCATTGACACAGACAGTGGGACTCGGCCTCACCCGGCCCCCACTCCCCTCATCACTGGCTTTGATTGACAGCATTGGGAGCCAGTGGCTCCCGATGCCCCAGCAAAGCCAGCGAGATCTGGAAAAGAGGGGAGAGAAGAGCTGCAGATGTGCAATGGCGCTAGATCGAATGGGGGCTCAGGGTAAGTAAAAGGGGGGATGAGTGGGGATGCTGACACATAAACATTTTTGACCTTAATGCAAGAAATCCATTAAGGTAAAAAATGTTTACACAACCATGTTTAGGCTTTACAACCAAGTGCCCAATATGCTAACATGCGATGGGGCTAATACTGAACTCATGTCGATTTGTTGTTGTCCATAATAAATTTCATATTTTCAGAGCAAAGAAGAACATGTAAAGTGATTGCTTGCTGATAAGAACTGCTCATTTTTTTTTTTTATCCAACTCCCGAGTTTCACAATAAAGCTCAATATATTTCTGTGCCCATCGCATCCAGTGGATCATTCTATTGACATAGATAATGCAGCCATGTCAATAAAGATGGCCCCAGCCTGGCACCCGGAAGAAGCCAGATAGAAGATGCTGACACCAGCAGAGGACATCAGACTGTTGAAGGAAAGGTAAAAATCACAGTTTAGTTTCACTTTAAAGAGTCTGTGGAACTCTAATGCCGCGTACACACGAACGGTTTTACCGATGAAAACAGCCCGATGGACTTTTCTCATCTGACAAACCGATCGTGTGTGGGCCCCATCGGTCTTTTTTCCATCGGTGAGAAAAAATAGAACATGTTTTAAATTTATCCAATGGAAAAAAAAAACGATCGCAAATTTCAATCGTCTGTGTGGAACTCCATCGGACAAAAAACCCACGCATGCTCAGAATCAAGTCGACGCATGCTCAGAAGCATTGAACTTCGTTTTTCTCGGCTTGTCGGAGTGTTTTACGTCACAGCGTTTGGGACGGTCGGATTTTACACTGATGGTGTGTAGACAAGACTGATGGAAGTCAGCTTCATTGGATTTCCGATGGAAAAATCCATCAGATTACAATCCATAGGAAATCGTGTGTACAGGGCTTAAGGTTCCTCTAGAGCAGAGGTCCCCAAACTTTCTTACTAAAGGGGCAGTTTACTGTCATTCAGATTCAAGGAGGGGGGGCAGACAGTGGCCAGTGGCAGTAGAAAATTTCCTAGCATCCGTGGGTGTGAACCAGGCTTGGCAGTCAATGAATGTTAAAAAAATAAATAGGGCCTGTGGTGAGTAGGAGGAAGAATAGTGCTCTATCAAAAGTATTGGTTGGAGGAATAGTGCCCATTAATTTCATCAGTGGGAGGAATTATGCCAATTATTGTGCCAGTGGGAGGAATAGTGCCTCACTGTTGGTGTCAGTGGGAGAATTGCTACCTTATGATCAATGTCAGTGGAAGGTATGGTGCCTCATCGTTGTTGTCAATAAGAGGAATTGTGCCTCATATCAGTGGGTACAATAGAGCCCCAAGGGCTGGATAGAAACAAGGAAAATACCACATTCAGCCCATGGGCCGCAGTTTGGAGACCACTGCCCTAGATGTTGCAAGGGGTTAGTTGAACAATGAGAATATTCTACCTCTTAGATAAGTAACCACTGGCACCAATGACTTGTTTAGCTATCTGTAAGGGAGGATTCTTCCTATTGACCACGAATGTAAGGAGCATTCTTCACACTGACCTTCATAGCAATGTACAGTAATTATTAGCAGATGTTCCCTGAGACCAGAAATTATTTCAAGGGTTCCTACATGTTAAAAAGGTTGCGAGAGACTGTTCTAGATTGCCAAAAAAGAAACACCTCATAACTGATAGATTTTTCAATTTTTGGTCAAACAATAGTTGAGAATGAGGCAGGGCAACTGGGGGATATAATGTTTTACTATGACTGTCATGGATTCAGGAAAACGTACAGACCATTAGACATGTGCATTCGTTTTCGTCCGAATGCATTTTCGTCTGAATTTCAGGTATTTTCATTATCGTTTTTAAAAACGAAAACGAAAATACAGAATCCGAAAACCGAAAGATCCGACATAAACAAATGCTTCATTTTCGTTTTCGTTGCAACAACAGTTCGATATAGATAGGAGATTCGACATGAGGCTGACAATAACAATCTGTATCCATCGAACCTGTGGTCGAATGTGCCTAACCTTAACTCTATTAGTCCAAGATTATTCTACATAGAGAGAAAAGATAGCTGCTGGAATTGGGTGGGGGAAGTAAAATAAAATAATGATGATGATGAATGTTATTGGCTGATTGTAACCAAAGAGGAGGAGCAGTAAAATAGCTAGAACTAACTTGACAATTCAACGTGAACGACGAAGATTCGACAAAGCATCGAAAAACATACAAACGTCGAATCTGTTATTGAAGGCTTATGGTGTCTGTTGAAAGTTCTAAGAAGATTCTACGGAGCAGATAAACTGTACGATGCTGCAATCGTACATTTCCGGTCAAATGCTCGGCCCATAGGCTATAGAAGAATTCTAATGTTGGTTGACTAGTAATAGTAATTAATAAATATAATTATTACTAGTCATACAACATTATAATTCTACTATAGCTAGCTTGTAGGCGGAACATTCGACCGGAAATGTATGATTGCGGCGTCGTACAGTTTCGCTGCTCCGTCGAATCTTCTTTGAACATTCAACAGACACCATAAGCCTTCAATGACAGATTCGACCTTAATTAATTCAGATTTTCGGACGAATGCAATTTCTAACGAAAAACGAAATAAATAAAAACGAATTTCGGGAGTAACTAAATAAATTTATTTTTCTAACGAAAACAAAATTCCGAAACGAAATATTTCAGTGTGCACATGTCTACAGACCATTGACAGGGTGGATATCTCATCTTTTTAAAATCTGTCTAGAGATGAGTTAATTAAACGTGTCCACCTTCCTGTTATTTTAAGAGAACACTCAGTTTGAGAAATTAAAATAAAACAGGCCACTTCAGTCATTTCTGTCTGTCTACAGCTTACTTTATGTTTTTAGAGGTTGATCCTTAAAAAGCATCTTAGTTTAAACACAGCAGAAGTTAAAAGCATGCTGAACTGCAGATGCTGCACAACCATACAGTGAAAGCATGACAGATAAAAAGAAAAACTCTCATCAACAACACACGAGATTAAAGAAAGTGAACACAATGCAAAGACAGATTCCAAGGTGAAGGGATTATCATGCAGGGGAGTCTGCTAGAGAGTAAATACTGATAGTAAATTCACATAGACATCATTTGCAGGTTTCTCCAGTTATATACAAAACTAACACTCGCTGGGTAATTATATGTCAAGCACATTGGAGTCTTGCCAATTCAGGTAACGGTATATAACAGAAATTCTGCTCATTACCACCATCTGCTGACTAATGCCGCGTACACACAATCGGAAATTCCAACAACAAAACCGTGGATTTTTTACGACGGAATGTTGGCACAAATCTTGTAGGAAATTCCGAAGGTCAAGAACGTGGTGACGTACAAGACGTACGACGAGCCAAGATCAATGAAGTTCAATAGGCAGTTCGGCTCTTCTGCTTGATTCTGAGCATGTGTGTTTTTTTGTGCGTCGGAATTGCATACAGACGATCGGAATTTCTGACAAGAACTTTTCTTGTCGGAAAATTCGAGAACCAGCTCTCAAATTTTTATTGTCGGAAATTCCGACAGCAAATGTCCGATGGGGCCTATACACGGTCGGAATTTCCGACAAAAAGCTCACATCGAACATTTGTTGTAGTAATTTCCGATTGTGTGTACGCGGCATAAGCCAAAGTAACTCACCTGCTTTGATAGGCAGGAGCAATCGAGTTCTTTAGACAACTCCAACAGTCCATCTAAAATTATGCCTATCTTTCATGTCCCCTAAGGCCCCTTTCACACTGGGGTGGGGGCGGCGTCGGCGGTAGAGCACCGCTATTTTTAGCTGCGCTTTACCGCCAATTTTGCTGCCGTAAAACCGCCCCGCTATCGGCCTAGAACGGGTTAAAAACCACGCAAACCGCCTCTGCAGAGGTGCTTTGCTGGCCGTATAGCCACGGTGCCCCATTGATTTCAATGGGCAGGAGTGGTGTGTATACACACCGCTCTTTCACAGCTCCAAAGATACTGCTAGCAGGACTTTTTTTACCGTCCTGCTAGCGCACCGCTCTAGTGTGAAAGGCTTTCACACTGGAGACACAGCAGCGGCTGTTTCAGGACGGTTTGCAGGCGCTATTTTTAGCGCAATAGCGCCTGCAAAACGACCCAATGTGAAAGGGGTCTTAAGGAAAGGTTGTTACAATACCATTGTAGATTAAATTTTGGTGTATGTAATGTCTAAACTCTTTTTTTTTTGGTAAGATGTATGAAGGGTTTACAAGTGCTGTCAGGTTTTTATTGCAGTCTGTGTTTCCACTGGGGAGATTGACCTTCACTCTTGTTCCTGGAGGCATTTAGCTTAACATACATCTTAACTAATACCCTTAAATAAGTAAATAAGACCTCATACCTTCAGGCACTGGAAGGGTTGATGATATCCAGTCCAATGTTACTCTTATTAGTGCAGATTAAAAAAATGAAGTTAAAAAAGTGATTGGTTGTTATACGCACATTCAAGACATCAACAGATGCTTTAGTGCATTCTCTAAATATTTCCTAAAATATAAGTGGCAGGTACACTTGGCAGCTATGATTTAATATACATCAGGAATCATGGTGTGCCCCAGGTGGTTGGTAACTTTTAACTTCATGCGTTTGACTTCCCCTTGAATCTGCCACTTAAGTATCTGTTTTTCTTACTTGTCTTTAATGGCTCAATCTACGCAGGAAGCAGCCCATCCTCTTTTGTTGTTGTTGTTATCTCTGACTGCTTGTTTGACAGTAGCTATCAAATAAAAATATTCTTTACAAGGTAGTCTAGTGAGAGTTTCTACAATCATCAGCCTGAAATGCTGACTTAGGAGCCATGAGTGTAGAGGAAAGCTCCACAGTGCTTGAATTGCTTACTACGGATAATTTACCAAATATAAAATACCATTATGTCCAGATTCTTTTAGATCGTTAATCCAGATTAAGGTGAATTTGTATAAAGGTTCAATTGTAAATGCAGGGAATGTGTTTTTTTTAATAAAGAGAAATATCTTACATGATCTTTTGAGGGACCAGATATTACAATTCTCTAGGCCTGCTATCATAATGAGATCCTTCTGCATGTATTGAAAGGCCTTCTGAAAATATTGTAACTCTACAAGCATGAGATAAAAGTTACATCCTGTTACCAAATTTACCTCTGCAGATTTATTTCAGTGTTCCTTAGTAGATACTGGTTGCCGCACAACATTTCAGTAGATACAGGTCAGATGAATTGAAGGCTTCACCTTTTCTGGAAAATTAGCTACACGGGGGCCCCAGCAGCTTTGAAAAATGTCCATTAAATATGTTGTTCATACCTGAAGGCCATTTGAACTCCCACTGAAAGCCTGGCCGAAAAACCTCCCAGTTAGCACCCCCCACAACATGCCTTATTGCTAGGATGTGAAATCCATTGGGTTTTGCTTCTGTAGTGCAGGGAGAGAGTATCCAATGATTGTCATGTCCTAGCAAAAAGTCAGGACAAACTTGGAGTTTTTCAGCCAGGCCTTTGGGGAGAAAGAAAATGGCTTACAGGCAGAAAAATTTAAGTACCAAATGTTTTACACAGATGCAGTTATTTACTGAGACTTGTTGACTACATAGACTATTTTCTGAAATTGTGAACTTAAACTTTAAAAGGGTATTTCCACTATAGTGGGAATAAAATGCAATACATATATATATATATATATATATATATACTGTATATATATATATATATATATATATATATATATATATATATGTAGTGGGGTGTCACTTTAATGAGTACAAAGACTACTATACCCAGTATCCAGCGGGACACCCACAGTGCATTGCCTGGCGCAAGGTCTGCTGGGGAAGGACTATTTAAGCAGGGAGGAGCAACACGCGGCTCTCTTTGGACACTGCCCTCCCAGCAAGTGGAGCCTACGTTAGGGCCTGTTGCTCTGGACTAGGCCGGAGAGCCTGGGCCTAGTGAATCCGAAGAGCTTGCTCATCTTCACGGGAGAACCCAGAGTCGACTCATCCATCAATCTCCCTCGGATGGTCGGGAGGATCAGAGACTACGGGTGTCGTGAGACTGTGTGCTGGAGCCCCAACTACGGAAGTCGGTTGTACGGACTGGTCCGGTCGGGTGAGAGAGCACTTGCTCAGGATTTATTGACTATCTTTTAGGCCCAGTATCCCTTGGTCAGGACCCACCGTTACCAGAGTATTACATTGCACCCCAGAGGAACAGTGTGCTGTTCAGCCGGAGTTAAGTTTTTTACTGCATGCCGAGTAACTAACCACTTAATACCTTTGGATTACAAATAAACTATAAAGTGCACCACCATTGCTAGCAAAGATCCTTCTCAACAGAATAACTGTGTGTGAAATAGTCAGGCCTGACTGTTCAGCAGGGAGATATTGTTTGGGTGCCATATTGGCCACGAGGGGGAAGCTCGCGAGCGTAGTTTACTAAAAGACATTCAGTGTGTATAAGACTGTTAGAACATAGTCCTTGTTTATTTGCTTGACATTTAATATTGTAGGGCTCTGCATAGGTAAATTATCTAACCTTATATCTTCTACTCAGTAAAAGTATTTGTGGTTAAGCAAACACGTTGTGTGGCGTACTGTCTATTCCAGCTGAAGCAGTCAGCTCAGGTAACTTGATGTTAACTGATTGTGTGTGTTTTATTGCGGAGTGGTGATTACTATAGTGTAACGGGTTTCACGCTTCCATTTGCGCTAGCTGTGCCAAGGGAGGTTAGAGCCAGTTCCTGGGGGTTGACAGCACTGTGTTACAGGCCCAAAACTATATCAGCAGCCCTCTTAGCTGGGGGTATTGCTACACGTGTATATATATATATATATATATATATATATATATATATATATATATATATATATATATATCATATACAATTACTACACAAGTCATACTTTAATTGAATGTAATTAAAAATGATGTTTCATTTTCAATCTGCAGTGCTGTTATTTTCTGTAAAATGTAATGCAATATGGCAATCTGGAGACTTTCTGTACACAGAAGATGTACAGAATGTCCCGATGATATTTTACGTCCTGCTTGTGTGATTCGCTTACTGATTTTCCCAGAAGTCTGCATTAAAATGCAAGTCAGATTTTAGGCATCCTCTGCAAAAAATAATAATAATCATAATTTGGGGTGAGATACTCCCAAAGGGAAAACATGTTTAAAGGGATGTAGACCCTGCCACTTTCCTCATCAGAACTCTGAAAGATCAGCAGCTGATTGATAATTATAAAATCACTCCCATTAGATTCACTTTCCACATGGACACAGAGAAAACAAAAAAACAAATATTTCTTCAAAATAACAAAAAAGGTAGGAATCTGCAATAAAGTTTAAGTCCTTGCAATGTACATTGATCACCCAGAGGGAAATGTTTTTTTTTTATCATCAAAAGTGAATTTACCCTTTAAAGTTACTTCATAAAAAACAAATTCCAGATATGGTATATTTCTATGTGGTTAGATTACTCCAGCTTCGACCTATGGAACTATGAATATACTGTACCATACTGGGCCGATTCCCCTGGAAGCTGGAAATCACTGAAGTTGACGCAGCTAATTCAGTGATGTCCACTTGCTTCCAGGTCCCATGCTGAGCAGCCGGTCTTATGTACTGTGAACACAGGAGGTTGGCTGCTCAGGTTGAATGCTTTGCATTTTTTGAATGAACTTTTCATGCAGGGAGCAATCCCGAGGAACTCAGATTTGGTGGCAAAGAATACAAATTGTGTTTCTGGAGTCATTCAGCACACATTTATTGTCCACTGCTCAACTGTTCTATTCCAATGTAATTAAGACAAAAATGTGAGCTTTTAGTACTACTTTAAAATATCCCCATGTATCCTAGTAGACAAATATTAGGATAGAATTCATCAATGTACCACAGTACATGAAGTTTATAGAAATGCACCTTATTAAGATACGGGATTCTTCCTAGTACCTAGTTAGACATGTAGCGGGGTGTTCCCCTTTAATGCAGAGAGACAAGAAGTTCCAGGTGAGAGGTGAGTCGGGAGGAAGTAAAGAGACATGATGGAAGTGAAAGCAGAGGAGAGAGAGACTACATCTCCCAGTACATCTTGCAGCACCCAGGGTGCATTGCTCCAGAACAGAGACTGCTGGGGCAGACTTTATAAAGGGGAGGCGGAGTTTTGGTCGGCCTCTTTGGACACCCCTCTCCTAGCAAGAGGATCTCTGTGCTGAACTGCTGTGTGCACAAGGCCTGAAGCCTGGGCCGTGTGCTCCTTTCCAAAGAGCCCTCTGCCAGCCTAGCAGAGCCTTAGAGACATCTAATCCTCCTTGCTGCAGTACACCAGAAGGATTGAAGACTTGGATGTCGGTGGATTCCTGTTCCTAGACGAATCGATGGAGGAAATGGACTTGGACTTGTCCCGGTGGTGAGAGCTGTTTAAAGACAGATCCTTTATCTTTACTATTCGTTGGGATTACAAAGTTGTTCTTCAAGTGCACCACCGAAAAGATTGCTAGTGAATATTGTTTCACTGAACTTCCATTTAGATCAGTCAGGCCTGACTGCATAGGTAGACATTGCTGGGTGTTAGTCTACCCATGAGGGGAAGTAGCTGTAAAAGGGCAGCGCTAGAGTTGCATAGCAATACTTTATTATTCTGATTACTCTGTTTATCTTTATTACTGTTTATTGCAGGGATCTGCAACTTGTTATACTGTTGTTTATTACTTGCCCATTAGCCTCAGTAAAATATCTGGGTAAAGTACATTTGGTGTCAGTTCCGCTTACTTTAATAGGAGTTTTAAAGTATATTCTGTGTATGTTTGTTATAGGACTGCGTCACCAACAGTTGCGGTCACGCGGTCCTATCCCTCTATCACTAGCTGTGCCAGAGTGGGTAGAGCCGATTGCCGGTGGGTTGGAGAGCTGTACTCAGGGCCCAAATTAAACCTTGCGGCCCGCTTAAGCTGAGGGTATCGCTACACGTGGGGGCTCGTACATCCGGGATTACTGAGACAGCGGTGAAACCGCCAGAAGCTACCGGCATGGACCCGATAGAGGTGGGACAGTGGTACAAGAGATGGGGCGTAGACCCAGCCAGGACGGCAGTTATAGAACTCCCGGGGATATGGCAGACACAAGCAATGATACAACTCATAATGTCCCTATCACCGATCCACAAACCATGGGTGATAGATGTGAAAACTAGTGGTGGACTTTCACATGTCTTACTGGAATGGCAGGCAGAAATTCCTGAACAGTTTAGAGGCAACAGCATACAAGATGAGGACGATCAGGTCTATCATTTGCTGCATGCGCTGCCGCGCACAAGAGACAGCCCTCAGACAAAAATAACACTGTCACCGCAGCCATCTTCCCCGTCATCCCCACAGAAGGACACAAAGAGTCCCAAGACAAGCCCAGGCACCCTTAGTGCAGAATTATGCGCTGTTCTGGGGGAGATTGTAGCTCAGTGCAAGAAAGAGCCCACAGATTACCCGATGTCGGGGTACAGGAAACTCCGGATGTTTTCAGGGAGGAAACCAGTACCTTTGGAAGAAGAGGGATTTGAGGAGTGGCTAGACAGCACAACTCAGGCACTAGAGGAATGGGAAGTTCCGGACCGCAGAAAAAAACAGAGGGTTGTGGAAAGTTTGAAAGGGCCTGCTCTAGAGGCCGTACGCAACCTGAAGATGAGCAAGGCAGATTGTACTGCACAAGAGTGCCTCGATGTGTTACAGAATGTGTTTGGTGGGACAGAGAAAGTAACGGAGCTTGCTTATCAGCTGGAACATTGCTACCAGAAGGAAGGTGAGAAACTATCAGACTATATGGGGCGCCTGGACAAAATACTGCATAGGATGATCCTAAAGAAGGGGATCACCCCAGAGAAAGTAGATGAGGCCCGTGCTCAACAGGTAGTGAGGGGAGCTCAACCCATGGATCCAATTGCATGGACACTGCGTGCCCGGCAGGATGGGAGGAATCTGGAGTACCCTGACCTCATCCGAATGATCAGAGAAGAAGAGGCTATATTGGAAGAAAAAAAAAAAGAACGCCTGATAGAGCCCGTCAAACAGCCGGTAGCAATAGTTACACCGGCCATGACTCCCGATAGGGGAGCGGAGGTGGACACTTTGAAGTTGCAGATGTCCCAGATGATGGAGATGATGAATGCTATAATGGCAAAAGGTCAAGGTGGAGCAGAAAAACCAAGCCCCAGAAAGGAGTTGTTCCCAGATACGTCAATACCGAGTCCCACTCGGGACCGAGAAGAGAGGTTATGCTACAACTGCGGAGGCAGTGGCCACTTTGCCAGTAGGTGTTCCAGTCCTAAGAAGAAGAAAATGGATAATCGCCAGCCGGCGGGAAACGCCAGAGGGCCCCGGTGAGGGAGTCAACCGGGTGCCCATCTCTTTCAGTGAGCTCCAAACTGAATAGAAGGAAGAGGAAGAGAGAAAACACGACCCTTGAGAAGGAATTTAGGGTCTCTCAACCAAGATACACACCAGAGAGAGGGGACAAGACCCCTCAGAAGAAATTTAGCACTCCCAAGAAGGAATGCCTACAACCAAGAGACAATAACATCCCTCAGCGGGTTTGTAATCCCATTAGGGTGGCGGGGGTCAATGCATACCAGGCTCAGGGGAGAACAAAGTCAAAAACCAACTGGATGAAGACAAGTTCTCAGAAGAGAGTGACCTCAACCCGGCCGTACCCAGAAGAACTGGTCGGCCCGTCCCCCACGGTATCTATCCAGGTGGAAGGAGTATATACAAAGGCCCTTCTGGATACTGGAGCTCAAGTGACTTTATTGTATAGAGACTTCTATGATAGGCACTTAAGCCATTTGCCTATACGGAAGATAGAAGAGCTGGAGATATGGGGCCTGGGAAAGCAGAGTTTCCCTTATGATGGTTATCTACCCATAAAGCTGACATTCGACCCCTCTGTGGCTGGGAAGACAGAAGTATTCGACACCCTGGTGGTTGTGTGTCCTAGACCACCCGGGGCCAACCAGATGTCCCTCATCATAGGCACCAATACGGATCTAGTGAGAAGACTTCTGACCCCCCTGGTGAAGATGAGGAGCCATCAAGATCCAAACATCCATCCCATGCTGAAGACAGCCTACCAACGGTTAGTGTTGGAGCAGAAGACCCCAGGAGAGGGGATAGGGAAGGTGTGGAGACTGGGGAGAGAAGGAGTGGTGCTGCAGCCCGGACAGGTGGCTTGCCTCAAGGCCACTGTGAAGCTCACCTGGGAGCAGCCTGGCCCCTTTGTCATGCTGGAATCCGACCCAAGGGAAGATCACTCAGGCCTGGAAGTGATACCGGAAGTGATTCCAATCAAGGCCTTGAAGAAAGCCAGGGGAAGAGTCCCGGTGAGTGTAAGGAACTCTACAGGAAGGGCCATAGAGATACCTGCCCGGATGTTGTTGGGACAGGTGAGTCCTGCTGTCCCAGTCAGCTGGTCAGAAGTGAAGCAAGCGGGTGAAGAAGGAGATGTGTGGGAAAAACTTTCCATTGAAAACCCGAACTTACCTGGGGCCTGGAAGGAGAGAGCCAAGGCCCAGCTGACTAGATGGGAGAAGATTTTCTCAAAAGATGAATTCGATGTGGGGCGTGCGAGGAGTGCTACCCACCGCATCCGCCTGCAAGAAGACAAACCGTTCAGGGAAAGAGTCAGGCGGGTTCCGCTGGCAGATCTGGAGGATCTGAGAGAACAGCTTGCAGAACTGAAAAAGACTGGGGTGATTCGAGAGTCCCGAAGCCCTTATGCTTCTCCAATAGTGGTGGTCAGGAAGAAGAATGGGTCGCTGAGGCTCTGCATTGACTACAGAACTCTCAACAGGAGGACCACCCCTGATCAGTACACCACGCCAAGGATAGAGGACGCCTTACAGAGTTTGTCTGGAGCTAAGTGGTTCAGCGTGATGGACCTCAAGAGTGGGTACTATCAAATTCCCATGCACCCAGAGGATAGGGAAAAGACCGCTTTCATAACTCCTGTGGGATTCTTTGAGTTTAACAGAATGCCCCAGGGCCTATCTGGAGCCCCAGCTACTTTTCAACGACTCATGGAGAAGACTGTCGGAGACATGAACCTCATAGAAGTCCTAGTGTACCTGGACGATGTCATTGTTTTCGGGAGAACTCTGGAGGAACATGAGGCCCGATTGGAGAAAGTGTTGAGGAGACTTAGTGAAGAGGGGTTGAAGCTTTCCCCCGAGAAGTGTCGGTTCTACCAGTCTTCGGTGAATTATCTGGGACACGTAGTGTCTGAAAAAGGGGTGGCGACTGATCCTGAGAAGTTGGAGGCGGTTACCTCCTGGCCAAGACCCACAACAGTCACCGAACTTAGATCTTTCCTGGGGTTCTGCTCCTATTACAGGAGGTTTGTGGATGGGTTTGCCCGTATTGCCAAGCCTTTAAATGAACTGCTCCGGACTGAAGAGGAAGAGGATGGCTTGGGCCCTAGAAGACCCGGGGAGTCGGTTCAAGATCAGTGGACCCCCAGGTGTGAAGAGGCCTTCAGAACCTTGAAGAGGAGCCTCACCACAGCCCCAGTATTGGCCTATGCTGATCCCACCAGACCCTACGAGTTACATGTTGATGCTAGTCATGAAGGCCTAGGGGGAGTGCTCTATCAGGAGCATGAAGAGCAAATGCGACCAGTGGCTTATGTGAGTCGAAGTCTGACCCCCTCGGAGAAAAACTACCCCACCCATAAGTTGGAGTTCTTGGCCCTCAAATGGGCAGTTGTGGACAAACTAAGAGACTACCTTTATGGAGCAGAGTTTACAGTGAAAACAGATAACAACCCCCTAACCTACCTGTTCACCACTGCCAAGTTGGATGCCACAGGACACAGGTGGCTAGCTGCATTATCTGGGTTCAACTTCAGTCTGAAGTACAGACCAGGGGCTGGAAATAGGGATGCAGATGCCCTATCCCGAAGATCTCATGCCATGGCTGATGACTGGGAAGACTGGACTCAGGTAGCACCGGACGGGGTGCGGGCCCTTTGTCAAGGAGCTGAATTCCAAGCCCGAGGAGGCTCCAGAGCAGAGGAAATAGGAGTTACCACAGTGGGAGTTCCAAAACACTACTGTGGGGTGACTCAACTTGAAGAGGAAGGCTTGTCGAAGCTGTCTAAGAAGGAACTGAGGTGCGACCAATTGGAAGACCCCATAGGGAGATTGGTCTTTGAAGCATTGGAAAACGAGAGTCCAGGGAAACTTCGACATCACCCCTCCAAGGAGGCTCGTCTGCTATGGAAGGAGCTAGACAAGCTACAGGTCCATCAGGGAGTGGTCTACCGAAGGGGCCCCTCTGATGACTCCGAGGATAAATGGCAGTTGTTTCTCCCAGAGAAGCACCGAGAGACTGTGCTGGTTGCCTTACATGACCAGCATGGTCACCTGGGAGCTGAAAGAACCTTCCAACTTGTCAGAAGCCGGTTCTATTGGCCCTGTATGAGGGCTGAAGTGGAGGAATATTGCCACTCCTGTGCGCGATGCATCCAGAGGAAGACTCTACCCCATCAAGCTGCCCCAATGGGCCACCTACAGAGTCAAGGCCCAATGGATCTGGTATGCATTGACTTTCTCTGCCTCAAACCCGATTTGAGTGGATTGGGAAATGTTCTGGTGGTAACCGATCATTTCACCCGTTATGCACAGGCGTTCCCCACCAGAGACCAGAAGGCTTCCACTGTAGCTAAGGTGCTTCTAGAAAAATACTTCGTCCACTATGGATTACCACAGAGAATCCACTCCGACCAAGGAAGGGACTTTGAGAGTCGCCTGATCCGGAACCTACTGGACTCCCTGGGAGTGGAAAAGACCAGGACTACCCCTTATCATCCACAAGGAGATGCCCAGCCTGAGAGGTTTAATCGGACTTTGTTAAACATGCTGGGGACTCTGGAGACAGAGAAGAAGCAGCATTGGAGTCAACACATATCCACTTTGGTGCATGCCTACAATTGCACCACCAGTGATGTGACGGGTTACTCTCCCTACCGCCTCATGTTTGGGAGAGAAGCAAGATTGCCAGTGGATCTGGCCTTTGGCATTTCCCTAGATTATACCTCTGCTACCTCTCACAAAGGATATGTGGACCGACTTAGGTATAAACTGAAAGCGGCCTATGAACAAGCCCAAGCGGCCTCAGACCGGAGAGGGGTCAGAAATAAAAGGAACTTTGACCTGAAGGTTCGAGTGCAAGACCTGCAGCCTGGAGACCGTGTGCTGCTACGCAACCTAGGGATCCCAGGGAAGCATAAACTTGCTGATAGATGGAGGTCCGAGCCTTATGTCATTTGTAGAAAACTTCCTGGACTACCGGTGTATAAGTTAAAGCCAGAGGGGAGAGTGGGACCCTTGAAAACCTGGCACAGAAATCACTTACTCCCACTTAAAGAGGCAGTCAGGATACCTTCAGTGAAGAACCTGACGGAATCTGTTTCCATCTTGGATACCCCCAGACCCAACACTCGGTCTCAGACCCTCTGAGCTAGGGATGGACAGGCTTCCCAATCAAGTGAAGATGGGAGGGGAGAACTTGAGTGGCTATGGTCCTCCTCAACTCCAGGGAGTTCCGCCATAGACCTTCCACCCACTGAAGATACACAGGATGGGACCCTGAACCCAGAGGCTACAGAGTTCATTCCATCCAGTGATGTGCCTGAATGCTGGGAAGATATTCCGGGCTTTTACTCAGAAGCAGAGGAGGAAGAGGCCCCAGAATCAGTGATGGTGTCAGAAAGTGTTCCTGACTCAGAGCCTGTGGTACCTGAGCCTGAGGTCCCAAGGGAGCAAAGAACTTACAGAGTCGTGAGGCCTCCCAGGAGATTAACCTACCCTCAATTGGGAAAAAGTTCAGAGGACTCTGTTGCCACTGCCAGAAGAAGTACTAAGTGCTCAGATCCTTCCACTGTTCATTTGGTGGAAGGCAACCCCAGCTCACTCTCTGGCACAGTTAGACAGGCCACCCATACTAGTGTGACCTGTGGTATAGGGAACCCCACCTCTGAGTTTTGGTGGAAATTCCCTGTACCAACATAATACTCCAAATTCAGTAAATTGGTTCAGAATTGTTGTTGAATTGTTTATCTTTGGGGACCAAAGAATTTTAGTGGGGGGAGTGTGTAGCGGGGTGTTCCCCTTTAATGCAGAGAGACAAGAAGTTCCAGGTGAGAGGTGAGTCGGGAGGAAGTAAAGAGACATGATGGAAGTGAAAGCAGAGGAGAGAGAGACTACATCTCCCAGTACATCTTGCAGCACCCAGGGTGCATTGCTCCAGAACAGAGACTGCTGGGGCAGACTTTATAAAGGGGAGGCGGAGTTTTGGTCGGCCTCTTTGGACACCCCTCTCCTAGCAAGAGGATCTCTGTGCTGAACTGCTGTGTGCACAAGGCCTGAAGCCTGGGCCGTGTGCTCCTTTCCAAAGAGCCCTCTGCCAGCCTAGCAGAGCCTTAGAGACATCTAATCCTCCTTGCTGCAGTACACCAGAAGGATTGAAGACTTGGATGTCGGTGGATTCCTGTTCCTAGACGAATCGATGGAGGAAACGGACTTGGACTTGTCCCGGTGGTGAGAGCTGTTTAAAGACAGATCCTTTATCTTTACTATTCGTTGGGATTACAAAGTTGTTCTTCAAGTGCACCACCGAAAAGATTGCTAGTGAATATTGTTTCACTGAACTTCCATTTAGATCAGTCAGGCCTGACTGCATAGGTAGACATTGCTGGGTGTTAGTCTACCCATGAGGGGAAGTAGCTGTAAAAGGGCAGCGCTAGAGTTGCATAGCAATACTTTATTATTCTGATTACTCTGTTTATCTTTATTACTGTTTATTGCAGGGATCTGCAACTTGTTATACTGTTGTTTATTACTTGCCCATTAGCCTCAGTAAAATATCTGGGTAAAGTACATTTGGTGTCAGTTCCGCTTACTTTAATAGGAGTTTTAAAGTATATTCTGTGTATGTTTGTTATAGGACTGCGTCACCAACAGTTGCGGTCACGCGGTCCTATCCCTCTATCACTAGCTGTGCCAGAGTGGGTAGAGCCGATTGCCGGTGGGTTGGAGAGCTGTACTCAGGGCCCAAATTAAACCTTGCGGCCCGCTTAAGCTGAGGGTATCGCTACAGACACATATGAAGCAATTTCACCACATCACATTCATCCTCATTTATTGTATGAATCATCCATGAACATGGCAATGACAGTCTTCGTGCAAGGACCACCCCCTCTGACAAAACCCAATCAGGGTTTAGTGCTAGAGACATATTCTAGTAAACTACGTCTGTGAAATAAATTTTTTGTTAGGCTGGCCTGGCCATATACAAATGAGATTGGAGGATTCCTCTCATTGGGACATTGTATGCGGATATTGGTACCCACCACTCTCAAAATATATCAATCATCAGCGGCCAATCAGCTGCTGATTGTTGGAACATTTTCCAACATGTGCTTTCAAAAAGGGTCAGTTAAATACTTCTGTTGATTTGGGAGTCCAAACACAGATCAAAATAAGGCCATTACCTGCTGGACCAGACACATTTTGATCAGTGTATGGTTAGCTTAAAGCTATTCTAAAGGTAACATTTGAAAAAAATTATATATTTATATACAAACATATCTATACATATCTGCTGTATGCAATGGAACTGCACAGAGTGGGTGTAAACCTCCTCTTCTCCGGTGCCCTGTCTGCGCTCCTGGCTCCTCCACTCTGTCAAGTTCCCCCAGCTTGGGAAGCTGTTTTGTGACACAGACAGTGGGACTCGGACAAGCCCCTGTGCCAGTGGTTTTGATTGACAGCACTGGAAGCCAATGGCTCCCATTGCCCTAACAAAGCCAGTGAGAGTTGGAAGTGAGGGGAGAGAAAACCTGCACAGCACTGAATCGAATGAGGGCTCAAGTAAGTTAAAGGGGTTTTAGGGGGATGCAGATGCCTAAACATTTTTTACCCCCTAAAGCTTACCCGAGTCCATTTGTATCCAGCGATGTGCACGTGTGCCTCGGCAGTCCGGGACTCCCCCTCCTGATTGGCTGAGACACAGCAGTGGTGCCACTGGCTCCCGCTGCTGTCAATCAAAGTCAGTTAGGCAATCAAGAGAGAAAGGGGGTATGGCCGAATCACAGCTTTGTGTCTGAATGGACACAAGGAGCTACTGTTCGGCTCAGGTGCCCTCATAGCAAACTACTTGCTGTGCACTCGACAGAAGGGAGGAGCCAGGGCCACCAAAGAGGGACCAGAGAAGAGGAGGATCCAGGCTGCTCTGTGCAAAACCAACTGCACAGAACAGGTAAATATAACATGTTTGTTATTTTTAAGGAAAAAAAATACTTTAGTATCACTTTAAGGTAAAAAAGGTTTAGGCTTTAGAACCACTTTAAGTCAAAGGAGAAAGAATATAGCCTTAAGGAATGTTAATTTGGAGTTTGATTGTTTTACAAAACCTAAACATAAAATACATCTCTGTTTTTCATATATCATTGTAATTAAATTGTATTGAAATATATTGAAATATATGTTTCAATATATAAAAACAATACAAGTATAAATTATGACAGAATATGTAAAACTGGTGTAAGCCAGGGTCAGCATTTCCCCAGGGACTCATTATGATATTATTGATTAATCCTGACAAGGGTCACAACAAAAGGCCTGCAATCAAATTTAATTAAAGGACACAAAATGAAAACAGAAATAAATGTTCAGGCTGAATATTAAAGAAGACAGTACACATAATGTATAGAAATAGGAGAGATATTTAATTTAACTGATGATTAAGGATATAGGTATGAACATTTTAGCTTGTATCTACTAACCTGTAAAAAATGAAAAAAAAAAAGAGTTCCTTTTATTGGGTTTCTAAAATGTCCTGAAAAAGTGATCTCCAGAAAAATGACTCCTAGGAATAGGGATTGATTTACAAAAAATAAAAATAGTTGCTTCTTACCTAGTAAGCCAGGCCTGACCATAGCTCAAGTCTTCCAGTTAGAGACAGAGCCTTTGGAGATAGGTGTATGGTCCAGCCCAGAGAGGTGAACCACTGGGGAGAAAGTACTCCATGTGGGACAAACGCCTTACTTGCATAACTGGTTGAGTTGAGTTGACAGCTGAGAGAGTTAGCGAGACAGAGAAAGCTGAGGCAAAGAGCCATGGATGCTGGGAGAACCCTATCTAGAGGCCAGGAGTGGGCCTATGCTGTGAGGATCTCACTAAGGCTGAGTGAGCCTGAAGGGCCCGTGGTCTGGGAGACGAGAAAGGAGAGCAGCAGTGTTTCTAATGAAAGCCAGGTGGCTTGGTATTTTTCATTACCTGTTTGCTTATAAGGCTTTGTAAAGCTGAAAACACTGTGTGGGAACATACTGACACATAAAGGTTTGTTTTCTTTAACTTTGTTTAATAAAAGTGTGCTGGCAAACTATAATGACTCAAAAAAAAAAAACACATTACTACTGAGCTTAATGAGCCCATATTACAAGATGAAAAACTTCCAACAGGTTTTCGGGGGCCAAAAATACTCCCCCTTCATGAGGACTTGATATATAACCATAACTTTGATAAATAAACTCAGGAAATAACTTTCTTATTGTAAACTGTATGGGAAAGTTATTAATGAATCACGGTAATCAGTAACCAGTAGTAAAGGGGAGAGTTTTTTTTTTCCCATCTGTGAACCTTTGTGGGCTAGGTGCAGCATTTTGTGACAGGCAGTGAGCACACAGAGTCCAAGTTAGGCAATAGCAATGTGTTGTGCAAAAGTTCAGCAATTGCAAACAGGCCCGGCGGGAAATCACACCCGTCCAGAGCCATTTACAACTGTAACAGGAGTGGAACAGAAGTTTGAAGACTGGAAGATGCGGATAGCATCTGCCATGAGGAGTGGAATGTGGCCTGGCCGGTCCACACCCAAAGGGGATGCTTTCTAGAAGAGGTAGATGTAGTCTGTGCACTGTCCCTACTCCTCCAGAACCTTTCCCTATCTCTACGCACTGTCTCTGGCAGACAGGGAACCTGTCCCTATGCTAGCCACTGCATAAAGCATGCTAAGCCCGGGCGCTGGAGTGCTAAATAGACTGTGACTGACCCAAGATGGCTGCCAAAGTCACATAGGGGACCAGCATTTAATCGGATAGCAACCCCCTAGTGACCTAGGAAATCATAGAGGATCCAAGCTTGTCTCCACATTTATACCCCATCTGCATTGCTGCTGCCTTTGAGCGCCACCCGCAGAGAATACAGACAAGCTATATCTCTTCTAGTAAAATAATGAATGTACCCGTGCTATGGTTATATAATATATGCACTTGCTATATGTGTCAGTGCATGAGCCATGTCATAATGAATAAAAATAATAATAATAATAAAATAAAAAATAAAATATATAACCAATAAATAAATATATATGAATATTTCAATATTCCTGAAGCTGCTACTCTAGTAAACGGTCAGCTGACCTCATGAACTGTGAACAAAATTAATAAACTTAGCGCTGCTTCTATACAATAAATCACATGTGCTAAATTGCACACATCTAAATATAAAGTGCCAGTGCATTAAATAATAGTCCATCGGTGCAAATAAAGTGCCAGTGTTGGTGATCTTTTCTTTGAAGATCCAAGGTGTCACTCCGTGCTCCCCTCCTGAATTCCCCATTCAGTATGATTTAAAAAACATTTGTATATGTCCTCTGGCAAAAGGGATGATAGTGGCTTCCTCCTCCTCCTTCGATTCTAGGGCTCCCAGCATAGTTGTAGTCCATAATCAAATAAAGAGAAAAATTCCATAGCATAATTCTGTTTACTTTAATATAGGTTTAAAAGCAATTACACTTACAATAAAGCAGAAATTACAAGCATGTGCGTATACTGGGATCACCACCTCGGCGTGCATTCCAAATACCAGAAATTACGTCACTAACTCATCCCCGATTGACGCGTTTCGCCCCTCCCACTGTGCGTCTTCAGAAGCAATAAAAAATACTTACCTGCCTGCTCACTGTTGTCTATTGAACGCACACTGAGCTGTGCAGCTCAGCATGCATTCCTGGCATACTCCAGCTCTGCTGAAATGACAGACTCCTGTGCAAATGTGCAAGATAACGTTGTTCCCCAACTGGCCAACCCAAAGGCCAAAAACCTGGTACTCTGAAATAACCAGGAAGAAAATGACAGTGGCTAGCTAGAGGTTTAACTGCTGCTTTAATGCAATAAGGAGGTGAGTATTTCTAGGAGTTTAATTCTGCCTTGACAAAAGAAATGCATACCTATGTGCCCGTGTGGAAGAAGCCAGGAGGCTTGATTCATTTTTGGCCTTAGTGTACACTTGGCAATCAAAGGAAACGTGCACTTGGAGTGTACAAGACCTCACCCTGACTATCCACTATGATAAAGGAGTAAAATGTTTTATACAAATAATATTTCCTCACTTCATTACAGTCTGCTAAAGGTACAGACTGCAGGACTTCCATCAAATAAATCCCAGAGAGATCTGGAAAAGGTCATACATTTGACATCTAGACTTTAAATGACAGTCTTATGTTAACAAATTATCTCATTACCAAAAGATCTTGCTGACTCCAAGGGGAACATAATTCCACCTGCTCAAATCCTGTGAGATCGCACAGTGAAACCCAATGGATAAAAATTTTACCATAAAAAAGCTACGTTGATGGTGTCTGCAAGACACAATAAATATTTTTTATATTCGATGTTATTAATGCAGAACATGAACTGCAGCAGAGCCTGACAATAGATGGGGAGCTTTAGAAGGGGCGGTTGTATTCATTTATTACTAATAAATGAATACACCCGCCCCTCCTAAAGTTCCCCATCAGGTCCGCTCAGCCAATGACATAGGTGTAAGGCTGAGGACCTGATGCGGAATGTGAGAAGGGGCGGGTCTATTCATGTATTACACTGTGGAGGAAGTTCCCCATCAGGTCCGCCCCCTCGTATGTCAGACCCCGCCTACGTCATTGGATGAGCGGACCTGATGGGGAACTTTAGAAGGGTTGGGTCTATTCATTTATTACACTGCGGAGGAAGTTCCCCATCAGGTCCGCTCAGGCTCAGCCAATGACATTTTGCGTGGACAGCGCTGGACATCGGGATCACCGCGGGACACTGGATTTCATCGCTGGAATGTTTTTTTTTTAATTTTTTTATTTTTAATAAAGGACTTTCCCAACGGTGTCTGTGTATTTTTTTTTACAATTTTTTACACTTTCTTTGTGAAATGGTTGGGGTACAATGTACCCCATTACCAATTCACATAGGGAGGGGCGGGATCTGGGGGTCCCCTTTGTTAAAGGGGTCTTCCAGATTCCGATAAGCCTACTGCCCGCAGACCCCCACAACCACCGGACAAGGGTTGTGGGGATGAGGCCCTTGTCCCCATGAACATGGGGACATCCTCCCCATGTTGAGGGCATGTGGCCTGGTATGGTTCAGGAGGGGGGGGCGCTCTCTCGTCCCCCCCTCTTTTCCTGCGGACTGCCAGGTTGGGTGCTCAGATAAAGGGTCTGGTCTGGATTTTTGGGGGTACTCCACGCCATTTTTAAAAAAAAATCTGGGTGGAGTTTCCCTTAAAATCCATACCAGACCAGAAGGGCCTGGTATGGATATTTGGGGGAACCGCACGCATTTTTTTTTAATTCGCGGGAGGGTTCCCCTTAATATCCATACCAGACCTAAAGGGCCTGGTAATTGAATTTGGGGGAACCGCCACGCTTTTTGTTTTTATCAATGACTTTTCTATGTATTGCCGGGAGCCGACAATTCATTATAGCCGCGAGTGAGTTTTAAATGACTTTTTTTTCTTCAGAAATTACACTTTGTGCAGGGACAGTTCTAAGCACGGGAAACAAGCGCGAATAGTCCTCAGAAGTTCGGGTCCCCATTGACTTCAATGGGGTTCAAGTTCGGGGTCAAGTTCGGTCCCGAACTCAAACTTTTTTCCGAAGTTCGGCCAAACTCGTTGAACCCGAACATCCAGGTGTCAGACAACTCTACAATTTACAATACAAAGTGATTACAGTAGGAACTCGGCATAAGATGACATTTAGCATTCAGATCAGCATAAACAGTAGCAAGGCCACCTCAGTGAGCAGTAGTAAAGCTTAATCTAATGAGAGCTGGAAATATATTGCCAGATGCTAGTCCTAGACCAACTGGGTATGCACTGTCCAAATGAAAAGGAGGAGGGTAGTGGATGGGGTAGGGGAACAAATGTGGCTTGCAGGATAATTATTACGGGAGGAGCAGCTGTTTGAGATGTTTTTCTACTGGCTTTTGGTGGAGCCCTTTAAGAGCATTGGTGCACTTAATGACAGTCCCCGTTAGCCTGCATGCAGTATAAGTACAGTATAGTCTCTGCATAGGTGCAAGGTAGATGTGGTTCAGATGCTGTAAAGGTTCAGTATAATGCGACATAGGTTCAGTCTAGGTTTGGAATAAGTGCAATGTAGAGTGCAGTATGGGTTAGGTACACTTGGTGTCCTGCACTCATTGGCTCAGTCCCTGCTAGCAATATCAGCCATGTGCAAACATCTCTCTCATCAGCCTCCAGGATGCTGACCCCCCTGCACCCCCATGGGTGTCTTAACTCCCACTCTTGGGCTCGAATCTACGCTGGTATGGTCTCCTGCTGGCAGGCAAATATCCAGACAGAGGTGCTCTCGAACTCCCTCTGTGCCAAGAGGAAGAACTTTCCTGAATGATTAAAAAAATAAAAAATTCCACACTTCCTACTGCACAGTGTCTTTTGGGTTATGTAGTGCAAGGAGTCTATTTGTCACATTATATAGCTACTATCTCAAACTACAATTCCCGGGATTCTCAGCGTTCTCCAAAGAAGTCTATGGGCTTGATTGGCGTTAGCACTCCCACTGCTGGCTGGAGCAGAATGATACAGCATAACATTAGTATCTCAGTAGAGGAAGAGAAAAATAAAAGGCAATGTCTCCTTCTCCATATTGCTGCAGAATTCAAACATTTCTAACAATACACTCTGATTATTCAAAATCCTAGGGTTAGGTAAAGGATCTTGGGGTGTGATCACACTAGGGTGAACATACTGTGCCTGAGTGTATTTGACCCCAGATTCCCGCACATTTGACTAGTGCTCAGACATGGTTCAGTGTACTGTGCCCTGGTCTGCTTTAAAGAGGTGGTCGGGGGCTTGGATCAGTTGAACTCAGGCAAGGTATACCTTTATGTGACCACTAATTGTGTCCGGGCATGGAACTTTAAGGCTGAAGCAGACTAAGGTAGTAAGGGTACACATGACATAAACCTGCTTGGGCCTGGAACAATGAATTTATAAAGCAGGCCCAGCATAATGTGAGAGCAGGCCAATTGGAGAGTCGGGAGAGGAGACAATCATGCTCAGGCATTGAACAAGACAACCAAGACAACCATGCCTAGTGTGAGCACACTAAGCTTAAAGAGGAAGTAAAAATCGCTTTTTCAACTATTATGTTGCACAAGTGCATCACCAAGCATAATATCTATACGTTTTCAAAAAACGAGGCCTGTAAATACTGTTTTTCTGATGTAATTATCTGCTGTGTTTCCGGGTATTGAAAGCGCCATTCCTTTTGCTGTTCTGTGAATCCTTTTGTGAGGTCACTTCCGCCCTTACTGTTTCGTTGTTCTAAATCTCGCCGTAGCGCAGGAACCAAGCCTCGATCTCGATTGCTGTTACCGCGGCAACCCATATACAGAGCATATTCTGTGCAGACCAGACAAGAGTATCAGGAACAAGCGACAGAGTGAACCAACGCGAGACTTCTCCTCAGTGCCTAACAGAGGGGAAGCTCGCTATGAGTGAATTACGGAAATGACACACAGTAAAACACGACATTCAAAGAAAAAGCCGATTTCATAGGTAAATACAGCGCTGTGAACACTTTTACAGGCGGTGATCAGCTGCCTGTGGTATGGACAACATTTTAAAATTATGTTATCTACGAGGGTTTACAACCACTTTAAGCTTGCTTTACAATATTAAATTTTCTCAAGAAAATTTGTACAAAAAAAATTCAGTACATTTAATGGCTTAATAAATGTTGTTCATAAGTAGTTAAAAACCTAGTTTGTTTTTAACATTCGATTTTGGAACAAAAACGGCATATACTTAAAAATGTATTTGTTTTTCCACCCTGCTCCGTCGAATGGTTCTGGTCACTGCAATCAAAAAACAAATATTGGTTTGACTCCATCACTCCACCAACTAACGCTACAACACATTACAGACCAAGAACTCAAAAATTATTGAATGTTATACTTAATAAATAAATCTGATCGTGGCAACTAAAACAGGATAAATAATTGTTCACATAATCGGGATACCAAGCCTCTCAGCTGGAAACCATTGCAGCTCACGTCCATGGATATATAAACTAAATGCAAAGGTCATTGACAGCTTTGTAAATTTTCAGTGAAAATAATAAATTCTAGCACTCGCAAATCCTTTGTATCCAGAACCAGCACGCTTTTCCTAGTTGTAAAACCAATCATTTTTATTGTTAAAATAGAGTCCTAGCTTGTTGTACTTTTCTTTAAAAAAAAAAAAAAAACAGCCACAAGCAATTCAAATAGAACCAAATATGCATGCAGGGTGGTTGGAAACGCGTACTAATTTTAATAGCCTTCTTAATTGGCACTAAGGTGAATAATTGGGGGCGTCAGGAAGCTCTAGGTATTCTCATTATTGCACTGCATGATGTCCAGATGAACTTTGTTGTTGACCGGCCAAAAAAAAGCTAGATAAATTACAGTAAATTGTAAAGAGGGCTGGCAAGCTAACATCCTTAAACTTTTTTTTTTCTTTTTTTTTGAGTAAGTGGATTGCACTGAAAAAGTTCAGAAAAACATAAAAGACAGCCTAAACATTTAAAAAACAAAATCATATTAATCTTAATAACTTAGTATGTTATCCATATAAAAAGAATAATATAGGAATGTTACATAATAGAAGCATTAGCATGTGGTTAGTAATTCAGAAAATATATACAATACAATTATGCAGATTTTAAAGGTGTTGGGTCTTACAAGACACACTTTCACCACCATTGGCCCACTTTGATAAGTAGATCTGTCCACTTTGGCGCAGTGAAATGTGCAGCAACATTTTATACACGCCAAGCATGCAGATTGTGAAGCCCTGCCCTTTGTATCACTTACAGTATGTCACAGCAGGCAAAAAGTATTCTCCCATATAACAGCACTGAAGAAATGTACTGGGCGGCCAGCTAATATATCTCCTTATAGGTAATTTTTAAGAGTAACACATCTTGAAATAGGTTACTTTCGTTTTAATTTTAGTTGTTGGACAGGAAAAGACTATGACACCCAGATGGGTTGATAAAAATTTCCAGGACCCCAGCAGGGAGCTCCTTTAATAAAGCTGAATAATATCAGGTAGATGTAAAAGACATACGGTAAATCAGGAAAGCTCTATAATTCACTAATGCATCATTCATTTTTTTATTTATTTTTTAAATGCAGTGTAAGTAACAGAATTTTAATTGAGTTAGCCTTTTTCATTCTAATGTACCACCAAAAGCTCAGACATGGGAAGGGAGAAACAGCACATGGAGCCATTTAAATGCACTGAGGTGCAAGGAGCATGTTCATAGGAAGAGAGAGCAGAGAGACAGTGAGTTGAGCTCATCAGTGTGCTTCTTCTCCTCTTACTGTCCAGTCGCAGGGTAGAGATGGGGATACACAACCTGACAGAGATGCTAACTCATTTTACTGAATAAAGGTAATTAAAAAAAACAAAAAAGGAAACACTGCGCTAAACAATGAGTGAATAATGATGGAAAAACCTTCGCTGTGATAGTGAATGAGAAAGCTGCCGGTACCAAAAATTGGGATACAAAATTCAGAAAAATGTGTGGTAAGAGGTACAGTGCTAAGTATTGAAATAGAATCCTAATTTAAAGGAAATCATACATTGATAAACCTAGTAAATGTATAATACAATAAAGTATATACCAAAAAAATAAATCTGTGAAAAATACCATTGAAATGTACCAAATTTGTGAAAAACTCAGTGACTGCAAAAAGTGAAAAAAAAAAAAACCAACATCACATATAACTTAAAATGCGGCTGGCATAAAGCAACAAAAATAACAATTATATAAAGTGATTCCCAACTGTGAAAAGGAAAATATGAGTGAAAAAAGAAATAGTCCCAATACAGTAGATAAATTGATATTAACGAGCTGAAGGATAAGTCCTGGATGTAAATGAATAAAGGTGCCTTGTTGCAGTCTGCATACCTACTGGAAAGATTTATCTGACGGAGTTACAGATTGCAGTAAACAAACAAAACAAATGGTCTAGTTTGGTCTTACCCAAGCTGAAGCCATGAATGGCATTCCTCAGCTTTATACAGAGCAGCCGTGTTACTTAAGCACCGTTAACACGATCCGAATGTCAGGAGACATCAACCAATTCAAGAAAAACTGGATGACATTCGTCCGTGTGTATGTCGGCGTCTGTCGGACAAGCATGCTGGAAAACCAGTGCTGATCGGAGTGTTCTGGCGGGGGAGTCCCTCTGTCAGAACACAACAGCTCAGGGAGGGGGGGGGGTCGCTGTACTAACTTCGGATGGTTAGTTCAGTGGCTCCGACCAGAGCTGTCAGTTTTTTTTTCCGTTTCGGCTTGAACGAAAAAAAAAAAACTTGTAGTGTGTACCCGGCTTTAGCCTGAGCATATTAACCAATAGAGTAATAGAGTACATTACCCATTTCCCCCCCCCCTCCCTGCACTGAGTTTACATTCGTGATTAGAAGGCTAGAAGGATGCCGAGTTACTATTGGGGTGGAGTAGCAGAATGAGCTTAGTTGTTTGAGAGAATGACTTTACTGCTTCAGCTATAAATTTTAAGGATATATTACTCCACAGTGACTGCAGCTAGAAAGGTCCGTAAGGGTTTGTTTTAAAGTTCATTTATGGCTAATATACAAGTACTTAAACTGGTTGTAAACCTTTGACATGAAATATTACCAAAGCATATACTTCTATAGCGTGTACTTGTCTCAACCCAGAGCACTAAGGGGTTTATTTACTAAAGCTGTAGAGGGCAAAATTAGTCACAATTCTGCAAAGAAACCAATCAGCTTCCAGGTTTTATTGCTAACGCTTAATTAAACAAGCTGAGGTTAGTGGAAGCTGATTGATTTCTCTGCAGAATTGTGACAAATGTTGCCCTCTCTAGCTTTAGTAAATAAACCCCTAAGTGTAATTTCTGTCTGCTGCCTCATTCCTCTGCTATCTGCATGAGTCCCTTCTGACAAGTTTTCCTGACACCAAGAGAAAAAAGGTGCGAGGGGAAGGATCTTGATAGACAGCCTCAGCTCTATTCCTATGTGCTGTGTGAAGGATGTGTGTCCCTTCCCTCCAATCAGAGCTTCCCTCACAGAGCTCTGAAGAGTGTACCTTTAGCACCCCATCCCCTGCTTTCTGAAAGTTCAGACAAACTATATAATTCTGCTCTTTGAACAGATGTAAAGAAGAGGGGGCTGAAGATAATCAGGTACAACTTATGTAGGAGGATTTGTTTTATCTCTGTCGAACACCTGAGGCTAGTCACTTCACTGGGTATATCTAAGGGTTAACAACCACTTTAAATGTCCGTAGCCTGGCCACGGGCTTACTTTATTGGCTAAAACCGCCCTGTTACACAAATGTTTGGGCAATTAGGATAAATCCTCCAGTGTATAGAATGTGAGTGAAGAAACTGGCAGAGCTCAGAAAATAAGCCTCAGTACTGCAAGGAATGCAAAGTATCCAAAGTTTTGTCATTATTTCTGCTTCACTCGTAATGGGAAAAGGATAGATCACCCAAGCCTGGGCCTGAACAATAATTTTCAGACAGCTCCATGTCTGGCCTCCTTTATTAAAAATCCAGTTTTTAGAGATGTAATATAACCACATTTCAAAAGATAGATTTTGGGATGATTTAAGTCAGATTTTAGTCACTAAGCCAACCTGCTTCACCTCCAAAGTGTGCAAATAAGAGCTGATTTAGATTTGATCTTTGCCTCCCCAGACATGCTTGCTCATCCTTATTGTAAATCACTTGCTAGTGAATTTTTCTGGCAACGGCATTGCATGAAAACTGCGCAGCAACCGTTGGCAAACAGCCTTCATGTTTCGAATCCATGTCTTTAAACTAAAGATGATTAGGTTCAGCCCAGAGATATTAAAGATGTAAAAGGGCAGCTGTCATACTTATCATTACAGCTCAATCAGATAAGTAGCAGAGCCATTTTGTGCTGCAGAAAATTATCAGATTATACTGTACTATACTTTTTATGGCATGCATAATTAATGCAGCACGGCCTTACGGTGTAAGTTGATGGAACACGCGTACCAAGAAAGGTGACTGCACAAAGTATGGTACACTATTCTGTATTCTGCAGTGAGATTACATCAGAAGCTTTGCTTTCCTATGGGAGTGATTTTAAGCGTAGACTCATTTTCAAGCTCTTTCCAGCCAAAACCACAGCATGTCCAACCAGACGCATCATTTTTCATATATATGGAACATAACCCCAAGGAGGAGTGTTGTAATGCTTTCATTCAGTGCAAAATCAATGGTGTGCTGATAATATTGCATCTATAATGTAAAAAAAAAGGTTGTAGACATATCATTTTAATAATAAAAAAAGACTGGTGAAGGTTCTAATATAAATCAGGGTCTTCCAAGGACTTGGTGTTTATTTGATGCTCATAAATCATCTCCAGAGAGTGTACTTGTATAGATGCTCTGTAACTGTTCAGAGATTTTATCAAGTGTAATGACTGTAATGATGTAAATAGAGGTCTGCTCTATGGTTATTAGCAAACTAGCAACAACATACAAGTACACCTTCAGGTACTGTAAAATAGACAAATCAGAGTTGGTGCTTTGTTGTTCAACTTTTCTATGTTATGCCTTGGTGGCCATGGTCAGGAAAATATCCTTTCAAATGACAGGTCCTTGAGCAAGTCCAATAAGCACCTAGACTGCCACCAATCAACATCTAACACCGACAATGACAAACAAAAAGTACAGAACTACTTTATAACAGTGGAGAAGTTTGGGCCCAGGCGCAGAGAGATTTTCCCACAAGTTGTAAAATTTCCTACAGTGAGAACAAGTGCCTATAACTGCTTGACAGAGTCCAAAAGTGGCCCCAAAACTAAAAGCAATGCTTTGAATTCAGAGCATTTCTTCCAATTATTGGGTCATCAATTGCCACTTTGAGGTATCCATGAATGTAATTATCATTTGACCACTTGCCGACTGGCTCACGCACATATACGTCGGCAGAATGGCATGGGCAGGCAAAGCAACGTACAGGTACGTTGCTTTGAATTTGCCGCCTAGCGCGCGTGCCAGCTGCATGCCTCGGCAGTGTGCCTGCGGGTCCCGCAAACTCAATGTTCACCGGCGGCAGGGGAGGGCTGGGCCAGGGGGCAGGGTGGCAATTGCCTCCCAGGCCGCCCTAACTTATGTTCAAAATGGCCGGCAGCCGCTGCCCGCTACCATTTTCTTTTTTATTCTGGTCAAGGAAGTCGGGCCGGTGGCACGGCCATGGTGGCCGACCACTAGCTGTTGCATTCCGGGAGTTGTAGTCCGCGCTCAAGCTTCCGGTGGGTGGAAAACACAGCAGCGCAGAGGAAACTACAACTCCCTGGGACCTGATTCTTGGAAGCAGACAGAGGCAGGGCGTGCCAGGGAGTCGGGATGCAGGGCTGCAGGGCTGGAGGGCTGGGCGCTGGCTGCAACTTGACCCCAGGGTCAGGAGCGTTACCCCCGCCAGGAGACCAAGGCGTGCAAAGACCTGCTGAGATGAGATCGCTGAGGTGAGAGACCCTGACACCCCTAGCTGACCCCCCATCTCCCCCACCATACACCCCATGTAACCTGCCCCAGTGATCAGGCTTCATTGATGGGCACTGGAGTTGGCTGCACTGATAAGCACTGGTGAGGCTGCATTGAAAAACCAGGTGGGCCATGGATGGTGAGCTGATTCGGCGGTTCAGTGGGCCACTTGACTGGACTTGTCCCCCAGGCCTAAGGCTACCAGCCCTCCCCTGGCCGGCGGCCTGCGATTGCCGTGTGAAGCTGCAGACTGGGGAGATGCCTTTGTAAACAAGGCATTTCCCTGTTCTGCCTGTGACATGTCAGGGTTCTACTGCTCCCTGTCATCGGGAGCAGTGATCGCTGTCATGTCACTGGTAGCTCACCCTCCCACAGTTAGAATCACTCCCAATCACACTTAACCACTTAATCACCCCCTAGTGGTTAACCCCTTCCCTGCCAGTGTCATTTACACAGTAATCAGTGCATTTTTTTAGCACTAATCGCTGTATAAATGACAATGGTCCCAAAATAGTGTCAAAAGTGTCCGATGTGTCCGCCATAATGTCGCAGTTACGATAAAAATCGCAGATCACCACCATTACTATTTAAAAAAAAAATTATAATAAAAATGCCATAAAACTATCCCCTATTTTGTAGACGCTATAACTTTTGCACAAACCAATCAATATACGCTTATTACAATTTTTTTTACCAAAAATATGTAGAAGAATACATATCGGCCTAAACTGAGAAAGAAATTTGTTTATTTATATATGTTTTGGGGATATTTATAAGAGCAAAAAGTAAAAAAAATTGCTTTTTTTTCAAAATGTATACTCTTTTTTTTGTTTATAGCGCAAAAAATAAAAACAGCAGAGGTGATCAAATACCACAAAAAGAAAATAGGATTTTTATAACAGCTTACCTGTAAAATCCTTTTCTTGGAGTACATCACGGGACACAGAGCGACATAGTCATTACTAATGGGTTATATAGTTACCGTCAGGTGCTGGCACTGGCAACTTCCAAAACCGGAAGTACCCTCCCCTATATAAGCCCCTCCCATCCGGGAGCACCTCAGTTTTGTAGCAAAGCAATAAGTGTCCCCAAAGAGGGGCGGGAGCTCTGTGTCCCGTGATGTACTCCAAGAAAAGGATTTTACAGGTAAGCTGTTATAAAAATCCTATTTTCTTTCTCGTACATCACGGGACACAGAGCGACATAGTCATTACTAATGGGATGTCCTAAAGCAATGCCAAATGAGGGGGGGGATACACCATATATAAGCTGAGCGCTATCAGACATGAGGATCTTTTGCGGCCTGCAACACACTGCGCCCAAAGGCGACATCCTCCTGACTTCTAACGTCCACCTGGTAGAACCTAGTAAACGTGTGTACCGAAGACCATGTTGCGGCCTTACAGATTTGAGCCAGGGAGGCCTGGTGATGCACTGCCCATGAAGTTCCAACTGCTCTCGTGGAGTGCGCCCTAACTTTGAACGGAGGCGGTCTACTTCTCAAGCTATAGGCTTGTATTATGACCTGTCGAATCCACTTGGCTAAAGTAGATTTTGACGCTGCCTGACCCTTTCTGGGGCCTTCCGGCAGAATAAACAAAGTATCCGTTCTGCGAATCTGAGCAGTGGCTTTTAGATAAGCTTTAACTGCTCTTACTACATCCAAAGAATGCAATAACTTTTCCTCTACCGAAGTAGGCTTGGGGAAAAAAGAAGGAAGAACCACATCTTGGTTCAAATGAAAACTCGATACCACCTTAGGAAGAAAGGCTGGATGAGGACGTAACACTACTCTGTCCTTATGGATAACCAGATATGGCTCCTTACAGGACATAGCTGCTAATTCCGATACTCTTTTAGCCGAACAAATGGCTACTAGAAAAATCAATTTCCTGGTGAGAAGCACTAAGGAAATATGCTGTAATGGTTCAAATGGTTGTTTCTGTAGAACCGACAGAACCAAGTTTAGATCCCATGGACATATGGGAATATTAACCGGAGGACTAATACGCATCACTCCTTGTATAAAGGCTTTGACTAGTGAATGCGAAGCCAAGGGCCTTTGAAAAAATATTGACAAGGCCGAAATCTGACCCTTGATAGTACTCAAGGCAAGCTTCCTATCTACAGCCCATTGTAGGAAGTCCAGAATCCTACCTATTACGTATTTACGTGGATGCCATTTCTTGGCTTCACACCAGGCGATGTACGCCTTCCAGATTCTATAGTAGATCTGCCTGGATACCGGCTTCCTGGCATTGATCATGGTAGATACCACAGCATTAGAGAGCCCTCTCTTTTTTAGAATGTGGGCTTCAATAGCCAGGCCGTCAAACCTAGGGCTGGTAAGGAAGGGTGGTATATCGGTCCCTGCGAAAGCAGGTCCGGACGATGTGGGAGGGTCCAAGGACTCCCCACAGACATTTTTACAATCTCCGCGTACCATGCTCTTCGGGGCCACGCTGGAGCCACCAGAATCACTGGTTTCTTTTCTACCCTGATTCTGCGGAGTAATCGAGGTAACAATTGTGGCGGTGGGAATGCATATATCAGCTTGAACTGATCCCAAGGGAACACTAGGGCATCCGAGCCGCACGCTAGGGGATCCCTTGCCCAAGAGACAAACCTGTCCACTTTTGTGTTGAATCTGGATGCTAGCAGATCTACATCCGGTGTTCCCCACCGCTGACATATTGTCCGGAAAACCTCGGGATGAAGGGACCATTCCCCTGGGCATAATTGTTGGCGACTTAGAAAGTCCGCCTTCCAATTCTCCACCCCTGGAATGAATACCGCAGATATGGCTGGGACATATCTTTCTGCCCATCTCAGGATGTAATTTACTTCCCTTTGGGCTGCACGACTCCTGGTGCCCCCCTGACGATTGATATATGCCACTGCTGTGGCATTGTCTGACTGAACTCTGACAGGGGACCCTTGGAGTTTGGATGTCCATGCTACTAGGGCATACCGGGCTGCTCGTATCTCTAAGAGATTGATGGGCAGGGCCTTTTCCGCATCCGACCATCTGCCCTGGAGAGACCATTGCTCCAGTACTGCTCCCCAGCCTATAAGGCTGGCATCTGTAGTGACCACCTTCCAGGAAATCGGACTGAAGGATTTCCCTCTTTCCAGATTCTGGGGAACCAACCACCAGCGGAGGCTCCTGCGAACGGAAGGGGACAAGGACATTGGTAAGTCCAGAGCCTGAACTTTTTTGTTCCAGGCTGACAGTATGGCCCTTTGCAACTTCCTTGAATGGAATTGACCGTAGGGTACTGCTTCGAATGATGCCACCATTTTTCCCAGCAGCCTCATGCACAGGCGTATGGATGGCTGTCTTTTTGAACCCACTAAGTGGATCAAATCTCTCAAAGACGACCCCTTTTCTTGAGGCAAGAAAATCTTTCTCTGGTCTGAATCCAGCCTTAGCCCCAAGTATTCCAGACTTTTGACTGGTTTTAGGGCTGACTTGTCTCGGTTGATAATCCAACCGTGATATTCCAGATACTTGATTGTCTCGTGAACAACCACTTCTAGTTTTTCCACTGAGTGGTCTATCAGCAACAAGTCGTCTAGATATGCCATTATCGTTACACCTCGTGTTCTTAGATTGGCCAATAATGGGGCCAGAATTTTTGTGAACACTCTTGGTGCTGTGGCCAGACCGAAGGGTAAGGCTCTGAACTGAAAATGGCGCCCTTCTACCGCAAAGCGTAGAAATTTTTGGTGGGCTGGAAAGATGGGGATGTGCAAATAAGCATCTTTGATGTCGATCGAGGCTAACCATTCCTCCCCTTGTAGGGCAGTGGCTACCGATCGGATCGACTCCATCCGGAAAGTCCTGATATGTAGGAATTTGTTTAGCCCTTTTAGATTTAATATGGGCCTCACGTCCCCGTTTGGCTTCGGAACTGTAAAGAGGTTTGAGTAAAACCCGAACCCCCATTCTTCCAGGGGAACCTCTATAATTACTGCTTGAAGCAATAATTGTTCCAGTGCCAACAGGAGGGATCCTCTCTTCTGGGGATCCCTTGGCACGTTTGACCTTATAAAGCGGGAAGGAGGGGAGTTTTTTAACTCCAATTTGTATCCCAGATTTACTGCGGAGAGCACCCATCTGTCTCGGATCGTGTCCCGCCAGGTTTCTGTGAACAACTGAAGTCTTCCCCCCACCCGATTGGGTGGGGGCAACCCTTCATGCATTTGACTTTGGGGGAGGTTTTGTACCTCTCCTGCTCCAGGGCTTCTTGTTACCCTGCAACTGTCCCTGATTTTTACCTCCGGGATTTGACCGGGGAGGCCGTCGGAACTGTTTCACAGCCGATGTCCTAGGGACTGGAGAAGCCGGCCTCTTAAAGGAGGGACCTCTAACTCTATTTTTAACCGGCAAAAGTGTACTTTTACCGCTGGAAATTCTCTGGATATACTTGTCCAGGTCTTCCCCGAATAAGCGCTCCCCATGAAATGGGAAGCTGACCAGCAATTTTTTACAGGGAGCTTCAGCAGACCAGTTTTTGAGCCATAGAAGCCTGCGCATATGTACTACAGACAGCGTAAGGCGGGAGGCCTGATGGATTGAATCCTTTATAGCGTCCACCGCAAAGCATAAGGCTCTAGGTAGATCAGCTAGGGCAAGAGCCTGCTGATCCGGCAAGTCTCTTAAGACCTGTTTCAACTGATCCTTCACTGCTTGGCAGACCCCTATAGCTGCCACTGCTGGTTGTGTCACCAATCCTGCTGTAGAAAAAGCAGATTTCAATAATGACTCCAATTTTTTATCTATTGGGTCCTTGAACATTTGGACATTTTCCACCGGACATGTCAGTGATTTATTCACACAAGAGATGGCTGCGTCCACTGTAGGGACCTTCCATTTTCTGATGAACTTATCCTCCATGGGATAGACCACCGGAAATCTCTTGGGGGGAGTAAATATTTTGTCAGGATGCTCCCAATCCTGGTAAATGAGCCCCTCCAGTAAAGGATGGATCGGAAAGGAACAAACAGTCTGGGGAGCTTTTAGCGACCCCAACGAGGAGACAGAAGTGGAGGATGGCTCCGCAAGTGGCATTTTAAATGCTGATCGGACCATATTAGTCAGGGACTGAACCCATAACCTCTCAGCATGTGATGCTGAGAACGGCTCTTCCACTGTTGATTCCTCTACAACCGAATCAACCTCATCCTGATCCCCCTCAGGTAGGTCGACCTCTGTATGGGACTGTTGCTCTGTTAACAGGCACTCTGATGGAGGAGACGGAGATCGAGCGCTTTTCTCCTGTGACAGGGAAGCAGCGATTAATGCTGACAATCTCTCTTCCAGTCCTCCCAGAGCTGAGGAAAAAACCTCCTCTGTTACATACACAGGAGCAGGTGAACTGAGGACAGCCACAGTACCAGGTACTCCTGGGGGTGCCCTACGGTCACTAACCTCTGATTCTTCAGGGGAGACTGGTGCAGCCAAAGCATGCCCAAGATCCTCAGAGCCCGATGGAGACCCCCTATTCCTCCTGGAATTTCTAGTCCCGGAGTTTTTAGACGGCAAATTCCTAAGCCACAAAGCTGAGGTATTCCAGCCGAAATACACCAGTTACTGATAATAGTCTAGCATAAATGCTGCTATAATAAACAGTTGGTGTCTACTAATGTGCCTTTCTAGGGGATGCCTGTATCAACCGCTTGCTGTATGCCTTTAAATGTTGCCAGCTCTGTCTCTGTACTTCATAGCCAGCTTACTACAATATTGTGGCTTTTTAAAACCTGCTGGGACGCCCGCACATGCGCAGAAGCGCTGCGGCGCGCACAGAGCGTCATCCCCCAGGCTCCGCCCCCTTTCCCGGCTCACCTCTATATATAGAGGCGCGTGCACGCGCGCGGCCACGTGCGCCCTCGGCGCTAATTTCAAACATGGAAACCAGGGACAGGAGCCAGGGCCCCTCTTTGCCGCAGGCCGGGGGATGGACGAGCACTGCAACATGGCAGAGGAAGCAGTTTCCTATAGGAGAACTCACCAACTGCCTGGACTTTGCTCTCTGAGAAGAAACTAGTCCACATGACAAGAAAACATTCCACAGCGGCCTCTAGTGGACAAACACAGGTACCGCAGTCTAATATACTAAATATATATAAAAAAACATTTTTTTTTTTTTTTTTTTCTTGACCACCATTAAAAATTATTACATTTTTTTAGTAGTTACAGGCATGCACAGAATCTTGCGGGAATACCATTAGGTAACAGACAGAAAGACAAATTAGGCTTGGGGGTCCCCCAATAGAACCAAGTTCCTGGGGGCCCCCACTTACCTGTTCCTCGCCGCAGGACTTTGTTTGGTCCACAAAAGCCCAAACTTCACCTATCACGGCAGGCATTGTAATCAAACCTTCAGGGACCGGGTTCCCAAGGATTCCACTCCCCTGGACCTGTATAGCACCCTGCACAGAAAACATCTTGGTCGTGGGTATGACCAGAGCTCTGGATCCCAGGGTCCAGCTCTCCTAAGAGAAGCATTACAGGCAAAACCTTGCTCTTCTTTCTGCAAGGCCCGGGTACCGACCGTTTAGCTATGAAGCTTTTTTGGTCGGATCCGGAATAGCTTACTGAGGCCCAAAAGAACCTGTACGCAAGCTCAGTGAAAAACACATGTTTCTTCTTGGCCAACACCTTAGACACTGGCAAAAAACTGAGGTGCTCCCGGATGGGAGGGGCTTATATAGGGGAGGGTACTTCCGGTTTTGGAAGTTGCCAGTGCCAGCACCTGACGGTAACTATATAACCCATTAGTAATGACTATGTCGCTCTGTGTCCCGTGATGTACGAGAAAGAAAGCTCTATTTGTGGGAAAAAAAGGACGTCAATTTTGTTTGGGTACAACTATGCACAACTGCGCAATTGTCAGTTTGTCAGTTAAAGCGACGTAGCGACGAATCGCAAAAAAGTGCTCTGGTCAGGAAGGGGGAAAATTCTTCCGGGGCTGAAGTGGTTAAGAACTGTATTTTTAGAGTTTATTTAATTTCCACACACAGGCATTGTCCCAAGTCTAAAACATCTTTCTTGGAAGAAGGATAATCTGACTGCATGGTTTGTGGTCTTTGCAACTCTAATGAGCTTTCCTGATTGGTGGTAATTAACTACCTGCCGACCGCTCACAGTAAATATACTATAAGCGGGTGGCAGGTACAGGCACGAACACGTACATGTACGTGATTGGCCTTCTTCAATGTTTGGGGTGTGCACGTGCGCACCCCTTGACGACCTGTGCTGTGATTGGACACAACACGAGTTTGGCATCTGATTTCAGCCAATGATTTTGGCTGAAAACAGCTGATTGGCTATGTCCAATCACACACAGAGTTCTGTGATGTGTAGAAAAGCACAGAACTCTGTACTGTGAACAGTGATCTGGCTGTTTCTTCTTCCTGAAAAGCAGAGAGAAAAAGCAGTCAGATAATAAAGTAAAAGCAGCACACATTACACATTATAAGGCACAAAGGTAACTTCTTAATTGCCCCTAGATGTTAACCCCTTCCCAGCCAGTGTCTTAGTACAGTGTCAATGTACAGTGAAAGGTTTTGGTTTTGAAGAAGAGGGTACAACCCTCAAAATGCGTAAGCCAATTGGATCCAGGGAACATCCTCCCTAGCCTCAGGAGCATGCAGAGTGTATTGTGCAACCACATTTTCCTCATGTGCTTTGTCTGTTGTACTTTGTGTAAGTATATACGGTACATGTTTTTCTTTATATCAATAAATGGTTTTGAGGTCATGTGCTAGGCTCGTGCTCCCTCTCGTTTGTGTCTTCCTTAAGCATCGTACACACAGGCCGAATAGCGGCCGACATTGGCCATTTTAATATAAAACAGCCGACATTCGGCCACTTGGCTGGCTTCTGTCAGTCGAGCATGCTGGAAAGCCAGCAGCCAATCGGCTCCTGATCAGCACTGTCAGCCAATGGCAGAGAGCATTGACCAGAGTGTTCTGGTGGGGAGGGGGGGCATATCCCTGTCAGAACACAACAGCTCAGCGAGGGAGATTGCTGTACCAACGTCAGATAATTAGTACAGCAGCTCTGACATTTTTTTTTTTCGTTCAACCTAGCCAGGCTTTAGTGTGGTGTTGAACTCCCCCAGTCCTCAGAGGGCAGCAAGCGTTGGGGCCTTTGAATTTGGAACCAGGAGACGGATGTGTATGGAGATCTTGTGGTAGACCCCCATACTCATGCGCAGGAGGTGTATTGTTCAATTAACACTGTATTACTTTCACTAGCATCATCAAAGTCAGTTAATGACCCTCTAAAGCCTGGTACACACGGTCGGACTTCAAACAAACTTTTCCGTGGATTTTTGTCCGAAGGGAGTTGGCCGGGCACACCCATAGCATACACATGGCAGGACTTTTCTGCAAACTTTCCCAAAACTTTCCCAACATCACGTGATTTTTCTGCTCTTTACCGCCACCCTTTGGTCAACTTCTGCTATTGTTAGTTGATTTTAAAATTGGTTCTGGGCATGCGTATTTGTACATCGGACAAAATTCTGATGGATTTCTGTAGGACTTTGCACCGTAGGACTTTTGTGCCGAAAAGTTTGTCCATTTGCAGAGCGAACTTTTGTCCGATGAAAACCGAAAAAGTTTGTCCAATGGAGCGTACACACACTCGGATTTTTTTGAAAACGTGCTCAATTTGAAGTTTGTTGTCAAAAAGTCCTACCGTGTGTATAGGGCTTTAGTGTCTATTAAGCCTCGTAGACACGGTCGGACTTCAAACAAACTTTTACGTGGATTTTTGTCTGAAGGGAGTTGGCTGGGCACACCCATAGCATACACACGCTTGGACTTTTCTGCAAACTTTCCCAAAACTTTCCCAATATCACGTGGTTTTTCTGCTCTTTTTTACTCTTTACCGCCACCCTTTGGTCAACTTCTGCTATTGTTGGTTCTGGGCATGCTTATTTGTCCATCGGAGAAAAGTACAATGGATTTCGGTCGGACTTTGCTCCATCAGACTTTTGTTGGCGAAAAGTTTGTCTGTTTGCAGACCGAACATTTGTCCGATGAAAACCAAAAAAAGTTTGTCCGATGGAGCATACACACGGTCGGATTTTTTGTCAAACTTGCTCATTTTGAAGTTTGTTGGCAAAAAGTCAGACCTCGCAGTATATATATACCATAGTTTGTAGATGCTATAACGTTCACACAAACCAATTAATTTGCACATATTGTTTTTTTTATACCAAAGACATGTAGCAGAAAACATTTTGGCTAAATTAATGAAGACTTGATTTATTGGATATGTTTTATAACAGAAAGTAAAAAATATTGTTTCACAGTTCATGGACCCGGCAAAGCTAAATGACTAGATTTAGCCATATTTGCCTGCCTGAACTCTCTGCTGCTGTAGTTATATCACCACTAAGACCCAGTTCACACCAGTGCGACTTGTCATGCGATTTGACAGTTTAAAACCACATGACAAGTCGCACTATATTTGTGCCTATGGAAACATTCAAATAGATGCAACGCCAACTTGCACCGATTTGGAAAAGGTTCCTGCACTATTTTTGGCGATTTTGGCGATTCCCTGTGCCACTTGCATAGACATCTGTGCATGAAGTCGCACAGATGTTGGCAAGCCGCACATGAAATTCGTATCGAACAATACCCGAACGTGTGTGTGGGCCTTTAGACTGCATCACTACTTTTTTTGCTTTTAGTATTCTGCAGGCCCATACACACGATTGGATATTCCAACAACAATTGTCCGATGGACGTGTTTTGTCGGATAATCCGACCGTCTGTATGCTCCATCGGACAATTGTTGTCGGAACTGTCCGACAACAAATGTGTTCCGTCGGATCATCTGATCGTGTGTACATAAATCAATCAGACTAAAATCTAAAGTACAAATACGCATGCTCCAAACCAATGCAAAACATCACACAACAATAGCAGAAGTTGCCCAAAGGGTGGCGGTAAAGAGCTGAAAAACCACGTGATTTGGTGAATGTTGGCTGAAAAAGTTCTGCCGTGTGTATGCAGAACAAGTACACGGTCAACGCCCCTTCGGACAAAAATCCACGGAAAAGTCTGATGGAACTCCGATCGTGTGTATGAGGCTTAAGACACAACCACTTTTCTTAATCAGGATGTGGTTATCCTTAAGCCTCATACACACAATCGGACTTCCATCTGACTTTTCCGTGGATTTTGGTCCGAAAGGGCGTTGGTCGTGAACTTGTTCTGTATACACACGGCAGAACTTTTTCAGACAACATTCACCAAACCACGTGGTTTTTCAGCTCTTTACCGCCACCCTTTGGGCAACTTCTGCTATTGTTGTCTTATCTTTAGCATTGGTTCTGAGCATGCGTGTTTGTACTTTGGACTTTAGTCCGATGGACTTGTGTACACACGATCGGATTATCCTCTGTAACAGGAGGGCCCGTGGAACCCAGAAGCTCTTGAAAAGTATGAGATACCCTTGTTTCATTTTCCCCTGACCCTCTTATGTCTAAAATCATCCTCTGTCCACTAGGGGCATAGGATGACTGAGAAATTATATATTGTACTACCTATATTGGGACAGTTATAATTATCCACAATATATTCCAGGATATCTGTAAAGGACTAACTACTGTTTGTTGATTCTGAACTCAACAGGTTAATTGAAAGATGTTAATGTCATCACCTCCAACCACCTGGCTGCCTGTGTAATGTAAATTGAGTCCAGGCTAACTTCTAAAGACCTTTTCATTGTGGCTTGTGGTAATTAAGTCTGCTACTGTGGTGATGTGAATTGGAGCTTGGTAGACAGTCTGGCTGCCTATTATGGGATGTTTAAGTGTCTTGCTATGAGGGAAGGGGGGGATCACTCCAGCAACCCCCCCCCATATAAGTGTTTACTGAAGGAGAAGTTTGAACACACCTGACCTGTATCAGCATTGTCATTGGACAGTTTAACCCGCCCTGTTTCCCAAGGGTGGGAGGGAAGTGTTTTGAAGAGAAGTGTGTTACCATGTGCTTGCAATAAAGATTGATTCCCTGTTTGGAACCTAAAAACAGAGCTGTGTCTCGTTATTGGGGGGAATTATTCTTATGGGTCTCGTTCGCCTGACTGTGGAGTGTCGGTAGCTGCCTTGTGTTTGGGAATTGAATATCCTAAACGGCGTTAACCCCTTTGGTATTGGGATTGCCGTTACATCCTCCATCGAACATTTGTTGCCGGAAAGTTTGAGAGCATGCACAGCGAACATTTGTCCATTGAAAAACCGAAAACAATTGTCCAATGGAGCATACACACGGCCGGATTGTCCGATAAAACACGTCCGTTGTTGTCAAAAAGTCAGATCGTGTGTATGGGCCTTTATATTGCACAATTTCTACTTAAATATTTTTTTTAAGACTTGGTAGCACAACCAAGTCTTTATCAAGTGACTTGATTTAAATAGACACAGGCTGCGGTTTCATCCAAGGACATTTTCAAGGTTAAATAGAGCCCTTACTGGTCTTTGAACTGAAGCATCTCCCACGTCTGTTAAGATAAAGTCACTTGAAAAGGACCTGCTGGTCATGCTGTCACTTCTTCCACGCTTACATCAGTGGTTGTGGAACTCATAAAACCTGTCGGTATTTCCTATTTAATTCAGGAATCCAGAGCCTTTGATAAATATTAATGTCCACCGTTGACGTCACCACATTGTTGTAAGCAAACTGGTTTCCAAGATCAAAGAGAGAATAGGACAGAATAAAAAAATGGAGGCTGTCAACAAACAGAAAGAGAATGATGAAGCCTGACAGCTATTCTGAGGCACAGGTGGACAGGAAGATGTTAATTTAGCCCCTCTTGGGTAATATAAGATATTCTGAGTGTTTCTGATAAAAAGAAAATTGGGTGGTGAAAGTCAAGAAGCTGATGATCTCTAAATTTACATGCCTACCTACTTAGAACGACTGCTAAAATTAGTATTTGGAGACGTCCCTTTAAGTGACTCACCGCTTCAGCGCAGTTAAGGCATGCAAGCGAAAAACCTTGCCAACCTCAAAAAAAAAAAAATCATAAGAAAGGTGCTTTCTAAAAGACAGACAAGTGGAGATAGATAAGAAAAGTGCTTTGAAACAGATGATTTGTCTCAAGAGACTTCAGAATACAATGGCACAAAAAAAAAGCCCTTTCAGTGAGATGTGAGGCAAACCAGCTTAAATCCATAATAATGAAAGTTGCTGTCAGGACGGCGTAGAAATAAAAAAGGAGAGATTCACAATATATTTCTATCTCACGTTATTTCTTCCTTTAGATGATGTGCTTCTTGACAAAAGCCATTTCTTCATAGAAAACCTATTGGCATAATATATAATCATATGTATTATACATTAAAGCGGTTGCAAACTCAGTTACACCACTTGTGCCTACAGGAAAGCCTATACTAAAGCCCCGTACACCTGGTCTGACTTTTTGCCAACAAACTTCATTTTGAGCAAGTTTGCCCAAAAATCCGACCGTGTGTACGCTCCATCGGACAAACTTTTTTGGTTTTCATCGGACAAAAGTTCGGTCTGCAAACGGACAAACTTTTGGCCAACAAAAGTCAGATGAAGCAAAGTCCGGCAGTGTGTACAGAAAACCATCGGACTTTTGTCCGATGGACAAAACAAATAATGTTAAAATCAACCAACAATAGCAGAAGTTGACCAAAGGGTGGCGGTAAAGAGCAGAAAAACCACGTGATGTTGGAAAAAGTTTAGGGAAAGTTTACATAAAAGTCCTGTGGTGTGTATGCTATGGGTGTGCCCGACCAACTCCGTTCGGACAAAAATCCACGGAAAAGTCAGATGGAAGTCCGACCGTGTGTACGAGGCTTTAGGCTTACCTGTAGGCACTGTAAATATCTCCTAAACTTGCACACTAGCTCATTATTCCTTTGTCTTGCAGGTTTTTTTTTTTTTTATATATATATGGGTTTACAACAACTTTAATACTCCAAAAATGACCATATGGATTAGGTACTTATAATTGACGTTGAGTAATTATTGGCAATACATGTTCAGGTTGACCTTAAAGGGGTTGTAAATGTTCGTTTTTTATTTTCTAAATAGGTTCCTTTAAGCTAGTGCATTGTTGGTTCACTTACCTTTACCTTCAATTTCCCTTCTAAATGTTTTTTTTTCCTTGTCTGAATTTCTCACTTCCTGTTCCTCCTCAGTAAGCTTGCCCCCATCATCCGAGCCGTTCTGGCTGGGGGTTAGTCAGCATGCTCGCCCCCTCCCTTGGGACTACATCCTTGCGGGAAGACACTCTGAATATAGCGTCTCCCGCAGGGATGTAGTCCCAAGGGAGGGGGCGAGCACGCTGACTAACCCCCAGACAGAACGGCTCGGATGATGGGGTGATGGGGGCAAGCTTACTGAGGAGGAACAGGAAGTGAGAAATTCAGACAAAGAAAAAAAAAACATTTAGAAGGGAAATCGAAGGAAAAGGTAAGTGAACCAACAATGCACTAGCTTAACCACTTAAGGACCGCTCACTGTATATATACGTCGGCAGAATGGCTCGTACAGGCACAATCACGTACCTGTACGTCCCCTTTAACTGCCTGACGTCGGCGGCGCGCTCGCGCCCCCCCTGCCTTCCCGTGAGTCGGACCGCGGGTCCCGCGGACTCGATCGCCACGGGGATCCCTGCGATCGTCTCACGGAGGCATGGAACGGGGAGATGTTAGTGTAAACACAACATCTCCCCGCTCCCCTACTGACAATGTCACCGATCTCCGCTCTGTGTAATCAGAGCGGAGATTGGTGACGTGTCACTTGTAGCCACGCCCCCACACTGTAGTAATAACTCCCCTAGGCACACTTAACCCCTTCAGTGCCTCTAGTGGTTAACCCCTTCACTGCCAGTGTCATTTTCACAGTAAGGCCTCATGCCCACTGGCGTTTTTACAGCTGCGTTTTTTGCAGCTTAAAAACGCCTGTCCATGTTATTGTAAAAAAAAAAATATTTTTTATTTAAAAAAAAAACAAAAAAAAAACGTCGGAGCTAAAAACGCGACCGCGCGTTAGTGCGCGTTTTTTGCGCGTTAGTGCGCGTTTTTTGACGCTCGCGTTTTTTTTCTGCCTAATTCTGACGCTGAGGAACGCACTGGCCCTGGGTTTTTTTTACAGCTTACAAACGCCTATGCTCTTTACAGCTCAAAAACGCCTAGGTGGGCATGAAGCTATAGACTAACATGGACAGGCGTTTTTAAGCTGTAAAAAACGCTCAAAAACGCGGCTGAAAAAACGCCCGTGGGCATGAGGCCTAAACAGTGCATTTTTATAGCACTGATCGCTGTGAAAATGACAATGGTCCCAAAAATGTGTCAAAAGTGTCCGATGTGTCTGCCATAATGGCGCAGTCACAAAAAAAATCGCTGATCGCCACCATTACTAGTAAAAAAAAAAAATTACTAAAAATTTTGTAAACGCTATAACTTTTGCGCAAACCAATCAATAAACGCTGATTGCGATTTTTTTTTTACCAAAAATATGTAGAAGAATATGTATCGGCCTAAACTGAGAAAAAAATTTTTTTTATATATTTTTGGGGATATTTATTATAGCAAAAAGTAAAAAATATAGAATTTTTTTCAAAATTGACGCTTTATTTTTGTTTATAGCGCAAAAAATAAAAACCGCAGAGGTGATCAAATACCACCAAAAGAAAGCTCTATTTGTGGGAAAAAAAGGACGTCAATTTTGTTTGGGAGCCACGTCACACGACCGCGCAATTGTCAGTTAAAGCAATGCAGTGCCGAATCGCAAAAAGGGGCCTGGTCTTTATGCTGCGTATTGGTCCGGGGCTTAAGTGGTTAAAGGAACCTATTTAGAAGATAAAAAACTAACCTTTACAACCCCTTTAAGGCAGATTTAAAAGAGGCAAATTAATGCAGTTCTGTAACTATAAACACATCATTTTATATGTGTATTTTAATGCAAGCAGAATAAGTACCTGAATCTCACCGAGTTTCAGCTTCTTGCAAGCCCCTGCATAGAAATACTCAGACTGGAAAAGGAAAAAGCAGCACAAATGGTCAAACAATTGTGCTGCAGGTAGGGTTGCCACCTGTCCAGGATTCACCTGGACACTCCAGGTTTTAAATAATGTGTCCGGGTTTAAGTACACCTGAAACCCTGACACATTATTAAGACAGGAATCTGGCTCGAAACGGGGCTTGACAGTAGGGTGAGGGGGCACAATGTGCCCAGCATTACTATTCTCTTGGGAGCACCCAAAGGTGTCCGAGGTCTGTTACAATCCTATAGTGTATACTAAAACCAAAAAGTTTTACTGTGCATCGCTAAAGTGTTTGGGTTTGGCTTGAAGGATAAGTGGCAACCCTAGCTGCACTGGTAGCAGAGCAAACTGATAGGAGGAGAGATCAGAGTGACAGACAGATAAACTCATCTGTTGGCTGCTTTTCCTTTCACTGTCCATTCACTGGCTGCAATAGGGACTTGTTCTGTGAGTGTTACATAACTTCAGAGAAAATTCAGATTGCTTGCCTATAAATATAAAGATTGAATAGAAAGAAACACAAATCCTTTGCCAGGTAAAAACACTCTCTGTCCTTATCTGCAGACCAGTTCTGGTTCATGGCTTAAAGCGGAGTTCCACCCAAAAATGGAACTTCAGCTTATCCGGTTCCTCCCCCCCTCCGGTGTCACATTTGGCACCTTTCAGGGGGGGGGGGGGCAGATACCTGTAACACAGGTATTTGCTCCCACTTCCGACGATAGATCGCCGCAGAATCCGTGGCAATCTACGCCATGTCCAGCCCCTCCCCCACCCGCTGTCTTCTAGGAGAAACACAGGTCCCAGAAGACAGCAGGGACCAGTTAGGGCATGCAGCACGACTCGCGCATGCGCAGTAGGGAACCAGGCTGTGAAGCCCTAAGTCTTCACTTCCTGATTCCCTTACTGAAGATGCCGGCACCTGCACTCGGGAGCCGAGGGACAGATTGGCTTCGGGTGAGGACATTGTGGGTGTTGTGGACACGTAAGTGTGCTTATTTAAAAAGTCAGCAGCTGCAGTATTTGTAGCTGCTGACTTTTATTTATTTTTTCCGGCAGAACTCCGCATTTAGCCTAGTACACACTATTGTTTTGTTTTTTTGTTCAACCCAGTGGGCTGAACGGAAAAAAAAAATTGGGAGGAGCCGCTGTACTAACTATGCAATGTTAGTACGGCGGTCTACCCTGCTGCCCCCTGCCAGAACACACCGGTCAGCGCTCTCAGCCATTGGCTGAGAGTGTGATTGGTTGCAGATCAGCAGACCTTTTTAGGTCATGCACCTTCAACAGAAGGCAGCTTCTGTCGGACTGGCTGCCTTACGCACAGGCCAAACGTCAGCCGTATTCTACTGAACCAGCCATTGCCGCCCGATATTCGGAGAGTGTGTACGGCCCTTAAAAGGTTCTTCACATGGGATGCCTAGGGGGCTATGATGGCTAATTTTTCTGGTGCAGGCCCAATACATAGACAAGGCAAAAATTGGCTGTGGTATGCACTCAAAATAATACTCCATGCAGAGAACCACCGCATTGCACCATTACTGTGATGAATACAACTATACTGAAATGTTACTCATGACATTGCAATAAAGTTTTGTGAAAAAGATAACAGTGCAATGCCCTGGCATCCATGCCTTGGCACTGTGTGAGAGAGTTTGGTGAGAGACAATTTGCGCTTTTCAGTCCGTTACAGCGTGACGAATGTGCTATCTCCATTACGAACGCTAGTTTTACCAGAATGAGCGCTCCCGTCTCATAACTTGCTTCTGAGCATGCGCGTTTTTTCCCCGTCATTAAAGCGTACACACGGCCGTTTTTCACGACGAGAAAAACGACGACGTGAAAAACAACGAGAAAAATTTTTGTTCCAAATTTTTAATGCCCATTTTTCTCGTCGAGAAAAATGCTCTGGAGCCTACACACGATAGTTTTTAATCTCGTCATGAAAAACGGTCGTGTGAACGCGGCATAAGAGTATTGTAAGAGTGTAGCAGCAAAACAATCTTCTAAAAATGTAATAGAATATGACAGCCTGAATCTTCTTGTTGTGGGTAACAGCTCCACTTTTCCAAACAGCAGCCATTGTATACAGATTGTATTCAGTAAATGTATTTTTCCCCAAGAATTCTAACTGCTTAATATAAAATGAATGTTACAAAACAATTAGGATAATATTTTGTGCCTTCCGCACTCATTTACACAGTAGGGAGAGGCAATGGTAATACACATGTAGTCACTGTATTGAATCATTCTTTACAGATGAACTCCAGGCACAAAATCTCTCATTTAAATATGTTTTAATATATTCCATAACATCCAAAAAGGATATAAATCCATTTGTGTGCACAAAATGTTTTTGCAAAATCAGTTATTATTCTATAAAAGTAGCAGTGATATCATCAGCCTGTGCAGAGAGCAAAGCTGTGTAAAGGGCCCATCAGACCCCACTTACTACAGGAGGGGGCGGATACAAGACCAGTCACCTTGCACAAGGAGAGAGAGCAGCAGTGACCGGTCTTTAACCCCTTCACACCTAAAGGTAAAGCAAATCAAAACACCTAAGCACAATTTAGTAACTCTGAAGTGTGTTTGTCAAACCGTACATATCGTCACAACTACTAAGACCCCTTTCACACGGAGGCAGTTTTCAGGTGTTTTAGAGCCAGAAATAGCGCCTGAAAACGGCCTCATTCATTGCAATGGGTGCTTTCACACCCGGACGGTGCGCTTGCGGGACGTTAGAAAAAGTCCTGCAGGCAGCATCTTTGGGACAGTTTGGGAGGGCTGTATACAGCGCTCCCAAAACGTCCTGCCCATTGCAATGAATGGGCAGCGCTTTGGAAGCACCGCAACACAAGAGTTTTTAACCCCTTCTTTGGGGTTAAAAGCGCCCCGCTAGTGGCCAAAAAGCGCTGCTAAAACGAGCGGCGCTTTACCACTAACGTACAGGTGGCCCCAGTGTGAAAGGGGTCTTGGTGTAACCAGGTGGATTATACCTACCTTGTTTTTATTGAGGACAAATTTAACTTTCTTTTGGTGGTAAATGGTAATGGATATCTCCTGATTTTTTTTAATTATCAAAGAAAAAATGGGCCAAAATAGTAAAAAGAAAAAAAAATAATTCTTTTTTTTTAAATTTAGCTGTATATTTCTTACTATTATCATAATTTTCCACCAAAGAACAACCCAAAAGAGTTCTTTTGCTCATGCCGATTGCAGGGATACCACATACGTGTATGTTAGTTGTTGTTTTTACCCGTAGAACAGCCTAAAAACTATTTTACGCATTTTGCATTTTTTTTCATCCTGCCTAAAACACACCTACACTAACTGACACTGATACTAATTAAATTTTTTTTTTTTTTTTATTCCACCCAAAATGTGCTGACCCTGACCTTGAGACTAACACTAACCCTGGCAACTTTGATCTTGTTATCTTTTTCTTTCTTTATTTTTTCCACACTTGGTTTGTTTACAATTTCTCTCCTACAAGAAGAGGAAGATACAAAGCATCTTTCTCTTAATTTAGAGGAGGAAGGAAAGCCAGGGGCGGGCTCACAGTGAATGATCACGGAGATAGCCAATCAGAGGCTATCACAGCGATCAGGTGACCCAGAACCGACAGTCCCGGGGCCTGATCATTAGGGCGAGAGCCCGGTCTCTGTGCTGGGAGCATATATGCAGCCCCATGGGGAAAAAAAAGTCCACTTCCGTGAGGTCAGCGCGAAGGGGTTAAAAGAGGAAACTTCTGCACAGAGATAATGTTTCCTGCTAGATGACTGCTAAGATCTGGAAGACATATGCCGCGTACACATGGCCGTTTTTCTAATCGAAAAAAACTAAATTTTTCCCATTCGACGAGAAAAACGATAGTCTGTGGGCTTTCTGTCGTTTTTTTAGACGAGAAAAACGGCATTAAAAACGACCAGAAAAATTAGAACATGTTCTAATTTTTCTCGTCGTTTTTTTCGACATTTTTTCCACGGCAGTTTTCCCATAGGGAAACACTGCCGCGGAGCCCACAGACGGTCGTTTTTCTCGACAAGAGAAAAAACGACGTGAAAAACGACCGTGTGTGGGGAACAAGCCGTTCCCTCGTTTTTAATGACATTATTCACGGCGTTTTTTTAACCGCCGTGAATAATGATCGTTTGTACGCGGCAATACAGAAGCACACCAAGATCCAATTACAAATACACATGCCTCTTCTATTTAGACCAGTGGTTCTCAACCTTCTAGTGCCGTGACCCCTTGATAAAATTTCCCAAGTTGTGGGGACCCCTAACAGTAAAATTATTTTCGGAGCGTGGGTTGTCAGCACCCAAGGCAAGACAAGTAATTTGCGCCCCTAACCCGCAGACATTTTGCGCTCCCCGAGTCCTTTTAATGGCAAATATAACCATAGGTAGTGTTACTGTGTCTCCAGCTTCACTGTGTCTCCGACTTTGTGGTGTCTCGTAGCAATGACACCTATGCCTAAATCAGGAGATAGGGTCTCCTCCAGCCCCTCCCACTTCACATTTCTCACCAGTCAGCTGACCTCTAGTCTCTGCCCCTCAGCCATGCCGTGAACTGAATGGGCACCTACGAAGAGGCTAAGTGGGCGGTTGCGGGCTCCTGGAACAGCCCTGCTGGGCGGCCGCAAAAAGGCTGGGAGAGCAGTGTGGGCTTCAGGAACAGTCTAGGATTTGGTGACCCCTGGCAAATCATCATTCGACCCCTGAGGGGGTCCCGACCCCCAGGTTGAGAACCACTGATTTAGACAATATTCAATTATCCCACAGTTCATCTTTAAAACAATGGGAAAGATTTAGAAAAGTAAAGGGACGGAAAGGTATCTGTTGATTTTTTGTAACAAAGGTAATTTTCAGCTTTCCTGCCTGACCATTTAGTAGCATGGCAGTTGATGGATTGGTGGCTACTCAAAGATCTTCTATATTTACAAATCTTTCCCACTGTTTTTATTGAGTTTACCATGACCAAGCCAGCTTATTTAACACACCAATAGATTTTTGCTTCCTGATCCAAGAAAACATCTAACCACACATATTAAAGCAGAGTTCCACCCAAAAGTGGAAGCTCCACTTATCTGCTTCCTCCCCCCCTGCGATGCCACATTTGGCACCTTTCAGGGGGGAGGGGGTAATGGGTACCTGTTTTTGATAGGTACCCTTCCCCACCTCTGGGTGACTGTGCTGTTGCACCATCCCTCAGAAGTTTGACCCCCTCCTCCTCCCTCTGCTGCCAGGCCAGTTAGAAAGCTCAGCACGCTTTGCGCATTTACAGTAGGGAACCAGCTGTGAAGCCCAAAGGCTTCACTGCCGGTTTCCCCTACCATGAATGGCGAAAGCACCCGAGAGCCAATCTGAAAATCAGCTGGGGTGCTGACATTGCAGGAACTCTGGACAGGTAAGTGTCCCAATATTAAAAGTCAGCAGCTACAGTATTTGTAGCTGCTGACTTTTAATATCTTCGTGGGGGGGGCCTCTTTAAGTAGGAAAAAAGAGGTTTTGGAGACATTACTGATCTCGTATGAACATACCCTTGTTGTGACTACGAGACTTGGCTGAAGAATTTAAGATGCAATATTGGAATTTTAGTGGGATTTGTATTTAGGACATAGACATGATCTACTTTAAAAGAGAATTCCAGGTATGGATATTTTATATATACGGTAGTTACATTGGCCCAGTTTGGCCATTCTGGTCGATGCCCCTGGAAGTTACTACAGTGGTCTCTACTACCTTTTGGGTCTCATGCTGAGGGTCTGGCCTGCTGCATTCTCAACACAGGAGGTCTTCCACTTAGCATGGGCGCACTTCAGACAATGTTTTGCATGTTTTGAGTTGAATGCAAAGTGTTCTCTGAGTGGACAAGGTGGAGAGGCGGGATAGTGATTTCACACTTTTCTCATAAAATCAGAGACTGTTTTGCAATATTTCAGAAAATGATAATACCCAACGACCAACCTCCTGTGTTCGGAATAGAGTGGGCCAGCTGCTCAGCACAGGACCCGGAAGCAAGTGGTGATCACTGGAGTAGTGATGTCTACTTCAATAATTTCCAGCTTTCAGGGGCATTAGCCAGGTATACTGTATACCAGTGGCGGCCACTCCATTAGGGGCGCAGGGGCACCCAGCCCCTAATCTACTGCAGGGTGCCGGACACATGGATTTCAATGTTTTTTTTTTTTTAAGCAAGTGTTTAGAGCCTGATGCTCTAATTGGCTTCAAAAAGGTTGGACTTTGGATGCAGAGCACTGCGCCTTGAGCCCACCCAGTTGTGCTTCTCCTCCCGGCCAATCAGGAAGTGGGTCTTAAGAACCGATTGGCCGAGAGGAGAAGTGACCGTATTGGCCAGAAGCAGAAGGAGGGGCGAAGGCACAGAGGAGACACAGGGGGAAACTGTGGAAGCTGCCCGAGACCTGTATGGGGTAAGTGCTGGGCTGGTGGGTGGATGGACGAGTGATGGGGGGGGTTTGATCGACCGACTGTGGGGTCTTGTGGTTTGTTTTCCACCCCCCCCCAAAAAAAAATAGAGCACCAGCTGCCACTGCTGTATACATAGGTACATTGGTCTAAGCTGGACCAATGTAACTATATATAAATACCCATACTTGGTATTCCTCTTCAAGGTCTATGTTCAAAACAAGGGTTATATATAGGGATGAGCTTATTGTTCGAGTCGAACATACGTTCGACTCGAACATCGGCTGTTCGATCGTTCGACGAAGATCGAACGATTTGGGCCGTTCGCGCCAAATTCGAGTGACGCGAACGGCCCACAATGCACTACGCCATTGCAGTGTCATCCAGGCGCTGTGATTGGCCAAGCATGCACTGTGACCCCGCATGCTTGGCCAATCACAGCGCCGGCAGCGAGGAGAGCAATGATTGGCCACAGGCAGGATGCCTGTGGCCAATTATTGCTGAGGGTGTTTAGTACACGCCCCACACTATAAAAGGCCGCCAGCACGGCGGCCTAGTGTAGTGTGTTCCGGAGCAGGGAAAGACAAGCATAGGCAGGGACAGTGACATTTATTTCTTTCTTGCTTAACCTGGATTCCTTTAGTTTAGGGAAAGAGAAGGATAGGTAGGGAGAGTGTCAGTGTGTTTTACTGTGCCAGTCCTTGTTTCTAGGGACAAAGAAGGAAAGTGAGGGGAATTCTCCTTGTGCTATAGTGTGCTTTAAAAAAACATTTTTTCTAGGGACAGAAAACTGTAGGTAGGGAGAGTGTCAGTTTCTTTCACTGTGCCAGTCCTTGTTTCTAGGGACAAATAAGGAAAGTGAGGGGATTTCTCCTTGTGCTATAGTGTGCTTTAAAAAAACATTTTTTCTAGGGACAGAAAACTGTAGGTAGGGAGAGTGTCAGTTTCTTTCACTGTGCCAGTCCTTGTTTCTAGGGACAAAGAAGGAAAGTGAGGGGAATTCTCCTTGTGCTATAGTGTGCTTTAAAAAACATTTTTTCTAGGGACAGAAAACTGTAGGTAGGGAGAGTGTCAGTTTCTTTCACTGTGCCAGTCCTTGTTTCTAGGGACAAAGAAGGAAAGTGAGGGGATTTCTCCTTGTGCTATAGTGTGCTTTAAAAAAACATTTTTTCTAGGGACAGAAAACTGTAGGTAGGGAGAGTGTCAGTTTCTTTCACTGTGCCAGTCCTTGTTTCTAGGGACAAAGAAGGAAAGTGAGGGGAATTCTCCTTGTGCTATAGTGTGCTTTAAAAAAACATTTTTTCTAGGGACAGAAAACTGTAGGTAGGGAGAGTGTCAGTTTCTTTCACTGTGCCAGTCCTTGTTTCTAGGGACAAAGAAGGAAAGTGAGGGGAATTCTCCTTGTGCTATAGTGTGCTTTAAAAAAACATTTTTTCTAGGGACAGAAAACTGTAGGTAGGGAGAGTGTCAGTTTCTTTCACTGTGCCAGTCCTTGTTTCTAGGGACAAAGAAGGAAAGTGAGGGGATTTCTCCTTGTGCTATAGTGTGCTTTAAAAAAACATTTTTTCTAGGGACAGAAAACTGTAGGTAGGGAGAGTGTCAGTTTCTTTCACTGTGCCAGTCCTTGTTTCTAGGGACAAAGAAGGAAAGTGAGGGGAATTCTCCTTGTGCTATAGTGTGCTTTAAAAAAACATTTTTTCTAGGGACAGAAAACTGTAGGTAGGGAGAGTGTCAGTTTCTTTCACTGTGCCAGTCCTTGTTTCTAGGGACAAAGAAGGAAAGTGAGGGGATTTCTCCTTGTGCTATAGTGTGCTTTAAAAAAACATTTTTTCTAGGGACAGAAAACTGTAGGTAGGGAGAGTGTCAGTTTCTTTCACTGTGCCAGTCCTTGTTTCTAGGGACAAAGAAGGAAAGTGAGGGGATTTCTCATTGTGCTATAGTGTGCTTTAAAAAAACATTTTTTCTAGGGACAGAAAACTGTAGGTAGGGAGAGTGTCAGTTTCTTTCACTGTGCCAGTCCTTGTTTCTAGGGACAAAGAAGGAAAGTGAGGGGAATTCTCCTTGTGCTATAGTGTGCTTTAAAAAAACATTTTTTCTAGGGACAGAAAACTGTAGGTAGGGAGAGTGTCAGTTTCTTTCACTGTGCCAGTCCTTGTTTCTAGGGACAAAGAAGGAAAGTGAGGGGATTTCTCCTTGTGCTATAGTGTGCTTTAAAAAAACATTTTTTCTAGGGACAGAAAACTGTAGGTAGGGAGAGTGTCAGTTTCTTTCACTGTGCCAGTCCTTGTTTCTAGGGACAAAGAAGGAAAGTGAGGGGAATTCTCCTTGTGCTATAGTGTGCTTTAAAAAAACATTTTTTCTAGGGACAGAAAACTGTAGGTAGGGAGAGTGTCAGTTTCTTTCACTGTGCCAGTCCTTGTTTCTAGGGACAAAGAAGGAAAGTGAGGGGATTTCTCCTTGTGCTATAGTGTGCTTTAAAAAAACATTTTTTCTAGGGACAGAAAACTGTAGGTAGGGAGAGTGTCAGTTTCTTTCACTGTGCCAGTCCTTGTTTCTAGGGACAAAGAAGGAAAGTGAGGGGAATTCTCCTTGTGCTATAGTGTGCTTTAAAAAAACATTTTTTCTAGGGACAGAAAACTGTAGGTAGGGAGAGTGTCAGTTTCTTTCACTGTGCCAGTCCTTGTTTCTAGGGACAAAGAAGGAAAGTGAGGGGAATTCTGCTTGTGCTATAGTGTGCTTTAAAAAAACATTTTTTCTAGGGACAGAAAACTGTAGGTAGGGAGAGTGTCAGTTTCTTTCACTGTGCCAGTCCTTGTTTCTAGGGACAAAGAAGGAAAGTGAGGGGATTTCTCCTTGTGCTATAGTGTGCTTTAAAAAAACATTTTTTCTAGGGACAGAAAACTGTAGGTAGGGAGAGTGTCAGTTTCTTTCACTGTGCCAGTCCTTGTTTCTAGGGACAAAGAAGGAAAGTGAGGGGAATTCTCCTTGTGCTATAGTGTGCTTTAAAAAAACATTTTTTCTAGGGACAGAAAACTGTAGGTAGGGAGAGTGTCAGTTTCTTTCACTGTGCCAGTCCTTGTTTCTAGGGACAAAGAAGGAAAGTGAGTGGATTTCTCCTTGTGCTATAGTGTGCTTTAAAAAAACTTTTTTTCTAGGGACAGAAAACTGTAGGTAGGGAGAGTGTCAGTTTCTTTCACTGTGCCAGTCCTTGTTTCTAGGGACAAAGAAGGAAAGTGAGGGGAATTCTCCTTGTGCTATAGTGTGCTTTAAAAAAACATTTTTTCTAGGGACAGAAAACTGTAGGTAGGGAGAGTGTCAGTTTCTTTCACTGTGCCAGTCCTTGTTTCTAGGGACAAAGAAGGAAAGTGAGGGGAATTCTCCTTGTGCTATAGTGTGCTTTAAAAAAACATTTTTTCTAGGGACAGAAAACTGTAGGTAGGGAGAGTGTCAGTTTCTTTCACTGTGCCAGTCCTTGTTTCTAGGGACAAAGAAGGAAAGTGAGGGGAATTCTCCTTGTGCTATAGTGTGCTTTAAAAAAACATTTTTTCTAGGGACAGAAAACTGTAGGTAGGGAGAGTGTCAGTTTCTTTCACTGTGCCAGTCCTTGTTTCTAGGGACAAAGAAGGAAAGTGAGGGGAATTCTCCTTGTGCTATAGTGTGCTTTAAAAAAACATTTTTTCTAGGGACAGAAAACTGTAGGTAGGGAGAGTGTCAGTTTCTTTCACTGTGCCAGTCCTTGTTTCTAGGGACAAAGAAGGAAAGTGAGGGGAATTCTCCTTGTGCTATAGTGTGCTTTAAAAAAACATTTTTTCTAGGGACAGAAAACTGTAGGTAGGGAGAGTGTCAGTTTCTTTCACTGTGCCAGTCCTTGTTTCTAGGGACAAAGAAGGAAAGTGAGGGGAATTCTCCTTGTGCTATAGTGTGCTTTAAAAAAACATTTTTTCTAGGGACAGAAAACTGTAGGTAGGGAGAGTGTCAGTTTCTTTCACTGTGCCAGTCCTTGTTTCTAGGGACAAAGAAGGAAAGTGAGGGGAATTCTCCTTGTGCTATAGTGTGCTTTAAAAAAACATTTTTTCTAGGGACAGAAAACTGTAGGTAGGGAGAGTGTCAGTTTCTTTCACTGTGCCAGTCCTTGTTTCTAGGGACAAAGAAGGAAAGTGAGGGGAATTCTCCTTGTGCTATAGTGTGCTTTAAAAAAACATTTTTTCTAGGGACAGAAAACTGTAGGTAGGGAGAGTGTCAGTTTCTTTCACTGTGCCAGTCCTTGTTTCTAGGGACAAAGAAGGAAAGTGAGGGGAATTCTCCTTGTGCTATAGTGTGCTTTAAAAAAACATTTTTTCTAGGGACAGAAAACTGTAGGTAGGGAGAGTGTCAGTTTCTTTCACTGTGCCAGTCCTTGTTTCTAGGGACAAAGAAGGAAAGTGAGGGGATTTCTCCTTGTGCTATAGTGTGCTTTAAAAAAACATTTTTTCTAGGGACAGAAAACTGTAGGTAGGGAGAGTGTCAGTTTCTTTCACTGTGCCAGTCCTTGTTTCTAGGGACAAAGAAGGAAAGTGAGGGGAATTCTCCTTGTGCTATAGTGTGCTTTAAAAAAACATTTTTTCTAGGGACAGAAAACTGTAGGTAGGGAGAGTGTCAGTTTCTTTCACTGTGCCAGTCCTTGTTTCTAGGGACAAAGAAGGAAAGTGAGGGGATTTCTCCTTGTGCTATAGTGTGCTTTAAAAAAACATTTTTTCTAGGGACAGAAAACTGTAGGTAGGGAGAGTGTCAGTTTCTTTCACTGTGCCAGTCCTTGTTTCTAGGGACAAAGAAGGAAAGTGAGGGGATTTCTCCTTGTGCTATAGTGTGCTTTAAAAAAACATTTTTTCTAGGGACAGAAAACTGTAGGTAGGGAGAGTGTCAGTTTCTTTCACTGTGCCAGTCCTTGTTTCTAGGGACAAAGAAGGAAAGTGAGGGGATTTCTCCTTGTGCTATAGTGTGCTTTAAAAAAACATTTTTTCTAGGGACAGAAAACTGTAGGTAGTGTGAGGGGGTTAACTCGGTAGCGGGTGTGTGTGACCCCCTGGTTGGGCTCCCCACACAAAAACAGGGCCAGCAGACGGAGGTTGTGGTTTTCAAAATCAAAAGGTGCGGTTTATTTCTCTATGTACAGTGACAAAAACACAGCAAAGCCAAAAAGAAACAAACAAAATAAATCCTGGTCAGCTTGACCTCTGACTAAACATGCAGGTTTCCTAAACTAACAACTGGGATCAGCCTGGTGCTGTCCTAGTCCCTAAGTCCCTGGTTTAGTAAAAGTCCAAACAAATAGCCACACAGGCTTTGCCTCACCGCACAGGGGTTCACTCTCCCTAGACAGTCCACACAGGTCTGGTTCCAGGCATGAGCTAACATCTAATGAAGCTGGGAGTTTTTATAGAGGCCTTAAACGAACTGACAGGCTTCAGCTGGTCTCATCAACTCCCTGCCTGCACGACGCCCAGCCCTCTCCCTAGAGGTATGAGTCATCCATGAGCCCACTAGCCTTATACAACTCTCCACCTAGTTGTATAAGTCGGCGTAAAGCCTGAATCTGGGCGAAATATATCTACCCCCCTGGATGCAACCAGGTGACTTTACCTTCCTGCTGTCACATACCCCCCCCCCTCTTGTTTTAACCTCGGGGTTGGAACACCAGCAATCAGGCATTCATGTACTCGAGACAAAGCATCCACATTCCCCATTTGAACGCCAGGGCGATGCTTTACTGTGAAGTTGAATTCCTGGAGGGCCAGGAACCACCTATTCACTCTTCTATTTGTTTCCTTGTTTTGAGCCATCCACTTTAACGGAGCGTGATCCGTAACCAAGTCAAAGTGCCTACCTAGCAGGTAGTACCGAAGGAAATCTAGAGCCCACTTCACCGCTAAACACTCCTTTTCAACCGTGGCGTAATTTACCTCATGGGACTTCAACTTCCTGCTGAGGTAAATGACTGGGTGCTCTTCCCCGTTCCAGACCTGGGACAATACTGCTCCTAACCCCACATCTGACGCATCACTTTGTACGACAAAGTCTTTAGAGAAGTCGGGTGAGTACAACACTGGCTGGCTACATAAGGCTTGTTTCAAGAATTGGAATGCTGCCTCAGCCTCGGGGGTCCATTTAATCATGACCGACCCTTTCCCTTTCGTCAGGTTGGTTAGGGGCACAGCCTTAGAAGCAAAGTGGGGAATGAAGCGCCGATAATAACCCGCGATTCCCAGAAAGGCTCGTACCTGCTTCTTGCTGTTGGGACGTGGCCAACTCTGGATGGCCTCGACTTTGTTGAGTTGGGGTTTTATTACTCCCCTGCCAATGGTGTACCCAAGATATTTGGCCTCCTCCTGCCCAATGGTACACTTCTTGGGGTTAGCCGTAAACCCCGCTTCCCGAACAGAGTCCAGGACTGCTTGCACTTTTGGCAGATGTGAGGCCCAATCTGTGCTATGGACAATTACGTCATCCAGGTAAGCCGCAGCATACTTCCGATGGGGCCTCAGTATCTGGTCCATTTTCCGCTGGAATGTGGCCGGCGCATTCTGTAACCCGAACGGCATTCTCTTATATTGGAACGCCCCGTCTAGGGTTACAAATGCGGTTTTCTCTTTGGCCGACTTGGCCAGGGGAATTTGCCAATACCCTTTTGTGAGGTCAAGAGTCGTCATGTATCGGGCTGTTCCCAGCCGGTCGATCAACTCATCTATACGTGGCATGGGGTAGGTGTCAAATTTTGTAACTTTGTTCAACTGACGAAAATCGTTACAAAATCGCCAGCTCCCATCCGGTTTAGGCACCAACACAATGGGACTAGACCAATCACTTTGGGACTCCTCTATCACCCCTAAGTTCAGCATTTTCTGTACTTCCTCCCGTATTGCCTCCCGTCGGGCCTCTGGGATCCGATAGGGTTTTAACTTCACCCTTTCACCGGGCGGGGTAATAATATCATGCTCTACCCCAGATGTTTGTCCCGGCAGCTCAGAGAACACCTCCTTGTTGCGAAGCACAAACTCCTTAACCTCCTGTTGTTGGGGTTGTGACAAGGTGGCTGCTATTCCAACCTCCGGAATCACGCAACCAGTTTGAGCTGGTGACCAAGTTTCTGCGACTAGGGACTCTCTATCCCTCCAGGCTTTCAACAGATTAACGTGATAGATCTGTTCGGGCTTTCGCCTTCCTGGTTGTCTGACCTTGTAATTCACTTCGCTCACTTTTTCCATTATCTCGTAGGGGCCTTGCCATTTGGCAAGGAATTTACTTTCAACCGTAGGGACAAGTACCAATATCCTATCCCCCGGGGAAAAGGTACGGGTCTTTGCTCCACGGTTGTACACTCTCTGCTGTGCCAACTGCGCTTGGGCCAAATGTTCCTTCACGATGGGCATTACCTGTGCAATTCGATCTTGCATCAGGGCGACATGCTCAATCACACTCCTGTGGGGAGAACTCTCACTTTCCCAAGTTTCCTTGGCAATATCCAACAGCCCTCTTGGGTGTCTCCCATACAGTAACTCAAAGGGGGAGAATCCCGTAGAGGATTGGGGCACCTCCCTAATAGCAAACATCAAATAAGGAAGTAGACAGTCCCAATCCTTTCCATCTCTATCCACCACTTTCTTCAACATTTGTTTTAGGGTTTTGTTGAATCTTTCAACCAGCCCATCGGTTTGGGGGTGATACACAGATGTACGCAATTGCGTCACTTTGAGCAATTTACACAGCTCTTTCATAACCCGGGACATAAAGGGTGTACCTTGGTCCGTAAGCAGTTCTTTACAAATACCCACCCGGCTAAAAACAAGAGATAGCTCTTTGGCTATGGTTTTGGCCGAGGTATTTCTGAGAGGGATCGCTTCTGGATAACGGGTGGCATAGTCCATTATAACCAATATGTACTGGTGCCCCCTAGCGGACTTGATTATAGGACCTACCAAATCCATTGCGATTCTCTCAAACGGGACCTCAATGATGGGTAGAGGGACCAGCGGGCTACGGAAATGTGGCATCGGGGCCGACCTCTGACACACAGGGCAGGAGGAACAATAATTTTCTATGTCCTTCATCACCCCAGGCCAATAGAATCTCTGTAATACCCTCTCTCGGGTTTTCTCTGTCCCCAGATGACCTCCAAGAATGTGCCCATGGGCCAACTCCAACACCAACTTCCTGTAAGGTTTGGGCACCACCAGCTGCTCAACGGTTTCTTCTGCCCTTTTTGCCACCCGATACAGTAGGTCCTTCTCTACGCTGAAGTATGGGTAAGTGCAGGTATTATCTGGGTTCACTAACTCGCCATCTATTTCCACTACGTTTTCCCGTGCCTTTATTAGGGCGGGGTCTTTTAACTGTTCTGTGGCAAAATTTTCCCTGTGAACCTCCAGATCAGAAAACTCCACAGACGGTAGGTTTTCGTCTGAGGAGGTGGGCTCCTCTCCAGTTTCTTGAGTCTCCCCTGCAAATACTGACAAGGGAAATTCTGGAGAGTCCTCACCACTCTCAGAGGAGTTCTGGCTATCACATTCCTGGTACATAGGGGCACCAGTGGGGGGCTCAGGATCATCCCACAGTTCCCAGAACTTCGGAAAATCCCTTCCCACAATGGCGTCATGCGGTAACTGAGATACTAAGCCCACTGGATGAGAGAGGGTACCTTTGGGGGTCTCGAAACACACTGTAGTCACTGGATACTCTCGGGTGTCCCCATGCACACAAATAACAGCTACCTTGCTATTCCCAGAGACCTCTGTTTTAACTAATTCAGCCTTTATCAGGGTCACAAGGCTACCTGAATCCAGTAATACCACAACATTTCTACCATTAATACACATTTTGCATAAATGTTTCTCAGTTCCTCGAATGGCAGTGCATGCGACTGTCGCACACAGCGACTGACGTCTGCCCGTCAGAAAGTCACACTGCATGGGTTCCTCCACAACCGGGCAATTGGCTGCAATATGTCCCGCTTGCCGGCAGCGGTAGCAAACGATCCTTCTTGCGGCCTCTTGAGCCGCTGATTTCCCAGGCTGTTCTCGCCAAACTTGGGGTAGAGCTCCCACCCTCTCACTCTCTCCACCCTCACCCCTTGGAATCCTCTTATCCGCCCCTGGGGATGGTCTGGTCTTAGGGTGGAAAGTCCGAGTGTCTCTGGAAGAGGCCGTCAGGTTCTCTGTAGCCAAGTATTTCTCTACACGATCCACAAGACCACCGGCCGTCTCTGGGTCTCCATGGCTTACCCACTTTTGGATGGCAGTAGGAAGAGCTCTCAAAAACCGATCCATTACAACACGTTCCACAATCTCTGGTGCGGACAAAGTCTCTGGCTGTAGCCATTTCCTGCTCAGGTGAATGAGATCATACATTTGAGACCTGGGGGGTTTTCCAAGCTGGAAAGTCCAGTTATGCACACGCTGAGCCCGGACAGCCAGGGTGACACCCAGCCTTGCCAATATTTCAGCTTTTAGCATCACATAGTCTTTTGCTTGGTCAGGCTCTAGGTCATAGTAAGCCTTCTGCGATTCACCAGTTAACAGAGGAGCCACCAGTCCAGCCCACTGCTCCTCAGGCCACTTTTCTCTTTCAGCAGTCCTTTCAAATGTGGTCAAAAATACCTCTGGATCATCCTCTCTAGTCATTTTTGTCAATAAACGACTCACCCCAAAGGACGCGGTATTAGTGGGACGGCTTTCCTCACTGGTCTGCGGACGTTGCTGCATTACTGCTTCCATTTGTTGTAGTCTCTGCTCTTGCTTCTGTAACAGGTCTATGAAGCGGGCCTCAGATTGCTGCTGGGCTTGTTGATGAGCTTGCTGCTGGGCTGCAAGGCTCCTTTGCAAACCTGCATTTGTCTGCTGTTGATTGGCATTTGCTAGAGCCAGCTGTTTCAGTATCTCCTCCATGCTGGCTTAAAAAAAACTGCCCGCATTCTCCACCAACTGTGAGGGGGTTAACTCGGTAGCGGGTGTGTGTGACCCCCTGATTGGGCTCCCCACACAAAAACAGGGCCAGCAGACGGAGGTTGTGGTTTTCAAAATCAAAAGGTGCGGTTTATTTCTCTATGTACAGTGACAAAAACACAGCAAAGCCAAAAAGAAACAAACAAAATAAATCCTGGTCAGCTTGACCTCTGACTAAACATGCAGGTTTCCTAAACTAACAACTGGGATCAGCCTGGTGCTGTCCTAGTCCCTAAGTCCCTGGTTTAGTAAAAGTCCAAACAAATAGCCACACAGGCTTTGCCTCACCGCACAGGGGTTCACTCTCCCTAGACAGTCCACACAGGTCTGGTTCCAGGCATGAGCTAACATCTAATGAAGCTGGGAGTTTTTATAGAGGCCTTAAACGAACTGACAGGCTTCAGCTGGTCTCATCAACTCCCTGCCTGCACGACGCCCAGCCCTCTCCCTAGAGGTATGAGTCATCCATGAGCCCACTAGCCTTATACAACTCTCCACCTAGTTGTATAAGTCGGCGTAAAGCCTGAATCTGGGCGAAATATATCTACCCCCCTGGATGCAACCAGGTGACTTTACCTTCCTGCTGTCACAGTAGGGAGAGTGTCAGTTTCTTTCACTGTGCCAGTCCTTGTTTCTAGGGACAAAGAAGGAAAGTGAGGGGATTTCTCCTTGTGCTATAGTGTGCTTTAAAAAAACATTTTTTCTAGGGACAGAAAACTGTAGGTAGGGAGAGTGTCAGTTTCTTTCACTGTGCCAGTCCTTGTTTCTAGGGACAAAGAAGGAAAGTGAGGGGATTTCTCCTTGTGCTATAGTGTGCCAAAGCATTCCTCATCAACCATCTTTGAAATCCTTGTTTTTTGGACAGTCAGGGAAATTGTCGTTGTGCTATTCTGTGCAAAAGCAATAATCCTCAACCATATTTAGAAGTCCTTAAGTAAAGGGACAGAGAAGGACACCTGAAGGTAGCCCTTATTGCTTTTTTCCCATCTCCCTGCAGGCCATCTATTAGAATGTCTGGAAGGCAAACAAGGAGAGGCAGACAGTCAGGAGGCAATAAAAGAGGGCAAGCAGGCTCTGTGTCTGGGGGCAACAGTGCTGGTCGTGGACGCGGTGCATTGTCATCAGCACATGGCCATGGGACACGCTTGTTCTTCTTTTCGGCAGCTGGACATGTTGAGCCACATCATGCCGAAGACTTGGTAGAGTGGATGACCAAGCCCTCCTCCTCCTCCTCATCCTCTCTCACCCAGGCTCAGGGTACTGGCAAAGCAGCTGCCAAAGCGTCCTCTTCCCTGGTATCAATGTCAGACTCATCATCAGTCACTCCTTCCCTAGACCCACCATGTCCTCCTCCTGAGGAGTCCCCCGAACTGTTTGAGCACAGTGTTGGGTACATGCTCCAGGAGGATGCCCAGCGTTTCGAAGGGTCTGATGATGAAACCCAGCTACAGGAAGGCAGTAGCGTGAGAGCAGACAGAGGGGATGCTCAAGAAGGACACCAATCTGGCAGTCATGTTCCAGCAGCTGCAGCATACTGCCAGATTGGCTCCAGTGATGAGGAGGGAGGGGATGATGAGGTCACTGACTCCACGTGGGTGCCTAATAGGAGAGAGGAGGAGGAGGAGGATGAGGAGGAGGCACATCTCCAACGAGGCAGGATGCCCTTTGGTGGCCAGCGTAAGGGCAGTACACCGACGGAATCACACCGCAGAGCTCCGCCTGTGCAGGGCGCTGCCTCTGCCCGTCATTCAAAAAGTTCCTTGGTGTGGGCCTTTTTTGAGGCTAGTGCATCAGATCGCACAGCTGCTGTTTGCAACATATGTCTCAAGCATATATCGCGTGGCCAAAACATCAGCCGCTTGGGTACCACATGCCTGACCAGACATATGTTGACCTGCCATGCAGCTCGTTGGCAAGCCTACCTCAAAGACCCACACCAAAGAACAAAGCGGACCTCTCCTTGCACCGCATCAGCTGGGATCTCCAACCCCACTATAACTTCAGTCCTCTCTGAAACATGCACTGAGAGGAATGAAGGTGTAGAATTAGGTGTGTCACAGCCAAGTACTTGCGGCCACTCTGCTAGCAGTACACCGACGTCCGATTCTAGCAGGCAAATTTCCCTGCCCCAGCTGCTGGACCATCGAAAGAAGTTCACTCCCAGCCATCCACATGCCCAGCGGTTGAATGCTAGCTTGGCTAAATTGCTAGCGCTTCAACTGCTGCCTTTTCAGTTGGTAGACTCGGCCCCCTTCCGTGAGTTTGTGCAATGTGCGGTTCCTCAGTGGCAGGTTCCCAAACGCCACTTTTTCTCACGGAAGGCTATTCCGGCTCTCTACCGGCATGTGGAAGGCAATGTCTTGGCCTCGCTGGACAGGGCGGTCAGCGGTAAGGTGCATATTACCGCTGACTCATGGTCCAGCAGGCATGGACAGGGACGTTACCTTTCTTTCACGGCCCATTGGGTCACTCTTTTGGCAGCTGGGAAGGATGCAGGACAAGGTGCAGTAGTGTTGGAGGTTGTTCCACCGCCACGCCTCCAAAATGCTACTACTGGTTGTGACACACCTCTCTCCTCCACCCCCTCCTCTTCTTCTTCCTCCATGGCCTCTTCCTGTGGTTTGTCCTATGAACCAGCGGTGCTCCGTAGCCGTTCACGGGGCTACGCAAGTACGCAGGCAAAAAGATGCCATGCCGTGCTTGCGCTGGTGTGTTTGGGGGACAGAAGCCACACTGGGGCAGAGGTCCTGTCTGCTCTGCAGGGCCAGGCCGAGAGGTGGTTGACGCCACGCCAGCTTAAGCCAGGAATGGTGGTTTGCGACAATGGCACCAACCTCCTCTCCGCCCTCCGACAGGGACAACTGACCCATGTGCCCTGTGTGGCTCACGTCCTTAACCTGGTGGTGCAGCGGTTCTTGGCCAGGTACCCGGGCTTACAGGATGTCCTGAGGCAGGCCAGGAAAGTCTGTGTGCATTTCCGCAGATCTTATAATGCCAGTGCTCGTCTGGCTGAGCTGCAAAAGGAGTTGAACCTGCCCAAGAACCGCCTTATATGTGACATGCCCACCAGGTGGAACTCAACGTTGGCCATGCTGCAGCGGCTGCACACGCAGCAGAGGGCCATCAATGAGTACCTGTGCGACTACGGCATCAGGACAGGGTCAGGGGAGCTTGGTTTTTTTTCTCCACGCCAGTGGGGCATGATCAGGGATGCATGCACTGTCCTGGCACCATTTGAGGAGGCCACGAGGATGGTGAGCAGTGACAGTGCATGCATCAGTGACACTGTACCTCTTGTCCACCTGTTGGAGCACACGCTGCGTGGAATAATGGACAGGGCACTTGAGGCAGAACAGAGGCAGGAAGAGGAGGACTTCCTTGCCTCTCAAGGCCCCCTTTACCCAGACAGTGTTCCTTCTGTCCCACCCATCGCACAGGAAGAGGAAGAGGAGGAGGAGGAGGAGGAGGAGGAGGATTGTGTCAGCATGGAGGTGGAGGCTGGCACTCAGCATCATCAGCAGCAGTCTTTTAGGGATGATTTACAGTCCCAAGAAACCAGTGGACTTGTACGTGGCTGGGAGGAGGTGGCTGCGGATCATGTCGTCCTTAGTGACCCAGAGGACTCCGGAGCGAATGCCTCAGCAAACCTACGCTGCATGGCCTCCCTGATCCTGCAAAGTCTGCGGAAGGATCCTCGTATTCTTCGGATCAAGGAGAGGGACCATTACTGGCTGGCCACTCTCCTTGATCCACGGTACAAGGGTAAGGTTGCGGACCTTATGTTACCTTCGCAGAGGGAGCAGAGGATGAGACAACTCCGGGAGGCCTTGCAGAAAGGTCTGTGCAACGCGTTCCCAGAGACTGGGAGGTTACAAACTCCTGGTCCTGGACAATGAGTTGCTGAGGCTTCGGCCAGTCAAAGAAGGAGCGGTGGGGAAGGTGGCCGTCTGACCGATGCGTTCAGACAATTCTTTAGTCCGCAGCCCCAAAGTATGATCGGTTCCAGCAACCATCGCCAGCGTCTGATAAACATGGTGCAGGAATATCTAGGGGCAAGGTCAGACTTGGACACCTTCCCCACCGAAAATCGTCTGGCTTACTGGGTCTTGAGGATGGATCACTGGCCAGAGCTTGCACAGTATGCAATTGAGCTACTGGCCTGTCCTGCATCCAGCGTTCTTTCGGAACGCACATTCAGTGCTGCTGGAGGATTTGTCACGGATCACAGGGTGCGCCTGTCCACCGACTCGGTTGATCGACTGACTTTCATCAAGATGAACCAGTCTTGGATCACCACCAGCTACCACACACCTGATGCTGATATAACAGACTAATTGATTTTAACATGTCACATCCCTTCAAGACTGATGCTGATGCTGAGTGCCTGTGCTGTTATGTTGACTGGCTATCCTCCTCCTCCGAGTCCTCAATGATACGATTGATGATGATAGCTTGGAAGATCATTTTTGTTTATGGGTGCCGCCACCAGTGGCTAAGGCCCAATTTTTCAGCCCCTGTTTTACAGGGGCGTGTAATTACAATTTTTTTAGCAATAATTTGCCATAGGGCTCATTGCTGTGCTCCAAGTACAGTATCTGTGAGGGGTTGGAGTGTTGTGGCACCAGTGCCTAAGGCCCAATTTTTCAGCCCCTGTTTAACAGGGGCGTGTCATTACAATTTTTGAAGCAATACTTTGCAACAGGGCTCATTGCTGTGCTCCAAGTACAGTATCTGTGAGGGGTTGTAGTGTTGTGCCACCAGTGCCTAAGGCCCAATTTTTCAGCCCCTGTTCAACAGGGGCATGCAATTACAATTCTTGATCTAATAATTCACAGCAGGGCCCATTGCTGCACCCACCAAGAGTAACTCTGAGGGCTTACAGTGTTGTGGCAACGCCACCACCACCACCACCACCACCACCACGAAAGGCCCAATTTTTCAGCCCCTGTTCAAAAGGGGCATGTAATTACAATTCTTGATCTAATAATTCACAGCAGGGCCCATTGCTGCACCCACCAAGAGTAACTCTGAGGGCTTACAGTGTTGTGGCAACACCACCACCACCACCACCACCACGAAAGGCCCAATTTTTCAGCCCCTGTTCAACAGGGGCATGCAATTACAATTCTTGATCTAATAATTCACAGCAGGGCCCATTGCTGCACCCACCAAGAGTAACTCTGAGGGCTTACAGTGTTGTGGCAACGCCACCACCACCACCACCACGAAAGGCCCAATTTTTCAGCCCCTGTTCAAAAGGGGCATGTAATTACAATTCTTGATCTAATAATTCACAGCAGGGCCCATTCCTGCACCCACCAAGAGTAACTCTGAGGGCTTACAGTGTTGTGGCAACACCACCACCACCACCACGAAAGGCCCAATTTTTCAGCCCCTGTTCAACAGGGGCATGCAATTACAATTCTTGATCTAATAATTCACAGCAGGGCCCATTGCTGCACCCACCAAGAGTAACTGTCAGGGCTTACAGTGTTGTGGCACCAGCACCACCATCAAAGGCCCAATTTTTACTACCACTGTTCAACAATTATATGTAATTAAAATTCCTGATATAATAGTTGACAGCAGGGCGTTCCAGCACCAACCAAGAGTAACTGTGAGTGCTTACAGTGTTGTGCCAACACCAACAACTAAGGGGCCTATTTCTGCAGAGTATATACGGCAGGTCCCTACTTTCAAACATCCAACTTACAAACGACTCCTACTTGCAAACGCAAGAAGACAACAGGAAGTGAGAGGAAATCTACCACTAGGAAGGAAAATTCTCTCCTGTAAGAATAAATATGGGAGAAAGGTGTCTCCTCTGTACTGATGCTTTATCAGCAATCCTTGTTTCAAGAAAAACACCACATTTCAAAAACAGTTGTCATTGGGACGGAAAGTGAGGTGAAATGTTCTGAACAGGGGCACAGACAGCAAAACAAATGTTACAGGGGTGATAACCCTTACCTATGTTTTCCAAAAAGTTTAAAAATAGATTTTTGGGCTGGAGCTACACTTCAACAATGTACCTGTTCAAAATTACAAACAGATTCTACATAAGAACAAACCTACAGTCCCTGTCTTGTATGCACCGCCTGTATACGGCTGTTCAGAGTATATAGGGCCTTTTTTATTTTATGTGCGGGGTTCCCCTTAATATCCATACAAGACCCAAAGGGGCTGGTAATGGGCTGGGGTAGGGGGGGGGGGGGGTCATGGGGTAGCTATGCCATTTTTCTTAAAGATTTTCATCCATATTACCGGGACCAGACATTACATTAAAGCCGCAAGCAGTTTTAAATGGCTTTTTTTTCCTTTAGAAGTGTCATTTTGTGCAGGGACAGTTCTAAACACGGGAAACACGTGGCACTTCACAGGCATACTTTAGACACCCCCCAGGTACGATATTTAAAGGAATATTTGACTTTTTTTTTTTCACTTTATGCATCATTAAAATGACTGCTCCCGAAAAACGACCGTTTTTAAAACTTCTTTTTGCATTGATACATGTCCCCTGGTGCAGAACCCGGGTTCCCAAACCCTTTTTAGGACAATAACATGCATAATAGTTGTTATAATTAGCACTTTAGAATTCGAACGTTCGCATCCATTGTATTTAATAGGGTTCTAATGTTCGTACGAACTTTCGGTCCGTTCGCGGGTTCTGGTGCGAACCGAACCCGGGGGTGTTCGGCTCATCACTAGTTATATATTGTTAACCTGCAAATTATATTTTTAGAATTACTCTCATGACCCCAAAGACCTGGCTGATGGATGTGAGTTCCCTGTTTGAATTAGGAGTCTAATTTTTATTCATTCATATTCTTAGTAGACTCGCTAAACTGAACTGAGATTTGTGGGCACCGCCTATGCCAATAAACAGGAATTAAATGCCCTTTAATCTGCTTTACAAAAACAACTGTTTTAATCTTTGCCAACCACATATAAAGAAATATGGCACACATTATCTTAGGTTGTCTGATGAGCCCAATATAGAATAATTACTTTTCCTATACAAGGAATGCATATAATAACTTTGCAAAAGATTCCTACCCTTCACGCTTTTACATATATGTAATCAGGATATGTGCAAACATCCGATCCCCTGATTACAGAACATAAACAATATATGACATGTACATAGACACAAGACCTGTCTAACATTTAATTTTAGAAACCCACCTGTTTCCATATGGAATGGCTAATTAGTTTACCTAGCGCCATGTACTCTGCTATAGAACTGATTTCAATCACATTTCCTTTCTCTATGATATTCTGGATTCCAGATGTTACTACAGTATGCCCTCATTTCAATGTATGCATTTTGTAGTTAATGAGATTGCAAGGCTTCAGAAAATTGAATTGAAGAAACCCAATTTATTTCCTTGCTGGTATGCACAAAAATAGTTTCTATTGACACTTTAATCACTTCTTCCTGATGTGCAAGATTGCTATCTATCTGTGCATTTCGTATTGTTCATTATTTGATGAAATTCCACAAACTTCTTTATAAGATAATTGCTGCTTTCTGTCATCACACATTGTTCACTAGAGACAATTACTGTATTTCCACCTTATCAGCAGATTTTATTACTATTTTCTACATACTTTGTAATTATCTCAGTGCTACTGCAACCTTTGCTGGCAATGCAGACTTCATATTCAGAATGCTTAGTCCCCATCTCTTGCTGCTTCATAGAAAGGGAAAATAATATCTTTTTGGTAGCATGTACCTAATATCGTGAAAACAAGCTGCAAAATTACAATTTTGGAACAATTACTTCAGCTATGCAGATCAGCTCCAATCAGGGTTGCCAACCTCCCCCCGCATTTATATTACCACCTGAAAAATGACAGAACTCCTAATAGAAACTGAGACAATTGATATTTAAAAGAGTATGGGTTTTTTTTTGTTTGTAGAATTATACTAACCTAACTGGATGCAGCATCGCTCCGATGCTGCAACTGTCCCCCCCAGCTCTAACACGGAGAACTGAGTGATCAAACACCACCAATCGCTTGGTTCTTAGTCAGTCAACGTCTCTCTGCTCTGCCCCCCCCCACTGGAGAGCTGGGCTGTGGAGGGGGTGGGAACGGCTGGCTCAGACTCTCAGCAGCTCATTCAGAGGCTGAGCCGGGTGCCGGTCAAGGCATGTGGGCTGATCCCGACCACATGGTCACGATCTTTCCCAAGCCTGGACCAGCTCTATGACATCAGCAGACAGCGGACTTCAGCCTGCTGTCTGCTGAAAACAGGTCACAGTAGTGCAGAATGAACTGCCCTCCTGTGAACCATAAGCTTTGGCTGTACTTCTCCTTTAAACAGTATAAACATGATATGGAAACACTGAAGATACACATAGCAAGTAATTTGCCTGGTTTAGACTTACAAAAGTCAACACAGAATGACAAATTATCAGCCCCTGATATTTACAGACAGTTGTAAAAGTCACTGATTTTTACAAACTGTTAGTAAAGTTACTGAAGGTTGGCAACCCTGGCCCAATAGATACTGAAAATATCAATCAGGAGCAGGGTTGCCAACTTTCAGCAATTTACAAACAGTTTGTAAAGTCCATAATTGTCGCATCTGTCCATGAATGTCAGTTACGGACATGCAGCCTACATGTCCGTAATGGACATTCAAGGACGGATGCAAAAAGTACAGATTTTACAAACTGTTCGTAAATTTACTGAAAGTTGGCAACCCTGATCAGGAGAAAAAGATTTTAAATTATCTGACAATTGTCTGATATGGCTATCTTCTGGTAAACTGGGAAACAATATCATATCTGTAGGCCTAATGCAAAACCTAGCTAGTGGCTCTTGGGAGGAACAATCCATTGGACAGGTCAAAAAACTCCAAGTGCTATGGTTCCCCTTGTAATAAGTGGTGCTCCAAGCTCCTCTAATCTCCACTAATGAACATTCAGCTGAGCCCAGTGTTGATATTTAGAATGGAACACTTAATGAGAATTCTTGAGGGTGGCCATTAGTGTTTGTGTATGTCTAACTGCAATATAAAATCTATGGGCATTTTAAATGCAACTAAAGCCACAACTTTTGTTTATTAACACGCATAGTGAACAGAAGTGATGTCAGAACACTAACCCGGAAGTATTGCAGGGGAAGTGACGGAACGCAGGATTGGGTGGGACACCGGCGATTCAGCTCACTGACCAGGGTAGCGTGATTCCTGATGGCCATTTTGATCATGTTAATGGGATATTTTTAATTATGTGTTTATGAGTATTTTTATTGGGATTTGAATAATTTTTTTTTATAATTGTATTTTTATTGATTTTTAAAAGGATATATATAATATTGTTACATAACGTACAATTTACAGATATCAAAAACATCAAGATATCAGAAAAAGAAAACAAAGAAATGGGAGGAAAAGACAAGCAATGTCCATAAGTACAGAGCACAGAGGTGCTCAGTACAGCATATCAAAGAATAGACAAAGTAAACAACTTGTAGGTAAGCAATAAAAATTCAAAACCAGCGAAGGGATTATAGTGTAAGTACAGTTCAAGATGTGGCAGCTGGTATAGGGGTCCCATATTCCGATCGATCCCAAGGCTCCCAAACTTTATCAAATTGGGGGATGATATCATGTACAGAGGCTGTCAAATATTCCATCCTCCGAATCTCGGCCACCAGATGAAGAAATTTGGACTACGGAGGAGGTGTCTTAGACAACCAGCACAATGGAATGAGCCGTTTGGCGGCCAGTAAAATATAGGAGATAAGCCAGTTAACTTTCTTGGTTACGCCTGGAAAAGGAAGGCCCAACAAATAATGTAAGGGATCGAGCGGAAGGGATACATCCACCACATCCTGTATTAGTAGCCTCACATCATGCCAGAAGGGTTGGATCATAGAACATTGCCAAAAAACATGAAACAAGGAACCAGTGTCAGTCTCGTAACGCCAACAGCGCGGCGAGACTGAGGAATCATATCTATGAATTACATCAGGCGTTTTATACCAAAACATGAGGATCTTAATGGACGTTTCCCTGTGGGTTACACATTTGGAGGACTTGAAAACAGAGGACCAAATCCTATCCCATACCTGAACCGTAATAGGTCTGCCTAGTAAATGGGACCACCTCCTCATGTAGAGGTGCGTGGTCTCGGTAAGAGGGGTAGACTCATGGAGGATACGGTGAATGAAGGATATTAAGTGAAGTTGGTGAGGACCCTGTGCGCATAAATATTCAAAAGCGGTTGGTTTATCAAGAGTCAGGGTTGGAGACTTGGAATGGAAGAAATGCCTAACCTGTAAATAGAAATGAAAAAGTTGGGGGGGGGGTATATAAAATTTCTCACGTAGAGTATCAAAAGTATGTAATTTCCGCGTGATAGGATGGACCAAATTCCGGAGCTCAAAAAGAGGGGCATTAAGCCAAGGAAAAACCCTGCCCGGGGACATGCAATCTGGTATGGTTGGGTTAAATAGCACATTTACAAGGGGGGAGCAAAGTGAAGCAAGATAAAAACCCTTGAGGCATTTACGCCAAATGGTTAAGGTGAAAGTCATTGGAGCGGTGCATTGTCGTTTGAAAATGGGATCCAGGGATGGGAGGGCGTCCCAGACCAAGGAGCATGGGTGAACCGGGTATAACACCCCCTTTTCAATTGTGGTCCATTGATTTGGTGCGTGTAGGGAAGACCACGAGGCAATAGCCCTCAAATGTGAGGCATAATAATATTTAATAATATCCGGAGCACCCAATCCCCCCCTGGATCTCGGGGCAAATACCACTGAACTCGCTATACAATGAGCCCTATCACCCCATATGAACTTTAGAAAACTCCTCTGAATTGCTTTTAATTGAGAAGCGGGTATGGCAACTGGTAATGTTTCAAAATGGTACAGTAGTCTGGGTAAAATAGACATTTTGAGCACATTAATCATTCCCAAGAGGGACAGGGGATATTTTGTCCAGGTCGACAGGGATTTGTTAATGTCTAGAACCAGAGGGGGAAAATTAGCGGAGTAAAGAGAAGAATATGAGGGGGTAAGGAGGACACCTAAATATTTGAGGGAAGCATTGCACCATTTATAGGGATAAGAGTTTTCAAGCTGAGATAACAATGATGGCGAGATGTGTATGGGGAGCGCCTCAGTTTTGGAAGTGTTAACTTTGTAACCAGAAATGGCACCAAAAGAGGTCAGTAATTTATGCAGTGAAGGGAGAGAAATCAAAGGACTAGTAATGGTGAGCAGAATGTCATCCGCAAAGAGCGATAATTCATATTCTCCCTGTCGCATCACCACCCCACGGATATCCGGATGAGTACGTATGGACCCGGCCAGGGGTTCTAGACATAAAATAAAAAGTAATGGTGACAGAGGACACCCCTGCCGAGTTCCATTTGTCATGGGGAAGCCAGGAAGGATGACATTTGAACCTGGGCTGTAACTGTCGAATAAAGGGCCTCTAGAGCTTTTAGAAAAGGGCCTCTGAAACCGAATGTTTTTAAGACAGCAAACATGTAGGGCCAACTCAGCCTGTCGAAGGCGTTTTGTGCATCTAAAATTAAAACTAACGCCGAACGTGAAGTTCTGTCCAGAAGATCTTTTAGATCTATTGTACGGCGAGTGTTGTCCCCCGCATGCCTGCCAGGAACAAAGCCCACCTGGTCTCTATGGATCAATTTGGGAATGAGCCTAGACAATCTGGAAGCAAGAATTTTGGTGAATATTTTGTAGTCTGAATTTAAAAGTGCTATGGGCCTGTAGTTATCCGGTATAGAGGGATCCTTACCAGGCTTTGGGATGACTGAAATGTAAGAGTTAGAGAAATGTGGATGTGGGGGTGTACCCTTAAGTAGGGATTCATATAAGGTCAGCATGTGTGGAGACAGAGTGTCAAAGAAAGTCTTGTAGTAAAAATAGGGCAAACCATCAGGGCCAGGTGATTTATGTAATGGGAGATCCTTAATTACAACCAAAAGTTCCTCAGCCATTACAGCCGTATTCAAGCTAGCTAAATCAACTGAGGATAGTTTTGGAAGTTTGATGAAGAATGCGTCAAATTTTTCCTGGGTAAAGTTAAAGTGATTCTTTGGGGTCAGACAGTTGTACAATCTATGATAGAATTTGCCAAAAATGTTTGACATTTCACGGGGACAGTGTGCTCTAGATCCATCAGCCTGTAGAAGGAAGTCAGGGAAGGAATTGAATGGACGTGGGTGTAATTTGTTAACTAACATCCTATGGGGCTTATTTGAATATTCATAACATTTTTGCTTCGTCCAGAGTAAGGATCTAGCTGCCCTGCCAAGCTGTGGGATTTAAATACATTTAAAGTGGTTTTACATCACTGCACCATCTGAGTTTCTTCTTTTTTATGGTGACTGCCTGATGGAGTAATTTTGGAATGGTATTTAGTCTCATGGAGGAAGATTGGAGGAACATTGGGAGCTATCCTTAATATTAAGCTTTCTGTGCCAATCATTTTTTATAAGAGGAATGATTTTTTTGGCGAGACTGACTTTGTGCTGGGGAGAGGTGATTACAAGCACATGGGGTATTGGAACAAATTTTGTTTGTCTATTTTGGACACTAAATCAACGCCTTTGTGTCCAGGGTCATAGGTCTATACACATGCATGCGTTTACACAAGTACCAGTCATTGAATTCTATGGGCAGCTGTACACAGCACTGGTTTTGTCCCTGATGAGGAAATAAGCAAATATTTTTCATTGTACAACCCCAGGTGACCATCTACATGCATGTTAAGGAGGCCATAAAATGTGAGTCAAGACAGATTTTTTTTTTTTAAACAGCAGGGATTGGTTAGATTCTGATTTCTGCCTATATCTTTTGTGAGTGTTTTCTCCACAGGGGAGATGTCTCCAAAGCAAGGAAATTAAACTTTCTAGACCAGTGGTTCTCAACTCCGGTTCCTCAGGGCCCACTAACAGGCCAGATTTAAAGTATTACCTTGGGGAGATGCAGACTAGAATACTGCAATCACTGAGCAACAAATAATATCACCTGTGACGTTCATCTTGCAAACCTGGCCTGTTAGTGGTTCCTGAGGACGGGATTTGAGAATCACTGTTCTAGACACTTGTCACCTGATCAGGTCTACCCATTGCAAGAATTTTACTCCAATTCCTTTGACAACTCAAAAATTTGGGATTTTCTATATCTTTTTCGACAAGAGACAATGGTCTACAACAGTGTTTCTCAACTCTAGTCCTCAAGGCGCACCAACAGGTCATGTTTTCAGGATTTCCATTATTTTGCACAGGTGATTTGATCAGTTTCACTGCCTAAGTAATTACCACAGCTGTTTTATCTAAGGGAAATCTTGAAAACATGACCTGTTGGTGCGCCTTGAGGACTGGAGTTGAGAAACACTGGTCTACAATACCAACAGAGAGGGTGAATCAAACAGCAAAAAGGTTTCTAACCTTTCCTCATTCTATTTAAAACTGAATACACTTTAACTGAAAGAGGGAACTGTGTAGCTAATGGTGGAAAATCCCTTCAATACGACTCTGATGATAGGTGATATGATTATGGGAAGTTTTCTACAAAAAGCTGCAGGAAGTTTACCTCAATGCAAGCCTTTTCCAAGATCAATACAATAACCAGTGTTTTGTATTACTGTTTAATAGGGCATTACTAATTAATCTGGCAGCACTGCTGCCAAATGTATTTAATCCACTGGCAGCGTGATGATCCTGTAAAACATTGAAAGCCATCACAGTTATAAAAATGATTATGATTTTTGTAACCTGGGTCTACCACCAATCTTATTTTAATTAAACAATTCTGCTGAAGTATAGCACACCATACTCCTTTGAAGCTTTCAAATTAATATACAGTATCTAGGGCATCGCAAAACTTTTTTTTCCTTTCCCAATCACATCTATTATTTCTAAATTTTTCCCAAAGACAGGAGTGAGTTTTTTTTCCAAGCAATTTTGATTAGTGTGTATGCTGTTCATCAGTTTGCTAAATTGTATCGTTTCTCTCCAGTAGTCAGAATTCAAGAAAGTTCCTTTCAATTCTAAATGCTAAAGTAGATTAGTTTTAGTGAAGAGGGACTTGTTTCCCGCTGTCTCATTTTCAGAAACTACCAGTCACTGCTCAAAGTTCGCAGGTTGAATATATTTGGTTTTGTGCCATTTAATGTTCTCAAAATAAGAAAAGTTTAGAGCTTGGCCGCAGGGAGAAGAAAAAAAAACTTGTCCAAAAAAGTAACCTAAAGCAAACTATTCATCACCTCACCGACACTGCAACTAAAAAGTATACAAACACAATAATAGCAGAATCAGTCATCTATTGTAAATGTAGGGAAATTAAACAGATAAATCTCCTCTAAGTAGGAAAGGGACATCTACACGCACTGAGGGCTGGGTATATCATATCCAACCACATTTTCCAAATGAAAATAAAGGCTTTGACCAATTCATATTTTACACTCGGAAAACCAGTGTTTTGAAACTGCTGAAATAATTTAACCACTTGCCGTCCAGCCGCTGCAGTTTTACTGCGGCAGAATGACACGGCTGGGCGAAGCGACGTTACCTTACGTCGCTTCACCTTTTGACCACTAGGGGCTTGTGCCCGTGGCTCGCCACCGGAGCCGATTCGAGTGCCCAGCAGGCGCGATGACCGCCAGGCACCCGTGATCGCTCGTGACAGAGCGAGAATCAGGATCTGTGTGTGTAAACACACAGATCCTGGTTCTTTCAGGGGAGAGGAGACCGATCGTGTGTTCATACAATGTATGAACACCGATCTCTCTCTTCCCCTAGTTAGTCCCATCCCCCCTACAGTTAGAACACAGTGAGGGAACACAGTTAACCCCTTGATCGCCTCCCGGTGTTAACCCCTTCCCTGCCAGTGACATTTATACAGTAATCAGTGCATTTTTATAGCACTAATCGCTGTATAATTGTCAATGGTCCCAAAATTGTGTCCGCCGAAATATCGCAGTCCCGATAAAAATCGCAGATCACCACCATTACTAGTAAAAAAAAATAATAATAAAAATGCCATAAATCTATTCCCTATTTTGTAGGCGCTATAACTTTTGCGCAAACCAATCTATATAGGCTTATTGCAATTTTTTTTACTAAAAATATGTAGAAGAATACATATTGGCCTAAACTGAAGAATTTTTTTTTTTTAAATGTTGGATAATTATTATAGCAAAAAAGTAAAAGATATTGTGTTATTTTCAAAATTGTCGCTCTTTTTTTGTTTATAGCGCAAAAAAAAAACGCAGAGATGATCAAATACCACCAAAAGAAAGCTCTATTTGTGGGAAAAAAAAGGATATCAATTTTGTTTTGTCAGTTAAAGCGACGCAGTGCAGAATCGCAAAAAAATGGCCCGGTCATTGAGCAACCAAATCTTCCGGGGCTGAAGTGGTTAAGGACAGCAATACTTAAAGAGGACCCCCTAATTCCTACTCCATAAACCTGTCCATAATGAATAATGGGGGAATAAACAATCATAATTACCCATAACCTTATGGGAGCTTCTTCATTTTAACCCATTTTTGTCCAGCCTCTGTGCTGCCTGGCTTCCCATTCCTGCATCACCATTTTGAAAACGTCCGTTATACTGTGCATGCTTGAGATGAAGCACATGACATCATATGCTTCATCTTGTGCATGTGCCGTACAAAACTGCGGATAAAAAGCTTCCTGCGAGACGTTTTTTCCCCCCACGGCAAATAAATGTAATTTCATATGCTGCATGATGCCATGTGCTTCATCTCACGCATGTGCAGTATGACAATACTGCGAGATCTACCAGGATCTCACAGTTTAGATATAAGATTTTTCTTGTACAAGGAAATGGTGATGCTGCTTTCGCAGGGGCATCTGTGCGGCCAGGGCAATGTCACCACTGCCTTCAGGGAAATCAGGACGTGAAAGAAAAAAAGTAACATTTTAGGTGATTTTGCATCAGCATGCAGAGGTGCTTGCTGATATGAAATTTAGGGAAAGGGGAGAAACTTTTTTTGTTTTGTTTGTTTTTCTGGGTATTTTCTCCAAGATATCCCACAGCTCTTTTCAGAGTACATACTATTTACACAAGTCAAAGCATATATCACCAGCACTCCATGGATCTTCAAAATAGTGTACAAAGGTTTATAAAAGTGATCACATAACTGCAATAAAATGTGACTTTTCTGGGCAATACAGAACCTCTTTATCGGACAATGCGTGCCCCTGAAACAATTTACTGCTGTGATCTGATCACTTTAAAAAAAACGTTGGACTCTATTTAAAAGATCCATGGTGTGGTAGCAATATATGCCTTGACTTCCTGGCTGGTAGTTGCTACATCATATAGTACAACACTTACCCTGGGAATATTCTACTTGAGTTACTATATACAACATTCTCAGGACCAGGGGATTTAACAGTCTAATGTCACTAACAATTTACCCATAGGTTCTGGCATATCCTTTAGGGATCATTTTTACACAGGTCAGTTGACCTCCTGATATGTTTTTGGACTAAGAGAAAAACATGGAAACACATTCAAAATCTAGACAGAAAATAGAAACTTTAGGCACATGTAGAGGTCTGACGCTGATGCTAGTGTTGATATCTATGAGCTAGAATTCAAGATTGGAACCTATTGCAGCCATATTTAGACTATTCATGTTAAATCTGAAAAACAACTTATGGGTGTCATCGTTTGTTTTTGTTTTTTTGTTTTTTTTGCACATACAAAATTGGTGTGGTGAATAAATACTTGATCCATTTGTAAAGGTTATTCTCAACTACTTGAGAAAAGGGAAGCAAGCCCCAAAACGTGTCCATGAGACCTTAAATTACGTTTTGTAGATGAAGCCCGCCATTCTCAACTTAAAGCCAACTTAAAGAGTACACACACTAGGGTGAAAAATAGATTTTGAGTTTACACTTTAACAAGCTTTCAATTTTTATTGCCAACAAGGAGACTTCATTTTCTTCATAATGTAAATTGTAATGCTCACATAAAGGAACACCCAACAGAAGAGTCAGTCTGTCAGACACTGTTCAAACCTGAAATACCAGATTTAAAGTGAATCTTTACTTTACCTATTGTATAACTGGGCAAAGTAAAAAGTTTTCTTTACCATGGGAACCCTAGGGAGCATTTTCTTTCTTAAACGTCCTTATCACCTTGAACACTGCTAGAGCCCAGAGCTGCATTAAGGAACTCATGACACTTTCTCTGGCTCCCACAGTAGCGTTTGGTCTTTTAGCAGCCCACCTGCATAGAACAAACCTGTTATATTCTCCATAAAACAAAAAGTACAAGTTCCCTTTAAGTGGATTTAGGCTTACCAGGGAAATGACTTGGTGTGCTACTTGAACAAAGGCCATTAACAGCACTGAAATGTGCATGTCTGGAAAGCACAATGAAAGAAAAAGGTGCATTACAGCATGCTCTGTTTGCAGTGGGCATGGTGGAGAAGCACTAATTAGATCTCTCAGAAATTAACTTCTGTGTGTATCTTGCTTCCAGATTGTTTCTTACGACAGAACATTGGCTCTTGTGCTTTATCAGCCAGGTGAGCAAATTATCCCTATAATTCAGTTTTCTAATGAATTGCTTAGTGACTCATCAATAATTACCTATTTTCTATTATTTACTCTTTATTTTCTGCTTCCTGCAAATGAAGCGTGTCTTTTTTCAAATACATTTGTGAGGCAAACTCAATTTTCTACTAATAAAACTAATGAAAATTTAGAACATTTCTAGTTTCCACAAAAGTAAGATTTTGGGATTGCACTGCAGTAACAAAGACATAAGGATAAAGGGCCTGATGGCAATGTGTTAAACGGGTCATATCACACCGCCAAACCCCAGTTGTCTCTTTCACTAATAAACAATACTCAACACAAATACAATTGTTACTTTTGTGGTAGTCTTGTACAGGTGTGTGAACTTTTTATACATTTATCCTGCTGTTTGCGATGTAACTTAAAGAACACCTACACAACCCATAACAGCTCACCAGTCATCACTATTGAGATTGATGGATTTTTTAAGTGGGACTGTACTCAAATTTTTACTTCTAGCTATACTAACAGTGTTTCTGGGATGGATAAATCAAGAATAATACCATGAGTGAAATTTCCAGTGAATGGATACTCAAGGTTTTCTCTAGTGCTAGCCACATTACCAAAAGCCTAGGCATTTGGTCACGTGAACTCTTTTGAAAGAAAGGCAGAGGTTACATAGCACAATGCATGCTTAGACTGTTGGCCATACGAACACGAACAGCAATAAAAGGAAAATTGAACAGCCGTTTCTTCAAGAAAGGCAAGTATTTCAACCCTTTTATTACTCTTTATCAGGGATGAGCCCAGGCATTTTCAAATCCTAGTCCGAACCCACCTGAGCTATCTCTTAAGGAAGCTGTATAGAGACAATAGTAAGTGGCCTAGGCATTTCCTGCCCTCCAGCCACATTAACACACATTACTTAGCTATATGCTGGGGCTGAATGGTGCTTTTAGAACTTAAAGAAAACTATCTGAAGTTTGTCAAAATTTTAGTAATCTGCAACCAAGGGTTTAGGACTACTGGTTGCAAGATAAAATTAACCAGTTGTAATATCCCTGAATTAAAAATCTATACCAAAATAAATGTTATATATATATATATATACACATATATACACACATACATACATATATACCCACACACACACTAGGGGCATCTTGGAAAAATGTAAATATCATCAAAAAGTTAATTTATTTCGGTAATTAAATTAAAAAAGTGAAACTCATATTATATGTAGATGTGTTACAAACAGAGTGATATATTTCAAGCATTTCTTTATTTTTATTTTGGTGATTATGGCTTACAGCTAGTGAAAACCCACAATTCAGTATCTCAGAAAATGTGATTACTACATAAGACCAATAAAAAAAAAAGGATTTTTAATACAGAAATGTTGGCTTACTGAAAAGTATGTCCATGTACAGTATAGTATGCACTCAGTACTTGGTCGGGGCTCCTTTTGCATGAATTACTGCATCAAAGTGGTGTGGAGGCGATCAGCATGTGGCACTGCTGAGGTGTTATGGAAGCCCAGGTTGCTTTGATAGTGGCCTTCAACTAATCTGCATTGTTGGGTCTGGTGTCTCTCCTCTTCCTCTTGACAATACCCAACAGATTTTTTATGGGGTTTCGGTCAGATGAGTTTGCTGGCCAATCAAACACAGTGATACCATGACCTTTTAACCAGGTATTGGTACTTTTGGCAGTGTGGGCATGAAAATGCTGCTGGAAAATGAAATCAGCATCACCTATACTCGGGGTTGAACCACAGGTAATAGGCCAGTGATTTGGTGTTCCCTCTCGGCAGCCGTACAGTGGGTGTGGTTGACCTGCCGGGCATGCCGGGAGAGGATACATAAGGGGCAGACGCCACCTGGGAGGGGTCTTCTGGTTGGTTCTTTTGAGTTCCAGAGTCGGAGTCCTGGTGCGTGGCGCATGGCCCTCCAGGCCATGGGGCCATGTGCACTTCAGTCCCAGGCACCTTAAGTCCTGGGACTGCAACTTCAGCCCTGGGAACAGCACCTTTAGCTGGAGCCCATTTCGGGAGGAGGAATCCCAGGGTGCTGCCTTGCGAGGGGACCCGTTTCTAGAAGAGGAGGCTGGGGGAGGACCATTCCCGAAGGACTGGTGAGAAATCACAGTGAAGGAAAGGGCCCGGTAACTCTCTGGAGGGATGTCATCCATCCGGAAAAGGGAATTTAAACAACAGGACCAGTAGGAGGTTTGGGACACTATAGATCCTGTGGCAGAGGATCTCCTGAACGCATCCATTAAGGAATCTAATAGACTGTTCGAGTTACACTTTTGTCCTTACATTCTAGGGACAGAAACCAACACTGAGGGGAGCCTGCTGCATAGACCCGTAGTAAAACTAAAGCCCCATACACACTATCAGTTTTCTTGCAGGTTTTTCTCTTCAGGTTTACCAAAACCATGTAGTGCAAGGGCCTGCCTGATTGCATACGAATTGAAACTCTTAAGGTTTGACCTCATATTAGATGGTTTTGGTAAACCTGAAGAGAAAAACCTGCAAGAAAACTGATAGTGTGTATGGGGCTTAAGTGTGCTTAACCTCTGCAACCCAGGAAGTACGGGGATGGTGGAGACTATGCGCCTTCCTCTCCAGTGAACGAGCCAAAGAGTGGAGAAGGAGGGTGGTGTGGTTGCTATATATATATATATTTTTTTTTTTTTTTTTAGACAGATAGAGCTTTCTTTTGGCGTTATTTAATCTCCGTTAGTTTTTTTGTTTTTTTTAACTAGAAAAAAATAAAAAAGACCAAAAATTGTGAAAAAAAAAATCTGTTACCCTTACTTTCTAACATACAACTGCCCAGATAGTATGAACATTCTCAAAATGATCCCTTTTTAGAAAGCAGACACCCCAAGGTGATCTAATTTTTTGCCACTTCGAGAGGGTTAAAACATGGAGCTTGGTAAAGGTAGAGTAGATACATGTATAAGTCATACATAGTGGGAGAAGGAGGAGGTAAAGGGGTTAGTGTACTGTTACATACAGTGGCAGGATGGAAATGAAGGGGTTAATGGTCAGAAGCGCATGATAAGGGAGATGAAAGGTCTAATATATAAGTCACATAGAGACAGCATAGAGATAGTGAGGGAGATTTACTTAAACTGGTGCAAACAGAATCTGGCGCAGCTGTGCATGCTAGCTAAACAGCTTCTAACTTCAGCTTGTTCAATTATGCTTTGGCAATAAAACCTGGAAGCTGATTGGTTTCTATGCACAGCTGCACCAGATTTTGCTCTCTCCAGTTTTAGTAAAAAAACCTCCATTATGTGTAGGAGAGGAGGTGGGCATGAAGGGGTTAAAAAATAATCTCTGAGTCACTAAAAAAGAATGAATGTATCTGCAGCTGCTCCATTCATTCTTCCCTTATTCACAAGTTCTGAATCCCTCTCTACGTTCCCTGTTGTAAGGGGAAGGAGAAGGATCAATATTGTAAGCAATACCATCTGATTACTGTAATGTCCAATCACAGCAATTACATGGTACCCAGCCCCTCAGATTTGGCTCAGTACAGTGTCTCTGTATGGAGCCATCTAATGACAAATCAGTACACAGCGATTACTGGGTGGATTTTAACACTTTTCTGCCCATTTGAAGGGGTGTAGGGAAAAGAAGGCTGCAGAAAAACAAGTAAAACCTATGCATGAGGATTTGCTTTAGCTCTGTGTATCATCTGAGGCTGTTCACTTCACTGAGTGGGTATATGTAAAGGTTTACAACCACTTTGAAATACTTTGGATAAAATCTTTAAAAAAATCATAAGATGTCTATTGGTTGAATATACTGTAAACTAGATTTCCAAATAACATAAATATACATGAAACATAAGGAAAAGAATAATGTGAAAAGTAGCTTTGAGCAGTTTATGCTATGTAAAATGAAAATGACAACGTGTCAGCATGGAAGCAGCACCCAGCCAGCATTAATAATTAGCAACACGGTACAGAAATAAAAAATATGTAAATTCACAAGGAATTATGAATATGACAGCTACAGGGAGTGTTAAAAAACCCCTTTATAATCAATATAAAGAAACAACACATAGTACATATGGTCCAAATACAATGTGTGAGGTTTTCTCACCTCTTTCTACAATTATTGCAACCTATCACCCAGTGTTGGGTTACTGGCAATGGCAGCAGGTGGCAAATCATATGATATATCCTTTCTAATACAGCATGAACTTTGTTCAAGACAGGAACTTATTTCTGAGTTTATGTGAAAGACAATTAACATGCCAGGCTAATTAAACAAATACTAATAGATAATAAGATATGAAATTACATAGTTATAATGAAATGAACAATGGAGGTTCATCAAGTTCATCTTTCATAAATTCTTGCAGTGTTTGTCCAGACAAAGGCAAATAATCAACCCATTTTTCTGAGCTGCTAATTCCATTTTGCTTTCCGATACATTTCCACTCTCCAAATATTCCCATACCATCCATCACAACTACAGATCCCAGTAGTTTACGGAAAACAACCAGTCCATTTTTTAATTTCATTATTGATTTTGCCATTTACAGGCAGAGCTAAAACTAAAGTAAAAATTGTGACTACTCAGGGCCTCATGAGTTTAACTTGAAACGCGCCAACCCAATTTATACTTCTCAAATGCAGTTTCTTTATGTCGTGGCTGGTCATTATAGTTGTTTTACCCATTTTAATGTGTATCTAAGGCCCAATCTTTTTTTTTTGTATAAAAGGGTTAGCAACCCTGCTAGTTTTTTTTTGTTTCATCTGTTGGTTCACCCTCCCAATTTGTCCTGGTGACCATAACCATCTGAACTGAAAGTCGGGAATTATCCAAAATTTTGAGTTTTCATACAGAGACAACTATTTAATTTCCCTCACTTGTGTGTTGTGTCTACCAGGAACTACAGGACATTATTCCCAGGGGTACACAGACAGCAAAAAGATCTAGAAAGCAACACAACAACCCCAAAAAAACACTTTAGTAACGTACTGTCAAGAAGAAACACAGGCGTGCACACTGGAAGACTGTCAAGTATGTAACAGATTGGCTTGATCAGTCAGGACTTTTACAATTAAAGTAGTTGTAAACCTCAGACATGAAATATGAACAAACCATATCCCTCTATAGTGTGTACTTGGCTCAAATAAAGTGTAAGTAAAGTTTGATCAGTAACCTTTACCTATAGGTAGGCCTATAATAGGGCTTACCTATAGATAGTGTAAATATCTCCTAAACGTGCACCATTTAGGAGATATTTACATTACATGCAGACAGTGCCATCACTGGTCCATGTGATTTGAAGGAACGGCCACCCTGTGCCGTTACTTCAGAGCCCAGTGCCGTAATCCGCCGCTCCCACGCGCATGCGCAGGAGTTACGTCATTGCGGCTCCGGACAGTCACAGAGCCGGAGTACGTGAATCCGCAAGCAAGACAGGTGAAGATGGGAGCCCCTGCAGCGCTGACATCTCAGTGCTGGAAGAGCTTTGTTTTGAGGTAAGTTTCACATAATTTGCTAGTAGGTGATGCATACTAGCACATTATGACATTACCTTGCAGGGTAAGAAGAAAAAAAAAAGTCCACCTGTTTACAACTGCTTTTACGTGCACTAAGTGTCACTTCTGTCTGCTACTTCGTTCCTCTGATATCAGCATGAATCACTTGTGACACGTTTTCCTGACACCAAGAGGAAACAAGTGACAGGTGAGGGACTTCCAGCACACAGCCTGTTATTGACAGCCTCATCTCTGATCCTGTGTGCTGTGTGAAGGGGGTATGTCCCTTCTCTCCATCAGCTCTCAGAGCTCTCCTTAACCGACCTCTGCAGAGTGTAATTTCAGTTCTCTGTCCCCTTTTTTTCTGATAGCTCAGAAAATCTTTAAAAATTCTGGACTTTAAATTGATGTAGAGAAGAAAAGACTGCAGATAAACAGGTACAGCGTAAATAGTAGGATTTGTTAAATCGCTGTGTATCACCTGAGTATATGCAAGGGTTTACAACCACTTCAAGCCAGTGAAAGGGTGAAATGTGTTAAAGGAGGGTCGCTTGGGAGGAGACAAGCTAAAGCTAAACTGTTAAACACTTTACTGGGCGGTCCATCCTTGTGTGCTTCCATGTTTCTTTTTGGCAATTTGAGAGAGACAGTTTATCTGGCTGGATGGGCCTTTTGAAAGCTAGCACCATGCAATCACCTGGTTAATACTTTGATGCTTGAAGCCTCGCATTTTGTTCATATAGCTCACTTTAGTAACTTGCCATTGATTGTTCCTCAGGATGTTGTCCCCCTCAGAGAGAGACAGTAAGAAAATTAGTATTGGTATCAATCTGCATAATCTAAGAAATCATCAGGTTTTTCTAGAAGTCCCACATGACAGCCAGGTTTTTCTACATGTGACCAGTATAGTTGAACAGGACAAAATGCTATAGGGGCTTCCAGAGCCAAATTTCCATTTGGGGTGCTTATTTCCAAGACCATTATCTCCTTTTCTTTATAGTATTACAGCAATGACTTTTGCTATGGCTTCAGACTGATAACCAGCTGTAACCAACAATATTTGTTATAATTTATTTATTGCAGGTACTTATAAAGCACCTTAAATTTACGCAGTGCTTTACATATATACAGGCATACCCTGCTTTAAGTACACTCACTTTATGTACACTCGCGAATACGGACATACCCATGAGTGTACGTAAAGTACCTCACCAGAAAATACATCCACGCACGGCGCAGCCGCATAATGGCCTGAAGGGGCGGAGCTGCCGCCCTGAGTTGTTGCCAGTGAAGAGGTTGTAAGAGAAGAGGCAAAGTTCCCGCCAGCCAGCCCAGAGTTGCCCGCCAGCCATGCCTTCCAGCCCAGAGTTGCTTGCCAGTGAGCTCAGAGTTACTGTCTAAACGTAAGTGGATTACTGTACAGTACTATAAACTTCACTCCCTGACCCCCCCCCCACTATAGCCTATGGCCCTCCACTATAGGTCCTGACCCCCCCCCCCACTACAGCCCCTGGCATCCCTACTACAGCCCCTGACCCCCCAGAAGTGAAAAAAATGTATTGCTTCACTTTAAGTGCATTTTTACATACATGCGCTGGTCCCATTGTGTACGTAAAAGTGGGGTATGCCTGTATTGTGATGACTCTGGAAGCATTGCATCGCACTAGTAATATGAAATAATTCTAGAAATGTTGCTCACTGTGGCAACATGGCATAACTTAAGTGAATAGTTTCCATGCTTATAATATATTACTACTAATGCTTCTGTAACAACACCATTCTTTCTCTTGTAATTAGTGATGAGCCGAACACCCCCGGGTTCGGTTCGCACCAGAACCCGCGAACGGACCGAAAGTTCGAACGAACATTAGAACCCTATTAAATACAATGGATGCGAACGTTCGAATTCTAAAGTGCTAATTATAACAACTATTATGCATGTTATTGTCATAAATAGGGTTTGGGAACCCGGGTTCTGCACCAGGGGACATGTATCAATGCAAAAAGAAGTTTTAAAAACGGTCGTTTTTCGGGAGCAGTCATTTTAATGATGCATAAAGTGAAAAAAAAAAAGTCAAATATTCCTTTAAATATCGTACCTGGGGGGTGTCTAAAGTATGCCTGTGAAGTGCCACGTGTTTCCCGTGTTTAGAACTGTCCCTGCACAAAATGACACTTCTAAAGGAAAAAAAAGCCATTTAAAACTGCTTGCGGCTTTAATGTAATGTCTGGTCCCGGTAATATGGATGAAATTCTTTAAGAAAAATGGCATAGCTACCCCATGACCCCCCCCCCCCTACCCCAGCCCATTACCAGCCCCTTTGGGTCTTGTATGGATATTAAGGGGAACCCCGCACATAAAATAAAAAAGGCCCTATATACCGTGAACAGCCGTATACAGGCGGTGCATACAAGACAGGGACTGTAGGTTTGTTCTTATGTAGAATCTGTTTGTAATTTTGAACAGGTACATTGTTGAAGTGTAGCTCCAGCCCAAAAATCTATTTTTAAACTTTTTGGGAAACATAGGTAAGGGTTATCACCCCTGTAACATTTGTTTTGCTGTCTGTGCCCCTGTTCAGAACATTTCACCTCACTTTCCGTCCCAATGACAACTGTTTTTGAAATGTGGTGTTTTTCTTGAAACAAGGATTGCTGATAAAGCATCAGTACAGATGAGACCCCTTTCTCCCATATTTATTCTTACAGGAGAGAATTTTCCTTTCTAGGGGTAGATTTCCTCTCACTTCCTGTTGTCTTCTTTCGTTTGCAAGTAGGAGTCGTTTGTAAGTTGGATGTTTGAAAGTAGGGACCTGCCGTATATACTCTGCAGAAATAGGCCCCTTAGTTGTTGGTGTTGGCACAACACTGTAAGCACTCAGTTACTCTTGGTTGGTGCTGGAACGCCCTGCTGTCAACTATTATATCAGGAATTTTAATTACATATAATTGTTGAACAGTGGTAGTAAAAATTGGGGCTTTGATGGTGGTGCTGGTGCCACAACACTGTAAGCCCTGACAGTTACTCTTGGTGGGTGCAGCAATGGGCCCTGCTGTGAATTATTAGATCAAGAATTGTAATTACATGCCCCTTTTGAACAGGGGCTGAAAAATTGGGCCTTTCGTGGTGGTGGTGGTGGTGGCGTTGCCACAAGACTGTAAGCCCTCAGAGTTACTCTTGGTGGGTGCAGCAATGGACCCTGCTGTGAATTATTAGATCAAGAATTGTAATTGCATGCCCCTGTTGAACAGGGGCTGAAAAATTGGGCCTTAGGCACTGGTGGCACAACACTACAACCCCTCACAGATACTGTACTTGGAGCACAGCAATGAGCCCTGTTGCAAAGTATTGCTTCAAAAATTGTAATGACACGCCCCTGTTAAACAGGGGCTGAAAAATTGGGCCTTAGGCACTGGTGCCACAACACTCCAACCCCTCACAGATACTGTACTTGGAGCACAGCAATGAGCCCTATGGCAAATTATTGCTAAAAAAATTGTAATTACACGCCCCTGTAAAACAGGGGCTGAAAAATTGGGCCTTAGCCACTGGTGGCGGCACCCATAAACAAAAATGATCTTCCAAGCTATCATCATCAATCGTATCATTGAGGACTCGGAGGAGGAGGATAGCCAGTCAACATAACAGCACAGGCACTCAGCATCAGCATCAGTCTTGAAGGGATGTGACATGTTAAAATCAATTAGTCTGTTATATCAGCATCAGGTGTGTGGTAGCTGGTGGTGATCCAAGACTGGTTCATCTTGATGAAAGTCAGTCGATCAACCGAGTCGGTGGACAGGCGCACCCTGTGATCCGTGACAAATCCTCCAGCAGCACTGAATGTGCGTTCCGAAAGAACGCTGGATGCAGGACAGGCCAGTAGCTCAATTGCATACTGTGCAAGCTCTGGCCAGTGATCCATCCTCAAGACCCAGTAAGCCAGAGGATTTTCGGTGGGGAAGGTGTCCAAGTCTGACCTTGCCCCTAGATATTCCTGCACCATGTTTATCAGACGCTGGCGATGGTTGCTGGAACCGATCATACTTTGGGGCTGCGGACTAAAGAATTGTCTGAACGCATCGGTCAGACGGCCACCTTCCCCACCGCTCCTTCTTTGACTGGCCGAAGCCTCAGCAACTCGTTGTCCAGGACCAGGAGTTTGTAACCTCCCAGTCTCTGGGAACGCGTTGCACAGACCTTTCTGCAAGGCCTCCCGGAGTTGTCTCATCCTCTGCTCCCTCTGCGACGGTAACATAAGGTCCGCAACCTTACCCTTGTACCGTGGATCAAGGAGAGTGGCCAGCCAGTAATGGTCCCTCTCCTTGATCCGAAGAATACGAGGATCCTTCCGCAGACTTTGCAGGATCAGGGAGGCCATGCAGCGTAGGTTTGCTGAGGCATTCACTCCGGAGTCCTCTGGGTCACTAAGGACGACATGATCCGCAGCCACCTCCTCCCAGCCACGTACAAGTCCACTGGTTTCTTGGGACTGTAAATCATCCCTAAAAGACTGCTGCTGATGATGCTGAGTGCCAGCCTCCACCTCCATGCTGACACAATCCTCCTCCTCCTCCTCCTCCTCCTCCTCCTCTTCCTGTGCGATGGGTGGGACAGAAGGAACACTGTCTGGGTAAAGGGGGCCTTGAGAGGCAAGGAAGTCCTCCTCTTCCTGCCTCTGTTCTGCCTCAAGTGCCCTGTCCATTATTCCACGCAGCGTGTGCTCCAACAGGTGGACAAGAGGTACAGTGTCACTGATGCATGCACTGTCACTGCTCACCATCCTCGTGGCCTCCTCAAATGGTGCCAGGACAGTGCATGCATCCCTGATCATGCCCCACTGGCGTGGAGAAAAAAAACCAAGCTCCCCTGACCCTGTCCTGGTGCCGTAGTCGCACAGGTACTCATTGATGGCCCTCTGCTGCGTGTGCAGCCGCTGCAGCATGGCCAACGTTGAGTTCCACCTGGTGGGCATGTCACATATAAGGCGGTTCTTGGGCAGGTTCAACTCCTTTTGCAGCTCAGCCAGGCGAGCACTGGCATTATAAGATCTGCGGAAATGCACACAGACTTTCCTGGCCTGCCTCAGGACATCCTGTAAGCCCGGGTACCTGCCCAAGAACCGCTGCACCACCAGGTTAAGGACGTGAGCCACACAGGGCACATGGGTCAGTTGTCCCTGTCGGAGGGCGGAGAGGAGGTTGGTGCCATTGTCGCAAACCACCATTCCTGGCTTAAGCTGGCGTGGCGTCAACCACCTCTCGGCCTGGCCCTGCAGAGCAGACAGGACCTCTGCCCCAGTGTGGCTTCTGTCCCCCAAACACACCAGCGCAAGCACGGCATGGCATCTTTTTGCCTGCGTACTTGCGTAGCCCCGTGAACGGCTACGGAGCACCGCTGGTTCATAGGACAAACCACAGGAAGAGGCCATGGAGGAAGAAGAAGAGGAGGGGGTGGAGGAGAGAGGTGTGTCACAACCAGTAGTAGCATTTTGGAGGCGTGGCGGTGGGACAACCTCCAACACTACTGCACCTTGTCCTGCATCCTTCCCAGCTGCCAAAAGAGTGACCCAATGGGCCGTGAAAGAAAGGTAACGTCCCTGTCCATGCCTGCTGGACCATGAGTCAGCGGTAATATGCACCTTACCGCTGACCGCCCTGTCCAGCGAGGCCAAGACATTGCCTTCCACATGCCGGTAGAGAGCCGGAATAGCCTTCCGTGAGAAAAAGTGGCGTTTGGGAACCTGCCACTGAGGAACCGCACATTGCACAAACTCACGGAAGGGGGCCGAGTCTACCAACTGAAAAGGCAGCAGTTGAAGCGCTAGCAATTTAGCCAAGCTAGCATTCAACCGCTGGGCATGTGGATGGCTGGGAGTGAACTTCTTTCGACGGTCCAGCAGCTGGGGCAGGGAAATTTGCCTGCTAGAATCGGACGTCGGTGTACTGCTAGCAGAGTGGCCGCAAGTACTTGGCTGTGACACACCTAATTCTACACCTTCATTCCTCTCAGTGCATGTTTCAGAGAGGACTGAAGTTATAGTGGGGTTGGAGATCCCAGCTGATGCGGTGCAAGGAGAGGTCCGCTTTGTTCTTTGGTGTGGGTCTTTCATGTAGGCTTGCCAATGAGCTGCATGGCAGGTCAACATATGTCTGGTCAGGCATGTGGTACCCAAGCGGCTGATGTTTTGGCCACGCGATATACGCTTGAGACATATGTTGCAAACAGCAGCTGTGCGATCTGATGCACTAGCCTCAAAAAAGGCCCACACCAAAGAACTTTTTGAATGACGGGCAGAGGCAGCGCCCTGCACAGGCGGAGCTCTGCGGTGTGATTCCGTCTGTGTACTGCCCTTACGCTGGCCACCAAAGGGCATCCTGCCTCGTTGGAGATGTGCCTCCTCCTCATCCTCCTCCTCCTCCTCTCTCCTATTAGGCACCCACGTGGAGTCAGTAACCTCATCATCACCTCCCTCCTCATCACTGGAGCCAATCTGGCAGTATGCTGCAGCTGCTGGAACATGACTGCCAGATTGGTGTCCTTCTTGAGCATCCCCTCTGTCTGCTCTCACGCTACTGCCTTCCTCTAGCTGGGTTTCATCATCAGACCCTTCGAAACGCTGGGCATCCTCCTGGAGCATGTACCCAACACTGTGCTGAAACAGTTCGGGGGACTCCTCAGGAGGAGGACATGGTGGGTCTAGGGAAGGAGTGACTGATGATGAGTCTGACATTGATACCAGGGAAGAGGACGCTTTGGCAGCTGCTTTTCCAGTACCCTGAGCCTGGGTGAGAGAGGATGAGGAGGAGGAGGAGGGCTTGGTCATCCACTCTACCAAGTCTTCGGCATGATGTGGCTCAACATGTCCAGCTGCCGAAAAGAAGGACAAGCGTGTCCCATGGCCATGTGCTGATGACAATGCACCGCGTCCACGACCAGCACTGTTGCCCCCAGACACAGAGCCTGCTTGCCCTCTTTTATTGCCTCCTGACTGTCTGCCTCTCCTTGTTTGCCTTCCAGACATTCTAATAGATGGCCTGCAGGGAGATGGGAAAAAAGCAATAAGGGCTACCTTCAGGTGTCCTTCTCTGTCCCTTGAAACAAGGACTTTGACAGTGAAAGAAACTGACACACTCTCCCTACCTACAGTTTTCTGTCCCTAGAAAAAAAGTTTTTTTTAAGCACAATTTAGCACAAGGAGAATTCACTCACTGTCCTTCCAGGTCCCTGGAAACAAGGACTTTGACAGTGAAAGAAACTGACACACTCTCCCTACCTACAGTTTTCTGTCCCTAGAAAAAATGTTTTTTTTAAGCACAATTTAGCACAAGGAGAATTCACTCACTGTCCTTCCAGGTCCCTGGAAACAAGGACTTTGACAGTGAAAGAAACTGACACACTCTCCCTACCTACAGTTTTCTGTCCCTAGAAAAAAAGTTTTTTTTAAGCACAATTTAGCACAAGGAGAATTCACTCACTGTCCTTCCAGGTCCCTGGAAACAAGGACTTTGACAGTGAAAGAAACTGACACACTCTCCCTACCTACAGTTTTCTGTCCCTAGAAAAAATGTTTTTTTTAAGCACAATTTAGCACAAGGAGAATTCACTCACTGTCCTTCCAGGTCCCTGGAAACAAGGACTTTGACAGTGAAAGAAACTGACACACTCTCCCTACCTACAGTTTTCTGTCCCTAGAAAAAATGTTTTTTTTAAGCACAATTTAGCACAAGGAGAATTCACTCACTGTCCTTCCAGGTCCCTGGAAACAAGGACTTTGACAGTGAAAGAAACTGACACACTCTCCCTACCTACAGTTTTCTGTCCCTAGAAAAAATGTTTTTTTTAAGCACAATTTAGCACAAGGAGAATTCACTCACTGTCCTTCCAGGTCCCTGGAAACAAGGACTTTGACAGTGAAAGAAACTGACACACTCTCCCTACCTACAGTTTTCTGTCCCTAGAAAAAATGTTTTTTTTAAGCACAATTTAGCACAAGGAGAATTCACTCACTGTCCTTCCAGGTCCCTGGAAACAAGGACTTTGACAGTGAAAGAAACTGACACACTCTCCCTACCTACAGTTTTCTGTCCCTAGAAAAAATGTTTTTTTTAAGCACAATTTAGCACAAGGAGAATTCACTCACTGTCCTTCCAGGTCCCTGGAAACAAGGACTTTGACAGTGAAAGAAACTGACACACTCTCCCTACCTACAGTTTTCTGTCCCTAGAAAAAATGTTTTTTTTAAGCACAATTTAGCACAAGGAGAATTCACTCACTGTCCTTCCAGGTCCCTGGAAACAAGGACTTTGACAGTGAAAGAAACTGACACACTCTCCCTACCTACAGTTTTCTGTCCCTAGAAAAAAAGTTTTTTTTAAGCACAATTTAGCACAAGGAGAATTCACTCACTGTCCTTCCAGGTCCCTGGAAACAAGGACTTTGACAGTGAAAGAAACTGACACACTCTCCCTACCTACAGTTTTCTGTCCCTAGAAAAAATGTTTTTTTTAAGCACAATATAGCACAAGCACAAAACACACTGACACTCTCCCTACCTATCCTTCTCTTTCCCTAAACTAAAGGAATCCAGGTTAAGCAAGAAAGAAATAAAAGTCACTGTCCCTGCCTATGCTGCTCTATCCCTGCTCCGGAACACACTACACTAGGCCGCCGTGCTGGCGGCCTTTTATAGTGTGGGGCGTGTACTAAACACCCTCAGCAATAATTGGCCACAGGCATCCTGCCTGTGGCCAATCATTGCTCTCCTCGCTGCCGGCGCTGTGATTGGCCAAGCATGCGGGGTCACAGTGCATGCTTGGCCAATCACAGCGCCTGGATGACACTGCGATGGCGTAGTGCATTGTGGGCCGTTCGCGTCACTCGAATTTGGCGCGAACGGCCCAAATCGTTCGATCTTCGTCGAACGATCGAACAGCCGATGTTCGAGTCGAACGTATGTTCGACTCGAACACGAAGCTCATCCCTACTTGTAATATAGGCTAATCATACAACGTAGATGAGGGAATCTCTGGTGTTGGCCATTATATTCTGAGAGCAGAAACCAGGAGCAGAATACCCAAACAGTGACTGCATCTGAATGAATGCAGTCACTGTTAGACCAACAATTTTTCACCTGGCTCCTTAAATCTACTTTTTTAAGGCTAGGTCAGTGTTTCTCAAACTGTGTGCCGCGGGAGAAATTCAGGTGTGCCGTGGGCAGGGCCGGTGCTCCTTCACTGCTGTCTAGGGAGGGTCTCTTTGCGCCTGCTCCAGCACACACCTGCCTCCAACTGCACTCGATGCCCACTCTCCACGGATCATCTACTGGCTTCCCAGAGCCGTTCTAGAAACCTCGCTCAGCGAGGAAGTGTGAGGGACATGCTGTGGGATTTAACACGGGTGTGACTCCCACTAGTCACACTCAACTCTCAGCAATTGCTGCTAGCCCTCGCCATCCTTCACAAGCCGTTCAGGAGAGAGTTGGGCGATCCACGATACATCCTGTGTGAACCGAGGCTTACACTGAAGCGCTCAAGGCTTCCACACCTCTGCTACTCTCTGCCCAGTGACTCACCAGAACTCAGAGCCAAGAGGAAGACCTGCCATAGGAAACACAGAGGAGAGACGACAGATCGTCTCTGGGTTCCCCGCAGGCATGCCCTCAGCCGGCCAGGAGGTGAGTCCAGCACATCACTAGTGAAAATCCAGAGATCCTTACTGAGATGGCCCTGCATCTCGCGGTGACCCCCCACACACGCAATCATGAGTAGTACCTTACAACACTTCCCTAACTGGGATCTATCCCATCAAGGGATTCACGTGCATTGATCTCATGGAGATCCAGTGGGGGTACAAGGGGTCAGCATAGCGGTTATTACCACCCCCCTCTCTTCCCCCCCCGCCACAATCTGTTTGCAACACATTGATGCATCACACAAGACTGCTGCTTTTGTATATATTATATTTACTGCTGACCACAAAAATTGTTAAATCTTTTTAGGTGTGCCGCATAAATTTTTAGATGCACAGCAAGACCAAAAAGTTTAGGAAACACTGGGCTAGGTGGTGCCAACAGTGCCACCCGCAACTTGAATTTTGTCCAAATCAGGAGAAATAGCACAAAAATCCAAGATGTTTATGTGCACACTTGAGATGACAGGGGTGTGGTAAATAATTGTAAAATTGAAAATAGAGAACGATTGGACCTTATGCTGAAAGCATTCCCACAACTTAATCAATGTGATATTAAAACCCAGTTAAAATAATTGAATTAGATATTCATTCAGATAGATAGACGTTATAACCACAATATTTTTCACAGTAATTTCTGCATTTTCTTGATATAATGATATAACAGTTGCATAGTGTTTAGATATGATTGTGCAGTACAACAGGCACCTGAGTTTGAACAAGCTGCCCAGTGTATCCCTGCAAGCAAAAAAGAATAACGCTCAAGGCACTAAATGGCTCAGCTGACTTCCTTAGAGTTATATAGAAAATGCCCTTATTGTCATCAAAGGACCCGTGCATATGGGCAAAATATCAGGTGGTATCGGGCAGTTAATTGGAAACTGGCCAACATTTGGTCCTTGTGTACGGCAGCTGGTCCAACAGAAGCAGGTCAAACGTCCAGCTTCTGTCAAAGGGGCATGACCGAAAAAGGTCTGCCAATCGGCATCCGATCAGCGTTTTCAGCCAATAGCACTGTGTGCTAAGCAAGAGTTCACTATCTCTAATTATGAATAGGGTCACATGCTGCAAACTCAAGTATGAATGGGGGGGTCCAGAATTGTGCTATAAAACAAGTAAACAGAGAAGGGTGCAAAACACCTTATAGTGTAGTCGATCATTTATTAGATAAGCAGACATAACATCAGTACAATAGGACTCACACTCACATCCAAGGGAGAAAAAAAGGCACATCACAAAGAGGTCCCATCACAGGGTGCAGTGAAAAGGATCCAGCATGTCTCACAAGTTGGCATTTCTGTGGTGGGCACTGGCAATCCATTCATCCCTGGAGCACAACCATCAGTGTTCCGCTGCAGGGATACCAGTGTTGCATGCCAAAACCAGTCTCCTTCTCTCCTCCTCTTTCTGGACCCACAAGGAATTATGGGACTCATTTCAGGGCAAGCCTTCCCTTTCCTCAGCCCCAAAATGCATTTGAGAAAAGAAGACCTGGTTTTGGCAAACAACACTGGCGTCTCTGCTAGAGGTCGACCGATATATCGGCTGGCCGATATATCGGCCGATATTTGGCCATTTTTGATAAATCGGCATCGGGCCGATTATCATCAAAATTAGGCCGATATTTTACACTGGCCGTCCCTCCTGTCCTTTCTTCTCCACACTCAGCAGCTCTGGCAGCATCAAGTGCCGCGCTGAGTGTGTGAACAGAGAGGAGGGAGAGAGAGGGAGAAAGAAGCTGTCAGCTTGATGTCGGGAGTAGGGGGGAGGGGGCGGGGCGGTGTAGCAGATCACTTCACTTCCTTGTTACTTTTACTCTGGTCAGTCCAGGCAGCTCCTTCCGTCTGCACTTATCTCTCTGCCTTGCTGCATGATCACACAGTAAGTCAGCACCAATCCCCGCTCCCCTGCCTAGTTAATTTTTCCCGTATCTTATCTGCTGTCCTCTCCATAAATCTTCACTACACTTATGCTGCCTCCTGTCCTGTCTCAGCTCAGAGTTCCACACACACAGATCTTACACCCTTTCCATCCCAGTTTGCTTTTAGCTCTCATAGTTGTCCTGTCCCCACCATGCAGCCTAGCACATTCCCTGCATTCTGTCACTAATAAAGACATTAGCACATACATTTACCACCCCAACCTCCTCACCATTCTCTCTTTTATAATATCTTAACCTCCCCCCCCCTCCCCCTTGTAGTAATTTGACAAGTCACATCCTATTGCCGGCAAGGCACTGTTCAAATCAATGCGACACTGACTTTGAGCTGGCGCATAAATTTGAAAAAGTAGTACATGCACTACTTTTGCTATTTAGGGTGTGACTTCAATAACCACACAGATGTCTTCAAAGTCACAACCCAAAGTCGCACTGAGATGCAGCTCTGAAATTGTGCGATTTCAGGTTAAGTCGCACAATTTCAAAGCCACAGTCAATGAGAACGGGGGGCTAATAGTAGATTCACACTGGTGTGCTGTGGTCTGGCCACAGTGCGATTTGTATATTCAGTTTACCCAGAGTTTTAGGTGCGCTCCCATTCAATTCTATTAGACTGTCTGTTTTCACGAAAGCAAATTACAGTCTTGCGTGCTGCATCTTTGATGCGCAATCAGAAAACACACAGTCCACTAGAATTCATCAGGAGCACACCTACAACTGCAAGTAAATCACACATACAATCGCACTGTGGTCAAACCAAAGCGCACCAGTGTGAAACCCGAGGGGGCGCACTTTGCCCTGGGCACTGGATGACCTTGTCCCAGCACTGGTTACAGTTACACTCAGCTTAGTGTGAAACCTGCCAGTGTCACCGCCAATCAGTGCCATCTCTCAGTGCCACCCACCACTGCCACCTGCCCCTGCCAGCCAGTGCCACCCGCCCCTGCCAGCCAGTGCCAATTGCCAGTGCCATCTGTCCCAAACTAGTGCCATCTGTCAGTTCCAAACCAGTGCCACCTGCTAGTGCCAATGCCATCTGTCAGTTCCAAACCAGTGCCACCTGCTAGTGCCAATGCCATCTGACAGTTCCAAACCAGTGCCACCTGCCAGTGCCAATAGTGCCATCTGTCAGTTCCAAACCAGTGCCACCTGCCAATGCCAACCAGTGCCATCTGTCAGTTCCAAACCAGTGCCATCTGACAGTTCCAAACCAGTGCCACCTGCCAGTGCCATCTGTCAGTTCCAAACCAGTGCCACCTGCCAGTGCCATCTGTCAGTTCCAAACCAGTGCCACCTGCCAGGTCCAACTAGTGCCATCTGTACTGAGGACATCAAGGGTGTGCTAGAGTGACAGGAGTAAGCAAGGAGTTGAGTGGGTGAGTTTTTTTTTTTTTTTTTTTTTTTTTAAATCGGCCTAAAATATCGGCCACAAAAATCGGCCATCGGCCGCCCCAATTTCTAAATATCGGCATCGGCATCGGCCAGAGAAAAACCCATATCGGTCGACCTCTAGTCTCTGCACCAGAACACTGATGGCTGTGCTCCAGGGCTAATCGGACTCTCAATGCCCACTGCAAAAATGATGGCTTGTGAATACTTGCTGGATCTTTTTCACTGCGCCCTGTAACAGAACTTCTCCTTGATGTGGCTCTTTTCTCCACTGAACTTGTGAGTGTGATTCCTATTGTACTGATTTTAGGTGTGCTAATCTAACAAATGATCAAGTACACTACGAGGTTGTTTTGTGACCCCCTCTCTTTACTTGTTTTCCATCCCTGCAAGTAACTCTGTTTATCTATAAATCTAGCCATGTGTCTCTGTTGAACACCCTTGGATCCTAGGCCCTGCCTATACATCAAGGTCTTGACATTTGTCTAAGTTGAGCTAGGGCCCATTTACACAATTTTTTTATGATAATGCATACCACAACAATCAGAATTAAATGCACAGCATCTAGCAATGTGCAAAAATTTACATGCATCTATATTAAGGTGACCAGATTTTTAAAATGAAATCCGGAGACATATTTTTTTTTTACTAGTAATGGTGGGAATAGGCAACTCCCTGCCCATCGCCGCCCGCCTCACAGCCTGTCAAGTCTTAGTCTCTGGGCCCCGGCTACTACTGGGTGGGGAGCGGAGGACGATCACTCCGCCAGCAAAGGCAAGAAGATAAGCAAGCAGGTGAACATGCGAGTGGAGCTGAATGGGCATGTGCCGGAAACTGAAGAAATATTCCCTCCGCTCCGACCATGATCATCAGAAAGGGGCACAGATAATGGAAAAAAATACACCACCTCTAAGCTAGTAGGAGCAAGGGATCAGGGGGGTGTAATTCTGATTTTTTTTTTGAATTCTGCACTGACTGCCTTTGAAATTGCCCCAGCCCCTGTTTAAATCCAATCCAGGGACAAAACCGGGGACAGACTTGGTCCGGGGACAGTGTCCTCAATCCGGGTACTGTCCCCAGAAACCAGGGATGTCTGGTCACCCTAATCTATATTGATGCCATATGGTGCATGAGGTAGCTCGTCCAAATGCTAACACACCACAATATTGTGTATAGGCCCTGTATGCTGCTCTCTCTTGGCATTAACCTTTTCAGCCCCGGAGGATTTGGCTGCCCAATGACCGGGCCATTTTTTGCGATTCGGCACTGCGTCGCTTCAACTGACAATTGCGCGGTCGTGCGACGTGGCTCCCAAACAAAATTGACGTCCTTTTTTTCCCACAAATAGAGCTTTCTTTTGGTGTTATTTGATCACCTCTGTGGTTTTTATTTTTTGCGCTATAAACAAAAAAAGAGCGACAATTTTGAAAAAAAAGCAATATTTTTTTACTTTTTGCTATAATAAATATCCCCAAAAAATATATAAAAAATTTTTTTTTTCTCAGTTTAGGCAGATATGTATTCTTCTACATATTTTTGGTAAAAAAAAAATCTCAATAAGCGTATATTGATTGGTTTGCGCAAAAGTTATAGCGTCTACAAAATAGGGGATAGTTTTATAGCATTTTTATTATAATTTTATTTTTATTAGTAATGGCGGCGATCAGCGATTTTTATCGTGACTGCGACATTATGGCGGACACATCGGACACTTTTGATGCTATTGTGCGACCATTGTCATTTATACAGTGATCAGTGCTATAAAAATGCACGGATTACTGTGTAAATGACACTGGCAGGGACAGGGTTAACCACTAGGGGATGAGGAAGGGGTTAAGTGTGTCCTAGGAAGTGATTCTAACTGTGTGGGGACTGGGCTACATGTGACATGACACTGATCGCTGCTCCCGGTGACAGGGAGCAGAAGATCAGTGTCCTGTCACAAGGCAGAACAGGGAGATGCTTTGTTTACACTTCTGCAGCTCCATGACATGATCGCGGGACACTGGCGGACATCGAGTCCGCGGGTCCCGCGGGCACGGTCACGGAGCTCGCGGCAGGGGCGCGCACGCCCACACGGCGCAAAATTCAAAATGACGTATATATACGTTACTTTGCATAGCCGTGCCATTCTGCCGACGTATATGTACAGGCGGCGGTCGGCAAGTGGTTAGACTCCAATCCTATCATTCAACTGCCTTCAGTGGTCAATAGAAGCTCAGTGATTCGAGAGCTCAATATAGTCCTTATCACCTGCAAGGATGTCCCTCCATCTAAGTTTAAAACACCTTTTGAAATCTGCTGCTTTGCTTACGAAAATGTCATGATGTATGACCACCATAAGCCTACTTTAGCCTATAAAAGTTAATTAGATACTTTGAATAACATTTTAGTGAATTTTTGAATGGTAGTTTTAGAAAATTTCTACAGATGATTATTTTTTTCTTCCTAATCCCCTTTTTCCTTTATCTATTTATAGATACGGAACATTTTAGGCCCTTTTCACACGAGAAATCCAATAGGGTCCAGCTCTACGTTTTTCAGCTGGACCTGATCAGACCCTACATCCAGTTCCAATCCGATTTAGCAAAAAAAAAACAACAGAAAGGGGTCTATTCCCTTATGGCTGTCCGATTCGGAGGGAAGCCAGATGCAAAATGAGAGCAGAGATGGCTTTGTCCATGTCCAGGGCTGCTGTTGGAAATCACAGGGACCCATACAGCCTACCTGACAGGCCCCCCCCCACCCCGGCCAAAAGTGACTGAGGACATAGATTTATCAGTACTTTTCTCTACAGCCTCTGCTGCACGAATGAATAAATAAGTGCTCAGAGGCTTCATGCTCATTCAGAAACTGAAGCATTGTAAACACAGTTTACTATGTTTCAGTGATTAATGAACACAGAAGTAATTGGTACCACTGTTAATTCAGGAAAGAAAGGGGCCAGTAAATGACCAACTACTGGCAGTAAAGGAGGGAATCTCACACAGGGGGTCCCGGACAGCAGATGAAACGAGTGCATGTGCTAGAACCAATCCCCTTGCAGTGCAGCTGGAGGGAGGGAGAGGAGGATAAGCTGGCAGTGCTGCAGTGAGAGACAGAAGAGGATTGGTGTCAGCAATAAGACAGTAAAGCCAACCCTTCTGCTCAGCAGGTGCCTGGGCCCCCCTTTTGAACTGATGGGGCCTGGGCCCAGTACAGGAGGGCTGGTTGTACAGCCTTATCAGCGGCCCTGTCTGTTTCTGTTCTGCATAAACAAAGAGGGCACGGGCCTGTCATTGGCCCAATCCGTTCAGCTCAGCATAGAATTAGCAGACAGATCCCCTGTTCAGCAAAAACAGATCTGGCCTGTGGAAAAGGGGCCCTAAATGAGAAGTTCACCTTTGTTCACTTTTTTTTTTTTTTATATAAATTCCAGCTCCCCTATATACCAATATAGCATTAACGTACTTTTTTTGCAAAAATATCAAAGCTTTCCATTAAATCTACAGACACTTACTCAACTCGTCCTCATCCATGTTTCCAAACGTATCCATTAGTTTGGAAACATGGCCATTAGCCTTACTTCCTGATCAGACGAGAGGTCATGACACAGGAAGGAGTTGACCAGCTGACCTCATTAGCGCACACACCCTGCTACCTACCCACCCATTCCCAGCTGCACAATTTTTTTTTTTTTTAAATCAATGATTTTTATTTATTTAATGCAAAGAAATACAAAGAAGAGAAATACGTACAGCTTTGAGTTCAAGATTAATCAATAAAACAGGCACATGTACTCGAAAAACATAAAAACATAAAAAGAGAAAACTGAGGAAACTGAGGCTACACATTTTTTCAATGAAATGCAATCAATCAGCGATCACCCTTCTCACTAAATACACAATAAACAATCAGATTTCATAGTGTATGGCTATCTTTATACACGTACATATGAGGGAGTGGACAGAAACACTAAGCTGTCAAGTCCCATTCACATCTCTGCACAGCATGCGTTTTTTTTTTGTTTTTTTGCGAGGGGGCATTTTGGAGCATTTTCACCCATCACCGAAAAGGGCACATAAAGGCTGGGTTCACACTGATACTGCACGACAGTCATACGACTTTCATCCTACTTTGCTCTGTGACTAGTCCTACATCGGTCCTAGATTGGTCCGACATCCATCCGACTTGAATGAACAGGATACTACTTTGATCCGACTTTGTGATAGTCTGACTTGTCCTTTGACCAATCAAAACAATCCCAGTGTGAGATAAATTCCTTTTACTGCTGCTGTAATCACCATGTCGGATGTTAAAAGTCGGATGGTTAGGACAAGGATCCTACTTTGATCCGACTTCAATGATATTCAATGGGCTGAAGTAGGATCAAAGTCCGACCAAATTAGTGCAGGAAGCATTTTCAAAGTCGGACCGACTTGTGTCGGACCAGTTAAGACGGCTCTCATAGGGAAACATTGATTTTCACACGTCATGTGACATGAGCTCCCAAAGTCGGAGCGTTTGTCGGACAAGTGTGAACCCAGCCTGAGGCTGGGTTTACACTGATACGACACGACAGTCATACGACTTTCATCCTACTTTGCTCTGCGACATCGGTCCTACATCGGTCCTACATTGGTCTGACATCCATCCGACTTGAATGAACAGGATACTACTTTGATCCGACTTTGTGATAGTCTGACTTGTTCTTTGACCAATCAAAACAATCCCAGAGTGAGATAAATTCCTTTTACTGCTGCTGTAATCACCATGTCGGATGTCAAAAGTCGGATCGTAAGGACAAGGCTCCGACTTTGATCCGACTTCAATGATATTCAATGGGCTGAAGTAGGATCAAAGTCGGACCAAAATAGTACAGGGAGCATTTTCAAAGTCGAACCGACTTGTGTCGGACCAGTTAAGACGGCTTTCATAGGGAAACATTGATTTTCACAAGTCATGCGACATGAGCTCCCAATGTCGGAGTGTTTGTCCGACCAATGTGAACCCAGCCTAAGGGCACATAAAGGGCAGCCCATTAGGTGGAAGCCCATCCACCTAATGGGCTGCCCTCTATGTGTGATGAGTGAAAATGCTCCAAAATGCCTCCCCTTGGACAAAAAAAAAAAAAGCACACTTCTTGCAACAATTGCCCCAAAGAAGCTTCAGGACTTTTTTTTAGAGTGGAGCTTGGTGCGGTTTTAAATGTGATTATTAGTGCAGCGCATTTCTGAAATGCAAGCTTTGATTATTATGAAAAAGAAAGTACATTAATGCTATATTGGTACATAGGGGAGCTGGAATTTAGACTAACATGCATTTTGGCTTTACGGTTTCTTTATTTTTCCATCACTTGAAAATACACAAAATACATTATGTTTTCTCATGCATTTGAACAATCACTTTGGGTTCCCAGAAAGCCACAGCTTCTCCTCCAGTAAGCCTGATACAGACCTTCTAGCATGACCTTTCTACTCAAAAACTGTGCCAAAGATTTTTTTATTGCAATGCAGATAAAGAAAACCAGGTGAAACATAGCATGAACCTGTGATTGAAACCTGTCTGCAGTCAGTTCACATCGCTGCCTTATGTTTCAAATTGACGTGCTCATCTTGTCTTGTACAAAAAAAAAAAAAAAAAACTCATAATCAGTTTTAGCACCCCAGAGCCTTTCCAATTCTCAAAGTAATATTCCAAACAGCTCAAGTGGAGCAAATAATACAGAACTCTGTAGCCAACCTATTGCTATGCTATCAAAAGGCAGGACTCAGATAATAGCAGCCGTAAATTTATGAGATATTTTGCAGCAAATCCAAAGCCCGGCATTGCTCTTAAATGAATAGTACTTGGCATGTGTCTGATTTTCTCAAATCTGTCTCTAAGGTGCTAAAGCTAACAGTTTGTTACTTCGGAGAAGATGTAAGTGGTTTAACATGGCTTAAGTTAAATAAAAGTACATCTGAACAGGGATAAATTAATTGGTTTCTACTGTTTGCAAATCTAAACGAACATGAAAATTGTGGTCTTTCTGGCGATTCCCAAAAGCTGCTCTGTAATCTGAGGTCATTCAATTGTAAAAGCGGCGGTGGATTCTAAATAATCCAAATGAATGGCAGAGTGCATTGAGGACATTCTATCATTATTTTAAAAGAATCATTAAAATTAAAGACAAAAATGAACCTCTGCCGAAAAAAGACAAAATGGGATGGCTTCGCAGAGGTTAGAGGAGCAAGATAGGAGACATTAGGGGGAATTGCTGCAGGCATCAGTTAGAAGGAGAATATATAATGAAAAAGCACAGAAAAGGCTTTTTTGAAAAAAGACTCTCTGTAGAGATGCTATCCAAGAAAAAAGGGAAATAGCAAAAATTTCTACCTAGGTCTTGTACTAGAAAATCAGGCAGCAAAGGAAAAGGTACATTTTCTAGCAGGGTGATCAGATAGATGAAAATCTGGATTTGTGCAAAGTCTACAAAGCCCTGGAACAAAAATTGTGCAATTGTGTTTCACTGGTGCCTATGTCCTGGTACCCGTTGTGTACAGCATGTGTGTTTGGGTTCCTGGCCAGTGTTCGCTAAACTCCTCGGGCAACCCCTAAACTCCTCAGGCAAGAAGCTTAGTGAACGCCGGCTGGGAACCTAACCCAATATATTAGGAGTAAAGATGGTGCAAGGCCCACAAGCAGTCATACCACCTAGGGGGTTATCTCCCTAAAAAGCGCAAGTGACCACACTAGAAATAGGTGGTTAAATTTAGGGTGAATGTACATCCATGTGGGGCACTTTGAGCACAAGTGAAGTGGAGCACTGGGACCCTTGGAGAGAGTAGTGTGCCGCTCAGGCTCAGCTGGTTCAGGGAGTGGTATGAAGGATGGATGCATCCGCTGCTGCGTGAGTGCTAGTGGGGGAGTGGAGCTCGTCCTGGCTTCTGTAGTAGCTGGAGAGAGAAGGAAATACCCTGTACCACACATCCACACAGGTGTTCAGTGGTGAAATGACAACCTCAGCCTGGGCTCCCGCCAGGCCACGCCCCTACGCATTTCGCTCTGCCCCTTGGAGCTTATTAAGCTCAGAGAGGCGGAGCGAAACATGTTGGGGGCTTGGCCTGACGGAAGCCCAGGCTGAGGTTGTCATTTCACCACTTAAGTGGAGCACTGTCTTTTCTATTTACAAGAGCACAAGCACTTTACAAAGAACGACACAATGGGACTTATAGAAATGAATCCTAAGTTGATTACTCTATGGACTTTTGATCATATGTTATTGTTTATCACTAAGTGCAGTGTATTTCTTTCTATTTTTCACAGGTTTGCAATTGCTAAAATTTAAATATTGCCTTCACATACGTGAGCATGTGATGCTTTGGCAATGAATGCAGATGTCATCCAGACCAAATATATATTTTGTATGTAACCTACTGTGTATATATATATATATATATATATATATATATATATATATTATATAAAAATGATTTACATTTTTTTTAATATTTAATTTTTGCTTTAAAACAACACTAAGGACTCAAATAGTAAATTATCACCCCCGTGTCCAGCTTCAGCACAGTAATTGGGAAAAAATGCAGAATATGTACAGGATGCTAAAAAACTGACTACACTGATACCAGGCTGTCTGAGGCTTCTTGTACCTGCATACATGTCCTCCTAATAATACCCCTCCCTTTCACACTAGTCACACTATATTATATTACATATATATTTTTTACATTGACACACCCACAATTGTTGCTCATTCTTTGTCACTTAACATCTTTTAGTACCGTCCCTATCCTCCTGCGTCCGCTCCTGGGGGAACACCCATTTGGGTGTCTCAAATTGCCACATTTGGTCCGGCACAGACCAACATAGGCGAGTCACATCTATCTGCTATCTTAACCTACTCCTCAATACTTTAAATCATTTATAGCTTAGCTATAATGGAGTATTAAAAGTTTTGATACTGTATTCATGAAATTATATGTTTCTCTAGATGTTATAGATAAGACGCCTCTTGAAGAAGCGGCTGTAGCCGCGAAACATGTCGAGGATACGTCGTAATGTACATCATTATTACATCTTTACCTACCTGTGGAGCTTGTGACTGTTTTTAATATAATTTTGTGTGTTTTGTCACATCTGTGACTTTCGAGTTTTGTATATTATATAACCTTTTGTAATAAATTTTTAACCTTTTAAAACAATTGTCTGTTTCTGGGTACCGCAATAGTCCTACCACCATTGGCGATTAGGGCCTTAGGAGTAGTCCCTTATATATCTCCACCTTTCCTTCCTCAATTATTATAGGATGATGGTACCAAACCCTTACCCCCAATCAACCAACGAGTCAATCCCCATAACTCCTAATAATAGCAGCCATACCCACATGGCTAGTTCAGGCTTGAATTTGGTAGAACATTCACAAGGATTTTATGGGGTCGATTTACTAAAACTGGAGATTGAAACCTCTGCATAAAAACTAATCAGATTTTTTTTTTGTCAAAGCTTAAATGAACAAGCTGAAGTTAGAAGTTGCACCATATTTTGCACTCTCCAGCTCTAGTAAATTAACTCCTATCACTATTTGGCTCGGTTCACACTTGTGCGATGCGGGAACCCTGCATATCCACTGCGGGTTTACACCGTCATATGTGAACTGCTGGGTGTGTCAATACATTGTTAATGACACCCCCCCATTTAATCTCGCATTTTACACTGCGAACTGAGAGTTTGGACATGAATCAGATCGCATCCCAGATAGCAAGCAATTGAGCTGCAAGTTTGAAAATGACTTGCTAAGCTATCGCTAGACTTGCCAGGCTTCACAAGTTTGTTTCACAATTGCAGCAAGTCCTCATTGCATGACTCCAGATCAACTTTCTTTGCAAACATTCTGCAAGTCTGCTTCAAGTTCTGGTTCAGTTATGTTGTGCAATAGTCCTCCCACCACAGTGGTCACTGTGGCTGAATTTTCATGCTATAAACTAGAAGAGCTCTTGCTGTAGACTCACCAATGCAACTTTTCTCTTGCTAAAAACTTGCTACGCAAATTTGTTACAAATTGGAAAAGTGTCAACTAGAACTTGTGCTTCAAGTGCTCTGCAAGTGTACAACTTTACAATTCAACACTGGCACAAATTCATGGCAAGTTATTCTTGCTATCTCGGATAGGTGTGAACACTCATGCGATGTGATTCTGGTGCGGACCAAAAAAAGGGTCCTTTGTGAGTTTGGTCCGAATGAAATGCAATATCAGCCATACTATCTGTATGGCTGGAATCGCATCACACGGATATCACATGCGATTTGCACTGCAGTGCGATGCGAATCACATGCAATCTCGCAGAGCGCGCTGGTGTGAACCGGCACTTCAGGTTTTAGAGACTTATATAAGAGAACATTATTAGAAATAATGGACCCTTTTCCCCTAACGAATGATTTTATGCACTCCTTTTCTAGCTGAGTTGCAATAGTAATTGACAATTTTCTTCATTCAAATAATTTAGATAAAGCTGAATATTGACACATAACAAAGGCGATTATAAAAACTCCATTGCACTTTGCTAACAGGACGCCATGGGAGAGATCATTACTGTGAATACTGTCTGAATTAGGAAGCTAGCAGTATGTGAACTAATCCCCAGGTCTCGCAACATAAAAAGAAGGGGAAAAAAAACTGTATAGAAAAATCATTTCACTCACTTTTAACATTTTACTTAATCACTTCACCGTTTTTTGCCAGCTACAAGTTTCCTCAAAGAATTATTGTGTGATTGCTAGTCGAAGGTCTAGCAACAAAGAAACTAGTGAAGTTGTATTTTTCCTGTTTTGAAAGCAATTTTCATGACTTTTTTTCTATTGAGTAGCAGTTTCTTCTGGTGCAGGACAAGGGGAGTACAAAGAATGGGTGTTGATTAGAGTTAGGGCTTTGTTTAGGGGTTATGTAAGTTTAGTGTGAGGCTTGGATTTTAGGGGTTAAATAGGTGAGCTCTAGGCAGTAATAAAAATGTCATCAAAGTATTTTTTAAATTAAGTTTAAGTACCTAAATCTGGCATCATCAGCCTCTTGCAGTCCCTATACAGCAGAGCTCAGATTGGAGGATGAAGAAGCAGCACAAGGAGGCAATCAGTTCATGTGCTGACAAGGAGCCCTCTGAGCTGAAAGCAGAGAGAGATGAGCTTCTTATTAATTCTATACCAAAGAACAGTAAAGCCTCGTACACACGATCGGATATCCTATGGATTCTAATCCGATGGATTTTTCCATTGGAAAACCAATGAAACTGACTTCCATCAGTCTTGCCTACACACCATCAGTCAAAAAACCGATCGTTCCAAACGCTGTGACGTAAAACACTCCGATGAGCCGAGAAAAATGAAGTTCAATGCTTCTGAGCATGCGTCGACTTGATTCTGAGCATGCGTGGGTTTTTTACCCGATGGACTTGCCCATAGATGATCTGAGTTTTCGATCGGTTTTTTATCCATCGGAAAAATTTAAAACATGTTCTATTTTTTAAAACCGACAGGACAGGACAAAGGGGACAGCTGCCCAGGGCCCTGTCACTGTGTGGGGCCCAAAGCAGAGCTGCCTATTAAGCCTGCATGCTGCCCGCAAATCGGCGCTGAAAATCCCCACACACAGCCAGGCAGACCGTCTGTCACTGTCATCAGCGGCGGCGGTGGCATGCGCACAGAGCAGCAGTCAGTGCCAGTGCTGTGTTTTTTCGATCAAGGAGCGGGCCGCGGGTGAGCGGGCCCTTGAGCTCGACTGACACTCTGGCCCCGCCCCTTGCAATGTGTACACTGTGCACAGTGTACTTGATCGGAGGAGCGGAGGAGGAGTGTGAGACCGCGGCGCGGAGTGGAGTGGTGCCTGCTTGCGCTGGTTGCCATGAAGCTAGCACTGTACAATGCGAGGACATACAGTGGCTGCTACAGCATTGCGATGGATAAAAAATTTATCGTGATACACTACAAAGGGAATCCAGATCAGAAGAGCTTACAATAATTTTCTGACAGCAGTTTGAAACTTGCAGAGAAGGAAGGAGTCTGGCAAGCTCTGACTCTTTATCCAGACAGCAAACGTTGGTATAACTATACATGCCAGATTGAGAGCATTTTCAGACGCCACTGGCATATCTTGAAAGCAGACAAAAGCCTTAAAGACATACTACCTGAGAAACCCCAATTCATCTACAGGCGTGCACCCACATTACGAGATCAGCTAGTGAAGAGTGTGGTTAATCCACCTAAAAAGATCTTTACTTTCTTCACTGGCAAAGGGTTCTATCCCTGCAAAAGGTGCTACGCCTGCAGACGCACGAAACTCCCGAATGAAAAGAGATCCACTTTCCAGTCCAACAGTAATGGGAGAGAATATGAAATTAAAGAATTCATTGGTTGCAATACAGAAGGGGCGGTTTATGTGTTGGAGTGCAGTTGCGGCCTACAGTATGTAGGCCGCACTAAAAGGCTACTAAGGATCCACGTCAAGGAACACGTACAAAACATACAACGCGGATTTGTTAAACATAGTGTCTCAAGGCACTTCGCAGAAACACATAACCGAGACCCCTCCCATTTAAAATTCTGGGGCATAGTACCCTATTCATGTCCATGGAGAGGAGGGCATAAGGTACGAACACTAAGTCAAATTGAATCCCATTGGATTTTTTCGATGGATACGTTTACACCTAAAGGTCTTAATATAGAATTCGACCTAAATTGTTTTTTGAGTGACTATTAGTACATCTAGTCACATACCTCTCCTCATTCATAATCGACATTGGGTCCTTGCCTACTGCCATAGATGTTCCCACTACGACTGGCATGATGTACTTATTTAAAACAGGTATATTCTCCTTGATGTTGGACCCTATTATATGTGAACTGAGATTATCCATTTGCCAAGGCAGGACCTTCATTAGATCACTATTTAGGTGGGTTGCACCTTTGACTATATACTTAGGTCCATTTCCTCCCCCCCCCCCTTGTTTCTTTTTAACTAATTTTTATCATTTTATTTATCTTATATGTTGAGTTAGTGATCTCTGATCCCATTTTTATTTTTTCTCCCGTGTTATACATATTATGTCTGTATATTTAATATGTTTATTCCTATGCTAACATGTCAAGCGATTTTAGGAACTAACCCGGTATATTTCCTCTCAGGATCATAGCTGGAGTGTGTCTGAGCTTTATTTATTTTATATATGACATATTCTAGCTCCATGGTAATGGAGCTTTTTAGTTAAGAGCGGAGTTACTTTTTATACTCGGTTTATATTTGTATATTTTTTATTAGTTTCCATATACCCTTTTCACATACATATATTTATCCATACTCCGTGGACAGTTAGTCCCGTTCTATGACAGTGTCATTTATGTCCTAAGGTTTATCCCTTATGCGGCATACTTCTTTGTCCTGCAGCGTCCCTTCCTTTTCCTCCCTAGTGTGCACAGTTTATTGCTTGCTGACACTTGCCAGTCAGATTTAAAAAGACATAGCAATCATGGCCGCGCGCATATATATACATTGGTCTACAACAAAATGGCCGCCGCCCGCCCTGTGCCGAGGACTATTTAAACTCTACATCCCGTGTCTAGTGCTAGCCTCTGATGAAGTCATGTGATATGACGACACGCGTCAGGACGTAGCACAGACACACTGCCAGCAGATCCGAGAGGAGACGAGCTCGCCGCTCGTAAGGATTCAATACCCGGTTTTTACTTCCAAATGTGAGTTTTTTACTTTAGTTTTAATAAACGTTTAGCGGTTTCAGACCCACACTATTTCTCCGTCCTTTGTTTTCTCTACATTCCAACTCTGTGATTGCCGCTGCTGACACTTGCCACCTGAGGGTTGCATCGGATGCACCATAGATGCCACACTCTTTCCCATTGGCACGAGCTCGGCGCTCGTTTGGATTGAGGTCCATGCTCACTCCATCACAAGTGAGTGTGTGAATGTATGCATCAGCTACTCCTCTTGCTGCACTCACAGAGTTGCGCTATTGATGTACTCTCTGTTTTTGTTTTCTCTTATATACTCCAATGAGTAACGGTGCCATAAAGATCAGGCCATAAGGACGTGATACCCCCCTTCACTACAGAGAACTGCTGTATACTGTCCCCCCTTCCAATAGGGAGGTAAGCCAGGTGTGATCACAGGGTGGACGCCACAGGATTCTTTCCAAGCACTTCATTGGTGACGGGACTTTATCCACATATGACTTATTCATATACCATATAGTTATTTTGGAAGGATTGGGAAGTCATCACCAGGACTTATTTGGGACTGCCTCTCCTTACTAGTACAGTTCACTCATTCACTGAGTGTGTGTTTTCATTTATCCCATCCATTTCACTTTTCCCATTCATGGATTTGTTTGTGGATTATTACTATGTCTAAGTGGTTTATCTTTATCACGTGTTGCATATCTCGACCATTTGGATATTGGTTTTATATGTCACATCTTTGTCTATTATTCACTGTGTTACATATTTTTCTGATTATTATTGATCAGTCTTTTATTAGTGTATTTTCATTTGTGTCACTGTGCACATTGCACATCACTGCTAGTTAGCCCAGTACTAGCTTATTACTCACCCACTTCGTCTCCCAGTCTCTCCCTCTTCCCCTCCCCTTCCCCCTCCTCTCCACACCTCCATACCCTACCCTTCCTTGCCACATCCCCTCCGAGTTTAATTTTTTCTCTCCCTTCCCATCATCCTATTTTTACACACTACAGCGCAGTCACCATCACGTTTTATATATATTTTATTGTTCACTTGGACCAGACCCTCCGGTGACTGCTGCAGTATCCCATCCGTTCCCCTTACACCTCTCATCTGTGCCACTACTTAGCTAGCGCAAGGGTTTTCTTGTTTTATATATACATGCCATGGCCCCATGCTATTCACCCTCTACTCAAAACACAGTTAAAGCTGAACTCATGGTATAATGTGTATTGCACTTACATTGGTACTTACATTGGTCCAGCTTGGCTGATCCCTGTGGGTGGATCCTTATAATCTTACGGGTCTCAGATCGGTCACCTGGCATGAGCGCCATTCACAGGACGCCTTGCACTTTTTTGAATGAATATAGAGTGTTCCCTGATTGGACAAAGAGGAGAGGCTGGGCGGTGACAGTTACAGAAATCAGTGTGCAGTAACTTCTAGCAACCCAATCAGTGAGCGGTAATGGTGTACAGTAACCTCTAGCAACTCAATCAGTGATCGGTAAGGATAGGCTGTAATCTCTGGCAACCAATTTCAATCGCTGCGTGATCTGCTGCAGTAAACTGATTTTGAGCCGACCTGCTATTTTTTTTGTATGTCTCAGAATGTAGGGGGGCCCCCAAGAAAATGTTTGCCCAGGGCCCAATCAATATTAAAGATGGCCCGGCAGAGGAGTGATGACCAGTGGAACTGGGAGGCAGCTTCCTGAGTCCAGACCTCTCTGCCTCCCCCAATAGGGCAGTACCCGGCAGGTACAGTACTGAAGATTTTAAGAAGGCTGTATGTATACATTTAAAAATATATATGTATGTATGTATGGGAGTGTGTGTTTATATGTGCATGTGTCTTACTTTTAATCTTGACCACTAATCCTGTATGATCAGAACTGCTTTTTTTAGGGCTTGTTCACAATAGCCACAAACTCTGCTGCTCCTCTGAAAAGTGATCCATGCTCGGGTGGCTATTCAGAGACATTTGAGGAGGCGATAAAAAAGCAATATGTCACTGCCTGTTTTAACTCCGTAAATGCAGCATCACTGTCCCGCAGCTGTGTTCAATGCATGTGGCTGTGGGGTGTTTGCAGTGCATCCCACTTTAACTGGGGTTATACTTCCTGCCACAGCTAGTTAGTACATTAGTACAACCCTGGCCGTTGACTCTGCAGCTAAATGGGGAGCAGTTGGGGGTGGTAAAAATATGTCTCAACCACCTGATTTTCCCACCCCCCAACCTCACGTGTCAAAAGAACCCTTGATTCCCATCTGTACTGCATGCTGCGTGTAGGGCAGCCCACCCATTTCAATGGGAAAGTGAAAGAAGTCCTCAACCCTTTTTTTAAAATCACACAGCACTGAAAACTCACTGTGTTTGACAATGCGAAGAGGTACTATTAAGGATATTAAAGTGGTTGTAAAGTCAGAAGTTTTTTTATCTTAACGCATTCTATGCAATAAGATAAAAAGCCTTCTGTGTGCAGCAGCCTCCCCAGCACCCTCTAATACTTACCTGAGCCCAACCTTCCTCCAGAAGTACACAAGTCCCTCGGCTGTCTGGGACTCTCCTCCTGATTGGCTGAGACACAGCATTGGCACCATTAGCTTCCACTGCTGTCAATCAAATTCAGTGAGCCAATCAGGAGAGAGAGGGGGCGGGGCAGAAATGGGGCTCCTTGCCTAAATGAACACAGGGAGCTGTGACTCAGCTCGGGTGGCCCCATAGCAAGCTGCTTGCTGTGGGGGCACTCAACAGGAGGGAGGGGCCAGGAGAGCCAAAGAGGGACCCGAGAAGAGGAGGATTTGGGCTGCTTTGTGCAAAACCAACTGCACAGAGCAGGTAAGTATAACATGTTTATTATTTTAAGAGGAGAAAAAAAGAGAAACTTTACAATCACTTTTTTTTGTGTAAAAATAACAAACATGTTATACTTACTTGCTCTGTGAAATGGTTTTGCACAGAACAGCCCGGATCCTCCTCTCCTCAGGTTCCTCGTTCCTAGCCCCTCCCTCCTGTCGAGTGCCCCCACAGCAAGCAGCTTGCTATGGGGGCACCTGAGCCAAGCCGCTGCTCTGTGTGCCCATTCAGTCACGGAGCCGTGGCTCGACCCCGCCCCCTCTCTCTCCTTATTGGCTCACTGGATCCTAAATGCAATAAGATAAAAAACCTTCTGCCTCTAGAACCACTTTACTATATATATATATGTAGCGGGTATATACTTTTCTATCATGTTTAAAACTGGCAGAGACACCAGTGATGTATAGTTCTCTGCGGCCCAGCAGGTGGCGCTGTCCCTGTGGGCTGGGGTTGAACCATCGCTGAGTGCCGTACCCCTTTTTGGCCTCTCTCAGCGGTTGTATGGTGGGGCAGGGATACCCGCCGTGCTTGCTGGGAGAGGGTATAAAGGGGCCGTCCGTCTTTGTCACGGGGTGGTTGAGTCCCAGGCACCTTCAGCCTGAGGGCTGTGGTTCGTGGTGGGTGTCCAAGCGGCCCAGGCCTGGACGCCCGGAACTCGTGTTCCATCCCAGGCACCTTCAGCCTGGGGTGAGGTACTCGGTTGGAGGCCTGGGGCCCAGTTTCCTTCGCTGGGTCCCGCGAGGGAAGGATTTCCTAGGGGGCCCCGGGAGTGGGGCACCCGAATCCAGAGGTGTAAGGGACCGGAGGAGCTACTCACCCGAAGACCTGGTGCAGCAGATTGCCAGTGCCGGGTGAACCTCTGGAGACCGCCCGGAGGGATATCTTTCCCGAACAGGGGCCAAGTTCAGAGAGGAAGGTGGTTCATGTTCAATGACCGGTGGCAGCGGTCCAGCTATTCAACTCAGGTCAGTGGCAGAGACCTGCTATTAGGCCTGTGGCAGGGGCCTCAACGGTTCATCCGGTCGGTGGCAGCGACCAAAACTCACGGTCGGTGGCAGAGACCGTGCGCCAAGCCTATTCGCTAGCAAAGGAATAGGAGAGTTCATTGTGCCTGGGCCTACTCGTATCCACACCCCTGTTTGTTCATTGCTGAAAGTTCAACTGATTGTGTTCACCCTGCTATCAAAGAAATAAAGGAGTGTTGGACTTTCGATTGGTGTGGGGCTCTATGTTATTGGCAGACACATCTCCACGGAACAACTAAGGCTTCGTATGCAGTGAACAGACCCGGAGGTAATTCAAGTAACTCTGCTCAACCCTCATACACATACGAGGGGAGAGCTTGGCGTAGTGTTCCTGCACTCTCCTCTCTCAGATACCCCTAGACACAAGTCATTCACAATAGGCGAGAGAGGGAGTGAGGCTCCGCTACACAAGCAAAAAGGACAACCAATTTATTAATTATGGGCACTGGACAGCATTTAGTATCCACACCCCCTGTCTGTTCGTTGAGGGAGTCTAACTGATTGTGTTTCATCCTGACATTGGAAAATAAAGGAGTGCTGGACTTTTATTGGTGTGGGGCTCATTTACTGGCAGACACTGTTCCACAGAAGAAGCGGAGGCTCCAAACACCGAACACCGACCCGAAGGTAAAGAAACTTTGCTCACACCACACAAACATCTGAGGTGAAAGCTTGGCGTGGTGACCCCGCACTCTCTCCTCCAAGGTACCCCTAGACATAAGCCAGAGAGAAAGAAACCGGAGCAAGAGAGAGAGAGTGGAGGGCGCTACACGTGGGGGCTCCGGGTCCGGGATGGTGTTCGTGTTACTATGGAGCTAGAATGGACGGAGTTTGACGTGTCTGCCCGGAGGAGTTCCGAGTAGGTCGGCCATATTATTGGCCAAAGTGCAACCCTGCTCGAAGTCGTGGGCATGACCCTAAGAAGGGAAAGGACTACGCAGAGGAGCGAGAAGAGGGGGGAGTCCAGCCGTGTGAAGTAGTACACGTGGGGGCTTCTATTGCACTGCGCCACGAGGCACACCCTCCCTGCTCAGTTCGTGGGTGTGACCCAGGGAAGGAGAAAGCCCGCAAACTGGAGTGCAAGAGGGGAGGAGTCCAATCATGTGAAGGACTACACGTGGGGACTTTGGCGCCAAACATGGAGTGCGCAATGGATCAGCAGCGAGTCACCATGTTCGGAAATACATCGTGGATTCCACTTCACACTTCTACCACGACCTTGACTACTGCTGCTCCAGTGACGGATACGGGGATCCGGCTAAAGCCCCAGGAACGATTCGCCCTGTACTCGTGCATGGACGTTGAGGCCCTGGGTTTGATTTGTCCCGGCTGTTCGGGACTGGTGTGTCAGCTGAAGCCATTCGGGCGATGCGAGGCCTGCGGGGAGTTCTTATTTGAGGTGGACACAGCTATCGAAAAGCCAAGAACCATCCACCTCAACCGCGCTACAGGCAGCACCACTCAAGTAGGAGGAATCACCGCTTTGACAGCCATCCCTGTGCGCACTGCAGCGACCGTGGGGGAGGTCGCGATCACCGATGTACGGGAGAAATCCGAGGATGCTGACTCGGTCACCACTGTCTCCCAGCATCCACCGCCAAAGAGGAAAACCGGCATGGTAGCCCCGTCCAGCAGTTGCGGTGGATCATCCTGCCCGCCTATGCCCGGCCCGGATGGATCCGGTGAGAGGAGTCCCGGACATCCCGTTTCAAGGAAAGGCCGAGGTAAGCCGGGCGGAGGGATTTGGTGTATGGGCGGAGGTGTCGGGGATTCACGGCCATGTGTGTCCGCAGGAGGTGGCCGTTCAGTTTCCACTACAGGATACATGGAGTGTGACACCTCCGACCTGGAGTCGCTCTCTGATCTGGGAGACGATGTCGCCATAGATGAACTATTTGCTCAAAAAGGTTGGGACAAAGTGCCTCTCTCCTCGTTCCGCAGAAATAGGGATATACCCATGTCTACAGGGGATAGTACACCCCGGGGCTTGGAGGCACCAGCGCCTGAGGAGGGATCCCGTTCCCAGCCTACCTTTACATTCCCGGTGCCACTTGCACCTAATGCCGGGGATAAGAGACTTTCGCTACGGGCGCCTTTGCCCAGAACAGAGGTGACCAAAGCACCTTGTCACCCGGATGCTATAGTTTTGCCAGGTGAAGGGGACAAAGCCACAATGCCTCCACTGGCGAGACTACAACGCCTATTTTGCCAGAAGGTTGCTGCCGAGTACGGATGGGAGTACCCATACTTGTCGAAAGAGTTGTTGTATGAAGTGGAAGTTTGCCGGGAGCGCTGGTACAATGACTTTGTATGGAGCCACATTCAGGTCCCACATGCCCGCAGGTACCTTGCGTGTTCTCCCAAGGCATCTCAGCGTTTCAAAGACTGCAAGGCAGAATGGATGCTGGGGCGGCATATCCACGTGGACAAGGTGCTGATTCGACGCAAGGAAGGGGAAGATGTTGATTACCATCTTGAAACCATGGACCAGCATTTGAAACCACTTGTCCTGCCGCACCCTCGTTTCTATCTGTAGGAGATAAAAGACTCTGTTTGCCATTTAATATTGCTGAACTCTCCGGGTTTGTTGTTTGTTTTCCGGGAGAACTTAGTGACTGTACCCAAGCTAATGGGTGTTTGTGCTCTTCGGAGGAATTGAAGGACTGTTCCTGTTGTTGTTCTTCATTCTCCAACAAGTGATCTTGGACTCTGGGGTAGAGAGGGCCAAAGAGGAAGAGGTCTTCACAAGTGCAGTTACCGCGACGCTGTCACCAGGTGGCAGTGTCGTGCATCGGCATTCACTTTTCACACACACACTTTTTGAAGGAAAGGATTTCTTTACAGAGAGGTTCTTTCATTCTCACACGTACATATGTGTCAGGAATTTGTGTGTTTATTTTTCTTTTCCCCTCTGCAGGAGAACATCCCATCAAGACCGCTGAGAGTGGGGCGGGTCTTAGTCAGTGATGTGGGTCAGGGAAAATGTCAATGATGTGACTTTTGAGATGTTTTACAGTTATATGTTATTTGTTTCCTTCCCCTCCCTTTTCATGTGAGGCTCAGGCACAACTGCTCTAGTTAGTTTATTTTATTTTTTTTAATATTTTTTTTATATTTTCAGTTGGTTTCTGGACTGGGCTATGTCTGCCGTTGAGGGCATCGTTTATTCCAGACACTGGGGACCAGTGTAAAACAACCAGGGGGAGAGTGTAGCGGGTATATACTTTTCTATCATGTTTAAAACTGGCAGAGACACCAGTGATGTATAGTTCTCTGCGGCCCAGCAGGTGGCGCTGTCCCTGTGGGCTGGGGTTGAACCATCGCTGAGTACCATACCCCTTTTTGGCCTCTCTCAGCGGTTGTATGGTGGGGCGGGGATACCCGCCGTGCTTACTGGGAGAGGGTATAAAGGGGCCGGCCGTCTTTGTCACGGGGTGGTCGAGTCCCAGGCACCTTCAGCCTGAGGGCTGCGGTTCGTGGTGGGTGTCCAGGCACCCTAGGCCTGGACGCCCGGAGCTCGTGTTCCATCCCAGGCACCTTCAGCCTGGGGTAAGGTACTCGGTTAGAGGCCTGGGGCCCAGTTTCCTTTGCTGGGTCCCGCGAGGAAAGGATTTCCTAGGGGGCCCCGGGAGTGGGGCACCCAAATCCAGAGGCGTAAGGGACCGGAGGAGCTACTCACCCGAAGAACTGGTGCAGCAGATTGCCAGTGCCGGGTGAACCTCTGGAGACCGCCCGGAGGGATATCTTTCCCGAACAGGGGCCAAGTTCAGAGAGGAAGGTGGTTCATGTTCAATGACCGGTGGCAGCGGTCCAGCTATTCAACTCAGGTCAGTGGCAGAGACCTGCTATTAACCTGTGGCAGGGGCCTCAACGGTTCATCCGGTCGGTGGCAGAGACCGTGCGCCAGGCCTATTCGCTAGCAAAGGAATAGGAGAGTTCATTGTGCCTGGGCCTACTCGTATCCACACCCCCTGTCTGTTCGTTGAGGGAGTCTAACTGATTGTGTTTCATCCTGTATCTATTGTCACTGAAGAGGATCTATTTTTGCGATGGGGGGGGGGTGTTGTTGCTGGGGAGGTCTATTATTGCTGGTGGGGGAATCTTTTGTTGCTGAGGGCGGGTCTTATGTTGCTGGGGGATCACTTGTTGCCTGGGCGGGATATACTGTTGAGATAAGGGTCTATTGATGCTGGCTGCGGGGAGATCTGTTGTTGCTGTCAGGAGTCTATTGTAGCTGGGTAAGTATTTTGCTATGGGTGGTCCATTGTTGCTTGGGGGGGGGGGTCTACTGTGGCTGGCTGCAGGGGATCTATTTTTTGTATTTCTTGTTTTCGTTACTTGGTTCTGTATTCTTTAAAAGAGGCAGTACTGGGAGGTGGTTATGGGTTGGAACCAAGGAATGGTGCCTCGGAGGTGGGTAGGGGGCATAGACAAGGAATGACTCATATATATATATAAACACCAGGTTCTGTTTTATGCCTCCAGTCCTCCTGTCAACAAATATTTTTAATGGAAACATTACAGGAACCTTAAAGCTGCACCATTTGAGAATGACTGATTGTTTCCCTTTAAGCAATCACAGTGTGTATGAAATAAAAAAAAAGGCTTAAACAAAACGTGTAATTTAATTTGCATCCTAGCCACCTAGGCAAAAAATCCAGGCCGTGCCCCTGGGATATGGGGTCAATCAAAACTAGCACTGCTGGGAAGTAAATGAATTGCTATGTTAAAATAAATGGTGTTAAATTAAATATCAGGCTTAAGGACCTGCCAAAATCAATGTATAATAGAAAGACAGAACATATGCCTGAATAAGAATCTAACTAAGACAAAGTCCCAAATGGTGTCCTGTGTAAGCTAATGCTATCAGTACACTTAGTTATTTATTAATAAAATAAAACTGTACTAAACTAAACTGTGCAGCCCCAAACACCCAATCAAGAGAAAGGATGGTGCCAACAAGCTTAGCACAGGATACATTTTTTATATAAATAATGACACTTGTGCATTCATGAATTATTACAAAAGGCTTAATCTTACAGAATTATGTTAGAAAGTCTCTTTAAAGGCTAAGTTCACCTTTAAGAAAAAAAAAAAAGTGCATTATTTGTTTTATTTATTTTTTTACATGGGAGCCTTCAAAATATATCCATTGATTGTGGATACAATGTCAGGCTACTGCAGACACTTCCAACAGTTCTCTATCCATACCTTTGTATGGGCTGTTACTGGACTACAAGTGTGCCAATCAGCACATTAAACCCTTGTTCAAATTGATTGAGGCTTTTGAAATTGTGCGACTTCATCTGAAATCGCACAATTTCAAAACCGCATATCATTGCAACATCAGGTGCGACTTTGAAGACATCTGTGCAGCTTCATTCACAGATGTCTATGCAAGTCGTAACTGAAATTGTCAAAGGTAGTGCAGGGTAACTACTTTTTCAAATTGACACGGCACCGCAAAGTTGGTGTCGCACTGATTTAAACAGTGCCATTGCAGATAATAGGGTGAGACTTGTCATCCGATTCGATGTGAATATGAAAGAGGAATGTGAATGAAAGTTCATAGTTCATTGAGAACTACAAGTCTGTCTGCTGCAGTGAGAGATGGGACTTGTAGTTTATTTATTCACAGACCACTGTTAATGAATGGCATGGCTGTGTGGGCAAAGCCCTACACAGGCACATCAACTTTAAAAGCGACAACGCACCTGAAGGGGAGAGGAACCCCCATTCTCTGTCAATTTAATCTCAGAGGGTGAGTGTTGGGGTGCTTAGCAACATGTTACATGTTGCTGAAGGTACAGATACCCCTTAAGTCATAATTTAAAGTACAACAAAATTCTCCTACATGACAGTCTATACAAATCCCATATCTAGTTACTATGTGATGGACAATCCTCATATAGTAAAAAAAAAACATCCTTTTCCTTTTCAAATTCCTCCGTCATGTGTGTCTCACACACTCCACCCTCCCAGACACTGCAGCATACAATGGGAGGGTTTCAGCAACAGACAGTGCTGCCAATACTTCAGCTTTTTCAATTAAGCTTTGACACAGGGCCGATCCTAGACAGGGTGCAAGGGGTGCAGTTCACCCAGGCGCCACAGAGGTGGGGGCGCTCAAGCGCCAGAGTGCTCCCCTCCCTCCTCCTCCTACTTGCTGGTATTCAGAGGCCGCTCACCGCCGCTGCTATTTCATCCCGCCCAAGCCTGTCCCCCATCCATCCTCCTGTCAGAGGAGATCGGAGCGGGTGCCCTGGGCGGAGAGTAAGAGGGGGCGGATTTCTCCCCCTCCCTCTGTGCATAATATGAGAGCCTCGCATTGCCACGGCCGTCCAATCTGCTCCCTCCCCCTGCATCCTCATTGGCAGGGAGGAGAGCGACTTCAGGAAGGGCTCCACCAGAAAGGGGGGGGGACAAGCCTCCGATTATGTCAGTAACCGTGAGAAATCAGTCTGTAGATTCTGAGATGACAGTTGGCTGCACCCCCCCCCCACTGACGGGAGATCAGTGAGGAATACAGCTCCTCCCACCTCTGCTCCTCCAGTGACTTCCCGCAGCTGCAGATTCCTCTGTGAGACTGATTTCTGCTTCCAGCCTGTGAGCCTGGAAATGTGAGTGAGTGTGGAGGGGAGCGCAGTGGAGGGACTATTTTCTTATTTTCAGGCACATGTACATCATGCCACCCCACTATCCTATTAGTCCCGGCTGGCGGAGTGATATTGCAATTCTCCGTTCGGCTCTCGGCTGCAATCCTAGTAAGATGTGAAGAAGTTGAGTGGCTGACAGGAGAGCAGGAGGACAGCTTGGCTGCACTGGACACAGTGAGTGGGGATTAGAGGATAGAATACTCACTGTGTCCTATTATGTATTTCACAGCACAGCAGGTTATCAGCATTTCAATTATCACACAGGTAGCAGTAGCACTGTAAGCAGGTGCTCTATCATGTCTCTGTCATGTCTCTATGTCACATTGCTTTTGGGTGCTGACTTTGTTATGGCTGTTAACTTATTGCTGTACTTACTGTATGTAACAGCCATAACAAAGTCAGCACCCAAAAGCAATGTGACATAGAGAGGGTCCCCAGGCATACAGCTCACAAAGAGCACCGTTCCCCCAAATGCCAGGGCCCACGGTCGCAAGGCAGGAGGCCCGCACCCAGTCCCCTCCAAAAGCCTCTGTCCCGGCCAGGTCCGTCACACCTGTAATATGTCTGCACTCTCTGTCTCCTGTAATATGTCTACAGTCTCTGACCATCTCCTGTAATATGTCTGCACTCTCTGACCGTCTCTTGTACTATGTCTGGGGGCTCTTCCTAACAGACTCTCTAACAGAAGCCCTCTCTGTGTGCATCAGTGAGACTATCCTCCAGGTCTCATTAGTGTACGCTCTTCCTGTATTTTCTTTATTGTTAAAGGATCATGGGAGGATCCCTGGGTAACGACGACTTCTTAGGGGAGCATCTCTGTGTTTGAGTCGTTGCCATAGAAACATGTGTAAGGGGAGGAGTTTGTAAGATAACCACGCCCACGTGGGGGCGCCAGAAATATTTCTGCACCTAGGCGCCTGTGACCCTAGGATCGGCCCTGCTTTGACAACAAAACCTGGAAGCTGATTGGTTTCTATGCAGAGCTGCACCAGGTTTTGCACTCTCCAGTTTTAGTAAATATCCCCCAGTGTGTTATAGCAATATTTCTTGATACAACATTACCGATAGAATGTGATTGGACCTCCCCAATAAGATGTTCCATCCTAAACCCCTAAGGTGTGCTGTTCTATTTTTCAATTTTTTTCAATTTAGCTTAGCAGTATCTAATTGCAATATTATCTTTGTATAGTGTATATTTCAAGGTGGATATACTCATGATTGTGTTCTTAACCTCTTCCCATCCCAGCCATAGTAGTATGACAGCCGCATGGTGGCTCTGCCATCCCGGGCGGCCATCATATGACGTCTTCGGCTAGGGGGTGCACTCACACGCCGCCGCGTCACTCAGGAGCCGATGCGCATGCCTGGCGGCTGCGAGGTCCGCCAGGCACCCGCAAATGCTTGTCACAGAGCAGGGACATGGATCTGTGTGTGTAAACACACAGATCCACGTCCTGTCAGGAGAGAGGAGACCGATCGTGTGTTCCTTGTATATAGGAACACCGATCGGTCACCTCCCCCAGTCAGTCTCCTCCCACCACAGTTAGGATCACTCCCTGAGTAGCATATTTCACCCCTTGGTCTCCCCCTAGTGTTAACCCCTTCCCTGCCAGTGACATTTATACAGTAATCAGTGCATATTTATAGCACTGTTCATTGTATAATTGTCAATGGTCCCAAAATAGTGTCAAAAGTGTCCAATCTGTCCGCCGCAATATCGCAGTCCTGACAAAAACCCATGATTGCCGCCATTACTAGTAAAAAAAAATAATAATAAAAATGCCATAAGTCTATCCCCTATTTCACTTTTGTGAAAACCAATCAATAGAAGCTTATTGCGATTTATTTTTTAGCAAAAATATGTAGAAGAATACATATCCGCCTAAACTGAGGAAAAAATGTGGTTTTGTTTTTTAAATTGGGATATGTATTATAGCAAAAAGTAAAAAATATTGTGTTTTTTTTTCAAAATTTACGGTCTTTTTTTGTTTATAGCGCAAAAAATTTAAACCGCAGAGGTGACCAAATACCACCAAAAGAAAGCTCTATTCGTGGGGAAAAAAACGTATTAAAAAATATAAAAATTTCATATGGGTACAGTGTTGCATGACTGCTCAATTGTCATTCAAAATGTGACAGCGCTGAAAGATGAAAATTGGCCTGGGCAGGAAGGGGGTGAAAATGCCCTGTATTGAAGTGGTTAAGAGAGAATTTTTTTTTTTAGAATCAAACTTATCTAGGTGGATGCAGCATCGGTCTGATGTTGCATCTGTCCCCAGACGGCGCTAAGACTGAGAACCAAGCTACCAAAGGCCGCTGCTAGCTCGGTTCTCAGTGCTCTGTGAGCAGAGAGCTGGTGTTGTCAGTCACTGGCTCTCTGCTCTGCCCCCTCCTGTGCTCACTGGAGCGCTAGGCTGTGGAGGTGACGGGAGCGGCCGACTCAGGCTCTTAGCGGCTCACCGAGAGGCTGAGCGAGGTGCCGATCCAGGCTTCTGGGCGGATCCCCACCCTATGGTTGCAATCTTTGCAAGGCTTTTGTGATGTCAGCCGACAGCGGGTTTCAGCCCGCTGTCAGCTGGAAACGGGTCACTTGAGTTCAGAACGAACTTTACTCCTGTCATTACAGTAGAAGTACAGCCAAACGAGCTTTGGCTGTAAGTCTCCTTGAAGTATTTTAAATGTTCTTCATGGGTTAGGACTTCTCCGCCTAAGTTATAGTATAATAATTGTCTTCATGTACGTTGATGCATTTCTGCATATATAACAATTTTTTGGCATAAATAAAAAGAAAATTCTATTTATTTATAATTATCAATATAATTAGGATGTGTGGATCAGTTGTTCTATGTTAGCAGCGCTATTCTCTCAAAAATGTGTTCACTTAAGAGTTATAATTTTGAAAACGTATGAATCTTTTCCACTTCATCCATTTATTTTGTTGCTGAAAGTCCAAAATGTATGTAGAATTCAATACTCCTTAGAGTTCTATAAAGTATGTATTAGATGCACTGCCACCTACTTGTTAGAGAAGCACTAAAAAGAATAAGTTTATTCACATATGCACATGAAATACATGTTTTATTAAAAAAAATAGGTTTTGCATTACAGGAAAACAGTTGTGTGATATAATACTTTCTGACCCTTGCAAAATGAGCCACTTGGCTTAGTCGTATTGTGGCAGTTTTATAATTTGGCTCTGGAATTTTTAGAGTTTGTTTCATACAGTAAATGCTTGCCAAGTACAACACTCTTTGAGCATTCTGTGGTCTTTGTGTTCTACAATACGAGCAACGTACTTTAAATGTGTGGAAAAAGATTAAACACACCAGAAATCTGGAGAGACAGACGCTATGTGGTCAGAAGTGGAAACTCAATTTATAGAGCAAAGGTTATAACTCACAATCTGCACTGTACATTGCTCCTGCTGTTAATTATAATATGGCTTTTTGATTGCCATATATTGCAGAGGTACAGCTACACCATGGGGGGTATGTTTAGATTAAAAAATATATATATATTAATTAAAGAAACAATTTAGTTGAATTTCATCTCAAATATGCAAGTAGAAAGAAGGAAGGCTGTACCCTGGTACCATTGCATTGAACCATTTAAGTGTTACTAAACCCACAACAGGAAAAATCAGTCCGTATATGCAGTAATGCATGTTTGTTATGTGCACTGTGAAACCCAAGGAGTTAATCCTCTGCATTGTGTAAAAAGGCTGTTTGATCCTGTTTTCTCTGATCCTTCCCTTCTTCCACTGTCCCCAATCCATCTCCTGATAGTGCAGAGCCTTTGGAGTCACTCTGCACATGCCCAGTTTGGTGTGCATTGCTGGAGAGTTTTTTTTTTTCCTGGGAGGGTGCAAGTGATCAGCACACGGCCAATCAGAACTGTCCAGACAGAGGTTTAGGAGTTCTGCAGTCTTATAGGGCAGTCAGGAGAATGAAAACTCCTCCCATAAGCTTTAACCAGACACTGATAGACGACACAAGACTTTTATATACTGCTAATGATAAAAGGTATTTAGCAGTTTATATTTACTAAAATAATTCCATTTCCATGTTCTGTGTACTGTGGGAGACCAGATATAGTGAATGCAGGGTCTTGGGTTTAGTAAAACTTTAACTTTGGGCAATAAAAACACTATACCAATGCTACTTGATGCAGTCCTTGTGCATAAAATGTATCAGAAGATGGCGTTGGGTGGACTGATTTGATTGTCCAAATGGCAATGGCTCCCTAACGTGTTATGCCGGCATCATATTATACCATGTCCATTATGATTAACCTTACCTATTAATGTCCAATTGAGGTCATGAAGAAAGACATGGATTTAAGCAGAAATTGTACAACAACCTCAATTTTGGACCTCCTCTATTCTATCAGAGCAGCTGTACAGGGTGTCTAAATATAACTTGCAGTCCAAAAGGCACCGGAGTTAGACCCAGTACAAATAAATTCTTGGTAATAGACCTTGTTTGGCAAGTCCTATCACTTTCTTTGTCATACGGGTCAGTGTAAGGACACTTCTGCTGAGGGGTGTGGCTATTACTCAGCTACACATAGAGCACCACAGGAAGGTCTCATCTCGGGACACAGTGCTGTATACTGTATGTAGCTGAGGCTACAACAAAAGTTTATACAGCGCCCCCAGTGGGCGCACGTTAGTGAAAACAATTGTTTGTTTGGGCCAGCTTGGTCCAAATTAACTATTTAAAATGAAAGAAAACCTGGACATCAGTTTTAAACGATGCCTATGGTAGTACGTTTTCAGTGTGGCGTGATTCTTGCACCTCTTTTCTTATAAAATCTGGTAGTTTGCTTACTACATTTCTGAGACATTTGAGTTTGTCGGTAAAAATGTGCTATATCAACATAATTTCTATTTTTTAAGTAAAAGTAAAAGTAATTGGAGGTTGTGTTCAAAAACAGGCTTCTTGCTGATTGGAGGACTCTGGCTCTGGCTCTGCAGAGTGCTGGACCTCTGTGGAGAGACTACTGCTTGCACACAAATAGCAAAAGTCCTTCTTTATACTGTAGTATGCCTTCAGGAGGAGACCGGCTTTTCTACCTAGGCTTGAGGGTAGGTTCACACTGCCATATGGAGCGGCTCATAGCAGGGGTACATTGTGTCCCTGTTCACCATTTCAGGTTTGATTTCAGTCCGAATTTTTGGCTGAATTCGGACCTGAAACGGACCAGAAGACGAACAGGACTCTTGTGCAATTCTCTCTGGAGCAGCTCCGGAGATGTGTGAGCCGGCACCACTTACAATCTCTTGACATGAGAAGTGAATGCGAGGAAACCCACATCTAATTTGCAATAGTGTGAACTCAGCCTTAACTGTGTTCTAACAAAAAAATACGATTTTGCACACTTTTTGTCTTAATCAGGGCTTTTTTTTCTTAGAGAATAGGTGCAGGAACACCATCTGAGTACATTTTTGTCTCCGATCCCTAGCCACCCCTGAGCACCGTTCCTTGATTCCACCCCCCACCCACCTCTCAGTACCACCCCTTTTAGGGAATACAGAGCCAAGTATAATTTTATGGTGCTAAGTAAGTTGTATGTAACTTGGTAATGATAAATTGAAAAGCAGTAAAATCGATCCCCTACAGCCAGCAGCAATAGACCTTCCCCAGCAACAATAGATTTCTCCCTGCAAAAAAATACCACCCCAGCAACAATAGACCTTGAGCAGAAACAACAGATCTCCCAGCAGCCAGCATTCATAGACCCCACCCCCAACAGCAGATTGCTTCCAGCAACAATTGCCCTCACCCCCCCACCCAGAAAACCATCAATAATAAACCTCCCCATGCAACAATAGGTTACCATGCAAAAATAGATCCCCTACAGCATCAATAGACCCTCCAGCACACCCCAGCACCCCGTGCCATTACATACTGTACTGGAGGCGCCAGAACTGTGTTCCCCCATGTTCACACTGAAAAAAGCCCTGGTCTTAATGCACCCAGAAAGTATTTAGATATTTCAAACTGAAAGTTTAGCAGGGCGTTGATATTTGCTGCAGCTTTAGGCACCATGTAAGCATCCACCAGCAGAGAATACTGAACATACTCCCAGATAGGGAGAGACAACAACTCAAATTCCAAAGGTAACACACCTAAAGTATTAAACTATGAGACTTGCCATTATTGTTAACACTAGATCTGTAAAAGGAAATGTAAAAGCAGTTGGTATATTGATTTCAAATGTTAGCAAGCAGAAATTGGAGGGCAGAAAAAATCAGCCCTTTCTCTGCAGTGAGAAGATTAATTTTAGGGAAAGAATAACTGCAACGATCCAGACAACAAAGTAAAAAAGTACTATTGAGTCTAACGTTCTACATTTTCTAGTTTCAGGAATAAAATTTGCTAGGAAAACAGACACAATGAAAGAACTGGCAATAATTAACGGGAATGCAACTCCAGTAAGATACAAGGCTTCTCAGGGCTATCGGACCACCCAGTAAGAGTGGGACGATGCCTTCTCTGTGGGGAGATTATGTTTATCGATCCGTGTTTCTGCAGGAGTTTAATCATTATTGTTTTTAGAATGTTGATTTTTTTTTTTTAAATCACATTGCATCAGCTTATTTTTCAAGGTAAATTAGTTACGAGTTTATACTACCTAATATACTGCCAAAAATACAATATTTGATATACTTAAGGTGGACCTTAAGTCTAAAAGTAAAGTTTGAAACTCAATGGGTGGTCCACAACATTGCCAAAAATGCAATAGATCGTGCAGGAAAAAATCTTAAATTGTGAAGATAAATATATTTTTTATACATAAAAGAAACAAAATGGTTGGACTTTTAAAGCACTCTAATTATTCAAATACTTTTTCTTTAAAAATAAATAAATAAATCATTATTTATTACAATTTAACATTAAAATCATGTACATTTTAAAATAATGCAAAAATGTTTGTGATAACCCATGTATAGAGTTGAGCGGACACCTGGATATTCGGGTTCGACAGGTTCGGCCGAACTTCGGAAAAAAGTTCGGGTTCGGGACCGAACTTTACCCCGAACCCCATTGAAGTCAATGGGGACCAGAACTTCTGAGGACTATTAGCACTGTTTCCCGTGCTTAGAACTGTCCCTGCACAATGTGTCATTTCTGAAGGAAAAAAAGTCATTTAAAATTCACTCGCGGCTATTAATGAATTGTCGGCTCCCGGCAATACATAGAAAAGTCATTTATAAAAGAACAAAAAAAAGCATGGGGGTTCCCTCAAATTCAATTACCAGGCCCTTCAGGTCTGGAATGGATATTAAGGGGAACTCTGCCGCAAATTTCAAAAAAGATGCGTGCGGTTCCCCCAAATATCCATACCAGGCCCTTCAGATCTGGTATGGATTTTAAGGGGAACTCCACCTCAATTTTTTTTTTTAAAATGGCGTGGAGTACCCCAAAAAATCCAGACCAGACCCGTTATCCGAGCATGCAACCTGGCAGGCCGCAGGAAAAGAGGGGGGACAAGAGAGCGCCCCCCCTCTCTCCTGAACCGTACCAGGCCACATGCCCTCAACATGGGGAGGATGTCCCCATGTTGATGGGGACAAGGGCCTCATCCCCACAACCCTTGCCGGTGGTTGTGGGGGTCTGCGGGCGGGGGGCTTATCAGAATCTGGAAGACCCCTTTAACAAAGGGGACCACCAGATCCTGCCCCCCCTATGTGAAATGGTAATGGGGTACAAATGTACCCCTACCATTTCACAAAGAAAGTGTAAAAAATTTAAAAAATTACAATAGCCGGTTTTTGACAATTCCTATATTAATGTCTTCTCCTTTCTTCCATCTTCTTCCTTCTTCTTCTTCCATCTTCTTCTTTTCTCCATTCGGGTTTCTTCCTCCATCTTGTTCTTCATCTTCCTCTTCATCTTCATCTTCATCTTCATCTTCATCTTCCTTCTTCCTTCTGTGTTCTCGTCCGCATCTTGCTCCGGCTTCTTGTTCCCCTTCTTCTATCTTCGGCCGCTTTGTTTGAATTGGAGGTTCCCGCTGTGTGATGCTTAAGTTCTTCAGTTCACCTCTGGGTCCGCTGGCACCCGGTGGCCCCGCCCCCCTCTGACACCACGGGGAAAGTCCCCGTGAAATCCATGTGCGTCAGAGGGGGGGCGGGGTCACCGGGTGCCAGCGGACCAAGAGGTTAACTGAAGAACTGAAGCGTCACACAGCGGGAACCTCCAATTCAAACGGAGCAGCCGAAGAAAGAAGATGGGGAACAAGAAGCCGGAGCAAGATGCGGACGAGAACACCGAAGGAAGAAGGAAGATGGAGATGAAGATAAAGATGAAGAGGAAGAAACCCAAATGGAGAAAAGAAGAAGATGGAAGAAGAAGATGGAAGAAGATGGAAGAAAGGAGAAGACATTAATAAAGGAATTGTCAAAAACCGGCTATTGTCATTTTTAACACATTCTTTGTGAAATGGTAGGGGTACAATGTACCCCATTACCATTTCACATAGGGGGGCCGGGATCTGGGGGTCCCCTTTGTTAAAGGGGTCTTCCAGATTCTGATAAGCCCCCCGCCCGCAGACCCCCACAACCACCGGGCAAGGGTTGTGGGGATGAGGCCCATGTCCCTTGTCCCCATCAACATGGGGACATCCTCCCCAACTCTGCTAATAAATGTGCTAGAAACGTAAAAAGCAGATGGAAGAGCCAAAAGTGATATAAATGAAAGAAAAATGCTGTTTTTTTAGTATATAACATAAGAAAAGCACAGAAGCTAGAAGCAGCAATTCTACTTAGGTTTACTGGACTCTAGGCAGTTGCATTTTCCGCACCACCTACACGGTGTAAATGTTACAGCCTGTTCAGTTGTTCTTTACAGCATTGTGCCTGATATGTTACATAGGAAATAAACACAATATCCTGTTAATTTTTATTTTATATCAATGTGCCCAACATGCTTTACAACAGAGAAAACATTTGCAAGAAACAAGCCTGTTTCCTAAGCTTAGCCAGCCAGTAACGCTCCATTGAGACCTGATGTATCGGGTACTCGGTGTAACATGCCATTAACTTCAATGGAGCGTTCAACTGGCAGAGCAGCAAGCACCAATTAAAGGCTTCACATACCTCACTTCACCATGGTTCTTAAGCCCAAATCGGCATAAAGCCATTATGATAAGTTGTCCCGTCAATAGATAGCAATAAGCTAACAAACAGATGACCCAATGCATGTTTTTTAATAAGAGGGTGAAGCTGCACACCGTCATTGTGTAGGTAACATATAGGATACATTTTCAGGTGATGGAGTTGGAAAGGGACACAAATATACTGAGGAAGCAGAACAGATGGCATTAGCGAGGAATGTGAACATTTTATACTTCATTTTACTTCCTGCATCAAATTCTTTGCTATGACAATTTCAGGATGATACCCTGCTGAGCTCAGGAAAGGTTCCCGGACCTCAATTATTCGTTTTCATTTTCAATCGTTATTTGATCTCGTGGAAACACTTTAACAGTTTGGGGCTGCACATTTATCATATCTGTTTTAATTATTAATCAGACTTAATGATACAGTAGAAATCCGTGCCCAGTAAAGCCTTGAAAAATCCCAGTGTTGCTAAGTAATGTTTGAAGTCTGGTGTGTGACTGGCACAATCTTTACCAGTAAATCCCAAACCTTTAAAGATAATTCCATCATTTTAATGTTGACTGTAGCTCTGCCCTCCTTTTGCGTTGTGGATTTTTTTCTTCTCCTCGCAGTAAATTTATTATTTATTTAAATTGCAAAATTGGCTATTTGTTTTCAAATGTATTTGTTTGCTTTTTAGGAACTAGAAACATCCTAAAAGAATTGAGCTCTGTCATTTCAAAGCCATTGTATCTAATTTTTAGGGACTCATTAATGACTGGAATAGTACCACTGGATTGGCGCAGGGCCAATGTGGTGCCGATATTTAAAAAGGGAACAAAGTCTTTACCAAGTAACTATATACCTGTTATGCCCTGTACACACGATTGGATTTCCGATGGAATAAAATCCGATGGATTTTTCCATCGGAATTCTGATGAAGCTGACCTTCATCAGTCTGGCAAAAATCCGACCGTCCCAAACGCCGTGGTGTAAAACACTCCGAAGAGCCGTGAAAAATGAAGTTCAGTGCTTCTGAGCATGCGTCGACTTGATTCTGAGCATACGTGGGTTTTTTCTCCGATGGAGTTCCCCACAGACGATCGGAATTTGCTATCGTTTTTTTTTCCATCGGTAAAATTTAAAACATGTTCTATTTGGAAAAAAGACCGATGGGGCCCACACATGATCAGTTTGTCCGATGAAAAAAGTCCATCGGTCTTTTTTCATCAGAAAAAACGATCGTGTGTACGCGGCATAAATTTAACTTCTATAGTTGGGAAGATACTGGAGAGATTAATAAAAGACCACATAGATGAGTTCTTGCTGGAAAAAAAATATTTTAAGCAACAGACAGCATGGATTCATGAAAGACAGAAGTTGTCAGACAAACCTGATTTCTTTTTATGAAGAGGTAAGTAAGACCTTGGACAGAGGGGTGGCGGTGGACGTGGTATACTTAGATTTTGCAAAAGCGTTCGATACAGTTCCCCACACACAGCTCATGTGTAGGGTAAAGTCTACAGGATTGGAAATATCAGTTTGTAAATGGATAGAAAACTGGCCAAAAGACAGAATTCAGAGAGTCGTGGTTAATGATTCTTACTCTGAATGGTCTAAGGTTATCAGTGGTGTAGGTTCAGTGTTAGGACCCTTAATTTTTAATACCTTTATAAATGATATTGGGTCTGAGATCAAAAGTACCATTTCTGTCCTTGCAGATGACACCAAGCTATGCAGTGGAATAGCGTCCTTACAGGATGTCGCCAATTTACAAGCCAACCTCAATGCTCTGTCTAATTGGGCGATTATCTGGCAGATGAGGTTTAATGTTGATAAATGTAAAGTTGTGCACTTGCAGGAAGAATATGAATGCATCATACATACTAGGGGGAGTACAACTGGGGGGATCCATAGTGGAGAAGGATCTGGGGGTTTTGGTAGATCATAAGCCCAATAATAGCATGCAGTGCCAAGCTGTGGTTATCAAAGCGAGCAAAGTCCTTTCCTGTATTAAGAGAGGTATGGTCTCCAGAGAGAGAGATATCATTTTGCCCCTGTTCAAATCATTAGTAAGACCTCATCTAGAATATGCAGTTCAGTTTTGCGCCCCAGTTCTGAAAAAGGATATCGGGGAACTGGAGAAAGTGCAGAGAAGGGCAACCAAACTGATAAGAGGCATGGAGGAGCTCAGCTATGAGGAAATATTAGAGGAACTGAATTTATTCACTCTTGAGAAGAGGAGATTAAGGGGGGATATAATAAACATGCACAAATATATAAGGGGTCCATATAGTGAACTTGGTGTTGAGTTATTCACTTTATGCTCAACACAAAGGACAAGGGGGCACTCTTTATGTCTAGAGGAAAAGAGATTTCATCTCCAAATACGGAAAGGTTTCTTCACAGTAAGAGCTGTGGAAATGTGGAATAGACTCCCTGCAGAGGGGGTTCTGGCCAGCTCAGTAGATTGCTTTAAGAAAGGCCTGGATTTTTTCTTAAATGTACATAATATAACTGGATACTAACATTTATAGGTAAAGTTGATCCAGGGAAAATCCGATTGCCTCTTGGGGGATCAGGAAGGAATTTTTTCCCCTGCTGTAGCAAATTGGATCATGCTCTTCTGGGGTTTTTCGCCTTCCTCTGGATCAACTGTGGGTATAGAATTAGGTATATGGGATTGTACGATATTTTTTACTTTATTTTTATGGTTGAACTGGATGGACTTGTGTCTTTTTTCAACCCGACTAACTATGTAACTATCTAATAACTAAGTCCCTCATGTTCCATCTATAAATTAAAATATCACTTCCGGCTGTATTGACCCCAAGGAGCCTATTTATAGTTGGTTTACACAACAATCACACAACTTTCACACAATTTCCAGTGGGATCCAATTAGGAATCGTGTGAGTCTTGGGTGAAAGTTGTGTGAATCAAATTGTGTGAGCAAAATTTATAAAAAAAGACCCCTTAAAATCATATGTCAAGGCAAAATTTTTATGTTGGCATTGCATAGAGTAGGGAAGGGTCAGATTGTTTGTCACGTTTCTTCTGCTAACGATGCTCCTGCTGGAGAGACCCTTTGGGGTTGATTTACTAAGGCAAGTAGGCTGTTCACTTTTCAAGGAAAGTTGCACGATGCAACAGAATTTCCCCCAAACCTTTGTGAATGAGGTGAAGCTCTGTTGATTTCCATCATCCAATCGTGCAGGCAAAAATGCAGTTTGTTTTATATTTTTCTTGCTTGTGGTTGGGTATTCTTTGCAAAGTTAATTGCACCTCATTCACTAAGCTCTGTGGATAATTCCCTTACAAAGTGAACAGCTTATTTGACTTTAATAAACTGAACCTCTTTGTTAAGTTTTTATTGCTGTCCTGTCGTCACTTGTCACTGAAACAGAAAGTGAAGAAAAATCCTCCAATGGGGATACCTGTTCCTGTGATGGTTTCTATAATGCCTCGTACACACGATTGGAAATGTGTACAACAAATGTCCGATGTGAGCTTTTTGTCGGAAATTCCGACCATGTGTAGGCTCCATTGGACTTTTGCTGTCGGAATTTCCGACCACAAAAATTTGAGAGCTGTTTCTCAAATTTTCCGACAAGAAAAGTTCTTGTCAGAAATTCCGATCGTCTGTATGCAATTCCGAAGCACAAAAAAACACGCATGCTCAGAATCAAGCAGAAGAGCCAAACTCCCTATTGAACTTCATTGATCTCAGCTCGTTGTACGTCTTGTACGTCACCGCGTTCTTGACGTTCGGAATTTCCGACAAGATTTGTGTGACCGTGTGTATGCAACACAAGTTTCAGCCAACATTCCGTCGGAAAAAAATCCACGGTTTTGTTGTCGGAATTTCCGATCGTGTGTACACGGCATTAGATGTGAATTTTGTTCACTTTGGAGAAAAATTCCTTGTTGTGCCTCCAGGACAGTAAATGAAGGGAAATCTCTCCAGAAAGACACATATAGCAAAGAAAACCTTCTCTACTTCATCTAAACTAAGAAAAAAATTAAGCTTTACAGTTTGACCCCTTTATATTGAAGATAAAACAAATAACAATGTCTGAACACCGTTTTGCAACTTTGGCATGTGCCATTAAAACCGTACAAAATCATTGCAACACCTTAAAATGATACTAAAGTCTCGTTTTTTTTTCTTTAAAAATACCAAACATGTTATACTTACCTGCTCTGTGCAGTGGTTTTACACAGAGCAGCCCCAATCCTCCTCTTCTTGGATCCTTCACTAGCTCTCCTGGCCCCTCCCTTATGTTGAGTGCCCCCACAGCAAGCAGCTTGCTATGGGGTCACCCAAGCCAAGGCGCAGCTCCGTGTGTCCATTCAGACGTGGAGCTACAGTTAGGCCTGCCCCCTCGCTCTCCTGATTGGCTAAATGACTTTGATTGACGCTGCTGCTGTGTCTCAGCCAATCAAGAGGGAGAGTCCTGGACAGCTGAGGCATTCATGCACATTGCTGAATAGAGATGGGGCTCAGGTAAGTATTGGGGAGGCTGAGGGGGCTGCTACACACAGAGGGTTTTTGTGTGTAGCAGTGGACGGTCGGGATCGCTCTGGGAGCGATCTGTGATGAGGGGGCGGCCATTGGTTTCTGGCCACCCCCTTGCGATCGCTCCCGGCGAATCAAATGCTTCCTCTGCCTGTGTAATGTAAACACAGGCAGAGAGGAAGCAGCAGGAAGTGATGTCATCTCTCCTGCGGTGCTCACATATACCGGAGCGCCGTGGAGAGAAGACACACAGGTTAGTGCACAAGCAGTACACTGACACCAGGACACATAGGCACATAAATCGCCCCCCAGACACCCCCAGATCACCCCCCAGATCACCCCCCAGTCCCCAGTCACAGTGTCACTGATTGCAGTGATCATTTATTTACTGATCACTGCAATCAGTGACATTTGTAACTGTAAAAGTGTCAGGGCAGTTAGTGTTAGGTCCCTTAGGTCCAGGGTAGCCCCCCAACCCCCCCTAATAAAGGTTTAACCCCTTGATCGCCCCCCAGGTAACCCTTTCAGCCCCTAGCACCACTGTCACTAATCGATCCTTTTTCTGATCGGTGTATTAGTGTCGGTAATGCGCTAGGTAGGCAATTATTTTTTTATGTTCGCCGCCAGGTTTTTATAGCGTCGGGTACCCCCATATATATTACCTAATAAAGGTTTAACCCCTTGATCGCCCCCCAGGTAACCCTTTCACCCCCTATCACCAGTGTCACTAAGCGATCGTTTTTGTGTATTAGTGTCGGTGATGCGCTAGGTAGTCAGTTATTTTTTTATGTTCGCCGCCAGGTTTTTATAGCGTCGGGTACCCCCATATATATATTACCTAATAAAGGATTAACCCCTTGATTGCCCCCCCAGGTAACCCTTTCACCCCCTATCACCAGTGTCACTAAGCAATCATTTTTGTGTATTAGTGTCGGTGATGCGCTAGGTAGTCAGTTATTTTTTTATGTTCGCTGCAGGTTTTTATAACGTCAGGTACCCCCATATATTACCTAATAAAGGTTTAACCCCTTGATCACCCCCCAGGTAACCCTTTCACCCCCTAGCACCACTGTCACTAAGCGATCGTTTTTCTGATCGGTGTATTAGTGTCGGTGATGCGCTAGGTAGTCAGTTATTTTTTTAGGTTTGCCGCCAGGTTTTTATAGCGTCAGGTACCCCCATATATTATCTAATAAAGGTTTTAACCCCCTAATTGCCCCTAGTTAACCCTTTCACCAGTGATCACCGTATAAGTGCTCCGGGTGACGCTGGTTAGTTAGTTTGCTTTTTATAGTGTCAGGGCACCCGCCGTATATAACCCAATAAAGGTTTAACCCCCTGATCGCCCGGCGGGTGATATCAATTAGGTTTTAGCATCAGAGAGGGTCTGCGTCGCCCCAGGCAGCGTCAGGTTAGTGCCAGTAATGCTAACACCCACACGCAAAGCATACACCTCCCTTAGTGGTATAGTATCTGATCAGATCTATACTAGCGTCCCCAGCAGTTTAGGGTTCCCAAAAACGCAGTGTTAGCGGGATCAGCCCAGATACCTGCTAGCACCTGCGTTTTGCCCCTCCGTCCAGCCCAGGCCACCCAAGTGCAGTATCGATCGATCACTGTCACTTACAAAACACAACACACATAACTGCAGCGTTCGCAGAGACAGGCCTGATCCCTGCAACTCCAGTGCTGTAGGAGGTGATTTCACCACCACAGTTAAAATAAAGAGCATATATGCCGAAGCATTGGGGCAGCAGGGGCGGAGGAGCGATTATGCTCCTAATGCTGCGTACATATGGTCAAAATTCAGACGGAGGCTTGCCCCTGGAAAAGTCTGACCATGTGTACGCGGCATAACTTTTGCGGGAGGATGCCCCCATGCTTTGGCATTTATAAATGGTGCATGTATGCCCATAATTAGAAGTGGGTGAATGAAGGGAGGTATTCTAATGGTGGGCATACCCACCGATCAATCTCTTTTTTTCGTTCAGCCAACAGGCTCCATGAAAAAAAAGATTACAATACATGTCCAACAAGGACCAGCAACGTACTGGTATGTTGCTGGACTTTGAATGTTTATACCAGAATGATGCCTGTGGGTTTAGGTATCATCTTGGTATCATTCTTTTCAGCCAGCGGCCGTCTTTCATGTAAAAGCAATCCTAGCGGCTAATTAGCCTCTGGACTGCTTTTACAAGCAGTGGGAGGGAATGCCCCCCCGTATATAAAAAGCGCCATTGGGAAATTGGGAAAGCATTTTATCACACCGATCTTGGTGTGGTCAGATGCTTTGAGGGCAGAGGAAAGATCTAGGGTCTAATTGACCCCATTTCTTTAAAAAAAAGAGTACCTGTCACTACCTATTGCTATCATAGGGGATATTTACATTCCCTTAGATAACAATAAAAAATAATAAAATAAAAAAATATGGAAGGAAGAGTTTAAAAATAAAACAAAAAAGGAAAATTATAAAAAAAAAAAAAAGCACCCCTGTCCCGCCCTGCTCTTGCGCAAAGGCGAACGCAAGCGTCGGTCTGGCGTCATATGTAAACAGCAATTGCATCATGCATGTGAGGTATCACCGCAAAGGTCAGATCGAGGGCAGTAATTTTAGCAGTAGACCTCCTCTGTAAATCTAATGTGGTAACCTATAAAGGTTTTTAAAGGCTTTTAAAAATGTATGTAGTTTGTCGCCACTGCGCGTTTGTACGATATTTTAAAGCATGTCGTGTTTCGTATCCATGTACTCGGCCTAAGATCATATTTTTTATTTCATCAAACATTTGGGCACTATAGTGTGTTTTAGTGCATTAAAATTAAAAAAAGTGTATTTTTTCCCCAAAAAATGCGTTTGAAAAATCGCTGCGCAAATAATGTGTGGAAAAAAAATGCAACACCCACCATTTTAATCTGTAGGGCCTTTGCTTTAAAAAAAATTATAATGTTTAGGGGTTCAACGTAATTTTCTTGCAAAAAAAAAAATGTTTTCATGTAAACAAAAAGTGTCAGAAAGGGCTTTGTCTTCAAGTGGTTAGAAGAGTGGATGTAAGCTTCCTAATGTTGTGTATAAAATGCCAGAACAGTTCAAAACCCCCCCAAATGACCCCATTTTGGAAAGTAGACATCCCAAGGAAATTGCTGAGAGGCATGTTGAGCCCATTGAATATTATTTATTTTTTTGTCTCAAGTGATTGAATAATGACTAAAAAAAAAAAAAATTACAAAAAGTTGTCACTAAATGATATATTGCTCACACATGCCAAGGTTATATGTGGAATTGCACCCCAAAATACATTTTGCTGCTTCTCCTGAGTACGGGGATACCACATGTGTGGGACTTTTTGGGAGCCTAGCCGCGTACGGGCCGCCGGAAACCAAGCACCGCCTTCAGGATTTCTAAGGGCGCAAATTTTTGATTTCACTCCTCACTACCTATCACAGTTTTGAAGGCCATAAAATGCCAAAATAGCACAAACCCCCCCAAATGACCCCATTTTAGAAAGTAGACACCCCAAGGAAATTGCTGAGAGGCCTGTTCAGCCCATTGAATATTTTTTTTTTGTCCCAAGTGATTGAATAATGACAAAAAAAAAAAATTACAAAAAGTTGTCACTAAATGATATATTGCTCATGCCATGGTTATATGTGGAATTATACCCCAAAATACATTTTCCTGCTTCTCCTGAGTACGGGAATACCACATGTGTGGGACTTTTTAGGAGCCTAGCCGCGTACGGGACCCCGAAAACCAAGCACCGCCTTCAGGATTTCTAGGCACAAATTTTTGATTTCACTCCTCACTACCTATCACAGTTTTGAAGGCCATAAAATGCCAAAATAGCACAAAACCCCCCCAAATGACCCCATTTTGGAAAGTAGACACCCCAAGCTATTTGCTGAGAGGCATGGTGAGTATTTTACAGCTCTCATTTGTTTTTGAAAATAAGGAAAGAAATTTTTTTTCTTTTTTTTTTTTTTTTCAATTTTCAAAACTTTGTGACAAAAAACGAGATCTGCAAAATACTCACAATACCTCTCAGAAAATAGCTTGGAGTGTCTGCTTTCCAAAATGGGGTCATTTGGGGGGGGGTTTGTGCCATCTGGGCATTCCATGGCCTCCGAAACTGTGATAGGCAGTGAGAAGTGAAATCAAAAATTTACACCCTTAGAAAGCCTGAAGGCGGTGCTTGGTTTTTGGGGTCCTGTACGTGGCTAGGCTCCCAAAAAGTCTCACACATGTGGTATCCCCGTACTCAGGAGAAGCAGCAGAATGTATTTTGGGGTTTAATTCCACATATGCCCATGGCATGTTTGAGCAATATATCATTTAGTGACAACTTTGTGCAAAAAAAAAAATTGTCTTTTTTCCGCAACGTGTGTCAACATATAAAATATTCCATGGACCCGACATGCCTCTCAGTATATAGCTTGGGGTGTCTACTTTCCAAAATGGGATCATTTGGGGGGTTTTGAACTGTTCTGGCATTTTATACACAACATTAGGAAGCTTACATCCACTCTTCTAACCACTTGAAGACGAAGCCCCTTTTGACACTTTTTGTTTACATGAAAACATATATTTTTTTTGCAAGAAAATTATGTTGAACCCCCAAACATTATATATATTTTTAAAGCAAAGGCCCTACAGATTAAAATGGTGGGTGTTGCATTTTTTTTTCTACACAGTATTTGCGCAGCGATTTTTCAAACGCATTTTTTGGGGAAAAAATACACTTTTTTTTATTTTAATGCACTAAAACACACTATATTGCCCAAATGTTTGATGAAATAAAAAAGATGATCTTAGGCCGAGTACATAGATACCAAACACGACATGCTTTAAAATTTCGCACAAACGCGCATTGGCGACAAACTACATACATTTTTAAAAGCCTTTAAAAGTCTTTACAGGTTACCCCGTTAGATTTACAGAGGAGGTCTACTGCTAAAATTACTGCCCTCGATCTGACCTTCGCGGTGATACCTCACATGCATGGTGCAATTGCTGTTTACATATGACGCCAGACCGACGCTTGCGTTCGCCATTGGGCAAGAGCAGGGCAGGACAGGGGTGCTTTTTTTTATTTTTTATTATTAATTTTGCTTTTTTATTTTATTTTTAAATTGTTCCTTTCATTTTTTTTTTTTTTATCATTTTTATTGTTATCTCAGGGAATGTAAATATCCCCTATGATAGCAATAGGTAGTGACAGGTACTCTTTTTTGAAAAAAACTGGGGTCTTCTAGACCCTAGATCTTTCCTCTGCCCTCAAAGCATCTGACCACACCAAGATCGGTGTGATAAAATGCTTTCCCAATTTCCCAATGGCGCTTTTTATATCCGGGGGGGGGGACATTCCCTCCCACTGCTTGTAAAAGCAGTCCAGAGGCTAATTAGCCACTAGGATTGCTTTTACATGAAAGCCGGCCGCTGGCTGAAAAGAATGATACCAAGATGATACCTAAACCCGCAGGCATCATTCTGGTATAAACATTCAAAGTCCAGCAACATACCAGTACGTTGCTGGTCCTTGTTGGACATGTATTGTAATCTTTTTTTTTCATGCAGCCAGTTGGCTGAACGAAAAAAGAGATTGATCGGTGGGTATGCCCACCATTAGAATACCGCCCTTTATCCACCCACTTCTAATGATGGGCATACATGCACCATTTATATATGCCGAAGCATGGGGGCATCCTCCCGCAAAAAAGTTATGCCGCACACACATGGTCGGACTTTTCCACGGGCAAGCCTCCATCGGAATTTCGACCGTATGTACGCGGCATTAGGAGCAAAATCGCTCCTCTGCCCCTGCTGCCCCAATGCTTCGGCATATATGCTTTTTTTTTTTTTTTTTACTGTGGTGGTGAAATCACCTCCTACAGCACTGGAGTCGCAGGGATCAGGCCTGTCTCTGCGAACGCTGCAGTTATGTGTGTTGTGTTTTGTAAGTGACAGTGATCGATCGATACTGCACTTGGGTGGCCTGGGCTGGACGGAGGGGCAAAACGCAGGTGCTAGCAGGTATCTGGGCTGATCCCGCTAACACTGCATTTTTGGGAACCCTAAACTGCTGGGGACGCTAGTATAGATATGATCAGATCAGATATTGATCTGATCAGATACTATACCACTAAGGGGGGTGTATGCTTCACGCGTGGGTGTTAGCGTTACTGGCACTAACCTGACGCTGACTGGGGTGTGACTCAGACCCTCTCTGACGCTAAAACCTAATTGATATCACCCGCCGGGCGATCAGGGGGTTAAACCTTTATTGGGTTATATATACGGCGGGTGCCCTGACACTATAAAAAGCAAACTAACTAACCAGCGTCACCCGTAACACTTATATGGTGATCACTGGTGAAAGGGTTAACTAGGGGCAATTAGGGGGTTAAAACCTTTATTAGATAATATATGGGGGTACCTGACGCTATAAAAACCTGCGGCGAACCTAAAAAAAATTACTGGCTACCGATCTGCATCACCGACGCTAAGACAGCGATCAGAAAAATGATCGCTTAGCGACAGTGGTGATAGGGGGTGAAAGGGTTACCTGGGGGGCGATCAAGGGGTTAAACCTTTATTCGATAATTTATGGGGGTACCTGACGCTATAAAAACCTGCGGCAAACCTAAAAAAAATTACTGGCTACCGATCTGCATCACCGACGCTAAGACAGCAATCAGAAAAATTATCGCTTAGCGACAGTCGTGATAGGGGGTGAAAGGGTTACCTGGGGGGGCAATTAAGGGGGTTAAACCTTTATTAGATAATTTATGGGGGTACCCGACGCTATAAAAACCTGCGGCGAACCTAAAAAAAATAGCTGGCTACCGATCTGCATCACCGACGCTAAGACAGCGATCAGAAAAATGATCGCTTAGCGACAGTGGTGATAGGGGGTGAAAGGGTTACCTGGGGGGCGATCAAGGGGGTTAAATCTTTATTAGATAATTTATGGGGGTACCCGACGCTATAAAAACCTGCGGCGAACCTAAAAAAATGTACTGGGTACCGATCTGCATCACCGACGCTAAGACAGCGATCAGAAAAATGATCGCTTAGCGACAGTGGTGATAGGGGGTGAAAGGGTTACCTGGGGGGCGATCAAGGGGGTTAAACCTTTATTAGATAATTTATGGGGGTACCTGACGCTATAAAAACCTGCGGTGAACATAAAAAAAATTACTGGCTACCGATCTGCATCACCGACGCTAAGACAGCGATCAGAAAAATGATCGCTTAGCGACGGCGGTGCTAGGGGGTAAAAGGGTTATCTGGGGGGTGATCAGGGGGTTAAACCTTTATTAGGGGGGGTTAGGGGGCTACACTGGACCTAAAACTAAATGTAGTGACACTTTTACAGTCACAAATGTCACTGATTGCAGTGATCAGTAAATAAATGGTCACTGGAATCAGTGACACTGTGACTGGGGGCTGGGGGGTGATCTGGGGGGGCCTGGGGGGGCGATTTGTGTGCCTATTTGTCCTGGTGTCAGTGTGCTGTTTGTGCACTAACCTGTGTGTCTTCTCTTGTACGGCGCTTGGTATATGTGAGCGCCGCATGAGAGATGACATCACTTCCTCCTGCTTCCTCTGCCTGTGTAAACATTACACAGCAGAGGGAGCATTTCCATTCGCCGGGAGCGATCGGGGGGGGTGGCCGGAATCGAATGGCCGCCCCCTCATGTCGGATCGCTCCCCAACGAATACCGACCGCTCACTGTATAGGAGGGGGGTCTGATCGGACCCCCCAACTGTACAAAGGCAATCACGTACACTGTACGTGATTGTGCCTGTCGGTGCCATTCTGCCGACGTACATATACAGTGAGCGGTCGTTAAGTGGTTAAATCCTATAATCCACTCTATTGCAGTAGTATATAATGTACAATGTGTGTGTTTCTGTGATATAATTGGGGGGAAGAGAGCTCCGGCGGGTCACAGAAGCGCAGAACGGCGCTATAACGAAGGTATTTGGCACAATTATATCACAGAAACACACACATTGTACATTATATAATATTGTAATAGAGTGGATTATAGGATTTTACAAGCATTTTAACTCAGTTCACACTGGGGATTCCTGTCAGGCAGGGAGAGAGTGAGGGAGAGAAGACAGCACATTACATGGTAAGACCTACCCCGAAAATAAGCCCTACTGTGTCTTTTGGTGCCAAAATTCATATAAGACCCAGGCTTATTTTCGGGGAAACACCGTAAAACCTACCACCAAATGAACAACCCAAAATACATTATACTGCTCCTGATAACAATAATACCACGTGTGTGTGTGTGTGTTTTTGTTTGTACTTGTAGTGGGGCCCAGAAACAAAAGTGCACATTTTACTTTTTTTATCCTACCTAAAAACACTGACACTAACCTTTGACCCTAACTATAACACTGACCAAGATCAAACCCTGATATTTTTTCTTTCATGCACACATTTCTTTGTTTACACTTTCCTTCTCTAGCACGGAGAAACAGATACAACATATCTTTTTCACCATTCTAGAGGAGAAAAAAAAAACACAGGGGCAGGCTGAACAAGGACTGATCACTGTCATAGTCAATTAGAGGCTATCACATTGATCAGTTGGTCGGGAACCAGGCCTCTCAGTTCCTGATTGTTAGCAGAAGATCCGGGGCTCAAAGTGAGGCCCTGATCTGTGTGCTAGGAGTGCGCTGTGCAATGCACTCCCAATAAAAACACAGGTATACACACATGTGGCTCCACGGAAAAAGACCCACTTCATTGATACCGCATATATTCATACACCAAGCAGGAAGGGGTTAAAGAAATTTCTATTTTACTGTTTTATGCACAACAACAATGTTGAACAGCCGCTTGCGATATTATACACATTAGATGATTGCTTACCATAGTGAGCTACTATTATGACCTTTGCCATATCAGAGTTTAACCTCCCTGGCGGTATGATTCTGTCTGGAATTATGTACCAAAAGCGGTACAATTATTTTGCATGGGAATTTGGTGTTATGTATTGTAGGCCTGCAATTCTTAGTAATTACTTACTTAAACCTGACCAAACAAGAGTCTAGTAGACATCCCGGGTATGATAAAGTTTGAAACACAAAATCATAAATTATAATATAATAAATGACTATAAATAATTATAACAAATAGTAATGTAATTATAATAACAATTATTCACTAATGTAATCAAATCAAAAACACTGAAATTTGCTCAGTTGCAGAATTGTCGCTGTCATTAGATTTAGTGTTTGATGACGAATTTCCCCACAAATCTCTATCGCTCAATTCTGCGAGTGATTCTAATTTATTATCGCTGTTTTCTAGCTGGTCTAAAACCACTTTTGACATAAAGGGACACTTTTTGGTTGCTATGGACAATCTCCAGTTTCCAGGCAGAAAGAACAGTTTTTATTATATAAAAGTGCATGCAGGACACTGGACAGACCACTAGAGACAAAGGGGGCGCAACGTCGCAGGGAACGGAGCTCGGCACGCGGCAGTGTGAATTGAGCGAGGAGACGGCTCGCACACACTGCGGGGAGACATCGCAGGATCCAGGGAACAAGGTAAGTAACTCTCCCTGGATACTGCAATGCAGCCCGAGTCAGGCTCGGGGTTACCGCTTTTGGTTTGAAAAACTCACCCCGAGGCAGACTCGGGAATACCGCTAACGGGGTTAAAGTGATTATAAAGGCAGAAGGTTTTTTATCTTAATTCATTCTATGCATTAAAAAAAAAATCCTTCTGTGTGCAGCAGCCCCTCTAATACTTACCTGAGGTCCCTCGAGCTCCAGCGATGTTGTAGGAATGTATCGGCCGTCCGGGACTCCCCTCTTCCCCTGTCTGAATGGACACGGGGAGCTGTGACTCGGCACCGGTGCCCCCATAGCAAGCTGCTTTCTGTGGGGGCACTGAACAGGAGGGAGGGGCCAGGATCACAGAAGAGGGACCTGAGAAGAGGAGGATCTGGGCTGCTCTGTGCAAATCCACTGCACAGAGGAGGTGAGTATAACAGGTTTGTTATTTTTAAAGCAGTGTTTCTACTAAAATAAAAATATTAAAAGTCAGCAGCTACAAATACTGCAGCTGCTGACTTTTAATAATCGGACACTCACCTGTCCCATGGTCCAGCGATGCGGGGGAACGAAGCCCCACTCATCTCCCCCTCCTCTCCGAGGCGCCGGAATCACTACTGTGGGCACCCGGCTGCGGCTTCACAGCCGGGCACGCACTGCGCATGCGCGAGCCGCGCTGCGCACCGTGATTGGCCGAGCAATCATCTGGGTCCTGTGACGTGTCCCAGATGATTGCAGAGAGGGAGGGGGAGAAGTGACCTTCCTTCCAGCGCCGCGGTGCCCAGGGAGGAAGTGGGAGCTGAAACCCTCAAAAAAGAGGGTTTCCGCTCCCCCCCCCCTAAAATAATGACATGCCAAATGTGGCATGTCAGTGGTCACCTTCCCTTAAAGCAGAAGTTCCATTTTTGGGTGGAACTCTGCTTTAATTTAAAAAAAACACAGACTTTGCAATCACTTTAACATATGACCATGCCACAGTACACAGCTTGGAGCAAGGTCTTTGCAGGATAGATGTACCACCTATCGATGGGGAAAAAATATTTTAAATGCACCCAATTCCTATTTTTGTCGGGGCACTTTTTGCCTATTATTGACTAAAGATGGCTGCTTTTGCACTCTTCTGAAAAAGCCAGCATCAGGACAGTCAACAAAATAGAATAGCATCCTGAAAATGATAAACCTGATTCTTGGCATGAACCGCCGTGTTGCTTCTAGTGACTCCGAAAGTTAGTATAGTAAATCTCATACAATGACAGCTTCTGTGAGCTCCGTCCAACCCAGCTTTCACTCCTAAGGCAATATTTTTACGTATTAGTGTGCATGAGTATGTGATGGAAATCTTAGAAAAAGGGAACTTTTTTGTGTGTATCAGCAGGGCATGAGGTATCCTGGAAAGATTTAGCCCACAGTCAATTTGGCATTGTATTTAATGGCTGCCTCTGCTGAAAAAGATTCACACCTCTTAATCTTTACCTGTCAGTTTTTACGTTTGGCAGAAAACTGGTTGCTGTGTCTAAAAGGTTTATGCGCATTAAGAAAAAAATGTACGCTTCACTCAGGAATAACAATAACACAGTAAGACACCTGGGTACTTAGTTGAAGGGTGTATGGCAGATTTAAGTAAAAAAAAAAAAAAAAAGAGAGAAAAAAAACATACAATAGGATATCCTATTTGGAAAATAGATTTTTCGAAGCGTTGCCACCATAACATTTCTTTGCAATCCTTGATCTGCTCGTCTCTTTCTAAAAACAAAATAAAACTCTATTATCAATCATAACTTTATGATTGAAATAGTAATTTACTTACATTTATTGGAATATTATCTTAAGTAATTGATGACAGTCATTTTCCAAAAGCTAGCTGAGGTAACATGATTAGGCTGGTATAGGTTATAAAATATTCGCACATAAATCATGTTATAAAGATATCACAGACACCCAAGCTACTTTAATTTCCTACCAGACACTGTTAAAATCAGCCGCAGTCCCCATTCAGGGAGAAAATTAAAAATTTGCACAGCCATTGTCCTCTACTTAGAACTTCCACATCTCCCTCCAACCCCTGAAAAACAACCCCACACCATAATCCCCCCTCCACCAAATGATATTGACCTGTGCACAAAGCAAGGTCCATAAAGACATGGATGAGCGAGTTTGGGGTGGAGGAACTTGAATGGCCTGCTGAGAGACCTGACCTCAACCCGATTGACTACCTTTGGGATAAATTAGAGCGGAGACTGCGAGCCAGGCCTTCTCATCCACATCAGTGCCTGACCTCACAAATGGGCTTCTGGAAGAATGATCAAACATTCCCATAGACACACTCTTAAATCTTGTGGGCAGCCTTCCCAGAAGAGTCAAAGCTGTTATAGCTGCAAAGGGTGGGCCAACTCATTATTGAACCCTACGGACTAAAACTGGGATGCTATTAAAGTTTATGTGTGTGTAAAGGCAGGTGTCCCAATACTTTTGACAATATAGTGTATGCCTGAATGGACCAACTGGGGCTGAGGCTTGACCGCTTATTTTTATTGGGCTATATATGATTATCATTATATAAAAGGGCAGTGCACAGAGCGAAGGTGAAATGCAAACATACCTAAAGCAACAAGATAGAAGTTTGCTAAACAGATCTAAATTCTGATCAAAGTGTGCTAAAAACCCAGCGTATCATAACTTATTGCCATTTTTTTTCTTTTATAAAATACTGTTTTTAGACATTCTTTTGGAGGCTCCAGCCTTTTTTTCAACCACTTCTAGATAGTGACAAGTAGACCATGCCGGAGAAATTCTATATGGATAATTCCACCAAGGACATGTAACAGGTCGACAATGCAGGAGCATGATTGCTAGACAGTTGTCCCAACATAGTTGGAAGTGCCTAATCATGGACCTTTAAGATAGATGTTATTTTAATAGAAGGTGGAGAGAGATTTATTGGATTGGGTTTAGATTTACTTTAACCGCTTGCCGACCAGCCACCGTCATTATACTGTGGCAGGTCGGCACAATCCCGCGAGCCGTTGTAGCTGTAGGTCAGCTCCTTTAAGCGGGATAGCAGGCGCGCGAGCGCCCACTGCACTGCAGGGGTGCTGATGCGTGTGGCCGGCGGCCACACGCGGTCAAGGGCACGAGAGCCAGAACAGGAACGTGTGTGTGTGTGTAAAGTAAACACACACATCCCTGTTCTGTGAGTAGAGAAGAGGCAGATCGTGAGTTCCTACTAGCTAGGAACAGCGATCTGTTATCTCCTCTAGTCAGTCCCATCCCCCTACAGTTAGAACACACACTAGGGAACACAGTTAACCCCTTGATCACCCCCTATTGTTAACCCCTTCCCTGACAGTGACATTTATACAGTAATCAGTGCATCTTTATAGCACTGATCACTGTATGATTGTCAATGGTCCCAAAAATGTGTCAAAAGTGTCCAATGTGTCCGCCATAATGTCGCAGTCCTGATAAAAATGACAGCTCACCGCCATTACTATAAAAAAAAAATAATAATAAAAATTACATAAATTTATCCCCTATTTTGTAGACCCTATAACTTTTGCACAAACCAATCAATATACGCTTATTGCGACTTTTATTACCAAAAATATGTAGAAGAATACATCATAATCAACCTAAACTGAGGAAAAAATTAGCTTTTTTAATAAAAAATTGGGGATATTTATTAGAGATTTTTTTCAAAATTGTCGCTTTTTTTTTGTTTAGAGCGCAAAAAATAAAAACTGCAGAAATTATTAAATATGACCAAAATAAAGCTCTTTTTGTGGGAAAAAAAAGGCGTCAATTTTGTTTGGGTACAGCGTCGCACAACCGTGCAATTGTCAGTTAAAGTGACGCTGTGCCGTATTGCAAAAAATGGCCCGGCCATTGAGCAGCCAAATCTTCCGAGGCTGAAGTGGTTAAAGGAAAATTCCTCCTTCATGAAAACAAATTAGCAAAAAACAAAATTTATAATACTGTATAACATATACATATAATTGTTACACAAGCCATATTACAAATAGCAAGGATAATTTGTCAAAAATGTGTGGTAGCGTTAAATCGTAAAGCCTCGTACACACGATCGGATTATCCAACGGGAATTGTGTGATGACAGGCTGTTGTCGGAAAATCTGACCGTTTGTATGCTCCATCGGAGAATTGTTGTCGGATTTTCCACCAACAAATGTTGGATAGCATGCTTTAAAATTGTCCGCCAACAATTGTGTGTTGTCGGATTTCCCGATCATGTGTACACAAGTCTGTCGGACAAAACTCCAAAGTACAAACACGCATGCTCAGAAGCAATGCTCACCATAACACAACATTAGCAGAAGTTGCCCAAAGGGTGGCGCTAAAGAGCTGAAAAACCATGTAGTTTCGTGTTTGTGGGCCGACAATTCTTTGCCGTTTGTATGCAAGACAAGTTCCTGGCCAACGCTCTTCGGACAAAAGTCCTACGCTTTGTCCACAGAAAATCCAATTGTGTGTATTAGGCTTAAGCCTGTTAACTTGCTACACATTTTCACTGACAAGTTGTACACTTGCAGAGCACTTAAAGCACACGTTCGAGGTCACACTTTTTTAGTTTGTAGCAAATCTGCGTGGCAAGTTTGTAACAAGCGCAAAGTTGTATTGGTGAGTCTACAGCAAGAGCTCTACAAGTCTACAGCATATAAATTCAGTCACAGTGACCCCTGTGGTGGGAGGACTTTTGCACAACATAACTGAACCAGAACTTGCAGCAGACTTGCAGAATGTTTGCAAAGAAAGTTGATCTGGAGTCATGTAATGTGGACTTGCAGCAATTGTACAACAAAGCCTGGCAAGTTTAACAAAAGCTTAGCAAGTCATTTTCAAACTTGCAGCACAGTTGCTTGCTATCTGGGATTGAATCTGCAGCTCTGTAATTTTCTGTAAAGTGCAATGCAATATGGCAACCTGAAGAGGTTCTGTATACCATTGGTGTGCACAACGCCCCCAGAAATGTAATTTCCTGCTTGTGTGATTGGCTCACAGATTTTCCCAAAAATCTTCCACTAAGATACAAGTCCTATTTTAGGTATCCCTTGCAATAGAAATTTTTCTTTTGATTAGATACTGTACAAGGGTTAAATATTTCTAAAGGGATGCAGACACAGCAGATTTTATCATCAGAACACAGAGTGCACAAAGTGGTTATAATGAACCAGACTCTCCAATTCAGTCTGGTTTCTCAGTGGTGTGCTGAACACCTGTCCTTCCTTCTGGTGATCTCTCTTGTTCGGCTTCTGGTGACATCATCATCCTCATTTCCTGCTGGTTCTGGCTAGCCTCCTGGTGGCCACAGGATGGAAACAACACACTGCTCTGCCTACCCATGAGCCTGGATGCACCTGAGACTGGATCACACCGTGAACTACACACACAGATGAGCCCGTTTTTTACATATGTCTGTAAGTGCATCTCCTCTGTCTTTAATAAATTGTGACTAAAATATTGCACTTAGGTGGCGCTTCCTGTTTTGTTCCCCTGTCTTCCCTGTGCAGAGCCGACTTTCTCTGAGGACAGCTGCCTCCTATCATCCTTCCATTGCTCCCCCCTGTTATAGGAATGGTCATTATATACCAGCAAATGGACTAAAGAGAACTGTGACTGGACTTTTTTAGATCCAATTCCTGGCCATCTATCATGCATTAGTCTTTTGCGCTAACAGTTTATTCCATTGTCTCCAATTCAGTCTGCAAAGAATATATTGAAACTTTTTTCTTTGGAGCATAACAAGTTTGTATTTTGCAACAAAGTTGGTTAGAATCCTTGCACCGTACACTGATCAACTAGATGGAATTGTTTTTTCTCTCAGCAAAAGTGGAGTTAAGCCTTGTACACACGGCCGAGAATATCGTCGCAAAAAAACCATTGTTTTTCTCAACGGGTTTCTTGTCAAGCTTGACGAGATTCTTGTCAAGCTTTCCTTACATATACACTGTCAATCCAAAATCTCGTCGGTCTAAAGCGCGGTGACGTTCAACACGTACAACGGCAGTATAAAGGGGAAGTTCCATTCTCATGGCGCCACCCCTTGGGCTGCTTTTGCTAATCTCGTGTTACTGCGTGTTAGTAAAAGTTTAGTAAAAGTTTAGTGAGAGACGATTCACGCTTTTCAGTCTTCGTGCTTTCAGTTCGTTACAGCGTGACGAATGTGCTATCTCCATTACGAACGCTAGTTTTACAAGAAGGTGCGCTCCCGTCCCATACTTGATTCTGAACATGTGCGGTTTTTGAAGACTCGGAAAAGCATACACACAAACGGTTTTCTCGTCCAAATACAGTCTGACAAGAATCACAACGACAAAAATGAGACTCCCGACGAGAAAAAAGAAAGCAGGTCTTCTTTTTTTCTCGCTGAGATTCTGGGCAGTTTTCTTGACGAGAAACCTGAAAGCCTCGTACACACGCACGGTTTTCTCAGCAAGAAAGCTCTCCCAACAGTTTTCTTGTCGTTTCTTGCCGAGAAAACCGGTCGTGTGTACGAGGCTTAACACTTTTGTAACCAGAAAAAGAAATGTGATTGCCCTGTATTACTAGACTTTGTCTGGGATTTTGTATATTTTTGAACAAAACGAGATGCCTCGTTATAAACTGTTCTATGCTTCAAAAGTTAGGGCAGTTAGATTAGCTACAGGTACAATTACCAGACCATAAGCACAATAAAAACTTTTCATAAAAGATAAACACCTTACAGAAACAGTTTATTAGTTGCTTACACTTACTTTGGATGAATCCGTCTTTCAATGTACTTTATTTAGCAGGAAAATGAAATAAGGGCACTTTTTAATTATAGTGAGCAATGAAGTATGTCCACCATAAGTAGCCTGTGCCAGGTAACAGACACAAGGCTGTGGGAAGCATACTTTGCATCAATTAAAAGAATGGTATGTCATTAATCCTTTCTGTCAATGTCCAGGTTTACGCAGTTGGCTTGGTCCTCCTGTAGTTTGATGCATATGTTTTCGCAAAGTAACTCTCGAGTTGAGATCAGATGTAGTTTGTCTCAAAAGCTCACAATTCACAGATTAATTTATTTCATCTGACACCTGTGAGACGGCTTGATAAACAGATCTCAGAATATTTAGTCATTACTTTAAAGAGGTGATGGATGTCCATTTCTGAACTATGTGCAGCAAAGTTAGGATTGCCTGAAACTTAGGTGAATTAAAAAAAAAATTATTTAAACATTAATTTAATGTCTTTAAAGCTCAACCCTGGCATTTTTTTTTTATATGGGCCTCCAGGCAGTGTAAAATATTAGGCAGCTCAGCATGCCATATGCGCCTTTAATTGAGTTGTCCCCTGCAGTACTGCTATTTGCCTTACAATGCCTCCTATCTTTTTGGCAGGTCGACAGCCAGAGCATCATTCAGCTCAGAGGACTGAGGACATAGTATAAACTAATGGGCATCATGGCCCGGTTTACTAAGGTTGAGTCATCATGGCCCCTTTCCTTAACAGTGTATGGAACAAAAATGACATCAGTGCCACTCTCTGTATTCGTAGAGGATTGCCCTGGGCCAGAGAACGGGTAAAGATGAAGAAGATCGAGCATCGGGTTTGCACAGAGCTTCTCCGATCCTCTTTTCGGGTGCCTTGCCGCAACTTTTTTCAGATTTTGTTTTTGTTTCTTCCTTTTCACCGGTCTTGACCTATGATCTTTGTTTACTCTGTTGGATAAGGTACAGCATGAACTGTAAGTTATATGTACTTTGCCCATTAGCACATGATGTAGCTAACTCCTATTGATTCACCAAGACCATATAGTGTGCTGAAAATGGTTGTTTTATTTCACAAAGATGGTTAGGAGGAAACTATTTTTGTATGGGCTAGGCTTGGCCTTATACTTCTATGTTTAGTCCTACTGGAAGCTAATTGTATATGTATATACTTCTTTAATAAAAACTTATGGTGCAAAAAAAAAAAACAACTTAATTAAACAATTTGAATGACCACTTGAAAATGAGTACCTTTAGTGGAGAAGAATTAAAAGTTTATAATGGGTAGTCCATTCCAATCCCAACCAAAACACTACCTGCATAGAGTTTGCATGTTCTCCCTATGCCTGTGTAGGTTTCCTTCGGGTATTCTGGTTTCCTCCCACACTCCAAAGACATGGCATCAGATTAATTGGCTCCTGTCTAAGTTGGCCCTAGTATGTGTATGTATGAATGTGAGTTAGGGACCTTAGATTGTAAACCTCTTGAGGGCAGGGACTGATGTGAATGTAATATATATATTATATATAGTATGTGTAAAGAGCTGCAGAATTACCTGTATTAAATACAGGTCCTTCTCAAAAAATTAGCATATTGTGATAAAGTTCATTATTTTCTGTAATGTACTGATAAACATTAGACTTTCATATATTTTAGATTCATTACACACAACTGAAGTAGTTCAAGCCTTTTCTTGTTTTAATATTGATGATTTTGGCATACAGCTCATGAAAACCCAAAAATCCTATCTCAAAAAATTAGCATATTTCATCCGACCAATAAAAGAAAAGTGTTTTTAATACAAAAAAAGTCAACCTTCAAATAATTATGTTCAGTTATGCACTCAATACTTGGTCGGGAATCCTTTTGCAGAAATGACTGCTTCAATGCGGCGTGGCATGGAGGCAACCAGCCTGTGGCACTGCTGAGGTGTTATGGAGGCCCAGGATGCTTCGATAGTGGCCTTAAGCTCATCCAGAGTGTTGGGTCTTGCGTCTCTCAACTTTCTCTTCCCAATATCCCACAGATTCTCTATGGGGTTCAGGTCAGGAGAGTTGGCAGGCCAATTGAGCACAGTAATACCATGGTCAGTAAACCATTTACCAGTGGTTTTGGCACTGTGAGCAGGTGCCAGGTCGTGCTGAAAAATGAAATCTTCATCTCCATAAAGCTTTTCAGCAGATGGAAGCATGAAGTGCTCCAAAATCTCCTGATAGCTAGCTGCATTGACCCTGCCCTTGATAAAACACAGTGGACCAACACCAGCAGCTGACATGGCACCCCAGACCATCACTGACTGTGGGTACTTGACACTGGACTTCAGGCATTTTGGCATTTCCCTCTCCCCAGTCTTCCTCCAGACTCTGGCACCTTGATTTCCGAATGTACTTTGGACCACTGAGCAACAGTCCAGTGCTGCTTCTCTGTAGCCCAGGTCAGGCGCTTCTGCCGCTGTTTCTGGTTCAAAAGTGGCTTGACCTGGGGAATGCGGCACCTGTAGCCCATTTCCTGCACACGCCTGTTCACGGTGGCTCTGGATGTTTCTACTCCAGACTCAGTCCACTGCTTCCGCAGGTCCTCCAAGGTCTGGAATCGGTCCTTCTCCACAATCTTCTTCAGGGTCCGGTCACCTCTTCTCGTTGTGCAGCGTTTTCTGCCACACTTTTTCCTTCCCACAGACTTCCCACTGAGGTGCCTTGATACAGCACTCTGGGAACAGCCTATTCGTTCAGAAATTTCTTTCTGTGTCTTACCCTCTTGCTTGAGGGTGTCAATGATGGCCTTCTGGACAGCAGTCAGGTCGGCAGTCTTACCCATGATTGCGGTTTTGAGTAATGAACCAGGCTGGGAGTTTTTAAAAGCCTCAGGAATCTTTTGCAGGTGTTTAGAGTTAATTAGTTGATTCAGATGATTAGGTTAATAGCTCGTTTAGAGAACCTTTTCATGATATGCTAATTTTTTGAGATAGGATTTTTGGGTTTTCATGAGCTGTATGCCAAAATCATCAATATTAAAACAAGAAAAGGCTTGAACTACTTCAGTTGTGTGTAATGAATCTAAAATATATGAAAGTCTAATGTTTATCAGTACATTACAGAAAATAATGAACTTTATCACAATATGCAAATTTTTTGAGAAGGACCTGTAAATAATTGTTAGGTTTGGAGTGGGAATGGCACTACCAGCAACCTCTGCAGCATGAACAAGTGGGTTAGCAGAGTTTAAGGCTTATTGGGGTGTAACTGCTCCTCCATTATCCAATTAGCAGGCTGGGGAGAAGGAGATGACACCACACTATATACCTTTTCGCTAACAGGGAAAGTGGTTTCACCCTCCTGATTGCACAGTCTGGCAGAGGTGCATTAATCACAAGGATGGCCAGACAGAATTACAAAACTGCTCTTTGCCTGCAATAAACTTTTAGTAATAATTAATTATTGAACAAACCATTCTGAACTGAAAAGGGCATAAATCTTGGCATTTAATCATTACTGCACAAATACAAAACAAATGAAGGAAAACAAGATATCCACCTAAATTTGAGCCTGGAAGCTCATCACCTACACTGCGTAATTAAGAGACAGCTAAAGTGAAGTAATACTGCTGTAAGAATAAATTAGTGCTTACTCTTAATTAAACTCCAATGTGATCCCCTACAAGCTATCTGAACATGCTCCTTAACAGCTAGAATAACATTAGTATTCTCTTTATGTCCAGACGGTTGCATTGTGCAGAACAAAAAATGGATAGACTGTCAAATAGCAAAACTCTACCTAGAGTGTCTCATCTATCCATCTACCTGTTTAATTATAGGCCCATTATGGGTGTTCTAAAACAAACATTATAATTAATCTAATAGAAATAATCTCAATGGGAATTACCAGCAGATTTAAAAAAACATAAACAAATGGAAAATGTAATGCTGAAGATACAAAGGCCAAATGCATCAATATCTGTAAGAGCCCATTCACACAGGGGCAACACGACTTTCAGCGCAACTTTGGGAGGCAACTTGGACGCGACTTGAGCATGAATCACAGCGCGACTCCAGGCAACTTACAAGGCAACTTCAAGTTGCCTCCAGGACAGGCTAATTCCCAGTGGCCAATCAAACCATAATCAGCTCTGTGGGAGGGGTTTGCCTGGAAAACTATTTTTACTTCCTGGAAAGTTGCTTCAGTTAAGACAGGGGATCCGACTTGGAGGAAACTTCCATTGAAATCTATGGGTACAAGTTGACTACAAGTCACCTAGAAGTCGGATTGAAGTAGCACAGGAACCTTTTTTGAAGTCGGAGCGACTTCAGTAGTGTGCATTGATGTGAATCTGTTAAAACCAATCAGATTTTACTTTTCATTACTTTAGAATGGTTGAAATACTGCACTATATACATGCTGAATGGTTGCTATGATAAGTCAGCATGCCAACAATTAAGCTGTAAGGCTATTCTGGCCACAGGAGTGTACAGCCAGTACTGTCTTATCAATCATTTGTTTTTCACAATGAAAAGTCATTTTGTAATGAAAAAGCTGCTCAGCTATTATATTCTCCACAATTGAGTTTTGCTTCTTTGGCCAGGACTACCTCCACCTAAGCGTGTGGAGGTTCCAGGTTAAAGGTGATAGCAGGTATGGTTAGTGATCAAAATATTGATCAAATAAGAGAAGATTGTAAAGGATATTTGTAAGTTTTGTAAAGAATTGCATTCTATTTTGTTTTGCACACGGCACTAATAATGTTTTCAGTACATGTTTGCATTCGTTCGAGTCCTGATTAGAATTAGCCTGCCTATGTTACGCCCCTTGTTACCATAAATGTACAATTGTAATATTAATGTGATACCTACGTAATCATGTGTATAAAAACTTTCAATTGCATCGTAATAAAGCAGAACAGTTATTTGGAAAGATGCAGAGTGTATCTTTTGTGTCTCTTCCCTACTGCAGTAGTTATTATTCATTTGGAACCACTAATCAATATGAGGATAGGAGTTGCCTATCTATAAATTTCCATGTCAGTTTATATACTCTGTACTTTGATACTGGGCCAATTCACACTGAAAACACGTGCGGTACCCAACCCGACGCAATGCCTGGCCACAATGCACCTGCCCTATGTGTGGTGCCATTCAGTGTAAATGGCAGCCCAACACATTGGGGTTGCATTGCTAAAACAGGAGGGTGTGAAATCTGGTGCAGCTGTGCATGGTAACCAATCAGCTTCTGACTTCAGCTGTTCAATTAAGTTTTGACAAAAAAAAAAACGTGGAAGCTGATTGGTGCAGAACTGCACCAGATTTTGCAGTCTCCTGTTTTAGTAAATAAACCCCTCTGCATACTAGAGTGCAATGCAAAATGGACTGGAACTGCACCACGATGCATTTACTGTGCATTGTGGTGCTCTGCATTAGTAAGAACCATATTTAGTTTTTTGATCAACTGTGGTGCGTTAGCATCCCATTCATAATAAATGTGCTTCCTTAATGCAACATGTGTTAATGAACCTCAACAGATAAGCTCTGAGGCATCTTTAAGTAACAATGCTTCTGTCTGATTCACATGGAAAAACTTTCCAGTCATGGTTGAACCTGACTTTGTCCCATGAAGCAACAGACTGTCTAAATCCGTCTTTCCCAACTTTTTTTTACCCCAGAGAAACACTTAAAAAAAAATGCAGGTCTATAAAAACTCCTGCTAAAAGATTAACCAGTGGTTAGTAGGAAAAATGCACTTTACAATGGCGGTCAGTGGAAAGAATACCCCCCTAACAGACTGCTAAAAGGAACGCTGGCTCTTTCATGTGTGATTGGCCACAGAATTATCAGGCATCAACAAATGGGAAGGTAATCAGTCACCATTCAAGAAAGTTTAAGAAACCCCTAGCAACCTCTGTAAGAACCCTAGGGTTTCACAAAATCCTGGTTGATCATAGATGTTCTAAACTGTAAAAGAGAATCTTTCAATATGTTTTTAAGTTTGCATGACTAACATCCTGATATGTCACAATATACAGCAGCATTGACCTTGTATAGAGTACAATGATGTCATAGGCTTGTTGCAGGCAGGAGGAAGCATTTCTTCAGTCTCCTCTTTCGCAGTGATCAGACTGCAACATTGCAACTTTGTAATAAGTGACAAGGTGAAAGGCTGCAGCAAGCTGGGCTGATCTATTTTCCACTGAAGACAATGAAGTTGATTTACTAAAATTGGAGAATGCAAAAGCTGGTGCAACTCTTCAAAGAAACCAATCAGATTTTTTTTGTTAAAGCTTAATTCAACAAGCTGAAGTTAGAAGTTGATTGGGTACCATACACAGCTGCACCAGAATATTTTGCACGCTCCAGTTTTAGTAAATCAACCCCAATGCCAAACTAATTATACTCAGTTGTACATAAAAAACTACAAAAATCCACACCTTTCTAAAATGAGCACAAAATACTTCTATTTTGCTTTCTTTGAAGTGCAGAAAGATAAAATTAGTCACCTAAGAGCTCTGTGATATATGGATCCCTGGAACTACAATGATCTCCCCAGGGCTCATTCATTCTCTAACCTTTACTGCTTTCAGGCGTAAATGGCAGAGGTTCACCTTAGGTTAGACTACATTTTAAAGCTGAGGTCTCCAAGGTGGCAGATTTCCTATTAATTCACTGTGGCACATTAGTGCCAGCAGAATTTTCCTTCTATGAAATGCAAAATTATTTAAATTTATGAAGTAATTATAATACAGGGGATAAGCTATAAAGTTTTTTTTTCTTTCTAACACATTTCATGGGAAGCCATTTTATTGCATTGATTGAATAACTAACGTATTAAAAAAATGTGATTTATGAAGATATGCTAATTGGCCAGGTTTTGAAGTAAGCCTAATTTGCATTACAAACATTACTCGAAAAATTTAACATACCGTTTCATGAACTACTGTGTCCTACTCGGGATTTGTATCAACAAACTATCTCTCAACAGCAACAAAGAAATTGCGAGCTCAGAAAAAAATAATGATCAAAGATATCTTCAATTACTTTCTAATTCCTATTTAATTTCTCTCTTAGGAACCATTGCCTTGCCTGAAGCGTTGATGGAAACCTGTTTTTTTGGGGGCAGCACAGACTTGGTTCCCAGAAGATACGCCTAAATAAATATGTATGAGTTTCATATGCAGAGGTTTCCCCTGTTAGCAAAATTATTTCTCTCTCCAATGTGAACAAATTCATCAGAACTCCCCTTTTGTGTACAGAAATAACATTTGAAACATATTGCAGATGATCCCAAGAGGGATTTTTTGATTTAAGCATGGGAAGTTGTACATTGTGCTTCAGTTGTTAAATTATACACAGATAACAATGCAGACTTTACTGCTTTTAGATAATAAAAAAAAAAGGAAATAGAAAAAAATATTTTAAGTGAGACAATTGAGTTTTTGAATATCTTCCAATGCAATCTATTCAATTGTCCTGAGAATATTCAAGTGCAATTCTTCATTAACAGCACTGCCTACTGAGATGTTCTGCTGGAAACAAGAAGCATAACATGTTATAATCAAAAATGTCTGAAAATATAAATATAGAGTCAGACTAAAGAGCACCAGTATAACAGTGGAAATTGTCAAGTGCACAATGTGTTGACAGATGTAAAATTTGTATTCAGTAGTGTAGCTATAGCAGACTGCATAGCTGCTAAAAGGGCCCAGAAGCACAGGGTGCCCAGAGATGTCTGGCTACACAGTGATTTATACAGGTAGCAAAAACATTTGCATGAAATTAATGTATTTAAATGTTGGCAACTGCTATACAATTGCTATAAAAACAGTTGGTATTCTGTGTCTCTTGTATGTATGTATTTTTATTGCAATTTACCAATCCTTAGACAAGGTGGCTACATTTGTTTTGTTTTGTTTTTCCCTAGGACTTGGTTTTCTTTATTTTTGCCTGGTAATCCTGTGAATAACACACTTGTAGGCAGGTGCAGTCTGCTTCCTCCACTGAAGGTGGCACCCGACCGGAGCTGCATCACAGCGTGGAGAGTACGTCTGGGAAACTCTGTGGTTTCCTGGTTTCTGGAGACAGCATTCCGGATGGTTGCGCTGCATCCAGGTGACCCATGGTGGTCATCTTCTGTCAGCAAAGTCCAGGTTTTGACGCACATTCACGTGTGGATCATGTAGAGACGGGTTCCCAATCTGTCAGTGACAGCATTAGTGGCAGAGAGAGGTTCTAGATGGGAAGGGAAAGTTTAGAGTTTACAACTGCCATGGACATCCTTCCCATTTTGGTATGAGACGGCCAGGCTGCATTCTGCCCCTCCAGACAGATGCTGTCAGTTCATGTGATACCTACTTTCCGCTGTTGGTATTCATGAGTGCTTCCAATTGGGTTCACTCCCACCTGGTTTGCTGTGAACTGTTTGCCTTGACTACAGTGCAACTTCTGCCTTTTCTGCAATGCAAGTTCTACTAATTGCACCTGGACTGTGTGTAAAGTATTACCACCACACCACGCTGCACCCACCCACACACTTCCTGCCCTAGCTTGGGTACACTCACTCCATTGAATTTTTTAGAGTATCTATGGTTCTGACCTGCATTGGAATTCAAAGATGTCAGCTCCATTACACGATGAGGGAAGGGGATTAGTAGTTTACAAAAGGAAGATAAGAGTGCTAATATTTCAGTTCCACTCACAGGAAGTGACAAGGACATAGCATTTCTGTCTAAATCAACAGGTGTTTTCTGTACTTGCTAAAAAAGTTCTGAAAAAACAAAGTTAAAGCGGAGCTCCACCCTAAAGTGGAACTTCCGCTGATCGGAACCCTCCCCCCCTCCGGTGTCACAATTGACACCTTTCAGGGGAGGGGGGGTGCAGATACCTGTCTAAGACAGGTATTTGCACCCACTTCTGGGAGTCCTCTCTGCGGGAAATCTGCGGGAAGCACGTCACTTCCCGCAGATTCCCCATTGTGTTCTGGGAGACACTCGGCTCCCAGAACACAGGGGACCATTCAGAACGGCGCAGCGCGACTCGCGCATGCATCGTAGGGAACCAGGCTTCACTTCCTGGTTCCCTCACCGAGGATGGCGGTGGGGGCTGCAGAGTGACGAGCGATTACTCATCCTCTGCTGCGGACGTCGCTGGACTCCAGGACAGGTAAGTGTCCATATATTAAAAGTCAGCAGCTGCTGTATTTGCAGCTGCTGGCTTTTAATATTTTTTTTTCCGCGGCACCTCCGCTTTAATGTAGCCACCACATCCAAGGACTGGTAAGCTGCAATGCATAACATTTTTGTTCATAGGTTTAGATATCCTTTAAGATTATTCTATTTTAGCAACGTAAAGAAAACCTTTGCTCAATCTAAACAATAAAAGCTCATGCATGAATATAAAACACAAACCAAACATGACTTGAAACTGGAGAGCTCGTTCTCTCATAGATGCTTCCTGTTCTGGGGTCAGAGTTCTGCCACTTTAATCACTTTAACCTCAGAGTTCCTACTCCGCGTTTGCATATTGAATGCAGCAACAGTACAATACACTTTAATGCAAACCTATCATGAGGGACACATGGGGGCTGCCATCACCAATCCTCCCTGAAGATACTAGATATATGGCTATTACACTGATCATATGGGTTTAATAAAAATTTGAGTTGCTGACCTGGAACAAGTATGCATATCTGTAAAGTCAGAGTAAAGTACGATTTCCTTATTTGCATACTTGATCTGGGTAATGTCTGGTACACACAATGAGATTATCGGACGAATGATCCTCCCTTTTTTTTTCGCATGCTAGTCTCATATTGAAAATTAAGAGTTTACTAAAGTTACCAAAAAGAAAATTTGGCAGTGATGTAATGTGTTGTAGTGCATTTGTATTGTATTTTTGAACAACAACTGTACTGATTAAAACGGAAATCGAACGATCTGGTAACGTACGAGAAAAAGATTTGTGCTTGTCCCATCAGATAATTATGCATGAATTGTCGTGATTGGCTCTTGGAAGCTTTGTACTAACGATCAAATTATCATACGATCACGTGTATGGGCCATAAGGGACACAACAAGGTTGATTTACTAAAGGCAAACATACTCAAGATCTGAGGGGGAGCTCTGAAATGAGGGAGAGCTCTGCTGATTTTTGTCACCCATTTCCTTGATATGATTGATTATTCTTTGCAAAGTTAAGCTTTACCTCATTTACTAAGCTCTGTTTGGAGCAAGTGCTCTTGCTATTTGTCTTTAGTAAATCAACCCCAAATAATTAAGTTAATAGGGTTAACATGACAGTCAGGAAACTAGCATTTGCTGAAAAAGAAATGGCAATGGTGGCCTTCATGTCCCTCTCAGGAAAGATTTCTTTTAAAAAAGCAATTAAGTGAAAAAATGTATCAGGAAACTTGCCCAGGTTGTAAACCATTTATACAGTGCTGAATATGGACTTTAGTGGTAACTCTAGTTGACAGTAGGCAGACGGAGGAAGCAGAAGATACTTTCTAAAGCAGCCATGGGGGTTTGTAAATATTCAATACATTCACATTTTATTTTACGTGGGAAGTCATGTAATTTGGACCCCAGTATGTAATTTTTTCCACCATTCATCAGTGTTCCAGTGGAATAAAGCTTTTGGTACTTATCCACTGTGTGCATTGCTTGGGAAAGCCAACACAGAGGTTGGTATAGCGGTCTATTGCAGGTGGTAAACTGAATTTCTCCCAGAATTAAAATGTTGGCAGCAAATGAATACAGTGATTAAAGTGCAAAACAGCAGAGATCAAAGAGCAGGACTCCCACCTTTGGCCACCACTAAGAAACAGAATGTGTATGGGAAAATTCCTTTAAATGTTCTTCCCTGCTAACAGATTCAGTATTGCCAAAAAAAAATTAAGAGAACCAAAAAGAAAAACAGATGCTTATCGTGATGCATACCATAATACTTTTGCCTGCTCAATAGATTTTTATTGAGAAGGAAAAGGCTTTCAGAAGATGTATATATGGCAACAAAAGGGTAGGTTGAAATAACCTTCTTGATTAGGTAGTAACAGAAGACAACACAGAGATTATACAAGGTAAATTCAGTTGATCTGTATAAATTCATCCAAAGATGTTTCAGTTAATAGTTGGCATTTAGAGCTATGACTGCCAAGACTAGGGTGCTCTGGCCAGCCGATATGATAGCTTCTTGTCACAGTATAGGGGATACTTTCCTGGAGTGGTAATAACGTAGATGGGTAAACTTTTTTTCAGGTTTTTGGGTGCTAAATTCTTAGCGTCAGCCAATACAGACTCCATTTGGTCTTCCCACATCACTGGTTGATTAGAGCAGACCTAGAGTCGATTTCGCTTCACTTGTTATGACATGCCTTCATGGGTATAATATTTGTTGCTTTTATCTTTCAATACATTTTATTATAGTAATGCGCTAGGCCTTCTCTTGTCGTTGTTTTGCTTAATTCTTAGACCCTTTGCCAGGTTTTACTGTGGTCTATGTACCCTCAAGGGAGCTTTACCTTCACTTCCTGCTCCGGAGACACAGCAGGAAATTAAAGAAAGTCACCCCCAACAAAAGGGAAAAAACAAACCAAGCCAAACAAACCAAACAAGATACCCATTTGAGGATTTTACATCTAATCCTATTCTTGTGACAACTATAAAATGTTAGATTTCTCATTGACAATGGTCTTCAAAGCAGAAAGTTAGACAGCAATGGGGACAAAGTTTCTAACCCTTTCCTACCCTACCTAAAGCTGAAAATAGTACAGTTAATTTAACATTTGCTAGTGGTGTATACGACTATGAATATGTATAACAAAACAAAAACTTTAAATGCTTGATCGCTGAAATAAGAACTTTTGAGAGTTACGTTTACATATACATTTTCATTCTATCCACAAGTCTCTACTGATGCTGAACACAAAAGCAAATATGATGACACCACTAAAGTTTCATTATGACAGAGTGATTGATACTTTCATTTCAAAACTGTTCTACGCTTGACCCCAAGCGTATGGCTCCTCTTGCTAGCAGGCTGACACATGGAAAAAAAGAGTGAGCTCGCTGAAATCCAAATATCCACAGCTGAATAGCACAGGCATATGTAGCCTGAAAACTGAAGCCCCTGGGGACAGAGTCCTGAGTCGGCCGCTCGGCTGAAATGATGTGACTTGTACGTGGTAAACTTTTACAGCGCTATTTTACCAAAAAAATTCTCAAAGATTGCAAAGAAGAGGAATTACACTTGAACATATGAAACTCTTTGTTTTCTTGACAGGCTGTGACCAAGACATTTTGTAAAAGTGGTCTATTTTCAATGATCTGCTACTTGAATGCTGATGATATGGTCAGATGTTTTAAATTATTAGGATATGGAGATAAAACATCACGATTTTGTGAATTTCTGCCTAAATACATTTCTTAAATAAAATGTAATGCATGACCCATTTTCTAGTTTTGCATCATATGGTTACAAAGAATTTTATGTTTGCTTGTAATCCTGGTTTACATACAGTTTAGGGCTGAATTACAGTGCACGTGTTTACTATTACAGCTATTCATATATTTTCTTTTACAGTTGCTTCTCACTAGGGATGAGCCGAACACCCCCGGTTCGGTTCGCAGCAGAACATGTGAACAGGCAAAAAAATTGTTCGAACACGCGAACACCGTTAAGATCTATGGGACACGAACGTGAAAAATCAAAAGTGCTAATTTTAAAGGTTAATATGCAAGTTATTGCCATAAAAAGTGTTTGGGGACCCGGGTAAAAGTTTTAAAAATGGCAGTTTTTTCGGGAGCAGTGATTTTAATAATGCTTAAAGTGAAACAATAAAAGTGAAATATTCCTTTAAATTTTGTACCTGGGGGGTGTCTATAGTATGCCTGTAAAGTGGCACATGTTTCCCGTCTTTAGAACAGTCCTTACCCAGTGACATGTACGAGTGACCCCGCCCCCTCTGACGCCACTGGAAACCCCCGTGGCATCAGAGGAGGGCAGGGTCACCCGTACATGTCACTTGGTAACCCGCGGCGTTTCCCCGTTGCGTCAGAGGGGGGCGGGGTTACCTGTGCATGTCATGGGTGGCCCCGCCCTCAGCTATTTAACAGCTGTCACGGCGGGTGTAGTGTCATTCGGCGGGAACCACCCATGGAGGTGGATCGTGTCAGCAGGGTTTTTTTTTCTCCGTATCCTCCGCTCGAGAATGGATTACATCGCTGGAATATTTTTTTTTTTTAATAAAGGACTTGTCCCAAGCTGTCTACTGTGTTTTTTTTACCATTTTTGACACTTTTTTTGTGAAATGGTAGGGGTACAATGTACCCCGTTACCAATTCACGTGGGGGGGCCGAGATCTGGGGTTCCCCTTTGTTAAAGGGGGCTTCCAGATTCCGATAAGCCCCCCACCCGCATACCCGCACAACCACTGGGCAAGGGTTGAGGGGATGAGGCCCTTGTCCCCATCAACATGGGGACATCCTCCCCATGTTGAGGGCATGTGGCCTGGTACGGTTCAGGAGGGGGGGCACTCTCTCCTCCCTCCCTCTTTTCATGTGGCCTGACAGGTTGCGTGCTCGGATAAGGGTCTGGTATGGATTTTGGGGGGACCCCACGCCATTTTTCTTTCAATTTTGGTGCGGGGTTCCCCTTAAAATCCATACCAGAACTGAAGGGTCTGGTATGGAATTTGCGGGACCCCCACGCAATTTATTTTTATCTTTAAATTTTTTCAATGACTTTTATCTGTATTGCCGGGACCCGACAATTCATTATAGTCGCGAGTAGTTTTAAATTACTTTTTTTCCTTTAGAAATGTCATTTTGTGCAGGGACTGTTCTAAACACGGGAAAATGTGCCACTTTACAGGCATACTATAGACACCACCCAGGTACAAAATTTAAAGGAATATTTCATTTTTATTGTTTCACTTTAAGCATTATTAAAATCACTGCTAAAATTAGCACTTTTGATTTCTCCCATAGACTTTTAAAGGGTGTTCCGCGGCTTTCCAATTTTCCGCGAACACCCCAAATTGTTTGCCATTCTGCGAACAGGCGAACACCCGATGTTCGAGTCGAACTTACTGCTCACAGGTAGTTCTCTTACCAAAGGATCAAATCTCTTGTCTCTAAATGCTTCTGTCCTGAAAAACTTCACTTCAAAACGTTTTATCTTCACAGGTAAGATGTATCTTGACCCCCACTGAAGATTTCTCTCTACAGTCATTAACATCCACAATGTTCAACTACACTACAGTATGTGGACACACCTCCACATTATAGTAAGAGGTACTAATAATGTTACAGCATACAAAGACAATTTTAGACATTTATGCACCTCCAACTTTTGGGAAGAAGCCTGGGTAAGGGGAGGCAAAAGCGGAATCCAACAGCCATTGATATTGATTCTCATTGAGTCAATATCAATGAGAGATCGAAAAGCTTGAGGCAGACCGATAGAAAGACACACCTTTTATCATGACTAAATGCCCCAAAGTTCTTTTATGCATTTCGATTTGAGGTCAGCTGTGTAGCGGCCAAAATATCACATTACAGTGCTGAGTATTGACCAACACTGATTGTGGAGGCTGCAAGCTGACCATTGCACAGGGAATGGTGTGGACGACTTTATTATAAGGCAATGTGTATGCAATACATAGGGCACATATTTAATGGGGCCCTTGGGCCATTAGTGTTCTAAATAATCACACCTCCACAAGTATACAGATTAATGGGCATATGTCAAGTGGATGCATCATGCCATATAATGCAACACCTACTGGATTTAAAGTGGATATTTTAAGTTCAAATGGAGATCCATGACTTGTACATGATTTGCAGCCCGGTGCTTTACTACTGAAAATTAATTCTGTGTTTATTTCAAAAATTTAAGGGGTACAATATCCTCCATATAATCACCATGATTTATGTCAGGTCTGTGAGCTTATATAGTAATTTGAGTTGACTTTATATTTAGTTCTGTCACTCAATTGTACATGAAGTGTCTTCATACATTTCCTCTATTGATAAATAATAGCCATCACTAGGTAGAAAGGCCTATAGATCATTGTGTAGATAGAACTGACTGTCATATGTGGAATTCTCTTCATGATTCCCAAGGAATTCACAGAACAGAGAATTGCAGATGTGAGAAGATTAGATTCGATATAAGCCAGGAGTACATTTATAACATCACTATTAATAGGAACTTTCAATAGAGGTTTTCAAATCATATTTGACAGTTTCCTCTAGACTTTATAGAACTTCCAAGCCCACCTCTTCACATTTCATGTGTTAGACTGTCAGATATTTCTAAACTAACTTTACAGGTCTATTATTTCTGAATCATTACATGCCTTTTCCTGCGCCACACAAATTAAAGCTCAAATTCCTGGCAGAGATATTAAAAAAAAACAAACACACGGACACTAACAAAATTACGTAATTCTTCAAATTATTAAAGAAGAACTGATATTTTAATGCCCATTTCCCCCTCTCTAAAAAACAGCTGGCCTCAGATCTAATCAGCAACTGTCCAATTTATACAGTTGTCTGGCTGTATTTACAGTGTGGGTACCCATCACTTCACTAGCTAAAGTAGGGTGTCGACAGATTATTAGATTCCCTAGATTAAGCCATACACATTCTGTGATAAGATTTAATGGGAGCATGTGGATAATAAAGCCTAGTACCGTAAATAAGCCCAGGTCTTATATTAATTTTGGCAACCAAAAACACAGTAGGACTTATATTCAAGGTAGATCTTGCCATGCAAGGTGCTATCTTCTCTCCCCCTCTCCCTCCCTGCTTGTCAAAAATTCCCAGTGTGAACATAGTAAAGTGGTTTTAAAATGCTAGAAAATGGTATAATCCTCTCTATTATAGGATTATATAATGTTAAAGGTGTGTGTTTCTGTAAGATAATTATGCAAATACCTTCTTATAGTTCTCGGCGCTTCCATGGCCTCCCGGAGCTGTCTTCCACTGCTCCGAGCACTGCAGAGGGAGTGGGGCCCGAGATCCCCTGCTGACAGCTGGTGGAAGAGGGGATCAGCTGAGTGCCACTGTACCGAAGGTATTTGATACAATTATATTACAGAAACATACACCTTTTACATTAAATACTACAGTGACTTCTACCATTTTACAACAACTTTAAACTAGGGCTTTTTCAGGGTAGGTCTTATATTGCAGCCCTCCCCGAAAATCACAGTAGGTCTTATTATCGGAGTAGGTATTATTTTGGGGAAACACGGTACACACTAGTAGTTTTTTTTTTTTCATTCAACCCAGCAAGGCTATTTTTGTACAGAGATATACCCTGCTGTGCTATTGTGTTCTGACAGACCCCCCGCCAGAACACTCAGGTCAGCACTCTCAGCCATTGGCTGAGAGTGCTGAACAGGAGCCGATCGACAGACTTTTTCTGGTGTCTTCTGTCCGACCGGCTGCAGTACATACAGGCCGAATGTCGGTTGGTTTCTATTGAACCACCTAAAGCCGCCCAAAGTTCGGCTCTTGTGTACTAGGCTTAACACAACCAGTATAAAAAGTACTGTAACCATTGTTGTACTTAAAAAGACCTCTTTGAAGGATAACAAACAATAGATTACATGTACCATGTAACCTGTGAAAAAAATGTGTAATGATATAACTAAAACCCCCAATCTGCATAAAAAAGCAACCTTACCAGGCATAGCTCCCATACTAAAACTAAACAAAAAAGAAAAAATTGTATAACTGTAGTAATACAGAATGATATTTTCAGGTGACGAACATGATTTCTATAAGGCATGGGTAGGCAACCTTGGCACTCCAACTGCGGTTAAACTGAAAATCCCATCATGCCTCTGTCTCTAGGAGTCATGCTGGTTATTGTCAGGATCTTGCAAGGTCTCATGGGACTTGTAGTTTCACCACAGCTGGAGGGCCGAGGTTGCCTACCCCTGCTTTAAGGTGTGACGCATAGAATTGTACTCCTCCAATGAGAAAATATAACCCACCACTGACTCCAGAGAACTCAGATAATTAAGCAAGGGGATTGAACATAACAAAAACAATTTTGGAAGATATCTTATGCCCTGTACACACTATAGGAATTTCCGATGAAAAAAGCCAGACGGAGTCCGTTGGGGATTTTTCATTGGAAATTCCGACCATGTGTGGACCCCATCTGAGAAATTCCGATGAATTCCATCTGAATTGTCAAATAGATCATGTTCTATTTTTTTCCGATGAAATTCCGTCGGAATTACGATGTAAGTTTGATCGGAAAAAGGTCCGATTGCGTGTATGGGGCATTAGACTTGACTGGTCAATAGAATGAAAACCATCATCTTAAAGAGAAGGTGTAGCATACAGTTAGGGTTTATACCTCACAAGATATAATCTTGCACACTGAGACAGGTAGAAGAGTGCTAAAGTCCTTGATGGCTCACCACCAGTTAAATTAAGCAAAGAGCACACCTATGAAGAACCATGAAATGACCACACAATATACTGTAAGTTATGTGTGGTTAAGAACCTTGCTTTTATCAGTTCTGACTGGTTAATAACTTGTTGTACATGTGTGTGCCCTTCAAGGTATAATAGGAGCAATTCCCAAATGATCTTTAGCCTCATTGCCAGGATTAATAAAGGTGTAAAACAGTTTGAAGGTTGTTGATACAGAGAGCTAGATAAATGATGGGTCTCTTCAGTGTATAACACACTCTATGACAGCAACGTTTTTTTTTTCCCCATATATAAATTTATGTATATCTTTTTTTATTTAGGTCTGAGGCATTGATTTACTAAAGGCAAATAGACTGTTTCCTTTGCAAGGGAAATTACACTTAGCAAAGGAAATATTCCCACAGCTTAGTAATGACTTCCATCATACAATCATGTTGAAGAAAAAAATGTTTTTTTTTTTCCTTGTGCATTACTGAGTAATCTGTTTTTTAACACACTGCTGAAAGACTTGGACTTATTCATAATATTAAACATGCACAAAAGAAACCTGGATGTAAATGATTTGTCGGGGCAGGTCCATAGGTTGTTAAGGAGAGCACAATCAAGTCTGATGGCACTTAAAGAACCACCAAAATACATATACTAGTTGAGAGAGCTTATATATAGATCTTGGCAAATGCATCCAATATCCCCCTACAATTATACAATCATGCCTGTCAGAGCCATGCACGTTGCTGTAACCTCCGCAGTAGATTGCAATGCACGGGGAATAAAGGGAAATTTTCTTAAGCCACTCAGATACCTGCTGCTCCCTTCTTTTCTTTGTCATGGTTGATTCCTAGGTGTGTACTAACGATCGCCTGGTATAAAAGCTTATCTCAGTGTAAAGCCTTTTTGAAACATTTAATAGTTAAGAGCATCATTGTATATTTATTGCTCTCAATCATTGTATGTTTCAAAAAGGCTTTCATATGAGATTTTTTTATTGGAAACTTATATATTTGCTGTCTGATGAGCACTTCTTTTGTCGCTATCAGAAAGATAGCAGCTTAGGACCAGAAATGATACTACATCTAAACCTTGGATGTGCTCCTTTGAAGGAAAAATCACTTTATGGTAGATCCATCAGAATGCACTTTCATTTCTAAAGAGGCAGGGCTATGCCACACACATCTGACATTGTCACAGTTAAAGAAGTGCTAAATTATTACACAGAGTGTAGGTCACTTGTGGAATAAAAATGAACTCTGCAGGAGTCTCAAAAAGCTCCTGAGGTGTGGGGCTGCCTACATTCTGCTCCAGACCATACCCTAGAGATTTCCATTCAAACCTAGATATCCTCTTCAGGTTGTGCTGATTTACCTTCTTAAACCACAGTCCAATCAAAACCCAATAGATCTCTTTGTTTTTGTGTTCCGCAAAGTCCAGCAGCCATGATGGAATGTGCAATGTAGAACCCTACACCTCCCTACATGAGAGAGCTGTGTGACTCCTGACCTTAATAATAGAAAACTCATCTCTGCACGTTTCTGATTACGAGAAACATTTTCTTAACCACTTCCTTATGTTGTTTCACCTTACGTATATATGTATATTTATATACACTTCACTTACTTTTGCAATTATTATGATCGTTGACAAATGTTGAAAGGTAACTATTAGTTTTCAATCAGTTTCTAATACAATTTAAATTATAAAGATGTAAACGGAAGGGAAATAATAACAGGGGGAAAGAAAGCAGATATGTTTGGGTGAACATGCCTCACTGCCATTTATTAGAGGGATCTTGCTTGGTGACTCAAAGTGACGGCTTGTGAAAAGTCAACCTGGTCACACAAAAAAACGATATATCTCCCATTAAAGTGTACTTATACTGGTGAAGAAAAAGAAGCTCACATTTTGTTATGCAGAGTAAAACAAAAATTGGGTGTTATTTGGATTTTTTCCTAGTAAAACCAGTGATATATATAAAAGTTAGATGAACATCAGGAACCAAGCTGACCGTCAAAAGATTTATTTCCCCCCAACACTCACATACCCATGCATACTCATATCCTACTAACATTCATGATCGGTTGATTGTCGGCATTTACAAGCACTAATAAGAGAAAACAAATATAAAGTTGGCTAAAACTTCCAAGCCAAGCAATCTTTTCCTATGACGAAGAAGCACCTACAGTTTTATGTAGACCATTCATAATGTACATATCATCCAAACCTATTTTATAACATTGGTCTCATTTCTACATTTGCCGGTACAAAAAATACCAGCTGACATTCTGCTCGTGTGTATGCCAGTCTGTACGACAGAAGCCGGCTTCTGTCGAACATGAATGCTGGAAAACCAGCAGCTGACCGACTCCCGATCAGTGCTCTCAGCCAATGGCAGAGAGCGCTGAGCGGAGTGTTCTGGCGGGAGGCCGTCCCCCTGTCAGAACACAACAGCTCAGTGGGGGAGATCGCTGGACTAACCTCGCATGATTAGTACAGCAGCACCCGACCGGAGCTGACAGTTCTTTTTCGTGCAACCCACGGGGTTGCACGAAAAAAAAAAAAAAAAAAACGTAGTGTGTACCCAGCTTAAGCAATCTTAACAGAGAAAGGTGTAATTGAGAAAGGAGTGCCAGTGAAGGAGATTTTTAAGGAGAAGTCCTCGATGTACGTTTCGTCGTGATGACGTCCCTTCCTGACGATGTCATCACGACAAAACTTACGTTGAGGCGCATTCCGGTCACGTGTTTACCTCCGGCCACTTCCGGTTTCTGCATTACTAGGCGGTGGAACGCACACCGATTTGAAATACAGCGCGAGCGAGACAGCTGCTGCACAACCCATCTGGCATTTTATGTGAATTTCCTTCAGTGCCGAGGCAAGGCACTTTTTAAAGTAAGAGGCCAATTGGCTTGCTGTTTTTATTTCATTTATTTTAATAAAACAGAATTATGCTATTGTCCTGCTTCTTCCCATTTTTCTCTGAATAATTGTGAGGCGGAGTGATTCCCAGGCTTATCCCATTGGTGTTGTACAGTACCCAAACCAGACAAAGCTCCACCTGACCTGTCTTTTTAAATAAAGGGGTCATGGTGGTCTGGTTAGTAGGATACTTACCCTTATCCACCGGGTGTCATTGTGTTTCCATAAAATCGTTCCCAGCGGTGATGGTGTAAAGACCTGAATTGTTTCAAATCTTGAATGGACATCTCTTGCTATACTACTCATCCGGATTGCTGTTTATATTATGCACTTTATTCACTTTTATGATTTTTATGCACTTTATTATTGATGATTGTGAATTATACACCACGGCTATACCACCGTCAAAGCGCTGCTGTAGCAGCACTTTGCGGGTGGTTTTAACCCTTTTTCGACCACTAGCGGGGGTTAAAAGCGCTCCGCTAGCGGCCGAATACGCAACTAAGACGGTAAAGCGCCGCTAAAAATAGCGGCGCTTTACCGCCGACGCCGCCGACGCCCCAGTATGAAAGGGGCCTAATGCATAGGATGCATTAAGGTGAAAAAACACAAGGGTTTACAACTCCTTTAAGGTGGCAGATAGTCACATTGCAGAGGGCCAAAAGAAATAACAGTTTAAGAAAAACATTTCTTCCAGACAAGGGACAGGCAGTTTGTGAGCCTAGGGTGAAAGAAAAAAAGGAAAAGTATAGAAGTCCCAACAGAGAGTTTCTTCAGTACCTTAGATTGTAAGCTCCATAGTGGCAGGGAATGATGTGAATGTATAATACTGTACATATGTAAAGAGCTGTGTAAATTAATGGCACTATACAAGTACCTGAAATAATATAAGAAGTATGATTTCATGCTTGATGGCTGAAGGGTAGCCCCTGTCTTCATACATATATATATAAAAGTGTAAAAAAAAACTGTTCATAAAGGGGTTAATTCAAGAACAACATAAGAGCTGATTTTTAGTAGCACTGAACTTTATGCTGACACTTGTCTTTCCCAATGAACTCTGACCCTAGAATTAGCCTTATACTATATAGGGCCATTGGTGTCAGCTATACCATTTGCTCAATAGAAAGACTGACCTCATTAAAACAGAAATCATTTATCTTTCTTTATGCAATATTTCTATTGGCTTTTCTTTTCGTATTGTAAGGCAATAATTAAAGCCCTGTCCATATCTGTCATAGTAAAGCCCCAACAAACAGTGTATTATTCAAAGATCCGTTTATTATCATACAGACATTAATGTCCAGTTTCTCTAAAGCCTCGTACACACGATCGGATATCCTATGGATTCTAATCCGATGGTTTTGTCCATCGGAAATCCGATGAAGCTAACTTCCATCAGTCTTGCCTACACACCATCAGTCAAAAAACCGACCGTTCCAAGCGCGGTGACGTAAAACACTCCGATGAGCCGAGAAAAATGAAGTTCAATGCTTCTGAGCATGCGTCAACTTGATTCTGAGCATGCGTGGGTTTTTTATCCGATGGACTTGCCCATAGACGATCAGAGTTTTCGGTCGGTTTTTTATCCATCGGAAAAATTTAAAACATGTTCTATTTTTTAAAACCGATGGAAAAAAGACCGATGGGTCCCATACACGATCGGTTTGTCTGATGAAAACAATCCATCGGTTTTCATCGGTTAAACCGATCGTGTGTACAGGGCTTAAATCTTGAACAGGAAAGTAAAAACGTATTCCTTGAGGCAACAAGCTGAAAAAGTGCAAAACAGAGGGCATGGCGTAAATATGGCAAGCTTTAAATAGGTTCCGCACAAAGAATTTCGCTGTACAAGTTCAAGAGGTAAGGAAATGCCTATTTTGTACCATATGTGAAGCAATATATGACTTCACAATGCGACTCAATTCTAAACAGATGTCATTCACCTGAGACTTAATCATATAGCACATAAAGTATAATCATTATACAGTTTTTAAATGCAAGCAATAGAAATAGGAAATTATTTCAGAGTGATATCAAAGGAAAATGATTTCAAAGTGATAAAGAACAATGTGGCACAGTTAGGATGCATTTTACGACACTGTTAAATACAAGAAAATAAAGACTTGTTTTAAAGCGGGGTTCCGGGCATAATTTTTTAATTTTTTTGGGCAATCTATAATCAATTACATTAAATATTCTTTAATACATATTAATAAATTACGTTTGGTACATAAATCAGTAAAAACACTTTACCTGATATCTTCTCAGCGATCTTGTGGCCGTTTCCATGATAGTTGTGGGCATGTGAAGCCCAGTTCATGTGTCTTCCTTGTTTTCCCGATAGAGGTGCATGCTGGGTAACCTCTCGATCTCGCGCATGTGCAGTAAAACGGCGGTCGTATCGCTGTTAGTTTGGATTGTTGCCATGACAACGGGCGGCGATGGAGGAAAGTACCGCCCCGTTGTTATGACAACGTAGATAACAGAATTCTTCTAGGTGAAACAGCTGCTGGAAAACCACGAGGGCCACCTCCTTTCTGCTCGTGTCCTCTCTCTCTCCTCCATCAACCTGTGTTATGCCAGAACACAGGGCTTTGTTCCCTTTTCAAAAATGGCGCTGTGATCCGCCTTAATCGTGTTATTTCATATATAGGAAATAACACGATTTTTCGGCACAGTAATGCCCAGAGACTTGTGGGAAATTAGTGTTTTCATTTCCCAGGAGGCCATGGGGGGTTAGGAACGGAAGTACATCCACCGTGGACTAGGAACTAGGCAGATTAGGAAATCTGCTTAGTAACAGCTATTTACAGGCAAGAATTTTTTTATTTTTTTTTACAAATAGTTTTTATTTAGATTAAAGGGAAGCTGCTGATGAAAAGTTTGTTTTTAGGGTGGAACTCCGCTTTAAATTAAATTTATTTTTCACTGGCTTTCACTGCCCTTTCTAACCCCTTAGTATTTCGATTTTAAGTAACATTTTGTTGAATTTGAGAATGTCTGCTTTCCCCCTTGATTGTAGCTTACATGTAAGAAGGGGCAGCGAGGCAGCGGCCAATTGGACTTCAGGGGGCCCTGCCTCAGGAGCCAGGTTAGTATCTGAGGGTTAACTGCCCTAAACTCAAATATATAATAGAAACTCTTTAAAGTGATTATGAACCTTAAAATGTTTTTGCATTAAAATACCAAACATGTTAAACTTACCTGCTCTGTGCAATGATTTTGCACAGAGCAGCCCCGATCCTCCTCTTCTCAGGTCTCCCGGTAGAACTCTTGGCTCCTCCCCCCACCAAAAGACACACAGACTGTGACTCGGCCCAGCCCTCGTTCGCTCCTCACTGGATGTGATTGACAGCAGCGGGAGCCTATTGCTCCCATTGCTGTATCGGAGCCAATGATGAAGGAGAGAGCAAACAGAGCCTCTGCTCTTGTGCACGTTGCTGGATCAAGATCGGGTAAGTGAAAGGCCTCGTACACACGGCCGAGATTCTCGTTGAAAAAAACATGTCGTTTTTTTCGACGAGATTCTTGGACAAGAAACTTGTCCCGGCCGAGTGTACACACGCTCGTTTCAAAGAACCCGCGGTTCTTTGAAAGGAGTGTACGCGGTGACGTCATCGACTACGTCGAGCATGCCCTCGTCACATTCGATGCCGTCGCCGCCATCTTGGTATACCCTACGTATGCCTAGGAAGCTACCGCGCATGCGTCGAATTCATTTCGAACATGCGCGGGCTTCCGGGCGGACAGGTAAGTGTACACACACTCACTTTTCTCGTCGAGAAACATGCCGAGGAGAATCTCGACGAGAAAATAGAGAGCAGGTTCTCTATTTTCTCGTCGAGGTTTCTTGTCGGTTTTCTCGACGAGAAACCCGCTAGCAGCTGTGAGGGGGTTAGCTCGGCAGCGGGTGTGTGTGACCCCCGAGATGGGCTCCCCACACAAAAACAGGCCCAGCAAACGGAGGTTGTGGTTTTCAAAATCAAAAAGGTGCGGTTTATTTTCTATTTACAGTGACAAAACACAGCAAAGCAAAAGAAACATAAACAAAATAAATCCTGGTCAACTTGACCTCTGACTAAACATACAGGTTTCCTAACTAACAACTGGGATCAGCCTAGTGCTGTCCTAGTCCCTAAGTCCCTGGTTTTAAATGTCCAAGCAAATAGCCACACAGGCTTTGTCTCACCGCACAGGGGTTCACTCTCCCTAGACAGTCCACACAGGTCTGGGTCCAGGCATGAGCAAACACCTAATGAATCTGGGAGTTCTTATAGAGGCCTAAATGAGCTGACAAGCTTCAGCTGGTCTCATCAACTCCCTGTCTGCACGACGCCCCACACTCTCCCTAGAGGTATGAGTCATCCATGAGCCCACTAGCCTCAGCTGGGCTTATACAACTCTCCACCTAGTTGTATAAGTCGGCGTAAAGCCTGAATCTGGGCGAAATATATCTACCCCCCTGGATGCAACCAGGTGACTTTACCTTCCTGATGTCACATACCCCCCCCCCCTCTTGTTTTAACCTCGGGGTTGGAACACCAGCAATCAGGCATTCATGTACTCGAGACAAAGCATCCACATTCCCCATTTGAACGCCAGGGCGATGCTTTACTGTGAAGTTGAATTCCTGGAGGGCCAGGAACCACCTATTCACTCTTCTATTTGTTTCCTTGTTTTGAGCCATCCACTTTAACGGAGCGTGATCCGTAACCATGTCAAAGTGCCTACCTAGCAGGTAGTACCGAAGGGAATCTAGAGCCCACTTCACCGCTAAACACTCCTTTTCAACGGTGGTGTAATTTACCTCATGGGACTTCAACTTCCTGCTGAGGTAAATGACTGGGTGCTCTTCCCCGTTCCAGACCTGGGACAATACTGCTCCTAACCCCACATCTGACGCATCACTTTGTACGACAAAGTCTTTAGAGAAGTCGGGTGAGTACAACACTGGCTGGCTACATAAGGCTTGTTTCAAGAATTGGAATGCTGCCTCAGCCTCGGGGGTCCATTTAATCATGACCGACCCTTTCCCCTTCGTCAGGTTGGTTAGGGGCACAGCCTTAGAAGCAAAGTGGGGAATGAATCGCCGATAATACCCAGCGATTCCCAGAAAGGCTCGTACCTGCTTCTTGCTGTTGGGACGTGGCCAACTCTGGATGGCCTCGACTTTGTTGAGTTGGGGTTTTATTACTCCCCTCCCAATGGTGTACCCAAGATATTTGGCCTCCTCCTGCCCAATGGTACACTTCTTGGGGTTAGCCGTAAACCCCGCTTCCCGAACAGAGTCCAGGACTGCTTGCACTTTTGGCAGATGTGAGGCCCAATCTGTGCTATGGACAATTACGTCATCCAGGTAAGCCGCAGCATACTTCCGATGGGGCCTCAGCATCTGGTCCATTTTCCGCTGGAATGTGGCCGGCGCATTCTGTAACCCGAACGGCATTCTTTTATATTGGAACGCCCCGTCTGGGGTTACAAATGCGGTTTTCTCTTTGGCCGACTTGGCCAGGGGGATTTGCCAATACCCTTTTGTGAGGTCAAGAGTCGTCATGTATCGGGCTGTTCCCAGCCGGTCGATCAACTCATCTATACGTGGCATGGGGTAGGTGTCAAATTTTGTAACTTTGTTCAACTGACGAAAATCGTTACAAAATCGCCAGCTCCCATCCGGTTTAGGCACCAACACAATGGGACTAGACCAATCACTTTGGGACTCCTCTATCACCCCTAAGTTCAGCATTTTCTGTACTTCCTCCCGTATTGCCTCCCGTCGGGCCTCTGGGATCCGATAGGGTTTTAACTTCACCCTTTCACCGGGCGGGGTAATGATGTCATGCTCTACCCCAGATGTTTGTCCCGGCAGCTCAGAGAATACCTCCTTGTTGCGAAGCACAAACTCCTTAACCTCCTGTTGTTGGGGTTGTGACAAGGTGGCTGCTATTCCAACCTCAGGAATCACGCAACCAGTTTGAGCTGGTGACCAAGTGTCTGCGACTAGGGACTCTCTATCCCTCCAGGCTTTCAACAGATTAACGTGATAGATCTGTTCGGGCTTTCGCCTTCCTGGTTGTCTGACCTTGTAATTCACTTCGCTCACTTTTTCCATTATCTCATAGGGGCCTTGCCATTTGGCAAGGAATTTACTTTCAACCGTAGGGACAAGTACCAGTATCCTATCCCCCGGGGAAAAGGTACGGGTCTTGGCTCCACGGTTGTACACTCTCTGCTGTGCTAACTGCGCTTGGGCCAAATGTTCCTTCACGATGGGCATTACCTGTGCAATTCGGTCTTGCATCAGGGCGACATGCTCAATCACACTCCTGTGGGGAGAACTCTCACTTTCCCAAGTTTCCTTGGCAATATCCAACAGCCCTCTTGGGTGTCTCCCATACAGTAACTCAAAGGGGGAGAATCCCGTAGAGGATTGGGGCACCTCCCTAATAGCAAACATCAGATAAGGAAGTAGACAGTCCCAATCCTTTCCATCTCTATCCACCACTTTCTTCAACATTTGTTTTAGGGTTTTGTTGAATCTTTCAACCAGCCCATCGGTTTGGGGGTGATACACAGATGTACGTAATTGCGTCACTTTGAACAATTTACACAGCTCCTTCATAACCCGGGACATAAAGGGTGTACCTTGGTCCGTAAGCAGTTCTTTACAAATACCCACCCGGCTAAACACAAGAGATAGCTCTTTGGCTATGGTTTTGGCCGAGGTATTTCGGAGAGGGATCGCTTCTGGATAACGGGTGGCATAGTCCATTATAACTAATATGTACTGGTGCCCCCTAGCGGACTTGATTATAGGACCTACCAAATCCATGGCGATCCTCTCAAACGGGACCTCAATGATGGGTAGAGGGACCAGCGGGCTACGGAAATGTGGCATCGGGGCCGACCTCTGACACACAGGGCAGGAGGAACAATAATTTTCTATGTCCTTCATCACCCCCGGCCAATAGAATCTCTGTAATACCCTCTCTCGGGTTTTCTCTGTCCCCAGATGACCTCCAAGAATGTGCCCATGGGCCAACTCCAACACCAACTTCCTGTAAGGTTTGGGCACCACAAGCTGCTCAACGGTTTCTTCTGCCCTTTTTGCCACCCGATACAGTAGGTCCTTCTCTACGCTGAAGTATGGGTAAGTGCAGGTATTATCTGGGTTCACTAACTCGCCATCTATTTTCACTACGTTTTCCCGTGCCTTTATTAGGGCGGGGTCTTTCAACTGTTCTGTGGCAAAGTTTTCCCTGTGAACCTCAAGATCAGAAAACTCCACAGACGGTAGGTTTTCGTCTGAGGAGGTGGGCTCCTCTCCAGTTTCTTGAGTCTCCCCTGCCAATACTGATAAGGGAAATTCCGGAGAGTCCTCACCACTCTCAGGGGAGTTCTGGCTATCACATTCCTGGTACATAGGGGCACCAGTGGGGGGCTCAGGATCATCCCACAGTTCCCAGAACTTCGGAAAATCCCTTCCCACAATGGCGTCATGCGGTAACTGAGATACTAAGCCCACTGGATGAGAGAGGGTACCTTTGGGGGTCTCGAAACACACTGTAGTCACTGGATACTCTCGGGTGTCCCCATGCACACAAATAACAGCTACCTTGCTATTCCCAGAGACCTCTGTTTTAACTAACTCAGCCTTTATCAGGGTCACAAGGCTACCTGAATCCAGCAATACCACAACATTTCTACCATTAACACACATTTTGCATAAATGTTTCTCAGTTCCTCGAATGGCAGTGCATGCGACTGTCGCACACAGCGACTGACGTCTGCCCGTCAGAAAGTCACACTGCATGGGTTCCTCCACAACCGGGCAATTGGCTGCAATATGTCCCGCTTGCCGGCAGCGGTAGCAAACGATCCTTCTTGCGGCCTCTTGAGCCGCTGATTTCCCAGGCTGTTCTCGCCAAACTTGGGGTAGAGCTCCCACCCTCTCACTCTCTCCACCCTCACCCCTTGGAATCCTCTTATCCGCCCCTGGGGATGGTCTGGTCTTAGGGTGGAAAGTCCGAGTGTCTCTGGAAGAGGCCGTCAGGTTCTCTGTAGCCAAGTATTTCTCCACACGATCCACAAGACCATCGGCCGTCTCTGGGTCTCCATGGCTTACCCACTTTTGGATGGCAGTAGGAAGAGCTCTCAAAAACCGATCCATTACAACACGTTCCACAATCTTTGGTGCGGACAAAGTCTCTGGCTGTAGCCACTTTCTGCTCAGGTGAATGAGATCATACATTTGAGACCTGTGGGGGTTTTCCAAGCTGGAAAGTCCAGTTATGCACACGCTGAGCCCGCACAGCCTGGGTGACACCCAGCCTTGCCAAAATTTCAGCTTTTAGCATCACATAGTCTTTTGCTTGGTTAGGCTCTAGGTCATAGTAAGCTTTCTGCGATTCACCAGTTAACAGAGGAGCCACCAGTCCAGCCCACTGCTCCTCAGGCCACTTTTCTCTTTCAGCGGTCCTTTCAAATGTGGTCAAAAATACCTCTGGATCATCCTCTCCAGTCATTTTTGTCAATAAACGACTCACCCCAAAGGACGCGGTATTAGTGGGACGGCTTTCCTCACTGGTCTGCGGACGTTGCTGCATTACTGCTTCCATCTGTTGTTGTAGTCTCTGCTCTTGCTTCTGCAACAGGTCTATGAAGCGGGCCTCAGATTGCTGCTGGGCTTGTTGCTGAGCCTCCAGACTCTGTTGCAAAGTTGCGTTTGTCTGCTGCTGGGCTGCAAGGCTCTGTTGATGAGCTTGCTGCTGGGCTGCGAAGTTCTGTTGTTGAGCTGCAAGGCTCTGTTGATGAGCTGCAAGGCTCTTTTGCAAACCTGCATTTGTCTGCTGTTGATTGGCATTTGCTAGAGCCAGCTGCTTCAGTATCTCCTCCATGCTGGCTTAAAAAAAAACTGCCACTGGTTCTCCACCAACTGTGAGGGGGTTAGCTCGGCAGCGGGTGTGTGTGACCCCCGAGATGGGCTCCCCACACAAAAACAGGCCCAGCAAACGGAGGTTGTGGTTTTCAAAATCAAAAAGGTGCGGTTTATTTTCTATTTACAGTGACAAAACACAGCAAAGCAAAAGAAACATAAACAAAATAAATCCTGGTCAACTTGACCTCTGACTAAACATACAGGTTTCCTAACTAACAACTGGGATCAGCCTAGTGCTGTCCTAGTCCCTAAGTCCCTGGTTTTAAATGTCCAAGCAAATAGCCACACAGGCTTTGTCTCACCGCACAGGGGTTCACTCTCCCTAGACAGTCCACACAGGTCTGGGTCCAGGCATGAGCAAACACCTAATGAATCTGGGAGTTCTTATAGAGGCCTAAATGAGCTGACAAGCTTCAGCTGGTCTCATCAACTCCCTGTCTGCACAACGCCCCACACTCTCCCTAGAGGTATGAGTCATCCATGAGCCCACTAGCCTCAGCTGGGCTTATACAACTCTCCACCTAGTTGTATAAGTCGGCGTAAAGCCTGAATCTGGGCGAAATATATCTACCCCCCTGGATGCAACCAGGTGACTTTACCTTCCTGCTGTCACACAGCGTACACACGACCGATTTACTCGGCAAGACCTCTCTGCCAGCAAGTTTCTTGCTGGTTCTTGCCGAGAAAATCGGTCGTGTGTATGAGGCCTAAGGGATCTGGGGACATCCTGCAGCACAGAAGCGTTTTTTACCTTGAAGTGTCACTAAACCCAGGAACCTGCATTCATTATATCTGGTCTCCCACAGTACACAAAACATAGAAATGCAATTGTTCTATTAAATATAAATAAATACTGTAGCAGTATATAGCAGTTTTGTGACTTCTATCAGTGTCTGGTTAAAGCTTGTAGGAGGAGTTTTCATTCTCGTCTGACTGTCATATGAGGCTGCAGGACCCCTGACCCTCTGCCTGGACAGTGCTGATTGGCCCTGTGCTGATCACATGCACTCTCCCAAGTAATAAAAAACTCTCTAGCAATGCACACCAAACTGAGCATGCGCAGAGTGCCCCCAGGGCTCTGTTCTATAAGAAGTTGGATTGGGGACAGTGGAAGAAGGGAAGGATCATAGAAGACAGGACCAAACAGCCTTTTTACACAATGCAGAGGATTAACCCCTTAGGTTCCACATCGAGAATAACAAGCATGCTTTACTGCATATACAGGCTGATTTTACTGTTGTGGGTTTAGTAACACTTTAATGCATAGATGAAATAGCAACTGAGCATGCAAGCCATCAGGAGCTACCTGCATTCTAGCAGCCTAGTGCATTTAAAACTACCAGTCCATATAGGACTACCCTTTCCACACCATTGGGTGAAAACTAACAGTGTGGTTAGCCTGTTAAAGAAAATGAAAAACTGTCTACCAGCAGGGTCAACTGTTAATACAACTGTTGCAGGGTGAATTAAAGAAAAATTACAGCGATAGACTGCATGATATACTGTATGTAATTTTTTATTTTGCTCATAGTTCCACATTAAACTGGTTGTAAAGGCAGAAGTTTTTTTTTTACTCCTAATGCATTCTATGCATTAAGATAAAAAAAACTTCTGTGTGCAGTAGCCGCCCTCAGCCCCCCTAATATTTACCTGAGCCCCATCTCTATCCAGCGATGTCCACGAGTGCCTCGGCCGTCCGGGGCTCTCCCTCCTAATTGGCTGAGACACAGCAGCGGCGCCATTGGCTCCCGCTGCTTTCAATCAAAGCCTGTTAGCCAATCAGGAGAGAAAGGGGGCAGGGCCGAATTGCGGCTCTATGTCTGAATGGACACACAGAGCTACAGCTCAGCTTCCCCCATAGCAAACTGCTGCTTTCAGTGGGGGCACCCGGGAGGAAGGGGGGGACAAATGAACAAGACTTTTTCAAATTTCAAGTTTGTGAACATTGTTTATTAAACTTCTCGGCCTTAAAAAATCATATATGTCAGAAAGGTCAGGTTGGGTTTTTGCTTTGGGTTTACGGGTCACTTACTATGCAAAACTGTTAAACACTACAACAAGGTTTGCTAAATCTAATCTAATGTAATCGAATTTTTCAACAAGTGACATTAAGGAGCCCCAGCGTATCAATGCACACACACAGAGTACATTTATCTCCCATTTCTCATTTGCCTTTTACGTTGCTTTTAATAAACATTATGAAAAAAGGCTGCACTTTGTTTTAACTGAAGCTTTTTAATAAAAATAGGAGAAATCGGAACAAATAAAAAATGCACATTTTCAGCTACTCAACGGGAAATATTTGCTCATGTTAAACATACTATTTTTAGACAGCATGGAACAAAAAGTAAACAGTTTCTAGAAGCAATAACATATACTGCGGAAAAAAACACAGCTGGAATAATTTAGCTTTGTGTTGCTCGCGGTGAGCAGAGATCACATGGTATGAAATGTACCACTAGAGTTAGAAGTTTCAGCTGTGAGGCTTACAATGTCTCATTCGTGTACAATAACAGCACTGGGGCTTTATTAACATTCATGCTCACCTCGATGTCTGAGCATTTCACAAAGAAAATTGTCATCTTAAAAATAAATTTAACAATTATCTTAAAAAATGTAGGGACTATCATAGGCAAGCTCAAGGCTACCTAGACATAACTTGAAATATCTTAGGCAGCCCTCATCTCATTTCCCAGACACAAGCAGACATACTGTAATTGGATTGGTTACTCCAATGTTACAGCCTTATAAAAAGCTAATTACCGTTTGGGTTAAGAAAAAGTCAGAACTTGCAGAAATTCCTGCTACTTTGTGTTAACCAAATGTCTATTGTTTCACCAAATTTTCTCAAGTGAATTGGTACACTACTTACCACCAGTTCTCCAATGGCTTGCAAAGTGCACTGTAGGCCACCTGTACCCCCAAAACCAGAAACCAATGCTCCTTCCCTGTCCCTACCCCTATGTTATCAGTGACTCAATAAGGAATCAAGCTACTGATGTCACAGGGGCTGGATATTCTCATCCCATGACCCACTGCAGCTATATAAGAGCCTTGGATCCCACCAAGTGAAGCTCAGCTGTGGACAGGTAAGCGTAAATTTGCACAGCTTTTACAGTTCATCTGACTGAAGACCATCCAAAAAAACAGGGGAAGGGGTAGAGGTCCTGTGCATCACATGAATAGCCAGAAGATATTACAATAAGGTAAGCTTACAAAAAACGAATATATATATATATATATATATATATATATATATATATATATTTTTGTATATATACAGTGCGAAAAAAAATTTAACAAACACTTTGAAAACACATCAGATCTCAATGGGGAAAATTATCCTGCTGGATATCTATACAGATATGGACTGGGTAATGTGTTATGCCCCGCCCGTACACACGATCGGTTTTCCTGTTGGAAAAATCTCTGATGGTTTTTTCCGACGGAATTCCTCTCAAGCCTGCCTTGCATACACACGGTCACACAAAAGTTCGGTGAACTTTTGACTGCCAAGAAGGCGGTGACGTAAAAGACGACGACGAGCCGAGAAAATTAAGTTCTATGTTTCCGAGCATGCGTCGATTTGTTTCCGAGCATGCGTCGGAATTTAGGGCGTCGGGATTTGTACACACGATCGGAAATTCCGATCAGTTTTTTTCCTGACGAGAACCTGCTCTCTATCTTTTTCCAGCAGTTTTTCCATTGGAAAAAGTCTGATGGAGCATACACACGGTCGGGATTCCTGACCAAAAGTTCTCATCAGACTTTTTCCAACAGGAAAACCGATCGTGTGTACGGGGCATTAGGAATGAAAGGATGCCACATCGTTTGATGGAAATTTAAATTATCAACCTACAGAGGGCTGAATTTTAAAAAAAAAACGAAAATTAAAGTGAAATAATGATGCAGCAGGCTAGTCCATTTTGCTGAAATTTCATTGCAGCAATTCAAAATGGTCCTCAGTAGTTTGTATGGCCCCCAAGTGCTTGTATGCATGCCTGACAACCTCAGGGCATGCTCCTAATGAGATGACGGATGGTGTCCTGGGATATTTCTACCCAGATCTGTACCAGGGCATCACTGAGCTACTGAACAGACTGAGGTGAAATCTGGCGCCGTCGGATGGACCAAAACATAATGACCCAGAGATGTTCTATTGGATTTAGGTCAGGCGAGCATGGGGGCCATTCAATGGTATCAATCTCTTCATCCTCCAGAAACTGGCTGCATGCTCTCGCCACATGACGCCGGACATTGTCATGCATGAGGAGAGTAGGGTCTGACAATGGGTCCAAGGATTTCATAATAGTAATGGTACTGCTAAATGTGACAGTTCAGCTTAGGGATGCTAGTTGTTAAAAAGCCAACACCCGTAGGCATCCTCACAACCATGACTCAATGACCCATCTCTGCTGTCAGCGGGGGTTTACCTACTGACAGCAGAATGTAAACAAAAGAGCCAAAAAAACAGCATTTGGGGGAAACTACATGGCATTTTTTGTTTTTTAATTATTTTGCTGTTGGCTCTTTTGTTTACATTATGCTCTCAGTGAAGAGTCTCCATTATGCCCGGTTCACATAGGGGCGACTCGTCAGGCGACTCGGTCACCTGACGAGTCGTGTCCTGCTCTGTTGAATGGAACCGTTCTAATAGGAGCGACTCAGGTCGCTCCGACTTAGAAAAAGGTTCCTGTACTACTTTTGGGGGCGACTCGGGACGACTTGCATTGACTTCTATACAGAAGTCATTATGCAAATCGCCTGAACCGGGCGTCTCAAGTCATCTTGAGATCGCTTCGCGGCAGTCGCCCCCAAAGTCGTGCCGCCCCTGTGTGAACCGGGCTTGAGGGCAGCTTCACATCATGAATTGCACAGGAACATGTTGTGCATTCCTGTCAGTTCACATGCAATTTGGGTGCAGTGCAATTTCAGCTCATTAATTTGAATGGGCTGAAATCACAGCAGACCACACCAAAAATAGTGCATGCAATACTTTAACAAATGCACAGCAACTGGATAGCATGGTACTATGGTATCACATGCAGTGCGCGTATGCCTGTCCGGTGCAGACATACTCACTGCATTTGCGACCATGTGTTTGTGGTGTCATTAACACCAAAACCAGCTGCAGATCACAAGTGCAGTGCATTTTAACCACTTCAATACCATGCACTTATACAGCTTCCTGCCCAAGCCAATTTTGAGCTTTCAGCGCTGTCGCAATTTGAATGACAATTGCGCGGTCATGCTACACTGTACCCAAACAAATTTTTTATCATTTTGTTCCCACAAATAGAGCTTTCTTTCGGTGGTATTTGATCGCCTCTGCGATTTTTATTTTTTGCGCAAACAAATAAAAAAAGAGCGAATTTTTTTTAAAAAAACGATGTTTTTCTTTGTTTCTGTAAATGTTTTTTTGTAAATAAGTACCTTTTCTACTTCAATGATGGGCACTGATTAGGCGGCACTGAAGGGCACTGATAAGGCGACACTGATGGGCACCGATGAGGTGGCACCAATGAGGTGGCACTGATGGGCACTGATGATGGGCACTGATAGGCGGCACTGATGGGCACTGATATGTGGCACTGGTATGCGGCACTGATGGGCACTCATAGGTGGCACTGATTGGCACTCATAGGCGGCACTGATTGGCACTCATAGGCGGCACTAATGGGCACTTTTAGGCGGCACTGATGGACACTTATGGGTGGCACTGATAGGTGGCACGGACGGGCACTGATAGGTGGGCACTTATGGGTACAGATGGGCACAGATGGGCACTGATAGGTGGCACTGATGGACACTAGTAGGTGGCACTGGTGACACTGCTGCCTAGCAATGCCAGCCACCACACATTATTTTCTTGGCATGATCGTGCCAGTCAGTGCCCATGTGTGGGCACTGATTGCCATATTTTTTTATGTTTTTTTTATATATATATTTTTTTTACTACATGTGGATGGCCATGGGGGCCATCCACATGCTTAGGGCTTCCCTGGTGGTACTTGGGGGCTTCCCTGGTGGTCCAGTGTGGGTATCCGAGGGGGGGCTGCGCTGATAAACAATCAGCGCAAACCCCCCTGTCAAGAGAGCCGCCGATCGGCTCTCCTCTACTCGCGTCTGTCAGACTGACCCACCGCTCCACCGATCGCCGCGATGCGCGCCCCCCGGGCGCGCGGCGGCTGTTATCCCGCAGGACGTCATATGACGTCCAGTGTGGATAACAGAACCACTTCCCGGACGTCAATTTGCTATTGACTGGGCGGGAAGTGGTTAAACGCTATTCGGGATACGTGCACAGAATGTGGGGTTCCCGTACTGCATTCTGGTGCAAACTGGCCCTTACAACAGATTAATATCTGCTCAACACTGGCTTTGATGTCCTGACACACAAACTTGTACTGCAGAGTGGATTGGTATCAGACTTATCACAAGAAAGAGCGGCATGGGATGACAGGAGCAGTCTTCACAGAGGCATAAGGAATGGAAGGATTCATTTACTACTTCTAGAGTCAAGTACTAATACATAAGACAAACATGCAAAAAACAAAGCAAGACAATATGAAAAGAGTCTATGCTGAACTGCCGATAACTTTTATGCCCTGTACACACGGTCGGAATAATTTTTTTCATCGGATATTCCGACCGTGTGTATGTATCAGAATTTTTCCGTTGGAAAGTTTGACGGACTTAGATAGAGAACATGTTCTCTATTTTTCCGACAGAAAAAATTCCTATCGGAAAATCCGTTCGTCTGTATGCAATTTCGACGCACTAAAAACCACGCATGCTCAGAATCAAGTCGACGCATGCTTGGAAGCATTAAACTTCATTTTTCTCGGCTCGTCGTAGTGTTGTATGCCACCGCGTTCTTGACGGTTGGAATTTGGTGTGACCATGTGTATGCAAGCCAAGCTTGAGCGGAATTCCGTCGGAAAAAACATCCGATTTTTTTCCAACGGAAAATCCGAAGGTATGTACAGGGCATAAGACTGCATTCACACCTCTGCATTTTGAATTGTGGGCAGATTTTCCACGATTCTGCCCGCAATTTCAGAGCGCTGAGGTGTGAATGACAAATCGCAGAACGCACATTTGAGATGCCCTTCATTTAAATGGCACCTAAAATCGCGGTGGGGTTCTGCCGCGATAAATCGTGCTGCAATCCCAGCAACCCGCATCTCGTGAAGCTTGTCGCACAAAAAAATTTCAGGGGTACCATTTGGGTGATATGCTTCATGCGATGCGGGCTACCGCGATTTATCGCACGACAATCGCAGCAGAACCACACCACAATTTTAGGTGTCATTCAAATGAATGGCATCTCAAATGTGCATTCTGCGATTTGTCGTTCACACCTCAGCACAATCGCAGGTAGAATCGTGGCAAAACTGCCTGTGATTCAAAACACCAAGGTGTGAATGTAGTCTGATGGTTGCTTTTGTTACTTGTTGTAGCATGGGTTTTGTACTGAGCCCCAATACAGAGTGTGTTTTACAGTGATCTCCAATACAGAGTGGGTTTTGTACTGAGCCACAATACAGAGTGTGTTTTGTAGTGATCTCTAATACAGAGTGGGTTTTGTACTGAGCCCCAATACAGAGTGTGTTTTGTAGTGATCTCCAATACAGAGTGGGGTTTGTACTGAGCCCCAATTCAGGGTGAGTTTGTACTAAGCACCAATACAGAGTGGGTTTTGTACTGAGCCCCAATTCAGGGCAGGTTTTGTACTGAGCCCCAATACAGAGTGTGTTTTGTAGTGATCTCCAATACAGAGTGGGTTTTGTACTGAGCCCCAGTTCAGGGCAGGTTTTGTACTGAGCCCCAATACAGAGTGTGTTTTGTAGTGATCTCCAATACAGAGTGGGTTTTGTACTGAGCCTTAATACAGCATGGGCTTTGTACGGAGCCCCAATACAGAGTGTGTTTTGTACTGAGCCCCAATACAGAGTGGGTTTTATACTGAGACTCAATACAGAGTGGGTTTTGTACTTAACCCCCAATACAGAGTGGGTTTTGTACTTAACCCCCAATACAGAGTGGGTTTTGTACTGAGCAGCAATAAAGCGTGGGTTTTGTACAGAGCCGCAATTTAAAGTGGGATTTTTACTGAGCCCCAATAAAGCATGGGTTTTGTACTGAGCCCCAATAAAGCATGGGTTTTTTACTGAGCCCCAATAAAGCGTGGGTTTTTTACAGAGCCCCAATAAAGCATGGGCTTTGTACTGAGCCCCAATAAAGCGTGGGTTTTGTACTGAGCCCCAATAAAGTGTGGGTTTTTTACTGAGCCCCAATAAAGCGTGGGTTTTGTACTGAGCCCCAATAAAGCGTGGGTTTGTACTGAGCCCCAATAAAGCGTGGGTTATGTACAGAGCCGCAATTTAGAGTAGGATTTTTACTGAGCCCCAATAAAGCATGGGTTTTGTACTGAACCCCAATAAAGCGTGGGTTTTGAACTGAGCTGCAATAAAGCGTGAGTTTTGTACTGAGCCCCCAATAAAGTGTGGGTTTTGTACTGAGCCCCAATAAAGCATGGGTTTTGTACTGAGCCCCCAATAAAGTGTGGGTTTTGTACTGAGTCCCATTAAAGTGTGGGTTTTGTACTGAGCCCCAATAAAGCGTGGGTTTTTAACTGAGCCCCAATAAAGCGTGGGTTTTGTACTGAGCCCTAAAAAAGTGTGGGTTTTGTACTGAGCCGCATTATAGAGTGGGCTTTTTACTGAGCACCAATGCAGAGTGGGTTTTGCAATGAAAACCATGAAACATTTTGCAAACTGTAGCTTATAAAATTATTTTAGGGGTTCATTCGAATCTAAACATTTTTTCAAGGGTTAAAAAAAAAGGTTGAAAAAGGCTTAGACACATACAGTGTGTGAGAGAAAGAAATAACTGTTTACTGTCTGTAATATACACTCAAAGACTAAAAAAATATGAATTTTGTTGAAACACTTTACCAAGATTTACAAAAATGATTTAACAACAAGGAGCCAAGCCTTTAGGGTTCCAAAAGCAAGCTGACAGTAATCAACCATATTAACACCATTGTGTCTCTAAAAACATCAACTATGGGCACATGCCAAACCCAAACACTAAAGAGAATACAAAAATATTTCTTAAAGTAATGATATAGGTCACCAGTTACTATTTCTATTTAAAATATCACAATTTAAATGCAAATGTCGGCCTTTTGGTATGACCTTTAAAGAGTGATTTCTTTGGAATGCAAAAGCAAGAGTACATTTTCAGTATTAATATTGTGAACCTGCTCACTTGGGTGTCAATCTGACAATTGCCTATGATTGTTTTACTGCGATTATTGTTAGGAAACAAAAAACAAGGGTCAGCTAGTTGCTGTAGATTAGCATTTCTGAAAAAGCAATTTAAAGTTATAGTTTGCATTGCTTACTGGTACAAAGTAATGTAAGTGTGTTGTCAATATCAAACAGCAACACCAAATTTAAATGACAAAGCCTTTAGCAAGAGAACCTTAACAGAGCATTAACTTTTGTAAATATACATCAATAAATAATAAGCTTCGACAATCACATCATTTCAGAAAGTGTGAAAATATGCAGAGGCAACAAATCTAATACTGGCTGCTGGCATTTAGGGGCCTAGTCACACCTATGCGACTTTCCTTTGGATGCGTTTTCCAATAAAATCAATAGAAACATATCAAAAAGCATGTCAATGTTCATCAGCATGCACAAACCTGAAGTGCTGCTTATTAATGCACATTGCAATGCACTGCGCATTGACTATATAAAATAAATGACTATGTGCATCATAACACACATCCACATGCACCATGACACCTTGACATGCATTATTACATGTTGATAAGCGTCTTAAAGAATGCATTGGCATGCATTTGGGTGGGTTTTCATTGATTTCAAATAAAAACACATCATGAATATATGCAAAGGTGTGAATCCAGCCTTAAAAAACAGTCTATAGAAATCTCATGTTTTAGTTTTTGTTAAATGAGATCTACAGTATAGTGACAGCATACACTCTCATTTTTTAACATCAGAATTGTAATAACAATATAAACAATGGTTATATTTCACAATCCAATATAAGTGTAGCAATACCCCCGCAGGGGCCGCTGGTTTAAGATTTGGGGCTGCCGTTCCCTATCTGTTCACCACACTCGTCCTAGGGGTCCCTCTTGAAGAGCTTTCATGAATATCCACACCAACACTTGGTTTCTTTTTCTTCAAGAGTTCTATTATACCAGTTCCAACAGAGGGGTAGAGAGATAGGGAGGTTCAGGTACCTTGCTTTGGGGATCACGGGCACAATCTCAGATCCAGAGGACAAATCGGTTCCACACTGGATTCAGCAACCACCGGATAGGCCTACTCTCACCGGCCTAGCAACCAGTGCGAAGCTCGTTCAAAGTCTCTGCCACAGACTTGATGAGTGCCGTCGAGACGCTTCACAATCTTCTGCCACAAGATCGTGCAACCACACTGACACTTTGCAAAGTTCCTCAAAAAGAAAGTACAAAACTCACGGTGCCAGAATCTTTCAGCCAGCCGGCAGCACCGTGATGTAGATTGGCCAGGATGCGTCCTTTAATTGAGTCCCCAATTGTTCCGCTTCTTCCCGCAGGCAAGACCGCGTAGGACCATCCCTGGACTAGTAGGCCCCAGGAGCTCCTGGGCCTACCCTCAGTTGCAGAGCCTCGGGCCAGCAGGCCCCGAGGCCGAGAATGGCTCGCACATCCCTGAGGCCAGGAGGGCCCTCAGGTCAGGATCCGGCAAACGAACCCCGATAGAGCGGTCTCTGTCCTTTAAGTACCCCTCCCCAGAATGCACAGCGGGTTGACCTCGCCCCCTGAGCCACTTCTGGGAAAGGAATACCCAATATATTCAGCCTTTTGCATTTCCAACCTTGACCTGTGGTGACAGTGACACCTACTGTCAAGTGGAAAACGTGCAACCCAGCTGAACTGAAACAGAGCCAACAATTTAGCATAATCCTTCTAAGCTAAACTACAGCCCAGACAACTAAATTTAACACATAGCGCCTACCCAACAGGAGCAGGGCACTACACAAGCTTACTTGAAATATCCCCTTTCATGTTGTGAGTGCTGCCTGTCTGCTGCACATCTCTTTCCACAACTTTCTGGATTCTTTGCTGCTTCTCCTCTGCTATCTACTTTCAATTTCGAAGGACAATGTGTCCCATGGTACCTTGCTGCCCACAAGCAGTGATTCCTGTCCTGACTCCGCCCCCTGAAACTCCTCCTCTAAGCTCCTCTGTAGTTCAGAAGGCAGGCTCTGTGAAATGTGTGACACAGCAGTGCCTACTCACAGGGCATAGTGAATATGTGGCACAGAATTCAGAGAAGTAAATGTATGCAGATCTTTAAAAAGTAAGTTTATAAATTTCAAGATTGTTCAGATTAATAGGAGAAGGCTAGAAATAATTGTGACCATAGATGCTTTAACCACTTGCCAACTGCGCACTGTAGCTTTGCAGTGGACCCACTGCGCAGAATCATGTATTCATACATAATTCTGCTTTTACGCGTACGAGCCGCCAGTAGCCTGGCTGTGCACAAGCCAAGTAGCAGGTGCCGGCCAGTGGATGACCGCCGGCACCCACTGATTGGCGAGAAGGAAAACAGGACAGAGCTCTGTGTATGTAAACAATACGGAGCTGTGTCCTGTCAGCGGGGATATGCAGTTTTTTCCCCCCTGCAAAGCAGGGAATAAAAACCAGCACATCCCTTAGTGAAAGCACCTCACAGTAAACACTGGTTAGCCACACATTTAACCCTTTGATCACCCTAGATGTTTAACTCCTTCCCAGCTAGTGTCATTAGTACAGAGACAGTGCATATTTTTAGAACTGATCGCTGTATTGGTGTCACTGGTTACCACAAAGTGGAAACAGTGTCAGTGTCATATTGCCTGCCATACTATCGCAGTCCAGATAGAAGTCGTTGATCTTCACTGCCATTATTAGTATAAAAAAAAAAAAAACATAAAAATTCCAGTATATATACACCATAGTTTGTAGATGCTATAACTTTTTGCGCAATCCTATCAATATACGCTTATTTTTTTACCTAAAATATGTAGCAGAATACATATTGGCCTAAACTTATGAAGACATTATTTTTTTGTTGAATTTGTTTTATAGCAGAAAGTAAAAAATATTGTTTTTCTTTTTCAAAAGGTTTTTTGTTTATAGCACAAAAAATTAAAAAAAACAGTAGTGATCAAATACCACCAAAAGAAAGCTCTATTTGTGGGGAAAAAATGATATAAATTTATTTTTGGTACAGCGTTGCATGACCACGCTGTTGTCATTTAAAGTAATGTAGTGCCATATAGCAAAAAAGGACCTGGTCATGAAGGGGGGTAAATCTTTCGGAGGTCAAGTGGTTAAAGGCTGGATTGTCAAGTTTCTCAACATGTTTCCAAAGCTAGACTCCAGGAGGAAAAAAAAAAAAAAAAAAACATATCCCCAGTAAATTTGCTGTACTTGTAATAAAATAGCCGAAGAATTGGTACACTCAATAGCTATCTCCAGTGATGAACCGTTCTGTATCTTTTAAGTCCCGCAGATCATTAAGAAAATTGACTCTCATCCCATAGAGAGAGCTAAAAAGAAGAATGGAGAACTAAAGCTTTCTTCGAGTTCAATGTACTTTGAACTTCCACATGCGTTTGGATGCTAGTGTGCTACAGTCACAACTCCGCCTCCCTCTCCTCCTGGCCATTCACAAAACCCCAGCTCCAGGTTCCACTTTGTGAATGGTCAGGAGGAAAGGGAGGCAGAAACATGGCTGTAGCATCGAGGAGCTGTACATCCACCAGCACATAGCTGAGAAGATTTGCGGGATTTAAAAGATGGCGTTCATCACAGAAGATGCCTTTTAAGTAAACAGAATCTTCAACTGCTTTAACACAAGTTTGTTCAATGTTCCTGGCGTTGCACTTCAAATATATTTCTCAATAGCCACACAGGATTTAAAACGGTATTTTGTGCAATCAATGCTTTTACAAACCCAGGTATTTATTTGTAAAAGTAGTGGGGAAAATATCAATGGACTGCACATAGCTTGTGCAGGGAAACTACAAGAGCTGCGACTCTGCACAAAGAGAGAGAATACCGATGACTTGTCTTTATTACAGGAAACACCGCAACTGGGGTGCAAGAGTTGTTTCATGAAATCTACTATTAAAAAATGTAGCAGGAGATGATGGAACACCTCAGCATGTTATAAGAATCAGCTCTGAATGAGTCAGGAAACATGGCAGGGAGATTTAAACACCAGGAACGTATTATAGAGAGACATAGAAGCCAATAGGTCTAATTTATTCTGGCTTTTTGGTGTACTAGACCGGGGTCTCCAAACTTTTAAGTACCCGGACCACATTATGGATTATATAAATATTTGCGAGTGGAAAAAAGATCAGTTTTATGCAAGTCCCCCTTTACATCCAGGCGTGCCTGTCAGAGTCCCCCCTTACCTCCAGGAGACCCTACCCAAGAAGTACTCCCTTACATCCAGGCGTGCCTGTCAGAGTCCCCCCTTACCTCCAGGAGACCCTACCCAAGAAGTACTCCCTTACATCCAGGTGTGCCTGTCAGAGTCCCCCCTTACCTCCAGGAGACCCTACCCAAGAAGTACTCCCTTACATCCAGGCGTGCCTGTCAGAGTCCCCCCTTACCTCCAGGAGACCCTACCCAAGAAGTACTCCCTTACATCCAGGCGTTGCCTGTCAGAGTCCCCCCTTTCCTCCAGGAGACCCTACCCAAGAAGTACTCCCTTACATCCAGGCGTGCCTGTCAGAGTCCTCCCTTACCTCCAGGAGGCCCTACCCAAGAAGTACTCCCTTACATCCAGAAGTGCCTGTCAGAGTCCTACCTTACCTCCAGGAGACCCTACCCAAGAAGTACTCCCTTACATCCAGAAGTGCCTGTCAGAGTCCCCCCTTTCCTCCAGGAGACCCTACCCAAGAAGTACTCCCTTACATCCAGGCGTGCCTGTCAGAGTCCCCCCTTACCTCCAGGAGGCCCTACCCAAGAAGTACTCCTTTACATCCAGGCGTGCCTGTCAGAGTCCCCCCTTACCTCCAGGAGACCCTACCCAAGAAGTACTCCTTTACATCCAGGCGTGCCTGTCATAGTCCCCCCTTTCCTCCAGGAGACCCTACCCAAGAAGTACTCCCTAACATCCAGGCGTGCCTGTCAGAGTCCCCCCTTACCTCCAGGAGGCTCTACCCAAGAAGTACTCCCTTACATCCAGAAGTGCCTGTCAGAGTCCTGCCTTACCTCCAGGAGACCCTACCCAAGAAGTACTCCCTTACATCCAGGCGTGCCTGTCAGAGTCCCCCCTTACCTCCAGGAGACCCTACCCAAGAAGTACTCCCTTACATCCAGGTGTGCCTGTCAGAGTCCCCCCTTACCTCCAGGAGACCCTACCCAAGAAGTACTCCCTTACATCCAGGCGTGCCTGTCAGAGTCCCCCCTTACCTCCAGGAGACCCTACCCAAGAAGTACTCCCTTACATCCAGGCGTTGCCTGTCAGAGTCCCCCCTTTCCTCCAGGAGACCCTACCCAAGAAGTACTCCCTTACATCCAGGCGTGCCTGTCAGAGTCCTGCCTTACCTCCAGGAGACCCTACCCAAGAAGTACTCCCTTACATCCAGGCGTGCCTGTCAGAGTCCCCCCTTACCTCTAGGAGACCCTACCCAAGAAGTACTCCCTTACATCCAGGCGTGCCTGTCAGAGTCCCCCCTTTCCTCCAGGAGACCCTACCCAAGAAGTACTCCCTTACATCCAGAAGTGCCTGTCAGAGTCCTGCCTTACCTCCAGGAGACCCTACCCAAGAAGTACTCCCTTACATCCAGGCGTGCCTGTCAGAGTCCCCCCTTTCCTCCAGGAGACCCTACCCAAGAAGTACTCCCTTACATCCAGAAGTGCCTGTCAGAGTCCCCCCTTTCCTCCAGGAGACCCTACCCAAGAAGTACTCCCTTACATCCAGGCGTGCCTGTGAGAGTCCCCCCTTACCTCCAGGAGACCCTACCCAAATCCCCCCTTACATCCAGGCATGCCTGTCAGAGTCCCCCCTTACCTCCAGGAGACCCTACCCAAGTCCCCCCTTACATCCAGGCGTGCCTGTCAGAGTCCCCCCTTTCCTCCAGGAGACCCTACCCAAGAAGTACTCCCTTACATCCAGGCGTGCCTGTCAGAGTCCTCCCTTTCCTCCAGGACACCCTACCCAAGTACTCCCTTACATCTAAAAAGTACCCATCAGAGTCCTGCCTTAGATCCAAGAATGCCTAAAAGAGCCCCCCTTAAATCCAGGAGTGCCCATCAGAGGGACTGAGGGAGTGTCACGGCTGGCTGGCAAGGGATACATAAGACTCCATATTACACAACAAGGACCATTGCTTACCAGCTGGGGTATTTTCATGAAAATTGCTGATGGCCAGATAAAAATCTTGTAGCAAGCCAGATGTGGCCCATGAAAGTTTGGAGACGCCTGGGGATTAGTCATTCAACAGTCTGCCTCACTTGCTGCAGTTCTCTCATACAGGCACATATACACATCTCCAAATTGGCAGAACTTCAAAGGCATTTGGACTTTTAGATATGCCAACCCATCTGCAAATTGGCAAATTAATAAGTAAACTGATTATTTCTAAGCAAACTATTTTCTGCTCTACAATTCAACCCAGTATGCACGGTATGGAACAATTCTCCATGTATATGATAGCTTCACTTTAACATAGACAATAGGTTTTTCAATACTTTCTTTGCATAATAAATATCTCTGAATACAGCTATTGCTCAATATAAAGCCATTAACCATGATATGAGATTATTATAGCGATTTAAAACTTCCAATGAGCAAAGAAATAATGATTAATAGGAAGCGGCTATTATTCAGAATAATTCAAGCAAAGGTCCCCGAGGTATAACGTGTAACAGTATCTAATATCACTTACACAGCAAGGTTATACTATACAATATTATTAAGCTACTTAAAATGAAACATACAGAATACACTGGAGGTGCTGGCACTTCTGAGAGGACCACTTACAGTAAACGGCACAGAGTCAGTGATTAATCTATGGGGACAATGTAGGAATTTTTCTTTTCTTTACTTCTGTGTGTTCCCCAGGACAGTGTAGGCGTGTGCCCCCAGTGTACTGCTCACTGCACTTGGAATGCTTTGTTCACACTAGCTGTATGTATTATAGGACTCTAAATTGCCCCAGGACAAGAAAAAGATTAAAAACCCTGAATCAGTGGCAAGTTATTATTATACATTTACAGTGGCGGTGCGTCCATAAAGGGCGCAGGAGCGCCGCCCCCCCCCCCCCTCCTGTCACTCTCTCTTACCATAGATAGATTCATGCCTTGCATGAATCTATCTATGGTCGCCGCTGCCGCCCCCTGTTCATATACCAGGCCCCTTTTCGGGCACCGGCATATGAATTACAGCGGCGGGTATGTTTTGAAAGTGCCTGATTAGAGCCATAGGCTCTAATAGGCTTCCTGATTAGAGCCTGTGGGCTCTAATAGGCTTCCAAAAGGGTAAACAGCGGGCGCACTCATTCACTGATTACTCAAGTGGTGTGTTCCGAATACATCGCTTCCCTAACACTGACCCGCCTCTCAGCCAATCAGGTTGCTCAGGTCTGGTTACCTGTCACCTGATTGGCTGAAACAACAGGCACCGCTATTGGACGCCTGACGGGACATGAGGATGGGAGAAGTGCAGGAGACATGAAGGACAATGCTCGTCGCTGTCACCTGCTGCCCCACAAGACAGGGTAAGTGCCGGGAAGACGGCGAGCAGGCGGGGCACACTCACACTGGCAGAATTTGGCACAGTGGCAGCATTTGATGGGCAGACTGGCAGCGTTTGATGGGCACAGTTGCAGCATTTGATGGCACAGTCGCAGCATGGGATGGCACAGTGGCTGCAAATGATGGCACAGTGGCAGCATTTGAAGGGCACAGTCGCAGCGTTTGATGGCACAGTCACAGCATTTGATGGCACAGTCGCAGCATTTGATGGCACAGTCGCAGCATTTGATGGCACAGTCGCAGCATTTGATGGCACTTGGTCAGCTTTTGATGGCACAGTGGCAACTTTTGATGGCACAGTGGCAGCTTTTTATGGCACAGTGGCTGCATTTGATGGCACAGTGGCTGCAATTGATGGCATAGTGGCTGCATTTGATGGCACAGTGGCTGCAATTGATGGCACAGTGGCAGCTTTTGATGGCACAGTAGCAGTGTTTGATGGGCACAGTCACAGCGTTTGATGGCACAGTGGCAGCGTTTGATGGCACAGTGGCAGCGTTTGATGGCACAGTGGCTGCAATTGATGGCACAGTGGCAGCGTTTGATGGCACAGTGGCTGCATTTGATGGCACAGTGGCTGCATTTGATGGCACAGTGGCAGCATTTGATGGCACAGTGGCTGCAATTGATGTTTTTTTTTTCAAATTTGTTTTAGTTTGTTTGCGCCCCCCCCCCCCCCCAAATTATTTTAGCACCAGCCGACCTGTATTTATATCTTAACTGGTTAATCCACTAAAGGTGACATTTCATTTCTACATGTAGCCTCCAAGAGCAAGCCACCCCATGACTTTTAAATATCTCCTTTTCAAAGTTCCCAGCTTTGTTCCCGTCCCTGTGCAGCACTCTCCAAGATATAAGATTAAAAATGTATCAGAGTTTGGAAGCCCTTCACAATGGATGTACCAGGTGGACTGGCCTGGAAAAATAGCACAGAAATCTCACAGATTACAGCTTCTCTCAATAATTACTGAAATACACACACTTCAGACAAATTTTCTTTCTCACTTTTCAGCAGGCCTGAGGCCTGGCAGTGTTTACATCCCAAATGCCTTGTACACACGACCGGACTGTCCATCGGAATAGAGTGTGACGGATTGTCCGACGGAGTTCCGACGGAATTCCACTCAGGCTGTCTTGCATACACACGGTCACACAAAAGTCCGACCGTAAAAAACGCACAACGAGCCGAGATTAATGACGTTCAATAGGCAGTTTGGCTCTTCTGCTTGATTCTAAGCATGCATGGTTTTTAGTCCGTCGGAATTGCATATAGATGAACGGACTTTCCGATAGAATTTTTTGTCCGTCGGAAAAAAAAGAGAACAAAATCTCTATCTAAGTCCGTTGGAATTTCAGAAGGAAAAAGTCCGATGGGGCATACACACGGATGGAATATCCGATGAAAAGAGCCCCTCTGACTTTTTGCATTGGAAAATCCGGTCGTGTGTACAAGGCATCAGTGTTGCAGTTTTAGAGGATCATGGCCACCTCAGAACGCACGGATCTGGCTTATTTTATATTGCAACAAATCGAGGCTGCACACTGACGACAACCATAGGTACTTCATTCAGCCACATTGGCTTCCTGAGTATTCCCTGTCTGTGGTTATGCCCCTCTGAAGCGTTTCTCCCTCTACAAGTAGGCCCATTCGAGGGTGGGCATGATCACAGGTGGGAACTACCCGGGAGGCCAGTGTGGCTTAATAAAGTACCCATGGTTGGGATGTCATCAGTGTGCAGCCTCGATTTTATGTTTTTGAAAGCTGAGCATCTGGCCTGAGACAGTAGAAGTACCGTGTTTCCCCGAAAATAAGCCCGGGTCTTATATTTATTTTTGCAACAAAAGACACAGTAGGGCTTATTTTCGGGGTAGGTCTTACCATGTAATGTGCTGTCTTCCCTCCCTCTGCCTGACAGGAATCCCCAGTGTGAACTGAGTTAAAATGCTTGTAAAATCCTAGAATCCACTCTATTACAGTATTATATAATGTACAATGTGTGTGTTTCTGTAATATAATTGTGCCAAATGCCTTCGTTATAGCGCCGTTCTGCTCTTCTGTGACCCGCCGGAGCTCTCTTCCCCGCATTTATATAACAGAAACACACACATTGTACATTATATACTACTGTAATAGAGTGGATTATAGGATGTTACAAACATTTTAAACTAGGGCTTATTTTTGGGGTAGGGCTTATATTGCAGCTCTCCTGGAAAATAACGCTAGGTCTTATTTTCGGGGTAGGTCTTATTTTCAGGGAAACACGGTACATGAGAGCTGCAAGCAATGCTTTTTCTTGTGATGCTTCAACATTATTTTATACTGCCAAGCATAGTGCATGGGCACCAGTCTCACAGGCTGACCCATTTGTGCCAGAATGCTGCAACACCAAAGCATGCATATATTGCCCAGCTTCAATCAAGCCAGATACAGTAGTGGGAAGGCAGAGTCTGTGTTTGTACTGTAAAATATGTCATGTAGGATGAGGATTGATTTTGCGATTTGTTAATAAAGTGAATTTACCCTTTGAAAAATGATTGTTCTTGCATAAGACTTCTGCTCCACAGCCACCAAACCCCCACTCCTTACCCTCCCGAGCAGCCCTGGGCAGTATAATACTCTTGCTGGGCTCACCCCAGAAGTCTGTGGTACAGTGACATGTATAGCATGAAAACTTCCAGAACCCACAAGCAGCAGCTGGTCCAAAGGCACGCCACAGCATCAAAGCCAGGGATCATCAAGTATACAGTATGTATGGTTCAACTCACTGACACCATGGACTAAATAGTTGATATCTAACCTCAACAGTTGTTAAAAAGTGTGTAGTAAACCCTAATAACTAACTTCCCTATTTTCTCCTTTTTGGTTTGTTGAATATACTATTCAAAGCATTTTGTTATATTTGCTCAATAAGTGCAAAAAATATAAGTATATACCCATTGAACGCTACAACTGATTGGCAGTCTGAAGTACACTCACCGGCCACTAGACATGGTGAAGACAACTTGCTGAAGTTTAAACCGAGCATCAGAACCTAGTGAATAAAAAGGGGATTTATGTGACTTTGAATGAGGAATGGTTGTTGGTGCCAGATGGGCTGGTCCGAGTATTTTAAAAACTGATGATCTACTGGGATTTTCACACACAACCATCTCCAGGGTTTACAGAGAATGGTCTGAAAAAAGGGAAACTATCCAGTGAGCAGCAGTTGTGTGGAGGAAAATGCCTTGTTGATGTCAGAGATCAGAGGAGAATGGGCAGACTGGTTCGAGATGATAGAAAGGCAACAGTAACTCAAATAACCAGTCGTTACAACCAAGGTAAGCAGAATACCACCTCTGAATGCACAACACAGCGAACCTTGAAGAAGATGGGTTACAGCAGCAGAAGACCACACCGGGTGCCACTCCTGTCAGCTAACAACAGGAAACTGAGGCTACAATTCGCACAGGCTTTACCAAAAATTGGACAATAGAAGATTGAAAAAACGTTGCCTGGTGTGAGGAGTCTCGAATTTAGGGTCAGAATTTGGCGTAAACAACATGAAAGCATGGATCCATCCTGCCTTGTATCAATGGTTCAGACTGGTGGAGCTGTAATGGTGTGGAGGATATTTTCTTGGCACATGTTGGGCCCCTTAGTACCAATTTAGCATAGTTTAAACACCATGGCCTACCTGAATATTGTTGCTAACCATGTCCATCCCTTTATGACTACAGTGTACCCATCTTCTGATGGCTCCTTCCAGCAGGATAATGCACCATCCATATTACAAGGCTCAAATCATCTCAAACTGGTTTCTTGAACATGACAATGAGGTCACTGTACTCCAATGGCCTTCACAGTCACCAGATCTCAATCCAATAGAGTGGAATGGGAGATTTGCATCATGGATGTGCAGCCAACAAATCTGCAGCAACTGTGTGATGCTATCATGTCAATATGGATCAAAGTCTCTGAGGAATGTTTCCAACACCTTGTTGAATCTATGCCACAAAAAAAATGAAGGTAGTTCTGAAGGCAAAAAAGGGTCCAACCCAGTACTAGCAAGGTGTACCTTATAGAATGCATTAAGGTAAAAAACCTTAAGGATTTAGAACCACTTTAAAGTCAACCTTGAACAAAAAAACAAGATCCATTTATTGCAACAGGCCCCCACAATTAAAGTGGATGTATACCTGATTCATGAAATTTGAGCTGGGCACAAATATCTGCAGTGTTTTGTTATCTCTCTTCAATGAGTCCCATAGCTCTCTCCTGAACAGTTCCTCTGTTATCAGCCTGATAACTCCTGACAAATTCTCGGACACTTTAGACAAAAGCAGCCTGAATCTTTAGTCCAGGAAGGTTGCTAAAATAGATTAGCAGGGAGCAGGTCCTATTACAAAACACCTCTGAGAGTCTCTGCCTATGATGAGAGGGGGTGTGTGCCTTTCCTCCAATCAGCAATGTTAGCTATCTTGGCTGTATGCTCAGACAACTAGGAAAATAAAATTTCCTAACACAATCTCAACTTTCGAAACAGTATATAAATGTGAAGACAGCAGATATACATGTAAAACTTATGTAGGGAGATTTGGTTCATCCCTGTGTATCATCTGAGGCTGTTCTCTTCACTGGGTATATGGAGGGTTTACATCCACTTTAAGTCAAAATAGTGCATCAAAATACTTACCTTTCCTGTAATAATATCCCACCCACGTAACATACATGACCAATTGCAGTGCAGTGTAAATGGGCCCAAAGCATTACCGTAATTAGCTTTTCAGACTAAGTAAAGTTTATTCAACGTGGGGCATCTCTTAAAAATGTTGTTTTTTTTTTACTAGAGAACACAGCATTCAGTTAAAGTTTTCACCCCCTTATATTTCGCTTAATCGATTTTCAAAAGGGATGCTGCCTACTGATCCTCTTTGTAATGTTTTACAGTGAAGTCGCCGACCCCTCTTCCCTTCCTATATACAAGCAGCCGCTCAGAAATGGAGCCTCATCACTTCTACCTGAATGACTTTCCGACAGCTCATAATAGAAAGGCGTACATAGTAACAATCTCAAATAATTGGAGTGAGCTTTCTTTCCTTTTCCTTTTTTTTGTGGAAATCTTTGGTAAAAGGCCAATATTCCAAGCATTTCACAGTAATGTAATTAAAGTTTGGAAGACAGGAAATACAAAAGATTTTTTTTTTTTCAATTCTAAAACCACTAAAACTCAAAAAAAAAAAAAATCTATAAAGCGATCTATACAACTTCATGGCAATTATGATTTTACTTTACTCAAAAATAAAGTAGGTCAAAATACTACAGCAGCAGAAATAAAGAATCTTTCTTGTCATGTAGAAATGTATAAACCTTTAGTTGAGGACATCTGTCCACAACATGATCATGCTTATTCCACAACCACCAATGCTCATATAAGCATAGACATTCCATGCATGCCGAATCATGTTGGATCATCTCAAGCCCTGTACAGACGGGCGGGAATCCCGTCGGAAAAAAAAAACGTCGGTTTTCTCGACGGGATTCCTGGCAAGCTTGTCTTGTCAAGCCCTGTGTACAGACGGCCACTCCAAAAAAACGCAGTTCTTTTGAATGGCAAGAACGCGATGACGTCATCGACTATGATGAGCCGGCGCTCATCACATTCGATGTCGTCGCCGCCATCTTGCTACACCCTACACTACCTTTGTATTCTACCGCACATGCGTCAAAGTCTTTTCGAGCATGCGCGGGTTTACCCCGGACAGGTAAGCATACAGAAGACCGGTTTTCTCGGTAGGAAACACTCTGCCGAGAATCCCGACGAGAAAAATAGAGAGCAGGTTCTCTATTTTTCTCGTCGAGATTCCCGGCAGTTTTCCTGTCGAGAAACCATACACACGCACGGTTTTCACGGCAAAAAGCTCTCCCAGCACTTTTCTTGCCGAGAAAACCGGTCGTGTGTACGAGGCTTATGTGTTATGTGTAGAAGATCACGACTTTCTTTGCATTGCTTAAAGAGCTATGGGGACAGCAGGGGTGCAATTGCTTTTAGAGTCTGCAACTCTGCAGAAGGATCAGAATGCCATGTCAACTCCAGTGGTAGGGAATACCTACCTGTGAGTGTCTTACCACATGCTTTTGCCTCTCATCCCAGCTACTTTCTGTCCTCGTTGTCAGATTTTTTTCTCCAGTACAGCTACCTTAATTTGTTTTCTGTGATCTCCTTTCTTCAACTCCCTATTTTCTAACTCACTCCTTTCTCCTCTCTCTCACTTCTAACCTTTAAATGTGTACATCTATTGTTCTTTTCCATAGGGTCCTACCATTTCATGACCAGAGGTCATTGATGTCTAGATCAGTGTTTCTCAACTCCAGTCCTCAAGGCGCCCCAACAGGTCATGTTTTCAGGATTTCCCTCAGATAAAACTGCTGTGGTAATTACTAAGGCAGTGAAACTGATCAAATCACCTGTGCAAAATAATGGAAAGTCTGAAAACATGACCTGTTGGGGCGCCTTGAGGACTGGAGTTGAGAAACACTGGTCTAGATGCTCAGGTCAAATTTAGCCATGTCAATCTGGCAATATCTTTTGTTTGGACACCCAAATAATATTTACATATGTTTAAATGGACACCGTTGCTATACAAAAAATATTCAGCAATGCCATACCTGTAAAAGAAGAAGATAATTATGTACCTTTCCTGCTGCTTGCATTCCTAAATACCTCTCCAAGGTGATATGGCCCCTTAAAGCCTATAAGGAAAATTACACCTCCTAGGAGTGTCAATTTTCTGGGTTCTCCGCATCAAGTAAGTTAAGTGCATCCAGACACAGAAATCAGTACTTTGGCTTGTTTTTTTGTTGTTTTATTAGGAGATGATAACTTGGATGGGGTAAGGGATTATAGGATGCCCAACTTGAAAATGTCTAACAAACAAAACCAGGGACAATGTCCTCCCTATTTACAGATTCCTCTTCTTCCTTCCTCTTGCACAAACTTGGTTCCCTTGTACAGCTTCTGCTGGGTCACTCCTAACAGTCTCTCGTTAGCTCAGCAACAGCCCATTACAGGCTAGAAACTCACAATTCATTGGTAAAGTGGCACATGTGGAGTGAACAGAATCTCGCACCAGCTTCTGCTCCTCTGTAGACACTGATCCCAGTTCTACTCCTTGCAGAAATGCTAGCCCACATGGCTGCTTCCATTTCCCAGTCCTCCTGACTGACAAACACAAGGCAAGGTTGGATGAAGACTTGGCACACCGCTGTCTTCAAGAGAGCACTGTTATGGCTGGCAGTCTCTCCCCTTGTCTGTCCATGCACCGTGCTGATCTACTCACTCTGTCTCTCCTTGCTCCTGCTGCCTCTCTGGTTAGGTCACTCTAACTGCCTCCTTTGGTAGAATACTTCCAGGCCAGCCTCCCAATCACCAGCCCAAGGTAAAACCCCTCCCCAGCAGGGGTCACTCAAGGGCCACCGACAGACTCCCATCAGCACTGCTTCTTCCTCTTCCACTTGACTCCCTGCCTGGCATGGCTCATTCCTATTTAAGTGCTCGTTAGTCCCCTGCCAGGCCCACTCCTGGAGATTAGCTAAGGGCCCCTAAACATTCAAATCAACCCCTCCTAGCTTCTGCCCACTATAATCCAGAATGTTCTCCAACATTCCAGAAACAGGGGGAGGCATCAGAGAGCTGGCAGAATGAGTCAACCAGTCCTGACCTCTAATAACCCTGACCCAAATTCCATGACACAAGTTTATCTCTGAGCCAGATACATTTTCCTGTACTACCGCTAGAGGGTGCTACAGAAGGAAAGGTGAATATGGTGAATATGTAACTATGTCAGAAATAATAAGTAAAAATATATCTTCCTATCCTTTTTTCTGCAATAATCTCTGCACAGTGATAACAGTGCACATAAAGTGCACATATCCTTTTCTGCGCAGCATAGCAGAAGAAAGAATTGGGCCTATTCATGGGAAAGGCTTTCCAAGAAGTTATAAAACCTCCTTTTTCAATACCAAGCACCTCCGACTACCTGAAAAGTTATTTATCATCATCTGGCAAATCATAAACTGCCCAATAATCTTAAATGTTCAAATCGTGGGCAGATTGTGGGCCACGTCAGAATTATGGTTGCCCCCAAAGGGCCGGTTCGTATCTGCCATGATATTCTGTCTGAGCAGCCTCCAATAACATTTCTTGTGGATGATAACAGTGGTGTGTGACCCTCCTTTTTGACTGGCATAGAACTGTATTGTTGTCATAGAAAATTATAAGCAGATGTCCAGAGCACCCCACCCCTCCTTACCTTGTGCCGCTGCTGAGAAGGCAGAGATGGAAGGCAGAAAGTGCCGGGTCTGGAGGAGGACCAGAGGAGGGCTAGAGTCAGTTGCTGGAGTCTGATGAAAGCAGAGACTAGGGGAAGTGGAAACAAGGGGCTGCTGTGGCTGCACAGAGAGGTGCAGGATCTGTAGGAGGAGTTCTGTACTCTTCCCTGCTGTTGACTGCTGGGATAGAGGGGGGCAGAGACAAGCCTCTCCGCGGCTGCATGGAGAAGCACAGGATGTGGCAGAGGAGTTCTGTCCTCCTCTCTGCTGCCGACTGTTGACACAAGGTGGAGGCAGAGATAAAGGGGGTGCTGCAGCTGCAAAAAAGGTGCAAGGGCCACATGAAATGGCCTGACAGGCTGAAATCGGCACACGGGCCTTGTGTTCAACACATGTGTGCTAGAGCGTATTATGAAAAAGCACAATCTATGAGGACTGTATAAAAACTCTCTCATTTAGGAATTGTGAAGGGTCTCCTATACCAGGTTTTGTGTTGTTTGTATTATTAGTAGATGTTATCATTTGTTACTTTAAGAATGGAGAAAGTTTTAAAGACAGTAGATAAAAAAAAACTAGTATCTTAATATTATAAATGGTTTAAAGAATCTTCTGTGCGTACTTGTCAAATGTGCTGCTTCCAAACCAATTCAATTCATCAAAGTTTAATTTCAGAGGACAATTAATCTGTCATAAGGCAGAGAGTAAGACAGAGACATTATCATTCTTCTTATTGCTGTCACTCATTATGTCATGGAACTTTTGGTAGGGAGCCCTGGTGTTGTCAAGGTTGTCAGCACAGGTCTCAAGAAAAAAAAGTGTTTTTGCTCAGTAAAAGGTTACATGTACAGATAAGCAAACTTCAAATCTTCCACGCCAACAATTCTCCCAATTTTACTCATTTTGGGGCAGATAAACCTACTACAGCTCTAGGGCAATTTACACATTTTTCTATTATGAGCTTTATGGGTTATCTATTATTTAGTTAATGACATTGAGTTTTAATTTCATCTATTCTCTTCAAGGTTTAAAATGCACTGTCCCGCAATGGTTTATAATTTAATTCGTTTGTAAACTTTTTTTTTTTTTCAATTTTTTAACCTCTATAGTTAGAAAGAAACTTGGGTTACATCTTGAAAATATTATTTAGTTAAAAATTCACGAAAGACCAAAAGTCAGCAAAAACCTAGACAAAGGAGTGGCTGTGGACATAGTATACCTGGACTTGACAGACAAACTAATGAGAAAATTAAGGTGTATAGGCTTAGAATATTCAGTCTGTAGATGGATAGAAAACAGGCGTAAAGACCATATTCAGATAGTAGTGATTAAAGGGGTTGTAAAGGTTTTTTTTTTTAAATAACAAACATGTCATACTTACCTCCTCTGTGCACAGAGCGGCCCCGATCCTCCTCTTCTGCGATCCCCCAGCGGCGCTCCTGGCTCCTCCCCGCATCGAGTGCCCCCTCGGAGACCCGTATTCCAAGGGGACACTCGTGTGGGCACGCTCCCGAGTCCTGCTGCTGCATCCATTGACTCAGGACACAGACAGCAGGACTCAGTATAACCCACCCCCCCCCCCCCCGGCTCCGGTGTCACTGGATTTGATTGACAACAGCGGGAGCCAATGGCTGTGCTGCTATCAATCTATCCAATGAGGACCAGAGACAGCGACTGGAGCTTCTGTGCTTCGATGGAACGATCGGGTTCTGGTAAGTAAAAGGGGGGCTCTGGGGGGGCTGCTGCACAACAGAAAGTTTTTCACCTTAATGCATAGAATGCATTAAGGTTAAAAACCTTGAGGGTTTACAACCCCTTTAAGGGGGGAAAACAATCTAGCAAATAAAAAAAAATAATAGTATAGCGTATACAATTGCATCTTAAGTCATATTGTAATTGAATGGTGTTAAAAATTAACTTTCCTTTTCAATCTGCAGTGCTGTAATATTCTGTAAAATACAATGCAACATGGCTACCTGGGGGTATTCTGTACACAGATGGTGTACAAAACGCCCCCCAGATATGTCATTTCCTGCTTGTGTGATTGGCTCACTGATTTTCCAAGAAGTCTGCACTAAAGCTGGCCATACATTTTACAGTTTTCTTATTCAATAGCCTTTAAATTTACCTTCAACTACGGTATGAAGTGCAAGGCCCTGCCTGATTGCATACAAATTGAAAGTGTTTAGGTTTGACCTCCTATTATAGGGTTTTGGTGAATCTAAAGGAAAAAAAAAAGAATTGCATAATATATGGCCAACCGTAGATACAAATCAAATATTTGGCATCAAATAGTAAACTAGTGCAGCGCAAATAAAACACATCATGTACTGTAAGCCTGGGTTCACACTCTTGCGATGAGGGAACCAGCGCGATTCCAGTGCGGGTTCCCACATCGCATCTCCCCCGCAGGCAGTTCACAATGCCCTCTGTGAACCGCTGTGGGTGTCAATACAAAGTTAATGATACCCCCATATCAGTTCACAGATCGCAGTGCGAACTGTGGATTCAGACAGGAATCGGATGCGATACGATTCCAGTGTGGGAAAAAAAGTCCCTGCATAAACTGTATGGCTGAACTCGCATTGCACAGACATCGCATGTGATCTGCAAAGCAATGCGGTGCGAATCACATGCTATGTCTGTGTTCACATATGTGTAAACCTAGGCTTAAAGATCATAGAGAATGATTAAAAAAGATCCAAAACAGTCCATAGAAATTCATAGGAAGAAGATCCTGGATGGTGCAAAAGAAGTGCTTCAAGATAGGCATGCAGGTGTCACATAATGTGCAGCACCCCCACCGTACATACACCGTTCACTATAAGAACCTGAGCCAACAAGATGGTCAACCAAGCATTTTCTGTCAAGCTCCTGATTGACAATCTGAATCCCAGATAGCAGTTCCTCCATGGGATTGTTAAAGCGGAGCTCCACCCTAAAGTGGAACTTCCACTCATCGGATTCCTCCCCCCCTCTGGTGCCACAATTGGCACCTTTCAGGGGGGAGGGGGGTACTGCTGGGCTCTGAGGAAGAGGCTTTGTGCTTTGAAATGCGTAAGCCGGCAGTGGCCCTCTTTACATCCTCGGTGATCTTGTGGAGTGTGGTTTCGAGCACCTCTTACAGCTGCCACTTACAAGAAACTTTGTTGCAATGCGATTTTCTCTGCTACAATTGTGAGTAGTATTGATGTTTTATTTTTAATAAAAATCTATCCTAATGATAATACACTAGGCTGGTGCACCCTTGTTTCTCTTCTTCTAGGGGGGTACAAATACCTGTCTAAGACAGGTAATTGCACCCACTTCCGGGCATAGACTCTGCGGGAAACTGCGGGCATTACGCCACTTACCGCCCCCCCCCCCCCGTTGTGTTCTGGGAAACACACGGCTCCCAGAACAAAGTGGGGACCTGTGAGGATGGCGCTGCGCGACTCGCGCATGCGCAGTAGGGAACCGGGCAGTGAAGCCGCAACCCTCCATTTCCTGATTCCCTCACCAATGATGGCGATGGGGGAAGCCGAGAGACGAGCGATTACTTGTCTTCTGCTGAGGACGTCGCTGGACTCCAGGACAGGTAAGTGTCCATTTATTAAAAGTCAGCAGCTGCAGTATTTGTAGCTGCTAGTTTTTAATATTATTATTTTTTACGGCGGAGCTCCACTTTAATAGCAATATATAAAAGCACATAAACAGAATATAGTGATCTCTGCTAGAAAATCATTTATGCACTGGGCAGAACTTTGTCAGTCCTGCTACTGAAGTCCCGCCCAGGAGGTGATGCTATCTCGGATTCTGGTTGGTTATTAGGAGATTGATAGATCCCCTTTTAGGGAATGTTTGTTCTGTTGGCTCAGTGGGTCATGTTCTTAAGGTGAGCGGCCATCTGTGGATGTTCTGCAAATCATATGACACCTGCATGCCGTATCTTGAGGCACTTCTTTTGCACCATTCGGGATCTTCATCATGAACGGTTTTGGATCTTTTTTACCCATTCTCTATATACTTTTATAGTACATGTGTTTTATTTGCACTGCACTAGTTTATTATTTTATGTTTATTTGGAGGCATTGTGTAATTGGCCTTGAGTGTTCAGCTGCATATGTATATTTGTTTCAGTCTTGTTTGTGCTGATTAGTTTTGCAAATTTTTGGCATCCCCTCAACAAAAATTGCATTTTTGGTGAGATACTCCCAAAGGAATATCCTATCCCATCTAAAGCTGGGTACACACAGACCAAATGTTGGCAGACAACAGGCAGTTATAAAAAATGTCCGACATTCAGCCAGTGTGTATGTCAGTCTGTCCGAGAGAAGCTGGCCACTTGACCTGCTTCTGTCGGGTGAGCATGCTGGAAAACCAGCATCCGGCTGACTCATGATCAGCGCTCTCATCCAATGGCAGAGAGCGCTGATCGGAGTGTTCTGGCTGGGGGGGGGCATCCCCCTGTCAGTACACAATAGCTCAGTGGGGGAGATCGCTGAACGAACCTCGCATGGTTAGTACAGCGGCTCCGACCGAAGCTGACTGTTTTTATTTCCATTCAAACTAATTGTGTGTACCCGACTTAAGGGGATGCAGGAATTGCCAAATCACTCACATCCACTCTGCACCAGTGGCAGCTGGTGCTCCATTTTGGAAGGGGGCGGCAAACAAACCAGCCACCAACCCCCCCGGTCGGTCCCCCCATGTCGCTCGTTCGTCCGTCTGCCCACCAGCCCTGCACTTACCCCTGAAGTGAAGGACACGTCCGTATCCAGGGAGATGTAATCCCGCGGAATTCAGGAAACAGTGTATTATTGAATATTATTTTGCTATTGTCACACAAGTTGGTGCATAGATTAGGGGGGCGGCGCCCCTGCACCCCATATCAACATGCTGCCACTACTCTGAACATGGGCACAGACAGACAGACTATTTCTCCAGAATAACAAAAGTGGAGTTATTCTTTAACCACTTCCATACCGGCTTTTTATACCACTTCCATACCGGACCTATTCTAGCACTTCTCTCCTATATATACAAATCATCATTCTTTTGCTAGAAAATTACTCAGTACCCCGAAACATTATATATGTTTTTTTATCAGACACCCTAGGGAATAAAATGACGGTCATTGCAACTTTTTTTCTTGCACGGTATTTGCACAATCATTTTTCAAACGCCTTTTTAAAAATAAAAAAAAATGGTTTCATGAATTAAAAAAATAACAAAACTGTAAAGTTAGCCCAATTTTTGGGGAAAATATGAAAGATGATGTTACGCCGAGTAAATAGATACCTAACATGTCACGCTTTAAAATTGCGCACACTCATGGAATGGCGCCAAACTTCGGTACTTAAAAATCTCCATAGGCGACGCTTTAATTTTTTTTACAGGTTACCAGGTTCGAATTACAGAGGAGGTCTAGTGCTAGAATTGTTGCATGCACTCTAACGCACGCGGCGATACCTCACATATGTGGTTTGAACGGCGTTTACATATGTGGGCGACTTACGTGTGCATTCGCTTCTGATCGTGAGCTACCGGGGACAGGGGCGTTTTAATAATTTTTATTTTTTTACTTATTTTTTTTATTTTTTACACTTATTTTACTTTTTTTGTTTTTGATCACTTTTATTCCTATTACAAGGAATGTAAACATCCCTTGTAATAGGAATGTGTGTGACAGGTCCTCTTTATGGAGAGATGCGGGGTCAATAAGACCCCACATCTCTCCTCCAGGCTGGAAAGCATGAGATCGTGAATTTTTTTTCACTGATCTCATACTTACTAGCCGCAATGGAGGTTTTCTTTACATTTGAGGACCCGGGCGTGACGTCATCACATCGCGCCCGGGCCTCCGACAATCATAGAGATGACTGGTGACCATCTGGTCACCAGTCATCTCTATGCTCATCACGTGACCCACCACCGGCGCCGGAAGATTCTCTCCGGGTCCCCGATCGCACGGGAGAGCCCGGAGAAGCACCGCTATGATCGTTCTTATGGTGCACAGAATCGCCGGCACGTCAAAAGGATATCTGAATGATGCCTCTAGCTGCAGGCATCATTCAGATATCCCCCTTCAAACCCAGGACGTCATATGACGTCCACCCAGGATGGGAGATCCCATCTGTGGACGTCATATTACTATGGCTGGGTAGGGAAGTGGTTAAAGTAAACTTTAAACTTTAGGGACTTTTTTTTTTTTTTATAGAGAAAATGTGAATTTATTGAATTTTTTTTGTACCAATTTACACAATATTTTATGCACTGGTTTGGAATTTGACTTAAAAGAGGCAGTACACTTTTTCACAGGGTTATAACCCTTGCCAGGTTTTTTTGCCACCTGCGTGCTATTGGACTGATTTCCCTTTACTGCCTGTCCCATAGCCAAAACAGGAAGTGAGAGGATCCCTGGTTACCAGAACTAGTGTTCCCATTGGAAGATTTTTTCCTATGACTGTTCTGGGGACAACCCAATATTTGGGATTTTGACAAAGGAACTAAAAAAAAATCTGTACTGATAAAAAATGCAGCATTTTTTATAGCCATGTGCATGACTTTTTGTTAAACCTTTTTGTTCAATAAATAATAAAAAATAAAACTAATCACTGTAACTGATAAAAATAAGTTAGCTGCAGTTGGGATTTTTTTTTTTGCTTAAAGTCCAACTAAAACTATATGTCCATCCAAAGTTACCCTGTTCACAGACTGGAGCAGCTGTTCACCTGGAGTGTCACTTCAAGCTGACTTTTTTGTCTTTTATTGAGATATGCAGCATCATTGCATCTGTCAATCTAATGTTTTACACGCTGGTCTATTTATATCTCCTATAAAATTCTGTATAAAATATTTCATGTTCCTTCAAGAAATATAAAAGCTCCTTTTGTGTTAGAGTATGTACAATATTTAATACTATATTTTTCACAAACCCCTAAACCTGCGCTTGACCTCCAAGGGTTTTTAGTTGTTGTAGCAACCAATTAGAATGTCAATCACAGACACAGTGGCAGGGAAAAAGCTTTTGATTCTTTTACAAAGCAAACCCTTTACAGGCAGGAAAATGTCCATTAAACCACATGTTAAGAAGACAGTGGTAAGTGGCTGCTTACAGTGAGTAAATGTTGTCACCTTGGAACAGGAAGTGAGTAACTGGCAGGATCGGCAGGTGGGAATAAGAAAAAAAGCCTGAAAAAAAAAAAGAAACCACAATATCTAAAGACTGGTAGGCTGCAATATTTTACATTTTTGATTTTGAGCCTAGATATGTTTTAGGGGTTACTCACACCAATTGCATTGGGCTGCACTGGGCAGCCTTGCTCAATACAGTCCCAACGCATAGACAAGGCAATTTGCCCCGAGTCCCATGGGGTTGACTAACCGCTTGCCGACTGCCTCACGTAGATATACGTCGGCGGAATGGCACTGGCAGGCAAAGCAACGTATATATACACGTTGCTTTGAATCTGCAGCCGCCACGGTCTCCGTGACTGTGCCCGCGGGCAGGGCCGTTTGAAGGAATTTGGGGGCCCCAAGCAAAATGGACATGGAGGCCCCCCCCCCCCGCGCAATCACGCAAAGCCTACAGGAACCACAGCATAGCGATACAGTTTAAGCTCACCCACACTTTATATAAATAAAAAAGGTTTACAGTGCAAATACTGCTGTTGCATATAATCCAACATACTTAAAACACATACACACTCACATTAACATTAAGATGCTGCTTAGGACTGTTTATGGACAGTGGGATGGACAGGGGGACTCCGCACTGTAATATCCACATCATCTCCCCCACTGTAATGTCCACATCATCTCCCCCTGTAATGTCCACATCTCCCCCACTGTAATATCCAGATCTCCCCCCTGTAATGTCCACATCTCCCCCACTGTAATATCCAGATCTCCCCCCTGTATTGTCCACATCTCCCCCTGTAATGTCCACTGTTAAAATAATAAAAATATTCAAAAATAATTATGGAGCGATAAAGTCTCTAATAGTTCCACAAATAAAATAGTAAATAAGTTTTCTTGAAAAGTAGTAAAGAATCTGTCAGTCTTTCTATGGCTCCACAAGCATGTACTTGTACATGATTTCTGTTCTGTCCAGTAATCCAGGCCAGGATTAGGATCCCTGAATATTCGTGCGCTTTTCTCCAGTAAACAACTTCCTGGTCACAGCAGCCTGCTTCTCCATCCCAATCCCCACTATTGGAGAAATGTCCAGTATCAGGGTTTTTTATTTTTAAATAAAAAAAATAAAAAACCCTGATACTGGACATTTCTCCAATAGTGGGGATTGGGATGGAGAAGCAGGCTGCTGTGACCAGGAAGTTGTTTGCAGCCGCGCACTAATATTCAGGGATCCTGATCTGGCTGGACAGAAGAACAGAAATCATGTACAAGTACATGCGTGTGGAGCCAAAGAAAGACAGATTCTTTACTACTTTTCAAGAATACGTATTTACTTTTTTATTTGTGGAACTATTAGAGACTTTATCACTCCCTTAAAAAGTCATTCACTGACTTACCCTTTCCAGAGGCACTGTCTGGCGGGCAAAATATGATCCGACCGCAATGGGAGTTGTAGCACGCCTGCGCTGCCCTCCTGAGTGACTGTGACTGACACTGACTCCTCCCCCCAGGAGCAGGGAGCATCAGCACGTAGCCGCCGTTGTGGACTACAACTCCCATAAGCAATAGCGGCGGCCTGTCACCGCCGGGTGTACCAAGATGGCCGCCGCTCCGGAGCTAGGCCGAAGCCGCGGCCTTTCCTAAGGCTGCAATCCGCGGATCGGCTCCGGGCGAAAATCGAGGACAGTGACAGGCAGCAGGCTGGGGCCCCAGGCCAGTTCGGGGCCCCAAGCAATTGCTTGTTTTGCCTGTCCTGTTCCGACGGCCCTGCCCGCGGGACACACAGACTCGATGTCCGCCAGTGTGCCACGAAGAGGCAGAATTGGGCATGCCTGTGTAAACAAGACATCTCCCTGTTCTGCCTAGTGACAGGACACTGATCGTTTGCTCCCTCTCATCGGGAGCAGCGATCAGTGTCGGGTCACAGTAAGCCCAGCCCCCACACAGTTAGAATCACTCCCTAGGACACACTTAACCCCTTCCCCGTCCCCTACTGGTTAACCCCTTCACTGCCAGTGTCATTTCCACAGTAATCAGTGCATTTTTATAGCACTGATCGCTGTATAAATGACAATGGTCGCAAAATAGTGTCAAAAGTGTCTGATGTGTCCGCCATAATGTTGCAGTCACAATAAAAATTGCAGATCGCCGCCATAACTAGTAAAAAAAAAAATGCCTTAAAACTACCCCCTATTTTGTAGACGCCATAACTTTTGCGCAAACCAATTAATAAACGCTTATTGCGTTTTTTTTTACCAAAAATATGTAGAAGAATACGTATCGGTCTAAACTGCAGAAAAAAAAATGTTTTTTATATATTTTTTGGGGATATTTATTATAGCAAAAAGTAAAAAATATATTTTTTTCAAAATTGTCGCTCTATTTTTGTTTATAGCGCAAAAAATAAAAACTGCAGAGTTGATCAAATACCACCAAAAGAAAGCTCTACTTCGTTTGGGAGCCATGTTGCACGACCGCGCAATTGTCAGTTAAAGCGACGCAGTGCCGAATCGCAAAAAGTGGCCCGGTCTTTTGGCAGCCAAATCCGGGGGCTGAAGTGGTTAACTAAGGCTCCATTCACACCAATGTGTTTTTTTTTATGCTTTTTGAGGAATTGCAGGACCTTCTTTTTAACATGAGTTCCTATGGAACATGTTCATATCAATGCATTTTTGTGCCTCTGCGTTTTTGGAAAGAGTCAGGGACTTTTTGAAATGCAAAACGGTGATTTTTTTGCAGTTTTGGTTCAATAGACTTCAATGGACAAGCTGCAGAAAAGCATCAAGTGCATTTTTACAGCGAATTTTCTGTGATTTTCGTTTTGCGTTTTTAAATCTGCCCAACAACAAATATGCCCCAAAAAAGTATTAAAAATGCAAACCGTAAATCGCAGCAAAATTGTGGTAAAAAACCCCTGCAAAAAGCAATGCAGAAAAGCTCAAAAGCAACATGCATAGGTGTGCATTGAGCCTAAAAGCTAATAAGCAGTTCACTTTGCAAGAGAAGTTATACTTTGCAAGGGGATTGTCCCCAGAGTTTAGTGAATAAGGTGAAGCTCTGCTGGCTTCCATCATCCAATCACATGCAAGAAAAAATGCAGTTTTTAATTTTACTTGGTTATTCTTCGCAAAGTGAAATTTCACCACATTATCCAAGCTCTGGGGTAAATTCCCTTGCAAGGTGCCACTTTCTTAGCCAAGTAAGTAGTCTATCTGTCTTTAGTAAACCAACACCTATGAGCTACATAGAGCATGCTGCATTCTTGCATATTGCAATTAACAATGTAAACATGAATAAAAATTGTAGCATTTCAATAAAGTTAAGGAAAAAAAAGACGAGTAAAGGTAAATGTTTGATTCTTCATTACCCAGCATTGGCACTGCTCCCTCCATAGTGTGAAAGCCCTACATGTAAATCTTCTCAAATTCAGGGCAAAAAAAAGTGTTTCTCTTAGACATGGGAGCCGTCAAAAAATTTGTTTTGTTCCGTTCCGTTCCGTATTAAAAAAAATCGTAATTCGTAATTCGTGTACGGAATTCAATTCGGATTCGTACGAAATACGAATTTCGTACGATGCGTATAACAAACGATTCGACCGGAACGAACGAATGATTCGACCGGAAATGTGCTTCCCCCACCCAATTCCAGCAGCAATCTTCTCTCTATAATGTCGAATCTTTTCTCTCTATAATGTTGAATCTTTTCTCTCTATAATGTCAAATCTTTTCAATTTGGAGCCGAAATTCGTAAACGAAACTTCGTAAACAAAACTTCGTATTTCGTACAGAATTCGTATCCGTAAAAATTCGTAATTCGGATTCGTACAAATGTACGAATTTCGAAAAATTCGTACGAATTTTCGATTCGTACGAAACTAATCGCACATGTCTAGTTTCTCTTTATAGCTTACCTCCGCTAATATTATTGCCTCCCCCCATACTCCCCCTCTGCCATGTATTTGGCGGCGAGATAGCTTGGAGTAGGTGTGTATTTGTAACAAAGGAGGTGGGCCAAAAAGAGTACTTATTATTTTAACCCCTTCCCACCCACGCGATAGCCGGGCGCGGGCTTACTTTGCCCGGGAGGATGTCCATGGATGTCCTCCCATGCCGCCCCCTTTAGCGTGCTCTGTGATCACTGAGTCCTTCAGACTTGGCTGATCACAGATTGGGGTAAAGGACCAATCACAGCAGCTCTTTAGCACGTGATCAGCTGACAAAGAATGACAGCTGAACACGGAAGTAAACAGAAGTCCGTTATCGGCTTTTTTTTCCCTTGCGGTCCCCACATTGCCGTCCAGTGCTGCTAATCAGTGCCCACCAGTGCTGCAAATCAGTTCCCACCAGTGCCACCTATCAGTGCCCATCAGTGCTGCTAATCAGTGCCCACCAGTGCCACCTATTAGTATTTATCAGTGCTGCCAATTAGTGCCCATCAGTGCCTCATCATCAGTGCCACTTATCAATGCTGCCTATCAGTGCCGCCTATCAGTGCCACCTCTCAGTGCCACCTATCAGTGCTGCCTATCAGTTCCCATCAGTGCCACCCATCAGTACAGTCTCATCAGTGCCTCCTGATCAGTGCTCACCAGTGCAGCCTCATCAGCGCACATCAGTGAAGCATAAAAATTACCTGTTTGCAAAATTTGATAACAAACTATGAAAAAAGTTTTTTCATGTTCTGTCTTTTTTCATTTGTTTAGCAAAAAATAAAAAACCCAGTGGTGATTAAATATCATCAAAAGAAAGCTCTAATTGTGTGAAAAAAATTATAAAAAATTCACTTAGTTACAGTGTTGCATGACCGCGCAATTGTGATTCAAAGTGTGACAGCTCTGAAAGCTGAAAAATTGGCCTGGACAGGAAGGGGGTGAAAATGCCCTGTAGGCAAGTGGTTAACCTGCATGGGCAAAATGACAGGTTCCCTTAATTAGTAGGTTATTAAAAATGATTGGTAATACATCCCTTTATACAGTAATTACAGCATAAGGTCAGAGACATTTGTAGCAAAGGTGAGAATTTTGCAAGTGGTGGTTCACACCTTCTATGCATTCAAACCCTTTTTTTTTTTTCCACTAGAACAACCAGTCATAGGATAAATATTATAGCATCTGCCATTATCGCAATGCAGTCCAAGCCTGAGAAACTCGCAACAGAACTTTCAGGGATGCCTGGCACATACATCTTTGTAATGAGGAACCTGTGGCCAATGGAGCGAAATCCTGGGAGCCTCTCTCCGATGAGAACATAAAAATTACATCGTCTTTGTAATTAGAAACTGGCAGAAAATTATGGTAACTTCTCAATAGTTCTGACATTTATTAGTCAGCATAGACCGACTTTCCATCAGCAGTCTGCCACAAGTACAGAACACAGCCCAGAGCCACATTCCTTATGCCTGAGTGATTGATTCCGCTACAATCCTTCTTAATGGTGTTAATCTGAAAATTACTAAGCCGTTTTGGGTAATAATTAATTTTTAAAGGGTTGCAGAATTTTTTCCCTGTAACATCTCCTGCTGTATCATCTCTACCACCAGGTGGCTCCTAATTATTGAGGATAGGTCAGCTGGACCTGTTCCACTTGGTCTAATTCAAAACGCCTGTTACAATGCTGTGCACCTTTCTTTATATTGCTGCATAAATCTGGTTTACAGGACCACGTCCTGTCTCATGGTTTCCAGCAAAAAGGAAAGGGAAGATTTAATATCGCATCTCAAAAATAGGCATTCGAGAAAGGGGAAAAAAAAAGTGTTATAAAATAACAGAGGGAAATAAAATGCGAGGGAGGACAGTGTGTGAAGTTGGCAGTCTAGCTGTAAACTTGTATTTAAGAGGAGTGGGAACTGCTGACATGAGCGCTTGCTTCTCTCTCTAGCGTACTGATAAGATCAGTAGTCAGTGTAACTTGGATGGAAGAGAGAAGGAAATGAATACAGTGTGCAGAAGTCAGCATGAATGTGACCTGGCTGCCATATGGAGGGAGAGTGCGCGGGTCCAGTACTTGGAGGATGCAGGAAAGAGACAGCAGGTTAATGCAATGCCAAGATTCTTTAGAATGCATTGCAAACCACACGTTCAGTTAGTAATAGATACATATTTCCTGTCCTGGATAACACTGTTGCTATATAGTAAAATTAAAGTGGACCTTAAAGTAATTACATACTGTATTCTTAACAAGCAGTAAGGGCCCAGTCACCATTTGCGTTGGGACCACCTGTGTTGTAATGCTGACCAGCACACTGCTGTAGCACCCTCATAAAGTTAGTTACCGTATATACTCGAGTTTAAGCCACCCGAGTATAAGCCAAGGTACCTAATTTTACCACAAAAAACTAGGAAAACTTACTGACTCGAGTATAAGCCGAGGGTGAGAATGCAGCAGCTACTGTAAGTGGAAGAGGGTCAACAATGCCCATTTGCATGCCTCACTGTGCCCATTGCAACCAATGCCCCATTGCAACCTCACTGTGCCAACCTCACTGTGCCAGTTGTCCCTGTGCCCAACCTCACTCTGCCCATTGGCACCTCACTGTGCCCATCCTTACTGTGCCAATCCTCACTGTGCCCATCGTCCCTGTGCCCATCGTCCCTGTGCCCATCCTCACTGTGCCCGTTGTCAGTGTACCTGAAATTGAGAGGCTGCGGGCGTCCATTCATTGTTTAAAACTCACGGCTTCCTCCTGGTCTCTTCCGTGATAGGCGTTTCTCAGCAGACACAGTTCCGCCTATCACGAACATTCTCTCATCCTCGGACTCGGTTTCCCAGCAGACACTGTGTTCAATATTCCGCCAATCACGGACGTCCTCTTGTCCGAGGATGAAAAGGCGTCCGTGATTGGCGGAACACTGAACACAGTGTCTGCTGGGATGGGTGAGGATGAGAGAACATTTGTGATAGGCGTTTCTCAGCAGACACAGTTACGCCTATCACGGAAGGGACCAGGAGGAGACCGCGAGTTTTAAACGATGGACGCCCGCAGCCTTTCAATATTTTCAGGTACACTGACTCGAGTATAAGTCGAGGGGGGCATTTTCAGCCCCAAAAAAGGGCTGAAAATCTCAGCTCATACTCAAGTATATACGGTAATTTGCTAGTAGGATAAAGGCATTTTTTTTTTATCTCCTCTGTAGCCAGTGAAACAAAGTTTTATTGTGTTTGGCTGTTCTGGGCTCTGCTGGTTGCAGGCTTTACTGCTTGTTGGTAAGTTGCAGCGTGGTGCAAAGACAATAATTCACACAGGGAGGTGCAATAGAACTGGTAGGAATGAAAAACAGTTCACAACAAGTCCAGTAAGAGAGCCACCCAACCATGCACACATACAGTTCAGTAGGGTGACAGAGTAGATTCCAGCCAGAATGACAGTGTTTGTTGAGAGGGGACCAAATGCAACCTGGCCATCTGGTCCTAATTGGGAATTGGTCCAGAGATGAGGCCCTACACTTACCCTCCTTCTCAGGAAGCTTTCCCCAGTGCTGTTACTGTTCCTCACAGACGGGGTACCTGTACCTACTCTGTCCACTTGCCAAAGTGTGCCAAAACCCAGGAGCCAGGGCTTTAAATAGGCTCTGCGTGACCCAAGATGGTGGCTTGAGTCACATCAGGTGGCAGCATCCAATAGAATAGCTTCCCCAGTGACCCAGGGAACCATAGAGGAACTTTGCTCCTCCTGACTTCCTCTCCAGCAACAGTGCCACTGTGGCCAAGCGCCAACTGCTGGGAGACAATAGATTACACCTACATGTTTCCCCCTGTTTTTTTTTTTTTTCCATAAAGATTTTATTTAAGAAAATAAAATAACATTACAGCCAATATCAAGCATGACAATGAACGCACAAAAAAAATAAAAATACATACACAGGACAGCTTAGGCTCTACAAGGAAGACAGAAACCTCCCGTACATGTCTAACAAACCTCATGATATACTTCCCACAAATACTATTGACACAGTCGCTCCTAGGAGCAGAAAGATTTTCAAGAGTTAACCGGTGATGAAACTATGTCATTCGAGGTAGGACCCAGTGCTACCAGGTCTATCCAGCGTATTGGGAAGTAGAGGCCTAAGTAACTGTAGTTCAGAGCCTATCTGATAGCTTCAAGAACAGTCCCTAAAGGGGTGCCCATCTCGAGATTGATGATTATAGGGGCCACCCGTAAGTAACCCCGATGCCCCCAAATCCGCACATCATCAGATTGGGCGTAGACAGAAAAAAAAAAAAGGGGGAAAGAGAAGAAGAAGAAAAAAAGAGAAGAAAAGGGAGGGGAAAAAAAAAATTAACCTAACAAAAAAAGAACGAGAGAAAGAAGGTATGAAAGAGGGGAGGGGTGGGGGGGGGAGTAGGAGGGAGAATTCCCAGGGAAACTACCAGGAGAGGGGGTGGGGGAACCACCATCTACCCTCTCCGTCCAGTCTGACACTGGAGTAATACGGTCATATCTTGCAGTTTCTATGTGTCAGCCAAGAGAGTCTCTGACACGGGATCCGGTCAAACGCTCCTTGATAGCAGCGCCTGATATTCAGCAGATTTTCTAAATTTGAACCAATCATCCCAGGTAAACGAAAATTTTGAGATCCTATCTTGTGCAGTGTATATCAGCTCCTCTATCGCTGCAATGTGATTAATACGTGTTACCCATTCCTTCATAGACGGTGGCACTGTGGACCTCCAATGGACGGGTACACACAGTCTGGCCACGTTTATCATGTGAATCGCTACTGAGTTGCGGTAACTCTTCCTGGATATTTTGGAGAAGTGAAGAAGATACTGTGCCGGAGAGAACTCCAGCGGGAGCGAGGAGATCTCTGTCGTCGCACTATGCACCTCACGCCAATATGGCTGAATCAGTGTGCACTCCCACCAAATATGGAGAAAAGTGCCCAAGTCCTTGCCACATCTCCAGCACCGGTCAGTTACATTCGGAATAAATTTATGGAGAAGGTCAGGTGTCTTATACCACCGCGATCTGATCTTGTACCCATTCTCCTGTGTATTCACATTCAGGGAGCCCTTATGGATAAACCAATGAACTCGTTCCCAGCTTTTCTTCTCAATCGTTCTGTCTAACCTCGTCTCCCAAAAGGCGTGCTCCGCTTGCATGGAAACAAAGGGTTCTCTTAACATTGAGGCATAAAGCAGCGAGATCACATGCCTCTGGGGAGGCGGGCCAGAGCATAAGGACTCGAAAACCGTAGGCGGTTTTGTAAAGCATCCTCTCTTAGAAGGGTGACCAAGAAAGTGTTTTATCTGGAGGTAAGCCAAAAAGGGGAAGGACTTGGTCGGGGATAAAGAAGCTAGTTCTTTATAATCAAGAAATCTGTCCCCAGAAAAACAATGTCTGGCTTGCAAATCCGAACGTGACCATTCCCTCGCCAGATAAGATCTATCCATTCCAGGCACAAAGTCTGGATTACCCCTCATAGGGGTCAACCCGCACTCCGTAGCGGAAACCGCGTGAGCCCTACAGGCCTGTTCATACGCCGAAAGAGTAGCACCCACAAGGGGGTGGAATTGGGTGTCAGACGTCCAGTACGTCCTAGTAAACCATGGGACCTTACCCAGCTCTGCTCCCGTAATCAGGTTCTCCAAGAGAACCCATCCCTTACAGCGAGCATGTACCCGCCAGTCCACAATACGCGCTAGATGAGCAGCCCAGTAATACCTCTGTAGGTCCGGGAGACCAATACCTCCCCCCAACTTTGGCAGCACCAACTTAGCCCATCCGATTCTCGGTGCCCTGGCTCTCCAAAGGAACTTCCTACAGATTCTCTTATAGGTCACGAAGAAAGAGGGTGGCAGGTGTATCGGAATTGTTTGAAACTTGTACAGCATGCGGGGAAGCACCGTCATTTTCAAGATGGCGGCTCGCCCGAACCAGGAGATCGTGGGGGCATCCCACCGAAGGAGATCTTGTTCAATAGCTTTCAGCTCTGCCAAAAAGTTTTTTCCATAAAGGTCTGTCAGTCGGCCAGTAATCCGGATGCCTAGGTAGGTAATGTCATCCGTCTTCCACCGAAAGGGAAAGTTCTCTTGACACAGATCAGCAAGAGACGAAGGTAACGAGACATTGAAGGCGAATGATTTGGAATAATTAATCTTTAGATTCGAAATAGTTCTGAAGAGGTCAAGGGCTTGTATCAAGTTAGGCAAGGATGTTAAGGGGGACGAGAGAAAGAGCAGAATGTCATCCGCAAAAGCTGCAAGCTTGTATTCTCTTTGCTGAATTTCAATGCCCCTGATATTGGGGTTCTCCCGGATGCAACGGAGAAGAGGTTCCAGGGTGAGGATATACAGAATGGGGGAAAGAGGACAGCCCTGCCTGGTGCCGTTGTGGATGGAGAAGGCATCTGACAAGTGGCCATTGACTCGAACTCTAGCAGTCGGGTTCGTGTACAGAGCTCCGATATAAGCCCGCATTGTAGAGCCCAATCCTAGGGCTTCCAGTGTCAAGTCCATGTAGTCCCAGGCCACTCGATCAAAGGCCTTCTCCGCATCCATGGACAGGAAAAAACCTTCTTTTTTGGATGAGGAGAGCCAATGATGCAAATTAAGGGCCTTGATGGTGTTGTCCCTGGCTTCTCTGCCCGGGACAAAGCCCACTTGATCAAGACCCACCCAGGTCGGCACAAAGTGAACTAATCTGTTCGCCAAGATTTTGGAGAATAGTTTCACATCTGTATTCAAGAGCGAGATAGGTCTATAGTTCGCTACATCTGCGGGGTCTTTATTCGCCTTGGGTATTACCGCTATGTAAGCTTCCAGCAGGGTAGCGGATTGGCAGGGGGAGCGTGAGAGAGAGTTGAAGGCTCTGAGAAATCCCGGCGCCAAAAGGTCCGAAAAGGACTTGCAATATTGCGTCGAGAAGCCGTCAGGTCCCGGACATTTGCCCGGCTTAGTGGTTTTTAAGGCTTCTACCCATTCTTCAGAAGTCAGAGGAGATTCTAGGGATAGCCGGTCTTCCGCAGATAGTGCCTTCGGGCTAAATTTGTGCAGAAAATCCTGAATCAGGGTTGTCCGTGCGGCCGCATCAAAAGAACCCCCCTCACTCACCGAAATGTTGTATAGCTTATCATAGAAGGCTCTAAACTGCTGAGCAATATCCTCATTCCTGGAATGGAGTGTACCGTGACCATCTCGAATATGGTGGATTGTAGAAGCGAGAGTGCGCTTCTGCGTGAGCCTAGCAAGCAACCTACCCGGCTTATTGCCTTGCTCATAATACAACTTTTGCGTCAACATCTGTCTTTTTCGCGCTCGCTTGTATAGCTCATCGCGTAAAATAGTCCTCGCGTCTGCCAGTTCGGTCGCCACCTGCAGTGTCAGAGAACGTTTATGCTGTACTTCTAGTCTCCGGATCGTGTCTGTCAAGGACTGAATCAAAGCTTGGTGCTCCCTCTTCCTCCGGGCCGCAATTGAAATCAAGTGTCCCCTCACTACACACTTATGCGCCTCCCATTGAGTCATGGGAGGGACATCTGGGGTGACGTTATGCCGAAAATAGTCACTAATGACTTGTTGGAGGGTGGCTACATCTGCAAGATCAGTAAGAAGTGAAGCATCTAGTCTCCAAATCCTAGTGGACAATTCTCTTTGAGGGAATTGTAGGGTCACGGTAACCGGATGGTGGTCGGAAAGGACCATGTTTTCTATCGTCGCCTCATATAGGTACGTCAGGTCTTTCTGGGAAATAAAAAGGTAATCAAGTCGCGAGTAACGATTATGCGGGGGAGAGAAGAACGTGTAGTCCTTACCCCGGGGGTTAAGGGTACGCCATGTGTCATGGAGGGTGAGAGAGGCCAACCCTAACTTCGCTTGTCTCAAGGGCGCAAAGGGAAGGGACAAAGTTCCGGTGGAAGTGTCGAGGGTTGGGTCCAGGGCCATGTTAAAGTCCCCTCCTAAAATCAAAAGACCATCCTTGAACGACGTGAGTCGCAGAAGCGTGTCCTTCAAAAAGGAGACTTGTCTTGAATTGGGGCAGTATATGTTCGCAAGCGTCACCGGCCTGTCCTTCCACGTTCCTTTCAGGAAAATGAACCGACCTTCAGGGTCAGCCACCTGGTCAGTGAGGTGAAATGCGAGCGACTTTGCGATCAGTATCGCTACTCCTTTTGTCTTGGAATCAGCAGAGGTCGCGTGATAAACGTCAGGGTATCTCTTATTGGTAAGACGTTGAATAGAGCTAGATTTAAAGTGGGTTTCCTGGAAAAAGATGACTTGGGCCCTATGTCTGTGGGCTTCTGCCATAAGGCTGCTACGCTTCTCAGGAACATTGAGGCCTTTGGCATTCAAAGAGAACACCTTGAGAGATAGAGGAGCCGAAGACTGCATGATGGAGGCCATAGGGGTATTCCGGGTGTGGTGACACCCACTCCTAGTAACCTTAAACAGAGAGGGGAGATGGGGGGGAAATACAGAAGGGAAAGGGACGAAAAAGAAAAACAAGGAAAAGATAATAGGGAAAGTAGGAAAAGTACCTATCCTGACCCTGTTCTGATGGTATCCGGACCTTAGAAACCCCGGGCTCTCTTCCACAATAGGGAAGTAACCCCCAACTAGGGGTGTGGTCGTGTACTACCGGAGGTAGCAGTAGTCCCGCTATGCTACCTAATAAGGGAGTGATGAGAAAGATATTGATAGGATTATGGTACAATATGCCGGAGTGTTCAAGAGGGGAAACCCGCCTCCCTTGGGGTGGGGAAGAAGTCTAGAACCCAAACAAACCATTTCTTTGTCTCTTTTTTGCCTTATCGTATACATTACTTCCAGTCATCCGGGCAATATAACATATTATATATGGTACCGGATGGTACTTCGGGTCTATCTTTTGTTTGGCACAATTTAGACAACTATTATGCCCTCAATGGGCAGGGTGCCCCTTATAGATTCATAATGATTGTATAATCACTACAACGGGTGTCCGTTTGAGCCTCCTATCATGTGGACTTGAGTAGTGTCTCTACTCCACTTACTGACCGTTATAATTTGTGCTGATTTTATTGCAATAATGTACCATCTACCTCAAACATGTATTTAACTACTGTGTGTTATGGCGGTTATGGGTCTGCCATGGCACCTGCTATACTTCTCCCAAAAAAAAAACCCCAAGCTACAAACCCTGCTCCCTTGTCCTAGATAATGGGGGGGGTTTGTTTGTACTTGTATTTATGTGGGTTTGCATTTGCATATACTTGGCGCCATGTCTGTCTATTAGCTGTCTGTGGTCCGCTATGTATGTTTTTTCCTGTCACCCACTCCCATACATATCCAAGCCATTTTTCACAACCACTATCATTAAATTTGTTCATTGTTCTCAGATATTGGTACTTGTTCATTAACGTATCAAAATATAAACTATCATATATTGGCCCCTTTAATGAAGTTTGGAGATATATGCACTCAATGCTTTCTGTCCTCCGACATGATATGGAATTAATATATTCCACTTATACTCAGGGGGGACCTGGTCTATAGCCAAACACTATCTATGTTTGTGCACATACACTGCAATGTCCTTTTTTTCTCCTTTAAAATACATGTACTGGGCGGAGTGAGACGAGGGAGGGACGCTATAAGAAGGACCCCTCGCCCTCCGTCACTTATACGTCCAGATGAAGCTACGCATACATCATATGCAAAACTAGTCGACGTCACTTCCGCCCGGACGCCACGCTGCGACGCGGCTTCATGCCCGCACAGTGACGACGAGCCCCGGAGGGAGGGGAAGGAAGAGGAGGAGGAGGAAAGCTAAACAGTTGTGAGTATCAGCTGTGGGACATGAAAAGGACTTAACAAATCCCTCTACACGTACCGCTAAACACAGCAGTACCCTGACACAATTCATGTAAGCCAGGAAGGAGCAGCAAAGTGACTCTATGCGGACGTGGCAGTGCATCCGAGCATCGGAGAAGGGGTAACTTCACTGACAGCCACTACACTTTACTACGTGCAGGTTCACACGTCTTTACCCCTGGTTACTGGCTACTCCAGTATGCTTTACTATCACGAGCAGTGAGGACTGTTCTTATTTGCATTACATCTGTCCCCAGCTGTACTTCACATGTGTTTCTCTGCTTGCTTCCAGGAAGATATTATCTCATGGACACAGCATCCCAACGCTTAGACTATTTTCATTTGAATTGTTCTTTCTCCTCATGACATTATAGTTGGTGAAACGGGACTGCAGCTATCTCCTCACGGATCCATCCAGCTGGCCTTTACCCCTTCTTTCCTCCCCCCCCCCCTCCCCACCCTTCCATCCATTAGGGCTCGAGCTCCCAGGGCCTTTTAGGGAGGGGTCTCTTGGCTCACACACAGCTTTGCTGTTGCCATAATTTTTGATTGTATTGCAATCATCACTTAGACCTCTCCCTGAAACTACCTGGCGTCCGGACGTGTCTTATATGTTTAGGTCACTTTATGTCTGTCCTGTTGTGTATGTGCATTATGTGTTGATCAGTCCATCTTGACTGTTATCGTTTTTATATACACGTTGTCCAGTATCCTGGATATAGTCCACGTTACCATGTAATATTTCTCAATAAATCTATTTTGATAAGTTTGCACAAACTGTTCATGAGCCTCCTCTTTTTCCAATCTCTTGATTGGATAGTTTTTTGTTTAACCCAAACGAACCAACCTACTCCGCCGCCCAGGTCCCCCACACCGGCTTAAAGGTAGCTCAGGGTAAAACACCTCAGTCAAAGGACAGGGATCAGAGGCATGCCACGAAGGCCCATCCATAACAAAGATACCGGGCACCCCGTGGCACCCCCCACCCCCCACCCACAGCTGGACTCAAGTCCCAGCAAAAATTCTGACAGCTACTGAGATCTTAAGATCGTTCCGCACACATGGTACTCAATATCTCACGCCTAAAATGCAGTACTCCACACTGTCTCTCGCAGTCTGGGTTATCCACTATAATGGGGCCCCCGGAGTGCGAGGAAGCCGCGGAGCCCTGTTCAACAACCCTAGATCCCCAAGGAGGAAAAAAAAAATCAAGTCCCCAGGGCTGTTAGAAACCAACTGAAAGGTAAAATGGTAATAAACAATAAGCAAATCCACGAGGAAACCTAACAAGGAAGAGAGGGAGGGTACACCTGGGGCAACCCTCAACGGGAACATGAGGGTGACAGCCCCAGGGGCACCACCCCTCACACACAAACTGACAGGCCCATGGCCCACGAGGGGGTCGCATTTCTGTACCCCCCACGTCTGGGACAAGACCCTGCGGCCAAGAACTAAGGACATGGCTGGAAGTCCCGAGTGTATGACATCCATGTAAACAAAGGGTAGTCATAAGCCAATCTCCAGACCCCCCAAGCATGCTGTAAAGCAGATTTAAAGCAAAGCAAACCCCCCGTAATATTACTACTACATGTTTCAAACAAACATAAACACAACTGCTGCATGAAGCAATCTCCCTGAGTATAAGAAGGCAAGATGATATCACAATAAAGAGATAACATAACACACGAAGAAGGGGGGTAGAGGGGGAAGGACGGGAAGGGTGGAAGGAAATAGGGGGAGAGGGAGGGGAGAAATTTGGATGGAGGGGGAGGGGGAAGGGAAAAGGAGAGGAGGGGGAAGGGGAAGGAGAGTGGGGAAGGGGAGAGGGAGGGGGAAGGGGAGAGGGGAAAGGGAAGGGGGACATGGGGCTCCTATAACATGGGTCAAGGTAAATTGTCATTCCAAATGCGAGTATAGCAAACATCATCTGAACATTTGACAGCAAACCCGCAGCCTCTAGGCATTGTCCGTCCAGCAGAGTGTCACAATCTAGCAAATCTTCGTCAAGGAGGGCAAACAGTGCAAAGGCATATGACTTGAGAAGCAGGCTATGACCCCCCATGGAACAAATGCCCCAAACAGGTGGACAGACATACGTTGCAGCCAGGAGGAATAGCGAGACTAAGAGGTAAAAGCCAACCTCCTCTCCATAGTGCTCCAAAACCTGGGGAGGGGAAACTCAGAGTAACAGTAACAATATCTCACAAAATCAGGGACCCCAAAGCCTGGGGCTAAACCACTTGTCAAAAGCAAACAAAAATAGTGCATGACAGATAATGCAGGCTGCGTAGCGGACACCTGCTATACTCTCTTCAGGGCAAAATGGTGATCATAGCTTCCTGGAAGGGAATGTAAGGGGAACCGTGTTATAGTGATGAGGCCTGTTTGATCAACATCAGGGGAGAATGAGTTCAAAAAAGAAGGGGGGAGGGGGAGTCAGGAACCAGCTCAGCGGACCATTCTCAGTATCTTCAGTGATCCGTCTTTCGCCGGGCAGATGACGGCGACGCTCGCAGGCTTTCATCCGTTTCCATGTCCCCTCGCTCCCGTGGCGAGGGGGCGTCCGAAGATCTGCGCCTCCTTTGCCGATGCCTTTGCGACCGCGGGGTTTCGCTGGGTCGGGTGGAAATCCAGGGCTCTTGCTGCAGAAAGGACCCATACCAGTCAGGAACACTGACCTCAGGGATACCTAGGGTGTCACAAAACTGCTGCAAGTCAGCTGGTATCCTCAGAAAGGCGGTACGGTTCCCAGCTGTCGCCTGAAGGCAGAAGGGGAACTTCCAGCGATATGGGATACGCCTGTCCCGCAGGACTTGTAGCAGAGGGCGTAGGTCTCTTCTATGTTGTAGAGTAATAGCAGAGAGATCCTGGAACAACTGTATGCGTGCCCCCTCATACTCCAGATTTGCCTGATTACGAGCTAAACTCAGTATGTCCTCCTTCTGGATGAAATTCACCAGGCAACACACAATGTCCCTAGGGGGGTCCGTATCTCTGCCCCTGGGCCTAAGTGCTCTGTGGCACCTCTCCATCTCTACTGGGGCATCAGGCAGCCTGCCCAGCAGGGTATTAAAAACGGCCCAGACTGCCATTTGTAATTGGGGCCCCTCCACCGATTCAGGTATTCCCCTAATACGCAGGTTACGCCTGCGACCCCTATTGTCTAAGTCCTCCATGTGACGGTGCATGTCCATGAGGTGTTGTACCTGAGAGGTGGAGGCTCATTGGACTTGGTGGATGGCCGCCCCGTGCGTCATGGCGGTCGACTCCACGTGTTCTAGCCTGGTAGCCACTGCTCTAATCTCGCCTTTCAGGTCGGAGACCGCCGCGAGTAGGGAGATCTTAATGTCCTGGGCCACCTGCTGCAGGTCGGCCATACTCAGTGGAGGAGGGGGATATCCTGCAGCCATACCTGGGAAGCTTGCGGAGGCAGAGGGGGGAACCGCGGGGAGCGCCAAACTCGAGTCCGAGGCTTGAAATGTGGCCTGTGCGTCTGCCGGCTGAGTGCGGAACATCGCCGGGATAGTCTTGCTCAGCTGAGTCGAGGGATCCAACTGCTGCTTGGGTGACCGAGGAACTTCTCCCGGTCATTGTGGCGGTTCAAGACTGAGGTATTAGCTTATTAAATGCCGGTACAGGAGATCCGAGCGGCGGAGCTCTCCAACTATGCTGCCATCTCGCTCCGGTGCCAGGCCACGCCCCCTTCCCCCTGGTTTTTAGTGAGTTTTAGAATTTTGTGGGTTGTAGAGGCAGACCCTAAACTTGCATATTCATATAGCCTCTGCCAATCTCTGGAAGGAAGAGTGACCAGTACAGGGCTAATGTGTGTATAAATAAGCTGGGACCTAGAACAGAAGGGTCCTTGTCCTGGTTGAAGAAGACCCAGCCTGAGGGTTATGACCCTCTGGGTCACTTAGCTGAAGTTTGCAGGAGACTATTGGGGTCCTAGCTTAAGGAACGCTGAGGGGCCCATGTCTAAAGTTGCTGGGAGCAGTTTGTAGGAAGTTTACAAAGGATCTGACCTGGAGGCTCACAACACAGGAGCTGGCTGGCACCTAGAGATGGTCCTTGTTAACCATTAAAGGGACTGCTTCAAATTTGCTGGCTCAGGTTTGCTCTTGCATTAAAAATCCACTAAGCTGTAGTTCACCTATCACTTGTCTTAAGAGGGGTTTCACCCAGAAGAGTAAGTCATAGCCAGAGAGTGTCCTCTATTATACATTGTACTGATTTTGGAGTATCCTAAGGCTTAACCCGCACCCTACCCAAGTTCAATCCACATTAAACTACAAAAATACATGCACTGCCTGTTTTTTGAGTTGTGAGACTGTGGAACTGCTGTGTGCCTGGCTGCCATGTACCTCATAGGTTAAGGTGACCAGATTTTTAAAATGAAATCCGGGGACATATTTTTTTTTTCTTACTAGTAATGGCGGCAATCAGCGACTCTCTGCCTGTCGCCGCCACTGCCTGCCTCAAAGCCTGTCAAGTCTTAAGCCCTGTACACACGATCAGATATCCTATGGATTTTCGTCTGATGGATTTGTCCATCAGAAATCCGATGAAACTGTTTTCCATCAGTCTTGCCTACACACCATCAGTCAAAAAACCGACCGTTCCAAACGTGGTGACGTAAAACACTCCGATGAGCTGAGAAAAATGACATTCAATGCTACTGAGCATGTGTCGACTTGATTCTGAGCATGCTTGGGTTTTTTATCTGATGGATTTCCCCACAGACGATCGGAAATTGCCATCGGTTTTTTATCCATCAGATAATTTTAAAACATGTTCTATTTTTTAAAACTGATGGAAAAAAGACTGATGGGTCCCATACACGATCGGTTTGTCTGATGAAAACAATCCATCGGACGGTTTTTATCAGTCAAACTGATCGTGTGTACAGGGCTTTACTCTCTGGGCCCCGGCTACTACTGGGTGGGGAGCGGAGGAAGATCACTCCGCCAGGGCAGGCAAGGAGATAAGCAGGCAGGCGGCTGTCCGGGACTTGAGCCAAGGCAGAAGAACATGCGAGCGGAGCTGAATGGGCATGCACCCAAAACTGAAGAAATATTTACTCCGCTCCGACCAGCACATGATCATCAGAAAAGGGCACAGATAATGGAAAAAAATACACCCCCCTAAGCTAGTAGGAGCGGCAGAGCGGGGGTGTGCAATTCAGATTTTTTTTTTTTATTCTGCACTGACTGTCTTTGAAATTGCCCCAGCCCCTGTTCAAATCCAATCCGGGGACAAAACCGGGGACAGACTTGGTTCAGGGACAGTGTCCTCAATCCGGAAACCGGGGATGTCTGGTAACCCTATCATAGGTTTTACCTGGGACAAAACTTCCAGCCTGGTCTGGGGTTTGTGCTAACACTCCCAACACTCCTATGATGTCAAATCACACCACTGCATTGCGATGGTGCGTTCACTGAAAAAAGTATTGCATGCAGTACTTTTTTCAGCTCAGCATGCTGTGGTGGAAACTACTGCATCCCCAACATCGCTGTGTAAATACAACTTACTAAAATGTCAGTTGTGAAAAAATAAATAAAATAAGAGCGCGATCTGCTTCAGCACTGTGTCCTCCTAGCACACCAGGGGTCCTAAAGCTGCAATCACATCTGATCAGAACAATTTTCAGGCATTTTTATTTGAGCATTTTTGCGTGTGTATATAAGCATTTCAGAAACGTATTTCATTTTTACAGTATATATGTATTCAAGCGTCAGGCATTTTTTTTGCCAATGGAATGCACTATGGGGAGCGGACCATTTCTTAAAGGCTCAAAAACGCACCTGAAAAAAACACTTGAAAATGCTTGATTCAAGCATTTTCAAGTGTTTCCATTAAAGTCTATGAGGCCAAAAAACATCCAAATCTGCCTCAAAAGTAGCTCATGTAGCTTTTTTAGCTTCAGGCTTTGAGTTACATATGTCAGAGTGCTTTTATGTGAACAGTCACCATTGTAATACATGGGATTTTGGTTGTTGAGCATTTTGAAGCTTTAAAATAAGTCATCTGTGACTTCTCTAGCTGCTTTGACTGTGAAGTGGTAATTCAAAAGCAAAAGATACTCAAAGTTCACAACAAAGACTCTAAAGTTGGGTTTCAGTTGGTTTCTAACAGCGTAGATCTACCTGCTGAGTGCACATTAGATTCAAAACATACAGAATATTACAGAAGTGCAAAGATGAAGAGTCCAAAGTCTTTTAATAATTCTTATCATCATCACATAAAACAGCCAATGCATTTCGGGGACTTCCAGCACACTGATGTTAACACTGGCAAAACCTCTAATCATTTAGAATTCCTAAAACACATTTGAATACAAACGGTTTTGTAAAAGTGAGAGTCCCTGAGTTCTTAATTTTCATATATTTAAGGCCTCATCCATATGGCCAGCAGAAGGGTTGTGAAAACAGGTGGTTGATCTATGTTTTTACAGCCCTTACAAGTCAATATTGCCAGCAGACATGTCTGTACATGTACGAGACAAATTGTATATAGCATGTCGTTTTTGACAGGCTGTACTGCCGGAAAATGCACCCTATTTAAGTGAACGAGACTGTCTGCAACCTTATTGTAAATGCATCTAATTCACATAGTTGTGGTGCAGTGCAGCAGGATTTCCTCAAAAAAAAGATTCTAGGAAGTCATATTGCCTCTCAGTCATTTCATATACTTTGAGTCTCTCCATTGGGTACCTACTGGGTTGCTTTATGTGAGCAGCCTTGCTGGATCCAGAGATCTCAATTAAATAATACATCTCCTCATATCCTAACAAATACATATAAGTCCCAGTGCTACTCAGATAAGTCTATTTTGGTATTAATTTAATGGCTGGAAGGCTGCCAAAATATTTTCTTAATGGGAAAAGAGCTTAAGTTTCAGTGCCTCCATTGTGAACTGTAAAGATCAAAGTGGTTCTAAAGCCTGAACATGTTTTACCTTTAATACATTCCCTGCATTAAGGTTTAAACATATTTAGGTAGCAGTTTTGGCCTCTCACCCTCCCCTTACTTACACCTGAGTCCTCACTCGAATCAGTGCTGAGCCCACCTGTAGCAGCTTTGTCCTCTCACTTCTTGGTCTCATAGGCTTTGGTGAGGCAGCAGGATCTATTGATTCACTCTGCTGTCCTGTGACGAGGGAACGGAGGGATAGGGGTCAGGGCTGAGCTGCGCTGTCTGTGATGGGGACAAGGGCCTTTTCCCGATAACCCTGAGCTGTGGCTGTGGGGGGCCGCGGGTGGGAGCTTATCAGAATCTGGAAACCCCCTTCTTATATAGGTGAGGGCGAAACCACCTGGTGGTGTCACTTGGTGGCAGCGCCAACTTGTGATGTCACTGACCCAGCATGCACCAGTCAGTGATATCACAAGGGGGTGGTGCCACCAGGTGATGTTGCCATGTGGCCTTGCCTTTACCCATATAAGAACTGTCAAACGGCAGAGCCTGCAGTAGGCTTCGTTGACCGCAGATCATTTTTTTTCTTCCTTTTTTCGTGTCAGCGGTGGCGGCGTGATTGGTGATGGATCTATATTGGGGGACACTGTTTTTTTATTTTTAAAAAGGGAATTGTCAAAAACGGTCTTTGTGTTTTTATTACTTTTTGACACTTTTTTGGTGAATGGGTAGGGGTACTATGTACCCCATACTCATTCATATGGGGGGCATGGATCTGGGTAAAGGGGGCTTCTAGATTCTGATAAGCATGGATCTTGTTAAAGGGGGCTTCCAGATTCTGATAAGCCCCCCACCCACAGACCCCCACAACCACTGCCCAGGGTTGTCGGAAAGAGGCCCTTGTCCTCATCAAACATGGGGACAAGGTCCTTTGGAGTGGGGGGGGGCAGAGCCTCCCCTGCCCCAAAGTTCCCCCAGATTTTGAGGGCATGTAGTCTGGTAAGGTTCAGGAGGGGGGTGCGCTCGCTCATCCCCCACTTTCTTGGCCTGCCAGGCTGCATGCTCGGATAAGGGTCTGGTATGGATTTGGGGAGGGGGGGAGCCATTTAAAAAATATGTATTTTGGCATAGGGCTTACCTTAAAATTCATAGCAGACCCAAAGAGCTTTGTATGGATTGAGGGGGGGGGGGGGGGGCAGGCTGTTTTTTTTGTTCACTTTTTTATTGCCGGCAATGTTTTTTCATTCAACTGTCAGTGGGGAAGCCCATTGACAGCTGATGACTCATTGGTTACATAGTAGGTTACATAGTTACATAGTAGGTGAGGTTGAAATAAGACACAAGTCCATCAAATCCAACCTATGTGTGTGATTATATGTCAGTATTACATTGTATATCCCTGTATGTTGCGGTCGTTCAGGTGCTTATCTAATAGTTTTTTAAAACTATTGATGCCCCCCGCTGAAACCACTGCCTGTGGAAGGGAATTCCACATCCTTGCCACTCTTACAGTAAAGAACCCTCTACGCAGTTTAAGGTTAAACCTCTTTTCTTCTAATTTTAGTGAGTGGCCACGTGTCTTATTAAACTCCCTTCCGCGAAAAAGTTTTATCCCTATTGTGGGGTCACCAGTATGGTATTCCAGGCTCCGCAACAACCAGCTTTCATTGTGTCCTGATTGGGCAAAGCTTTTTCCAATCAGGGCTTAGAATGCACTGTGCAGCGCATTGTGAGACATTAGGAGGGCGAACATTATGCCGAGCGCCCGCAAAATTTGGGTTGTTCGCTGAATAGGCGAACAGGCGATGTTCGGGCTAAACTTTTGCTCAGGTCGAACTTTTGCTCGGCCCCAAACCGTTCGCCCAACACTAATTGCTTGGAGCAGGCCCTAAAAGCTTTTACACAGTTTATAGCACCATGTGTTTACATAGCTCTCCAAACAGAGCTCTAACCAGTATTGAAGTTTATATTTTTGTAGTATACTTACTGCAAATACTGACCAGGAGCAACTTGATCCCATACCAACCAGCACATGAATTATGAGGAGTAAACCAGACAGATGCTAAATTAAATCTACCATTAGTGTTAGTTGGAATGATATATTTTGTCTACAAACATTGCTAAATGTAAGTAGGCATATGTGATACATGATTGGCCTCTGTGGAAGCTTTAAATCACCGTAGTAGCCTGAACGGATTTATATTACAGAATATATTCCACACATTAATGTCATATATAGGGTATACTTGCATTTACCAATCACATATTATAAATAAAACATATACGTTCTATGCTTCTAGTTTTTGAGGATGTAGCAAAGGCACAGCAAAACACCTAGAAAAATAAACATCTGATTTTCATTCTTCCTATGAAAATGAACTTTTGCAAAATTACAAACTCAAATTTAAAGCGTTGGCAACTCCATTGTGTGTTAGTAGCACACAATAACAGTAATCACAGTAAATCTCCATATGGGTGTAACCACAAATATCCAAGTGAAGGACGTGAATGGAAAATGTTAGGATTTTCTGCAATGGTGACAACATCTGTATTACTGAAATTTATATTGCATATTGGAGGGGAGGAATATTTTATAAGTAACAATATCCACAAGAATAAATGTTTCTTAGCCTCTTCCACATGAAAAAGTAACAAAACCTCTCTCCATAAAATGATGTAATAATTACCTGTTTATAAACATAAAAAATCCAGTAATAAAAATGTGTTCAAAATGAACAATAAGATCTCAAAACTATGCTTGGAGCACAAATAAAGTACAGCTTTTGTTTCAGAACACCTGCAAACCCCAGCAAAACATGCACATTGTAACCATTCTACACAACAAAAGGAAATCAACAACTAATGCCGCGTTCACACGATCGGAATTTCCGTCGGAAAAACCTTGGATGGTTTTTCCGACGGAATTCCGCTCAACCTTGGCTTGCATACACACGGTCATACAAAAGTTCTGTGAACTTTCGACCGTCAAGAACGCGGTGACGTACAAGACGTACGACGAGCCGAGATCAATTAAGTTCAATAGGCAGTTTGGCTCTTCTGCTTGATTCTGAGCATGCGTGTTTTTTTGCGCGTCGGAATTGCATACAGACGATCGGAATTTCCGACAAGAACTTTTTTCGTCTGAAAAATAGAGAACCTGCTCTCAATCTTTTGCTGGCAGAAATTCTGCCAGCAAAAGTCCGATGGAGCATACACACGGTCGGAATTTCCGACCAAAAGCTCACATCTGACTTTTTCTGTCGGAATTTCCGATCGCGTGTACGCGGCATAAGTGTAGTAAAAGGTCATTATTGCTTCCTGCTACCTGTGTATGCAGAGTAGACATGTATGGTTCGTTTCGTCCAAAATAAATATTCAGACAAATTTTTCGTTATTCTGAGAGTTGGATATATCCGAAACCCCGAGTTACAGTACCAACAAATTTTACCAATTTCCTGAATAACTAAACGAAATTCAGGCGATTTAAGAGTCGTAATCATCTGATGAAGATTTTTCTTTTGTTCGCTCACTTTTTCAAGTGTGAAATTGATAAAAAGAAACCAGTGAAATATAAATATTTCAAAGCATTTGTATTTGACATAATTTATTTTCATCTGGCTAAAACTTCCACACCGTATTGTATATAGTAAAATATTGAAAGTAACATACTACTTCAGAAGGGCCCTTGGGAATGTCTATTTCACGACACGAGGAAAACGGTCCCTCAATATAAGAACACCCTAGTCCCATTCCTTTTAAATGCAGCTAAAAGTTTGATCCCAAGTCTATGGAGGACCCAAGAAGTACCGAGCATGAAGGAGTGGGTAGTAAGGGTTGAAATGGTAAGAGTCATAGAAGAAACTATTCACCATAGGTGTGCGCAGCCTATTGCATTAGGGTGTGCACCCCAAAGTAATAGGGCAATGGACAGTGTCGGTAGAGCATTGGACTATGTCAAAAGGGGAGAGACTGGTGTCAGTTAATTTTTTTATATTTTTTTATTATTACTTTTTTACAATTTTATTACTTTTTACAATATATTCAGTTTTTTTACAATATTATTATTATTTTTTTTTGGAGCCCCATGGGGGCCTAGGTGAAATATCAGGGGTCTAAACAGACCCCTTATGTCTCGCTTTTGAGACAGAGAAAAGGGACTGAGGACAGAGATTCCCCAGTTCCTTTCTCTGCAGCCAAGTAAAAGGGGGAATCTGCCCAGCACAGGGTCATAAGGGTGTGCCCAGGCACACCCGGCACACCCTGCACGCACGCCTATGCTATTCACATAGTAGAGGACTCACTGGAGATGTATCGGAATATATGGGGAAAATTGATGGAATTTAGGGAATCCAGAGGTTGGAGGAACTGGATGGGGGCATAGGGAGGAGAGGAGGAGAGGGGAGAAACCCCCCTTTTCCACTTTCTTTTTTTTTTGTGTGGGTTGCTTTGGGGGAGGGTTTGTGGATAGGGAGAATAAATGTATAGAACTTAGATATAGGAATATGATTTTTATCATGTGTATTTGTCTATATTTGTGTATACAATAAAAGAGAGAATATTTAAAAAAAGAAAGTAACGTGCTACTTTTATTAATTAGAACACTGCATATTTTGAATAAACATATTATTAATACAAGCAAGATCAATGTGTATAAATAACAATCAGATGTTTGGTTCGAATGGAAAGAAAAATCAAAAATTTTGCTTCGACCAGTTTGAAAGTTTATCGATTCGAACGTTTCGAAACAATAAAAAAACTGTAAATTAGACGAAAATTTGAAAAATACATAGACCGAATTCTGAATACGAATTCTGAATACGAATTGAACGAATCAACCGAATTTAACAAAACTTAATAACTAGATTAACGAATCTAAACAAAACAAAACATTATTTTTTTTGTCATGCACATGTCTAATGCAGAGGGCACTGATGACTTACCGCACCGTATCGCAGGAATGACAAATGTTGATCACAGCATTTTGAAGCCCTGCACAGCCAGCGGCACCTGAGTCTCCATGGCGGCAAGGCTGTGACAGCGATCACCCACTAAGACTGCTCTCACTCTTTCCTTGGACACAGATGTTTAGAGCAGCCATGCCTAGAGAGGAGAGGCTCTATGTGCAGGGAGAGAGGAGAAAAAGAGAGACTGAGAAAAGCTGCACTTGGAATTGATGGAACGGCCCTGCCGACTGCCTGGAGAGAATGACGTAGTTGTAATTGGTTGTGCACACAGCCTAAAAGGGGGCCAGCCAGCCCCCTAGCTGGAGAGGGACTGTGGGACCAGCAGGGACTCGTGGGAACTATAGTCCCCATCAGAGGAAGTGCTATAGAGAAGAGACTGTGTGGGACTACAAGTCCCAGGAGCTGAGCAGTTGCAGGAGGTAGAAACGCTTTATAGCTGTATATCTGCAGAGTGAGATCTAAAGCACTGTTGCCTCTGACTGCTAGTCTCATTAGATCTGGAGTAGACATGTGCATGATGGAAAAAATGTGTTTAGATTAATTTAGATTCGTTAATCTAGTTATTTTGTTTTATTAAATTTGGTTGATTCGTTCAATTCGTATTCGGGGTTCATATTCGGAAATTCGTATTCAGAATTCGTTTTTTCAAATTTTCTTTGAATTTACTGATTTTTTTTTATTCGAAATGTTCAAATCGATACATTTCAAATTAGTCAAAACGAAAATGTTATATATTTTTTCGATTAAAATGCACCAAAGTGAACAAAAAAATTAAAATCTTCTTCAAATGATTACAATGACTCTTTAAATCACCTTTGGCTTAACAAAAACAGCATTATTTCAAAATGGTGATAACACAATCTATGATTTCAGAAATACAGTATGTTTATAGTTCGAATTCCATGTAAAATTCGATTCGAATTTAAAATTGAAGTTTGGATATTGAGACAAATTTTGTTTCGTTATTCGGAGCATTTGGTAAACTTTGTTTAAACAGTTTTCGGGTATTCGGATATATCCTAATAACAAAAAATTTGTCTGAATATTAATTCGGAACAAAACAAACCGCATATGTCTATTCTGGAGTGAAATGTGGTGATGTCACAATTGTGCTGCTCACTATTCTCTCTTGCAGGAGGCTCTGTCATTAAAAAGTAAAAGCCTCTATCAAGATGGCAGTTTCCATACAGAGAAACAAAGGAGAACAAGGCATCATACTTATCAGTCATGTGGAAAGATCAGCTGCCGGGACGCAAGCAAAGGACGAGCAATACACCTACCTGCCTCTTTTGGGGACGAGCAATACACCTACCTGCTTTCTTTGGGGCACAGAATCCGGTTCCTCGCTTGCCGACCACTTAACTGGGAATTTACGTCATCAATTTACCATTTAATACCGGGGTAATGGCTGCAGCTTGATGCCATAACCCGGTTATTAAAATTTTCTGCAGCTGTTGCTCTTTCCGATAAAAGTGATCTGATTAGCCGCTGGATCACTTTTAGAAGCGGTGGGAGGGGTCTCAGGCTTCTCTGGCTGAAGCCTGAGAACCCATCTGGTGGTTGCAGCAACTGGCCATAGACATATGTAAAGGAAAGACGGGCTCCGCTCATTTTTTTGGCCTTGATATTTTTAAGTACTGTAGTTTGGCATCTTTCCACGAGCATGCGCAATTTTTAAAGCATGACAAAGGTATCTATTTACTCCAACTAACGGCATCCTGCATATTTTACAAAACAATCTATTAAAGTGAATTTTTTTCCAAAAACGACAAAATGCTGTGACAAAAAAAAAAATCTATCTCTCTATCTATCTATCTATCTATCTATCTATCTATCTATCTATATAAATATATATATACCTGGACTCCAAACTTGGTACATGTAGCCCCACTCTTCCTGTACAAGTGTGCAAAGTTTGTTGTCCAGAGGACCTACGACCGGGGAGCACCGATTTTTCAAAGCCGAGCACCCCTTCCATAGACTCCTATGTTAAACGTTAGTCTAGTCACACAGTGCCGGAGATCAGGTAGGGAGATTGGGCACAGTGAGGCATGGACACAGTGAGGCATGGGCACAGTGAGGCATGGGCACAATGAGGCATGGACACAGTGAGGCATGGACACAGTGACGCATGGACACAGTGAGGCATGGGCACAGTAAGGCACAGTGAGGCATGTACACAGTGAGGCATGGACACAGTGAGGCACAGTGAGGCATGCAGATGGACACCCTAGGCTTATACTTGAGTCAATACGTTTTCCCAGATTTTGTGGTAAAATTAGGTGCCTCGGCTAATATTTGTTTAAACAAAATTAGAACCCGCGCTGACAGACTGTGCAGTGATATAGATTAGAGTGAGTACATAAATTGATAACTCCGCAGCTGCTGCAGCAAAAGGTCTAACACCTCAATGAAATAAAAATATATTGAGTATTTGCAGCGCTTGCAGAAAGGTATGTGAGCAAAAGGAAATGTGTCACAAATGCTTGTATCACAAACATCTATAAGTGAATAGCTTATATGACATAACATCAATTATAGTATATCCACTGTGCTCATAAAATAAAAAATAAAAACAATAGGTGAGCAAACTTTCGGTTGATTGAATGACAGTTATATCAATCCTGGAGAACTGAGTGTTTCCACACCAGAAATCAGATGTTGGTTCCTAGATAAAAAAATTCCCTTCTAATGGCCCCGCTCATCAGATAGGGAAATGATATAAACACGAGATCTCACCAACTAAAGTCCAGGCAAACTTCATCTCATGTAGATAGGCTCCATAGTATCAGCAACAAAGGCATTTAAGTGACCATATGGAAAGAAAAGGAGAAATTCGTGTGAAGTACCGCTAGTAAAGAGACAGCATGGCGCTGCTAGCAAAGAGACTCACAGGACTGCAGTGATAAACGAGCGTCAGTGTTGTTTACCGGGTACACAGCGTGCGTTCCACCGAAACCGGAAGTGGCGTCACTGGTTCTGGATTGGCCGGAAATTACGTCAACGCGTTTCGCCCCTCCTCCAGGGCATCATCAAGGACATCACTTCCGGCCAAGAAAGTGAGAATTTATATGCGCCGAGGTCTCCGCCTCTTAACAAACAAACCAATTGTAATAACAACAGAACCTCTAGGCGTAAAAAAACGCCCACTTCCTGATCACATCATTGCCCATCACTTGTCAAAGAAAAACAACTTTATTATAACAAAACATTGACAATGATAGCAATAGAAACGATCCGATAGAAGTTCATTTAAACAATAAAATACACTTATTTCATTATAAAAATCAATATAAACATAAAAATTGTAAAAATTATAAAAATTATGCAATTAGATAAGAACTGGTTATAAACAAGGTTGATTTATGGTAGACTAGTAGATATTTCATTGGTGGACAAACACACAATAATAAATAAAAAATAAATGATAAAAATAAAAATAGATGAATATAAATAATAAATAATAAAAAATAAAAAATAAAGAATAAAAAATAAAAATAAAATAAAAATATTTATAAAAAAAAAAAAAAAATTATATATATGTGTGTGTCCAGCAACATCACCAATTAGATAAGAAACAATTTAAATCTAGTTCGATGTTTAGGCCATTCGGGCTTAAGGTGCCCAGCCTATGTATCCACTGAGTTTCATTACGTGAAATAGCTTGTTTGAGATTAGAACCTCTCCAATGAGCTTCCACTTTATCAATTCCACAAAATTTCAGTCCTCTCGGATCTCTATTGTGGAATAGTCTAAAATGATTAGACAGGCTATGATGTTTAAACCCTTTCTTTATTCTATTTACATGTTCCCTTAACCTAACACCTAATTTTCTTGTGGTTCTTCCCACATAGTGGAGCCCACATGGACAAGATAATAGGTAGGTTACATGAGTTGTTCCACAAGTAATACATTTTTTGATTTCATAGGTCTTGCCATGAATAGAGAAATGAGTGGTTTTTTTCACCCTGTGTCTGGAGGTGCGACAGATCACACACCTCCCACAACTAAAAAAACCTGTCTGATCTAGAAAAGTAAAAGTTTTCTTGGGGGGGTTTACAACATTATGTGCCAATTTTAGCCTCAAAGTGGAAGGTTTTGTATAAATAAAATGGGGTGTAACAGGAAGAACATTTGTTAGATCTTTATCTTTTAGTAACAAAGGCCAGTGTTCCTGTCATGTACCTGGGTGTATTTGAAGCGGGATCTTCCTGGTCCCAAAGCTGCAGCCTTACCTGTTGCGCTACTGAGCAGATCTAGACTTTTGGAAATGTCCTCTCAGTATTAAACATTACCTTGGACTCACTAGCCCCACCTACTGCCAGCTGTGGACAATTTTCAATCAAAGCAGCCCTTAAAAAGGAAGTGATGCTATCTCTCAGCGCCCGTTTGTGTGGAATAGCTCCCTGGGTGTTGTGACTGCTTTTTGATCCTGATTTTCATGTTGAACTTCTGCCTGAATTCCTGACTACTCTCCAGCCTGCTGATTTTGTACTTCACTGCCAGCTCGTGTATGACCTTTGCCTGCCTGACCACTCTCTGGATTTCGATCGTGTACCGTTTTGCCTGATCTGTTGCCAACCTAATCTGCCTGACTACGTTTTCGCCTGAATCCTCAGCACACAAGTTCCACTTCAGACACTACCTATCACAGGTACCTTACATTACAAACGGGCCATAATGACAGTGGACCCTGCTGAGATTGTTAAGGCGATTTCACGTCAGGGACAATTGATTGGAGCTCATGAACAGCATCTTTTTTCCCTGGACGCCAAGTTAGATGAACTTTGTACTATGCTTAAATCTTGTTTGCCTGCTTCCTCTGCAACGGTCCAGACTCTGGATCCTACTCCTGCTACGATCCAACCCACCTCTTCTGTACCACCCAAACTTCCTATGCCTGACAAATTTGGTGGTGATACTGAGGACTGCAGAGGCTTTTTAAATGTTTGCCGTTTGCATTTCCGCAACAACCCTGGGACCTTTAGCACTTCTTCTGCCAAAGTGACTTTTGTAATTTCCTTGTTAAAGGGGAAGGCCCTGGCCTTGGTCTCTCCTTATCTGGAACACAATGATCCTGTGCTGCAAGACGCTGACAAATTTCTGGCTTCTCTCCAGACTGTATTTGACAAGCCAGATAGAGCTTCTGCAGCTGAGTACTCACTCTTGGACATGCAACAAGGCACCAGGTCTGTGGCACAATATGCTATTGAGTTTCGTACCCTTGCTGCTGAGACTACTTGGGACTCAAGGGCATTACGTGCAGCCTTCCGAAAAGGTCTTGCAGATCGCATCAAAGACGAATTAGTCTATAAGGATTCCCCAGAAGACCTAGAGAAATTCATAGAGCTCTGTGTTCGTCTGGATGTCCGGTATCATGAAAGGTGCCAAGAGAGACTTAGAACTCGCAAGTTTCCTCGGCCAGTCTACCGTTTGGCCCTTAACTTCCAAGCACCACCTCAGCCAGAACCTGAAATCTCAGTTGAACCCCAGACACCTGTGGAACCCATGGATGTAAGCCGTCTCCACCTAACTGAGTCTGAGAAACAAAGGAGGCGTGCATTGGGCCTATGCCTATACTGTGGACTTAAAGGACATTTATTATCTGTCTGCCCTTCCCGTCCAGTAAAAGGCAGGGTCTAACCAGTGTTGGAGGAGCTGGCTTAGACCTTACAGGTATATCCTCCAAAACCAAGATTACCATTCCTGCAATTATCCATTTACCCTCTAAACTTGTCTCCTGTGAGGCTTTTGTGGATTCTGGAGCTGCTGGCATATTCTTGGACTACACTTTTGCTAAAAAAAATAATATCCCATTTGTTCCAAAATCTAGACCCCTGAACATTACCACCGTGAATGGACAACCCTTGGGAGATGGCATTGTAAAATTTGAGACTATGACAATCACCCTTCAGGTAGGCGTACTCCACAAAGAGGAAGTTGTCTTGTCTCTTATTGATTCTCCACTTCTGCCTGTTATCCTTGGTTACCCATGGTTACAACAACATAACCCTTCTTTTGATTGGGAAAATGGAGAACTAACCTCTTGGGGGTCGTTCTGTCATTCAAACTGTTTGTCTCAACCCAAAAGACTTCCTGCTTGTATGTTGGCTTCCGTGGCCGTCCCACCTACCTTGCCTCATGAATACCATGCGTTTGCAGACGTATTTTGCAAGCAAAAGGCAGAGGTTTTACCTCCACATCGTTCTTTTGACTGTGCAATTAAATTGATTCCTGGAGCACCTCTTCCCAAAGGAAGGACCTATCCCCTGTCTTTGCCTGAACAAAAATCCATGGAGGAATACGTAAAAGACAACTTGGAAAGAGGTTTTATCCGACCCTCTTCTTCTCCAGTAGGGGCAGGTTTTTTCTTTGTTGAAAAAAAAGATGGGGGTCTTCGACCATGCATAGACTATCGAGGGTTAAATCAAATCACTGTAAAAGACTCCTACCCTTTGCCTCTCATTCTTGAACTGTTTGATGTACTTAAGGGGGCTGTTATCTTCTCCAAGCTAGACCTACGAGGGGCTTATAATCTAATTCGAATTAAAGACGGGGACGAGTGGAAGACAGCATTCAACACTCGTAATGGACATTTTGAATATCTGGTTATGCCATTTGGGTTGTGTAACGCCCCTGCTGTCTTCCAACATTTCATGAATGAAATTTTTCATGATTTCAGCAACAGTTTTGTGATCATCTACTTGGACGACATTTTAATCTTTTCCAAGACTCATCTAGAGCACATCTCGCATGTAAAGCAGGTATTGCAACGACTGAGAGAAAACCATCTTTACGCGAAGATTGAGAAATGCAGTTTCCATCAAAGCCGTATTCCTTTCCTTGGATACATTATAAGTGCTGCCGGTTTCCAAATGGACCCTCAAAAACTTTCCGCTGTCTTGCAATGGCCCCAACCGACCACTTTAAGAGGGCTCCAAAGCTTTCTAGGGTTCGCAAATTACTACAGACGCTTCATCAAAGGTTTTGCCTCCATTGCGGCCCCCCTTACTGCTATGACTAAGAAAGGTACAAATTGCAAGGTATGGTCCTCAGAAGCAGAATCGGCTTTCCAGCAATTAAAAGACATGTTCAGCAAAGCTCCAATTCTTCAGCATCCAAATCCCGATCTCCAGTACATAGTTGAGGTTGATGCCTCTGAGGTAGGAGCAGGTGCCGTGCTCTCCCAGAGACAGCCTAAGTCTGGTAGAATCCATCCAGTAGCATTTTTTTCTAGAAAGTTTTCTCCAGCGGAGATGAATTACGATGTTGGGAATCGAGAACTACTGGCCATCAAATTGGCATTGTCTGAATGGCGACATCTTCTGGAAGGGGCTCCCAAACCTTTTTCTATCCTCACTGACCATAAAAACCTACTGTACCTTCAGACTGCAAGACGTTTGAACTCACGTCAGGCTCGATGGGCTCTGTTTTTCTCCCGTTTTAATTTTGTTCTTTCTTATGTTCCTGGGCATAAAAACAAGAAAGCCGATGCTCTTTCCAGACAGTTTGCTACCTCTGAAGAAGACCCACCTACCGAGCAGTATATAATCCCACCTCACAAAATTGTCGCACAGATCTCTACGGCTCTTTCCCAACAGTTACAAGAAACCCAGAATTGTGTTCCCCAAGGCTTGAAGATACCACCAGGTCGCCTGTTCGTAGCCCCTAGCCTCAGAAAACCTGTACTCCTCTGGGCACATGATGGTGTTTTATCTGGTCATCCTGGTGTCACCATCACTCTTAAGACCTTGCAGCGTCATGTCTGGTGGCCTCATATGAAAAGGGATGTTAATGACTATGTGGCTGCCTGTCCAACTTGTGCTGCTAATAAAGTACCCCGTACATTGCCTACTGGACTGTTACAACCACTTTCAGCACCTCGTCAGCCTTGGACCCATTTGACTATGGACTTCATTACAGACTTACCCAAGTCCGAGGGCATGACTGCTATATGGGTCATAGTGGATCGCTTTTCAAAAATGTCTCATTTTGTGCCGCTCCCGGGATTACCTACAGCGGAAGCACTGTCTACTCTCTTCCTTTCCCATATTGTGAGATATCATGGCATACCTACCAATGTCGTCTCAGACCGCGGATCCCAGTTTGTTTCCCGATTCTGGAGAGCGTTCTGCAAGAAACTGGGAGTAACGCTTTCACTCTCTACCTCACATCACCCTCAAACAGATGGTCAAACCGAACGCATGAACCAGACCCTAGAAACCTATCTTCGACATTATGTCAATGCCTTACACTCCAACTGGTCTGAGTATTTGCCTTTAGCTGAGTTCGCCATTAATTCCCATTGGCACAGTGCTCTTCATACCACACCATTCTACGCAGCCCTAGGCTATCACCCTCAGACTTTTCCCCTACTTCAGCCTTCTTCTGGTGTACCAGCAGCAGATCAGCAGGTTAAGAATATTCTGCTACATTGGAAAAAGATTCGCTTATTACTACGGAAGTCAGCAGGCAAGTATGCACTTTTTTCCAACAAACGAAGACGCCATATACCTCCATATGTGGTGGGGGACAGAGTTTGGCTATCAACCAAATATGTGAGACTGAAACAACCTTCTACCAAATTGGGCCCTCGATTCATTGGTCCTTACAGAATTATTGCTCGAGTCGGGCCAGTCTCCTATCGGTTGAAATTACCCTCCTCTCTCCGGATTCATCCTGTGTTCCACGTTTCCCTCCTCAAAAAAGCAATTTTCAATCGCTACTCCAGAACGCAACAGCTACCTCCTCCTGTTCTTGTTGATGGACAAAATGAGTTTGAAGTCTCCAAGATTCTTGATTCTAGAAGACAGGGTCGTGGCCTTCGGTATCTGGTTCATTGGAAGGGATATCCTGTCACAGACCGTTCCTGGGTTCCAGCCAAAGATCTGCATGCCCCTTCTCTTATTCAAGACTTCCATGCCTCCTTTCCCACTAAGCCCCGCTAGGCCCCCGGAGGGGTCCACTGGGGAGGGGGCCCTGTCATGTACCTGGGTGTATTTGAACCGGGATCTTCCTGGTCCCAAAGCTGCAGCCTTACCTGTTGCGCTACTGAGCAGATCTAGACTTTTGGAAATGTCCTCTCAGTATTAAACATTACCTTGGACTCACTAGCCCCACCTACTGCCAGCTGTGGACAATTTTCAATCAAAGCAGCCCTTAAAAAGGAAGTGATGCTATCTCTCAGCGCCCGTTTGTGTGGAATAGCTCCCTGGGTGTTGTGACTGCTTTTTGATCCTGATTTTCATGTTGAACTTCTGCCTGAATTCCTGACTACTCTCCAGCCTGCTGATTTTGTACTTCACTGCCAGCTCGTGTATGACCTTTGCCTGCCTGACCACTCTCTGGATTTCGATCGTGTACCGTTTTGCCTGATCTGTTGCCAACCTAATCTGCCTGACTACGTTTTCGCCTGAATCCTCAGCACACAAGTTCCACTTCGGACACTACCTATCACAGGTACCTTACAGTTCCCTAATAATTCTTTCAAACTGTTTATGTTGTCTGGTATATCCTGTTAGAAAAGCAGTTCCATAATCTCTTTTTTTACGAACTTTCGTTTCAAAGAGCTGTTTTCTATCCATATCATGGATATCTTCTCTGGTTCTGTTAAGAGAGTTGATGTTATATCCTTTTTCCTGGAATCTCTTCAGAATTACCTGAGATTGGATATCATAATCTTCAATTTTGTTACAGTTGCGCCGTACTCGCAACATCTGGCTTTTCGGTATTCCATTCAACCACCTAGGGTGATGGCAACTCCCTAGTGGTATATAGCCATTCCTGTCCACCTCTTTGAAGAAAGTGTGTGTAAGTAACTTGCCATTCTCCTTGAAGATAACCATATCTAAAAAATTAACCGACTCGGAACTGGATACCTCTGAGAAAGAAATACCACATGAGTTGTTGCTGATATCTTCCAAAAAGCTATAAAAAGAATCTCTTGATCCTGCCCAGATGATAAAAATATCATCGATATAGCGTTTGTAGAAGCTCAACTGTGGTATATCTTTGACGTAAATAGCTTGGGACTCCCACCAACTCATGAAGAGGTTGGCAACTGATGGGGCATACTTCGCGCCCATTGCAACCCCTCTTTTTTGCCTATAGTATTTTTTCTCGTGCCAAAAAAAATTATGGCTCATAGCCAGCTCTAAAGCTTCAAATAGGAAATCTTTTTGTAAGGGCTTGATATTGGTGGTATCCAAAGCCCATTTTACTGCTTCCAACGCTTGATGTTGTTGTATATTTGTATAAAGGGAATTAACGTCAACACTGGCAAGAATACAGTCCTGATCCACTAAAAGAGGATCAAGAAATGTTATAAGATCTTTACTATCTTTAAGGTATGCAGGACATTTTTGCACTAGTGGTTGAAGAAAATTATCCAAATATTCCCCAATTCTTGAAAATAAAGAATCCACTCCACTAACTATCGGCCTCCCTGGAGGCTTGAGTGTATTTTTGTGTATTTTTGGTAATTGATAAATTACCGGGATTCTTGGGGCGTCAGGAACCAAAAATCTAGTTTCTTTCTTATTCAATATTCCTATTTGATGTGCATTCTTAGTTAGTTGTTTCAGTTTGGCTTTATATTTATTACTAGGATTTCCTTTTAGTTCCTCATATGTTGCAGTATCTGACACCAATTTATTTAATTCTTCCAAATCAGACTTGTTGAGAATCACTAGCCCCCCCCCCCCCCCTTATCAGCTGATCTTATTACTATGTTTTTTTGTTTCTCTAACAATTCTAAACCTCGTTCGACGTCTTTTTTCTTTCTACTTGGTCGCACTTTTAATTTTCGTAGATCCTCTTCCACCACTGATTTAAATACTTCAACAAAATGGTTATTAATGGGTTTTGGATTAAAAATTGAATTGTTTCTTAATGTAGTATGAGTAAATTCTTCTATATTTTCTTTTGGTGAAATATCTTTTTTGTGTTTGGCATACGTCTTTTTAATGTTTATTTTCCTTATAAACTTCTGGAAGTCAATGAAAACTTCAAATTTGTTTAAATCTTTATCCAAAGCAAATTTCAGTCCTAATTGTAAAACTTTGTTTTCATCTTCCGAAAAAATTGCATTACTCAAATTAAAAATTCCTGATTTTAGCTTGTTCTTTTCCTTTTCCCTCCTCTGCATCCTCTAATCCATCTTCTGATTGATTTTGGTTGGATGGAGGAGGCTCCTGGGGGTACCAAGGTCTCCATTCTTCTTCCCTTACGTCTTGAGGGTATTGGCTTCTCCCTCTGCCTCTGGGGTTGGGTCCTCCTCGGGGTCTCCGCGGGGGTCCCCCAAAACCCCTCCTCTGAAAATCCCCTCTATGGTCATTTTGATTCGGATAACCACCTCTGCCTCGTGGTGGGTATTGGTTATAATAGTATGGTGTCCATGGGACACCACCTCTATATTCATAACCTCCTCTATGATCATAACCACCTCTATGGTCATAACCTCCTCTTTGACCATAACCTCCTCTTTGGTCATAACCATTCATACTATGAGAGCCTTTGTTATTTTGTTGGGTATAGTCATAATTTGATGGCTCGTACCGGTTGTGAGTGGGAATTCCATATTGTGGAGTAGAGGGTTGCGGGGTGCCTCTCCCACCTCCATAGTGGGTACCCCTAGCAGAATCTTTCCGCTGTCCCTCATATCTAATTGGTGTTTTGGGTTGTGCGGATCCTACTCCTACTTCCTCAATGAGGTCTCCAAGATCATTTTGTTCATCCACTAATTCCTGCCACCTATATACTTTATTGGACTTATAATCATTGGTGTCTCTGATATATTTTTTCATCTTTTTCTTTTGCGTTTCTTTATCTAGTTTTTCAATATAATCTTGTAGTTGTTTCATTTTTTCTTTATATTCACCTGTGGTGATGAATGGCCCTAATTTGGCTTTGAGGGCGTTAATGTTGGCCTCCAATAATTGTAATTTTCTTTCTTTTCTATTCACTAATATTTCCAACAATTTTTTCTCAGTGTGATTAAAAAAAGAAAACCATTCATCTTCAAGGTCTTTGTCCAACAGACCATCATTAGGGGCAACATCCCACCTCAGTCTCCTAGGTGTAATGTTGTCTTTAATGTACTTATTTAAAGTGAATACATCCCACCATGCTTTGACCTGTTTGTCCAAAGCACCCCTAAGACTTTTAAAGTCTTGATTAATATCTGAATTAGTGCTAGTTTGTGAAAAAAACTCATCTGCATTTAAATTTCTACTATTTACAAAAGTAAAAATTTCCATAGCTGCTGGGTGCACACTTAACGTGAAAAAAATATTATTTAAACAAAATTAGAACCCGCGCTGACAGACTGTGCAGTGATATAGATTAGAGTGAGTACATAAATTGATAACTCCGCAGCTGCTGCAGCAAAAGGTCTAACACCTCAATGAAATAAAAATATATTGAGTATTTGCAGCGCTTGCAGAAAGGTATGTGAGCAAAAGGAAATGTGTCACAAATGCTTGTATCACAAACATCTATAAGTGAATAGCTTATATGACATAACATCAATTATAGTATACCCACTGTGCTCATAAAATAAAAAATAAAAACAATAGGTGAGCAAACTTTCGGTTGATTGAATGACAGTTATATCAATCCTGGAGAACTGAGTGTTTCCACACCAGAAATCAGATGTTGGTTCCTAGATAAAAAAATTCCCTTCTAATGGCCCCGCTCATCAGATAGGGAAATGATATAAACACGAGATCTCACCAACTAAAGTCCAGGCAAACTTCATCTCATGTAGATAGGCTCCATAGTATCAGCAACAAAGGCATTTAAGTGACCATATGGAAAGAAAAGGAGAAATTCATGTGAAGTACCGCTAGTAAACAGATAGCATGGTGCTGCTAGCAAAGAGACTCACAGGACTGCAGTGATAAACGAGCGTCAGTGTTGTTTCCCGGGTACACAGCATGCGTTCCACCGAAACCGGAAGTGGCGTCACTGGTTCTGGATTGGCTGGAAATTACGTCAACGCGTTTCGCCCCTCCTCCAGGGCATCATCAAGGACATCACTTCCGGCCAAGAAAGTGAGAATTTATATGCGCCGAGGTCTCCGCCTCTTAACAAACAAACCAATTGTAATAACAACAGAACCTCTAGGCGTAAAAAAACGCCCACTTCCTGATCACATCATTGCCCATCACTTGTCAAAGAAAAACAACTTTATTATAACAAAACATTTTATTTATACAAAACCTCCCACTTTGAGGCTAAAATTGGCACATAATGTTGTAAACCCCCCCAAGAAAACTTTTACTTTTCTAGATCAGACAGGTTTTTTTAGTTGTGGGAGGTGTGTGATCTGTCGCACCTCCAGACACAGGGTGAAAAAAAACACTAATTTCTCTATTTATGGCAAGACCTATGAAATCAAAAAATGTATTACTTGTGGAACAACTCATGTAACCTACCTATTATCTTGTCCATGTGGGCTCCACTATGTGGGAAGAACCACAAGAAAATTAGGTGTTAGGTTAAGGGAACATGTAAATAGAATAAAGAAAGGGTTTAAACATCATAGCCTGTCTAATCATTTTAGACTATTCCACAATAGAGATCCGAGAGGATTGAAATTTTGTGGAATTGATAAAGTGGAAGCTTATTGGAGAGGTTCTAATCTCAAACAAGCTATTTCACGTAATGAAACTCAGTGGATACATAGGCTGGGCACCTTAAGCCCGAATGGCCTAAACATCGAACTAGATTTAAATTGTTTCTTATCTAATTGGTGATGTTGCTGGACACACACATATATATAAAAAAAAATATTTTTTTTTTATAAATATTTTTTTTTTATTTATTTTTTTTATTTTTTATTATTTATTTATATTCATCTATTTTTATTTTTATTTTTATCATTTATTTTTTATTTATTATTATGTGTTTGTCCACCAACGAAATATCTACTAGTCTACCATAAATCAACCTTGTTTATAACCAGTCCTTATCTAATTGCATAATTTTTATAATTTTTACAATTTTTATGTTTATATTGATTTTTATAATGAAATAAGTGTATTTTATTGTTTAAATGAACTTCTATCGGATCGTTTCTATTGCTATCATTGTCAATGTTTTGTTATAATAAAGTTGTTTTTCTTTGACAAGTGATGGGCAATGATGTGATCAGGAAGTGGGCGTTTTTTTACGCCTAGAGGTTCTGTTGTTATTACAATTGGTTTGTTTGTTAAGAGGCGGAGACCTCGGCGCATATAAATTCTCACTTTCTTGGCCGGAAGTGATGTCCTTGATGATGCCCTGGAGGAGGGGCGAAACGCGTTGACGTAATTTCCGGCCAATCCAGAACCAGTGACGCCACTTCCGGTTTCGGTGGAACGCACGCTGTGTACCCGGGAAACAACACTGACGCTCGTTTATCACTGCAGTCCTGTGAGTCTCTTTGCTAGCAGCGCCATGCTGTCTGTTTACTAGCGGTACTTCACATGAATTTCTCCTTTTCTTTCCATATGGTCACTTAAATGCCTTTGTTGCTGATACTATGGAGCCTATCTACATGAGATGAAGTTTGCCTGGACTTTAGTTGGTGAGATCTCGTGTTTATATCATTTCCCTATCTGATGAGCGGGGCCATTAGAAGGGAATTTTTTTATCTAGGAACCAACATCTGATTTCTGGTGTGGAAACACTCAGTTCTCCAGGATTGATATAACTGTCATTCAATCAACCGAAAGTTTGCTCACCTATTGTTTTTATTTTTTATTTTATGAGCACAGTGGATATACTATAATTGATGTTATGTCATATAAGCTATTCACTTATAGATGTTTGTGATACAAGCATTTGTGACACATTTCCTTTTGCTCACATACCTTTCTGCAAGCGCTGCAAATACTCAATATATTTTTATCGGCTAATATTTGGGTCGGCTTATACTCGAGTATATACGGTAAGTAATTTTATAGCAAAAAACCCTGATTTTTACTTGTAAACAAAAAGTGTCAGAATAGACCTGGTCCTTAAGTGGTTAAAGAGGAAGTAAGAGGAAATCTCCCCAGCAGCAAATTACAGATCTTATATAAGCTTTATTCTTCCTGCTCTAACACACAAAGATTGATTATTGTGTGTGTGTGTGTGCATTGCAAGTTTTTTCCAATATGTCTTCTACAGTTGGCTTGGTTTTCCAGGTTCCCCTTGATCACTGATGACGCATTTGTGAAATCTTGCTAAAGCTCACAAGACTACAGGGAAACACAATACTCCCAAAATGATGAAGATTATGCACATACGTCATCAGTGGGAGGGCAAAAAAAAAAAGAAAAATAAGTAGGCCGCTGTTTTTTTTTTTAAATGCTGGTGTGAGAGTGGGAAATAGCTCAGATAGCAAGGATAACTTGCAACAAATTTGTGGCAGTGTTGAATTGTATGTCTGTTAACTTGCTGCACATTTTCACCGGCAAGTTGTAAACTTGCAGAGCACTTGAAGCACAAGTTCTAGTTGACACTTTTCCAATTTGTAGAAAATTTGCATAGCAAGAGCAAAGTTGCAGTGGTGAGTCTAAAGCAAGAGCTCTGCAAGTCTACAGCATGAAAATTCAGCCACAGTGACCCCTGTGGTGGGAGGACTATTGCACAACATAACTGAACCAGAACTTGCAACAGACTTGTTGCAAAGAAAGTTGATCTGGAGTCATGTACTGCGAACTTGCTGCAATTGTGCAACAAACTTGTAAAGCCTGGCAAGTCTAGCAATAGCTTAGCAAGTCATTTTCAAACGTGAAGCCCAATTGCTTGCTATCTGGGAAGAGGGCAAGGGAGGGAAAATGAGACACTGTGATTTAAGTACTGGATGATGGCAAATGTAAGTGTATAATTTTGACTGATTTTATTTTTTATTTTATTTATTTTTATGGTTGAACTAGATTAACTTGTGTCTTTTTTCAACTTGACTAACTATGTAACTATATATTTTAAATAGTGTTGGCAAATTCATAGGAGAAGGGGGTGGCAGAAGGTCTGCTTTAACAGTAATGGCACCATCTTGCTTAGTCAATTATATGCAATCCGCTAGAAAAAATAAAGGCAATGCTGGACTTTCTTTTCCAAAGGCCTAGCCTGTTCTGCAAGCTGAGGGTCATAGATACACATTGTAATATATTTCTTAAATAAAAAATAAAAAAATACAACTAATTCAAAATCAAGACTAATTAAAAATTATATACAATAACATATAATCTTATATAAAAAAAAACAAGTAAAAACTATATGTTTTTCCTTTAATACTGCTATGACATTTCCTCAAATAGTACAAACTGTTTGATACACTGAAAAGGTGCATTTATTAATGTAAAGGTTAAAACATGCTTTGTAAATGTTACGTCTTGCGTGCCCCTAACATAACTTGTCCCTAGCCAGAATTAGCTCTGTCAGCATAAACATTGACTCAGTCATAGTCACCATTAGCTATTGCCATGAGGTGAATAACTAAACAGTCTCTTAGGGTGGCCAGTATCATTATTCATACCAACTGAAAGACAAAGCCTGTGCCTATGTACTGCTAATGGGCAACCTTTTCCACTTTGAACTGTACAGTTACTGCCTATTTTGTACCATGACAGGAAACAGTTTTCCTCTGCAGTGTCGAAGAGCTTGAAGTTCTTTTTATGTTAGATGTGAGTTATTGTGCATTCTGACCAAGCAGCCTTCCAAAGACTCCGTTTATCAGGCCTTTCTCTCAGACAGAGGAAAAGCGATTCTTGGGAAAGAATGTATTAATGAACAAACCCCGCTCCGTGACCTCGTCAGACATCTGAGCAGAACATGAAATATAGTGATTTAATGAGAAGTGAATGGAGTGACCATTGATTAGAGAAATGCCACCCTGGCTTGGCTGCCACCGCCACCCTTTTCCGAAAAAGAAAAAAAAGGAATATAAAAGTTAATCTGAAGTAAAACAGAGAAGACCGGAGGGCCTATGGATTAACACTGTTGTGCAAACTATTCTTCGTTATATTTGATTCTGCTAATGATCATTTGTAGAAAGCATAAAAAAGCTCCAAGCTGTTTTACAATGAGGTAATTGCTTCAAAAGAAAACTCCTGCTTCTTTTATTGCTCAAGCAGCCAGAGAAACAATGCATTTAAGGATTAAGGGAGAATTTTTCTTTGTATAATTTTCTGTTTGACATGAGACACTAAGAAATTCTTTTCTTCGGAATGTCTTAATTTCCTCGTCATCATTTTGTAAATGCATCATTTGATGTCTAGCAGATTATTACTTTTTTTGTTTTTTTATTACAACTTTATCTAATTTGCTTTTAGATTTCAATTTAAAGGTATTCTGCCATTGTCAACTTTATTGACACCCAACATTGTTGTTCCATAGACATACAGTTGTTTTTATTCTGGTTGCAGTGCTAAACAGTGTCATGATTTCTGTTTATTTCTAATTACAGATGCTGTCAAAAATGGCATTGTCATGTACCTGGGTGTATTTGAACCGGGATCTTCCTGGTCCCAAAGCTGCAGCCTTACCTGTTGCGCTACTGAGCAGATCTGGACTTTTGGAAATGTCCTCTCAGTGTTAAACATTACCTTGGACTCACTAGCCCCACCTGCTGCCAGCTGTGGACAATTTTCAATCAAAGCAGCCCTTAAAAAGGAAGTGATGCTATCTCTCAGCGCCCGTTTGTGTGGAATAGCTCCCTGGGTGTTGTGACTGCTTTTTGATCCTGATTTTCGTGTTGAACTTCTGCCTGAATTCCTGACTACTCTCCAGCCTGCTGATTTTGTACTTCACTGCCAGCTCGTGTATGACCTTTGCCTGCCTGACCACTCTCTGGATTTCGATCGTGTACCATTTTGCCTGATCTGTTGCCAACCTAATCTGCCTGACTACGTTTTCGCCTGAATCCTCAGCACACAAGTTCCACTTCGGACACTACCTATCACAGGTACATTACATTACAAACGGGCCACAATGACAGTGGACCCTGCTGAGATTGTTAAGGCGATTTCACGTCAGGGACAATTGATTGGAGCTCATGAACAGCATCTTTCTTCCCTGGACGCCAAGTTAGATGAACTTTGTACTATGCTTAAATCTTGTTTGCCTGCTTCCTCTGCAACAGTCCAGACTCTGGATCCTACTCCTGCTACGATCCAACCCACCTCTTCTGTACCACCCAAACTTCCTATGCCTGACAAATTTGGTGGTGATACTGAGGACTGCAGAGGCTTTTTAAATGTTTGCCGTTTGCATTTCCGCAACAACCCTGGGACCTTAAGCACTTCTTCTGCCAAAGTGACTTTTGTAATTTCCTTGTTAAAGGGGAAGGCCCTGGCCTGCGTCTCTCCTTATCTGGAACGCAATGATCCTGTGCTGCAAGACGCTGACAAATTTCTGGCTTCTCTCCAGACTGTATTTGACAAGCCAGATAGAGCTTCTGCAGCTGAGTACTCACTCTTGGACATGCAACAAGGCACCAGGTCTGTGGCACAATATGCTATTGAGTTTCGTACCCTTGCTGCTGAGACTACTTGGGACTCAAGGGCATTACGTGCAGCCTTCCGAAAAGGTCTTACAGATCGCATCAAAGACGAATTAGTCTATAAGGATTCCCCAGAAGACCTAGAGAAATTCATAGAGCTCTGTGTTCGTCTGGATGTCCGGTATCATGAAAGGTGCCAAGAGAGACTTAGAACTCGCAAGTTTCCTTGGCCAGTCTACCGTTTGGCCCCTAACTTCCAAGCACCACCTCAGCCAGAACCTGAAATCTCAGTTGAACCCCAGACACCTGTGGAACCCATGGATGTAAGCCGTCTCCACCTAACTGAGTCTGAGAAACAAAGGAGGCGTGCATTGGGCCTATGCCTATACTGTGGACTTAAAGGACATTTATTATCTGTTTGCCCTTCCCGTCCAGTAGGGATGAGCTCGGTGTTCGAGTCGAACATACGTTCGACTCGAACATCGGCTGTTCGATCGTTCGACGAAGATCAAACGATTTGGGCCGTTCGCGCCTAATTCGAGTGACGCGAACGGCCCACAATGCACTACGCCATCGCAGTGTCATCCAGGCGCTGTGATTGGCCAAGCATGCACTGTGACCCCGCATGCTTGGCCAATCACAGCGCCGGCAGCGAGGAGAGCAATGATTGGCCACAGGCAGGATGCCTGTGGCCAATTATTGCTGAGGGTGTTTAGTACACGCCCCACACTATAAAAGGCCGCCAGCATGGCGGCCTAGTGTAGTGTGTTCCGGAGCAGGGAAAGAGAAGCATAGGCAGGGACAGTGACATTTTTTTTTCTTGCTTAACCTGGATTCCTTTAGTTTAGGGAAAGAGAAGGATAGGTAGGGAGAGTGTCAGTGTGTTTTACTGTGCGAATCCTTGTTTCTAGGGACAGGGAAGGACAGTGAGGGAAATTCTCCTTGTGCTATAGTGTGCTAAAGCATTGATCATCAACCATCTTTAAAAAAACATTTTTTCTAGGGACAGAAAACTATAGGTAGGGAGAGTGTCAGTGTGTTTTACTGTGATAATCCTTGTTTCTAGGGACAGGGAAGGACAGTGAGGGAAATTCTCCTTGTGCTATAGTGTGCTAAAGCATTGATCATCAACCATCTTTAAAAAAACATTTTTTCTAGGGACAGAAAACTATAGGTAGGAAGAGTGTCAGTTTCTTTCACTGTGATAATCCTTGTTTCTAGGGACAGGGAAGGACAGTGAGGGAAATTCTCCTTGTGCTATAGTGTGCAAAAGCATTGATCATCAACCGTCTTTAAAAAAACATTTTTTCTAGGGACAGAAAACTATAGGTAGGAAGAGTGTCAGTTTCTTTCACTGTGATAATCCTTGTTTCTAGGGACAGGGAAGGACAGTGAGGGAAATTCTCCTTGTGCTATAGTGTGCTAAAGCATTGATCATCAACCGTCTTTAAAAAAACATTTTTTCTAGGGACAGAAAACTATAGGTAGGAAGAGTGTCAGTTTCTTTCACTGTGATAATCCTTGTTTCTAGGGACAGGGAAGGACAGTGAGGGAAATTCTCCTTGTGCTATAGTGTGCTAAAGCATTCCTCATCAAACATCTTTGAAATCCTTTGTTTTTTGGACAGTCAGGGAAATTGTCGTTGTGCTATTCTGTGCGAAAGCAATCATCCTCAACCATATTTAGAAATCCTTAAGTAAAGGGACAGAGAAGGACACCTGAAGGTAGCCCTTATTGCTTTTTTCCCATCTCCCTGCAGGCCATCTATTAGAATGTCTGGAAGGCAAACAAGGAGAGGCAGACAGTCAGGAGGCAATAAAAGAGGGCAAGCAGGCTCTGTGTCTGGGGGCAACAGTGCTGGTCGTGGATGCGGTGCATTGTCATCAGCACATGGCCATGGGACACGCTTGTCCTTCTTTTCGGCAGCTGGACATGTTGAGCCACATCATGCCGAAGACTTGGTAGAGTGGATGACCAAGCCCTCCTCCTCCTCCTCATCCTCTCTCACCCAGGCTCAGGGTACTGGCAAAGCAGCTGCCAAAGCGTCCTCTTCCCTGGTATCAATGTCAGACTCATCATCAGTCACTCCTTCCCTAGACCCACCATGTCCTCCTCCTGAGGAGTCCCCCGAACTGTTTGAGCACAGTGTTGGGTACATGCTCCAGGAGGATGCCCAGCGTTTCGAAGGGTCTGATGATGAAACCCAGCTACAGGAAGGCAGTAGCGTGAGAGCAGACAGAGGGGATGCTCAAGAAGGACACCAATCTGGCAGTCATGTTCCAGCAGCTGCAGCATACTGCCAGATTGGCTCCAGTGATGAGGAGGGAGGGGATGATGAGGTCACTGACTCCACGTGGGTGCCTAATAGGAGAGAGGAGGAGGATGAGGAGGAGGCACATCTCCAACGAGGCAGGATGCCCTTTGGTGGCCAGCGTAAGGGCAGTACACCGACGGAATCACACCGCAGAGCTCCGCCTGTGCAGGGCGCTGCCTCTGCCCGTCATTCAAAAAGTTCTTTGGTGTGGGCCTTTTTTGAGGCTAGTGCATCAGATCGCACAGCTGCTGTTTGCAACATATGTCTCAAGCGTATATCGCGTGGCCAAAACATCAGCCGCTTGGGTACCACATGCCTGACCAGACATATGTTGACCTGCCATGCAGCTCGTTGGCAAGCCTACCTTAAAGACCCACACCAAAGAACAAAGCGGACCTCTCCTTGCACCGCATCAGCTGGGATCTCCAACCCCACTATAACTTCAGTCCTCTCTGAAACATGCACTGAGAGGAATGAAGGTGTAGAATTAGGTGTGTCACAGCCAAGTAGTTGCGGCCACTCTGCTAGCAGTACACCGACGTCCGATTCTAGCAGGCAAATTTCCCTGCCCCAGCTGCTGGACCGTCGAAAGAAGTTCACTCCCAGCCATCCACATGCCCAGCGGTTGAATGCTAGCTTGGCTAAATTGCTAGCGCTTCAACTGCTGCCTTTTCAGTTGGTAGACTCGGCCCCCTTCCGTGAGTTTGTGCAATGTGCGGTTCCTCAGTGGCAGGTTCCCAAACGCCACTTTTTCTCACGGAAGGCTATTCCGGCTCTCTACCGGCATGTGGAAGGCAATGTCTTGGCCTCGCTGGACAGGGCGGTCAGCGGTAAGGTGCATATTACCGCTGACTCATGGTCCAGCAGGCATGGACAGGGACGTTACCTTTCTTTCACGGCCCATTGGGTCACTCTTTTGGCAGCTGGGAAGGATGCAGGACAAGGTGCAGTAGTGTTGGAGGTTGTTCCACCGCCACGCCTCCAAAATGCTACTACTGGTTGTGACACACCTCTCTCCTCCACCCCCTCCTCTTCTTCTTCCTCCATGGCCTCTTCCTGTGGTTTGTCCTCTGAACCAGCGGTGCTCCGTAGCCGTTCAAGGGGCTACGCAAGTACGCAGGCAAAAAGATGCCATGCCGTGCTTGCGCTGGTGTGTTTGGGGGACAGAAGCCACACTGGGGCAGAGGTCCTGTCTGCTCTGCAGGGCCAGGCCGAGAGGTGGTTGACGCCACGCCAGCTTAAGCCAGGAATGGTGGTTTGCGACAATGGCACCAACCTCCTCTCCGCCCTCCGACAGGGACAACTGACCCATGTGCCCTGTGTGGCTCACGTCCTTAACCTGGTGGTGCAGCGGTTCTTGGGCAGGTACCCGGGCTTACAGGATGTCCTGAGGCAGGCCAGGAAAGTCTGTGTGCATTTCCGCAGATCTTATAATGCCAGTGCTCGCCTGGCTGAGCTGCAAAAGGAGTTGAACCTGCCCAAGAACCGCCTTATATGTGACATGCCCACCAGGTGGAACTCAACGTTGGCCATGCTGCAGCAGCTGCACACGCAGCAGAGGGCCATCAATGAGTACCTGTGCGACTACGGCACCAGGACAGGGTCAGGGGAGCTTGGTTTTTTTTCTCCACGCCAGTGGGGCATGATCAGGGATGCATGCACTGTCCTGGCACCATTTGAGGAGGCCACGAGGATGGTGAGCAGTGACAGTGCATGCATCAGTGACACTGTACCTCTTGTCCACCTGTTGGAGCACACGCTGCGTGGAATAATGGACAGGGCACTTGAGGCAGAACAGAGGCAGGAAGAGGAGGACTTCCTTGCCTCTCAAGGCCCCCTTTACCCAGACAGTGTTCCTTCTGTCCCACCCATCGCACAGGAAGAGGAGGAGGAGGAGGAGGAGGATTGTGTCAGCATGGAGGTGGAGGCTGGCACTCAGCATCATCAGCAGCAGTCTTTTAGGGATGATTTACAGTCCCAAGAAACCAGTGGACTTGTACGTGGCTGGGAGGAGGTGGCTGCGGATCATGTCGTCCTTAGTGACCCAGAGGACTCCGGACCGAATGCCTCAGCAAACCTACGCTGCATGGCCTCCCTGATCCTGCAAAGTCTGCGGAAGGATCCTCGTATTCTTCGGATCAAGGAGAGGGACCATTACTGGCTGGCCACTCTCCTTGATCCACGGTACAAGGGTAAGGTTGCGGACCTTATGTTACCGTCGCAGAGGGAGCAGAGGATGAGACAACTCCGGGAGGCCTTACAGAAAGGTCTGTGCAATGCGTTCCCAGAGACTGGGAGGTTACAAACTCCTGGTCCTGGACAACGAGTTTCTGAGGCTTCGGCCAGTCAAAGAAGGAGCGGTGGGGAAGGTGGCCGTCTGACCGATGCGTTCAGACAATTCTTTAGTCCGCAGCCCCAAAGTATGATCGGTTCCAGCAACCATCGCCAGCGTCTGATAAACATGGTGCAGGAATATCTAGGGGCAAGGTCAGACTTGGACACCTTCCCCACCGAAAATCCTCTGGCTTACTGGGTCTTGAGGATGGATCACTGGCCAGAGCTTGCACAGTATGCAATTGAGCTACTGGCCTGTCCTGCATCCAGCGTTCTTTCGGAACGCACATTCAGTGCTGCTGGAGGATTTGTCACGGATCACAGGGTGCGCCTGTCCAGCGACTCGGTTGATCGACTGACTTTCATCTAGATGAACCAGTCTTGGATCACCACCAGCTACCACACACCTGATGCTGATATAACAGACTAATTGATTTTAACATGTCACATCCCTTCAAGACTGATGCTGATGCTGAGTGCCTGTGCTGTTATGTTGACTGGCTATCCTCCTCCTCCGAGTCCTCAATGATACGATTGATGATGATAGCTTGGAAGATCATTTTTGTTTATGGGTGCCGCCACCAGTGGCTAAGGCCCAATTTTTCAGCCCCTGTTTTACAGGGGCGTGTAATTACAATTTTTTTAGCAATAATTTGCCATAGGGCTCATTGCTGTGCTCCAAGTACAGTATCTGTGAGGGGTTGGAGTGTTGTGCCACCAGTGCCTAAGGCCCAATTTTTCAGCCCCTGTTCAACAGGGGCATGTAATTACAATTCTTGATCTAATAATTCACAGCAGGGCCCATTGCTGCACCCACCAAGAGTAACTCTGAGGGCTTACAGTGTTGTGGCAACGCCACCACCACCACCACCACGAAAGGCCCAATTTTTCAGCCCCTGTTCAACAGGGGCATGCAATTACAATTCTTGATCTAATAATTCACAGCAGGGCCCATTGCTGCACCCACCAAGAGTAACTGTCAGGGCTTACAGTGTTGTGGCACCAGCACCACCATCAAAGGCCCAATTTTTACTACCACTGTTCAACAATTATATGTAATTAAAATTCCTGATATAATAGTTGACAGCAGGGCGTTCCAGCACCAACCAAGAGTAACTGTGAGTGCTTACAGTGTTGTGCCAACACCAACAACTAAGGGGCCTATTTCTGCAGAGTATATACGGCAGGTCCCTAATTTCAAACATCCAACTTACAAACGACTCCTACTTGCAAACGCAAGAAGACAACAGGAAGTGAGAGGAAATCTACCCCTTGGAAGGAAAATTCTCTCCTGTAAGAATTAATATGGGAGAAAGGTGTCTCCTCTGTACTGATGCTTTATCAGCAATCCTTGTTTCAAGAAAAACACCACATTTCAAAAACAGTTGTCATTGGGACGGAAAGTGAGGTGAAATGTTCTCAACAGGGGCACAGACAGCAAAACAAATGTTACAGGGGTGATAACCCTTACCTATGTTTTCCAAAAAGTTTAAAAATAGATTTTTGGGCTGGAGCTACACTTAAACAATGTACCTGTTCAAAATTACAAACAGATTCTACATAAGAACAAACCTACAGTCCCTGTCTTGTATGCACCGCCTGTATACGGCTGTTCAGAGTATATAGGGCCTTTTTTATTTTATGTGCGGGGTTCCCCTTAATATCCAAACAAGACCCAAAGGGGCTGGTAATGGGCTGGGGTAGGGGGGGGGGTCATGGGGTAGCTATGCCATTTTTCTTAAAGATTTTCATCCATATTACTGGGACCAGACATTACATTAAAGCCGCAAGCAGTTTTAAATGGCTTTTTTTTCCTTTAGAAGTGTCATTTTGTGCAGGGACAGTTCTAAACACGGGAAACACGTGGCACTTCACAGGCATACTTTAGACACCCCCCAGGTACGATATTTAAAGGAATATTTGACTTTTTTTTTTCACTTTATGCATCATTAAAATGACTGCTCCCGAAAAATGACCGTTTTTAAAACTTCTTTTTGCATTGATACATGTCCCCTGGTGCAGAACCCGGGTTCCCAAACCCTTTTTAGGACAATAACATGCATAATAGTCGTTATAATTAGCACTTTAGAATTCGAACGTTCGCATCCATTGTATTTAATAGGGTTCTAATGTTCGTACGAACTTTCGGTCCGTTTGCGGGTTCTGGTGCGAACCGAACCCGGGGGTGTTCGGCTCATCACTACCGTCCAGTAAAAGGCAGGGTCTAACCAGTGTTGGAGGAGCTGGCTTAGACCTTACAGGTATATCCTCCAAGACCAAGATTACCATTCCTGCAATTATCCATTTACCCTCTAAACTTGTCTCCTGTGAGGCTTTTGTGGATTCTGGAGCTGCTGGCATATTCTTGGACTACACTTTTGCTAAAAAAAATAATATCCCATTTGTTCCAAAATCTAGACCCCTGAACATTACCACCGTGAATGGACAACCCTTGGGAGATGGCATTGTAAAATTTGAGACTATAACAATCACCCTTCAGGTAGGCGTACTCCACAAAGAGGAAGTTGTCTTGTCTCTTATTGATTCTCCACTTCTGCCTGTTATCCTTGGTTACCCATGGTTACAACAACATAACCCTTCTTTTGATTGGGAAAATGGAGAACTAACCTCTTGGGGGTCGTTCTGTCATTCAAACTGTTTGTCTCAACCCAAAAGACTTCCTGCTTGTATGTTGGCTTCCGTGGCCGTCCCACCTACCTTGCCTCATGAATACCATGCGTTTGCAGACGTATTTTGCAAGCAAAAGGCAGAGGTTTTACCTCCACATCGTTCTTTTGACTGTGCAATTAAATTGATTCCTGGAGCACCTCTTCCCAAAGGAAGGACCTATCCCCTGTCTTTGCCTGAACAAAAATCCATGGAGGAATACGTAAAAGACAACTTGGAAAGAGGTTTTATCCGACCCTCTTCTTCTCCAGTAGGGGCAGGTTTTTTCTTTGTTGAAAAAAAAGATGGGGGTCTTCGACCATGCATAGACTATCGAGGGTTAAATCAAATCACTGTAAAAGACTCCTACCCTTTGCCTCTCATTCTTGAACTGTTTGATGTACTTAAGGGGGCTGTTATCTTCTCCAAGCTAGACCTACGAGGGGCTTATAATCTAATTCGAATTAAAGACGGGGACGAGTGGAAGACAGCATTCAACACTCGTAATGGACATTTTGAATATCTGGTTATGCCATTTGGGTTGTGTAACGCCCCTGCTATCTTCCAATGTTTCATGAATGAAATTTTTCATGATTTCAGCAACAGTTTTGTGATCATCTACTTGGACGACATTTTAATCTTCTCCAAGACTCATCTAGAGCACATCTCGCATGTAAAGCAGGTATTGCAACGACTGAGAGAAAACCATCTTTACGCGAAGATTGAGAAATGCAGTTTCCATCAAAGCCGTATTCCTTTCCTTGGATACATTATAAGTGCTGCCGGTTTCCAAATGGACCCTCAAAAACTTTCCGCTGTCTTGCAATGGCCCCAACCGACCACTTTAAGAGGGCTCCAAAGCTTTCTAGGGTTCGCAAATTACTACAGACACTTCATCAAAGGTTTTGCCTCCATTGCGGCCCCCCTTACTGCTATGACTAAGAAAGGTACAAATTGCAAGGTATGGTCCTCAGAAGCAGAATCGGCTTTCCAGCAATTAAAAGACATGTTCAGCAAAGCTCCAATTCTTCAGCATCCAAATCCCGATCTCCAGTACATAGTTGAGGTTGATGCCTCTGAGGTAGGAGCAGGTGCCGTGCTCTCCCAGAGACAGCCTAAGTCTGGTAGAATCCATCCAGTAGCATTTTTTTCTAGAAAGTTTTCTCCAGCGGAGATGAATTACGATGTTGGGAATCGAGAACTACTGTCCATCAAATTGGCATTGTCTGAATGGCGACATCTTCTGGAAGGGGCTCCCAAACCTTTTTCTATCCTCACTGACCATAAAAACCTACTGTACCTTCAGACTGCAAGACGTTTGAACTCACGTCAGGCTCGATGGGCTCTGTTTTTCTCCCGTTTTAATTTTGTTCTTTCTTATGTTCCTGGGCATAAAAACAAGAAAGCCGATGCTCTTTCCAGACAGTTTGCTACCTCTGAAGAAGACCAACCTACCGAGCAGTATATAATCCCACCTCACAAAATTGTCGCACAGATCTCTGCGGCTCTTTCCCAACAGTTACAAGAAACCCAGAATTGTGTTCCCCAAGGCTTGAAGATACCACCAGGTCGCCTGTTCGTAGCCCCTAGCCTCAGAAAACCTGTACTCCTCTGGGCACATGATGGTGTTTTATCTGGTCATCCTGGTGTCACCATCACTCTTAAGACCTTGCAACGTCATGTCTGGTGGCCTCATATGAAAAGGGATGTTACTGACTATGTGGCTGCCTGCCCAACTTGTGCTGCTAATAAAGTACCCCGTACATTGCCTACTGGACTGTTACAACCACTTTCAGCACCTCGTCAGCCTTGGACCCATTTGACTATGGACTTCATTACAGACTTACCCAAGTCCGAGGGCATGACTGCTATATGGGTCATAGTGGATCGCTTTTCAAAAATGTCTCATTTTGTGCCGCTCCCGGGATTACCTACAGCGGAAGCACTGTCTACTCTCTTCCTTTCCCATATTGTGAGATATCATGGCATACCTACCAATGTCGTCTCAGACCGCGGATCCCAGTTTGTTTCCCGATTCTGGAGAGCGTTCTGCAAGAAACTGGGAGTAACGCTTTCACTCTCTACCTCACATCACCCTCAAACAGATGGTCAAACCGAACGCATGAACCAGACCCTAGAAACCTATCTTCGACATTATGTCAATGCCTTACACTCCAACTGGTCTGAGTATTTGCCTTTAGCTGAGTTCGCCATTAATTCCCGTTGGCACAGTGCTCTTCATACCACACCATTCTACACAGCCCTAGGCTATCACCCTCAGACTTTTCCCCTACTTCAGCCTTCTTCTGGTGTACCAGCAGCAGATCAGCGGGTTAAAAATATTCTGCTACATTGGAAAAAGATTTGCTTATTACTACGGAAGTCAGCAGGCAAGTATGCACTTTTTTCCAACAAACGAAGACGCCATATACCTCCATATGTGGTGGGGGACAGAGTTTGGCTATCAACCAAATATGTGAGACTGAAACAACCTTCTACCAAATTGGACCCTCGATTCATTGGTCCTTACAGAATTATTGCTCGAGTCGGGCCAGTCTCCTATCGGTTGAAATTACCCTCCTCTCTCCGGATTCATCCTGTGTTCCACGTTTCCCTCCTCAAAAGAGCAATTTTCAATCGCTACTCCAGAACGCAACAGCTACCTCCTCCTGTTCTTGTTGATGGACAAAATGAGTTTGAAGTCTCCAAGATTCTTGATTCTAGAAGACAGGGTCGTGGCCTTCGGTATCTGGTTCATTGGAAGGGATATCCTGTCACAGACCGTTCCTGGGTTCCAGCCAAAGATCTGCATGCCCCTTCTCTTATTCGAGACTTCAATGCCTCCTTTCCCACTGTCATGTACCTGGGTGTATTTGAACTGGGATCTTCCTGGTCCCAAAGCTGCAGCCTTACCTGTTGCGCTACTGAGCAGATCTGGACTTTTGGAAATGTCCTCTCAGTGTTAAACATTACCTTGGACTCACTAGCCCCACCTGCTGCCAGCTGTGGACAATTTTCAATCAAAGCAGCCCTTAAAAAGGAAGTGATGCTATCTCTCAGCGCCCGTTTGTGTGGAATAGCTCCCTGGGTGTTGTGATTGCTTTTTGATCCTGATTTTCGTGTTGAACTTCTGCCTGAATTCCTGACTACTCTCCAGCCTGCTGATTTTGTACTTCACTGCCAGCTCGTGTATGACCTTTGCCTGCCTGACCACTCTCTGGATTTCGATCGTGTACCATTTTTCCTGATCTGTTGCCAACCTAATCTGCCTGACTACGTTTTCGCCTGAATCCTCAGCACACAAGTTCCACTTCGGACACTACCTATCACAGGTACATTACAGGCATCATGTTTGGGCCGCCATGAAATAACCTTATTTTAAGGTAACTTTAGTTTTATTCAAATTTACATCACTGACTCGATAAAGTTAAAAAAAATAATAATAATAAATTGCTGCAGGCACAAAAGAACTAGATGAAAACTCTTGTCAGGTATATTTATGAAGAAGTGATGAGTTTCCTGGCCGGCCATTGTGTTTGGTATAAAATTAATTATAAAAATAAACTTTTTTTTATATAGCACCTTTAAAAGTTAGCTCAAGGCACTTTACAAAGACAAAAAACACAAGAAATACACAAGATAAAACAGAAGAAAAAAGGGACAATTACATGAAAGCTTGTCTAAAGAAAAAAGTTTTTAGATTTAATTTGAATGTGCTTAGAAAAGATTATTCTTTGATGCTTTTTGTTAGTGAATTGCAGAGTTTTGGGGCATAGCAGGAGAAGGCTCTGTCTCCCGAGTGTAGGTGTAGGTGGGTTGGTAAGTTGATACAGTTCAGACAGATAATGGGTTGCCAAGCCATGAAGAGTCTTATACTTAGGTGAGCAAGGGGATCGTAACCACTTCCTTACTGGGCACTTAAACCCCCCTCCTGCCCAGACCAATTTTCAGCTTTCAGCGCTGACGCACTTTGAATGACGTCATACAACGCTGTACCCAAATACATTTTTTATCATTTTTTCACACAAATGGAGCTTTCTTTTGGTGGTATTTAATCACCGCTGGGGTTTTTATTTTTTGCTAAACAAACAAAAAAACATGGAAAAAATAAAATAAAAATCATGTTTCATAGTTTGTTATAAAATTTAGCAAACAGGTAATTTTTCTCTTTCATTGATATGCGCTGATGAGGTGGCACTGGTGGGCACTGATAAACTGCACTGATAGGCACAGATAAGGCAGGACTGATGGCCACTGATGGGGGCACTGATGGGCACTGGTAGGTGACACTTATGAGCACTGGTAGTGGACACTGATGGGTGACACTGGTAGGGGACACTGATGGGTGGCACTGTGGGCACTGAGAGGTGGCGCTGGTGGTCACTGGTGGGCAGCACTGTATTGCACTGGCAGGTGGCACAGATGAGCATCGGTCCCGGTCTCCTTCATCGGAACTGATGTCCCTCTGATAGCCGCCGGTGATCGGCTATTTTTTTTCTCCTCACGCTATTAGCGTGAGGAGAAAAAATTGCCGATTACTGGCTCTGTTTACATCACATGATCAGCTGTGATCACGTGGTAAGGGGTCGGGATCGACCCCTTACTCCGATCTGTGATCAGCCAAGTCTCATTGACTCGCTTATCACAGGGGGCGCACAGGCCGCTCGAGCATGGGAGGATGCCCAGGGACGCCTTCCCGGCAATTCAGGTCCGCGCTGCAGCCGTCTTTCGGCTATAGTGCGGATCTGAAGTTGTTAAAGTCTATGCAAAACCTGACGGGTAGCCAATGCAGGGACTCCAGGATAGGGGTAAAATGATCACTTGCACCAGATCTACTCAGGATTCTGACTAGGTATACATAAAACTGAACTGCTTGAGGAATGGCTCTGCATTGACAGCTTTGCTTTTCTTAATACTAGGACAGGGCTTGTTCATCTTTTATTAAATCTAAGCTATCCAAACATGAAACAATGAGTTTAGAACTTATTCGTGTCACCTTCTGGATACTTTGCTCTTCCTAGCAGATCATGCCTGGTAGGAGGAGAGGTATGGAGCCATATGTCAATTTCTAGTGATGTGGTGTGGCGTTGTTCCTGAGTAGCAATTCTCAACCAGGGTTCACTGTAAGCCTAGGGTTCCTCTACAAGTTGCTAGGAGTTCCTTGATTGACCTCTCTCTTGATGGTGCCTGCATAGTTATCGGGCCATTGCCACTCAGTATGACACCAATGATCTTTTTAGATGTTTGTAAGGGACACATTCTGATTACCATTGTAAGGAGGGCATTCCTCAGGGCTCAGTGGGAAGAACACCTCTTTACATTGATAGTCAGTTTCAAAAAATGGCCCCCTTACAATGGTGGTTAGAACAAATGGCTAAAAAGATCGTTGGTGTCATGCTGAGTGCTATTGGTCCCAGAACTATGCAGCCAATATCAAGAGAAAGGTCAATCAGCCACAGCTCAAGGAACCTCCAGCAACTTCTAGAGCAGTGTTTCTCAACTCCAGTCCTCAAGGCACCCCAACAGGTCATGTTTTCAGGTTTTCCCTCAGATGAAACAGCTGTGGTAATTACTAGGGCAGTGAAACTGATCAAATCACCTGTGCAAAATAATGGGAAGCCTGAAAACATGACCTGTTGGGGCGCCTTGAGGACTGGAGTTGAGAAACACTGTTTTAGAGGGACCCTAGGCTTCCACTGAACCCTGGTTGAGAATGGCCACTGTACAGAAACAAAGCCACACCACATCACTAGAATGTGACATATGGCTCCATACCTCTCCTCCAGAAGATCACATGACCTAAACTTTATACTCATTGTTTCATGTTTGGATAGCTTAGGTTTAATAAAAGATTACCTGGCCCTCTCACAACTGTAAGAAATGTACAGCTGTCAGTGCAGAAACATTTCTCAAGGAGTTCAGTTTTATGTATACCAAAAGCAATGGCCAGCCAGGAAACTCATCACGTCTTCATAAAAATACCTGACACGAGTTTTCATTTAATTCTTTTGTGCCTGCAGCAAATGTATTTTTTTTCTAAACGTTATCGAGTCAGTGATGTAAATTTAAATAAAACTAAATTTCAGCCTAAAAATCTGCTTACTGATAATTTAAACGTTTTCTTCTTGCTGAATTTTCTTCTTTTTGACCTGAAATACAAATTAGTTTTTTTTTTTCCTGGCAGAAAGGCTTACTTATAACGCTGAGTCAATAATCAACCAAATGTTAGCATTGTTTTACTTTTGGTGGCAGAATGACAATGGGAGAGTGTATTGGTGTGTGACTGAAGCGGTCATTACTGAGAGCATTCCGACACTCCCCAGTTCTGCAGACAATTCAATATTTTATTCAGGGTTCCATCCCTTCGCCATTTAGCCGATGTTGCAGAAGTGCTGTCCATTTCATGTACAGTCTGGTCTGCATATTTATGAGTAAAAGGAAATAACAGCTATAAGGCTGGATAGCAGCCAGTGTTTACTCCAATAAGACTTGAAATGTTAAAAGTGCTTTTAAAACTGTTCACATTACTAAGTACAAAAGGGAGCTATGTTTTTAAAGTTTTGGCTGATGACAACGTAACTTGAATATATGCTGCATTTAAAGAGGATCTGCAAACTTTTGATATAAGGCTAAACAATTTAAAGGCTAAGTTCCCCTTTAAGAAAATAATAATAAATGTGCCAGTTTTTGCAGGAAATAAATGTGCAGGTATTCTTTTTCTTACAGGAGCCTGCAAACATTGCACGCACAATCAGTGGATCACAGGTGCATTGTCAGGCTCCTGCAGATACTTCCTCCAGCTCTCTGGCTATACCTCTGTACGGGCTTTCAGTTGGAGAGCTGGTGGAAGTGTTAATTGACTATGGGTGTGCTGATTACCGCACTCATGGTTCAATGAGAACGTCAAGTTTTTTTGCCATGGTGACAGGACTTGTAGTTCATTCATTGATCTCTATGAATGAATGGCATGACTCTGTCCACACAGCTGTGCCGATTCAAATGTGACCGTGGCTACCAGGTGGAAAATATAATTTACTTTATTATAGTTATAGACTGTAGAAGAAATGCATTGGTGTCATCTTCCTCCCTCCAGCCTGCTGATTGGACAGCAAAAAAGTACCAGGTGGCTTATGTGGCCTTCTCGCTGCTCAGTCGGCTCTCTTCTCCAATCAACATATTCCTTGTGAGCCTATCTGCATACTGCACAGCTGATTGGATCCAAGTCCCGCCCCTCCGCCTCTCAGGCTTGTTTCAGCTTTTAAAGGGGTTGTAAAGGTCATACAATATTTAAAGTACCGTATATACTGGAGTATAAGCCAAGTTTTTCAGCCCTTCTTTTTAGGCTGAAAATGCCCCCCTCGGCTTATACTCGAGTCAGTGTCCCCACTTACTGTTCTCTGGTGTCTCCGGGGCCGGAGGATCATCCCGTCCTCCTAGCCTGCCTACATAGTACACATACTAGCAGGCCGGGACTCCCGAGCGATGTCAGGACTCAGTAGGGAGGGACTAATGAGGGAACTTGAGATACCCATTGGCTGAGGAGGCAGCAGGAGGCGGTGCCGCCTATAGGTGGCACCGCCTCCTGCTGCCTCCTCAGTCAATGGGTGCACAGGGAGGCCTGTCCATCACATTCATTAAAACTTCGTCCCGCGATCTTCCTGACTTGGTGCAGGCACTGGATGAAGTGGCTTTCAATGGAGCTCCTGAGCAAACTGCATTTGCTGACGGAGGTGAGGAAGATAGATGTCATCAGTCAGAGCCTGGCAGAGAAGTGAGCAGAGGAAGTTTTCTTTTGTGAGATCGTCTGAGCTATCACTTCACTGGCATCCCTTCAGATGAGAAAAATCAGCAGACAAGAAAAGTGAGAGGGGGATGATTCTTCTACAGGATTCCATATGGATTAAGCAGCCAGGTAAGGAGCACCAGTGCCCCCTCCCCCACTGACAGGCAGTGCCCCCAAACTGCCCCCATTAGGCACCAGGAACCTCATCTTCCCTCACTAAGCACCAGGACCCCCATCTCTCCTACTGGATGCTGGTTGCTTAGAACACTAAAGAAATTTACTGTACTAATAGCTGCTGCATTTCCCACCCTAGGCTTACATGGGGTCCCCGACTTACAAACAACTCCTACTTACGAACGGGACCGTATCTGCCGTTCTGCGCATGCGCGGCCATTTTCGGCCATTTTCGATGGAGGCACATTCGACGGAACATCGGAAAACATAGGAAAACATCGGAAAACAACGTATCTCCCGTTCTGCGCATGCGCGGCCATTCGACGGAACATCGGAAAATGACGAAAAATGACGTAATTTCCGTTCTGAGCATGCGGTTCTGACTTACAAACATTTACGATTTAAGAACAAACCAAAAGTCCCTAGCCCGTTCGTAAGTCGGGGACCCCCCTGTATACTCGAGTCAATACGTTTTCCCAGTTTTTTGTGGTAAAATTAGGTGCCTCGGCTTATACTCGGTCAGCTTATACTCGAGTATATACGGTAACAATAACAGTATATAGTCAATAACAAAGAACATATAGCGTTGCATAACTGTTGTATAGTGTGCATAATATAATCGGAAAAGTAGTTTTTAATATGGTGTAGATATCATGTTGTAAACATATAGATCATATCTGTAACAAACTATGCATCATTCTTCTTTTAAAAGTATTACAATAAAAGGGGGGGGGTGGGGGGAGATTAAAAAAAAGACAAGGGGTGGGGCGCATATGTAATATTTCCTACTCCCTCCTATTGACTGTCTATTTTCTCTACTTCATTTCCTCTTTTCCAATGTTATATTACTTCTTTATAGGCATTAGTAGATTTAAGTTGTATCCAGTTATACCAAGTTGAGGTGAACTTTGAGATGTTTTCCTTTGAAATGCTGATAAGTTCCTCTATTCCCTCAATGTGGTTAATTCTAGAGAACCATTCTTTCCTTGAAGGAGTGTTTTTTGACCGCCAGTGACACGGAATACAGTGTCTAGCGGCATTTATCATGAACATAGGTAAAGACTTGAGATATCTTTTCTTAGACATTTTAGTATGATGTAGGAGGTATTGGGCCGGGTTATAGTTTAAGTTTTCTGATGTGACTGTACTGATTGTGTCATAGACCATTTCCCAGAATGTTTGCATCATGGGGCATGACCACCATATATGTACCATGGAGCCCTCTTTCTTTCCGCATCTCCAACATCTATCCGAGACTTGGGGATAGAATTTGTTTAGTAGGGTGGGCGTTCTGTACCAACGTGTAATGATTTTGTACCCGCATTCTTGCATTGCTACATTCAGGGTTTTGCACAGAGCAGCCGCCATCCACTTTTTCTGGGGTCCCCCCGCGATGCTCCTGGCTCCTCCTCTTCTCGAGTGCCCCCATGGAGAGCCGCATTCCATGGGGAGACTTGTGCGGGCGCGCTCCCGGGTCCTGCTGCTGCATCCATTGACACAGACAGCAGGCCCCCCCCCCCCCTGGCTCCCATGTCCCTGGATTTGATTGACAGCGGCGGGAGCCAATGGCTGGTATCAATGTGTCTAATGAGGACCCGAAACAGCAGCTGGAGCTGCTGTACTCGTCCCCGTCGCTGGAAAGACCGGGTTCAGGCAAATAAAAGGGGGGCTCTGGGGGGGGGCTGAGTAGAATGCATTAAGGTGAAAAACCTTGAGGGTTTACAACCCCTTTAAGGGTATGCAAGGGACTGATACTAGGTCAAAATCAGGTACTTACATAGGTTACTTAAAAAAAATCATTAAAAGTATTACACACTTTCAAATGTTTTCATTGTATTAACTAGATATTAGGGAGTTATATTCCCTGTGTTTGTTTGCCTTACCTTGTAATGATGGCTCACATGTTGTGGCTGCAGTTTGTAGTGTCATAGCTTATTGATTCCCCTATATCCATATATTAATTCACCCAGCTTGTCTCTATTCAATGCATGTGTTGCCATCCACTGTATGTTGCATCACAAATGTAGGAGTGTGAATGTAATGAAAGAACACCTTGCATCTGCATCAGTGAGCAATCTGTGAATGCTCTGCCTGCTTGTGTCTGTCAGATCGAATTACTGTGCAGCTCTCACCTGCATCAGTGCTAGACTGAGACACATAGTAAGGGGAAGTGTCAGCTCTTATACCAGGTACACACAATGAAATTATCAGATGAATAAATTCATGAATTGTTTATTTTCATTTTTTGCATGCTAGTCTCACATCGAAAACAAAGAGGTTTTCTAATGCCGCGTACACACACGATCGGACATTCTGACAACAAAACCGTGGATTTTTTTCCGACGGCTGTTCGCTCAAACTTTTCTTGCATACACACGGTCACACAAATGTTGTCGGAAATTGCGAACGTCAAGAACGCGGTGACGTACAACACTACGATGAGCCGAGAAAAATTAAGTTCAATAATTCCGAGCATGCGTTGAATTGATTCCGAGCATGCGTTAGAATTTTTGTGCGTTGAATTGTGTACACATGGTCGGAATTTCCGACAACAACTTTTGTTGTCGGAAAAATTGAGAACCAGCTCTCAAATTTTTGTTGTCGGAAATTCCGACAGCAAATGTACGATGTTTGTTTTTGTTCTAATCGTGTGTATGGGCCTTTAGACCAGTGTTTCTCAACTCCAGTCCTCAAGGCGCCCCAACAGGTCATGTTTTCAGGATTTCCCTCAGATGAAACAGCTGTGGGAATTACTAAAGCAGTTAAACTGATCAAATAACCTGTGCAAAACAATGGAGAGCCTGAAAACATGACCTGTTGGGGCGCCTTGAGGACTGGAGTTGAGAAACACTGCTTTAGACTACAGACAAGGGTCATGCATTAACCACTTCAGGACTGACCTATAGCAGTTTTACTGCCAATCAATATACGCTTATTGGGATTTTTTTCTTTACCAGAAATAGCAGAATACATATTGGCCTAAATTTATAAATACATTTGATTCTTTGTTTTATTTTAGCAGATTAGTTTAGTAGAAAGTAAACAAAAACAATATATATATATATATATATATATATATATATCTCTATATATATATATATATATTTATCGTCAGTATTTTTTTTGTTTCTAGCGCAACACATAAAAACACAGAGGTGATCAAATACCACCAAAGCAAAGTTCTATTTGTGAGGAAAAAAAGACACATTTTCTTGCACAGTGTCGCACGACTGCACAATTGTCAGGTAAAGTAATGCAGTGACCTATCGCAAAAAATGGCCTGGTCATGAAGGGGGGTAAATCTTCTGTGTGGTTGACCTGTGCAGTGCCATGGCTCATGTTTGAACACCAATAGAAACTTCTGACACTGAAAAATTTTAAGATTTACTCTACTTTAACCTCTTAGCACTGGTGCCTCCCAGCCCTTTAACCACTTCAGCCCCGGAAGATTTGACCCCTAATGCCCTGTACACACGATCGGATTTCCGATGGAATAAAATCAGATGGAATTTTCTGTCGGAATTCCGATGAAGCTGACTTCCATCAGTCTTGCATACACACTGTCAGACTAAATTCCGACCGTCCAAAACGCGGTGACGTAAAACACTACTACGAGCCGAGAAAAATTAAGTTCAATGCTTCCGAGCATGCGACAACTTGATTCTGAGCATGCGTGAATTTAAAACATGTTCTATTTTTTTACACCAATGGAAAAAAGTCCGATGGGGCCCACACACGATGGGTTTTTCCGATGAAAAAAGTCCATCAGACTTTTTTCTTTGGAAAAAACGATTGTGTGTACAGGGCATTAATGACCAGGCCATTTTTTGTGATTCAGCACTGAATTGTTTTGACTGACAATTGCACAGGTGTGCGACCTTGTACAAAAACAAAATTGATTTTTTTCCCTCACAAATAGAGCTTTCTTTTTGTGCTATAAAAAAAAGCGTAATTTAAAAAAAAAAAAAGATTTTTCACTTTTTGCTATAATAAATATCCCCAAAAAATGTTTTTTTTAAAAAAAGTCTTCCTCAGTTTAGGCCAATATGTATAATTCTACAAATTTTTGGTAAAAAAATTGCAATAAGTGTATATTGATTGGTTTGCGCAAAAGTTATAGCGTCTGCAAAATAGGGGCTATATTTATGGCATTTTTATTATTATTATTTTTTTTTTACTAGTAATGGCGACGATCTGGGATTTTTATCGGTACTGCGAGATTGTGGGGGACAGATCAGACACTTTTGACACGCTTTTGGGACCATTGACATTCATACAGCGATCAGTGCTATAAAAATGCACTGATTTCTGTATAAATGTCACCGGCAGGGAAGGGGTTAACACTAGGGGCGATCAAGGGGTTAACTGTGTGTCCTAGGGAGTGATTCTAACTGTGGGGGGGATGGGACTGCCTGGGTGAGGAGACCGATCGTTGTTCATACTTAGTATGAAAGACAGATCAGTCTCCTCTCCCCTGACAGCACGGAGATCTGTCTGTTTACATTGACACATCTCCGTTCTGTCTGTGTGGCGCGATCGCGGGTGCTCGGCGGTCATTATGACATTGGGAGTTGGCCGGGGCTTAAGATCACGTGACCGCCATGATTGGCTGTCACATGGTCCGAAAGCTTTCGGTTAGGAGATGGTAACTCTCGGGCACAGGTGTATTGACAGCAATTCACGCAAATATGTAGACCCTCTACGCTAAGGACCAGGCACTGAGAGGCTGCATATTTGCGAACAGCCGGCGCCAAGCGGTTAAGCTGCTCATAAAGTCCAACAACTGGCATTATGAATTGACTTGATCAATGCACACCTTATGCAGGTGATAACATAAGGTGCAGGTAAAAAAAAGTTTACAATGCCTTTAATGATTTATTAGTGAATATCTGGCTGTATTAATTAGTGCCCTTTATGTCTGCCTGCAGTTCAATTTTCATTTCATATTTGTGGATAAATATTCTCTTCGCATCACCAATGATGATACAGTCTGCTTTGTATTCTAGGCAATCTACATTTGGGTCAAGATCGATGTCTTATCTAAGGTCTTATTTTTATGTATGGACTTTTCTATGTATGGTTTGTTTTACTAACCTTCACATAAAAACCCCACACACAGAAAGTTTCTCTTTGATCAGCGACATGCCGTTTTAACCTTCAGTCATGATGAAGAGCTGCAGAGAAATTTGTTTGCGATGCTTATGTTTGTTTTTGAAGTGTGCATGAGTGTTTTTGTAGTGTTGCTTTGTTGCACTGGGCAAATTGAAAGTAGTGGGCCATGAAATCACTAGATGTCCTGCTGTTTTGTTGAAAGCTGTGATCCCAAATGAAGGTGGAGAGTCAAATTAAACCTACAATTGTTTGAGACTATCAGTCAAAGAAATGTCCTACCGGCAAGTGCTGAATTCCGTAGAAGTACAGTAATAGCTGAAGCGTTGAATGCAGTCTCTCAATTTACACCACGCCAGTGCTCTGTACAAATATCTCTGTACAAATATCTCTGTACAAATATATCTGTGTATTAATAATGCATTCCAATGTTATTTTCTGCCTTCCCTTGTATAAACATATAATACATTTCCTCCTACTATTTGCAGCACTGAGCACAATGTAGCAAGAAAAACAAAAGCAACCACTTTGTTATAGAAGTGCAACAAACAGGCCCAACATAGGCGTGCGTACAGGGTGTGCCAGGTGTGCCCAGACACACCCTAATCACACTGTGCAGAACAGTTTCCCCTACTGACCTGGCTCCCCCTCCTTCCTTCCACAGCATTGCCGGCTTCCCTCCTCTCCCACAGGTTGTTGCTGTGGATGTTTTAGGATAAGTGGGGGAAGCAGCCAGTAAATATGCCATTTACCGGCAACTTCCCTTTCTGAATAAACCTCGCGAGTGATCGGTATTGTGTGTTTGAGCTTTTGGGTGCACACCCTAATGCCAAAGGCTGTGCACACCTATGAGGCCCAAGGCCCTCAACCATAGAATGGGCTACCAGTTATTCATTATATTACCAAAAGTATGTGACACCTACCTTTATACGCACACAAACTTTCATGGTATCCCATGGTTCAATATTGAGTTGGCCCACCCTTTGCAGCTATAACAGCTTCAACTCTTCTGGGAAGATTGTCCACAAGGTTTAGGAGTGTGTCTATGGGAATGTTTGACCGTTCATCAAGAAGCGCGTTTGTGAGGTCAGGCACACTGATATTGGACCAGAAGACCTGGTTCGAAGTCTCCGCTCTAATTCATCCCAAAGGTGTTCTATCAGGTTAAGGTCAGGACTCTGTGCAGGCCAGTCAAGCTACTCGCTCATCCATATCTTTATGGACCTTGCTTTGTGCACTGGTGCGCAGTCACGTTGGAACAGGAAGGGCTTGTTTGTGAACAAGCACGGTATATCCGTGTGAAAGGTTAACCTTGGTCCTGTATCATCTGGCATGCGACAATGAAGGTTTCTGTCAAGCAAACTTCTCGTTCCAGTGTGCGGCCACTTTCTTTCTTCTACACATTTCAGTAACAGTGGTGAGCCGGGAGGAGCACCTGGAGAGATATTGCACATCTTGGGCTGAGTGATGTATGCTTTGTGTTGTGGACCTTGGAACAGGAAGGGGCCATCCCCAAAATGTTCCCACAAAGTTGGGAGAATTGTCCAAAATGTCTTGGTATGCTGACACCTTAAGAGTTTCCTTCACTGGAACTAAGGGGCTAAACCCAACCATTAAAAACAACCCCACACCATAATTCCCCTCTCCACCAAATGATTTGGATGAGTGCACAAAGCAAGGTTCATGAAGACATGGATGAGTGAGTTTGGGGTTTCAACCCGAAAGAACACCTTTGGGATGAATTACAGAAGAGATTGCAAGCCAGGCCTTCTTGTCCACATCAGTGCCAACCAGACCTCACAAATGCACTTTTGGAAGAATGGTCAAACATTCTCATAGACACACTCCTAAACCTTGTGAACAGTCTTTCCAGAACAATTATGCGGCAGGCCAAGGAAGATGACACAACCACTCCTGGTCCCTTTCCTTCATCTGACACGGGCTGCAGGAGTGGTTGTGTCATCTTCCTTGGTCTGCCGCATAATTGTCTCCATCCTGTAAGTGGCCATCTTCCTGGTGGGCTCTAGCCTTACTACACACCATACTGAAGTGCGCCTTCCCTGCGGGACACCAACATCTGGTCCCAACGAGCCTTCATGTGCTTTTCGGCAGTATGTGAAGCTTGAGCCTGTTTCAATCACAAGTGCTGGGCCCCTCTAGTGTTTGAGACTGGATGAGACTTGGGCTTTTACATGGATACCCTGACTTTACCAGTCCGCAGCATATAGCCTTTATGTTTCTACTTTTTTTTTCATAGAAAGAAGAAACATTTTTTGATAGACATACTCAAATATAACACAGTAACTTGAAAAGTTAAAGTGATGTTAAAGGAAGAATTTATTTTTATTTTTTAACAAACATGTTATACTTACCTGCTCTATGCTCTGGTTTTGCAAAGAGCAGCCCGATCCTCCACTTCTCGCCCCTCCTGCCCCAAAAAACAAGCAGCTTGCTATGGTGGCACCCAAACAGGCTCGGTACTGAGCTGCTGCTCTGTGTGTCCATTCACACACAGAGCATGGCTCGGCCCCGCCCCCATTCTCTCCTCATTGGCTCACTGGCTGTGATTGACAGCAGCCAATAGCTCACGCTGCTGTCTCAGCCATTGAGGAAGAGACCCAGGAAAGCCGCTGTTCTTGTGCACATCACTGGACCGAGATGGGGCTGGCAGGGGCTGCTGTACACAGAAGATTTTTTACCTTCATGTATAGAAGGTACCACATTAACAAAATTGTTGTGACAACACTCAATTCTACTGGCTATTCCTCCAAACTTCCTAAAATGAAAGACTAATGCCGCGTACACACGATCGATTTTTTCGACGGTGAAAACACCGTCGAGAAAATCGACGTTAAAAACGAGGAACAGCTTGTTCCCCCCACACACGGCCGTTTTTAAATGTCATTTTTTTTTGGTCGAAAAAAACGACCGTGTGTGGGCTCCCTATGGGAAACACTGCTGCGGAAAACATATCGAAAAAAACGACGAGAAAAATTAGAACATGTTCTAATTTTTCTCGTCGTTTTTAATGCCGTTTTTCTCGTCAAAAAAAACGACAAAGCCCACAGACGATCGTTTTTCTCGTCGAATGGGAAAAATTTCGTTTTTCTCAACGAGAAAAACGGCTGTGTGTACGCGGCATAAGGGTGGCTCCTTTTTACACCTCTTATCACACTTTCCTTCATTTTAAACAGATTATTAATACTTCAAATAAATCAGTCAAGACAATTTTTTTTTTTTAAATCATCTGCCTCTCTGCAAGGCGTTCCAGCCCCCCAATATTTATTTTAACCTTTGTCACTGCTATTGCCATCCCTGCCAGTGCCCTACAAATTTAGCTACTACAACATCATTGCCTAGTATTTTCCAGAATGTGCACACTCCCTGTCATCATGTGAAAGAGTTAGAACCTGGTTATTGGCTACTCATGTCCCAAATTCTCATTTGGAACAGGAGTGTTTACTTATTCCAAGTGGCTTGTGATTTGCCCCTCTATACCCAAAAAGCAGGGATCTCCAAACTTTTCAGTACAAGGACACCATTATACCATCATAAATTTTATATAAAAAAAAACGGTTTTATAAAATATTAAGTCCCCCCCCCTGCATTAGGGTCCCCATCAGAGTCCCTACTACATACATCAGAGTCCCATCAGGGATGATGACCACACAGCAGATGGGAATATGCATTGGATACTGAGGGAGGGATGGGGGACAGATAGGGAGACCATAAGCAGCCTCTGCTGACCTAAATTCTCAATCTGTGTACATTGAGGATACACCACTGACTAGGGATGAGCCGAACACCACCCCCCCCCCCGTTCGGTTCGCACCAGAACCTTCGAACGGACCGAAAGTTTGTGCGAACGTTAGAACCCTATTAAATACAATGGACGCGAACGTTCGAAATCTAAAGTGCTAATTATAACGACTAATATGCATGTTATTGTCCTAAAAAGGGTTTGGGGACCCGGGTTCTGCCACAGGGAACATGTATCAATGCAAAACGAAGTTTTAAAAACGGACGTTTTTCGGGAGCAGTCATTTTAATGATGCATAAAGTGAAAAAAAAAAAGTCAAATATTCCTTTAAATATCGTACCTGGGGGGGTGTCTAAAGTATGCCTGTGAAGTGCCACGTGTTTCCCGTGTTTAGAACTGTCCCTGCACAAAAGTGGGGTTTTTATTGAAACAAGGATTGGTGATAAAGCATCAGTAGAGAGGAGACACCTTTTTCCAATATTAACTCTTACAGGAGAGAATTTCCCTTCCTAGGGGTAGATTTCCTCTCACTTCCTGTTGTCTCCTTCCGTTTGTAAGTTGGATGTTTGAAAGTAGGGGCCTGCCGTATATACTCTGCTGAAATTTTCCCCTTACATGTTGGTGTTGCCACAACACTGTGAGCCCTCACAGTTACTCTTGGTGGGCGCTGGATCGCCCTGCTGTGAACTATTATATCAGGAATTGTATTTACAATTGTTGAACATTGGTAGGAAAAATTGGGCCTTTGGTGGTGCTGGTGCCACAACACTGTAAGCCCTCACAGTTACTCTTGGTGGGCGCAGGAATGGGCCCTGCTGTGAATTATTAGATCAATAATTGTAATTACATGCCCCTGTAGAACAGGGGCTAAAAAATTGGGCCTTGGCCACTGGTGCCACAACACTGCAACCCTTCACAGATACTGTACTTGGAGCACAGTAATGAGCCCTGTTGCAAAGTATTGCATCAAAAATTGTAATTACATGCCCCTGTTAAACAGGGGCTGAAAAATTGGGCCTTAGGCACTGGTGCTGGTGCCACGACACTGCAACCTCTCCCAGATACTCTAGTTGGAGTGCAGGAATGAGCCCTGCTGCAAAGCATTGCATCAAAAATTGTAATTACATGCCCCTGTTAAACAGGGGCTGAAAAATTGGGCCTTAGCCACTGGTGGCGGCACCCAGAAACAAAAATGTTCTTCCAAGCTATCATCATGAATCGGATCATTGAGGAGGAGGAGGATAGTCAGTCAACATAACAGGACAGTCACTCAGCATCAGCATCAGTCTTGAAGGGATTTGACATTTGAAAATAAATTAGTCTGTTATATCAGCTTCAGGTGCTTGGTAGCTGGTGGTGATCCAAGACTGGTTCATCTTTATGAAGGTCAGTTGATCAACCGAGTCGGTGGACAGGCGCACCCTGTGATCCGTGACAAATCCTCCAGCAGCACTGAATGTGCGTTCCGAAAGAACGCTGGATGCAGGACAGGCCAGTAGCTCAATTGCATACTGTGCAAGCTCTGGCCAGTGATCCATCCTCAAGACTCAGTAAGCCAGAGGATTTTCGGTGGGAAAGGTGTCCAAGTCTGACCTTGCCCCTAAGTATTCCTGCACCATGTATATCAGACGCTGGCGATGGTTGCCGGAACCGATCATACCTTGGGGCTGCGGACTAAAGAATTGTCTGAACGCATCGGTCAGACGGCCACCTTCCCCACTGCTCCTTCTTTGACTGACCGAAGCCGCAGCAACTCGTTGTCCAGGACCAGGAGTTTGTAACCTCCCAGTCTCTGGGAACGCGTTGCACAGACCTTTCTGCAAGGCCTCCCGGAGTTGTCTCGTCCTCTGCTCCCTCTGCGATGGTAAGATAAGGTCCGCAACCTTACCCTTGTACCGTGGATCAAGGAGAGTGGCCAGCCAGTAATGGTCCCTCTCCTTGATCCGAAGAATACGAGGATCCTTCCGCAGACTTTGCAGGATCAGGGAGGCCATGCAGTGTAGGTTAGCTGAGGCATTTGGTCCGGAGTCCTCTGGGTCGCTAAGGACGACATGATCCGCAGCCACCTCCTCCCAGCCACGTACAAGTCCACGTGTTTCTTAGGACTGTAGATCATCCCTAAAAGACTGCTGCTGTTGATGCTGAGTGCCAGCCTCCACCTCCATGCTGACACAATCCTCGTCCTCGTCCTCGTCCTCCTCCTCGTCCTCTTACTGTGGGATGGGTGGGACAGAAGAAACACTGTCTGGGTAAAGGGGGCCTTGAGAGGCAAGGAAGTCCTCCTCTTCCTGCCTCTGTTCTGCCTCAAGTGCCCTGTCCATTATTCCACGCAGCATATGCTCCAACAGGTGGACAAGAGGTACAGTGTCACTGATGCATGCACTGTCACTGCTCACCATCCTTGTGGCCTCCTCAAATGGTGCCAGGACAGTGCATGCATCCCTGATCATGCCCCACTGGCGTGGTGAAAAAAACCTGAGCTCCCCTGACACTGTCCTGGTGCCGTAGTCGCACAGGTACTCATTGATGGCCCTCTGCTGCGTGTGCAGCCGCTGCAGCATGGCCAACGTTGAGTTCCACCTGGTGGGCATGTCACATATAAGGCGGTTCTTGGGCAGGTTCAACTACTTTTGCAGCTCAGCCAGCCGAGCACTGGCATTATATGATCTGCGGAAATGCGTACAGACTTTCCTGGCCTGCCTCAGGACATCCTGTAAGTCCGGGTACATGCCCAAGAACCACTGCACCACCAGGTTAAGGACGTGAGCCACACAGGGCACATGGGTCAGTTGTCCCTGTCGGAGAACGGAGCGGAGGTTGGTGCCATTGTCGCAAAGCACCATTCCTGGCTTAAGCTGGCGTGGCGTCAACCACCTCTCGGCCTGCCCCTGCAGAGCTGACAGAACCTCTGCCCCAGTGTGGCTCCTGTCCCCCAAACACACCAGCACAAGCACGGCATGGCATCTTTTTGCCTGCGTACTTGCATAGCCCCTTGAACGCCTACGGAGCACCGCTGGTTGCGAGGACAAAGCACAGGAAGAGACCATGGAGGAAGAAGAAGAGGAGGGGGTGGAGGAGAGAGGTGTGTCACAACCAGTAGTAGCATTTTGGAGGCGTGGCGGCGGAACAACCTCCAACACTACTGCACTTTGTCCTGCATCCTTCCCAGCTGCCAAAAGAGTGACCCAATCGGCCGTGAAAGAAAGGTAACGTCCCTGTCCATGCCTGCTGGACCATGAGTCAGCGGTAATATGCACCTTACCGCTGACCGCCCTGTCCAGCGAGCCATGGACATTGCCTTCCACATGGCGGTAGAGAGCCGGAATCGCCTTCCGTGAGAAAAAGTGGCGTTTGGGAACCTGCCACTGAGGAACCGCACATTGCACAAACTCACGGAAGGGGGCCGAGTCTACCAACTGAAAAGGCAGCAGTTGAAGTGCTAGCAATTTAGCCAAGCTAGCATTCAACCGCTGGGCATGTGCATGGCTGGGAGTGAACTTCTTTCGACGGTCCAGCAGCTGGGGCAGGGAAATTTGCCTGCTAGAATCGGACGTCGGTGTACTGCTAGCAGAGTGCCCGCAAGTACTTGGCTGTGACACACCTAATTCTACACCTTCATTCCTCTCAGTGCAGGTTTCAGAGAGGACTGAAGGTATAGTGGGGTTGGAGATCCCAGCTGATGCGGAGCAAGGAGAGGTCCACTTTGTTCTTTGGTGTGGGTCTTTAAGGTAGGCTTGCCAACGAGCTGCATGGCAGGTCAACATATGTCTGGTCAAGCAAGTGGTGCCCAATCGGCTAATGTTTTGACCACGCGATATACGCTTGAGACATATGTTGCAAACAGCAGCGGTGCGATCTGATGCACTCAACTCAAAAAAGGCCCACACCAAAGATCTTTTTGAAATAATGGGCAGAGGCAGCGCCCTGCACAGGAGGAGCTCTGCGGTGTGATTCAGTCGGTGTGCTGCCCTTACGCTGGCCCCCGGAGGGCATCCTGCCTCGTTGGAGATGAGCCTCCTCCTCATCCTCCTCCTCCTCTCTCCTATCAGGCACCCACGTGGAGTCAGTGACCTCATCATCCCCTCCCTCCTCATCACTGAAACCAATCTGGCAGTATGCTGCAGCTGCTGGAACATGACTGCCAGATTGGTGTCCTTCTTGAGCATCCCCTCTCTGCTCTCATGCTACTGCCTTCCTCTAGCTGGGTATCATATTCAGACCCTTCGAAACGCTGGGCATCCTCCTGGAGCATGTACCCAACACTGTGCTCAAACAGTTCCGGAGGACTCCTCAGGAGGACACAGTGGGTCTAGGAAAGGAGTGACTGATGACATTGAGGACGCGTTGGCAGCTGCTTTGCCAGTACCCTGAGCCTGGGTGAGAGAGGATGAGGAGGATAAGGAGGGCTTGGTCATCCACTCTACCAAGTCTTCGGCATGATGCGGCTCAAAACGTCCAGCTGCCGAAAATAAGGACAAGCGTGTCCCATGGCCACGTGCTGATGACGATGCACCACGTCCATGACCAGCACTGTTGTCTCTAGACACAGAGCCTGCTTGCCCTCTTTTATTGGCTCCTGACTGTCTGCCTCTCCTTGTTTGCCTTCCAGACATTCTAAAGGCCTGCAGGGAGATGGGAAAACCAGCAATAAGGGGCTAGCTTCAGGTGTATATTTTGCAAGAAGCACACTATGCCTGCTGTAAGTGCTGCAGATGCCTGCCTGTTACACAACAAGAAAACACAGCAATAAGGCCTAGCTTCAGGTGTATATTTTTCAGGAAGCACACTACGCCTGCTATAACTGCTGCAGATGCCTGCCTGTGTTACACAACAGGAAAACACAGCAATAAGGGCTAGCTTCAGGTGTATATTTTGCAGGAAGCACACTACGCCCGCTCTAAGTGCTGCAGATGCCTGCCTGTGTTACACAACAGAAAAACACAGCAATAAGGCCTAGCTTCAGGTGTATATTTTTCAGGAAGCACACTACGCCTGCTATAACTGCTGCAGATGCCTGCCTGTGTTACACAACAGGAAAACACAGCAATAAGGGCTAGCTTCAGGTGTATATTTTGCAGGAGGCACACTACGCCTGCTGTAAGTGCTGCAGATGCCTGCCTGTGTTACACAACAGGAAAACACAGCAATAAGGCCTAGCTTCAGATGTTTATTTTGCAGGAGGCACACTACGCCTGCTGTAAGTTCTGCAGATGCCTGCCTGTGTTACACAACATAAAAAAACAGCAATAAGGGCTAGCTTCAGGTGTATATTTTGCAGGAAGCACACTATAACTGCTATAACTGCTGCAGATGCCTGTCTGTGTTACACAACAGGAAAACACAGCAATAAGGGCTAGCTTCTGGTGTATATTTTGCAGGAAGCACACTACGCCTGCTGTAAGTGCTGCAGATGCCTGCCTGTGTTACACAATAGGAAAACACAGCAATAAGGGCTAGCTTCAGGTGTATACTGTGCAGGAGGCTTAGCAAAATAATCACTGACACTGTCCCTGCCTATCCTTCTCTCTCCCTGCACACAAGGTTTAGCAGAATATCACTGACACTGTCCCTGCCTATCCTTCTCTCTCCCTGCACACAAGGTTTAGCAGAATATCACTGACACTGTCCCTGCCTATCCTTCTCTCTCCCTACACACAAGGTAAATGAACAAATATCACTAACACTGTCCCTGCCTATCCTTCTCTCTCCCTGAACCGAAACACACTACACAAGGCCGCCGCGCTGGCGGCCTTTTATAGTGTGGGGCGTGTACTAAACCCCCCTGAGCTATAATTGGCCACAGGCATCCTGCCTGTGGCCAATTATGGCTCTCCTCGCTGCCGGCGCTGTGATTGGCCAAGCATGCGGGGTCACAGTGCATGCTTGGCCAATCACAGCGCCGGGATTGCACTGCGATGGCGCAGTGTATTGTGGGCTGTTTGCGTCACTCGAATTTGGCGCGAACGGCCCAAAACGTTCGATCTTTGTCGAGCGATCGAACAGCCGATGTTCGAGTCGAACGTATGTTCGACTCGAACACCGAGCTCATCCCTACCACTGACCCAACGAGCCGGATCTAACTTTCTAGCAGGTGTTAAACGACTGGTTTGGAGACCCTGTCCAAAAATAACAGGATTTTTTGAAGACAGCAGTGGAGGTCAACAGTAAACATAAGTATAGATCCTGGAGGGACGGCGTTGGGGGGGAAGAGGCGTTATTGTTTCCCTACTGGCTCGCTTTATTGTGTAAGATGCCATCAACACATCCCACACCATACGGGATGTAAACTTGTTCAATACCATGCTTTAGTAATCATTAAAGGGTAACTCCACTTTCATAGGAAAAAAAATCTAATAAAAAAAATAATATAGCGTATACAATTGCGACTTAAAGGGGTTGTAAAGACTTGCAGCTGTAATTGCAGCAAAAGGTGGTTCTACAAAAGTATTGACTCAGGGGCCCTGAGTACAAATGCACATCACACTTTTCACATATTTATTTGTAAAACATTCGGATAACCATTTATCATTTTCCTTCCGCTTAACAATTATGTGCCACTTTGTGTTGGTCTATCACATAAAATCCCAATAAAATACATTTACGTTTTGGGCTGTAACATGACAAAATGTGGAAAATTTAAGGGGTATCAATACTTTTTCAAGGCACTGTATGTGTTAACTTGTGTCTTACTAAAAGATAAATAAGCTGAATACAACTACTCCTTTCATTGTATTTTATCAATGCGCTATGCTTGGGGGTCTTTCGGTTATTATAATTGATTTGTACACTACCATTATCTTCATTATAATCTTTCTTTTTTGTTTAAACTGATTTGTTGTACTTATTATAGAGGATATATTTGTGTAAATGAATTTTCCTGTATATACTTAACCGTCCAGCACAGATAATTCCTGGCTTTCATGAAAGTGTTGTGCCTCGGATGTAAGATACATTTTAGATCCTCCAAGTGCTGCAAAGAAAATTATGGATGTGTCTTTCTTTGCTTACTGCATGTAGTTTTAGGTTTATTTTTTAAGCATAACAACTCATACGGTCCTTTCTAGCTTTAAAACACTTGTTTTATCATTTCAGTTCTTATTTCCCTACCATTATTTAGGAAGGGGACTTTAATTAACCAATGTAAAACACAAAATTAAATACAGATTAATTTTCAGTGTGGCTGTGTATATAATGCAGGTGTTAGCAAAACTAATTGGGTTGTCACTAAACAAATAAAGATGCATGTTCACAAGGAACATGAGAGTGGAAACAATATTATCCACATACAGTATTTATTGTCGACTTCTATCATCCTTTAACTTTTTTTCATATCAAAGTTTTCTTGTCTGCCCTTTGATATTTAATGATACCTAAAGACATGTTATCTGGACGTGCAAGCATGATCCAACAGCCAAAGGATCATTCATATGAAATTTCTTTCCACAATCTAGAACTCTGATTGGCTAAAAATGCAGGGTTAAAATGTTACTAAACCCAAGAACCTGCATTCACTATATCTGGTCTCCCACAGTACACAGAACATGGAAATGCAACTATTTTAGTAAATATAAACTGTTAAATACCCTTTTCTCATCAGCAGTATATAACGATCTTACAACTTCTATCAGTGTTTGGTTAAAGCATGAAGAAGTTTTTATTCTCCCCTGATTGTCCTAATAGGCTGCATGACCCCTTACCCTCTGTCTGGCACTGGGCTGATCGCATGCACTCTCCCAAGAAAAAAAACAACTCTAGCAATACACACCTAACTGAGCATGTGCAGAGTGCCCCCAAGGCTCTGTTCTATCAGCAGATAGATTGGGGAAAGTGGAAGAAGAGAAGGTTAAGAGAAGACAGGATCAACCAGCCTTTTTACACAATTCAGGGGTTTAACACCTTTCGTTCCACAGTGAGTATACAAGCATACTTTACTGCATATACAGACTGATATAACTGTTGTGGCTCAGATCAGAGGCTTTGTACTTACAATCTGATATTAGTACAGCAATCTCCCCTGCTGTTTTATTGTGTTCTGACAGGGGGACAGCCCCACTGCCAGAACACTCTGGCCAGCACTCTCAGCCATTGGCTGAGAGCACTGATCGGGAGTCCGTCAGCAGACTATTTTCGATCTTCTGCTGAATCAGCAGCCTTACACATGGGTTGAATGTCACCATGTGTACTAGGCTTTAGGCTTAGGCCACACAAGTGTGTAGGCAAGTTGATGTGTTTAGTTCTAGTGAGTTAGCGGCTCGGGAAGGGGTTAACGTGTGGCGGTTCTGTCCCCAGGCTTTTTGGTCCTATCTGTCCCACCTGTGATATAAACAGGGGGAAGGCTGAGGACCAGGGCTCTCTAGTTCCCATTCTGTTGAGATCTTTCTAGCCAATGGGGTTCTGTCTGATGGTGGAAGCGCGATTGAAGACACTGGGACTTTCTGAGACATCCAAACCATGGACAGTGCCATAATGGACTCTCCCCTCACAGAGGTATGAATGGGCAGCCACACTACGATAGTTAGAGTTAGGGGAAAGACATGGTTAATTTTGAACTGTTATGTCACACTACTACAAGTTACATTATTAGCCTGGTCTGAAGTTATTCAAAGGGGTGCATGTTGGTAACTGGCAAATCCTAAAAGAACCAGGGTCTGTAAAGTACTAGGGGGTATTATGTAACATGATCATTATTAGGGCTAACTTGGCGAGTCAAGAAGAGCAGTGTGGTTGTTAGGGGTAACCAAGTGAAGGAACAAGCTTTTTTTTTTTTTACTAAAACACCAATTAACCAAATGTATACACTTCAAAAAAATGTGAACGAAGTTGACCCAAAAGTATTATAGTTTGCCTATACGTGAGCACTGCTTCACCAACAATTGCCCTGAATATTCACATACATGTATGACAGTTGAAAAAAATGCAGATATGAAATGATTCCATCTGTACAGTTTGGGGGGAAAGAGACAAGAAATCCTCCATGTGAATTGGAGCTGTGTTCCCTGGGACCATAAGCCTGTTAAAAGTGACTACAAAAGTGTTGTTGGGCAACTATTTTGTGGGCTGAGGAAACATTCAGCCTATGACTTCACTTGGAACTAGTATCATCCCTGTTGTACAAAGAGCATTATTTCCATTGCCACTGTAAAGACATTGGTTCCTAGAGAATTGTTAAGACACGTTCTAATGCACTAATTGGCTGCCTTAAGCAAGTACAGCAAGATGTGCACTTATATGTATTTGAGTGGGGTGAGGGGATAAACACGCCATCTCTGTAAAAAAAAAAAAGAAAAAATGAAATGATTAACAGGGCCTTGTTTTCTTTTTTTCTTTTGTCAAAATAAAAATAGTAAAGTCTCTCACTGTTGTGGCATTGAGATTCCATTTTCATCATAAGCTGATAATTGGAAAGTGCGTGCTGTTGAGGTTTTTTTTTTGAAGCATAAAGGAACTAATTAGCAGAATAGAAATCTTGTAAACCGTGCTACAATTAAATGGGAACAATAGAGATGTTTCAAACTAGTTTTGCTGTTATACAACTTGTTTATTCTGTAGTTTTCTATACATACATATATATATATATATATATATATATATATATATATATATATATATATATATACTTTTTTTTTTTTTTAAGTGAAACACAACTTGACAGCCTCCATTTTCTGCAATGGCTCTGCATGTCTATAATGTGAAAATGCAATTATCAATCTAATTTAACTCCAAACTGCTAACATTAGATTTCCAGGGCTATATTACACTTTACAATTTAAAATTAGCTGTGCGTGGCTTTAATATTGGCATGGAAAACATAGCGAAGCTTTATGCTAAAAATGTCTGTTTTATAGGCACAGGTGTGCTTTTGGGAGAAATATCACTGCTTGTAAAGCTCAGTTTTTTGGGTGAAGCAATAATAGAATAAGTTCTTTCCTTGTAACATAGCAAGAGGATTTTTTGTCCTTTTTCTTATCTTTCTGCATGCTTGCGTGGTCGTATACCTGGGAGACTGCCCTGAGAAATTTTAGCAGCTCCACTGGTTGAGAGCTCAAGCCAGTCCTGAATAAACCTCTCTACTGATCAATAATTATGATGGATGGCCTTAATGAATAATATTGCTTAACCCCTTAGAGTTGGAGCCTCTCGGGCCCTTTAAGCCTGGGGGCAGGGCAGAGTTTATGATCATGTGACCACCATGATTTGCTGTCATGGGAGTCACATGACCAGAAAGCTCACGTTCACTTCTTTCTGTTAGTCGCAGGTAACTGTGTGGGGAGCGTTCAAGGCGCGTGCTCTCTGCACAGCTATATCCTACCAATTCACACAAATATGTGGATGCTCTGCGCCAAGGCCCACCCGCCAAGAGGCCGCATATTTGTGTGCAGCCGGTGCCAAAAGGTTAAAAAAGGACATATAATATATGTGTGATATATATATATATATATATATATATATATATATATATATATATATATATATATATATATATATATATATACACACACACACACACACTGTATACAGTTTTACATTTTCAGAAGTCCATCAAATTTAAGCAAAAGAAAATCAATTAAAAAAAATATATATAAAAAAACCTGCATATACAGAGCCCTAAACACAGAGAAATGCAACACAACCATTATAAAGCATATACCAATACAAAGGGTAAAAAACTGCGCTTAAAGAAAAAAAAGGGGGATGGACCAATCCAAAAAGCAGCAAAAATAAGTGGGATTAGCACAAGTAAAAGTAAAGTTAAATTTGCGCTTAAAAAGTCCAATTTGTAGAGATCAATTCAATAATCCCAGCGAAAGTTCATATATTCCTTCAAAGAGAAACTTGAATCTCAAACAGTACCAACTAACAGGTGCAATGAATGCTTACCAGACTATAAGCCTTTAGCACAGATGGCTTATACCCAGCCAGGGCCTTTATCCCAGTGGGAGATCACGAAATCCTCTGTGGATGATGGTGGTTCCCACAACGTTACGTGATCAATTCCTAGATCCCACGGGCAGATGCCTTTAGGTATTGTGCATATGGCCAAACACAGCCAGGGCCTTTGGGGAGAACCGTCAACTAAGATTAAAAGGCTGCCCTAATCCTCAGATGCCTAGCAGCCGTCCGTGGTGTCGTATTCGATGTTTGCGCAATTACCCAATAGAGGAAAGATAGGGGACCATAGTGTGAATCCGTTTAAGTATTTATTAAAATTAAATAGAAACACACTTACAGTTATGTATAAAATATGAAGCGATAAAAATAAAGCCGGCCGGCTCTTAGATAAACCCCCGTCCAGACACGATAACGTGGTGACGTCAGCATGCTCCTAGTCCTCAGACGCATTTCGTCATATCTGACATTCTCAATGAGAATGGCAGATATGACGAAACGCGTCTGAGGACTAGGAGCGTGCTGACCTCACCGCGTTATCGTGTTTCTATTTAATTTTAATAAATACTTAAATGGATTCACACTATGGTCCCCTATCTTTTCTCCTTTGGGTGATTACGCAAATATCGAATACGACACCATGGACGGCTGCTAGGCGTCTGAGGATTAGAGCAGCCTTTTAATCTTAGTGGACGGTTCTCCCCAAAGGCCCTGGCTGGGTTTGGCCATATGCACAATACCTAAAGGCATCTGCCTGTGGGATCTAGGAATTGATCACGTAACGGTGTGGGAGCCACCATATACCAATACTCCAATGGTAAAAAAAAAGTTTATCTCAATTCTCTAAGGCAATTAAAAGTTCCCTAAATCAGCAATCTACAGTGGTATTACTTACTAAACACTTGGGATTTGGATTTGAGGTAGGCGTGCAATCTTAACAAATGTTTGGGTGCCAAATTCCAAACCCTATTTAAGTTGGGAGCTGAATGTCAAAAAACAATACTATTAATTGTCTAACCTAAAAGGCAAGGGATTGTCAAACAACTGCCACGGGAAGCAGGACACTGCTCTAAGGAACATGTTCCAAAGCAAAAAATAAATAAATGCAAATGTAAAAATTCAGTTTGGCAGGGAGCAATGATTTTAATAATGCTTAAAGGGCATTAAATTGCAAAATGTCTTGAAATAACATGCATGGGGGATGCCCTTAGCTTAAAATGGGATCTCCCCTAAACTCCAAACCTGACCCTGTGGGGTTGATTTAGTAAAACTGAAGGGTGCAAAATCTTGTGCAGCTTTGCATTGAAACCAATCAGGTGCCAGGTTTTTTGTCAAAGCTTAATTGAACAAGCTGAAATTAGGAGCGGATTGGTTGCTATGCAGAGCTGCAATCAATTTTTACTCTCCAGTTTTAGAAAATCAACCACTTTTTGTCCCGTATGGATTTTAGGGGAACCCCATGCAAAAAAAATAGGAAAAAAATAGAAGACCTGTAAAGAAACTAGAAAGAAACTAGAAAAAATTGTGTCCCCTCCAAATCTATATCATACTCTTATCTGAGTATGCACCCTGGCTGGACAGAAAACATGGGGGGTGAGCATATGACCAGATGCTCTCAAGGTAGGGAAGGTACCGGGATCCCGCCTCCCCGACAAAGCATGATGAGGAAAAGGGCTTTATCCCCAAAACCCTAGCCCGGTGGTTATATGGGTCTGTGGGTGGGGAGCCTAGCTGAAAGCTACCTTTAAAAATAAAGGGGCCCCCCAGATACCAAAATCCTCCCCACGATGAGTACAAAGTATGAAGTACCCCCACTCATTCACAAAAAAAAAAATCGTAAACACACACACAAATTATTCAATAAAGAAAATGTGTCCCAAAATGTAAATCCATTATCGATCACTTTGTCCAGAGATGCAGATCCATGTCAATCATGATGAACAATGCCCATCAACATGTCGAATCAAAACACATATCAACCCGTCGACTACCACACACTAACAGCTCCATGATCTGTCATCTGTAATTTAAACAAAAGGGGCATGTATAGTGGCAGACATCAATGACTAAATAAGCACACATTTTGATCAATGTCATTGCCCAAATACTTCCATATTTGGGTAATGTCAGCCGCTGTCCCTTTTGTTTATATAGCTGGGAACACCCAGCCAGCAAATCAATAGGGCTGGATGATGTCACTAGTTGGACAAGGCAAGTGCTGGCACCCACTGCTTCCTTAAAGGGTAACTTCACTTTCGTGGGGGAAAATAAATAGCAAATAAAGAAAAAATAACATAGCGTATACAATTGCGACACAAGTCATATTGTAACTGAATGTTATTAAAAATGACCTTTCCTTTTCAATCTGCAGCTGCTGTAATTTTCTGAAAATGCATTGCAATATGACTACCTGGATGTGTTCTGTACAAAGAATGTCCCCCCAGAAACATCATTTCCTGCTTGTGTGATTGGCTCACTGATTTTTCCAGAAGTCTGCACTAAGATATAATTGCACAAGTCAGATTTCAGGCATCCCCTGCAACAAAAATTAAATTTTGGGTGAGATACTCCCAATAGAATATCGACTAAGGCTGGCCATACATTATACAATTTTCTTGTACAATTATTTTCCTTTAGATTTACCAAAACCATATAATATGAGGTCAAACCTAAACACTTTAAATTTGTATGCAATGAGGCAGGCCCTTGCACTACATAGTTAAAGGTAAATCTAAAGAAAATTGAACAAGAAAATTGTATCATGTATGGCCAGCCTAAAGGGATGCAGGCTCAGTAGCTTTCCTCGTTAGTGCCCTGCAGGTGCACAGCTGATTGATAATTATGAAACCACTCCCATTAGGCCCCTTTCACACGGGACGGATCCGTGATGATCCGCCCCGTGAACCTCTGCCTGCTTGCTCAGCGGGGATCGCACCGTTGATCCCCCGCTGAGCCGGCGAATGACAGGGCGGTCCCCGCACACACGTCTGTCCGTGTTCATCCGATCCGCTCTGCAGACGAATTGAAAAATAGGATTTTCCTCCGTCTGCAGAATCGGAGGATTGCGGACCCAGATGAGATCGGGTGTCAGAGGATGTTCATCCGCTGACCCCCGCTATCTCATAGGGACCAATGTATGTCCCTTTTTATCCGTAAACAGATGGATGAAAAAGCGGACATACAGTCCGCATGTGTGAAAGGGGCCTAAGACTCACTTTCCTACATGGGCACAGAGAAACACACAGGGATTTCTTCAGACTAACAAAAGGTAGGAATCTGCGAGAAAGTTTGTTAAAATGCTGGCAAAGTACATAGATCACCCAGAGGGGAATGTTTTTTTATCGCAACAAACGTGGAGTTATGCTTTAACAACCATTGAAAGGGGAGGACAAGTCTGTCTTATATAGTAAACTTTTGCAAAAAGTACAGTATAACACAGTTTCACATTTGCACAACACAAGTGTACTACAGTTGCAAAAAAAAGTATGTGAACCCTTTTGGAATGATATGGATTTCTGCACAAATTGGTCATAAAATGTGATCTGATCTTCATCTAAGTCACAACAATAGACAATCACAGTCTGCTTAAACTAATAACACACAAAGAATTAAATGTTACCATGTTTTTATTGAGCACACTATGTAAACATTCACAGTGCAGGTGGAAAAAGTATGTGAACCCCCAGACTAATGAGATCTCCAAGAGCTAATTAAAGTGAGGTGTCAGCCAACTGGAGTCCAATCAATGAGATGAGATTGGAGGTGTTGGTTACAGCTGCCCTGCCCTATAAAACACACACCAGTTCTGGGTATGCTTTTCACAAGAAGCATTGCCTGATGTGAATGATGCCTCGCACAAAAGAGCTCTCAGAAGCCCTACGATTAAGAATTGTTGACTTGCATAAAGCTGGAAAGGGTTATAAAAGTATCTCCAAAAGCCTTGCTGTTCATCAGTCCATGGTAAGACAAATTGTCTATAAGTGGAGAAAGTTCAGCACTGCTTCTACTCTCCCTAGGAGTGGGCGTCCTGTAAAGATGACTGCAAGAGCACAGCGCAGACTGCTCAATGAGGTGAAGAAGAATTCTAGAGTGTAAGGTAAAGACTTACAAAAGTCTCTGGCATTGCTAACATCCATGTTAGTGAATCTACGATACGTAAAACACTAAACAAGAATGGATTTCATGGGAGGATACCACAGAGGAAGCCACTGCTGTCCAAAAAAAACATTGCTGCATGTTTACAGTTTGCACAAGAGCACCTGGATGTTCCACAGCAGTACTGGCAAAATATTCTGTGTACAGATGAAACCAAAGTTGAGTTGTTTGGAAGAAACACACAACACTATGTGTGGAGAAAAAGAGACACATCACACCAACATCAAATCATCATGCCAACTGTGAAGTATGATGGTGGGGGCATCATGGTTTGGGGCTGCTTTGCTGCATCAGGGCCTGGACGGATTGCTATCATCGAAGGAAAAATTAATTCCCAAGTTTATCAAGACATTTTGCAGGAGAACTTAAGGCCATCTGTCCACCAGCTGAAGCTCAACAGAAGATGGGTGTTGCAACAGGACAACAGCCCAAAGCATAGAAGTAAATCAACAACAGAATGGCTTAAACAGAATAAAATACGCCTTCTGGAGTGGCCCAGTCAGAGTCCTGAACTCAACCCGATTGAGATGCTGTGGCATGACCTCAAGAAAGCGATTCACACCAGACATTCCAAGAATATTGCTGAACTGATACAGTTCTGTAAAGAGGAATGGTCAAGAATTACTCCTGACCGTTGTGCACGTCTGATCTGCAACTACAGGAAACGTTTGGTTGAAGTTATTGCTGCCAAAGGAGGTTCAACCAGTTATTAAATCCAAGGGTTCACATACATTTTCCACCAGCACTGTGAATGTTTACATGGCGTGTTCAATAAAAACATGGTAAAATGTAATTCTTTGTGTTTTATTAGTTTAAGCAGACTGTGATTGTCTATTGTTGTGACTTAGATGAAGATCAGACCAATTTGTGCAGAAATCCATATCATTCCAAAAGGGTTCACATACTTTTTTTTGCAACTGTGTATATATACATGGTTGTTGTAGTCCTCCATACCTTTTACTAGTTTGGTTCCCTGCTCCTACTAGAGTCTTTATGTCTCAACACAAAAATAGATCTTGCTTGCTTTAGAAACTGCAGCTGCATACATATATAGAGTGTCAGTGGCTCTAACATGCACCTGCAAAAGAATGGAAAATAGAAAAAAAAAATGGGGAAACAGTATGGCTACACTACTCTGGATAACCTTACCTTTACAACAAGGGCAAGCCGAGCCTCTAATATTTTTCACTTAATCCAAAACTGTTCTACTTTAAGACAAGATGTCCATATTTTCATACAAGCACTGGGAACTTTACACAAATTTGTGAATGCTTGTCATGGATATGCATTAATGTCTGTCTGCCATCTTACCTTCCTCCTCATGTGTTCATCTAGAGACCAGACCTCCTTCACCTGGCTTCCTTTATAATCTCCTCCCAGCCTGACTCCACCCCAGGCCCTATCACTGAACACTATATTAACCTGTGCACTGCAAGCCTGCTTCGCTGATCAACGTGTTTGTTAGGCATTGTGTGTTTGGGTTCCTGCCTGCCGTGTGCTACGTCTGTCTCTCTGTTACGTTATTGGCTTGTCCCCGACCATCCCTGTCTGCTCGTGACCCTTGACCTTCGGCTCGTTCTTCGTTATCCTTGTCTGCTTGTGGCCCCTGACCTTCGGCTTGTTATTCGGTTCTCTCTATCGTGTGCTGCTGCTTCCCCTTATCCTACGGGGCGTGAGCTAGGAAACTCCAGGGGCCGCGACCTGGTCCCAGCCTGCAGCGTAACATCCTCACCACTAGAGGCCCTGGAGAAGACCAGCTGGGTCTTAGACTCCGCGCCCTGGGGAATCTTGGCTCTCGCTTCCGTTGGGATCCCGGTTGTGCTCCTCTGGTCCCGCTTTCCACAACCACCCAGTTTCCTATCCACAGAAGCCAGCCATAGGGTTCACTACCTCGCGGTGCACTCCTGTCCCCCTACGGTGTGCATCTGTCACCTGGCCACAGGTGACCCTGACAGTTTGATCAGCCATGAACCCGGCTGACATCCCGCTACCCGCGGATGATCCATTGCAGGGCATAGTTTGCAGACTTGAAACCCAGGAATCGAATCAGACTCAGGTGATGCGATTCCTCCAGGATCTGGCTTCTCGCTTCGAGCAGCTTCAGGCCTCCTTGGGAACCCTGAATCCGCAACCTCAAATACAATCAGCGGCTGCACCTATTGCACCAGTCGCAGCCACACACTCGCTACAACTGCCAGCTCCGTCCCGTTTCTCTGGGGACTCCAAGGCTTGCAGGGGGTTCCTTAGCCAATGCACGATTCATTTTGAGCTCCAGCCCCAAAACTTCCTGTCTGATCGGGCTAAGGTAGCCTATATCATTTCCCTCCTCTCTGGTGAAGCTTTAGCCTGGGCAGCCCCTCTGTGGGAACTGAATGATCCAGTGGTTTCTAGCCTGTCTGGTTTCTTGAAACTTTTTCGGAATATCTTCGAAGAACCGGCTCGTGTCTCTTCAGCGGCCAGCACCCTTTTACGTCTCCGCCAAGAGTCTGCTTCTGTGGGACAGTATGCCCTTCATTTCCGCATACTGTCGGCTGAGTTGAGCTGGAACAATGAGGCCTTAGTCGCAACCTTTTTGCATGGCCTGTCTGATAGAGTGAAGGATGAATTAGCTGGAAGAACCATCCCCACTGATCTGGCCGGCGTTATCTCCTTGTGTAACCAGATCGATATTCGCTTTCAGGAGAGGACCTTAGAAAAGCAACGCCAGCCCTCCTTGGTTCTTAGTCAGCCTGAGCTCCCCTCTCTTCGACCCGTAGAGCATCTCCTACCAGCTGAGGAACCCATGCAGCTGGGTCGGACCAGGCTATCCCCCGAGGAACGTGCTAGGCGCAGAACTCTTGGTCTGTGTCTTTACTGTGGGGGCAAAGGTCATTTTCGTGACACTTGCTCTCTTTGTCCAGAAAAACGTTCGGGTCCACTTCATCTGGAAAGTGGAGTATTGGACCCAGAAATATCACCTTCCCCTTCTCGTCTTCTGCTTTCTGTGTTCCTTCATGTTGGTGCTTCTTCTCATTCGGTCTCAGCATATCTGGATTCCGGAGCCGCTGGTAATTTCATGGACTGGGAAATCGCATCGTCCATGAGACTTACTCTTTTGCCCCTCACCACGCCATTGGTGGTCTTGGCGATTGATGGTACTGTTCTCCCAGGGGGACCTATCCGCTTCCAGACCCTCCCTGTTAAGATGTCGGTAGGGACACTCCACCAGGAGTGGATATCCTTCCTTATCTTACCCAAGGCCTCAACGCCTATAATTTTGGGTCTCCCATGGTTACAGCTCCATTCTCCTCATGTGGACTGGACTACTGGACAGATCCTGGCTTGGGGTCCCTCCTGTTCCTCCTCCTGTCTACCCAAGGTTGCCCCCTGTGAATCTGAGCCGGTCATTCATTCCAGGTTGCATAACCATTTACATTTCTCTGTCCCTAACCACCCTTGGACGCACAGCCAGGCTAGCTTGTCTACAAGTCCTGCAGTCGCTACGTCTTGCGATGCGATTCAGGTAGTCGCTACACCTGACTCAGCTATTCAGCTTGACTCCGGCGACATGTCACCTTCTAACCAACCTGACTTCAGGGTTCCACTGACATCTGCCCAGTCTGATGGTCCTGTGCAAGATGACCAGTTCCCCTTTAAGGGTCTAGGGGACCCTCCTCAGATTCCTGTTGATCCTCTCATGCCCTTGCTTATTCCTAGAGAGCCTTTGGTCCTCAATAGATCTTCTTGTCATCTCCCTACCTCGTTTTCGGTCTCTGAGGATAATTTTAAGTACGAGGTTAGACAAGTTCTGGATTCTCGGCTCTGCAGAGGCATTCTTCAGTACCTTGTGCATTGGAGAGGTTTTGGTCCTGAGGAGGCGTCTTGGATCGCTGCATCTGATGTCGCTGCACCTCATCTGTTGAGAAGGTTTCATCAGAGATTTCCCTTTAAGCCTGGGTCCAGGCGGGGGAGGGCCCATAAGAGGGAGGGTACTGTCATGGATATGCATTAATGTCTGTCTGCCATCTTACCTTCCTCCTCATGTGTTCATCTAGAGACCAGACCTCCTTCACCTGGCTTCCTTTATAATCTCCTCCCAGCCTGACTCCACCCCAGGCCCTATCACTGAACACTATATTAACCTGTGCACTGCAAGCCTGCTTCGCTGATCAACGTGTTTGTTAGGCATTGTGTGTTTGGGTTCCTGCCTGCCGTGTGCTACGTCTGTCTCTCTGTTACGTTATTGGCTTGTCCCCGACCATCCCTGTCTGCTCGTGACCCTTGACCTTCGGCTTGTTATTCGGTTCTCTCTATCGTGTGCTGCTGCTTCCCCTTATCCTACGGGGCGTGAGCTAGGAAACTCCAGGGGCCGCGACCTGGTCCCAGCCTGCAGCGTAACATCCTCACCACTAGAGGCCCTGGAGAAGACCAGCTGGGTCTTAGACTCCGCGCCCTGGGGAATCTTGGCTCTCGCTTCCGTTGGGATCCCGGTTGTGCTCCTCTGGTCCCGCTTTCCACAACCACCCAGTTTCCTATCCACAGAAGCCAGCCATAGGGTTCACTACCTCGCGGTGCACTCCTGTCCCCCTACGGTGTGCATCTGTCACCTGGCCACAGGTGACCCTGACAATGCTATGTTTGGCCTTTTTTACTGGTTATTTTACTCCCATGCTAAATGATTTTCAGCATAGTATAATTCTAGAACATTGTAGTTTCATTAAGAAAAAAAATTGCCTGTTGGATTTGCCCATAAAATCCATTTTTATACCTGCAGTTTTTAGCAAAATAACACTCAGCATTTCTGCAAAAAATATAGGGCATATTGAAAACTATTGTGCTCTGTTCTCATAGGAAGTTTACACCATTGTAGTGCAGCGTGGTCTATTGCCATAGTGAGTTACACTGCACTAGAAACCACATACGTACAGTGCTTTGAAAAAGTATTCATACCCCCTGAAATTTTCCACATTTTGCCATGTTACAACCAAAAACGTAAATGTATTTTATTGGGATTTTATGTGATAGACCAACACAAAGTGGCACATAATTGTGAAGTGGAAAATGATAAATGATTTTCAACATTTTTTACAAATAAATATGTGAAAAGTGTGGCGTGCATTTGTATTCAGTCAATACTTTGTAGAACCACCTTTCACTGCAATTACATTATGTAATACTGACATAAAATCACACACATAGGTTGGACTTGATGGACTTGTGCCTTTTTTCAACCTCGTCTACTGTGTAACTGTGTACTGTAACTTGTTGCAGTTTGTCAATCGGACAGGAAGTGAGGTGAAATCTCCCCAACAGAATCACAGCGAGCAACAGCAATATAATAGAAGTATTTTCCAACTCAATCTAAAACAAAAAAAAGGTTTAAGCTGGAAATGGGTTTTATTCACATTTTCCAGCTGGAATTTTGTTCTCAAAGTTAAGAATAAGTTCAAATAAACATTAAATGTTTCTTTAAAAAAAGTAAAGGGACACAACCTGACTGCAGGGGAGTTTGCAGGTTGCAATGTCATGTAACTTCAGTTTTACCCCTTCTGAGATCATTTTATGTTTTTGAAAACATTATTTTCATTGAAGAGATGTGCATTTTGTACAATCCATTAAAAAAGGCTTAAAAAAATATTACATCTCGGTTTAGCAATTTAGCTAGTAATATTCCAAGGAAAACTGTAATAGATTCTTGCTAACTGCTTGCTCTTAGAACATCTCCCCTGGGAATAACTGCATGTAACACTAAAGACAGTTAAACACTGCTAATAATATGGTACCTGTTATGTTGTTTAACCCTGTTTATCATACTTAATAACAGGTGCTATCTGAAATGTAGCAGTTTGGGAAAATTGGAAATACAAATTGCTAAAGCTTTTTAAAAATGGCTTGAGAATGCCCCATTAAAAATGATATTATAGAACTCAAGTCTGTGTGTTTGTGAATGCTAATAGTAAACTTAAAGTAAATGTGAATCCAAACATTAAAATCGCATATTCATTTTAAAAGTGATTTTTTAATAACTTTAAATCTGCAGCATTTATTTAACTAGTGCCTGGTGATCCTTCCATGAAGGTCCGTGTTCATGAACTTCCTGCTATAGGCTGACAACTCTTTAAACAGTTGTCACCCTTTAATAGTTGCTGTCCTGTGTTGTCACTGCCACATGGGCTTCTTGATGAAGACTATGAATGCAATGTAATGCAACAAAGGTTAAAAAAGGTGAAAATCTGGCATAAATTGTTAATACACCGTGGTTTAGCTCTCAAAGGCTTAATTTAGATGGGTGGATGGGGAGACGGCAAAAATTTGCAGTTGAGCTGCGCCCCCCCATTTAAGTTGCAATAGGCAGCAGACAGGGATGTTTACATACTGCGGTCACATGGCTTCCCATTGCGCCAATGGCAAAGTTTAACCGACATGTAGTACTCGGTGGGTGGCAAACCTGCAGAACACTACATACTTAAACAAATTAGGAAGGGCAGCAAAAGCAACTGCATGCAATGCATATGTTTGCGGCCTGTTTGTCAGGAAAATAGGGGGTTAAAACAGGCAGTGAGGAGACGTCACATTGCTTCCTCGCCGCCTCTCAGTAGACTCTGAAGCACCATTCGAACGCAGGCTTCAGAGGAAAAGGATATTTAGATGCACATCTAAATCTACCTTAACCAACAGCCGACCAGCCGCCGTAGTTATACACTGGCAGGTCGGCTCGTGCCCGTGGGTTGGGCGGACTCGATGTCCGCCGGTGACCTGTGATCGCCTAGTACAGAGGCAGAATGGGGATCTGCCTTTGTAAACAAGGCGGATACCCATTCTAACAGATGACATGATAGAGATCTACTGTTCCCAGTCATCTGAAACAGTGATCTCTGTCATGTCCATGCCAGCCCACCCCCCCTTACAGTTAGAACACGCTGAGGGAACACACTTAACCCCTTGATCGCCCCCTACTGTTAACCCCTTCCCTGCCAGTGACATTTATACAGTAATCACAGGCTATTTTTAGTTCTGATCGCTGTATAAATGTCAATGGCCCAAAAAAGTCAATCAAAAGTTTCCGATTTATCTGCCGCAATGTCGCAGGTCTGCTAAAAATCGTAGATCACTGCCATTACTAGTAAAAAATTAATTAATAAAAAAAATACCATAAATCTATCCCCTATTTTGTAGACGCTATAACTTTTGCGCAAACCAATCAATATACGCTTATTGTGATTTTTTTTAAACAACAATATATAGCAGAATACATATTTGCCTAAACTGATGAAGAATTATTTTTTTTTACTTTTTGGGGGGGATATTCATTATCGCAAAAAGTAAAAAAAAAAGTTTTTTTTCAAAATGTTCGTCTTTTTCTGTTTATAACACAAAAAATAAAAACCACAGAGGTGATCAAATACCACCAAAAGAAAGCTCTATTCGTGGGAAAAAAAATGTCAATTTTGTTTGGGTACAGCGTCGCATGACCAGGCAATTGCCAGTTAAAGCGACGCAGTGCCATAGTGCAAAAAATAGCCTGGTCAGGAAGTGGGTAAATCCTTCCAGGGCTGAAGTGGTTAAGCTATAAGAAAATTTACTTGCACAGTGAACAGTCAATTTGCCTAGTAAATCAACTCCATGGACTTTAAGGTAAGCATAACTGAAGTGTGCATTAACTCTGAACTAGCAACATCAAGAGAAAACACGAGCTCCATTTACCAAGCCCACTCAGCATCTGCTGGGGTTTCCAGAAAGGTCAACCTGTTTGTTGAAAGGAATATTGAACTGAAAAAAAGTAAATGGTTAAAAAAACAAAATCTGCAACTACTTATCTGACATATAGAATGGACACAGACTGCAGATATGCAGTGGATGTGTAGACATTTTTTGACTACAGTTTAAGTAGTATTATTGCAAGAGTTCACTGTGCTTCTATTAATAAAAGTTATGGTGCTCCAGTTCCACCTAACTTCCAACTAATTAAGGTTGCTTTTGCCGCAGTTGCTTTCCAAAATGTGTTTTCAGCTTCTTGACACAGCCATTAAGCCAGAAGCGCAGTGCCCTACTCTACCCTCAATTACATTTTACAAAACGCTAGACTTGTATTTTCTTTTGGGATATAGTTTTGTGCATTGTATAAAAAGTCGATCAACGCTTTATAAGAATCTCAAGGTTTTTCAAAGTATATATTCAGAGTGACAGGAAAGCAACTGACCAGTTTCTGCAGCCTGTGCAGACCAGTTGTCTTTCAGAGAACTAAGGAGGCTAAAGGTAGAAACCCCACAATAAGGCACAGCTTCAGGGGGAACAAGCTAGTGTTTACTTCATTATCCAAGCATGGAGGCATAAAATAATAAGACATTCCCATTCTGCTACATGTAGAGTGCACATTGTTATTTTTTTATGAGACTCAGAACTGTGCAGCCAGAAAAAAATATCATGGTGCAAACAAAGCTAAAGAGCTCTATGGAGCCTATAATTGAAATATTTTTCCTAGCCTTGGGGATGAAGACTCTGGGCCACCCAGAGGTACAAGTCACTGTGCAAGAAGTCCTTAAACATGCTTGCGAAAAGTTTTAGGCTCATCTCATACTGATCACCATTACCTATAAATCTGGCCCTTGATTAAACACAGGTTTCTAGACCAGGTCTCTGCTGTTTGAAAGCACCTACAATATTAGTAAAGTTACCAAATGAAGTCCTACTCCTTCTCAGTGATTGGATGGTATTCCCTGGCACTAGCAATTATATTCTTTAGAAGATTACAGTCTTCAAATTCTAAACATTCCCACAACATTAACAGCTGGAATGTTCTTGCTATTGGTAACACTTCTCTGTGTCCAATATTATATAATCTCCCTCATAAACCAAGCTAAAGATAGGCTCAGTTTGCCCTAACACAGAGCCATGACACAGGTGCCTGCACACACACAGGCAGTCAGCAGTGACGCTGAACCTGTTAAAACTGCAGACCTAAGGCCCTTTCACTGTCAGTTTTTCAGGCGGACCGGATCAGACACTCCATTCACCCCTATGGAGCAGTGGATTTCAGTGGTGACATGTCCGCTGACATTTGCTGCTATCTGATCTGATCGTCCGCCAAATCCAGACGAATGGTGACCCTATTTTTCATCCGTCTGAGGGATCGGATTGGATGGGATCAGATTGGATCGGACGGGATCGGATTGGATGGGGTCAGATTGAATGGGATCGAATGAAAATTGACAGGTGGTCCATTTTCATCCCATCTCCCCATAGAGGAGAGCGAGGCTCTGACAGGTCCATCTCACCGCAGTGAGTGGAGACGAACCTGTCATCCACCTGCTCAGTTGGGATTAGCGAGTCGATCCCCCGGTGAGCAATCGGAGTCCATCAAATAGAGAAGCCCGTGTGAAAGAAGCCTACGTGCTACTGAGCAGATTTTCCTGCCTGTCTGCTCTGTCTGTCACACAGGCAGATGGAGTGGCCAGCATTGCTGTGCTCAGTGGCAGTGAACCTGCACTTCTAACAGGCTCTGTGTCATTCCAGATAGCAAGAATAACTTCCTACAAATGTGTGGCAGTTTTGAGTTGTAAGTCTTGTTAACTTGCTGAACATTTTCACTGGCAAGTTGTACACTTTTAGAGCACTTGAAGCACAAGTTCTAGTTGACACTTTTCAAATTTGTAGCAAATTTGCGTGGCAAGTCTCTAGCAAGAGCAAAGTTGCCGTGGTGAGTCTTCAGCAAGAGCTCTGCAAGTTACAGTGACCCCTGTGGTGGGATGACTATTGCACAACCCAACTGAACCAGAACTTGCAGCAGACTTGCAGAATGTTTGCAAAGAAAGTTGATCTGGAGTCATGCAATGTGGACTTGCTGCAATTGGGTAACCAACTTGTGTAGCCTAGCAAGTCTAGCAATAGCTTAGCAAGTCATTTTCAAATGTGCAGCTCAATTGCTTGCTATCTGTGATTGAAGAGGCTCAGCTCTTGCGCCTACCTGTGTGACAGGTGCAGCAGTTGGGCAGGGAGCTGAGTGTTTTATGTCAGTACAGCCCATACCTCCCAACTCTTTAAGGTGGGAATGAGAGACACCTATTAGCAAAAGTATGTAGGCATAGGACACACACCTTGCCACGCCCCCTTAAAGGAGAATTATACCAGAAAAAATTAAACCCACCAGTTCCTTTTATTTTTTTTTTTATTTTTATTTTTTTTTTTTACCACTACTATGGAGTTTGAAATGTACAAATGCAGCAATTTAGAAATCAGATGAAAGATTTAGCACTGGGAAACACTTTCTGAAAGAAAAAAAGTGCATTTTATATACAACTATATAGATCAGACCAAAATGAGGAGGAAAGAGACCCCAAACCATGTCAACATTATGTTGAAAGCAAAGGTCACTAAAATGTTTTCCTGCCACGCAAACACAAACCCAAAGAATAGATATTTTTCTTGTGTGCACAGATCATTGGTGCTTGTTTATTTTTCCACATGTGCAAGACCTTACATTGGTTGTAAAGCCATTTTTTTTGTTGTTGTTAAAATAAAAAAGAGGGTATACTTACCCGATCTGCAATGGTATTGCAGAGTGGTCCCTCTTTTTCCACTAGCACGCTCTGCTCCTCCTTACCTGTGTGTCCCCCAATAGCAAGCAATATGCTATGGGGGCACATGTGTGGGCGTGCACCCGTTTTGGGTTGTGTGTCCATTGAGACACTCAAAGCGTGGCACAGCTACACACCCCACTCCTTCCTCACAGGATTTGACTGACAGCAGTAAGAACCAATGGTTGCTGCTCTTATGCCCTGTACACACAATCAGTTTTACCGATGAAAACAGTCCGATGGACTTTTTTCTTTGGACAAACCGATCGTGTATGGGCCCCATCTGTCTTTTTTGAAAAAATAGAACATGTTTTAAATTTATCCAATGGAAAAAAAAACGATAGCAAATTCCGATCGTCTGTGGGGAACTCCATCGAAGAAAAAACCCATGCATGCTCAGAATCAAGTCGACGCATGCTCAGAAGCATTGAACTTAATTTTTCTCGGCTCGTCTGAGTGTTTTACGTCACGGCGTTTGGGACGGTCGGATTTTTGACTGATGGTGTGTAGGCAAGACTGATGGAAGTCAGCTTCATCGGAATTCCGATGGAAAAATCAATCGGATTTGAATCCATAGGAAATCCGATCGTGTGTACAGGGCTTTAGAGTATCCTGTGAGAGCAAGAAGTGAACAGAGAAAAGATGCTGCCAGGCACAGCGCTGGATCAATAGAGGACTTATGTGAGTGTTTGGGGAGGTGAAATGAAGAACAATTGCTGAAACTTTTTTAACTTAATGCAAAAAATGCATTAAGGTACAAAAAATGTTTTAACTTTAGAACCACTTTAATGGATAGTCAGTGTAATATGTACCTAGAGGCTCAATAGGCATTCATAAAGTATTGTTAATGAGAAAGCTGTAATATACACATAATTGACAGATTGATAAAAAAAAAAAAAATCAGTATTACTGCCTGTGAGCACATTTAATAATTTACAGGTAGAGCTTCTTTCAAGAAGAAGGTAATTATACAAAAGAACAAATCTAGTCAATCAGATTATGATGTACTTTTAAACGCTAAATCAAGAAAAGAAAAAAAAAATTGCAAAAAAGATTCTTTGATAATGTATTCATGTAATCCATACATATGCAAACTTCGATAAAAGACACACAAGTACAAAGATGAAAGCGAAATCCACATGGGATAGTGAAAAATATCAAACAAAATCAAATTAAAAAAAAAGAACAAATATTTTAAAGTAGACCTAGAGTTGAGCAACACTCAGTGTGAGACCAGTCACTTGTTTGATATAGCATGGTACTTAGACATTGTTACATGTGAGAGAGTACTGGTTCTAACTGGGAATTATTGTGTATGCTAATTGGCCTGGTCACAATCATGAGGAAGGGGAATGTCTGAAACTTCTGGAGACCCCTGCAGTAACAACTGAGAAGTTTGTTGTTCAACAGAGGATCTTTTTATGGAGCCCTTTTTCTTTTTTCTAATGCAGGTTTACTTAAGAGTAGTGGCGGCTGGTGCTCCATTTTTTGGGGGGGCTGCAAACAAACCCTCCACCCACCAGCCAGCTAGCCAGCCACGTACTTACCCCAGGACACCCGTCTGCCCACTCGCCCGCCAGCCACGCACTTAACCGAGCCTGTTCGCCCGTTTGCCCGCCAGCCAGCCCCGCACTTACCCCATCCAGGTCGCAGGCAATCTCCTGGCCAATCCAGGCATTTCTCCCCTCTGGCCAATCCAGTCTTAGGACTCACTTCCTGTCCTGATTGGCAGGGAGGAGAAACAGGAAGACAATAGCGAATGTTAATTCGCTAATGTCGCAAGTGGGCCACCCACCCAATGTCGCAAGTGGTTGGGGGTGGGGTAAAACAATTGTATTTGAAGCCAGTTAGATACTCCGGCTCTAATCATGTGCTTCAAAAGATAAAAACCTAATAGAAATCCATTGGGCCGGGTGCATGGAGATTAGGGGGGTGGCACCCTTGCGCCCTTTATGGAGGGGCCGCCGCTGCTTTGGAGAAAAGTTGGTTTTTGCATATAACAGCTTGAGGTGCAAGTTTTATTAATGTGTTCCTGGTGAAATACTTTGTAAAGAGGTTGCCCGTACGTTGGTCCGTGCAAGGAGGATAGCAGGCACGCGCCATGGAGTGCCCGGGGGTCCCACGGACTCAATGTCCGCCCGCGATCGCTTTGTACAGAGAACGGGGAACTGCCTATGTAAACAAGGCAATTCCCCATTCTGCCTAATGACATGTCAGAGATCTTCTGTTCCCAGTGATCAGTGCCATATCGCAAAAAATGGACTGGTCATTAAGGGCAATCCTTCTGGGGCTGAAGTGGTTAAAAAGTGTTAGTTGGAGTTCAGGTTCAGTTTGTTAGTGCATCTAAATCTGCCATTTCATTGAGCACTACCTTCTCCCCAGATTAACAATGCTGCTGTCCAAAGGTGTCTCCATTACTCCTTCATCTAGAGTGGAGACACCAAAGACAGCAAGTGTGCTACAGGCCAAACCACCAGGTGAAAATAAATGAATAAAAGCATAAAATAAATCCAATGTAGCCACCACATTTAAAAACTGATAAGCTGCATATATTCCTTTTTTGTTTTGGGGTTTAATACTGCTTTAAACTTTAGGCAAAGCCCACAAAATACATGTAGCACACAAACCCCTTTTTCTCCTGCCGTCCTCCACCTGCAGCGGGGCACACCTGCTACTTGCCCGGTATCCCCTCCCTGTGTATAGAGAGGAGCGAGCAGTGTTATTGTTTGGGTATTGCAGCAATTACCTCTTGAGTGGATCCTCTCTCTCCGTTGTCTAGGTAGAAGTTCCTCAGAATAAGGCCAATGTCCACACAGGAGTAAAACCCAAGCAGCAAGGTTTTATTCTTTTATCTTTGCAGTGAACTTGAATAAGGAGTAAGAAGATGAGAGGAGTAAGGGGGAAAAAGGTTCAGCCACGCAACACCTAGAGCACAGTGTTAATCTTTCGTCGCCACTCAAGCCTGGGTAGGTATTGCTAGTCCCTATGAGAGCGGTCCTAGCAGCCGGGATGGAGCACGGATAATAAAGACAGTGAATCCCTCTTTAGGCGAGTTTTCAGGCCTCTTCCCGAGACAGCGGTACAGTCGCTAATCTCCTCTGGGACTGATCCTCCCCTGGTCTCCTTTCCTAAAGGTGGGCCCCCTACAGATGGGCAGCCTGGGATCCTTCTTTGAGGTGTAGGCCCCTGCCAGCAGAGCTGGGCCTACCATGCAGCAACGCAGCCTCGGGCTGAAGGTGCCCGAGGCCCAAACACACTCTCGCACCTCGTGCCATACGAGGCCACGAGGCACACCTACAGGACCAAAGGTCCCATGGAACGCACCCCCCCCCCCAATGGCGTCTGCCCTTTATGTACCATCTCCCAGCATGCACAGCGGGCTGACCGCGCCCACTGCATGGCTGCCGAGAGAGAACACCCAAGGTGCTGTGATACCCCTCTTGGTTCACCTATGCCGGTGGTGACAGTGCCACCTACAGGCAACAGGGAACACTACTGCCAGGCAGTATCACACCCAGAGCAGAAGCAATCCAGAACAATCAATTGGTCTGAGCCCAATTACTGGCTCAGATTACCCGTAAATAGACACATAGCGCCCCCAAATATTGGGGGGGGGCGCTACATACATATAATATAACGCACATAATTGTACTGTAAGATCATAGCACACTTCTGCACACTTCTGCAGGAGGCTGTACTAAATTCACTATGAAGGAAAGGTGAAGGCAATCGTATTAAGTTAATTGAAAAAAATAACACCCCAGTTTACAGTAAAACATAGTTAGACCGAAGATGATTATATATGATTATATTTTTATCCATAGCGGTATCATTTGCATTTTTCTTGGCAGGTAGTATTTTCTCCACACAGGTTTTCTTCTTACAAGGGAAGATTTATCTTTTAAGCCAAGATAATTAGCCTTGACCGAACTAACAGCTTAAATACACATGTCAAAATATCCTGCCTGTCCCAAACATAGCTCTATTAGCACAGGTGGAATTTCAGCCTTCATTACCAAATTCCTGAAAAATGAATGGATTACTCAAGTAGCACGTTTGAGAATATAGGAGATTAAATGCAGGAAATGAACAGCTTAATTGTCTGTCTCGCCAATGTGACAATTCCAGCTTTTATGCATTATTTTTTACACTTCGACAGTTGATCGTTTTCAATTCAGATGGGCCTTTCTTCAATGCTGAAGTCCAGGAAAGAAATCAGAAAAATATAGAGGTTGATTTACTAAAGGCAAACTGGCTATTCAAGTTCAAGGGGATTTTTACTTTGTAAGGACATTTTCCAAAGATTACCCAATCATATGCATGGAAAATTAATGTTAAAAAAAATATTTCTATATATAGATATATTTTATGGCACATGGTTGGATGATGAAAGTCTGCACAGCGTCACCTCATTCACTAACCTAAGAGAAACTTCCCTTGCAAAGTGAAAGCTTGTTTGGCTGTACTGCTTCTGTGGATCACAAGAGTGCAGTTTGTTCTGTACTTCTGTGACCCGCTTTCAGCTGACCGTGTGCTGAGCCAGTCCAGGCTAAAGAAAGATCACGACCATTGACGCACTAAGCGCCTGAGCCAGCACTTCTGCCCCCTCCACAGCCCAGCGCTCCAGTGAGTTTGGGCAGAGAGAACTGAGCGATCAGCCATGTTTGATCGCTTAGTTCTCACCCTTAGGCCATTTTAATGGAGAGGGGCGTTTTTTCAGCGCACTGCCCCAGTGTGAAAGCATTCATTGATTTTAGTGGAAATAAGTTTTCAGGTGCTTTTTTTAACGTGAAAGCGCCTGAAAAGCGCCTCAGTGTGAAAGTGGTCTTAGAGACAGCAGGGGACATACACAGCATTGAAACAATGCTGCATCCACCTAGGTTAGTATGATTTAAAAAAACAAAACCATACTTTCCTTTTAACACCATTTATTCCTAATATGTATGTCCAGAAAATCTTTTTTCCATCTGTTATACCCTGTACACACGATCGTTTTTTCCGATGAAAAAAGTCAGATGGACTTTTTTCATCGGAAAAAACGATCGCGTGTGGGCCCCATCGGACTTTTTTCCATCTGTGTAAAAAAAATAGAACATATTTTAAATTTTTCCGATGGGGAAAAAAAAACGATAGGAAATTTCGATCATCTGTGTGGAACTCCATCGGAGAAAAATTGATGCATGCTCAGACTAAATTAGAAGACGGGAGCGCTCGTTCTGGTAAAACTAGCGTTCGTAATGGAGATAGCACATTCGACATGCTGTAACAGACTGAAAAGCACAGAGACTGAAAAGCGCGAATCGGCTAACACCAAACTTTTACTAACACGCGGTAACACAAAATCAGCAAAAGCAGCCCAAAGGGTGGCGCCATTGGATTTAAACTTCCCATTTATAGTGCCGTCGTACGTGTTGTACGTCACTGCATTTTGGACGCTCGGAATTTTGTCTGATGGTGTGTAGGCAAGACTGATGGAAGTCAGCTTCATTAGGAATTCCGACGGAAAAATCCATCGGATTTTACCAGGCCGCATGCCCTCAACATGGGGGGGTGGGTGCTTTGGGGCAGGGGGGCGCACTGCGGCCCCCCACCCCAATGCACCCTGCCTCCATGTTGATGAGGACAGGGCCTCTCCCCGACAACCCTGGCCGTTGGTTGTCGGGGTATGGGGGCAGGGGGCTTATCGGAATCCAGGAGCCCTCTTTAATAAGGGGGCCCCCAGATCCCGGCCCCCCACCCTATGTGAATGAGTATGGGGTACATCGTACCCCTACCCATTTACCTGGTGGAAAAAAAATGGCAATAAAAACACTACACAGGTTTTTTAAGTCATTTATTAGTCAGCTCCGGTGGTCTTCTTCCGACTTCGGGGGTCTTCTTCCAACTTCGGGGGTCTAAGGGGACCAAAGGGCCTGATATGCTCCTGGAGGGAAACCCATGAAGGTTTTTTATTTAAAATTTGGCGTGGAGTTCCCCCCCCATGATAACAGCGGCGAGACTTCCCAGGTCGGCAAGTCCGCAGCTAAAAACGCGATGGAACCGCTGAACGACTGATTGCGAACTTGGCAAAGACTCCAAGCTCAAACGCAATGCATAGGTGTGAACCTAGCCTTAGGGATTTTTTTTCGTTCTTTATCCCCCCCCCCCTTTTTTTTGTATAAAATGTAATATGTTATTGTTGTATGTATTCTGGAATTTCTTTTTTTGTGTGTTTCATGATGTGATTGTAATGGATAAAAACATTAATAAATAGAGATTAAAAAAATATAGATTTGAACCTTGTATGACCGGCTTTAGTGTGCTGGTTTTCTGTTAATTGCTAGATTTTGTTTCCTCTATATTCCCCATTTGCAGATTTTCCCTCACCGTCTGTGAGAGCAGACCTCTCTAAGGCCCCTTTCACACTGGGGCGGGCAGGTGCGGTGGCGGTATAGCGGGGCGATTTTCAGCTCCGCTATACCGTCCTTATCACCGCGGTATGCAGCCGCTAGCGGGGTGAATTTAACCCCCGCTAGCAGCCGAAAAAGGGTTAATACCGCCCGCAAACCGCAGCTATTGCCGCGGTTTGCGGGCGGTATTACCGCGGTGTCCCATTGATTCCAATGGGCAGCCGCGGTAAAGGAGCGGTGAACACACCGCTCCTTCACCGCTGTAAAGATGCGGCTAGCAGGACTTTTGGAGTGGTCCTGCTAGCGCACCGCTTCAGTGTGAAAGCCTTCGGGCTTTCACATTGAAGACTACAGGGCACGATTTTTTCAGCGCTAATATTAGCGCTAATGCGCCTGAAAAACGTGCCAGTGTGAAAGGGGCCTAAAGGAGCCTTGGACAGCCACAAAACCCTACAAGATTTCTAATACTAAAACCATAAAAAAAGTGTATTTAAACCCTAACACTTAAAGGGGTTGTAAAGTCAGAAGGTTTTTTATCGTAATGCTTATATGCATTAAGATAAAAAAACCTTCTGTGTACAGCAGCCCCCCTAATACTTACCTGAGCCCCATCTCTGTCCAGCGATGTCCACAAGTGTCTTGGCTGTCCAAGACTCTCCCTCTTGATTAGCTGAAACACAGCAGTGGCGCCATTGGCTCCCGCTGCTGTCAAAGTCAGTCAGCCAATCAGAAGAGAGAGGTGGCGAAGCCGGGCTGTGGCCCGAGTCTGAATAGACACAAGGAGCTGTGACATGGCTCAGGTGCCCCCATAGAAAGCTGCTTGCTGTGGGGGCACTCAACATGAGGGAGGGGCCAGAAGCACAGAAGAGGCACCCGAGAAGAGGATGATCCAGGCTTCCCTGTGCAAATCCACTGCACAGAGAAGGTAAGTATACCATGATTATTGTTTTTATAGTAAAAAAAAATGGGACTTTACAATCACTTTAAATCAATATATTGCTACTACTGGTATGTTCCAGTAATTTCAAAAGTGAATTATTTTCTTATACTAATCATACCAGCAAGGTGTATACATAGGCACTTGTTTTCTTGGAAGTGCTAACACTTAGTTCTATTGCAACTTTATCAACCTTGCCTACATGCTCTTGAGTTGGACTACAAAGAGTCATACCATCTCAACGCGTTGGCACATTCTGCCATAATCACTGCAGTATAACTGTGATGTGCAGCCGGCTGTGGGGCTAGTCAACAGGAAATTCATACAAAGAGTCTACAAGTCTACAGGATGCGAACAACGCAAGGAGAGAAAACATGAACAAAGTGTACTTTTTTAACAAAAAATATGCAATCGTGTTTTATTTACAAGGTTTTGCAAAACCATGTTTCTGACAGTTTGGTTCTACCTTCGGTATTCCGAAACAGTCGTTGCTAGAATGTGTTGGCTGCTTTCCTTTCCATCGGAAACACTATCAGTATGATAAAAAAAAAAACATATATGTTTGTCCTCTCATTGTAAGGTCTGAAGGAGAATACTGTAAGATAATGTTGGAGAGAAATATTTCTTCCATTAACCCCTTGACCTTTTCAGTTAATGGCTTCTTGTTCTGAATGGATCAACAAACAGGACTTTATCTAAGTTCCTAAACCAGACGTAACCCTAGGAGTAAGGTCTCTGCAATTACATGAAAAAGTTTCCTAGTACTAGAGCTGTGATATCTAATACATTTAATCTAACAGCCAGTCAGTCTGTGCACTACCTCTGATGGATTTTGCTCAAATTCCTCAAGTCTCTAGCAGCCCTGGAATTGCAAGTATTGCACTATTCTCCCGGGTGCTCCAAATAAGGAAAAATACATTATATGAGTAGCTGGAGAGTGTTTCACATTTCATGTTCAGCAATGTAATTTACCATTAAAATGATTTCTGTGATAAATCTGCAATGTTTGTTCCCACGCAGGGCTGCACAATGGGGCCTGAAACGCAAAGGACCAGATTTCAGTCTCAAGCCTTGTACACATGGCCGGGAATCCCGTCAGGAAAAAAACGTCGGGTTTTCCTGATGGGATTCCTGGCAAGCTTGCCTTGCTCGCCGAGTGTACACACGGCCATTCAAAAGAACCGCCGTTCTTTTGAATGGCAAGAACGCGGTGACGTCATTGACTACGACTAGCATGCGCTCGTCACATTCAATGCCGTCGCCGCCATCTTGCTACACCCTACACTACCCTTGTAAGCTACCGCGCATGCATCAAAGTCTCATCGAGCGTGCGCGGGCTTACCTGAGACAGGTAAGCATACACACTCACGGTTTTCTCGTCAGGAAACACTCTGCCGAGAATCCCAACGAGAAAATAGAGAGCAGGTTCTCTATTTTTCTTGTTGGGATTCCCGGCAGTTTTCTCACAGAGAAACCATACACACGGCCGGTTTTCTCTGCAAAATGCTCTCCCAGCAGCTTTCTTGCCGAGAAAACCAACCGTGTGTATGAGGCTTCAGATGTAATACAGGTACAAAAACAGGATCCAACAACAATACTCATTTAAGAGGTTTATCAACTGTAAAGTTCGGGTCCGTACCGAACTTTTGTGTTTTGGAGTCCCGGACCAATTGACTGTATGTTCGGGTTCAGGTCCGGTGTTCGGCAATATGCATGTAAAGTCGCGCTTGTTTCCCGTGCTTAGAACTGTCCCTGCACAAAGTGTCATTTCTGAAGGAAAAAAAGTCATTAAAAACTCACTCGCGGCTATTAATGAATTGTCGGCTCCCGGCAATACATAGAAAAGTCATTGATAAAAATAAAAAAAAGGCCCTTCAGGCCTGGTATGGATATTTGGAGGAACCGCACGCATTTCTTTTTTTAATTTGTGGCAGGGTTCCCCTTAATATCCATACCAGACCTGAAGGGCCTGGTAATTGAATTTGGGGGAACCCCCACGCTTTTTTTTTATTTTTTTATCAATGACTTTTCTATGTATTGCCGGGAGCCGACAATTCATTAATAGCCGCAAGTGAGTTTTAAATGACTTTTTTTCCTTCAGAAATGACACTTTGTGCAGGGACAGTTCTAAGCACAGGAAACAAGTGCTAATAGTCCTCAGAAGTTCGGGTCCCCATTGACTTCAATGGGGTTCGGGTTCGGGGTCAAGTTCGGTCCCGAACTCAAACTTTTTTCCGAAGTTCGGCCGAACCCGTCGAACCCGAACATCCAGGTGTCCGCTCAACTCTATTATCAACAGTTTAAGTTTGTGTTTATTAGGTATTTGTACCTAGAGTCGTCCTAACCACTTGCCGATCACCTGCCGCAGTTATACTGCGGCAAGGTGGCTATGATGCCCAAACCGCTATAGCTGTACGTCGGCTTGTGCACTCGGATTTGTGGGCCCGTGGGGGAGCCAATCATTCCCTGCAGTGACAGAATGGTAATCTGCCTGTGTAAACAAGAAATATTTCTGTTCTGACAGGGAGAACACACAGATCCTGTCTTGCTTCTATGTATTGTCCCAGTGAGCCCTTCCCCCATACAGTTAGAACACACAGTGAGGGAACACAGTTAACCCTTTGAGCGCCCCTGATGTTAACCCCTTCCCTGCCAGTGTCATTAGTACAATAACAGTGCATATTTTTAGCACTGATTACTGTAGTATTGTCACTGGTTCCCAAGAAAGTGTCAAAAAGATCTGTTAGGTTAAGTTAAAAAGTTTATATGCATTAAAGTCCATAATAGTCCATGACTTTCATAGCAGAAAGTGGGAGCAGCCCCATAGAGTGAAGCAAACTCTGTCAGTCTGGAAAAGAAACACTCAGGGGCGCCAACTAAGTGCATCATTACACAAGCTTATTGAAAAAACAATGGAAAAGTCACATGTAAAAAGAAACCGGGGAAGGCAGGCATGTCTGATTTAACTGTGGCCTGATGGTGGGCACAAGTCAAACTCTCCGACTGGATGGAGTGATGTCACCAAGAAGCAGCAGGAAGTTGCATGGTTACACATTTCAAACCTTCAGCTTCTTTAATAAACCTTGATGATCTTTCCATGCTTGCCCTGCTATTACCAGTCACAATCCCCTATGGTCTTTGAGCGCGGTGAGGAGCAGAAATGGCAGTCCAGTCGGAGAACCTGACTTGTGCCCTCTGTCAGACCAGAGATAAATCAGACATGCCTGCCTTTCCCTTTTTCTTTTTACATTTGAGTTGCCCATTGGCTTTTTTAATCAACTTGGATTTTAATCATGCACTTATTTGGCACCCCTTTGTGTTCCTTTTCTTTTTAAGGAGACTGATGTACACAGTCCAGTGAGGAAGCATGCTAGCTGTATTACTCTAACATGGTGTTATTGGGGTTGTTAAAACTATGGTCAAAGCAATTCTGGTGCGTCCTCCTGTTTAGTGGAGGGTTCAGGAGTACGTTACATACCGAGTGTAGAGGGCGGGGTGTCCTGTGTAGAGTGCAGGTTTCAGGAGTGCATTACATACAGAGTGCAGAGTGTACAGGGGTGTGCTGTGCACAGAGTTCAGGCTTCAGGAGTGCATTACATACAGAGTGCAGGGGTGTGCTGTGTACAGAGTTTAGGGTGCAGGGGTGTGCTGTGTACAGAGTGCAGGTTTTAGGAGTGCGTTACATAGTGCAGGGGTGTGCTGTGTACAGAGTTTAGGGTGCAGGGGTGTGCTGTGTACAGAGTGCAGGTTTTAGGAGTGCGTTACATAGTGCAGGGGTGTGCTGTGTACAGAGTTTAGGGTGCAGGGGTGTGCTGTGTACAGAGTGCAGGTTTCAGGCGTGTGTTACCTGTTAAGTGAATATTTAGGGGTGCGCTATCGACAGTATGCAACCCAACCCCTCCCTGGAAGGGCATGGTATTTATTGGGGTTTTTTTTCATTTTTTTTATTACCGGCAATGTTTGTTATTTTATTCAGCTGTCAGCAGGGCCGCTGATAGAAATCATGGGGCCACGTACAGCCTACTTGATGGGGCCCCCTTCAGTCCCATCCCTGGCCCCGCCCCTATAAGAGAGGCTAGGGTATACATAAAGGCTAAATTGTGGGCAGGGCTAATTTAAAAATATGCGCCACACAGAGCTGAAAAATGGACGTGGTTTAAATTACGCTTAATTATTTGGCATGGCTTAAAGGGGTGTGGTTAGAGTCTAAGATGACTGTGTGTAGGATGCAGATGATACTGTGCTGCGTTCAAAACTGCACTGTCCAATTTCTCAGTCAAACAATTCTACATGAAAAAGAAGATGCTATTTATGTTGGCTAAGCCCGCTTTAAAAAAAAATAAAAAAAATATTCAAAATGAGAAGTAATATTATGTTTAATGGACGGTTCACACCATGCCTGCATCTGAATTGCGAATGAATGTGCTGTGGATCCCTGCACAATTCATCCTGCATGCAAAACACACTGCTTTTGTGATCTGCAGCAGGTGTCAATAAAAAGTTAATGACACCTCAAACGCAGGTTGCAAACGTGGCATGTTTGCCCTGCACCTGCCAGCCATGGATCACCATGTGATTTGGTTTCAGTGCATATTAAAAAGTAGTGCATACACTCCTTTGGTGCATTGCAATTTTAGCCCATTCAAAATGAATGAGCTTGAAATTGCACTGCACAGACCCACATGTGAATTGCACAGGAACGCACAGTGCGTTCCTGTGTGATTTAGCTTCAGGCATGGTGTGAACCAGTGATCTAAAAATTTAGATAGAAGTAATAAAAAGTGGGGTTTGCTGACATTGATGGGATCTCCTTTTTCATGTAGCACTGCTGTGAGAAACTGGGCAGTGCAGTTTAAAACCCAATTTCTCAGTCAGGACAGCTGTGCTACATGAAAAAGCAGACATTAGACTTCACATTGCAGTTAATGTGACTGGGCTAACCTACAGTCCCCTGAGAATCCAGATCCATTGCCATCATATTGTTAATGCAGCTCATGTGTGCACACCAGAAGAACCTGGGAGCGATCATCCTCGAAGCTGGCCACACCCCCTCCCGCCCACTCAAACTACAGGATCTCACAGTCAGGCTCTGCCTTTGAGATTTTTAGCCCGGAGTCAGTGCTCACAGAGAGTGGCTGAACAGCTGCAGAAGAGGGAGTTGGAGAAAGACTTTTTTCTTCTGCAATCTATTCAGATTTTTTGCCCCCCCCCTGGTGTCCGGGACCGGTACAACAGGGCCAGTTGTACTGGCTTATCAGCGGCCCTGGCTGTCAGCAGGGAAGCCCATTGATAGCTGATGACTCATCGGTATTTAAGGACGCTGTGTCCGGCTTCCCAGCCCTGCTCCTTAACAACTAGCTATTCACTGTACCCTGATTGGGCAAAGCTTAGAATGCACTGTGCAGTGCATTGCAGGGCGTTCGGCGGGACGAACACCCACCGAACGGGTGATGAACTTTTGCTCGGCCCGAACTGTTCGCCCAACTCTACTGTATAACTGTGATTTTTATTCCTGGGCACTCCCTCTCCCAACTGTAATGCTGCCCCCTATTCATTTCAGCTTCTTACCAATCTCCATACTAATCTGGATCTCCCCGACAGTCTGCGTTATATGTTATACGTTATAGAAAGCGTTCATACGAGCAATGCCAGTCATGCCGGTCATGTCTGGCTGTGTGTTTAGAGGGTTGCTATTGCAGTAAATAGAACCCTCCAAAAGAAATTCTAAGAGGCATTGCTCATGGTATTGTAACAGTACAATGCAGAGTTGACACAGGAGAAAATTTGGAGCTGTGCAATGCAATCCTGCAGAGACTTATGTACATTCATTAACACTGGGGAGGGGTTGAGGCTTCCATGGTCTATACACAGGTTTTCTGTAAAGTGGTGGCAAACCTCCAAAATTAAATATGAACAGAGCACATCCTTCTATAGTGTGTACTTGTCTCAATTAAGAGCATTTAGTGTAATTAATGTCTGCTGCTTCATTCCTCCGCTATCAGTATGAGTCACTTCTGACAAGTTTTCCTGTCACCAGGAGAAAAAAGGTGACAGGGGACTAAGCTCCAGCTGATTGACAGCCTCAGCTCTGTTTCTGTGTGCTGCAAGGAGGGTAGTGTGTCCCTTCTCCCCAATTAGTTCTCTTCTCTGAGCTCTGCAGAGTGTGATTTCAGCACTACCTTTTTTTTCTGACAGCTCAGACGAGCTTGATCATTTATGGACTTTGAATGGATGTAGAGAAGAGAAGACTGCAGATAAACAGGTAGAACTTATGTAGGAGGGATTTTTCATTTTTCATCTGTATCTCCCGAAGCCAGTCATTTCAGACTTGAGTATATGTAAGGGTTTACAACCACTTTAAAAGAAAACTATGTTTTTTTTTTTTTGTTTTTTTTTTAATCATACTTAAGTGGATCCAGCATCGGTCTGATGCTGCATCTGTCCCCCACCATTAAAGTTCAGGACTTTTGGTAATATAGTGTGTATATATCCAATCTCCTTCTATGACAGTTGTTATAAATGTCGTCTTTGACCCGAGTAAGGATCAATGTACAAATTACAACTACACTTAGCATAAATTAGGGATCATCCTCCATTATCATGACTGTTCTACACTGTTAAAAAGTTCAAATCTGATCGGTTGCTATGGGTTACTACCTTCTTCTTTGTGCTGCTTTGTTAAATCAGTTGGCATGTGCAAGATGTTTGGTACAACAGGTGAATGTTCCAATGAACAAAAATAATCAGCTAGCAGCATAAAGAACATAATTTATCCCCCTCAACCCATGGTGCCGTTACCCAACAAAAAACAGCATATCTTTCTAGTGTCTATGCAGCACTATGAAAAAATAAAATATAGATGAATCAAATGATAGCAATAAAATAGGCATTATATATGTGACAGCTTAAGTTACATAAATAAACATGTGTAAATGGAAAATTGTCAACGAAGAACAAAAAAACATATGAGATTGTTTTGGAAAAATCACACACAATGCCTTCTAATGTTCCATTTCGCATTAAAACCTCCTGTGGATATATACATATGCATTATACATGAAATAATTCCTCTCCCCATGCAATTTCCTTATGTTTCAGCTAAACATCCAGATATGAAAAAAAAATGTTGCTTTTAATGCAATCTGAACAAAGAAAAGGAAAAAAAAACACAGATTTTCAGTAGTTCTTTAAGACATAATTTTTTGGTGATATTCGTAATATAGTACAGGTAACAATAAGAGCCCATTAAGGCCAGGTTCACACTGGTATGACACGACAGTCATACTACTTTGGATCCGACTTTGCCCTGCGACTTGAAGTCCGACATGCGTCCGACTTCAATGATAAGGGATCCAACTTCGATCCCCGACAATACCAGGCACTGTGTTTGGTATGAATCTTTAAGGGGAACTCCACACTATATTTAAAAATAAAACGGCATGGGTTCTCCTCCAAGAGCATACCAGGCCCTTCGGTCTGGTATGTATTTTAAGGGGAACCTCCTACACCGAAAAAAACAGCGTGGGGGTCCCCGCAAAGTCCACATCAGACCCTTATCCGAGCACGCAGTCCGGCAGGTCAGGAAAGGGGGTGGGGACGAGCGAGCGTCCCCCCCCCCCCTCCTGAACTGTACCAGGCCACATGCCCTCAACATGGGGGGTGGGTGCTTTGGGGCGGGGGGGCCCTGCGCCCCGCCACCCCAAAGCACCTTGTCCCCATGTTGATGAGGAAAAGGGCCTCTTCCTGACAACCCTGGCCGTTGGTTGTTGGGGTCTGCGGGCGGGGAGCTTATCAGAATCTGGGAGCCCCCTTTAACAAGGGGTGCCCCAAGATCCCCGTCCCCCACCCTATGTGAATGAGTATGGGGTACATTGTACCCCTACCCATTCACCTAAAAAAAAAAAAGTGTAAAAAATAAAACACATTACACAGGTTTTTAAAGTAATTTATTAAGCAGCTCCGGGCGTCTTTCGACTTCTTCTCCCCTCTCCGGCTCTTCTCCGCTCTCTCCGGTTTTTCTACCTCTGTCTGCTGTCTTCTGCTATCTTCTGCTCTTTTGCTCACTCTTGCCTGGTCTTCTCTTTTGTCTTCTTCAAGCTGGTGGGACAACGGTTGGAGGATCTCCTTATCACCGCTGATCTTATCTTCAGGTCTCTGACACAGAAAAGGACCCCACATTGCAATCATCCTCAGGGGCCCTGACATCTTAACTTTGCTGCAACATTCATCTGGAAGTATCTTTATTATCAACTATATATATCCAGGTATATGTGCACAATTCCATTAAGACTCTTGTTGGAATCTGTAATACCTGTACATTTGAAGTTTGTACTGTTAATCATCTTTTCTTATATAATTTTTTTCATATCGGTGTGCATCTATACACTTATGGTCAATATTATATGCTGGTTTCAGTAGTTCCTCTGCTCCCAGTACCTTTGATTAGATTACTGGTTAATATCCGAGGAAGGGAACCCCTCTCTTCACAGAGGCCCTGTCCTGGGTTGAGGCTCACTCTTCCTTAGCGAAGGTTCTATTTCCTGTTTTCCTACAGGTCATAACCACCCCCAAAAGAGGGCTACACAGGCAAGTGCATTCATCAACCTCAGTGCTTCTCTCTTTCATTAGGCATTGTTGTTGTCTATAGGGCCATGGAGCTCCTGTGTCCACATTGGGGAACTTGGATGCTCATGCTAATTTGTCCACGTGCTGGTCATTTTCCATTAATGCAAATACCGTGCGCAATGTTTGGCCTCCCTCATCCTTGTACCCACTTCCCCTGATATGTGATAAAATGTAAACCCAACCCCTAAAATCTCTAAGTTTTTCCACATTAAAGCAGAGCTCCACCCTAAAGTGGAACTTCCGCTCATCTGAACCCTCCCCCGCCCCCCCCGGTGTCACATTTGGCCAGGGTTGCCAACTTTTAGTAAATTTACGAACAGTTTGTAAAATCTGTACTTTTTGCGGACATGTAGGCTGCATGTCCGTTACTGACATTCATGGACAGATGCAAACATTTTGGATTTTACAAACTGTTTGTAAATTTACTGAAAGTTGGCAACCCTGCATTTGGCACCTTTCAGGAGGGAGGGGGGTGCAGATACCTGTCTAAGACAGGTATTTGCACCCACTTCCAGGAGTCCTCTCTGCGGATATTCTGCAGGTAGTGCGTCACTTCCCGCAGAACGCCCGTTGTGTTCTGGGAAAGACACGGCTCCCAGAACACAATGGTGACCAGTGAGGACAGGGCTGCGCGACTCGCACATGCGCCGTAGGGAACCAGGCAGTGAAGCCTGAATTCTTCACTTCCTGATTCCCTCACCGAGGATGGTGGTGGGGCAGCAGATAGACAAGCGATTGCTCGTCTTCTGTTGCAGACGTCGCTGGACTCCAGGACAGGTAAGTGTCCATATATTAAAAATCAGCAGCTGCAGTATGTGTAGCTGCTGGCTTTTAATATTTTTTTAACAGCGGAGCTCTGCTTTAATGAAATTTCAAAAGTTGTTTTTAACTCTGTCATAAAGGTCTTTATTCAGGCATTTCCCATTATAGGGCGACAATTATTTCCGAGTTGTACTTCTGTGTTGTCAACATACATTGAACAGGCATGAGCATGATGTTGACATGAAGTCTACAGGAGATCAGCAAGAGGTGACATGCAGACAAATGAAAAAAAGGCAGAATCTAAAAAAAAAAATTATGAAATAAAAAAAAGTAATAAAAAAGACATGGCAATTGTTTACACAAAATTCTTTAATGTGGTAATTGTGATCCAGTGTAAGGGTTTAGTGGCGGCCCATGCATTGTGGGTGCATGAACGCCGCCTCCCCTGTCCCTGCCGCCACCTCCCTGTCCATGCACATGGCCCCTTTGAGCCCCGTGGGGCGCGGGGTGCTGTCATGCTGTCAGTGTGCCGCGGGGGGTTGTTTAGTGATGTTATGTGTATACTATCTGTGATGCTGATCTATATAGCCTGCGATGCTGATCTATATACCCTATCTATGATGCTAATCTATTAACACTTGTGACAGCAGGAAGGTAAAGTCACCTGGTTGCATCCAGGGGGGTAGATATATTTCGCCCAGATTCAGGCTTTACGCCGACTTATACAACTAGGTGGAGAGTTGTATAAGCCCAGCTGAGGCTAGTGGGCTCATGGATGACTCATACCTCTAGGGAGAGTGTGGGGCGTCGTGCAGACAGGGAGTTGATGAGACCAGCTGAAGCTTGTCAGCTCATTTAGGCCTCTATAAGAACTCCCAGCTTCATTAGATGTTAGCTCATGCCTGGACCCAGACCTGTGTGGACTGTCTAGGAAGAGTGAACCCCTGTGCGGTGAGACAAAGCCTGTGTGGCTATTTGCTTGGACATTTAAAACCAGGGACTTAGGGACTAGGACAGCACTAGGCTGATCCCAGTTGTTAGTTAGGAAACCTGTATGTTTAGTCAGAGGTCAAGTTGACCAGGATTTATTTTGTTTATGTTTCTTTTGCTTTGCTGTGTTTTGTCACTGTAAATAGAAAATAAACCGCACCTTTTTGATTTTGAAAACCACAACCTCCGTTTGCTGGGCCTGTTTTTGTGTGGGGAGCCCATCTCGGGGGTCACACACACCCGCTGCCGAGCTAACCCCCTCACACACTATCTGTGATGCTGATCTACCTGTATATACACTATCTGTGATGCTGATCTATATACACTATATGTGATGCTGATCTATATACACTATATGTGATGCTGATCTATATACCCTATCTGTAATGCTGATCTACATACACTATCTGTAATGCTGATCTACATACACTATCTGTGATGCTGATCTATATACACTATCTGTGATGCTGATCTATATACACTATCTGTGATGCTGATCTATATTGTGATGCTGATCTATATACATGTAGCGGCCTCACCCCTCTCACCCCTTCTCATTCTCGGCTTGTCTTTCTTTGTCTAGGGGTGTTAGTGCTGGGGGGAGGGATGAGATACACCACGGCCCATGTCCTCCATAGTGAAGAGGTGAAGGCCAGAAAGATCGGGCTTTGTGTAGGTGTCCTAGAGTCAAGTCCTGTCCTTCGTCCTTGACTCCTTTGCTCCTAGTAACCAGAGTTCCACACAGTGAATAGGTCCAACACAGTTTTATTCTTCTCGGCGAATAAACATACAGCACGGTTAAGTTGTATTCTTTTGCAACAACTTAGTAGTAATGGGAATAGGTCGAGGCACAATCCTTTCCCTTCTTTTGCCAACCACTGTGGTATCACCAGTGGCGAATAGTCACTGCCACTGACTATGTGAAGTAGAACGTGAATTACCTTCGCTAGCATGGCCCCTGTCAGGGGAAGGATAACCGTCCAAGGGAGATACCGGAGGCCTCTCTGTCACCGGCGATACTGCGCCGGACTCTCCAGAGAAGTTCTGCTCACCAGACCTCACAAACTCAGACACGGGCACCCAAGGAGTTAGGGCCCCCTCGGATTCCTCCACCCTCGCGGAACTCAGTCGAAGGTACTGAGCCCCAGGCATCCGCCATAGTACCTCACCCCAGGCTAAAGGTGCCTGAGATGGACTCCATCTCCGCTCCGGCCAGGTCAAAGGAACCTGGGCCCGGAACACCGGAACGCCAGCACCCAAGCTGAAGGTGCCTGGGTGCGGCCGCGTCCTCCCGACTCTGAACCTCCACACCAACCCGTGGTAAAGGTGTCCGCCCCTTTTATCCCCTCTCCCTTTGCATCACAGCGGGTTCCCCGCCCCGCTGTACCAGCTCCAAGGGAGGACAAAAAGGCACAGTCTTGCGGTGTGAGTTCACCTCCGGCCTCCGGCAACAACGCCACCTGTAGGCCGCAGGGAACCTCACACCACCAGAGTCCTCCAAGAACCATAAAAGGGTCTCAGATTCCCTAGCAATCAGTGCATCTGGGTTACACTACCACCCAGATGCTTCCCCTAAATTAAAATACCCGCTACATACACTATCTGTGATGCTGATCTATATTGTGTTACTGTGATGCCGATCTATATACACTATCTGTGATGCTGATCTATATTGTGTTACTGTGATGCTGATCTATATTGTGTTACTGTGATGCTGATCTATAGCACCTATCTGTGAGGCTGAGCTGTATACTCTGTCCTGTGACTCTTGGGCTGTATACTCAGTCCTGTGATGCTAATCTGTATACTCCTGACACTATGGGTGGGAGCAAGTGGAATACAGGGGACAGAGTGGGTGGATTCTATAAGGGGTGGGACTTATGAGAAGCAGAAGGGATCAAAAAGGAAGGGCGGGGTCTGCCCCCCATCCTAAATCTTCACCAGCCCCCACTGGGTTTAGTTTTACTTTAAAACAAATACAGCAACATTTTAATAACCTTTGAATTTACTAGTAAACTTGATATATTAACAAATAACTTGTAATAATGGTGTTAAAAGTCAAAATTGCTTGCATTGATTTTCTAACATTTTGGACAATTTCTGGCACTAATAATTCCTTTTTCCTCCCACAGAGAAGAGCACTGTCCTTATACTTAAAGGTAAAACGTTGGTGCATGTGCGCTCACAATGCTGACAAACAGATCATTTATCATTACTGATGACAGGTCTGTTGTATAGGGACAGACCATCTCAGTCTTTTTGGTCCTCAAGATCAGTTCTTCTGGATCCCCTATGGAGACCAACTCAATCAACACAAACATACATTTAGGTCACCAAAAATTCCCAAATGAATCCTCAAATGTTTTTGTCCAGAAGTAGTTTCAGTAAATGGTATGAGCAATAGTTCTTTAGACTGGTTAGTAAATTAATATTTTAAAACCTATTATAAGTCTCTATATTTAACCATACCAAAGGTCATATATATGTAACAGAGATCGCATCTACTTGACATTATGTTTTACAGTGAACAAACTGTGATTTGAAAGCTCAAAATATATATTTAAATGAGATATCCTCTTGAGTATTTGTGCGCTGAATATGCAGAAGAGTTCAAGTTACTTGCTTGTCTTACAAAAGACATGTTGATTAATAATAATTGTCCATTTTTGTGTTTCACACATAAAACATTAATGAACACCTGACACCTTGGCATCGTTGTGGAAGCCAGCATTGAGTGATGGCCTGGCAGCAGAGCTATGATTCTGGAAGATGAATGACACTTCCTGCTACATGGCTTCCCATTTCAAAATCAATAAGACCTACCGGGAGTAGATCATTGATTGAGTTGTTCTCATTAGGGGATCCATTTATCAGCTCACAAGACAAAAATAAAACAAAGGCTTGAGTTAACATTAAGTAGAGGATTTGTGATCGGATGTTAGCAAGAGATGTAAATTCCACCTGGAGGAATGAACTACAACTACGGTTTAAAATGTCAGTATGTTGTCTGAACTCTAGAGAAATATATACATCTAAATCTATACACACTGCATACTAATATATATATATATATATATATATATATATATATATATATATATATATATATATATATATACATACACACACACACACCACACACACACACACACACACACACACACACACACACACACACACACACACACACACACACACACACACACACACACACACACACACACACACACACACACATATATATATTATATATATATATTTATTTAAAGCTTCTCACAACGAGGGAGATTTACTAAAGCTGGAGAATGCAAAATCTGATGCAGCCCTGCATAGAAACCAATCAGCTTTCAGGTTTTATTGCCAAAGCTTAATTGAACAAGTTGCAGTTAGAAGCCGATTGGCTACAATGCTCAGCTGCACCAGATTTTGAATGCACCATTTTTAGTAAATCTCCCCATGTTTTCTCTTTATAGTCCTGTAATGTTTTATGCTATGAATTTTAAAACATTTCCACTTGGAAATGTTTTGCTTTACATTTCCTTTTGTTTTAGTGGTGGACAAGCATCCTTACACACAGGTAACATTCTTATACAACACTAACATTCTAGAAGATATAATAGTGCATAGGTAAACAGTAAGATATGATTTGATTTTTTAACCACTCCAGCCCCAGAAGGTTTCACCCTCTTAACCACGCGGACCAATATGCAGCATAAAGACCAGGCCCCTTTTTGCAATTCGGCACTGCGTCGCTTTAACTGACACGGTCGTGCGACGTGGCTCCCAAACAAAATTGACGTCCTTTTTTTCCCCACAAATACAGCTTTCTTTTGGTGGCATTTTATCACCTCTGCAGTTTTTATTTTTTGCGCTATAAACAAAAATAGAGCGACAATTTTGAAAAAAATGCAATATTTTTTGCTATAATAAATATCCCCAAAAAATGTATAAAAAAACTTATTTTTTCCTCCGTTTAGGCCGCGACGTATTCTTCTACATATTTTTGGTAAAAAAAAATCGCAATCAGCGTTTATTGATTGGTTTGCGCAAAAGTTATAGCGTTTACAAAATAGGGGGTAGTTTTATGGCATTTTTATAAAAAAAAAATGTTTTACTAGTAATGGCGGCGATCAGTGATTTTTTTCGTGACTGCGACATTATGGCAGACACATCGGACACTTTTGACACATTTTTGGGACCAGTGTCATTTTTACAGCGATCAGCGCAATAAAAATGCACTGGTTACTGTAAAAATGACACTGGCAGTGAAGGGGTTAACCACTAGGGGCGCTGAAGGGGTTAAGTATGCCTAAGGGAGTGATTCTCACTGTTAGGGGGCGTGGCTACGAGTGACACATCACCGATCTCCGGTCTGATTACACAGAGCGGAGATCGGTGACAGTGTCAGTAGGGGAGCGGGGAGATGTTGTGTTTACACTAACATCTCCCAGCTCCATCCTTCCGTGAGACAATCGCGGGGATCCCTGCGGCAATCAAGTCCGCGGGACCCGCGGTCCGACTCACGGGGATGAGCGTGCGTGCGACCACATGGCAGGCAGTTAAAGGGAACGTACAGGTACGTGATTGTGCCTGTACGAGCCATTTTGCCGACGTATATATGCCGTGAGGGTTAATGACCATTTTTTGCGATTCGGCACTGCATTACTTTAACTGACAATTGCACGGTTGTGCGGCGCTGTACCCAAATAAAATTGACGTTCTTTTTTTCCCCACAACAAGAGCTTTTTTTTGGTGGTATTTGATCACCTCTGTGGTTTTAATTTTTTGCGCTATAAACCAAAAAAAAACACAATTGTGAAAAAAACAAAAAACAAAAACCTACTATAATTTTTTACTTTCTGCTATAAAACACACCCAATAATTTCTTTAAAAAAAACAAAACAAATTTCTTCATCAATTTAGGCCAATATGTACAGTGGATAAAAAAAAGTCTACACACCCCTGTTAAAATATGTTTCTGTAATGTAATGTTTTGATCTTATGAATGACAATCCTACTTTGAACTTGAAAACACTACCTGTATCTTTGAGCTGTATTACATGTTTTGATATGGTGAAAAAATTTGGAATGTAAAAAAATGAGACAAAGATAAATAATTTCAGAACTTTTTCCACCTTTAATGTGACCTATAAAATGTACAACACAGTTGAACAACCAACTGAAATCTTTTAGGGAGAGGGAAGTAAAAATAAAAAAGTAAAATAATGTGGTTGCATAAGTGTGCACACCCTTAAACTAATACTTTGTTGAAACACCTTTTGATTTTATTACAGCACTCAGTCTTTTTGGGTATGAGTCTATCAGCATAGCACATCTTGACTTGACAATATTTGCCCACTCTTTTTTGCAAAAACACTCCAAATCTGTCATATTGCGAGGGCATCTCCTGTGCACAGCCCTCTTCAGATCACCCCACAGATTTTCAATCAGATTCAGGTCTGGACTTTGGCTGGGCCATTCCAAAACTTTAATCTTCTGGTGAAGCCATTCCTTTGTTGATTTGGATGTATGCTTTGGGTTGTTGTTGTCATGCTAAAAAATGAACTTGCTCTTCATGTTCAGCTTTCTAGCAGAAGCCAGAAGGTTTTGTGTCAATATTGCTGGTATTTGGAATTGTTCATAATGCTCTCTACCTTGACTAAGGCCTCTGTTCCAGCTGAAGAAAAACAGCCCCAAAGCATGATGCTGCCCCCCCCCCCATGCTTCACAGTGGGTAGGGTGTTCTTTTGGTGATGTGCAGTGTTGTTTTTGCGCCAAACATATCTTTTGAATTATGGGCAAAAAGTTCAACCTTGGTTTCATCAGACCATAACACATTTTCCCATATGCTTTTGGGAGACTTCAGATGTGTTTTTGCAAAGTTTAGCTGGGCTTAGATGTTTTTCTTGGTAAGAAAAGGCATTTGTCTTGCCACTCTACCCCAAAACCCAGACATATGAAGAATACGGGAGCTTGTTGTCACATGTACCACACAGCCAGTACATGCCAGATATTCCTGCAGCTCCTATAATGTTGCTGTAGGCCTCTTGGCAGCCTCCCTGACCAGTTTTCTTCTCGTCTTTTCATCAATTTTGGAGGGAGGTCCAGATCTTGGTAATGTCACTGTTGTGCCATATTTTCTCCACTTGATGATGACTGTCTTCACCGTGTTCCATGGTATATCTAATGCTTTGGAAATTCTTTTGTATTCTTCTCCTGACTGATACCTTTTAGCAATGAGATCCCTCTGATGCTTTTTGAAGTTATCTGCGGACCATGGCTTTTTCTGTAGGATGCAACTAAGAAAATGTCAGGAAAGACCTACTAGAACAGCTGTACTTTATTTGGGGTTAATCAGGGGCACTTTAAATAATGGCAGGTGTGTACTGACTCCTATTTAACATGAGTTTGAATGTGATTGCTTAGTTCTTAACACAGCTACATCCCCAGTTATAGGAGGATGTGCACATTTATGCAACCACCTTAATTTAGTTTTTTATTTTTACTCCTCCCCCCTTAAAGATTACAATTTGTTTTTCAATTGAGTTGTACAGTTTATAGGTCACATTAAAAGGTGGAAAAAGTTCTGAAATGATTAATCTTTGTCTCATTTTTTTACATCACAGAAATCTGACATTTTAACAGGGGTATGTAGACTTTTTATGTCCATTGTATTCTGCTAAATATTTTTGGTAAAAAATCCCAATAAGCATATATTGATTGTTTTTTGCGTCTACAAACTATGGGATATTTTTATGGCATTTTTATTTATTTATCTTTTTCACTAGTAATGGCGGCGATCAGTGATTTTAAGCGGGACTGTGACATTGCGGCGGGAAAAATTGAACACCTGACACTTTTTTGGGAATTAGTGACATTGTTACAGTGACCAGTGTTAAAAATATGCACTGTTGCTGTACTAATGACACTTGCTTCTCAGCACTTAAGAAATATATACAATTAAAAAAAAAAACTGATACAGGTATTTTAAAATGATCAAAATTGTGTTTTGAATTTTAATGGTTGTTATTGTGTCAACAATTTACTATAAAACGTTTAGGTGATTTATAGTAAAGTTATTTAACCGCTTCAGATCCGCGCTATACCCGAATGACGGCTACAGCGCAGACCTACTTTGCCAGGAGGGCATCAATAGATGTCCTCCCGCACTCGGCGCACTCTGTGATCAGCGAGTCGATCCCGACCCCTTACCACGTGATCAGCGGTCAGCCAGTGATAGCTGATCATGTGATGTAAACAGAGCCGGCAATCGGCTATTTGTTCTCCTCGCGCTAATAGCGATCACCAGCGGCTGTCAGAGGGACATCGGTCCCGAGCAAGGAGAGCAGCCGCCAGTTCATCTGTGCCACCTGCCAATGCACAATAGTGCCGCCTACCAGTGCCCGCCAGTGCCACCCATCAGTGCCCGCAGTGCCACCTGTCAGTGCCCACAGTGCCACCTATCAATGTCACCAATTAGTGCCTCATCAACAGTGCTGCCCATCAGTATCACCTACCAGTGCCCATCAGTGTCACCTACCAGTGCCCATCAGTATCACCTACCAGTGTCACCTAACGACTGCCAATCAGTGCCCATCCATCAGTGCCACCCATCAGTGCCCATCCATCAGTGCCACCAATCAGGGCCCATCAGTGCCATCTTATCTGTGCCCATCAGTACCACCTTATCTGTCCCCATCAGTGCCTCCTTATCTGTGCCTATCAGTGCCCACCAGTGCAGCCTATTAGTGCCCATCAGTGCCGCCTCATCAGGCGCATATCAATGAAGGAGAAAAATTACCTGTTTGCAAAAAACATGGGTTTTTTTTCAAAAATTTCCATCTTTTTTTGCCTGTTTGGCAAAAAATAAAAACCACAGTGGTGATTAACAACCACCAAAAGAAAACTCTATTTGTGTGAAAAAAATGATAAAAATGTAATTTGGGTACAGTGTTGCATGACCGCGCAATTGTCATTCAAAGAGTGACAGCCCTGAAAGCTGAAAATTGGTCTGGGCAGGAGGTGGGTTTAAGTGCCCAGTAAGCAAGTGGTTAATGGCATATGTCACGTGACATAGAATAGAGAGGATCTAGTACCAAAAGGTATTGAAAAGAGAGGAATTTATACAGGAATAACACTGCCCCAAAGTGAATAGCTACCTTTGAGTCTTGTAAGTAGTTTAATCACTTAAGGACCGGAAGGATTTGCCCTCTTAATGAGCAGGCCATTTTTTTGCGATACAGCACTGTACCCAAACAAAATTGACGTCCTTTTTTCCCCACAAATAGAGCTTTCTTTTGGTGGTATTTGATCACCTCCTGCGGTTTTTATATTTGGCGCTATAAACAAAAAAAGAGCAACAATTTTGAAAAAAAAAACTTATATTTTTTGCTACAATAAATATCTCAATTTAAAAAAATAAATAAATAATTTCTTCATCAGTTTAATCTGATATGTATTCTTCTACATATTTTTGGTAAAAAAAAAATTGCAATAGGCGTATATTGATTGGTTTGCACATGTTATGTCTACAAACTATGGGATAGATTTAGGGACTTTTATTTATGTTTTTATCGTTTTTACTAGAAATGTGTCGGTGATCACCGTAGTGTTAACCCCTTCCCTGCCAGTGTCATTTTTACATTGATCAGTGCATTTTTATAGCACTGATCAATGTAATAATGTCACTGGTCCCCAATAAGTGTTATTTGGGGTCATATTTGGCTGCCACAGTGTGGACTGCAACGTTGTGGTGGCCAAATATGACCCCAAACTACACTTTTTGGGGACCAGTGACATTATTACATTGATCCGTGCTCTAAAAATGCACTAATCAATGTAAAAATTACACTGGCAGGGAAAGGGTTAACACTACGGGGTGATCAAGGGGTTAACTGTGTTACCTAGGTGTGTTCTAATTGTAGGGGGGATGGGCTGCCTGGGACATGACAGAGATCACTGTTTCCGATGACTGGGAACAGTAGATCTCTGGCATGTCATCTGTCAGAATGGGGATCAGCCTTGTTTACAAAGGCAGATCTCCATTCTGCCACTTTATTAGGCAATCACGGGTCGGGGGCGGACATTGAGTCCGCCCAACCCGCAGGCACGCACCCGCAGCGGGCACAAGAGTGCGCCGGCAGCGGCGCACACCCGCCCGCAAAGTGCGCCTGCGCGTGAGCCGACGTACAATGCGATTCGGCCAGGAGTGCCAACCTGCGGCAGTTGAACTGCTGCGGGTGGTCCTTAAGTGGTTTGGTTAAAAGCACTTGGCTTGTGGTCTTGACCGTTGGTGGTTATGAGTCTCCTCTGTGACATAAAACATCCTGGTATTTTAGAATGTGTGTGAGACTGAGAAGATGTCAAGCGACATTTCTAAGGGGAAAAACTTTTCAGATAAAATAAATATTCCAAAATGTAAAATATGATCCTCAGATGTGAAGATCAAGGAAACGACTATTCAATGACAATCAAGAGTTTCTATTTTTTTTTTCTAGGGTTTTAAAATTCATGCTGGAATAAACACTGAAGAAATATAAATTTGTAAACTTCCCTGCTGGAAGCCAATGGCAAAACTTTAATAAACATCAAAAGCTATTTGTGAACAGTGGCAAGAGTGTATAAAATGTATTCTAAAATATGTTATTAAGAGTATTGTAATAAGTGCTCTAGAAGAAAAAAAAATATTTGTGACAAAGTTTTCTTATTTTTTAATACATTATACATTTACCAACATATAATAATATATATAATATAACATAATTAATCAAAAATAATGTGAATGTCAGAGCGAGAGCACATTATAATACTTATATTCAAAAACACATGATCTTTATGCATAACTTTTTACATAGAGTGTATATAGATTAAAATTAAATTAAATGTCAAGTTTTTAATGTACAAATTAACTGCCTATTTCCCATATTATATTTATTAATAAATAAAATGAAATCTATGGTCACAGCATTTCATTTAATTTTACACAATCACCATTGTGACAGCAATACAAACAATAATAATTTTTTGACAATCCAGTAAAAGATTAATATATACTTTCAGTTTATGATTGCTGCCTGCCTGCTGGCCACCTCTTTCCACAACTTTCCGATACCCAGCATGCCTTGCAGTTTCTCCTTTGCTGTTTATTTTCAGCTTCTAAGGACTACATGTCCCATGGTACCTTGCTGTCTGCAAGTTTTGATTTCTGTACGGACTACACCTCCACACCTCTGTAGTTCAGAAAGCAGACTCTGTGAAATGTGACAAAGCAGTGTCTACTTACAGGACATAGTGAATAAGTGTAACGGAATTTAAGAATGTAAATGTGGGGGGATCTTCTTCACAAAGTAAGATTGCAAACTTCAAGAAAGCTCAGATTAACCACTTCAGCTCCGGAAGATTTTACCCAATTCCTGACCTGGCCATTTTTTTGCGATACGGCACTGCATCGCTTTAACTGACGTGCGACGCTGTACCTAAATAGAATTAATGTCCTTTTTTCCCCACAAATAGAGCTTTATTTTGGTAGTATTTAATTGCCTCTGCGCTTTTTATTTTTTGCGCTATAAACAAAAAAGACCAACATTTTGAAAAGAAAACAATATTTTTTACTTTCTGCTATAATAAATATCACAAATTGTTTTTTTTTTTAAATATTTTCTTTATCAATGTAGGCCAATATGTATTATTTTACATATTTCTGGTAAAAAAAATCCCAATAAGCGTATATTGATTTGTTTGCGCAAAAGTTATAGCGTCTACAAACTATGGGATAGATTTTTTTTTTTTCTACTGGTAATGGCGGCAATTTGCGATTTTTAGTGGGACTGCGACATTGCGGCAGACAAATCTGACACTGAGTGACACTTTTTGGGGACCAGTGAATGCACTGATTACTGTATAAATGGCACTGGCAGGGAAGGGGTTAACACCAGGGGCGATCAAAGGGTTAAGTGTTCCCTAGGGAGGTGCTTACTAACTGTGTGGGGCAGTGTCACACTGAAGGAAAAGAGAGATCTGTGATTTAGCTTAGCTGAATCACAAGATCTTTCCCTTCCTGAAAGATCCGTTGTTTGCCTTGTTTACACAGGCAGACAGCTGATCAGTCTTTCCTGTGAGCGATCAACGTGTCGGGGTGGCCATCGCGGCCACCGGACCCGCTGATTGGCCCACGCACACCCCCTAAACCTACAGATCCTGCGCCTCTCTGTGCAGCTGCAGCACCACCTCATCTCCTCCTCACCAGTCTCAGCATTCAGCAGCTGACTTCAGCCCTTTGATCATTCTCTAGACCCTGCACTTTTTGCTTCCCAGCACCAGCACAAAGTAAAGGGGGTGGGGGACTCTTGACTTTTGACGGTGGGGTGGCTTGCTCTGGACATCTAGTCTTACATGTACAACTGGCCCTTTGAGGACAACCATAATGCTGATGTGGTCTGCAATGAAATGGAGTTTGACACCCCTGCTCTAGAGTGTCTATTTTCAGAAAATATATGTTTGGGGGTTTTGTGTAATCTTCAGGCCCAAATTATTTTTTTTAAGTTTGTGGGAAAAACAGCTCTGGCATGAAAGACCAATCTTTCCCTACTTCATTCAAATTTAAAGAGGAAGTAAAGGCAAAAAAAAAAAAAAAACACCCTGCAAAAGAAAGGCATAATGAGCTAGTAGGCATAGCCTACTAGCTCATTATGAATGACTTACCTGAGATCGAAGCCCTCGCAGCGGTCCTCGGTCACCTCCGCCGCCGCCATCTTGCCTCGATGTCCCGTCCCTCCTGCGCTGTGATTGGACGGAGCGGGGATGACGTCACACGCATGCGTGCTCGTGCCAGCAAGCTCCCATTTAGAAAATCGGCAATGATGCCGGCCCGCTATTGCGCATGTGTGTGACGTCATCAGTGATGCATTTAAAAGTAAATATCTCCTTAACCGTGTAGGTTAAGGAGACATTTCTTGCACCTACAGGCAAGCCTTAATCTAGGCTTACCTGTAGGTGCAAGTTGTCTAAGTGGGTTTACAACCACTTTAAGAAAACGTTTTGGGTAGATATGCAGTGGATTTTCCTCTGGGTACACCGATTTCCTCCCACACTCTAAAGACATACTGGTAGGTTAATCGGATCTTGTATATGTATAGTATAGTATAGTATAGAATATGTATGAAGGTGTGTTGGGGACCTTCGGTTGTAAGCCCTTTGAGGGTAGGGACTGATGTGAATGTACAATGTATATGTAAAGCGTTGCGTAAATTGACAGCGCTATATAAGTACCTGAAATAAATAAAAAATAAATAAAATATATTGTTTGTATTAGAGTTTAACCAAAGTACTTCACATACATGACCCCATACTTTTAAACCAGAAAAAGCAAACAACAATTTAGCAAGTAGCCATGACTTTGTATACATTTTGTTCAAAACTCCAGAAGATATAAGATAATGTTGTTGATTTTGGGTCAGTTACACAGAAAATGTAATGAATCTGTTTGTGTAGTGGAGATTGTTAGTTCAACTGTGAACTTGCCTTTCTGAGAGACTCTAATGAGACTGATGGGTAATAAATTGTCAGGAACAGTGCTGAGATTTTGTTTGTCTTAAAATGAATCTGGTTTTGCAAATGTGAAACTATTTTTCCTTGGGATCACAAAGCAGACATAGAATTATAACAATAATCTTTGTTCTGTTTGCATTCTTCGTTTATGCACTTGAGTTTGACTTGCAACATCAGTTCTTTACACAATTATCAACGTAGAGAATTACAGCCGAGGCCAAAAGTTTTGAGAATGACACAAATATTCATTTTCACAAAGTCTGCTGCCTCAGTTTTTATGATGGCAATTTGCTTATATTCCAGAATGTTATGAAGAGTGATCCGATGAATTGCAATTAATTGGCAAGTCCCTCTTTGTCATGAAAATTAACTAAATCCCATAAAAAAAATTTCCACTGCATTTGTGAAAAAGGCTTGAGGGAAAGACCAGCAAGTGCCAGGACCGTCTACTACAGTTGATTCAGCTGCGGGATCGGGACATCAGCAGTGCAGAGCTTGCTCAGGAATGGCAGCAGGCAGGTGTGAGTGTGAAGTCGTTTGGGAAAATGGCCTGGGGACAAGAAGGGCAGCAAAGAAGCCACTTCTCTCCAGGAAAAACATCAGGGACAGACTGATATTCTACAAAAAGGTACAGGGATTTGATTGCTGAGGACTGGGGGAAAGTCATTTTCTCTGATCAATCCCCTTTCCGATTGTTTGGGGCATCCAGAAAAAACCTTGTCTGGAGAAGAAAAGGTGAGCGCTACCATCAGTCTTGTGTCATACCAACAGTAAAGCATCCTGAGACCATTCATGTGTGGGGTTTCTTCTCAGCCAAGGGAGTGGGGGGCTCACTCACAATTTCAAGAACACAGCCATGAATAAAGAATGGCACAAAAACATCCGAGAGCAACTTCTCCCAACCATCCAAGAACAGTTTGGTGATAAATAATGCCTTGTCCAGCATGATGGAGCACCTTGCTATAGGGCAAAAGTGATAACTAAGTGTCTTGGGGAACAAAACATCGACACCTTGGGTCCATGGTCGGGGGAAACTCCTCAGACCTTAATCCCATTGAAAACTTGTGGTCAATCCTCAAGAGGCGGGTAAACTAAAAAAATAAAAATAAAACACAAATTCTGACAAACTCCAAGCATTAATTATGCAAAAATAGGCTGCCATCAGTCAGACTGTGGCCAAGAAGTTGATTGACAGCATGCCGGGGCGAATTGCAGAGGTCTTGAAAAAGAAGGGTTAACACTGGAAATATTGACTCTTTGCATAAACTTAATGTGATTGTCAATATAAGCCTTTGGCACTTATGAAATGCTTGTAATTATACTTCAGTATACCATAGTAACATCTGACAAAAATATCTAAAAATACTGAAGCAGCAGACTTTGTAAAAATGTATATTTGTGTAATTCTCAAAACTTTTGGCCATGGCAGTATCTTTCTACAGCAAATATCACATATCATCACATGCTCAAAAATAAATTAAAGAACAAGGCCCTTTTTAATCCAAAACTGTATTAAAGACTTTGTAAACATGAAAGAAAGCCAGGCAACTAACATTTTCAGATTGAGAGATTAACAATGGCAGCCTCCCTATTATCACGATATAACTCTCTTTCTGCTTTCAGACAGCTGTATGCTCTGCATCAGTATTGTGTTGGGAGCCAAAATGGGTCATGGGGTAAGTCTACACCGATGATGATCAACAGCACATTCACATAGGGAGCGCTAGCGGTCATGAGAGGTGAGGGGGGGGAGGCAATTACCCAGACAAGACATTATAGATAGTATTTCTCTTTATTAAGGCCTCATTCACACAGGCGTACCCATGCGAAGGGCCACCTTTGCCTGCGGAGGAGTTCCATGCATCCACTTGCAGGCTGTCCCATTTGTGTACTGGGCACAGCATGGACACAGCCGCTGGTCCCAATTTGACAGCCTTCTAGGTGCATGTCCATGAACACACTATAGGATTGATTTACAAAAGGAAAATCCACTATGCACTGCGAGTGCACTTGTAATTTTACTCACTGATGATCTGAGGGGAAGATCTGAAATAAGGGGAAGCTTTGCTGATTTCTATCATCCATCCAATCATGTGCAAGCAAAAATGCATTTTTTTTTCTCTGCATGCCCCCCTCAGATCTACAGTGACTGCACTTCCAAGTGCACTTGTAGTTCACAGTGGATTTGCCTTTAGTAAATAAACCCATTGTCCCATTGGCACGCATCTGCACTGCTGTCAAATTGGGACCAGTAGCTGCGTCTGTGCAGCTGTTGTCTCCCAATAGACATCAATGGGACAGCCTTCACATGGATGCATGGTACACCTGTGCATTCCGTGCTGGGGAAGACAGCCCTTTTCACAGGTGTATGCATACATATCCCTGTGTAAATGAGGCCTAAAGCTTAAAGAAATAGAAAAGATCACCAGCAATATGTTCACCCACAGCATGAAAACATCCCCATGGAATTCTTTAATGACAAGGCAGAAACAGTGTGTTAATCATGAAAGGGTAAAGCCCCGTACACTTGATCCGATTGTTGGCAGGGGATTGTCTGACAGACTGTTGTCCTAAAATCTGACCGTTAGTACGCTCCTTCTGACAATTGTTGTCCAACTTTCGGCCAACAAATGTTGGATGGCATGCTAGTAAATTTTCAGCGGACAACGGTCTGTTGTCTGATTTTCATATCGTCAGTACAGAAGTCCGTCACACAAAATTCGAAAGTACAAACACGCATGCTTGGAATCAATGCTCACCAAACACGAAATTAGCAGAAGGGCCCAAAGGGTGGCGCTCAAGAGCTGATTTCCTTGTATTACGTCACTATGTTCATGTTTGTTGGCTGACAATTGTGTACCGTTAGTATGCAAGGCAAGATCCAGGCACACGCCCTTTGGACAAAAATCAGACGCTCGGTTGGCCAACAATCGGATTGAGTGTACAAGGCTTAAGTCATTTGAGGCAACATCAACTTGTGAGACAGTACCTGTGGGTAGATAGCTAGATACCTACAGAATGAGGTCAGCGGTAGCAGCCAACCTATCTCTTCCATAACAGTATACATAATTTGTTAAGGCCTCCACCCCTGGGATTTCAGGAATTGGTGTGAAACTCATGTTGCCAAGATCCATTGTTTTATTTTTTAGGTTAACATTTTCAATAATACAGGTTAGCACTGCACTTCATATTGACAAACCTAGGGGACACCATCTAGCACTGTACCTCCAAAATCATGCTTTTTCAAAAACAAGGAGTAACAGTTTTCGTCTACAATTCCAGTTTGCGTGCAAACTATTTTTAGGGCTCCCCGGTGGTCTTTGTTTCAAGCACTGATTTTAGAGATAAATTTACATTGTCATTCTATCCATGTAACCATTTATCTTAGCATCCCGGATCTATTTTAGCTCCCCCAAATTATAAAAAAAAGATTTCTATATTATAAAATGGAAAAAAAGTTTCATTTGGTTGAAATAATTTTACCCATAAGCCCAACCAAAAAGGGACTTTGGGGACAAAGAGAGGATATTACTACCATCTGGTTCAGTAAAAGAATATTCAGCTGACATTGATACTGCGCTATGAGAATCTAAGCTTAATAATCACAGGGGTATTCCTCTAATTAGAATATAAAAGTGTATCAACAAGAGAGCGGCATCTCAATTTAATACAAAACAGCTAGAAGAAAGAAAAATGAATTCTCAGCATAGATATGAATAATAAACTGATTCACCAAAAGAATTTCATGACGTTCCCAGAGTCTAGTGACTAGAAGAAGAAAGCATTTCATAATGCGGTCTTTAAACCAACAAAGATGCATGTCTAGGCGTACATCAACAATGTTGATAAAAATTAAAGGCAGATGTTTGTATAGTTCTGTAATACATTTCCCCACAATAATACTGTCATCAAGGTTTAATATTTTAATAATACGCTAAAGTATGAATCAATTGAACAATTCATTTAAAGTAGAGCTCAAGCCTAAAGCCTCGTACACACGGTCGGACTTCCATCGGACTTTTCCGTGTTTTTTTGTCCGAACGGAGTTGGTCGGGAACACCCATAGCATACACACGCTCGGACTTTTCTGCAAACTTTCCCAAAACTTTTTGCAACATCACGTGGTTTTTCTGCTCTTTTCTGCTCTTTACCGCCACCCTTTGGTCAACTTCTGCTATTGTTGGTTGATTTTAGCATTAGTTGTTTTGTCCATCGGACAAAAGTCCGATGGTTTTCTGTACACACGGTCGGACTTTGCTCCATCAGACTTTTGTTGGGCAAAAGTTTGTCCGTTTGCAGACCCAACTTTTGTCCGATGAAATCCAAAACCAAACGAAAAAAGTTTGTCCGATGGAGCGTACACACGGTCGGATTGTTGGTCCAACTTGCTCAAAACGAAGTTTGTTGGGCAAAAGTCCGACTGTGTGTACGGGGCTTTAGCATTTAATTTTTGATAGCATAGAAAAGGGTAAAAAAGTACTGCCAGATTTTAACTATTGTCGTTCTCCCCATTCGGGAGACTTCTCCTCACCTCCTTTAAGTGCTGGACATCCCTTTAAGCAAATAGAGGAACTTTTTAGGGCCAAGGAAGAGGGAAGGGGTATAAGTTATAAAAACTGTAAGACAGAAATGAACTGCAATAACATCTCTAATACCATTCACATTTAACTGGACTTAAAGGAGAAGTCCAGCCAAAGCTGGATCACAGGAGTGCAGTTCGTTTTGCACTCCTGTGACCCACTTTCAGCAGAGAGCGAACATTGCAGAACACTCCAGTCAGCACTCTCAGCCATTGCCTTAGAGCACTGATCAGTGGTTTTCCAGCATGCTTGGACAGCTTCTGTCGGACAGGCTGCCATACATACGGGCCAATTGTTGGCCAGTTTTTATTGAACCAGTCAATGTCACCCAACATTTAGCCCATGTATACTAGGCTATATTGTGTAAGTTTAAAAATATTTTGTAGCTCATCGAATCTACTTCTCCAGTTCTAATGTGGTTAAGGAAAATACCCCATCATTTACATCTACACAGTGTGATATTTTGGGGGTCACTAGCCAGCTGTATCTTAATAAACACAAACCGTTTTTATTATTCAGAATTGCTTCTTTTGTCATCCCGCTTAAAGGGACCACAAACCAAACGATGGGGATACATATCTACCAAACAGGATGCATCACTGGCATCCTTTACAATAAGGGACACTGACCTCTTGATCCAATCACCATAGGGAGGGCACATGTTACTTTCCAAGAACAGTCTGGGAGGTATGAAAATCTATGACTCACTGGGGTTTATTTACTAAAGCTGGAGTGCACAATCAGGCTCACTTCTGCATAGAAACCAATCAGCTTCCAGGTTTTATTGCCAAAGCTGAATTGAACAAGCTGAGGTTAGAAGCAGATTGGCTTCCATGCAAAGCTGCACCAGATTCTGAGTGCACCAGCTTTAGTAACTCTATGTGAACTGTTGTCAAATTGTGGTGGTAGATATTTTCAAACAGCATTATATGTGGAAGACACAAGAGGGGAAAATTCTACAGGTCATGCCTCGTACACACGACCGGTTTTCCCGTCTGGAAAACTGCCATGAGAGCTTTTGGCCGGGAAAACCGGCCGTGTGTATGCTCCATCGCAGTTTTCCAGACGAGAAAACCTCTGGAATAAAAAAGAGAACCAGCTTTCTTTTTTCCCGTCAGGATTCCCGGCGGACTTTTTCCCATCGGTCGTGTGTATGCTTTTCCGAGGGAAAAAAAAAATGCGCATTCTCAGAATCAAGTATGAGACGGGAGCGCACTTTCTGGTAAAACTAGCGTTCATAATGGAGATAGTACATTCATCACGCTGTAACGGACTGAAAAGCATGAGGCAGAAAAGCGTGAATCGTCTCTCACCAAACTTTTACTAACATGAGGATCAGCAAAAGCAACCCAAAGCGTGGCGCCGTTTGAATGGAACTTCCCCTTTATAGTCCCGTTATATGTGTTGTACGTCACCGCGCTTTGGACTGGCGGTATTTGGCCGAAACGTGTGTATGCAAGGCAGGCTTGAGAGGAATCCCGTCGGGAAAAACGCAGTTTTTTTTTCCTGCCGAGAAAAACGGTCGTGTGTACGAGGCATCAAGCAGTTTTCCTATACCTTAAGAAAAGGGGCATATTTTTTAGGACAGTGAGGTCCACATTTTGGACAAAGAGGACCACTAGTTTGCAAGAGGCAATGAAGAGGTAGACTATGTCAATCAAGAACAGCCATCATTGAACTGGGGTGGGGGACTTCAACATCATCTGTCTTTCACATGTAATGCAGTTTCTTAATCTCTACCTCCAATCCGCATACACTCAGGGAAAATACCTGATGCCGCGTACACACGATCATTTTTCCCGTCGGGAAAAATTACATTTTTTCTTTTGGACGAGAAAAACGACCGTGTGGGCTTTTTGTCATTTTTCCCGACGGAAAAAACGGCATTAATCACGACGAGAAAAATTAGAACATGCTCTAATTTTTCTCGTCGTGATTCCCGTCATTTTTTTCCGCTGC